>CP141142.1:6220494-7586327 GCA_035235625.1 Saururus chinensis
TTGCAAATACTAACCAACTGTTGGAAATATTAAGAATTTGCATAAACATCTTGAAGACTGTTTGAAACATACAAAATGAGCCAACCAATCCGTGACAACACTATTTTCTCTAAAAGTGTGCTGGAAAATAATACAATGATGCTTTTATATTAATTTTTTTTCTGTAAATCATTAGAAATATGCCAAGGAATTTTGACTTTCTCATGATACCAATCACACTTTTGAACAAATCTTGTACAAACCCTATTAAATCCTATGAACAATCTGTTGCCAGACGGACATGAGAAGCCAAGAATCTAAGAAGATTACAAATTTGCCACACTTCTGATTGTAAAGGAATAATTTTATTCTCAAACTTTCTAGTACTCCTACTTTTCCAAAGAAATCAAATTGTAATATTTGGAACACAATTTTTCGTTGTGCTCCCCACATTATAATATGGTTCCTGGACAAGTAGATGTGCTGGAAAGTTTGAGAACAAGATTGTCATACCCCTCAATAATCTGATAGATTTGTGATCTCGTAAGACTCATAGCTTCTCAAGCTTAGCCCTTGCCTATAAGGAATTTATCTCCAATTGAAGCTGAAACTACTGCCAAACTGAAATTGGAAAATGCATCTTTTTATTAGCCAAAAATACTCAAAATGAGATGGTGTCAATCCACCCACTAATATTTGGAAGATAAATGTTGTTGGATCTTGCAAAGGAAATCCTTGACTTTCAGGACAAAGTGGTATTTTTAGATCACATTTGGGGATTTTTGGGTTTGGCATTTACCGTTATTATGGATTTTCTTCTAATTTGTGTGTAAAGGTTAATGCTTTTGTGCAAAGAATTTGCTATTGTATTGCCGTTAAGTTTTTCCCTCTCATTGTCGAAGCTGATTTTCTAATTGAGATGATTCATGGAAAATTTAAAGTTGTATGGTGTATTTGTAAATAAGTGGAGGAAAGCTTTGAATCTAGAGGGCAACATCACGGCATTTTCCAGAATACTTTTGGAGAAAATAATGCTGCTGCTGCTGATTTAGTTGGCTAATTTAGCATGTCTTTGTCAATGTTTAGGATGTTTTTTGCAAGTTCAAAACAATAGGGATTCCATCAGTTGGTTGGTATTTGTAAATCTGATAGGTGTGGTCTTTGGAATCTCAGAATTCAACAAGTTCAGATTCTTTTGTCTATTATAGTTTTGTTTTGATCTATGATCTATTCTCTAGTCTTCCTTTTCTACAGTTTTATACTGTTATAAAGCTTAAAGTTTTTAAGGGAAATTGGGATGAAGGGGGCAACAGATTTTTGCTCTGGTTCAATTTAGACCAAATTGAAGAGGAAGAAGGGGGAGGATGGAACAGACGTGAGAGAGGAGAGGGGAATAGCGAAGAAAGCTGTTTCTGATTAATTATCCTTAGAATACGCCTCTTTCCTTTCTTAGAACAATCAAAAGCCTAATTAAGGCCTTATGCCTTCATAATAAGATTCTTCCTTTGGAATTTAAAACAAACAACTACTTAACAAATAAAGCAACTATCCTAATAAAGCAAATATCCTATGACAAATGCATAACAATCCACCACTCTGCTTTTCCCTTGACCTCAAGGTGCAAAATCAGGAAAATCGACTGTAGAACTCATCCTCATGAAACTCATAGCATCATCCAAAAGGTCAGCCATGTCATGCAACCAAAATCTCAGAAATAAGACAATTGGAACGTCAAACATGACTAGTGTCGATGATAGCCAATGGTACGAACGGAGGGTTAGCCGGTAACAAAAGAGGTGGAGGACTCTATGTTACTCGGGAGGGATCACCTACAAAATGCCGAAGGCACGAGACATGAAACACTGGATGCAAGTGGGAACCATCAGGGAGCTGTATCCAATACACGACAGATCTGACCCGCTGCAGGATAGGATATGGCCCATGAAACTTGTGGACCAATTCAACACTCATAGGCTGGTACAAAGAAGATTGCCAAGAGGGAGAAAAGCTGACATAAACCAAATCCCCAACCTGAAATTCGCGATCAGTATACTGCACATTGTAGATTTGCTTCATTCGATTCTGGGCAGCAGCAGATAAATTCCATTGAAGTTGATGCAAAAGGGCATCTCGATCCTGAAGAAGATGATTCACCTTACCCAAGGCAGTCTGATGGGGAACATAGGCAAGAATAGTGGAGGTTCATGCCCATATACCACCTGAAAGGGAGTAAAGCCGGTAGCCTTTTGAAAGGTAGACTTATAAGAATATTCAGCCCATTGGAGGAAGTGAAGCCATTTATGAGGGTTGTCGCTGACAAAGCAGCAAAGATTTTGTTCTAAGCAGTGATTGACCACCTCCATTTTCCTGTCCATTTGAGGATGGTAAGCCGTACTCATATGCAATGTCTTGCTGTATAGAGTAAAAAATTCTTGCCAGAAATGGGAGATATCTGATTGTAGTTAGAAACAATAATCCAGGGCATGGCATGAAGTTTGGCCATGTTGCAAACATATAGTGCAACTACATCCTTTGCCGCAAAGGGATGGCCAAGTGGGCTGAAATGTGCATTCTTGGACAAACAATCCACGACCACCATAATAATTGAACTGCCTTGAGCCAGTGGTAAAGCTTCAATGAAATCCTTAGAGACATCTTCCCATACATGATCATGGATGGGTAGGGGCTGTAATACACCGGTAGGAGCAATCGTTGACACATTGGCCTGCTGACAGACTTGGCATGTGGGCACATAATCATGCACATCCCAGCGGAGGCCGCACCATATAAAACTTTGGCTCTTTCTGTTGAAGGTTTAAAAGGAACCTTCTTGACCTCTAAACGGCGAATCATGAGAATGAGACAAGTGTGGAATGTAGCCGGCGGATTATTAGGGACCTAAAGACAGCCCTTCAAGTACTACAAATACTCCTTCAAAACAAAAGCAGGTAAGCATAAAGGGTTGGCACGTAAATGGCCAATCATAGCTTGGGCCTCTAGATCTTGGGAATACGCTTGTCGAAGGTTGAATGTGCTTTGTCACGGAGGCGCCCGGGAAACGCTTACTGTGCAGCACTCACAAGGCCAAATAGCCAAGCGAGTAAGCCTTTCTCGTCAAGGTCATAGCCTCGTGCCATTTGACCAAGCGTCTAGCCTGCAAAGCCAGGCAACGAACCCGTCTCAAGGCGGACGTGCGGACATGAAGGGGGACACATCATTGTGATGCATGTATCCAACTTAGGCAATTTGGACATCCGATCATTTTATCCCAGCCAAGTGCATGCAAGGGTCAAGTTTTGCAACTAAGCCATAAGGTCGGACGACTATCTCATAGGTCGGAGAGCCCTATCTCTTAGCGGATGGGGCTCCTGCCATGATAGCTAGCAACACAATAAGCCTTCCTTGTTATCTGAGATAGCCGGTTGTATGGTTAGACATCATACCAATAACTCGACATTTCAGCTCACCATGTCTCCCTAGTATATAGCATAAGAGATTTCTTGCATTTTGCTGGAGTGGCAGTTAAAGTGATTGTACGGGCATAGTTCCTCTAAAATTTAACAAATGACCCTAAAATACTCCGTAAGACTCTCTAACACTATTTAGGGGGGAGTGGACATCTTAAGACTCCAAATATGTACTAGCCGACCATGTGTCCTAACATTGCGCACATTGTTGTTTGCAATTTTTGCAACGTTGCGGGCCTTCCCAGCAACGCCTACATATATGGTACGCAATACTATAGGCAGTTCCCGCAATGTATATACACGTAGTATACAATACTTCACCCTAGCACATGTCACAGATAGTATGCTTTGTTACCCGGTGACACTTTGTTACCCTGTGACAGCTTACTGAAAGTTTGTTAGATAGGGAGAGACGGGACTGGACATGCAAAGAACCTGGCCAGTGGTAAACAGATCTTCCAAATGTTTTCTAACCTTCCCCAAAACAGAAAGTTATGGTAGTTTCCTTCTGGGAGTAGCTACAAAACTGGAATTTTAGGATAAACTAGATACAGCCAGAATAGGAATATTGAAATGATTGTGGAAATACTTTCAAACCTGCTGAGCCAGGTCACTTTTGTTCAGGATATGCTCTAAGGTTTCACATTTTTTTAAAGAACAACAAACAAAACTGAAGCAAGGTGACTTCGAGATAGCCTAATGTTTTCTTCAACAGAAGTTGTACCAAAACAAGCTAAATGATTGAAAGCCTATAGTGAGTGCCAAACTGCGGGGAACACATGCCAATGAGGAAAATGTGGCAGGATCAGGTTCCAAGCAGTTTTTATTGTAAATTCACCAGTAGCTCAGGTTCCCAAATCCAACGGTAGCGGTTTTACTTAAATTCTGCAAAACTAAGTCCGTAACAGATATAATTCTCTTCCAAATTAGACTGAAGGATCTTCTAGGTTCTATGATGGAGCCATCTTTGATACACTTTGGTCGTAAAATCAGCCCATAAAAATAATTTTGAATTAATATCCAAAACAGTTTGTAGCCGGAAGCTTCCACTATATCATTTAATCTTCTTAAATCCAAACCAGCTTCACTACGTTACTGATTGAGAATAGCTAATCCAATGTTTTCTTTTACCATAACCAGAAAAGCCCCAAAGGAAATAAGCAAATAAGTTTTCCAGCTGATAAATAATTGATACAGTGGATCAAGTGCTAAGAAGAGGTATATAGGGAGACTACGAAGAACATGTTGTAAGAGGAAATTCTTCCTATCATAGATAATGCTGGCTTTGCCAACCAAGTATTTTGTTCCTGATTTTAGAAATTAGTGATTGAAAAAGAGAAGCCTTCAGTTGACCTGTATAGAGAGGAACTCTCATATATGAAATAGGAAGACATTTCCTTCTAAACACCAGAGTAACTTTAACTATAGCAATTCTACTTGGGAGTGCTTTTCAATCATAAAACAATTTTTCTTCTTGTTGATCAATTGACTAGAAGCTTTAACTCTAGGGATAATAGGCAGTAGAAGTATTGGCATTGGAAGAGAAGATGAAGCTCGAGTTAGAATATCTTCAGCAATAATAAGAAAAAGGGAATAAGAGGGTCTTCTTGCCTTGGTCCTCTTGAAGATTTGAAGAAATCTGATGGAGAAGCATTTCATAAAACTGAAAACCAGCAATTAGTAATCAGTTTAGATATGAGACCAATGCATCTATCCAAAAAGCCAAATCAGCTCAAAACTTCAAATGTGATATTCCATTCAAGATGACGTTGGCCATATCAATTTTACGCATATCATTACCCCCCTAGAATTTAGCATCTGAATCATGAAGCAATTTCTGAGCTAAGAAGATACCATCCAAAATGCTTCGACCTTTAATAGAAGCACTCTGTTCACAGGAAATAATCTTTGGGAGATAAAGAGAGAGCTGATTATTCACAAGCTTGGAAATAATTTTCTAAAATTACACCAACTGATAGGCTGGTAGTCAGAAACCTTTGAAGGAGTGCTGATCTTTGGAATGAGGAAATAGATGTAGTGGAATAAGCGGGGGAATGTAGTTCAGATTCCTTTCAACGGGGATCTCATTTAATCTGGTAATTATCTCACTGTTGTAGATATGTAACTTTATTGCATACTTTCTGAATAATGAAAGATCTATATTTTGTCAATGTTTGGAATGATTAGCAGTGTCTATTTGACTTTGATTTTAACATTTTGTCATGTATTTTCTCAATACTTCAGTCAGGTGATTTGGTTTCAGTAAATGTGCTGGTTAATTAATTTTTGAACTTCCCGAATTTCAGGAAGTGACACCATTGAAAAAGAAGCTTGATGAATTTGGCACTTTTTTGGCCAAGGTGATTATTAGGATCGCTGTTGGGTACTAAGTTTAATTTGCTGATTCAGGTTTAAGAATATATTATGATCTGTACCTTCATCCTTATGCTCAGTGATGAAGAACTCACTTTCTTATATTGTAGTATAGTCACAACCATGAAAGGAATGATCAGAGAAAACGGTTGTTCTTGATGCATTGCTGAAATCTGCCCTGATTTTAGGTCATTGCAGGCATATGTATCCTAGTATGGGTTGTAAACATTGGACATTTTCGGGATCCTTCTCATGGTGGCTTTCTTAGAGGTGCAATCCATTATTTTAAGGTATTGTTTTTTATGGTTAGTAAATTTACGATCTAAGCATCTGTTTCAAGTTTGCTGTTTTGCTGGCAAAAAACAGTACTTGTTTGTATATAGAAGCTATTATTTTTACTAGCAGCTGTATATTTGCTATGAGCATATCTTGCATCCTGAAGTTCGTTTATTTGGCATGATGTAATAGCCAACTTTGAGAAAGCTGAATTTTCCATCAATCTGATGTTCTCTTGGATATTATGAGGTTGATTAATGCAATGTTACATAGAAGATTTGTGTATATTGTTTTCTACAAGCATGTCTTTCCATTGCCACATGCATATTACTATTGGTTGCAAACAATTTTAACCATGAAACTTGATACTTCACTTGCTATGGCCTGTAATAACATTTAATGGGCATTGTTTCTGTTTTCATTTGTACGTGCCTAAACCATCTTGAATGGCTCTCCCAGAGTTTCCTAGTCAAACTTCTCTCCTACGATTTTCTTCTTACATAGAGTAAACTTCCATACAGTTATTCTCAAATGAATCCCATGTTGGCTAGTCTCTCAAATTAAACCAATCTTGATATTACCAACCCCACTCTAAACAATGAAAATATCTCTGGGGTTAAAATGGCAAATGATGTGTTAAAATAATGTTGCATTAGTACACATGGATTGTATTAGTTTCATGTTGAATGGTTTGCATCAATTATATCACTCAACATCATGGGGATGGTGTCATGTTTTTACGTTGTTGAATTTAGACAGACATATTGATGGCTATCAACTCTCAAATTTAATGAAATTTTAGTTTATTTACTAATTGCCTTTTAAGATTGAGATAATGTGATTTTCTTGGCTGAGATATTGTCCCATGTTTTGTCTATTTAACAGATTGCAGTGGCTCTTGCAGTAGCAGCAATTCCTGAAGGACTTCCTGCTGTTGTTACAACGTAATTAAAATGCTGATATTAGAAGGCTTTTTGTACAGTATATTTTTATTTTGAATTGCCTCTCTGTCAGAAGACATATTTCATAGAAAATATGACCTATGAGATTCAAGAGTTATGCTGAAAGATGGTCAATATCTCTGGCCAACCTATCTTTCCTTCTTAGGCTTCTCTGGTACATCAGTCAAAATCACATGCTGCTCTACCACTTAATAATAATTGGACCTTCCAGTTTGACATGGTTCATCCACATTTGTTGAATAATGGGTGATGGATAGTCATAGTTTGTTTGTGTCTTACCTGGCATTAGCTAGGACAACTTACACGTCTGCCAGCTGTTTGGTTCTTAAAAATGCGTTATCTTCCTTCATCTCTAAATTATTTCTATCTATTGGTAGAGGGTTGCATCAGTTAGCAAATTGTGGCTGAACTATTCAGTTGCATGGATTTTTCAGCTTTACATGGTTGAATGGCACTAAAGAATATGTGTCTCATAGCTGGGATAACACATTTGATGTGGATGTATACTGTTGTCTTTGATTACTGACAGCAGTTATAGCGTTCTGCATGAGCCATATTGGTCACTCTATAGATTGGGCCCTTTTTCTTTTAAAAAATCTATACTTGACCTTGATGCCTTTTTGTCATAGGTGTTTAGCGCTTGGAACAAAAAGAATGGCACGTTTAAATGCTATTGTTAGGTCTTTACCTTCTGTTGAGACTTTAGGCTGCACAACGGTAATATGTAGTGACAAAACTGGGACTCTCACAACAAACATGATGTCTGTGTCAAAGGTATCTTGGCGCTGCTCATCATTCTTGTGAATTTGTACTCCCATATATATCAAGTTTCTGAAGTTAATATGGCTGAGTTTTTAATTCTCATAAGTTCATCCCTGATTTTGATATTATTTTAAATTGGTTGCTCATAATTTTTTAAAAAATAGTCTTAAGTTGGTTGCTACTTTTTTTATTAAAAGATAGTGGATATGGTTATAGAATCATTAGAGGGACACTGTGAAAACTAGCTTGAATCGATGCTGACCCTGGTACTCCATGTGTGTCTTGTGCCTTTGCCACTGTTGCTGCTTTATAAGGTAAGTCAGTCATTAAGTTTGATTAATAGAAACCATAGATCACTAGTGCCATTAAAATTGCGGTTGTGTTTTATCATTAACAGTTCATGACTTTAAACAATATGTTAGCAGTTTTTTTGATCAAATAAAATGATAATTGCCAGATAAAAAAAAGAAAATTGCCTTTTTAAATGATTACAGCTTTTGTTGTATGCAGTGATATTCGTTTACATAGATGCCATTTTAAGTCTTCAATAGCATCTAATGATGTGTATGCAATGTTTTTTAATTAATAGCACCTTGATAGAAACCTTTAAATGCAAATTTACGAGAATTTGGGACCATTTAAAAGAAAAGAACGAGCATTATGAATAGTTTTATTAAAATAGCAAACCTCAAGAACCAATAAATCAAAAGTCCAGATTTTTTTTTAAGATTAGCATTTTTATTGCTTTCTATGTAGCCAAATCAAACTGTGTATTTTCTGTTGTTTGTGCTCTCCAGATATGCGTAATTCATTCTACTCACCATGGCCCGATAGCTTCTGAGTATGCTGTCAGTGGAACAACTTATTCTCCTGATGGAAGAATTTCTGATTCCAACGGAATGCAGGTGTTACTGTTGATCTGGATTTTACCTTCTAATAGATAGGTCTTAGGCCTTAAAGCACTTAAAAAACTGGTATTGATAGCTTGAGTTTATATATCATAGGTTGGCATATCAGAGGCTAAAGTGTTAGCTGAACTGGAATTAATTGATTCTTCTGTGTGTATAGTAGTTCTAATTTATTTTGTTGATGGTTTTGCATAACAAATGCAGCTTGAATTCCCAGCTCAGCTCCCCTGCCTTCTTCATTTAGCAATGTGTTCATCACTCTGTAATGAATCTACATTACAGTACAACCCAGAAAAAGGGAACTATGAGAAAATTGGTGAATCGACTGAAGTTGCTCTCCGTGTTCTAGCAGAAAAGGTTAGCACGTACTCTGAATTAGATGTAATAATGAGCACATGAACATTTAATGCACTGCAAGTTGCTCAATCTGTATACTATTATTTATCAGGTTGGTCTTCCTGGTTTTGATTCTATGCCTTCAGCTTTGAATATGTTGAGTAAACATGAGCGCGCATCTTACTGTAATCGATATTGGGAGCTCCAGTTTAAAAAGGTTTGTTTTTTCATTTACTATGACAGAAGAATAAGTGTTGTCTTATGGATATTCTGCATGTGCACGGTTTTTTTTGTTTATTTAATATCTTAGATTGGTGAAACCACGGTAGATGGATATTTACAAGGTGGATGTTACTGTATTGATTTTGTTTGTATGTCTTTTTGCTTTACAAAGTGTGAGGCTGAACATCTACTTCAAGAGAATGGCACAGCTTTAAAGTCAATGATACTTCACACGATCGTAGTCTGTTGAATCAGTATTAAGTTTATTTACTTCCTGTGCAAAAGATATCTTTTGCTTCTTGTGCGAGTACATAAAAGTAATTTTCTTCTAGGTTCTCTGCAAATTTTCTAGTACTATTTTTTCCGTTTAGTTATATTAATAACTGAAAAAAAAGTTATACCAGGTTCATAAATGCAGTTTCTATTTCTGTGGTTAAAAAGTTGTTAAATGCGATTATGATAAGAGCTCAAATCCATTGGTTTCACCAGCCGTAACTTGCTAGTGTGCGTGCCATCAATCCAGTGGGATTGACAGCTGGTGAAGCTTCACAAGCATATTTGAGCTCTTAATATTGAGGATTATATATCCTTGTTGACTTGGTTTGGGCTTGCAAATCCCTCAAGGGTAATAAAGCTGGCAATCCTATTGCCTTGCTTTCCACTGAGGATATAATCAACTCCTAGTACAGCTAGTACCTTTCAGCCATTTAAGTGAAGATAGTGGTATGAATTCTGCAAGTTATGGTAACATCAAACGTGTTAAGAGAATATGCCTAAAAAGTGGTCAGGTGGACTTGTAATATTTTGCTTCCTAATGATATTGTTGATTGTCTTTCAAGAAGGTAAAGGTGTCAGTCAAATGCTCCTACTCTTAAAAAAACTTCATTTTGGCTGATGGTGGTACGAGTGGTTGTGTAGGATTGGGACTTAAAAGTGGGAAAGATGATAGGAGGCATTGATGAAAGTTTGAGAAGAAGAGAAGAATTGAGGAGAAACTTGTTTATGTTTGTGAGAACTGAAGGCGTCATGTTGTTGATCTTGTGAGAACCTTAAAAATGACTCTTCAACATTTTCATCAACATTAGTTAAAAAAAAACATTTTTCATCAACACCTTAACCCATTTGTATGGGGTAGCCGACCAGATTCTGCTTCGTCATTTGGCCCTGTGATAGTGTTATGACCTGGCCACCCATAGGGGGGCCCACTTCCACAACCAGACTTATTCCTCTCTTTCTAGTGATTGCTAAATTAGTAATTTCTTATTAGCCAAGTTATTAGTTTCCTATTAAAATATGAATATTATTAGTTTAATTCCTTATTATAATGACTATCTGCCTACATTAGGATATCCTAATTGGAGTAGGATTAGAGGATGATTTCTCTATAAGTATTTAAGGCCCTTGGTCAATAATCAGTACGGGAAACTTTTTGAGTACTAGAATTAGTTCATAGTTCTCTCGTCTTCTCCCTTCTCCTCTTTGTTTGACTTCTCCCCTTTCAGTTCAACATTCTATTATACTTACCTTGTGGCTCCAATGGACTAAAACATTGGAATGTTATGACACGGCCACGAATTGGGGCCCACTTCTCCAGCAGACTTATTCCTCTTTTTCTAGTGATTACTAACTTAGGAATTTTGTAATGAAACTAATATCTTGGCAAATACAAAATTCCTAATTTAGTAAACACTAGAAATTGTACATTGTAAAATCTTTTCTTACTGATTCCTTCAAAAGCATCGTGGATTGATGAATTGTTTTTTTTCTTTTAGGGGCCTATACAAGCCACTCATAAAATCTCCTCTTATGGTATCCTTTGATGATGTTCAACTCATGTCAGCTGTCTTTCTTGCAATTTACGATTAATTAGGGCCAACCCTATGTTTCCTGAATATGGTTTTTTCTAACAGCATGTGTGGATAGCTTAAAGTTTTTCCATTCATCTATCTTAACATCCTCACCTTTGCAATCATATTCATCTTCTCTATTTAGTTTTTCTTTGTTGCCCAACATGGTGTGCTAAATGACACGTCGGATCTCATTGCTATCCTATCAAATTTACTTTTTAATTTCTTAGGTACGAGCTTACACAAAGTGCCCACTTCAACCACCAAACCCCCTTTTCTTAGAGTAACATCTTTATCATTCAGCCTTTTGCATTGATTACTGAACCAAGATATCTAAATCGATCACACTTAGGTATTTCATCACTATCTAGTTTAATGCAAGAGTTTCAAACTTGTTATTAAAACAGTATTCCATATATTCTGCCTTAGTAACTTGAATGCACCCCTTCACAAATCCCCTTTTTTATTAACTCTTTTGATGTAGCTGTTTATATAGGGGCTGTTTGCGTATGAAATTTCTGTAAGATTTACCCCAATTTCAGCTAGAATTATCAGAATCATGTTTGTCTAAATCGTTCACACTTAGGTATTTCATCACTATCTAGTTTAATGCAAGCGTTTCAAACTTATTATTAAAACAGTATTCCATATATTCTGCCTTAGTAACTTGAATGCACCCCTTCACAAATGCCCTTTTTTATTAACTCCTTTTGATGTAGCTGTTTATATAGGGGCTGTTTGTGTATAGAATTTCTGTAAGATTTACCCCAATTTCAGCTAGAATTATCAGAATCATGTTTATCTAAATCGATCACACTTAGGTATTTCATCACTATCTAGTTTAATGCAAGAGTTTCAAACTTATTATTAAAACAGTATTCCATATATTCTGCCTTAGTAACTTGAATGCACCCCTTCACAAATCCCCTTTTTTATTAACTCCTTTTGATGTAGCTGTTTATATAGGGGCTGTTTGTGTATGGAATTTCTGTAAGATTTACCCCAATTTCGGCTAGAATTATCATAATCATGTTTGTGTAGAAGGTGGGTGGAATTAACATTTTGCCAGGAAGTTGATTCCAAGCCATTTTGAGCCAGAATTGGCCAGAATCACGATCACCTCATGAGGTGATTTTGTCGATTCCGGCTCTAAGCCCCCATTTTGAAAGTTACACATTTTGTTATTATTCAATGGTTAGCTCTTGTATTGATTTGAGCCACGAAAAGTGTACTATATAGGTGGGGCCCACTTTAAAATTTCAAAATTATCTGCCCTTGTAGGATCTTGTTTGATAGAGCTCGAATTTAGGAGCATAATAGTACTAAGAATGTGTATATCCAAGTTTGGTAGAGAGAGTTATATTAGTTTAAAGTTTTAAAATTGGGTTTGATGCGACATTCGAATTTATTTTAAAAAATTTCATTACCAACCATAATTCACATTCGGCGGTGAATTTTTGGAATTAATTCCAAAAATTCTACTTCCGTTTCTAAAAAATCTAACACCCAAACAACCCCATAATCAGCAAAAGCTATGCAAGAATGAACTTTTCTTGAATGCGATTTGTTAGTTCATCCTGTTAGAAACCAAGTCACCTCAAAAGCTTGAGCTGTTACAGAGCAGCCCAACAATGTATAATCAAGTCCAAACCAACCCAAACATATATCTTTAGAGCTGGGAGGTATCGGTTTTAATCCCTGCGCTTTGCATATTTAGTGCACATGCAGTCACCTGCATCATGAAAATCATGCTTGCTCATGCAGGGAGGTTTTGGATAATCAAAGAACTCGCATTTGTTAAATTGTGTTTGCTTATGCAGGGGGTGTTGGATAATCACACAATATAAAGGTTTTTGTGCATATGTCTGTTTGGGGCTATCTTGAGGAGTTGATGTAAACTGTTGGGCCATGCATTAACAACTCAAGCTTTTGTGGCAACTTGGTCTCTAACACATCCTTTATTATTGTGTTATGAACCTGCTGCATGATCCTATACTAGGAAACTGCTTCATTATGATATTAGGAATCTACTTAATTATGATATTCTCGTTTTACTAGGAATACTTTTATTTCAGTTTATTAGGAGTCTAGCTTCCTATTTAAGTTATACTTTATTTAGTCATTGATAAGTAAGTTAAAGTAGGAGTTCGATTGTGTTGAGAAAGGGTTGTAGCCTGACTATAAATTGCTTGTTGGCCGTTGCTATAGTATGTAAACAGTGACTTTGATCGAATAGAATAGAATAAAATAGTTAGCTCTCTTTCTTTTTCTCTCAATCTCTCCTTTCTTCTACTTACCTTGTGTCTCCACCAGTAGATACAACATATTGCAAATAGATGGGCTTAAAGGTAATCCTGGATGCAAACCTATGCTTATTGAAAATTCTCGAGTTCTCCACCAATAGTCTTTATACTAGTCATAACACCTTCATACATGTCTTTCATAAGATCCCCATAACCCTACATAACTCCCTTTCTCTCAAGCACCTCCCAAATAATATCCCATTATCTCTGTTATATGCTTTCTTCTAAATATATGATTTTGTTGCTATATGAAAGAGCCGTATACATGTAACTACTAAATAAGTTCCACACAACTTGTGTTAGATTCATGCAGCCATCCATGTGGGTCCACATGCATGCTATATGTATACATAGTTTTTAGAGTTGAAATTATCTATCACTTTTTTTTTTTTTACAAAAGACTACCCATTTCAACTGCTTCCAAAGGAGCAGAGGAGCTATCCCAAGTAACAACATTTT
The DNA here is from genome assembly GCA_035235625.1 of Saururus chinensis. Taxonomy (NCBI): domain Eukaryota; kingdom Viridiplantae; phylum Streptophyta; class Magnoliopsida; order Piperales; family Saururaceae; genus Saururus; species Saururus chinensis. The sequence continues at coordinate 6,234,389 of CP141142.1, forward strand.
TAAGTCTCAATATAATTTGTGGCAAAACATACTCCAATATATGAGGAAGCTACCCCAAAATTTGATAATTGCTTGTCTCCTTTTTATTACGGTGCATCCCATGTTTAGAAAATTATCATACTTAGGGAAGCTCCTTTTCTCAACATTTTGGGTTGGTGACGTGGATTGTGCACCACCACTCTAGCCTATTTTGTGTCAACTCTTAGGGAAGAGATAGCATAGCCGTGTTTAGGAAACGGTTTTCGCAAAATTCAGGGGCCTGTTATTAGGAAAGGAAACTCTGGAGGTGAATTTTTAGTGAATCAGGAATGTGGAATATGATAAAAAAATTCAATGAAATGATTTCTATAGATGCTATCATGTTATGTACCAGAATTAGGATGAGGGTGATAATGGCACTATGGGGAGGGAAGGTTGGAAGAAGGGGATGTAAGGCCTTCTGTTGAGCACCTTGTGTGTGAAATGGGTGAAGAAGGACGAAGAGGAGAGAGATAATTAGACTGAGGATCAATTCTTCCTTCAGCTAATCAGATGGTCGTGTGGCCTGACATAGTTTTGGCCTAAGGGGATCTATTAAACAACATAAGAAACTGCTAACAATTAACCAAATTAAGTGGGCATTATGGGCCAACAACCAAATAAAACAACCATAAGTAAACTAGGGGTCTTATGAGCCACTTGCTAAGCAAGTGATAATGATTACAAGTGCTAAGAAATGGGGCTGGATGGGCCTTATCATGGTTAGGACATGACACATCAACAACTGGATCACCTGATACAAAGGCAACACTTAAAGAGGCTTAAAGACCTTATAATCAGGGCTTTGGCGTAGCCTAGAAAATGGTCATCCTATAACCTTCATGAGACTTCATGTCTTAAGTGCAACTAAAAATTGTAATGACAGTAGCTTCCAGAAGAGCAGTTATTAAAAGGATCTGTAACATTTTAATTTGTCACTAAGGTAAGATGGTTATTGTTTTCCAAGTGAACATACTGAGAGTGCTAACTTGAATGCCTCTTCAAATCATGACAATACCTATGAGTTACCCATCTAAGGTTGCTTTTTAAATTTTTATCTGCAAGTTGCATGAACTATTGACCATAATTAATGAAATGCGAAACTTGGTAGTTCTCAACATTCTGCATCACTCATTAATGCATTTCGCTAATTAACTATTTAGTAAAGCAGGGAGCAGAATTTTAAAATTGTATTTTGCAATCGTAAAGGGTCTGAGATTCTGTTTACTGTTATCTAAAGTTTTTCTGAAGCAAACTACAAATTAAATATCATAGAAAATTCTTTTCATTTGTCCATCTTTGTTGGGTTGGAGGATGGACAAAAGTATATTTTCAGTGGTTCCATGTCCAAAAACAATGGCAACAATGTATTTAGGTAAATTTTGAAGACCGTCAGACACCAATGAAAACATCGTATTGAGTTAAAGTTGAAGACCATCACACAAGACAATTGGTTTATTAGATATAACATGCCAATTATCGGAATTGCATTTAGGACCTTAGGTTTTGGTGTTGATGAAATATTCTTTCATTACATATAAAATGATCCCCCAAGTAAAAAAGGAGATCTGCCTTAAATTTTACAGTACAATTGCCGTTTCTAGTCTGTTATATGATTGAAACTAACACAAGTTATATTATATTGCTGCCATCTGTTACATTTTCAGGTCTCTGTTCTGGAATTTTCTCGTGACCGGAAAATGATGAGTGTTTTATGCAGCCGAAAGCAGCAGGAAATTATGTTTTCTAAGGGTGCTCCGGAGAGTATAGTTTCCAGGTGCACACACATTCTTTGTAACGAGGATGGTTCTGTAGTACCACTGACTAAAGATGCACGGAATGAATTGGAGGCTATTTTCTACAGGTAATCCTGTCATTGCAGTTGAGTCATGCTATTCTGATATTTTGGAACTGGAAATTTATATTTGATTTGGCAAACAACAACTTTTAGTTCAAGTACTGTTTTAGTTCACTTATAAAATGACCACAAATTTTCTTATAGCTTGCTTCAAGTCATTTTTTTTTCCGTCTTAGAGGTTTTTAATAACATTATGGAAAGTTTAACAACATAGAATTGCTGAAAATAAGTGTATTTAGGTGCAAGGTTGTTTTTTCAATGTTTTTGGCTGCTGTTTAGAGAGCCTAGGAATTACCTTTTCTATGTTGGATAAATTTCCGAATTCTGTAGTTATGTATAAAAGTTTTGACAACGATGACTGACTGGATGAGGTCATCCATTGTGTGTATCCCTTCGTATATGCTGTGGAAAGGAACTTAATGGAGAACTCTGTGTCTCCTGTTCTTAAGTTTCCATGGTATCTTCTTTGTTTAAATAATGAAAACTTTTTTATGTGTGACAACCATCTCATTGAGTGTTATGTTTTTAACAGGCTTGCCAGCAAAGAAACTCTAAGATGTTTAGCTTTGGCACTAAAACCAATGCCCTCAGGCCAGCAAACTATTTCTATCGAAGATGAGTCTGGCCTTACCTTCATTGGATTGGTATGTGTTTTTTTGCAATTTTCCTTTCTTATTTTGTGTTTGTGGGTTTTTTCTAACTTAATTTTTCTGCTGTCTTTGATTTAGTTAATATTTAGTGTTGCACAGTTATTTGCTTCTACCTATGCGAGATATTAGTTTTGCTTGGTTACTACAATCAACTTTATGTGTGTTGATATTTAGATTGGAATGCATGATCCACCAAGAAAAGAAGTTCGGAATGCAATTCTTTCATGTATGTCTGCTGGAATCCGGGTGATAGTTGTTACTGGGGATAATAAAGTACGTCAAGATGTTAACAAATGCCTTTTTCAACCTTGTCAATTTTATTTTTTGAGCATGATCATTGTATCTACTAGCATATGCAATGTTCTATAATGTGGGATGTTTTTGTGGTCAGTCTACAGCTGAATCCTTGTGCCGGCAGATTGGTGCTTTTGACCATCTTGAAGATTTTTCAGGGCGATCTTTCACTGCTTCTGAATTTGAGCAGCTCCCTCCATTGCAGCAGACATTAGCTTTGCAGCGCATGATACTCTTCACCAGGTTCTCTCACTCTTTCTCTATGCACACTTGCATGTGTACCCCTTTGATGCTAGTTCATGCGTATCTTTCTTTTCATGTTAGTTCCTGTTTATTCATGGGATGCAATGCCTTCTTCATAAAAGTTTTTTCATTCATACAAAATCAAAAGTTTCCAACTAACAAGCAAGTAAAAAAGATAACGTGTTCTAACATTTTTCTATTGTTTTTTTTTTTCAACTTCTTTCAAACAGCCTGAACAGTTCTTGATTGCAGTTTCGTTTGAGATTGTTCTATGGGAACCCTTATTTTTCAGAAGTTTGACTGGGATAGTAATTTGTCTTGTACATTTACTTCAGAGCTAATAAATGCACAATGTTTCACGTGGTTTTAAGCTGGAGAGATTCCTTATTGAGTAGGTTGGAAATGCTAGGTTGAAGCCGTTGCTAACAGGAACCTTGGCAAAAGATTTTTTTGAAAGCATTAGCTGTTGGAATTAAGAGTGATTTTGTTGGGTTGCCTGTAAATGGCATTTTTTTCATGTTGGGGGTTAGAAAAGTATGTTTTCTTGGACAACCAGGGAGAATAATGCACCCTTCTCTAGCAAATATGTATTTGAGGATTTTATTGTGAATTCTAACCAAGTATGTGATTTTGCCACTAACCTTTGATTGAGAGTAAATTTGTAGATATGATCCCGAAATTCTACATACTTTAGTGGTCATATGGTACGAGTTAATAGGAATCATCTTTCCATATGATGACTCTAGGAATCAAATTTCCATATGATAACTCCTCTACTTGTGTGTCATTTTTACATTGTTTCATTCTTCCAACCAAAATTTAAACAAGAGGGGATTGTACGGCAGAGGAAACATTAGTCATTCCATCTTTGATGTGATACCTGACCAGATATTATTAATGAATACAATGAATTTGAAGTCAACCACGTAAAGTAATTTTGATCTGGCATCCATGCACATTTACATATACTGCCAATTTTTGCTCATCAACTTATTTAGAGGAGTGAGATTAATTGTTCTCTGGTGAAGTTTGGCTCTTGTGTACCAAACATGAGAATATATTTAAGAGTTTCGTTGGTCTGTTGGTAGTTCTTTCTTTTTAATGATTAATCTTTGTTTATAAATATTGATCATGCATTCTTAGTTTGTCCTATCAGCTTAAGCTATTGGGGTAGAATGGCTTTCAAACATGCTAAAAAAGTGGGAGGACGTAGGTTCAATTTCCAGCTGGGGAAATGCCCTCATTATTACTCCCTGTAGATTTTGGATGCAGAGCCCAACTGAGCCTGCATGTGTGCGTGGGGTAGGGGGTGCTGTTGGGGAATGTAGAGTGGTAATCTGTTTCCCATCAGCTTAGGCTTTAAGTACAGTTGTTTATCAATTAACTTTTACAGGATGGATATATTCGAATTTAATGTTTTACTTCCATCATGGTCTAAATTACGAGTTTTTGGTTGACAGGGTTGAACCGTCTCACAAAAAGATGTTGGTTGAGGCTCTTCAACACCAAAATGAAGTGGTACATTTTCTGTATATCTGTATATTGTATATTTTTAATGAGTTTCTCAATTGCTTTTATATAATTTGCTAGAACTGTGCATTTTGTTTAGTGTAGGCGTGGATAGGTCTAAGTGTCCTGAGTTTATGAAAGTCTTCCATGTTGAAACCTAACCGAGTTGCAGCAGGAGAGTCAGCTTAAACCTGACCCAGCAACTTTTTGTTTTATATATTAGTTAATGTTGAAGATGTTTGTGACATAACTTGCCAGGAGCATATTATGTAGTATAGCAATACATGTCTTTTATAAGAGTTAATGTAAGGAACAATACTTATACATGATCCAAGCACCTATGTGAAAAATTGGAGGGTACTTGTAGCTCCAAGACCAGAGAGTAGCAACTGTACTATAATGCACAATTAGTTTATGTTCTTCAGAGTCTCCTTTACACACCCTGAAAGCACGGGCACTGATCTGGGGTACAGAATGAAACCTATAGTCTTAGATTTTCAAAGCATGAATAGTTTACCTCGTTGGACTTTGCTGGTAATCATATACGCATAAGGTTTCAGGTAGTGTAGCTATCATTTTTTTAGGAATTGAATCACTATTTTCTCATTTTTCTACACCATGCATTTGTTGAAGCCTGTGGATTGACCTCTTTGTCTAGCCTGGTTTTTTGGGGCTGAGGGAGGCATCAATGATGGCAAGATGAAATTACCTTTTGCATCAATGTTTTGATGGTGTATAGGGGTAAGGCACAAGCGAGATGTCATCACTCTTTGAAGAGGGTATATTGGTGACTACTATCTATCACCTAGAGAGTTATAACATATAATAAAGTTTCCTAGCTCCTAATTACGTCTTTTATACCTATTTAAACTTGTTTATTGCTCGAATATGTTGGAGGAGTATTTGCTCTGATAGAATTAGGGCTTGTTGAGAGGAAGAGCTCTCTTGGTTGAATAATAATGAAGACTGAATATAAAGAAGGGATAAGCTTAGGGCTGCCAATCAAAAGACTCTATTGCCCTTCACTTAAGTGAAAGCTGACCAGCTATAGAATAAAATTAAGCATGGTTTACTAAACTTTAACTTATACCTAAGAATATACTACTGATGACTTAACCGAATAAAATCATATGAGCAAATACTCCTCTAACAGAGCATTAGCTTTTTTTTGCGGTTCTGCCACTAGACAATGGACATGTACATAGCATTTTGAACTTTTCCTTGGAAATACTCTAATGTTCCAGCAAGGGGCTTGAGAAAGTTCATGCCTAGCTTAAAGGATGTAATCAGCTGCCTTGGTACTGACTAGAACCTAGTTTAGATATTAGTCAGCACTTTAACAAAGGTTGGCCATTTCGGATGCCAGTGTGGTTACAAATTATTTATAAAGAGGGTGAGATCTTCGAGAGAAATTCAATCTATTAAGGTCTTAAAAATTTAATTATTTCATGAAGTTTATGTTGTATATACAATTATCTTAAATTAACATTAATTGTATTAGATAGCAGTTGTTTCCCTTAGCTATCTAGTAGGAAACAGATTATCAATATATTTATTTAATTATGCTTTCGCCAATATTTGTACCCAGAACCTCCTACTCCTGTGCTTGATACCATGTTAGATACCTGTTGTTTCTTACTAGCTTGAGCTCTTAGAAAACGAATTATCAATAATATTTCTTTTAAACGAATTATATTCTTAAATTTATGTTATATATGCAACTGGTACATAAATATAATCAAGAAGTGCCTTTACCTAACAATTTGAGTTTTGTGACATAGCTTTTATGCTTCTACTCTAGCCTGTTTTGAGCCAACTCTTTCATGCAAGTAGTACATATATGTATGTATATTAGGTACCATAATATAATGTCATTTACTATAATAAATTTAGAATTAAATATGGATATAATCAATATATTTGTGAGACAATAATCTAACACAGATCCTAGTCATAATCAAGTAGCGTCTTCTCTCGACACTATTATGTAATACAGATATTAGTTATTTTATGTCTAAGCCAAGGAATTTTATAAAACAATTTTCCATCCTAAAAAAAACTTGCTGGGATCTCGCAAGAGGGATTTCCATGACATTAACAAACAATGATCAGATTTTTTTCTAGCAGGTAGATTTTCTGTTTCCTTGATGTTTTGGTAAAAGTTATTCATAACTTTTGGTAGATACTGTTATGGACCCTCATTACCGGGCCTAGCCCATTTGTAGAAGTGATTAGTAGTTTCCTAGTTAGGTCTTGCCTCGGTTAGTTCTCTTTTAAGGGCTAAGACTTATGAGATCTTAAGTGTTGGGGTTTAATATAATTTGGGTAGAAAATAGGAAGTCTAGTTCAGGTAGGAATCAAGTCTTACTTCTCCAATATTGTATTAGCCACTATATATTATGGACAGGTGCTCCATTGTAACCAGTTTTGAGATTTATTAAGGAAGTTAGCAGATTTAGTTAATTATCTCTTGTGTCTCTCCCTTCACCTCTTCGTCCATTAATTCTCCCCTTTCTCTCCTACTTTCCTCCCCTTTCATCGAGATTCCTTCAACAAATTTACCCTAATGCCCTGCAATAGAAGTCTTTTGTGAAGAGTGTCAGTGCTTTCATCAGTCTACCTGATTAAAACTTTTTTTTCCTTGGGGAGGGGGGGGGACTTGGATTTTGCGCCAATTGTTCTGTTAGCTGTGGGCAAATCTTGAATGGTTGGAATCAAGGAGATGTGGGCCCTGCTAATAAAATCCCAACCATTACAAAGATTAACTGTATCTCATTAATAAAATCCACAATTTACTCAAGTTTCCTGTCTTTTGGGTCACATATTACTTTCTGGAGCGTATGATGATTTTAATAAGATCATGATAAATAGTGCGTATGGGAAGGGCCTCAATTACGATGATCAGATTTGAGCTTGATTATATACAGTCATTATAGGTAAAAAGTGTGGAAATGCTGTTTGTTGTGTTTAGGATTGATGCAAAGTAGATCGATGAATGCTTTGGTAAAGATGTGTGAACATATTATTTTCTAAGGGATAATAAGAGGCTGGAGAAAGCAGATAGAGTTGTTGGTAAGAAATCTGAATAAGGACACACTCGATGAGGGTCCATCATGAAAGATGGTAATGGTCTATTTGCTTATGTAGATATTAGTCTTAGATGAGTATTTTAATAGATTCCTGTGTTTTGCCTTGGTCTTTGGTGGTTAAGTTGGGTTTCAATTTTCCTGATGTGACCACACCATTTCTTTATAGAAATGCTTACATATCGTATATTTGGTGATGAAAACTCAAGTTATATGCTTCAGGTTGCTATGACTGGTGATGGTGTCAATGATGCGCCTGCATTGAAGAAAGCAGACATAGGGATTGCCATGGGATCAGGAACAGCTGTTGCTAAGGTATCACTTCTAAAAAGTTAAATTTTATATATAGCACAAGGTTAACCCCACACAAGTTTCCATAAGGTTGGTTTTTTAGATGTGGGCCCTGCTAATCTTTGTAATGGTTGGGATCAAGAAGAATCAAAAGAGCACCATAAAAATAGAGGCCCGCACATTTAAGGCCTGCTTGAATGTGTGGCCCTCCATCATGCTTAGTCTCATCTTGAAATTCACACCTTGAAATCCACAGTTGAGATTGCATTTTCTAGTTAACATCCCTATAGGTTAAAGAAAGGTGCAGGCCCAATTAGGATTTAGAGATCTTCTTTGATGATGGGGTCTACCAACTTTGTTGCAATATGTGGGACCCGCTCTTTACCCTCATCCAATTTTAGTCATTGATTTGGGGTTGGAAATTTTACCAGCCTTGATGAGTGGGTCCAAGTCATCTAAATAGGCCTGAACTTCACAAACACCATATCCTCATGATTTGCCACTCATCCCCTAGTTCCCCCCAACAACCCCCACCCCCACCCTTCATTGGAGGTACCACAAAAATGGGCCTACAAAAATCAAACTTATGGAAGCTTGCTTGAGGTTGACCTTATGCTAAGTGCCCTTTACCTCTAGTGCCTATTTTGTTGTAGATATGTAATCGTGAATATGTTATAGTATGTTTAATTCACAAAATATTAAGATTGTAACTCGTTTGCTTATCTTGAATGTTAATGCGGAGTTAAATTGTAATTATCATAAGAAAGGGAATTCTATTGCCTTGCCTTTACATTTTCTGCCAGAGACCAACTGACATCTTTTGTTCGATCTCAGAGTGCTTCTGACATGGTCCTAGCTGATGACAATTTTGCCACAATTGTTGCTGTAAGCTTTTTATTCATTTTTTCCCTCTAAAGTGGGTTAGTAGATTTCTATTTAATTTTATTCCCTCAATTGACACTTTGCCTTTAATACTTGTAGTCAGAATCTTTTTTGATATATTCTTTAATGGGGCAGGCTGTAGAAGAAGGGCGGGCTATATATAATAACACAAAGCAGTTTATTAGATATATGATCTCTTCAAACATTGGAGAGGTGGTCTGCATCTTTGTAGCGGCTGTACTTGGAATGCCTGAAACTCTAGTACCTGTGAGATATACTCTTTGGTCTAATATTTTGTTGAATCTGCTATGTGCTTGTGCTGTATCTGTTGATGCCCAAGCTTAATAGCTATAGTTTTTCTTGTTGCATTCTGGTAGAAGTAATTGATTTTACTATCGAATCCTTGTTCTTGCAACTTTAGGAAAATTTTCTGTGGGGTTAAATATCTAGAGACATTTTTGTTATATTGGTGGTGGGACAATTTTTTTGTGTCTTGTGGAGTTCTTACATTTTGCTTCAATTTCAGGTTCAGCTACTCTGGGTGAACTTGGTTACCGATGGTTTACCGGCTACTGCAATTGGGTTCAATAAACCAGATTCAGATGTGATGATGACCAAGCCTCGCAAGGTTCTGTTTTTGAGAAGTATTTGATTTTAAAGTTTAAACACCTCCTATACATATGGATAGTGATATTCCCACAACAAAAACACCCACAAAAACTCACACGAGTTTTGATTGGACTTAACAAATGGGCTCACTTATCTAGACCAATCAAAACTCATGTGTGAGTTTTTTATGTGTGTTTTTGTTGTAAAAATATCATTTTCCTATATATATAAATATATTGTGTCCAATATTTGTTCAATGATGCCCTTATGAAGATATAACTGAATGAAACTTTAAAATATCTGGTGCGGGGAGAGACTATGATTATGAAAAACATGCTCTAGTTAGAATTGTGAGAAATACATGTTTTAAGCCAGAAAGTTTGTTGCTTCAGCCAATGACATGCGCTGTTGTTTAAATGCTGCAGATGTCTGCGAAAAATGTTCACACTAAATAATCAACTTTATGGTGTAATACCAAATTGAATTAGAATTGTTTCAGATGAATGTATACTAATCTACCTCCTAAAAACCATTAGCCATATGATGATGAATATACATACGGCGTGTCCTCAACAATAACTAATGTTGGATATAGATTTTATGAATTCAGAAGTTTTCATAATACATCAGGTCTTTGATTTTATTTTTGAAAAAAAATGTTTGTTTTTGTGGTTTTTTGCAACTTGCAGGTCACAGAAGCTGTAGTTAGTGGATGGCTATTTTTTCGGTATTTGGTTATTGGAGGCAAGTTATGCATCTAAGCTGATTTTCTTCATTTTATTTTATTTTTGTTTGGTGAGAACTTTTTTCGGTATTTGGTTATTGGAAGCAACTTATTTTATTTATTTTATTTTTGTTTGGTGAGAACTTAGCTTATAAGTAACACTGACTATTTGCAGCATATGTTGGTCTTGCTACCATTGCTGGTTTCATATGGTGGTTTGTCTACTCAGACAGTGGTCCCAAATTACCATATAATGAATTGGTAAATATTCCTTTGTCATTTTCTATATTTTTACCAGTCTTGTATTTTGGCACCAGTTTGAGCGGCTGCATGTGAAGCTTTCTTTGGTTAAGTAAGAAATGTGAGTCTCCTTAAAAGTGCAGGCTTAAGTTTTATTTTCTTTCTGCACCATTGTTTTAGTTTTTAATTTCACTCTTTTATTATATCTTGAAGTTGCTTAATTTTAATACCCTATTCTGCTGAAGCGGGATATTTACTCATGACCCATGTTTTTATTGCTTTTAATTGTTTTCTTAGAGTTGTTTAAGTTAGCTGGAGTTTATGAAATGAAAAATCCTTAAACGACTGTTGAGAGGCCAATTAGATCTGGTTGACTAGGGTATTCAATGATATTACTCATTTTCTTCTTTTTGTTACTCTAGAGGAGTTTCTTCCTAAACTTGCTAGAATAGGCAATGATCACTTCTGTTTAACTGATTTATTAGAAAGGGCCGTAGTTCTATCCTCAGCCCTTTTGTTATTAATTTTTTCCTTATCCTATAAATCTGTTGAAGATTTTCTTTATACTTTTGTTGTATGCATGTAAGGAGAAAGTTGGGTTGGGATCTTAGGAGTGGCGTGCTATTAGAGTACATGCATTGTCTAGTTCCACATCATAGGATACAAGTATGCCAGGGGCTGTTCTTACATGTGCAATGTTGTACAAAGGTACCATAGCAAGTGCCATCTAGCAACATGCGAACTTTAGTGAGTCTTGTACAGCATGCGGCCCTACTCATTGTGTGTACTGCATGATTCGTTTATCTTATTTGTTTCTTTCTTATGTTATCAATTGCCACTTGATTAGGTGTTTTTCTGCAATGTGCTCCCAATCAATCGGATTATCCTCGCTGGTATATTTGGGAAATTGCATCTGGGTTAGACGTGGTTCAGCAGTGCACGTCGTCCGGGTGAATTCACCCCTCGTTTGGGGGTGATCTTCATCCACAAAATCCTCCTCATCATACCCGAACGGCAATCCATGCTGATTCTCTACCGCCACCTCAGCTTGCCCATAAGGCTTTTTCTGTTAGTTGGCAGGCTCCTAAAGCGCTTTAATATTAGGATTTGATTAAGAGCAGTTTGTAATAAGGCCCAGGCCCATATAGGCTAGTGCCCTATGTGAGAGGCATAGCCTCTCTTTTCCAATTAATGAAGATTTGGTCCTTAAGTAGGGTGTACATCATCTTACGACATCATCAAATGATCTAAAATGATTGTGGAACTAAGAATGCAAGAAGAATAATCTAGTAAAAATGTGAATAACACAAAACTGGCTAAACTGAATTAGGAACTTGTACTCGAATAATTTTTCTTACATGTGTAGTCTAGCATTTTTTGGTAAAGCTGGAACTTGGCACTACTTGCAAGAATTGCCTTTTTCTATTTGACGAATTTGTTGCTTATGCCTTTTGATTACCTTTGCAACATTGACCATGCTAACATGCCCCTTTTTAGTGCATTTAATCATCCTTCCCGATGGAGTCGCCACTAGATGTACTTTCAGATGTTGTCAGAACTTCCTGACATCATCTAATGGTGGTTAAGTGAGGACAGATGACAAATGTGGCCTACAAAGGGAGGATGAAAAGCATTTCCATCACAAAATATATTAGCATTCTCAGCTTGTCTTAGACATTTCTATAATTGTTTCTATAGAATCACAAAGTGCTTCCTGTGAATTTCAGGTTAATTTTGATACATGTCCAACAAGACAAACAGCATACCCATGCAGTATATTCAATAATCGGCATCCCTCGACTGTATCAATGACTGTTCTTGTAGTAGTTGAGATGTTTAATGCTTTAAATAATCTCAGTGAAAATCAATCTCTACTGTAAGTACGTTTGTTTAATAATTTTTCTGTTCTACTTCTTTTAGGAAGAGCACCAAGATTTGTATCTACCCTTTATTGTATTTTGTTTTATAAATTTCAGTAAGATCCCCCCGTGGAGTAATTTATGGCTTGTTGGGTCCATTGTCCTGACAATGTTACTTCATGTACTGATTTTATATATCGAACCATTGTCTACCCTTTTCTCTGTGAGTTTACTTCCACAATTTTCCTATTCAATGATGATCTGAATTCTGCTTTTATCCTCTAATTTTATCAAAGAAAATTTGGTTGAGCTTCTTAAATAACTTGTTGCAGGTCACTCCATTATCTATAGCTGACTGGACTGTGGTACTCTATCTTTCTTTCCCTGTGAGTACATAATTATCTAATTAATAATTTGCAGCCGTTCATACTCTAGTTAACAATTCAGCGAAATTGACCAAAAAATTTGTCCCTCAGGTTGTAATTATTGATGAGGTTCTCAAGTTCTTTTCAAGAAATTCCAGAGGTGATTTATCTCTATTCACTTGTTCTATGCTTCACAACTTGTCCCCATCTTGAGTGTACCTGAGTTTCTTAAATTTGTCATGCCATAAGAATTTCGTTCTTAACTTGTAGAACAGATCATGTCAAGGCAGCGGCAAACTTTTTTATGTTATAATGTTGGAGAAAACAAATTTATACCATTAAAGCAAAAAATTTGTAGAGTTAGCTCTAAAAAATTATGATTTTGTTATCTGTTTTTGCTTCTATGTTATTTATCTGTATAACTTGGTTGGTTAAGACTTATATAAGTATGGTGTAGCAACTATAATCTGGGTCTCTAAAATGTACTTTGATATTTTTTTTCAGTCTTTTGCTCTCCATTCACCATGAAACGACCTTGGTTCCATTTGAAACTATATAATTTATATCTCTGTAAAACCTTGTATTAAGTTAGTCATGTGATTTTGCAGGTTTGAGATTGAATTTGAGATTTCCAAGACCCGATCTGCTCCCCAAAAAAGAAGTGCGTGACAAGTAAATTTCCAATCTGACAAGTATTTGGCTAAAAGGATAGTTTTCTTGCCAGATAAAGGGCAAAATTACCGTAAGGACAGGTTTAAAATCACCCTCACAGTTTTGCTAACGTTGGAATTGGTGAAAGGGGATACATCAACTTGAGGCATACGATATTCACTTTACACAAATGTCATTTGAATGTGATCACAGGAGCTTAGCAGCTCAATTATTGAGAGCGGTGAATACAAGGAACTAAAGTATTTTGTGTTCTATAATTTGCATAATGAAAAAAGTTTATACAAGTTTTCTTATGAATGAATTTCAAATGAAAACAATCGATTTTTGTCTACTGAACAAGCTAGAATATTGACTTCAGAATAGCAAAACCTATGCTTAACTTTATAATATAAAAAACTATGATCAAAGTTTATCCATCTCAAAAATGTTAATCTTTCCCTTGGAATTTGTTTTTTGGAAATAAAAAAATTGTTCCTGACACAAGTGTCCTGCTCAGGGCTCTTATTAACACCTGTTCGAAAAGAACATATTATGCTTGTGAATCTCAATCGCTGGACTTGCTGATAGAGAGAATTAACAGGATCAACGGTGTACTTATGGAAAACACTGAAAAATCCCCTGTTAAGAAACCAATGCATGTCATCTGGTCCATAACAACGAATCACTGGGCCAGAGGATGTGACCACAAGTATTCATGTGGAGTCTTGGGAGTCTAAATTTCCGACAGAGATTTAAAGAAATTAGGGAACTTCAATTGCTAGGAGAAGTCTTCTTCATTATGATTACTTGCGATGAACAAGAATGAGTTACAATGCCGCATGGTAACTTATTGAAACAGTTATTGGTTCTAATGCCCCATACATGTGCATTACCAGTATAAGAAGAGGACATTTAAACATGACTTGTGCCTTTATATAAAGGTCCAAGCTCCAACCCCGCTTTCCAGCCCATTAAAAGGATTAAAGACATCACAGGATTGACTGAAGACGCTGCAACGAAAGCAAAACACAGGAATAGTTCTCCCACCCTAAATAGACACCAGGAGTAATACATTAACATGTCCATTCTTCCCGTGGAGCATGGCACGGTGCAGCAAAGCTCCCGGCATCATCAATCATCATCCTTCAGTGCAACAATTGCGACCGGTTGCGTTCTTTCATCTTTAGGCAGGAACATTGCAGCAATATTAACACTGATCCGAATAGTGCACGAAAGGTAGAGGGCAAACGGATAGTAAGTGCCATGAACGTTCTTGGGTCTGAAAGTCCACCAAGCTGAGCTTGCTGTAACATGTGGGTCCATCGTTTTGACAGGGCTACCACATTCCTTAGCATTGGAACATAAGCTTCGCACTTGTAAGCCAAAAAGAGCTGCATTCATGTTTGGTTGGAAGCTAATATTCTTACTTATTTTTGTCTATACTAAAACCGTTCTCTAGCCTTTTATTGGACAAAGAAAGGTGGGGGTATCCACTTTCTTAGTCTAATCAAAAGGTGACGTCATTTGATTTAAAGGCATCAATGACACAAATTTGTCATTTGAGAGATGGAGATGGACGTCATACTTTGACCTGACAAGATCCATGGGTAGGTTTTGTACTGTTACTTATCAGGTTTGGCCATTAGACAATTTAACAGTTGGGTGGTTTAAAAGATGATGTTACATCTCATTCTATTATGAAGGGTAAATAAAATTTGTCTCTTCCACAAACTTTGAGGACGCATGAGGTCATTAACTTTTTTACAAGTGAATAAGCCTCCTCACATATTCTCAGGATAAGTATGGATGACTTAAATCCATTGATGTTTGCACTTAAAGATATGCATGGCATGGGAAAGAATTAGACACCACTCCCATATCTGGCCTTGGTCTAAGTTAATTTGGTTTAAATACAGAATTAACCGATACTTTGATTTCTTGGTGGCCTTGCCAAATGGTTTATTGGTACATGATAATTTGTGTAAGAGGAGTTTCTATATAGCCAACATGTGTTTTAATTGCTATACTAATGCTGAGAGTTGAGACCATATATTTTTTACATGTCCATATGCTAAGATTGTTTGGAAGACTATTCTTCTAAAATACAATATTTAATGGATTGTTGTGGACTATAATGGAGAACTCAAATGGCTCATGAACTTCATAGAGTGGAATACCCATGCATCCCTACTCTTGAAAATCTTGTTCAACATCTATGTCACTTTTGTTTGGTCAAAGAGAAATAGTCGCATCTTTTTTGGTAAAAGTGTTTTTGTAGGCAGTTTGGCTAAATCCATCGTTGTAAAGGCTCGCCTCTTTTTATCAGCTTTTGGTCTTAGAAACTCTATTCTTCACCAATGTTCTTTCTTTCTAAGTTTTGGAAGGATTGAGGAAATTTGATCTGTCTTCTAGGGGGTTCTTTTCATCTATGCTTTGTTTTAGGTTTTGCCTGTTATGTTATGGGGTTAGATTGGTCTTCCTATTTTTTGTAGTGCCCTCTTTTTGTGCTTAGTAAATGTTTCAATTAATTAAAAAAGTGAAGTAGGAATATCATGTTCATGTTTGGTAAGACAGGAACTATCAAGTATGTCAGATTTGTCCACCAGGTCGTGCGCCATGGCTTGGTTGTTGCAGCGAGAAAATGGGATGGAAGCATGTCATATTGAACAAAGGAATAAAGGTAGGGCTCCACTAAAAAACTGGACGCAACCTGATCCAAATAAAATTGACATGGTCGGGTCCTCAGGCTGGGTTGGGTCCAATAAAAAAATACATGGGTAATTCTTGGATTAGATCTAGCATATGAAAAACCTAAGAACTCACCCAACCTGAGTTCTTAATTAACCTACAAAACCTTAACTACCTAGGTGTGTGATATTTTATAATTTTTTATAATAAGAGCTAATCCAATATAATAGTAGCAATTTGGTTTCAATTGTTCAACCTGACCTAAGTTAGAATCTTGGTTCTTATTGTTTTGAGTTTTTTTTTATTCTCATTTCAGGTGGGGTTAGGTCCATGGAACTTAATTCCTATTTCGAGTTGGCTTGGGTCCTATAGAACCCAACCCCACTTGACCCAACTCAACCTGACCTGAAATGTAGCCTTAAATAAGGTTGGCTTGTTATCCAATTAGGGATGAGTTTTTTGGGTACCCAACCTAATCCAACCCTAATGGTTAGGATCTAGATTTACTTAATGGCATAACCTAGATCACCAATGGTTCCGACCTTGATGATTAGATGCAACCCTAATGTTCATATCTAAGTTTGAGTTTTAAAATCAACCTTAAACTCTATTAAGATTTAAGCGTTTAGATCTTAGGTATTTAGGGTTTATTAGATTTAGGATTTAAGACTTAGGGTCCAGGGTTTAGAATTTATGGTCATAAGTTTTAAGATTTACAATTTAGGGTATTAGATTTTTGGGATTTAGGAATAAGGATTTACGATTTTAGGATTTAAGACTTGGGATTTAGAAGTATATTGCTTAGGTCTAGTATGGGTTTTGCCTGACCCCTTGCCTAGCTATGATAGTGAGTTTAAGCAGCAATTGCATCCAGTCAGTTGGCATGAGAATCATCCTTTTAAAGTTTGCATTCAAGGACACACCATAAAACAAGAAACACTTCCAAAACACATTTCGGTTATCATTCACATTGGCAAAAATAAATTGTAACAAGGAGAAATTCAGCAAGCACCATAGCTGGCTACTATATCCCCTTTATCAAACCGGGGGCAGAGACGGGTTTGATCATAGGTTTGGGCCGGTTTTCTGTAACTGGTTTAGGGTTTGGGTTTACTAAAGCCCGACCCGAACCATGGGCCTCTTTCTTCTTGTAAAGGGCAAAAGTACGAATCCGACTTGCAGCTCAAGCCTCTTCTCCCTTCTTCTCTTCCACCCATCCTGTACGGGCCATCAGACGAGAGAGAAAAATGGAGGAATTCAAGAAGACGGCGATCGAGCACGACGTCGAGCAGGTGCAGACGGACGCCCTCCGCTTCGGCCTCCACGGCGTCAAGAGCGACATCGTCGGCGCCCACCCCCTCCAGTCCCTCCTTCACTCGGTATTTCCTTGCAGCTTCTTTCTACTTGTGCGGTGTCTCTGTTTGATTTTGTTTATCGGGAATGATTTATTATGTGCTTCCTGGTGATGGGTTTTTCTCGAAATCTGAATTTTACGTACGCTTGTTTGTTTTTTGATGGATTATCTACTGCGATTGTTTGTGGGGTACTCACATTTGTTGGTCGGGTGGTTTTGTGAATTAGGGCCAGTGATTTGATTGCTAATTTGACTGTGATCTATTTTTGTGCTGGTTTCTGGATCATTTTTAGTGCTTGGGATGTTGCTATTTCCTGTGATGCGTTTGTTCTTATGTACTTATGGTGATGGAGATGAACTTTCTTGATGTGTGGGACTTGCTGTTTCTGTTGATATGGTTGCTAATTTACTATGCTATCTTTTGCGCTGGTTTTGCATCATTTCCCTAATTGGGATCATTTCTTGTCCTGTGTTTGTTCCTACGTACATATATGGTGATGTTTTTTATCAAGTTTATTCATGTGTGGGACTTACTGCTTCTGTTGAGATCCGGCCTAGTCTTTAATTTACGTTGGTACGTTTTTTGTCTATTTTAGCGTGTTAGGTTCATTTTGGGTTTAGTTTCATTTTTATGTAACTGCTATCTGCTTATATTTTTTAGGCTTCCTCTCTGGTTTTTCTTTTTTTATTTCTTTTTATATCTATATTTGCTTTTGTGTTTATTTCCTGATGGAGATCTTTTGTTGGTGGGGAATCAGAGAATGATGGACGAGGAGAAGAAGACTCGGATGTTACTGGCAGGCACTTACGGGTCGGCTTGTGCTGTGAGGACAGAGCTTGATGCGCAGATCCTTTCAAGGTTTGTATGTTTTCTAATAAATTTTTTTCTTTCCAGTTTCATTAAATTTCTGTCAAGCCACGCTTGCCTCATTGGCAAAAGGTATGCACATCATTCTGGTGTCCTGGATTTGAATTGAGTTTCTCTTAAGTCTTCGGTAATTGTTCTCAAATGCATATCATTGACCATAAAGTAGTTATGTTCTAATTGAATTGCAAATTGGAAAAAAAATATCAAATCTGAGTAAATCATATTAACTTCTTTCATACACTGTTCCAACTTGATTTGCAAATAAAATTCCTTTGCTGTTTGGGTTATGTGATGATTCCATATATTGTTTGAAAATTATTAACTTGAAAGTGGTGGGTTTGATTGTGTGAGCATAGAAATTGTTACGTCTCTTTTTGCTGTGTGGGATGAGGTAAGCTGATGTGAGAATGCTGATAAAGGATTCAGTCTTCCTATTCCACTGGGGAACCCAATTTCTTCCCTGGGCTGCGTTTAAGGGGGATAATGTGTGAGTGAGCCGACTGGGGTCCCTTTTCTCATTCCGCGGAAGTCGGAAGAGTTTTCCTGTGGACTCGGGGTTGCCTTTATGCTTCAGTTTGGTTCTTCTGTAAAGTGCAGATTTTCTCTGCAATTCCTTTCTTTTTCTTCTTTACTTTCTGTTTTGAGTGAATAAGCTTGTTAAGGAGAGTTTCAGCTCCATCAATCGTGGAAGGAAGAGGAGGTGAAAAGGGAGTACAAGGTGTAGGAAAAAGGCAAAAGGAGTAGGACAAATGGCCACTAGCAAGAGTAGGGAGGAGGAGGAGGATGTTTGGGGGGAGGGGGAGAGGGAAGAGGAAGAGGAGGAGAGAGAAGGACAAGGTGTAGGAAATAGGTAAAAGGAGTAGGACAAATGGTTGCTAGCAAGAGTGGGGAGGAGAGTGCCGTGGCAGAGGGGGGGGGGGAGTTGGGCTGTGGGAATGGCAAGTTGACTTGACTCCGGTTATATCATTTGGTTCAGCTGGATTAGAAGGGTTCCTGTCAGCTCTGCCAATCTGGCCTGGTAAAACCAACTGGGCAGCCGTCTGTAGCTGGAGTGGTTTGACTATCTGGCTCTCTGGGCCAGCCCAAGTTTCGAAGCTTGGTTCAGCTAATGGTGAAAGCATGTTTTATTTTGACATTGTAATTTTGTGAGGTAAAGGGACTTTTTCTGTTAAGTGAACATATTAAATGCCATATCAGTGAACATATTGATGGTAATGCAAGACTCGTTATGATCATTTTCCTTGTCTCAATACTGTATTTCATTGTAATTCTCTGTAACTGTAAAGATATGTTTTGGCTTTTAGTATATGATTGCAATTGCCTTTGTGTTTTTTGGTGATGATAATATGTACATGTTATCCTTAATGCATGTACAGGCTGTAATGACGATTTTTCATGGTCTAATGCTGCTGTTATGTTTGTATTTGCAGATTTCAGAGGCCTACTGGTGCTTTGCCGTCCTCCATGCTGGGTTTGGAGGCAATGAATGGTAGCTTGGATGCTTTTGGTGTTGAAGATTTCAACGGTAATTTCCTTTATGCCTACTTTATTTTTAGATGGTAATTTTTTTCTTGCTTTGAACAGTAAACTATGGATGCAACAGATATAAAAAAGATGTATGCATACCTCAGTACAAGCGCGTTTATTCATTTAAAGTCATTATGATTGATGAAATATTATGAATCGTGGGCATAGTTCACATATGGAATGTCCTAATTGTTAGGGGCTGTTTGGGTACTGAATCGCGAGAAGATTCAGTCGATTCAGTATTGATTTAGCACTAAATCTTTAGAATCTTGTTTGTGTAAAGAAGTTGTGCTGAATTAAAAATTCAGTACTGAAGTTAGATTCAGGCTGATTCAAGCTTGATTCAGTCGATTCAGTCTCCTAATCACCGTTTTAAAAATTAAAAATTTTATATTTTTCAATGGTTATTTTTTATATCGATTTGAGCCTCGACAAATGTGCAATATGGGTAGGGCCCACTTTAAAAATTCAAAATTACCTGCCCTTGTGGGATCTTGTTTAATAGAGTTTGAATTTAGAACCGTAATGGTACGAAGAACGTACTTATCCGAGTTCGAGAGAGAAAGTTATATTAGTTTAAAGTTTTAAAATTGGGTTGGACGCGGCATCTAAATTTATTCTAATAAATTCTCTTACCAAAACGTAATTCAGTTTCAGCAGTAATTTTTTAAATTAATTCACTACTGAATTAATTCGCTACTGAATTAATTCGCTACTGAATTAATTTAGTAACCCAGCGACCTTAGTTTCCTATACGTTCTGGTCTTTGGATTCTTGCTTTGTTAATCCACGCTGCATGGAAATTAGCAAGCAGCCAGATTCTGACGGTGAGTTGCATGGCATGTCAAAAGAAGGCAGTCCTCTTTAACGTAAAAACATTGGCCGTAGTTGCCGATTTCCGTAGTGTTTTGCTAATATTTGAACATTCTTGTCTAATTTGCAGATCCGTTCGAAAGGGAGGATTTCAGGCCTGCTGATATGCATCATGGCATGGAGGTTCGCCTTGGCCTTTCAAAGGGACCTGCCAGTCGTAGCTTTATTTGAATTGTCCTCTGAAATGCCAGCTCAGTTGGATCATGTAAAACTGTTTTCCTCATTACATTCGCTGGAAACTACTACAGTTGGTTTCCTTTCAGGTGTATGGATGCGGCCATTTAAAAACAATGAAGATATGGATCTTGACTTTGCATGTCTCGGCATTGTTATTATATTCGATTTTAAATTTGCTTTTTGTGATCGGACTAGCCTTTTGTGGATTTTGAGGCGCTCAACTTAGTGATCTGTCTTTACGTGGGACAAAGTTGGTCATGAACACAACAGAATTTTTGTTCCTCTCTAAGCTCCACCCTGTTTTATTAAGCACCGGGCTATAGGTATTGTATCTGAAGCCTCCGAGAGGAGAGAGGCGAGGAGCAGCTGAAAATGCTTCTTCATCGTTCTTAATTTTGCTGGGTAACTAGCACGTGTGATGTTTCATACGAGAGGTTTTTCTATATTACCTAGTCAAAGGGTGAAATATTCTATATTACCTAGTTTTGAATATTAAATATTATATTATTTATGTTAGGATGAAATTGCCTATAGATTTAAATAAACTTAATCTTCGTACATATTTTTATAAATGCATAGTGTGAGACTATTCCGGTTGAGGGGAAGGATTGACAGCAAGGCAGAGTTTGTCGACAAGAGATGACAAGTTGTGACTCATTAGAGAATTGTCGGAGACGGTCAAACAAGTTATTTATTACGAAAGTTGTTTTAGGTAAAAAAGATTTTATTTTAGCTGGTTTGATCACCCTTTAACCAATATAATAGAGAGGATTGATATTTGCATCAATTACAATGGAGAGGTAAACAATAATAACGTGTATCAAGATAAAAAGATGCGGTTGATGAACATTGATTACTTGGGGAGGTTTAACAAGCTGCGGGTACAAGTAAAAGAAAGACTTGCTGTCAATGGTAATGTGACTCTGAAGTATTTGATTTTATATTTATAATTATCCATTTGGCATAAATTAGAAGACAATAAAGACCTACAATTAGTGTTTTTCATTCATAAGAAGGTAAATAAAGAAGTATTATCAGTATATGCGGAGATGAATGAGCTTGTTAATGGTGAAAAATCATTATCAATGGAAATGAACTAGACTTTGAATAGAGATAAATCACCGAAGGTATTGGCGTACCCCAGTTTAAATAGTTGATTATAGACGAGAGTCAATAATACATAATTCATTTATGAAATAGTCAATAACAATGAATTTTAGATTACCCGACATTATACTTTATCATGTACTTGAAAACATGATAATATTAATATCATGTTAAGTAAAAACACGATATTTATAATTTTTTGTAACTAATGATAATACAAAAGCGATATTTCACACATTATTGTTAGCGTAGAGACAATAACATGATTTATATGCATATTGTCCCATCGTTAACACGATAAAATTTGTAATCGTGTGACCAAATACAAAATATTGAGTGATATCAAATATTTATTAACACGTTAATATCTATTGCAGATTGGGAGAACCGAGAGATTTCAACTCAACAAATCTATGTCACACATCGTCCAACATTCCAATGCCTACAAAACCTGTTACATTAGTAATTCACACTGGATTTGAGGCAACTAACATTTGGTGATGTTGGCTAGATTCGAAAAATATTAAATTTTACTTTTGTTCTTTTGAAACACTCGCCCAAAGGGAGGAGATGCTTGGTTGTTGTTTGGTCGTGTTTGGTTGTAGGTTCTTTAGATGGGGACATTACTAGATCTGGACGTTGGTGGGTGTTTGAGGATGACATGACACTAATGTGATCTTGTTCCTTACTTCTGTAATCTTGTACGTTATTGTAATTACTGACGTGAGAGCCAACTTTACTTGGTTATTTATTTTTAGATATTATTACATGTGTAATTAAATTTTGACACGTGTAATAATATCATATGTTTTGATATTCGTATTTGTGAACCTTAGTTATCATGACCTGGATATTTAATCGGATGATTTGATTTGTGTTTAAGAAGGAAAAAAAATTATCGCAATTTATCATAGGTGTTATTTATTTAAAAAGGATTTTGAAAATCCAGGTCATGACAGTTGGTAGTTGAGGCATTCCTCTAATTGCAAGTTTGAAGTCATATGAGGATTATAACCTAGTTAGAGTTGATGAGATGACATAGACTTTTTGTGTTTTTTAAACCCTAGGTCAGCTTTTCCAAAGGGTTGTGAAAAGGAAAAGTAGAAACCCTTACACATGTTTAACATGGGATATGTGTAATTATGTGGAAGTGTAGAAATTTGTTGCTTAGAAGTGATTCATTAAAATGAGTTATGTATCAGAAGTTGAAGTTCGAATGGGATTAGTGTGATACCCTAGAGGTGGGTGAGTGCAATTTACGGAAAGTTGATTTTAGATTGGCCTTGGAGAATTGCGGGGACATAATTCTTTGTAAGAGGGGAAGAATGTAACAACCTAAATTTTGTGGGATATTAAGTATGTGTGCTTCTTAAATTATAAGTTGCAATTGATGTAGTTTTAGGGGGTGAATGTTATATGGGACGCCTTGTTTATTTACTTTTGGTTTCGGGGCTGAATTTGACCTTTTGCTTAGGTTAGGAGAGCAACATTGAGTTTAGAATTCAATGTGGGAGTTATTTTCCCTTACATATAAATTGCTTGGGTGAGCGAGGGACC
Organism: Saururus chinensis; assembly: GCA_035235625.1. Classification (NCBI taxonomy): domain Eukaryota; kingdom Viridiplantae; phylum Streptophyta; class Magnoliopsida; order Piperales; family Saururaceae; genus Saururus; species Saururus chinensis. The sequence goes on from CP141142.1 coordinate 6,257,819, forward strand.
GACCTTGGAGTAGAGAACAGTAAAGGTCTAATGGATAAAGTCATGGGAGAAGATATGCTTCCCATGGGAAATTCCATTGAGTATATGATATGAATAAAAACCCTAGAGAGGGTAAAAATAGTTTTCAAATGAAGGCTAAGCCTATTAAGGGTTGGCTGTAGCGAATTGCGAGGACACAATTTTTTTAAGGAGGGAAGAATGTAATATCCTGAATTTTCCAATGTTTTAAAAATTAAATATATATAAATAAGGTGCTTGACCCATTGACATTTTTAGTAAAATAACTTACTCCCTAGATAGAAATTATAACTGAAAACTTATGTGGTTAGAAAGTAGACAAAAAGAGCTTTGAAATACCACAAAAAACGTGCCAATTGGAGTTTGGATGAGGGAGATACGATTGTTCGAAGTTGAATTTATCGTATAGCATGTTTACCTGATTTAAACGTGTATTTAGGTCATTTAAGTCGTTTTACTGGCCCGGTTGCTTATAGTTCCAAAATTAATTTTTAGAGGCCCAATTAGGTGGCCTAATTGAGGGGGATTGGCCCAACTTCTAGAGAGATTAGGAACCTTAGTCCCCATGCTTATAAAAGGCTTCTAAGGGCATAATTAGGGGGGCTTTTTTTGGGGGAGCCAAGGAGGGCGGAGAAGGTAGTGGACGGTGAGGTTCCAGCTATTGTTGATCGACTACAAGTCAACAATTAAGGTGGGATCGCTGCTTTAATTTTTGAATCGAGATTACTGGGTATTTTATTAAGTAAATTAGAATGTAAATAATATTATTAATTTCTGCAGTTTCTGTAATTAATGTGAACAATGATTTCTGCATAAATCACTGTTGATCGTAATTACATAACAGTAGATATGCAAAAAATTCATTTTTACTTCTGCTTGATTGCCACTGGATAGTCCTTTTTCACCGGGCGACAAATCTCTCTTTTCGACAAAATAAACTTTGGTCATTGGAAACAGTCATTGGGGAAAAATAGTTTAACGAAAAAAATAGGAACAAGCAGTGGCAGCGTGGTGCAGACCCTGGTCGGAGGCAGAACTGAGGGTCTCGGAATCACAGGAAGACGGTGAACCAGTCGACCCCGACCCATTGTCCGCTATGGGGCCTATCGCCATCGTGCCTTGGACAAATTGCAGTTTACAAAAAAAAAGGCAGTAGAGCTTTTGTCTTGACTGGATGCCGAGTGGCGGCAAGTCCATGACCATCGAAATTGCCATTGTGCAGCAATCTGGTGAGGCCTAGCCTTGCCCCGCCGTGCCAGCTGCTGCTAGAAGCTATCCCTCCTCTGCCTGGGACTTGAGGGGGATGACCCACATGTTGCAGCCTCGCGGGTTGTCGGGTATGGGTTCAGGTTAGGCGACCCGAACCGCTTTGGCTAGGACCCGACCCAAATGGGCCAGACCCGGTTCAGTCTAGTCCTAAAAAAAGAAAGAAGTGTTATTGAGCAGTTTTAGTTCATTAGCTTAAAGACTGAAAAAAAAAATCTGTAAAAATTTCCAAGTACCGAGAGAAATATTTCAAGGGTCCCAACCAAGTTTCAGACTAAGGAAAAATTCTAATATATTTACAATGATTAATTTACCCTTGTGAGTTGATGGTAGAATAATAATTAAAGGCTAAACTTAGGGGCTCCAGTTCAGGGGGCCTATGAGTGGATTCAAAAATTGAGAAACATCTTAGTGAGATGCTAATGTGGTCCAAATATCCTAAATTTGGACCAAGCCACAAGTTAGGGAAAAAAATCCCAATAAATAGATACTTGACTAACCCCATAGGGTTAAAGTAAGATGATTAATTAAATCGGGGTTGGTTCAAGGAGTTTATGATCCTGTTAAATAGCAAGCTAAATTTCCTCGAGTTCATAATGTCAAGATGTACCCTTGAGATTAGTTTTAGAGCTATTAGGGTTTAGGGAAGCCCTGAATAAAAAAAAATAGAAATACACCTATGCAAACCGGCCCTCATTCACATAAATGAAATTAACGAGCCAATGTGATACTGAAACATTTTGAGAGGTTAAAGACCTACTCTAGAGCAGAGAGGACCATATCCAATATTGGATAATTACTTTAATGCCCTTAGGTGCATTTTGACTAGTTTTTATAAATACTTAATCAGTTAACCCAAGGAGGGTCAGGGCACGAGAGCTCGAATATTTTTAATATCATTATCGAGTTTGATTCTTTATATTATGATTTGCTTGGACCTGTAGGGGTCTATATTGTTTATGTTGTTCTTTGTTTTGATGATCATTATTGTTGTTGTGATAAGAATTTGTTATTAGCTTAAGATTAATGAAAGATTAATCAATGAGGTGGATAACTTTGGATTGGGTGAGAACACCTAATTAAAATAAAAACTAAAATACCTCAGAGGGGTCTAAAACTAATTCATAGAGTGAACAAAGCCTTTGACCTGACGATTTGCCTTGGTTGATGAACCGATGACAGTTTCGAATTTTAAACCCTAGTCTAGAAGAGACTAATTGGGTTTGGGATAGTCATTAGAAATCTTGACTTATTGATGAGCAAGATAGGGTTCATAATAGTTTCCTGAGTTTTAGCTCTATGCAGAACTACTGATTTGACTGTGTAGTTGCACCTCCCTATTGGAAGGAGTTTTGCGTGAGCTAGTCTCATTTTCAATCTATTGAGGATTATTTAGTGTACACACATTTCGATTAGCTGACATCCTGCTTGATTGGCTTTTGCTGCCACTTCTGTTTAGGTACAGTTGTGGGTCATACCCTTTCACTCAAGTCAGGTCTTTTATGGGCTAGGATGGGTGATGGTACTTCCTAGTGGATTCTAGGGGCTTGGTGGATTCTAGGGTTTTTATCATGGATTTACCTTTGAGGGTGGTCTATGGTGAATGTTATTTGTCACTTAAGTTGACATCTAATGAATCTGTCTATCATTGGGATTAGACGGGGATATTAATTATCGAACAATAGTTTGAGAGATAATTAATAACATTGTTTGATATTGCTTGTTTAATTAGAATAAGTGGAATGATTAAAGGACTTGTATAAAATGTAAGTTGCTTTACAATACTTAAGCATTGCATGTGTTATGCTATGCTTCTTAGTATAATGTAGTTTTACGCAGAACTACGTTTAGATCCGATCTTGTTGGAAACATTGGAGATATTATCTTATGAGTACGTAGGCAACTAACATCAAGTGATATTAGCCTAATCTGAAAAATATTAAATTTTATTTTTGTTCTTTTGAAATACTCCTCCAAGGGGAGGAGATGCTTAGTTGTTGTTTGGTTGTGTTTGGTTACAGGTTCTTTAGATGGGGGCGTTATGGGATCTGGTAGTTAGTGGGCGTTTGAGGACGACATTGTACTAGTGGGATCTAATTTCTTACTTCTATAATCTTGTAAGTAATTGTAATTACTGGTGTGAGAGCCAACTTTACTTGGTTGTTTATTTTTAGACATATGACAGACTTGTACTTAGAGGGCTAACCTGCTATTTATTGAATTTTGACATGTGTAATAATATCATATATTTTGATATTTGTATTTGTGAACCCTAGATATCATGATTTGGATATTTAATCGAATGATTTGATTTGTATTTAAGAAGGGAAAAAATTTGTCATTATTTATCGTAGGTGTTATTTATTTAAAAAAGGTCTTGAAAGTTCGGGTCGTGACATTGTGTGTATAAAAATATTCTTTTTTTTTTCTTTGGTGGCGCAAAAGAGTAAACAATTGTATAGTTTTCGTAATATGAAGCAAGTCAAATTTCAGAAAATACAAGCAAAATTGTTGTTTTGGAGTTTAACAAAAGGTCTATCTTTTGTCCAATGCAACAAAATTTATTGGAATTAGAAGAATTTTTGAATGTCCAATTTTCAGTTAGAAAATTTGGGTTGGGCTAGATAAACGACCACGATCTCAAAGCTAAACCATTCTTCCAAAAAATTCTCATTTCCCCTCCAATCTCCCAATTGTATGTGTGGAAGTCCCCTCCATGCCCCTGCCTCCATGTTGCATGTTGTTTGCCTCTCCTCTCCGCTAGCTGCTTTGTAAGCCTAAGCTCACAGCTGGTCGCTATTTGTCTCTACTCGATAAGCCTTATATGATATTATGAACCTATGCAAGCCCCCTTTTGCTGTTTTAGGGCATTGATCACTTAAGAGCTTTCTCTTTCATGTTACAAAGTTTAAAGGTACGAATTTTTAAGTCATCCTTGTCTTCATTACTTTACCATTCCGCTTGGTTTGTTTCTTTTTTCTCATTCTAACTGAGATGTAAAAGTAACACTTATATTGTCAAAGTTTCCACAAAGAGAATTTTGGCCCTTCATTTGGAATATGTTATGCATTTGTGCCTGGTCTAGGCTATCCTCTCAATAGCCCATGGAAGTTTAGTGAACACTTTCAAGATCCCTTAAGGGTTTATGAATGGTGGAGCTCGTTCATTTTTAGAGGTCATTTGGATGCAACATGCCCAACAAGGAAAACAATTTCTAGGGTCTTAGAAAGGCATTTTTTTGTCTTAATCAGATTTAGAAAAGGGTCTTACCACATGGTCCATAAAAGCTATTCAGGTCAATTTAGCATGAAATAACTAGAAAATGTCTTTACCATGAGCGTGGTTCCTTATTAAAGATAATTTTTGGTGTGATTCTTGTGGAAACACATTATTGCCTTTTCAAAATTATTCTTCTCCATACCCTAGGGCTAGGAATCAGGTCGGATCTAGTCAAATCGGGTTGGGTTGGCCTTAACCCACACTAAAATCGGGTCAGGTCATGACCCGACCCTTTTTTAAATTTGGTAAAAAATCTAAACCCTAGAGTTGGGTCAGGTCAAGTATGTGGGTAACCTTTCTTTGTTTTCCTCAATTTTTATTGTTAAATGTGTATTTTATACCTTCTCTTTGCAAATGCTAAATACAAAAGAAATTTAAATACATTAAAACATTAATTTGTAATGTTTAGTTATTTAGCTAATTTGTGGCGATACATTTTTATAGTAGCCATCAACAAAGACCTTAGAGGTATAGTGTTGTATTTCTTCTATTTTGAAAGAAAGATAACAAAACAAACCTTCAACGTTTGCTTACTCAAGATCAGCCCACTCGACTTTCAATAACTCGCATACAAATGTAAAACAAATTAAACATCATTTCCTTGATGGCCAGAGGATTATGCGACTCAGTGTGTCAATTCTAAAATTCCTATAACTTATTCTCTATGGCTGCTCCTAGCCCTACCCTCCTCAGCAACCAATGACACTTGTTTACAATTTTCCTTCTAAAAAATTATCCCTCATCGAGCTTTATCATTAGGCTCTCTAGTTGCATGTTCCTAACCTGCTCTCAATCATGTCTATTAGGCCTTTTACACATAGCTAAGTTTAGTGTGTGATGTGTCCTTACGAAGAAGAGATGATGAGTAATGAATACAACAAAATATGACATATTTTCATTCTAATCACCACACCCAAAAGAATAACAAAAAAAAATGATATAAAAATTAACTGCCTCTTGAAGATACCATCCTTTGTTATCCCAAAATGGATGCTTACCGCAAAACAAAATATATGTTACCTATACTTCAAACATCTTATTCATGTCCAAATTTGTGTTTAAGTACCTCTAGTTTAACATAATATGTATTAAACAAATACCATAATAATAGTATAAATAAGTCCAATAGACCAACACCATAACAATTTTACAAAAGTTACTAATTGAGTATCAAATAAAATAAAATCTAAAAGCAATAGGGGGGTCAAGAGCCTAAACCTGCACTCTAACCCTAACTATAGTCGGGTCGGATAGTGGGTTAGGCGGGTGGGGTTAGGGTCAAATAAATGGGTTAGGTTGGATTTTCCTAGCCCTAGCGTACCCCCTCCATCTCTCAGCCACCCCACCCCATTAATAGAGTTCATGGTAATCTATTTTCTGTGTACATGTGGGGTGAGGTGGCTAAAAGAGGGGGTGAGAGATTCCTTATCCAAAAATGTTTTTTTTAAAGCATAAAAAAGAGACCCAATAAAAAACTTTCTCAATTTTTTTCAAAACAAATAATTAAGTAAGAGGCAGGAATGTAAGAATATTTCGTGGCAAGGAGAATGCCAAATTGTGCCTATACATATATTCCTTTTCAAGAAAAAAAACCAAAAACAAAACTTATTGCCAATGAGTTACCAGAAAAAAAATGTTCATTGTCAATGAAGTGATCACCTATGTTCCAAGTTCTAATAACTTGTCTCCATTTACTACAGAGGAGCCATATTTATGTATGCTACAACACTTGTATTTTTTTAGGCCCCCCATTTATCCTTTTGCTTTTATATTCCACCATTTTATGTACTTTCAAGAAAATTCCTTATTTACCAATAAAAACAATCTGACGTTGGCTGTTAATTCAAGTAGTGATGCTGCGAGGAATTGGAAGTTGCAGACATAAAAGCTTCTTTTACTACTGTGTATTTTAAAATTTTACTTTAGTTTAGTGTCTTGCACCAAAATATTAAAGGAAAATTTTAGTGATACAGTGATCACACTAACAGAAGGAGCTTGTATGCATGCCTAGGAGTATGCTTTGCTCTCTTTTTTTCTCGTCTTTAGCAAGAAAAAACACCCTATCATAACAAGAATACCAAGGCTTCAGTATGACTACCACATGTCAAAGTATCCACATCTGAACGAACCTAACATCAGCCCGTGCTCCTAATTTGCAAACCAATTCTAGCGTGATAGTCTACTTTGATAGATTCCTTGTGTTGTTTCGACTGATGATGTTTTCCTCTATATGGTGTTTGTCTTTCTGTTGCTTTGTTGTACTGCGGCTTGCAACACCCGCTCTATCTGTTGCAGCATGGGTTCCTATGATACCGCTCAGCCATGCTCAAATTAGCTCAAATCTAAGAACTATTAGAACATGTCAACTATTACGGCACGTAAAAGAAGCTAGTAATGGATTGGCAACTTGGCACATGGCTCAGCTCAACAGATGTTTAAAGGAATCAATCAACTACTGCCAGCGCATCCATCAATGTGTGGCATAGCAGGCTTAAGCAGAAACTACTCAAATAAAGGTTCAAGACCTTCCTAGAAATGGTACAAGCAACCTACACACAAAAAAAGTGCCGCCAAATATGGCGTCCAATTGACACAATGTCTGAAGCAAGATGGTTCACAATTTCCCAAGTAGAAGCTTACTTAACTAAAGACATTATGATTGTCTGCGGTCTCTTAGCAGTATACAAGAACTCAATGTCACATAGTACAAAGTTCAAATCTGAAGCAGATCAATCTCAGTATTTAAGAGGTGCCTTCTGTGTTGGCAACAGTCCAAAACGCTTCTTTAATAGAACTCTCTGTCTCGAATATTTGTCATCAGGAGAGAATCTCGCTGTTGTCAATCAGTGTGAAAAGCATAAATTAAGAAAAAAAGTATTAAAAACATGCGCCAACAAGAGAAAAATTATAATTTCTCAATTTGAAATGTTAACAGAATGTCAACATAATTATTCATGATGAAGGTTGATCCGACAGAATAGAATGCAACAGAAAAACATAAAAAAGCCAACTATTCCATTAAGTATACTACCACTTAGCAGAAAACTAATGCAAAATAACATCTATCAATGGTTGACCACTATATGCAATTTAAAATAATCTAAAGATTACCTGGGTGAGCAGACTGCGTTGGCACCCCAAGCGGCGATTCTTTCTGCAGAAAATAAGGTAATACAAGTTGGTAAAGATGTACATCCTCTTCCTTTTCCCCCCTAAAAATGTTACTATAGAAGAATATTTATAGATGGAGGTAGTACTGACAGTTAAGAAACTATGCAACTTAGTAAATAGTACACTCTTGTACAATCAATACTTAATTAAAAGGCTGCACCCACATGATTCAGCCAACAGAAGTCTTGAAGAAACAATCCTTCAAAACATACACCCACGAACTTGATACAATAAAGTATGAGAATAAGAAAGTTACTCCTTGAAAACTAAAGCAATGTCCTCATCTTAGAAGTCCCAAATGTCCTCGTCTTTGAAGACCCAATCTCATGTTACGAAATTAAGTTATCAGACAAATATTCTATGTTTGAAAAATAACTTTCACTTGATTCCATACAACCAAAAGGGTAGTTTCCTTAAAATAACTTCCTATAACAATCCATCTGGTTACTATCTTCACTATGTTTACATAAATTAACTACAAGAAACCCACTTGAATATGCAATCCATCTCTAATTTCTATCCAATTTCAAATGCTTATCAGGATAGAAACCAAGTTAGTCAAAACGACATCACTTGGCCCCACAAATCAGAAGTTAACGAAAAAACATGGCAAAGTTAGAAACCAAGTTAACAAAATTTACCTTGGTAGTGTAAACCTTATCACCATTCTCATTAATGTAACACTGGAGATACATGATTGCTAGTCTTGAAGTGTAAACCTGTCAAACATCCATTACAAAAGATTGTGGTTTAATTTTATTTCCATCAAGCCATACAGGGTTTTTTGAAAACAATCAAGCAAAAGTTGTAATGACAAATAAATTTAATGTCACTAAAGCATTTTTCTTATAATAATGAAGGAAAAAAAAAAAGGTAAGCCAGGACCCCTAGCAAATTTGAAATAAACACTTGCAGCATACCAGGATATCCAGTTATACATTATAGTGTACTAAATTTAAAATGTGAAATTAATAAAAACAAGCAAGAAGAACGCAACATATTTAGTCTACATTCGGGTTCAAAAATCTGTTTGAGTGAAGCTAACATTCTATTGTGATTCAGTTCAATAAAGTTCCATGCTATTACCTCAAAAAATTACCTAAGAAATCCTCACAACAAAGAGGAGAAAGACATACTGTTCAGCACATAGACCAATCAACGAAGGAAAAAAAAGACGAAGTAGGAGAGATAGAGGGGATGGAGAACCAGAGATGTACAACTACAGGGGTTCAAGGGATTTGGCAACTGATGGATATAGGCCATGCGCGGACTAAATATACAGAGGAGGATAAACGTGAGGTGGGTAGGTGGTGGCCACAACAAAAATGGCTTTTTGCGGAGCATATAGTAATTATGGACTGTAGGAATGATGGAGAGCAGCTAAGGGAGACAAAACTAAAAATCAAGTCTTATGAAAAAAAGTTCATTGGATTTGAATTTCTGATCCTCCATGACATTCAACAGAGAATCTTCTAGACCACTGGTAATAAAAGAACCCCTGGTAATAATGGATGAACAAACTGTCCCACATGAAACAAGGCATACCTCAACAGAAGCGACAGTTTCACAGTTGAATTAAATGGAGAAAAATTTCCTCTTTTTCTCAAGAATGGATAGACAAAATGACCCAGCTGACCACACACCATAAAAAGAAAAATAATGACAGACGACTGCAATTCTGCAGAGGGGAGAGCAACAAGGAATACCTCAACAGAAGAAGCAATTACATGGATGAATAAAATGAATAAAAATCTCATCCTTTTTCACTAAAAAACGGCTCAAAATCACACAAGAACGAGACCAATACAAGCATAAGAGATCCCAAAAAATTACCAGTAACCGGACTTCGAAGAATAGGTGGTGAAGCCTCAGCGGAGAGGCAGAAATCCGGACAAACACCAGAGCACAACCCGACCCGAATAATTTACCACCTGACCCTACCGACCCGAATCTGAAAAACTATCAAATTAATACCAACTGTAAAAAAAAAAATGGTAACAATATAAAAGGGGATTTTGATGGAACTGCCTTTCATCTCCGGAGTACATATATATATATATAGAGAGAGAGAGAGAGCTAAAGACTATTTAACTTGATTGGTTTCAAAGACAGCCATATAATATAAAACTATAAGCTTTGGACCAAATTATTTTGAATGACAAAAAAAAAACCCTGCAGAAGAAACAATTAACAAACATAAAATAAAAATGCAGAAAATGTCAAAGCAATTTCAAACCCAAGAAGATCCATACATGAAACACAAACCTAAAATTTCAAATCGCGAAGAATTTTATCTAGTTAAGGCTCACCCGCCAGAAGTGGCAGCAATCTTAATAAGAAAATGCGCTTGAAGAATAATTCAACCACATATCATGCTTAGTATGCATTCATCACATGAACAAAGCAGCATCGAGAGCACCTGAACTGATGTAGCAGATCTAAGTAGAGAAAATTTTCAGTTATCAGCCACTACAACCACATAAAAAGCTCCAAAAAGCCCGAAATCCGAGAGAAAAAGGAAGAAAGAAAAAAGCATTGAAGGCATGCTAAATTCGGCAGCGATACGGCCCATCCATCAACACAAACCCCCCAATCGTCAACCAAATAACCAAAAAAAACTGGAATACGCCAACGACACGGATGTTGAAGAGGACATTAGAGCTTACCACGGCTGCAGAGGGAGACTTCCGCAGCAGGATAGGATCCTCCGGTGCGAGAAATGAAGACCGGCAATCGTTACGGACTTTATAACGTCAAGAAAGGGCTAGGGTTTGCCGACTAACAAAGCCGGCGAAATGGTGAGGAGGCGCCGGCGAGACGAGCTCGGGAGGCTGAGTAGCGGACTGAAACGCTGAAACTGGATCTGGGAAAAAATTAGGGCACAAGTTGTGCCGCACAACGCATAAGTGGTAGATACCGGGTCGGGTCGGGTCAGGGAAAACCCGAACCCGGCCCGACCCGATTTGAATGATTCAGGTGAAAATTTAAAATCAAACCCGATTTATTTTACTATTAAGTATATTTAAATCCGACCTATTAGGGTTAGGTCAAGTTAATTAAAAAATCCTACCCAAGTGGCAACCCTACTCATATTAAAATACGGCGACTCTTCACCTCTAATGCGTATTTTTATAAAAATTATCCTACTCTTAAAGTCATATCGATGTGGATGGAGAGCATATTAGTCTTTTGACAACCGTCAGTTTCCCTCCCCCACGCCACCCGGACCATTTAAAGGACACCACAGCCTTTCATACGTCCCCTCCGGCCTGCTACTTCCTGCTTGAAAACTGCCCATAAGAGAGAAGGCAGAAGATCAAAGATCAAAGTGTAACTCACAATCAAAAGTGTTCTCTTTTTGTTTTCGAGTGAAAATCAGTGTTTTTCTCTTCTTGGTGCAAGTGTGAAAATCAAACTTGGTGATCAAGCAAGGATAAAAAAATAGTGTGAACAAGCTCTCTCTTTCTTAATTTTTGTGGAAAACAAATTCAACTTATTGTATAGACACACTTTTACGTTTGTAATACAATATTGATCTTTATGTTGAATAAATTTCTGATGTGAAATTAGATATGTTCACTATATAAGTTTTGCATAATTTGTATTATGCATGTTGATTAGTACTTGTTATAAGGGATGTGAATCTTGATGACCATTCTATGTAGCCAGCAAAACCCTTGAGTTTTTCAGCTCTAGCATCCTTGTATATTTTGTAAATTGATTTTTGGGACTAATTTTATACTATAAATAAATTTGGGGCTAATCTATGGGATCAGAATTAGTAAAATTTTCATATGAAGTATCCTGTTCAAGCATTTGAAAAAACAATTAACAAGATATTTTTCTCTTTGGGACCTCTTTTTATGCACATCCCTTTACAACATGAGAGAGAGAGAGAGGCTGCAGCTTTTGGATGTTAGAGTAGAATACAAAGACAAAATGGCTCATCCCCATGGACATGGCTGCTTTGCTCAGTGTGCTTAACCTACAATCCAAGCTCACCACCATCACCATGGCCACAGATTAAAGCGCATCGCACAACCGGCATCTCTATTCTCCTTTGACTCATCTTGCTCGCCTCCTCCCTCAATCTTCCTAACCTCAAAATCTCAAATTGATCTTTGATTCGAACAAAAAGAAATGTTGCAGGGGACTGAAAGCATGAGGAGAATGCTCATTAATAAAATTTTACTATGGTGATTTAATATAACTTTCCATATCAAGCATATCAAATACAGTAGCCAAATCAAGTATTAGGGGACTACAGAATTTAAGTGGGGCATGTGCTTTAGGTAATCAATCATATATCCCAGGCTTCACTATAATTATAATGAATCCCAAACTTATCTTTTTTTTTGTTTTTAAAATCGCTATTTGCATCAAAGAAGGGAGGCCACCAAGTCACATTAATAATTCTTTATGTACCCAGGCTGTCACATGGCAGGTTGGGTTGATTTGGATTAAAAGAGAATAAAGATCATCATCGAGACAATCTTCATGGATAGATTTAATGTCTTTTTCCTTTTTGCTTGATTTGTTCATGTACCCCACATTGGCAACATGAGTTTTTTGTGCCAAAATTTTCACCTTTTTCCATATAGAGCTACTCTTATAAGCCATACTCTATATTTCATTTGATTTGATTGTAAACTTTTACCATCATTCTGACTGTAGTTTGGGATTTTCTTCAACTTCTTTTTTGTCAGTGTAGCATGCTTTATATGCTTATCAACTACAAAATAAAAGGTATTAATGGAGGTCATGGGATGGGATTAACTGTGGTAGTGTGGAATGATATAAAAGAGTGATATTTCATAGTCTAAGGATGATATACTGTAGCAAATAGTGTGTACAATGAGGTTACAATTATCCTTTTATTAAACAGAGTTCTCAATTTTTGTTAATTTTAGAGAATTAAAGCAGACAGTTTTCAACTTCTATAGTTGACTTGTTCTTTTACCTTTCGAATGCTCTGTATATGCATTGTAAGTTCATAAACAAGTAGAATTTCCATATTTGTTTAGCTTCTTCTTGGAAGCACATTCATTTCTTCTACTTTAATATTGTAAAATCTTCTTATATTGCTTCATTTTCAACATTCTTTCTGAAAATTCTTTATCAAATTCCTAAATATGCTTACATGACAAAGGAATTAGGGTCCTGGTTTGATTGACAAGTTCTATTGATGCTTTGGGATATGGATAAACTACTTTACTTTATTCTATCATTCTTTTTATGCTGAAACACTGCTTATTTCACTGCAGATTGAGGTTTCCAAGTTTCTTTTTTAAGGTTTATTTGGACCCAACATTTGACAAGAGAGGAGAATAGGAGATGGATTATCAATGTCTTCATCTTTTCTTATTGGTACTACTTCTGTCGATCCATCAAATTGATGCATGGAGTTGGTTCTCCTCTACAAATAAGCAACCAAAGGACAACTCATGGTCTTCAATATCATTCACAGCTACTGAATTTTCACTGCAAACACACAATACACCCAAAGGGATCCAACTTGTTGAAAATGCAAGAACAAAGATGGAGATCTTTAACTCATGTTAGTAGAATGCTTATTGCAACCTCTTCGTGGGGTGCTAAGAGATAATAGCTAACAAAGAAAAACAATCTAGACTAGCATGGTACTTGAGTGATTGTTTCCAGAGAGATTCAGGAAGATCTCCATTTCCTTTTTGTGACTTGGGAATTCCCATGGTGAAGTGCCTCAAGAATTTGGATGAGGTTGCTCATAAAATTTACCTTGAATTCTTCCTTGAAACTAACTTTATTTGCCACCAGTTACAGTTAAGCTCAACTCATTTTTGTTTTTTTTGTTTTTTAATTATTGTCTTGGTGAACCTGCTTGAAATAATTGTGTGTTTATTAGTTCTAAACCACCAACAATACTTGAATTTTGTAGGGGTGAGGCTTTTAGGCAAGAAACTGAAAGCTTGGTTAATAAGTTATAGCAATTAGCACAGTTTGTGGAAGAAAAGTTAAACAATATTGAGTAAGTGTCAGAGTTGTTGCTAAAAAGTTCAAATCGCGTATAAGATTCTTTGGTTTCAATTAATTTACAAACTCAAGAAATGGCCCAAAGGTCAAAGCAGGTTGAGAATCAAATTATTGATGTGTTGTAGCATTTTAAGGCTATCTTTGACAACTCGAAGGAGATAGTCGCTTCTCAATTAGAGTTGCAGGAAGGGCAACTAGAGATGAGGCAAGAATGGTGGCAGGAATGGCACTTCTTCAGGATTCTTATGAGAATTTAGTCGATGGAATGGAGAAACTAAAGAATGATACCATGGACATTGAGAGAGAAATTGAGGTAGTGGGTGACTCAATGTCATTAATGATGCAAAATATTCAAAGTAACACTGATCATATTGGGAATGTTGAAGGAATTTCTTTGGACAAACAAAAGCAACTTTTAGATGGACAATCCATGCACTTGAAGGCCTTGATTCTTTGACAAAGTTCCAAACTCAAGCATTGGAAGAAAGCAGGTATTACTTCTCTCAAATGCAAGAAATTATTAGGTGTTATCACTTTTATGTATGAGTTTTGTTGTTATATAAATCTATGTAATCGATAATTTGTAGGGCCATTTTGCAACATCTTGTTGAATATGGTCAAAAGCAGCAAGATGAGCTTCTTCGACAACAAGAACAACTAGAACAAACCCACGAGCATTTAATTCTAAATTCCCAATCAATATTAGCAGCTCAGGTGCTTACTAGTGATGCATAGTTCTCTTAGATTTATTTGTCTACATATGGCTATAACTACATGAGGGTTTCTGCCTTGCCTTTTGCAGGAAGCTTTTGAATCCGAACAAGTCAGCATCTTTAATACTCTAGAAAAGTTGTTCATGTTGGTTAATTCAATTGTTCTAGAGTCACATTTTATCAAGACGTCTATTCATTACTTTAGTGTGGTTATGTTCACCTACTAGCTCACAAGTGTAAAACAAATATCCCATGTTAGAGCACACTTTTATCTGGGCCAGTTCTTATATATAAAATAGTTGAACAAATTAACATAAAGAGACATGAAAATCAGAGCTAAAATATAATTTTGACATAATGGTACAATAGGTATATGCTTGACTTTTGCCATCGAGTTTGTGGTTATTAGGCTCTCTACCTTTAGTCTTGGGCAGCAGTCATGGATTGAGTCCAACATGTTTTGGCTTAGATCAACTTTCCTATTATTGATTGCCTTGACTTTAAGTCTATACTCCATCAGCAGTTATAGGTATGTCTTGCACATAATAGTGGCAACATGTATTAAAATGATTCTTGCTCACAAGTTATGCCAACTAATTCACACTTTTCAATTTCACTGGTTGAAAATACAAGAAAGATTTTAGTTAATGTTTTCTAACTCAGTTCAATGGTTTTCAAAATCATTTTCTATTTTCTTGGAGAGTTTTGTCTTGATCCAATTTGAAAAAAGTATTTTTTAACTTAGTTAAAGGTATGTCTTGCAAATTTATGGTGTCATTCTTAAATTTTTATTTTAAATTTTTGTAGGGATTATAAAAAATTAAATCATCAAGTATTATTAGCTTTAAGAGACAAGATTTGAAGCCCTTGAAAAAAGTATTTGTATGTATTTAAAGGATTGAATCATGTGTCATTTTTAACTTTGCATATCCTATTTGGGCCTATTGATTGACAGTTTGGTTTCGCAATGACAATATACTTGAGTTTAGATAGTGATGCCAACGTTTCTTCTCGGGTCAATACAGATTTGCTGGTGGATGAAGATACATGTGATCACCCTGATTACATATTGCCCAAAGTGGTGGCAGAGAATTCAGTGACAACTCAATCATTGTCAATGAAATATGACTTGCGTCCTCTTCTTCATAAGTAATTTTAATGGCTTTGTTATCATCTCATTTCTTGTGAGCTTATGCTTTATAGGACCCTCGCTTCAACCCAACTATTGTAGACAGTGTGTGGGCCCGACTCAACTGGTCCATAACACCAATGCTTGAGAAAATTCATTTTGAATTAATTTTATAGGAAAAAACTTATTACAACTAAAATTTGAATTCACAATTATGTTTGCATATGTTATTATATACATCTTAATCAACACTTTATCTGGATTGTATATTGTTTGTCAACTTGTATTATGTTCTAACATTGAACCCTGTAACAACCCATATTTACATTTTTCTCTTTGCTAAGTCCTTTGTCACTAGTTCTTACCAAGTCATATTGGACTTACATACTTGATTAAACTTATTAGGATTTTTTGCATATGTCCCCTATAGTTTATTCTAGTTACGCATCCCTCAATTAGTTTATATACAAATTCTCCTATCTATTTTAATGCTTCGTTGCAAAGTTCCTCTAGATTCAAAATCTGTCTATTCTTTTTATCAAACATCATTATGGGCCTCTCTATAACAAAAAGAGTCATTAGTACGAGACTAGGCTCACATGCAAAACCTTCAATTATGCGTAGTGAATTTTTACCCTTCAATTATGATAAGTACTCTTTTAATGTATTTAAAACCTTTAACAAGGGTCAAACACTTACATATACACATTTCTTTTATACTCTCCTTGCACATAATGAATTACGTGAGTCCCCAAGGCAACTAGTGGCATATATTTTAATGATATTTTCTGTCCAATTAGGGGGCACTTTCTTTTGATATTATGAGAGAGGTATTGCCAACTACGAGGTAGCAAAAAAAAAGATTAACTACCTATGCAAGCGAAAAGGTGCACAAACTACAAACAAACTGCTTCTCTTATCTATGTCGGCCAACTCAATACATGTTACTCCTACATGCACCTAGATTTCCAGGGCTACAACTCTAGTCGATCTCATACCCAACAAGGGTCCCCTGGGACCTTGCTTGAAGTGTTTCAAATGTGGCGAGGAGGGCATGCTCAGAGCTACTTGTATATGGTGACAAAGATGAGGAGGCAGTTTCTTCAGTGATGGATGAAAATCTTAATGATATTGATATTGATGATGTATATGTGGATGAAAAATATTTCCTCTTTGGTCCGTGTAATGCTCCTTGCATGGTCTCTTAAAACATTTCTCTTACACCTTGCAAGTCTAAATATGATTAGAAATGACATTATATTTTCTTATCTTATTACCTTATTGTTGGCTTTTAGTCTACCTTTATCATTTATCATGCAAGCTCCGAGAACATTATCGTTGAATATGTCATCAACAAGTACAACTACCCATAAAGGTGCATCCACATCTTTATTCTTTGGTTTGTTTGATTATTTCCAATACTAGTCAGGTACCCATAAATGCAAAGTTACTTTTTCTATTGTTGGATTTTTCTAATGTTGTGGAATGTGAAATCTTTCCCATGGATACTTGGCAACAACTATTGGGGTGCCTGAGGCAATACAATCATGATTTATAGTAGTCTAGACGATGTAATGTCTATTCCCTTACTATGAAACAAGGGGAAGTTTTCTTTTCAGCGACATAAACCCAATGTGTAGAAGGTGAAATATGTTTCATTTTAAGATGCCAAAACTTTGAGAACGAGATGGAAGAGAGTAATGTTTGTTTCACTCTCATATGTATTAGGCATATTGGCAGTACTTGTGACTCACAAATAATCCTACCCCTATAGTTATTAACAAAGTTTTATGATGTTTTTTTTTTAAGATTTACCTCATGGGTTTTGTAGATAGGTTCTCTACAAGGGATTTCTATCATAAGAGAAAAGGAGAGAAGAAAGGGACTAAGGCTAGGGAAGCTAAATTAAACTAGCAAATTTTACTATGCTATTGATTTTTTTATTGTGGAATAAGTCATAGCCCTTGCATATTTATAGACTCTTAATTAAGAACTTTTATCCTAATAGAACTCCTAATTAGAATGAGCTTCTAATATTAGCTTAAGTCCAATAAGAATAAATTTTTATTTACTCTAAAATACTTTTTTTATTAATAATTAAATTTTAATTATAATAGACTTTGAAGGCGAGATATTCAAGATTAGACTGATTTATTTCTCCATGCCAATTTACTTAACTGAACACATTTTACAAGATGTCCCTTAAGGAAAATAAAAAATTACAACGTTGAGTTAAAGAGCTCTTAGTTAAGGGCTACATTAGCATATTACATTATGTTAAAGATGTTGAGCTAACAAAACCCTCCAACCTCACTTTCCTCTTCACGGCAGATGGTGATCTTTACATAAGGCAATTCTTAGGGTTCCATGTAGCAATTTTGTTTAAAGAAAAAGATATACTGATTAAACTGCCACTATCAGTCCTATAGTATTATGAACATCCAACTTTGTGGACAAATAAATCTGGGGATATCTGGTACTCAAGTCATTCAATCATGTGTAAGTTAATGTTCTCAATGAATCAGCTAGCTACATTGTAGGACTTATATTTTTCCATTCACTATCATCTTGGCCATTCGATGTTCTTAAAATATTTTTAGATGTCTTTTCATACATTCTCTTCACAAGAATCTCAAAATTTATTTTATACTCTTATATGCTCCTAATTACATGTGAAAATTTTATTAGCTATCTTGGAAAATATCGCATAAAGTATCGAATCTTAAATTTTATTACACTCTCATATGCTCCTAATTACATGTGAAAATTACTTTTTCTTTCTTGTAAATTAAATAAGGATACACATTCATTCTAGAAATACCTACTGCTCTTTTCTTGGCAAATAAGATAGACACAAGCATTCCAACATTTAATATGTGGATCTACCTTTTTGGTTTTGTTGGAAGCACCCCTATTTAAATTTTCCTCCCGTTACTTTATATATATATATATATATATATATATATAAGCTTAATTTTGTCAAGGTTGTACTCATCAAGGAAATATATGAGAGTCCCATGGATCTAGAAGAGAGGCAATGAGGAAAGAAATGGGCAATAATTGCGGTTTTTTGGTTTTGTAGAATGTTAGCGTTATGCTGATGTGAACATTGAGTCAACTTGCTAACCTAGCCGATTGGCCCAGTTGGACTGACCCAACAACGAGTCAATGGTTGGACTAGTTCTTAAAATATTAATAAAAGTTGAAAGAATGGTTAGCTCATCCCGAGGCCACATAATTTTAGCAATAAGTCCTCACTTCCCTCTTAAAGTCCTTATTTGTATGCTCTTGCCTAGGATAGTTTGTGTTACATGCTTTGCTTGAGGCAAGGTCTCATGCATAGTCTCAAACATGCACAATAACCCTGTGACTCATGTAACGGAAGATTTTTGGTGCTTCTTGAAAGTATAAGCCTAAAATGAGACCCTATTGAAGGGTGAGCATAGCCAGCTAAGGGACCACCTTTACGAACTTTTAACACTTATTTTTGGTTGCCTTTACCTCATGTCCCTTACAATAGGAAGCACTTTCTTTACTTCAAAAATTTATTTAAATATCTAATGGGATAAAGAAGGTGAGTCACACGTGACATTAAGAAGAATTATTTTTCTTAGTCAAATTATATGTAGTAAATTTTTAGAATAAAAAAATAGAGTAAGATTATCATTTTCCTTACAATAGGAGGCTTATTTTCGGCTTTTTGTTAGTAGATCACTAAAATTTTCGGGGATGTAAGAAGTGTTATAACGAGACTTACACATTTTCCACCAAGAGAGAAAGAGCCCATGGTGATTGAACAAGGCCCAATATTAGGCCATGAATTTTTTTAGGTAGCTGGTCTAACAAAACCTTATGCTAGGATAGGCTTGGCTAAGATCGACTGTGCTTGCCTTTCTCCTATATAACGCTCCTGGTTGGGAACATATTTGTGAACTATTTCTGGCCAATTTATAGTTCATTCAGGCCGAACTATTTTTGGATACATTTTTTATGTTTCATTTATTTATTTTTGTCAAATAGCATGAATGAAATTCTCTTTGCCCCACAAATACTCTATAAATCCTCTCATTTTCCATATATGCATTATAAGTGTGCCTCCAAATATAGGGCTGAGTTAAAAGACCTTGAGTGACATTTGTGGAAGAAATGTCCATTTTCCCCACAAATGGTCTAGAAACGGGCACAATGTATTTCAATGACGTCATAAACTTTGGTCAACAGTTCCGTATTTGATGTCTTGCGTGGATATTCAAAATTAGCTAACATGAACATGGTGGTCGTTGTTTTCAAGATTGTTGGCTTGACCTTGAAAGGGAAACATGATGTTAAAGGGATAGTTATATTTAGGCACCAATAACTCACACCAAAAATTAACACTTGAGTTTTAATTAGATAAAATATGTAGGCCCCTATAAAGTTCACTTACACTCACTTATTTTATTCAATTAAAACCCAAATATAAATTTTGGTGTAAGATTTTAGTGTATAAATATCGTTTTCATGTTAAAGCCAATTTTTCTGTTCGGTATTCTTTGCCGCAGCCTTAATTATCACGAAATTTTTAAGCACCCTCGTTTTAACGCCAAGTAGAAGTGAATACAGGACATGACATAAACCAGGTAATCCTTCTTTGACAAATACGTCGTTATTGATAAGATTATTTATTTAAGAACAGTGTCTCGCTTATTGAGCAACCAGCCGGACAAGAATCTGTTGGTCATGGATTTAAAAACATGTGAAGGATTGGGTAGTTACATTGGGTAATGAAAGAAAAAAAAGAACATTCTCTCTTGCCCCATCATTATTACTTACTATGGTATTTTTGTCTAATACTTAGCATGGTAATTGATAAATTTTCAAGTACTCCACTCTCTATAGAGTCCTGTTTATACAATGTGAACCTGGGTATCACATCTAGTCGGGTTCGATTCAAAAATGCACATAATTAAAAGACAAGCAGGTTTAAATTACCTGTCCGCCTGCATTTATATTGCGTGCGGTTCAGCTGCTCATAATACTAGAACTCATGTGAGCATATGGGCCAGGGCTCATGTTGATTTTTTCCCTCTTTATATACATGTGAGTTTAATGTTGATCGGAAACTGCATTGAGGAGCAAGAGATATTGGCAGGTGGACCTGATTATTAACATCCAATATTGTGGACAAAAGAGATTCCGGGATATCTGTTATTGAAATCACTCAATCATCCAACATAATGTTCTCAACAAATATGCTAGATTGCAGAACAAGTCTGTCTCCATTTTCTGCCATCTTAGCAAATCTTGATCTATATCTTCTCACGCGATCTTTTATGCTTATGGGTTGGCATAACGTATAAGACGTTCTCCTCACAAAATCTTAATTTTTTATAATCTTCTACGCTCATAATTATATGTGAAAATTATATTTCTTGGCAAATAAGAAGATAAGCATTCTAGAAGCAATTGCTGCTCCTTTATTGCCAAATAAGATGGACACGAGCATTCCACTTTCTATTCAAGTCTCCTGATGCAACCAAAATTTGAACAATGTACAAAGCTCCAACTGCAATGAGCTTCACGATTTCTTATTGTCAAAGAGTCAATCCCGCCTTCAATTCAATTGATCCCTTTTATACTTTCGAAGTCACTGTTTAAATTTGAAATTACGATTCAGAAACATGGAAAAAAGTTGATTTTTCCCTCTTGACAATTATTTCACTTAACAGAAATGAAATCGAGTACAATGATTCATCTACCCATGTTTGTTAAATCTGTTAAGAACAACTATTACAGAGCTGCTGCTTTAGGGCATCCCACCCAAGAAAGCTTGACCTCGAGCTACAAAGTCTTCAATGGCTATTCAGGAGTATGATATTCATATATGTTGACATTAAAAGTCTTGGAAATGGTAAATAAAGAAGGAAGATCCACAATACACACATTATTGTTAATTTTCTATAAAATCTTGTAAGGGCCAAACTTCTTTGGAGTCAATTTGGAGTCCTCAAATGTACCATTACCATATCACCTTCTTCAAATGTCTTCTCTTTGCATTTTTTGTCAGCAAATTGTATGTAACTCTGATTGGATTTCTGTAAGTTCTGATGAATTGACTGATGAATAGCAGACAATTTTGCCAAAGTATTTACTGCATCTAAGCTTTCACCAGCCTGTTTTGGATGAGAAATCAGGTCAAGAGTATGATGGGGCAACTGACCATAAACTACTTCAAAAGGACTTCAACCAATGGATCTATTTATAGTAGTGTTGTGTCCAATCTTTTCCAAAGGGTCCTTTAAAAATTGCTAAGAAATCTGATGTCTCTATTTGAAGTGATGGTTCTAGGAACACCATGGTGCTTCACAATTTCTTTAAAGAATAGTAAAGCCACATGTGTAGCATCTGTTTGTAGGGAATGAAGTGTGCCATATTTGAAAATCTGTCCACAACCACAACTATAGAATCCACTCCTCTTTGGATTTTTGGTAATCCAAGTAAGAAGTCCATTGAAATATTTATCTAGGGAGATGTTGGGACTAGTAGTGGCATATAAAGTCTAGTATTTTGTACTTGTCTTTTAGACTTTTGATAGGTTAAGCATTTGTTAATAAACATTCTGACATCCCTTCTAAGATTCTGCCAGTAATAACTTGCTTGCATTAATTCGTCTATTTTATCTCTGCCCAAATGCCCTCCTAAACCTCCACTATGTAGCTCTTGAATTAATTGCTCCCTCAATGAACTTTTAGGAATACACAGTAAATTGCCTCTATAAAGAAATTCATTAATGATGCTATATTATGTCCATAATTGGGAATTATCAAGATAATGCTGCCATTTGTCTTTAAAATTTGGATCACTGGGATATAATTCAAATAAAGTTTCAAAACCAAACACTAAAGTATGTAAAGTGATAAGTAAAGTAGCTCTTCTACTCAAAGCATGAGCAACTTTGTTCATTTGCCCAAACTTGTGTTTAATAATAAAGGAATACTCTAATAAATCACTAATCCACCTTGCATGCATTTGGTTGACCTTTTGTTGAGATTGTAAGAATTTTAATGATTGATGGTTAGTATGCAAAATAAACTCTCTATGAAGTAAATTATGTCTCCAATGTCTCAAGATATGGATAGTGGAAAACAACTCTAAAATATAAGCTAATCATTTCCTTCGAGCATCACTGAGCTTCTCACTGTAATAGGCTAATGGTTTTCCTTCCTGAATTAACACTGCACTAATTCCCACACAAGAAGCATCAGTCTCTACCTCAAACACCTTATCAAAATTTGGTAGTGTCAAAATAGGAACAAAAACCAATTTTTCTTTCAAAAGCTTAAAACTGTCTTCAACGGCCCAAGACCAAAAGATATGGTTTCTTTTCAAATATTAAAGGAGCTGCCACCATGCTAAATTTTTTGACAAACCTTCTATAGAAGGTAGCTAATCCCAGAAAACTCTCAGTTTAGTGACTGATTTGGGAACTAGACAATCAACTTTGGCTTGAATTTTAGATTTGTCAACATGAATACCTTGTGAATTAATCACATATCCTAAGAAGATTAATTATTCGGTCATAAAACTTCACTTCTTCAAATTGACTATCAAATTGTTTTCCTACAGAACTGTTAGTACCTGTCTCAAATGAATTAAATGTTCTTCTTCACAACTGCTATATATGAGAATATCATTAAAATATACAACTACACATTTTCCAAGGAATGACTTTAATACTTGAATCATCAATCTCATAAAGGTACTTGGAGCATTTGATAAGCCGAAGGGCATAACCATCCACTTATATAGACTTTCTTTAGTTCTGAAAGTAGTCTTCCACTCATCACCACTTCAAATTCTTATCTTATGATAGTGACTCTCAAGATCAATTTTAGAAAACATATGAGCTCCACAAAGCATATTTAACATGTCATCTAGTCTTGGAATTGGAAATCTATATTTAATAGTAATTTTGTTTACTGCCCTACTATCAATATACATCCTCCAACTTCCATCTTTCGTTGGCACTGAGAGGGCTGGAACTGTACATGGACTAAGACTTTCCCTAATTAAACCTCTCTTTAGTCAATCCTCCACTTTCTCTTACATAATATGATGTTCTTTAGGTGTCACTCTGTAATAAGGTAGATTTGGCAAGCTAGACCCAAGTATGATTGTCTATTTGATGTTGAATATCCCTCAACAGTGGCAATTCATTAGGCAGATCTTCAGGCTTAATATTTTTAAATTCCTTCAATAGGTACTATAATTGTGTTGGCATTTTAACTTTAGTGTCTTCCACACCTTTAAACACTAAAGCAATTAAGGTATGGATTTATGGACCTCCCATTTCAAATTATGAGTAAGAAGAAAGGATTTCTATAACCACCTAATTTTTTTTAAGATTTTAATTATTTAATCTCTTAATGTGTGTGACTTAAATTATAAGTTGCAATTGATGTGGTTTTAGGGGGAGAATGTAATATGGGTCACCTAGTTTATTTACCTATTGGTTTTGGAGCTTAACTCGACTATTTTCTGATGTGCCCGATGCAGGCACAATCAGTACCTGGAAGAATCACGCAGGGAAAGGGGAGAAACTGGAAATCACAATTTGCATAAACTAGAAACAAGAGTCAAGGCCGCCCCATATAGGAGACAACCTCCTAGGGAACCGGACCAGCTGAACCAACCCGGCCCAGTTCATACAATATAATCTAATTAGGGGTTCGGCTATCCCAAGCCAATAATTGAACCAATAAGTATGATAATAAAAGACTACAATAACAATTAAATAGTTCAATGCAATAAAGAAATAAAAAGAGAGTCTGGGCATCGCACGCAATCGTGCACAACATTTTCTCAAGCTAAGAGTGTAACATTGGGTTTAAAATTTAATATTTTGGGAGTCATTTTCCCTTACATATAAATTTCTTGGGTGAGCAGGGGACCAACCTTGGAGAACTGAACGATGTAGGTCTAATGGATTAAGTCATGTGAGAATATACGCTTCCTATGGGAAATTCCGTTGAGTATATGGTCATAATAAAAAAACCCTAGAGAGGGTAGAATGAGTTTTGAGTGGAAGGCCAAACATCTCAAGGATTGTCCATGGTGAATTGTGAGGACTCAATTCTTTGAAGGGGAGAGAATGTAATATCCTGAATTTTTCTAAATTTTAAGAATTAAACACGTAAAAAATAGGGTGTTTGACCCATTGACATTTTCATTATAATAACTTTCTTAATAAATAAAATTTATGGATAAAATTAATTTAATTTAAAATTATATAGAAAGAGCTTCGAAATGCCACCACTAGTACGTTAATCGGAGTTTGGATAAGGGAGATACGACTATTCAAAATTGAATATATCGTATAAGGCCCGTTTACCTAATTTAGATATGTAATTGGGCTGTTTAAGTCATTTTGCGGGCTCTATTAATTAATATGACAAAATTAATTTTAAGAGGCCCAATTAGGTTGCCTAATTGAGGAAGTTTGACACAACTTCTAAGGGGATTAGGAACCCTAATCCCTATGCTTATAAAAGGGATGATTAGGGCACAATTAAGGGGGAGATTTTGGGCCTCAGGAGGAGGAGAGAAGGTGGTAGATGGTGAGACTCCGGTGGCGGTGGGTCGACAACAAATTGACAATTAAGGTAGGATCATTATTGTTGTCTTTGAGTCTAGATTAATAAAAGTTTTATTAAATAAATTTTAATGTAAATTAGATTTCTACAATTCGATTTTTTGTAATTTACATAAACAGTGATTGTAAAAATAATTGTTCGGTACTTTCCTTTGTACAGTGCTACATTCTATTGGCCAGCTGCTAATCGGCCGGTCCTTTAACACTGGACTCCCTCAGCGGAGGGCTAGGCTCTAGCACGT
Source organism: Saururus chinensis (assembly GCA_035235625.1). Taxonomy (NCBI): domain Eukaryota; kingdom Viridiplantae; phylum Streptophyta; class Magnoliopsida; order Piperales; family Saururaceae; genus Saururus; species Saururus chinensis. Next base: position 6,283,280 of record CP141142.1, read on the forward strand.
GGCCGCCACAGAGTAGGCCCCCAAGCCAGTGCATAGAAAAAAATGCACTGGCCACACTGGTCAGGGCCATGCTACATTAGAATCCGCTGCCGCTCAATTGAAAAAAAAAAGGGGGCCACTTTTGCCCTCGCTAGCCACCAAGGGGCAATGGGGCTAGGCCCATCAGGTTTGCCGCCTGGCTATCCGACGAGGCCTAGCCCCTACCCCGCCGTGGTGGCCGGGGGTGGCATTGTGAGAGGCCATGAGGCCTCTGGCAGGCCATGGGGAAGATGACCCGCGATGCAAGTCGTTGTGCCCTGGACCGGGTTTGATGACTCGACCCAATTCGGTTCAGCTAAAAAAAATAAAATACTCCAACTGAACTAGGTCCGGTTTAGTGAGTTCAAATATTCAAAAATTGTAGATTACCCTTGTGAGTTGAAGTGTAGATTAATGACTAGACTTAGGGGCTCCGGTTTAGGGGCCTATGAATGGATTTAAAATTGAAAATAAATCCAGTAATAATTTAATGTGTACCCTAAATTTAAACCAATCAACAAGGTGGAGAAAAATATCAGTATGTAGATAATTGACTATTTTACTCCTAGGGTTAAGGTAAGACCGTTGATTGAACCATGGTCAGTTCAAGGGGTTTACAACCCCGTTAAACAACAAGAAATTAGCTTAGGTTCATAACATCAAGATGTACCCTTGATTAGTCTTGGACCTATCAAGGTTCAGGGAAGCCATGAACTAACTGACAGAAGTACCCATGTGTAGACCAATTTGCATTTACATGAATTAAATTAATAGGCCAATGTGATACTGAAACTTTTAGAGAAGTCAAAGACTTACCCAAAATAGAAAGGAAAATGTCCAATGTGGGATAATTACTTTAATACCCTTAGGTGTATCATGATCCATTTTTATAAAAGTTTAATCAGTTAACCCAAGAAGGGTTAGGGCACGAGAGCTCGAAAATTTCTAATATCATCATCGAGTTTGATTCTTGATATTATGATTTGTTTGGACCAATGTGGGTCGGTATTGTTTATGTTGTTCATTGTGTTAGTATTTACTATTAATATTGTGATAGTAATTTATCATTAGCTTAAGATTAGTGAAAGATTAATCAAGGAGGTTAGATAGATTTGGATTGGGCAAGAACACCTCAGCAAGACAAATGTTAAAATACCTCATACGGGTTTAGGACTAGTTCATAGAGTGAACAAGGCTTTTGACTTGACGATTTGCCTTGGTTGATGAATCGATGACAGTTTCGAGTTTTAACCCTAGTCTAGGAGGGACTATAGGGTTTGGGATACTCATTCAGAATCCTGGCTTATTGATGAGCAAGATAGAGTTCAAAATAGTTTTTCAAGTCTTTGCTCTATTGAGGAGCTATTGATTTGACTATGTAGTTGCACCTCTTGGTTGGAGGGAGTTATGCTTGAGCTAAGCTCACCATAGATCTATTGAGGATCATTTAGTGTATGCGCATTTGGATTTAGCTGGCATCCTACTTAGTTGGCTTCTCCCGCCACTTCTGTTCAAGTGCATTTGTGGGTCATGCCCTTCTACTCCGGTCAGGTCCTTTATGGGCTAGGATGGGTGATAGTACTTCCTAGTGGATTCTACGGTCCTGGTGGATTCCAGGGTTTCATCATGGATTTACCTTTGAGGGTGGTCTATGGTGAGTATATCATTTGTCATTTAGATTAACATCTGATGTGTCTGTATGTCTTTGGGATTAGATAGAGATATTAATTATCGAACAATTGTTCGAGAGATAATTAATAATATTGATTGATATTGCTTGTTTAATTAGAACAAGTACAATGATTGAAGGACTTACATAAAATGTAGGTTTCTTGAAAATACTTAAGCATTATATGTATGATGTTATGCTTCTTAGGATAGTGTAGTTTCTAGGTAAAACTACGTTTGGATATGATCATGTTGGAAACATTAGAGATATTGTCTTATGAGTACTTAAGTAACTAACATTGGGTAATGTTGGCCTGGTACGAAAAACATTAAATTATACTTTTGTTCTTTTCAAATGCTCCTTTAAGGAGAGGAGATGCTTGGTTACTGTTTGGTCTTGTTTGGTTGCAAGTTCTTTAGATGGGGATATTGCGAGATTAGAATGTTGGTGGACATTGAGAACAACATTGCACTAGTAGTATCTAGTTTCTTACTTCTGTATCTTGTAAGTAATTGTAATTCCTGGTGTAAGAGCCAACTTTACTTATTTATTTTCGAATAGATGACAGACTTGTACTTAGACGGTTAACCTTCTATTCATCAAATTTTAACACTTATAAAAATATCATATATTTTGATATTTGTATTTGTGAACCCCAATTATCATAACCTGAATATTAGTCGATTGATTTGATTTGATTCAAAGAAAAAATATTTAAGCATGCCTTTTATTCAAAAAGGGTTTTAAAAAATCCAAGTCATGACAATTTCTTTACCTCTATATCGTCTTTGACTGACTGATTCATCACTTCAGGTAATAGTTTGACTATCACTCCAGTAAATTGAAATGAATATATGTTCTCTTTCACTTGATATGTTCAATTTACTTTATATTGTCATGGTCTTCCCAAGAGTATTTGACAAGCATCCGTGTCAATCACATCATACAGAATATCAGCCTTATAATTTTTCCCTATGGAGAATAGCACTTTACACCTTTTAGTGATTTTAATTTCACCAACTTCCTTAATCCAACCAATCGAATAAGGATTAGGGTATCTTTCAGTTTTAAGCTACAATTTATCCACTACACTTTGTGTCACACCCTTGTACCCTCCCAACCCGAGCCAGACCTGGTCCAAGGGAAGGTTGGTGCGCATAGGGCAATGAAGTGTTGATTTACGCGGAAGACTTAACCCCTCATGTAGGTAAATCGTTATAGAGCAGCGCACCACACATTTTGTACAAGAGAAAATAAGGAGAAATAAAGGACAACATATAATAATTAGTCATCACAAAACACTCACATACTTAAGTCACTAAGCCCTCTCACGACTTAAGTCATAAAGTCAACATGAGTTAAAGGCCAAACTGGCGAATGAAGTGTAAAATAAAATCATCAAGACATAAAGCTCAAAACAACATGCTGCATACATAAGCAATAAACATAGGGCCCCTAGGCACCCTCTCCTACGTTAGACCGTCCACCAATTGCTCCTCATATAGGGAGTCATGGTCACTTGCATGTCACACCATGCAGCTGCAAAACAAAAACACATTAGAAAAATGGGTGAATAAAAATACTTAGCAAGGTTTTATATATCGAGATAGTAAATACAAAATCATCACATATGTTTCACATATAATTTATCACATAAAACACACTCATTCATTATGGGACATTTGCATAACATGTGTATCTTTATATCATGGCTACTCATCAAATAGACAAACTCATGATATCATCAACATATCTCCTGCATACCATTTCACATGACATATTATAATATCATCTCATTCATATTCACACATTCTCAATGCTTATATGCATCCTACAGAAGAGTGTCTCAAACACACTATCCATAATCATACACAACCATACTCAATCATAAGCATTTATCTTGCATGAGAGTGTCTCAAATACACTAACCATATAATGCATAATTATTCTCAATCATAACCATTCACCCTGCATGAAAAGTGTCTCTAACATACTAATCATAATTATGTATAATCATTCTCAATTATAAGCACTCACCTTACATAACATGTAAGTTCTACACTTGCATGTGCAATATAAGCTCTCATATCTATACCACTACAACAAAATGTATCATTAGCAACATAAATAAATGCATCTCTAAAAAATACTACTTGCGATGCATAAGCAAGCGTTGCAAAAAAATCATATATTAGTGACGCTTTCTATTAAATGTCGCTAATGGTCATATATTAGTGACACTTTATATTATGTGTCACTAATACAAGAATTATTAGTTATGCTTTATAATAAGCGTCACTAATTATATGACTATTAGTAACGCTTAACACAAGTGTCGCTAAAAGATATTTATTTTATAAAAAAGAAAAAATTTATTACTATTAGTGATGCCTTTCTAAAGCGTCGCTAATAGTTTTAACAATAGCGACGCCTGTTAGTAAGCGTTGCTAATAGGTATGCCATTAGCAACGCTTAATAGAAGTGTCACTAATAGTAATGAATTTATAATAGAAAATTTTAAATTTAGAACTATTAGCGACACTTTTAAATAAGTGTCGCAAATAGCAATGATAATAGCGACAGTTGTTTACAAGCATCGCTATTAGCTTTTATTAATTATTTTTATTTAATAAATAATTATATAATAAATATATATTAAAAAATATAAAATAAACTTCTTAAATATAATATATTTTATTCAATATTTACTATTTATATATAATAAATAAATATTAAAAAATTAATTTAAAAGAGATAGAGAGAGAGTGAGGAGAGAGAGTGAAGTGAGGGGGAGAAGAGAGAGAGGGGAGGGAGGAGAGAGAGAGGAGGGAGGAGAGAGAAAGAGAGAGAGAGGAGGGAGGAGAGAGGAAGAGAGAGGAGAGAGAGGGAGGAGAGGAGAGGAGAGAGGGGGAGGAGATAGAGAGGGAGAGATAGGAAGAGAGAGAGGAGAGAGAGAGGAAGAGAGAGAATAATGCATTATTAAAAAATTATTTTTAAAATTTGAAAAGAAGAATTTTTTTTAGCAACGTATAATGTATGCATCACTACACTAGTTAATCGCGACGGATACATGTATGCATCGCTAATAACTTACTAGTAGCCCTTTAACTTGTTGGATGGGAAAAGGGGGCGGCTACCCCCTTGGGGGCGGACATCCAAGTTTGCTTGGGTGACAGACAGCCTAGGCAGCCCCTTGGGCACAGACAGATGCTGGAGTAGCGCAAGAGCACGAGAGGTGTTCAAGACGAGCTATTCGCTTTGCGGAGCAGGTTGAGTAGGAATCCTTGCGCGGGTAGGACTCTAGCAGCGAAACTGGGCGCTATTTGGACTTAGAGGAGGACTCCTAAGGTGGGCAAGATTTACTTATGTAGGATTGTTGCACTCCTAGCTTGAGTAGGAGTCGGGGCAACAAGTTCCCAGGACGGACAAGATTCACACAGGCAGGCAGGTTACGCTCCTAGGTTGGGTAGGAGTCGGTGTAGCTGGTTTCCTTAAATAGACAAACTCTTGGAGGCAGCATGGCGTTGGACTTCTAGTGGAAGACGGACTCCCTTGTAGGTTTCTTGATTTGGGCTAGGGGGCGGACTGCTTAGTGGGTTGAAAGTTGGTCAAAGGAGTGGACTCATGTATGAGTAGGTTTTTGTACTCCTAATAGCATAAGGAAGGCCAATTTCAGGCTAAGTCTATCTAAGGGGGAGAACAGGGCAGCCATGACACACAGAGGATTTATTTGTTTATGTACAGCAAACTAGGGAGCTAAGAGGGAGTTTTTAGCCTGCTAGATCAGCCTTTGCCCTCTCCCTACCATTGTATTTCGACAGAGAGAAATATAGCTTAAGCATAGACCCTTACACAAGGACGGACTTGTGTTGTGTTTGTGCTGTTTATTTGTGTTTCCCTTGCGCATACGAGTGGGACGGGAAGAGAGTGGCTGTTAGTTACGCACCACATCCAGGTCATCACGTGTACAAATACTAGGCAAAACTTCGCGCCCGTGACACCTACTGTAGTAGCGACGCATACCATATGCGTCGCTACTAGTTAGTGCATTAGCGACACATACTTTATGCGTTGCTAATACAATTTTTTTTTTGTCCCCACGAGCAGAATTTTCGCTTGCGCGGGTAAAATTTCAACCACACTGGCAATAGGCAACAACTCCAAATATAGGCAAATTAAGCAGAATTTCCCCACCTCCACCCAATTTCCAGGCCCCTGAAATGACACTCTTCTGCTCAGCTTCCTTGATGATTTTGCACCCTCATTTTGTTGTAAAATTTCAGGAACCTCATTTGTATCCTGCAGTTGTGTTCCTTTTCTGTTAGTTTTTTCTTTTCTTATAGTCAATACTCAATTCTTTAAAAATGTTCAATTAGTAGCACAGAGAAAACCATTCACACCACCATGCAAAATGACTGATTAATTCTCATCGTCCAAAATCAATTGCAAACAAGATAATTACACATGAACAAAAAGAATCAGAATAAACACAGCTCTCCTGCCACTGGCTTACCTGAAAGAGTTGTCCCAACATGGAATGCTGACTCTTGCATCTCAAGAGTATTGGAGGAAGAATCAATTGATGAGGGATTGTAGGATTGCCAGATTGGGGAATCAGCCAAAGTATTTGGTGTGAAAGAACTTAGACCCTCTTCAAAAGGTCCAGATTCTAAAGGATGGGGCTCTGGATCTTTTGAAAAACAAACAGGTTCAGACTCATCAGGAAGAGTGGAAGCACTGCTCTTTTTTGTGGATACAACTCTGCTTTTTCGGCCCAGATTCCTTGGTTGTATTAGCTGTTAATTGCATTATCTATATGAGAAATGCTAATATTAAATGTGTAACATGGAATAATGAACTTTAACACAGAATATCCTAGTCTTACTAGATGTGAGGTCCAGCCCATACGCATCACCATCTAGCAATTCTAAACTAGAGTATGTTGTTGCATCCTGGGACAAGAAAAGAAGACAATATAATGATACAAACAAACAATCTAAGGCCACACACGTACAACGATGGTACCTCTTTTTCTAGGCATTCATGACCCATTTGAAAATCACCTGTTCCGTCAAGTAGAACAGCATCAGTGTATTGAGAAGGGGCAGCCGCAGGTGTAGGGTTGCAAGGAGCAACAGTGGGGAGCTTGAAAGAAAAATCAGACAGAAAGGTAGAACCGCTTGATCCTTTATTTAAGGCCTCTGTATCAGAATCAGGTGGCAGAGAAACGAAGTCCACTCCTACAGTAAGCACATAAAACGGTAAGCAGTTGTTGCCTTTACCAATCCTTGCTGAAAAGCTAGCATATATTGAAGCATAACTAAAAAATTACAGGTAGAATGAGTGGGCTGGAACGGATCATCACCAAGTGATTCCATACTACTAAACAGATATTCTGCCTGCAATACATGCACAAAGTAAACACTGAATAATTACTGAAACCAACTTGAAAATGGTTGAAGAGTTCAGAGAATCAGAAGCCTTCACTTCTCTACTGGATTTTCCGCTCTCAGCCTGTAAGTCCCCGCTGCTGTCAAGAACTGAAGGTCCTGAAAGTAAATTCTCTACAACATGGAAAGGAATCCCATCTGCCTGTGACATGCTCCCAAAAAGTTTCACTACAATAAATTACTTAAACAAACAAATTGACTCGTGAATAATTACCTCCATTGGGGGCTGTGTAACATTTATCCCTGAGTCCTCGTGGCCACCAGAACATATAATGTTGTTGCAATTTGCAGGGTGCTCCACTGCTGCTGGAACCTTGGAAAGAAGATTGGTTGTTGAAGTATCGGTCATCATTAGAATTCAGAGGTTCATTCTGAACAAAATCATCATCTTTACCAAACAGAGAGTTCCCATTAAGGGCATTATCCGATCTGCAAGAAGAATTTGTGAAAAAAACAAAACAAAACGTAATTGCTTAAGTGAATGTCTAAACTTATGACTTTGTAGAACCAATATCCTCCAAATAAGAGCAAGAGAGATCATATTCATCCAAACAGGCACATCAGTTTCACTTTACACAGACAACATCATGACCATAAGCTGATCCACTGAATGGTCCATGTAAAATACCAGTGGGTACGAGAAGAACAAGAATAAAGTCAATCTGCTGAGGAATGATGCCTTTAATATACCCACATGCTAGCAGGAATTATCCAAACGCTTATTCAGCAGTTTCCCAGCAGCTTTGCAGCTGTTGCCTGCTTTTGAAGCAGTTTCTTTTTGGTTGCAACAGCCGCTGTTAACTCATTTCTACTTTCTTTGGTTATATTGCCTTCCACATTTCATAAAGTATAGCATTAAATCACTTAATAGGCCTAAATTTATGAAGTAAACATGTGAACAATGGTGTATTGAATTGGTTAGACATACAAATAAAAGGAAGTTGACAAAAAATTTGCATATATCTTTTGAAGCAGCACCAGCTGCAAAGTTATCAGAAAAAAAAATGCTCCAGCTGCAAAACAACAGCTGCTTTTTCGGTTGAAGGTTGCTTTTCTTTTCAGATTGTGAATAAAAATACTACAGATGATACTGTTAATATATTAATATATAACGGTCATGCTATAGTCATTATATTTCTTTATTTTGTACATAGCAGGTTGCACGTACTTCCCATGTCTGCTGCATTGATCATGATAGTCATTCATTTTCTATAATGTTGCTTCACTTCTTGGAGTCAATTTTTTCGACTGAGGGTTTTTCTTTTCTATTAATGCAGGTCTGCTTTAGTTCCAAAAACTGTAGGAAATATCAAAAGCTTGGAACCACGAAAAGCTTCTATATTTTTTCCTTAAAACCATAATGTATGGTTAGAGAAGAGGACAGAAATATGAAATTATGGTTATGATTAATATTAGATATTTTACTAAAAAAAGATATAAGAGATTAATCACAAAATCATTTTCGAAGACCTCCTCTAGATTTCATCTCTTTGAAAGATCAAGACGAGACCGAGATATAAGACAGTAAACTATGCTTGCAACTAAAGTCTGGGAATCCAAGGTAAGTCAGTTTTTGCCCCAACTCGAGGTGAACTTTTTCACAACATTGAAAGTGATCGTTTGCAATTCCATTGTTTAAAAACAAATCTAAACAGTGTATTGAAAACAAGATTTTACTTGGCTCTTAAAATAGTGCAGGTTCAACACAAAGAAGACAAATACCTTTTATTCGTGGTAGATTTCTTCAAAGCAGCTGCCTCCTTAATCTGTTAAGAGAGTTCAAACATACATATAAAGAAAGAGAAACTTCGACAAGAGTTTTTATATAGCACTAAAAGATTTTCCATTGCATTCTATTGAGTAAAGAAATAAAAAAGTAAGTTTACCATTTTTCTCTCTTTGATTTCAGCAAGCAATATAAGATCTTTGATAATAAACTTTTTAGGATCAATATCTTCTTCGGGTGTTTCGAGCAGCTCCTTGTTTGCAAAAGAAAATAGTGAATAAGCAGATTTTGAATAAATACAGACATGCCAAAGGAGTCTTCTCTAGAAGTCAATCAGTAATAGAAAAATTAAGAATCCTGTACCTAGCTTTCGGCTTCGCCAAGTAGAATGACTAAATTTCCGCTTCAACTGCTCACTGTTTACTGAGCCGGAGCCTGCAGATGCCCTTTTATGCCCACGAACTTGCTGATCAACAACAGCTTGCTTTTTTTGGGAATCGGAGGCGGAGTCTCGGCGGAGAGGCAGCAACCAAGGCGGAGAATCGGAGGCGTCGCTTGGGCCCTCATATCCGAAAGCGGCGACTCTTCCCCTCCGACGGTTTCCATAAAAGTCCTCCAACTCATGAAGTCATATCGCTCAGGGTGGAGGGTATGTTAGGCTTTTGACTACCGTCGGTTCCCCCCTAAGACGGTTTAAAGGACACCACACCCAGTCCCCTCCAGCCGGCTGCTTCCCGGAAACTGCTAATTACAGAGAAGGCGCTTCCTGGAAACTGCTCATAACAGAGAAGGCAGAAGATCAAGGTGCAACTCACAATCAAAAGTGTTCTCTTTTTGTTACAAAGTGAAAATCAGTGTCTTTCTCTTCTCGGTGCAAGTGTAAAAATCAAACTTGGTGATCAAGCAAGGATAAAAAAAATGGTATGAAAGCTCTCTCTTGCTTAATTTTCATGGAAAACAAATTCAACTTATGATATAGACGCACTTTTACGTTTGTAATGTAATATTTGATCTTTACGTTGTATAAATTTCGGATGTGAAATTATATATGTTCACTGCATAAGTTTTGCATGATTTGTATTATGCATGTTGATTAGTACTTGTTATAAGGTATGGAAATCTTCATGGCAATTCTATGTAGCCAGCAAAGAGTTTTTTCAGCTATGACATCCTTGTATATTTTGTAAATTAATTTTTGGGATTAATTTTATAGTATAAATAAATTTGGGGCTAAACTATGGGATTAGAAATTTTGATAATAAAATATTTATATGAATTACATACTAGGATCAATTATGGGTCTAAAATTAAGTCTATTGATTGTAATCTACTAGGGTAATTTAATGTTTCTATTTCAAGTTTATAAAATATAGTAGCTAAATCAAGTATTAGAAGACTACATAATTTAAGTGGGGCATGTACTTTAGGTAATTAATCATATATCCCAAGCTTAGCTCTAATTATAATGAATCTTAAACTTATCCTTTTTTTTAAATCACGATTTACATCAAAGAAGGGAGGCCATCAAGTCACATTAATAATTCATTACGTACCCAGGCTGTCACACGGTAGGTTGGGTTAATTTTGATTAAAAGAGAATACAAATCATCATATGCTATGAGAAGAAGAGACAATCTTTATGGAATTATTTATTGTTTTTTCCCTCTTTGGTTGATTTGTTCATGTTGGCAACATGAATTTTCCGTTTTTGCTTTTCCCTTTACAAGATTTTCACCTTTTTTCATATAGAGCTACTCTTATAAGCCATATTTTGTATTTTCTTTGATATGATTCTAAATCTTTACCATCTTATTGAATAGAGTTTGAGTTTTTCTTCAATTTCTTTGTTTTCATCAGTGTAATACGCCTTATATTGGATGGGTTAAATTGTGGTAGTGTGGAATGATATAAAAGAATGATATTTCACATTCTAAGGATCATATACTACAACAAATTATCTTGACAATTAGGTTAGAATTATTATTTTTTAAAATAGTGTTCTCAATTTTTATTAATTTTAGAGAATTTTAGCAGCAAGTTTTCAACTTCTGTTGTTGACTTGCTCTTTTACCTTTTGAATGCTCTGTATATGCGCTATAAGTTCATAATCAAGCAAACTTTCCATATTTGTTTAGCTTCATCTCGAAAACACATTCATTTCTTCTACTTCAATATTGTAAAAGCTTCTTATATTACTTCATTTTCAACATTCTTTCTAAAAAATCTTTATAAAATTCCTAAATATGCTTCCATGACCAAGGAATCAGGGTCCTGGTTTGATTGAAAAGTTCTATTGATTCTTATCGATATGGATAAACTGTTTTACTTTATTATATCATTCTTTTTATGTTGAAACATGGCTTATTTCACTGCAGATTGAGGTTTCCTAGTTTCTTTTTAAAGTTTATTTGGGCCCAACATTTGACAGGAGAGGAGAATAGCGATGGGTTATCAATGTCTTCATCTTTTCTTATTAGTACTACTTCCATGGATCCAACAAACCGATGCATGGAGTTGGTTCTCCTCCACAAATAAGCAACCAAGGGACAACTCGTGGTCTTCAATATCATTCACGACTGCTGAATTTTCATTACAAACACAAAATAATCCCCAAGTGATCCAACTTGTTGAAAATGCAAGAACAAAGATGGAGATCTCTAACTCATGTTGGCAGAATGCTTATCGCAACCTCTTCGCGGGGTGCTCAGAGATAATATCTAACAAAGAAAAACAATCTAGACTAGCATGGTACCTAAGTGATTGTTTCCAGAGAGATTCAGGAAGACCTCCATTTCCTTTTTGTGAATTGGGAACTCCCATGGTGAAGTGCCTCAAGAATTTGGATGAGATTGCTCATAAAATCTACCTTGAATTCTTCCTTGAAACTAACTCTATTTGCCACCAGTTACAGTTAAGCTCAACTCTTTTTTTTCTTTTTTATTCTTGTCTTGTGCACTGCCTTAAATCATTGTGTGTTTATTAGTTCTAAGCCATCAACAATACTTGAATTTTTCAGGGGTGAGGCTTTTAAGCATGAAACTGAAAGGTTGGTTAATAAGTTAAAGCAATCAGCACAATTTGCTGAAGAAAAGTTAGATAATATTGAAGGAGTGTCAGAGTTGTTGCTAAAAAGTTCAAATCACGTGCATGATTCTTTGGTTTCAATTAATTTACAAACTCAAGAAATGACCCAAAGGTCAAAGCAGGTTGAGAATCAAATTATTGATGTGTTGCAGCATTCTAAGGCTATCTTTGACAACTCAAAGCAGATAGTCGCTTCTCAATTAGAGTTACAGGAAGGGCAACTAGAGATGAGGGCAAGAACAGAGGCAGGAATGACACTTCTTCAAGATTCTTATGAGAATTTATTTGATGGAATGGAGAAACTAAAGAAGGATACCATGGACATTGAGAGAGAAATTGAGGCAGTGGGTGACTCAATGTCATTAAAGATGCAAAATCTTCAAAGTAGTGCTGATCATATTGGGAATGTTGCAGGAATATCTTTGGACAAACAAAAGCAGCTTTTAGATGGGCAATCCATGGCACTTGAAGGCCTTAATTCTTTGACGAAGTTCCAAACTCAAGCATTGGAAGAAAGCAGGTATTACTTCTCTCAAACACAAGAAATTATTAGGTATTATCACTTTTACATATGAGTTTTGTTGTTATATAAATCTATGTAATTGATAATTTGCAGGGCTATTTTGCAACATCTTGTTGAATATGGCCAAAAGCAGCAAGATGAGCTTCTCCGACGACAAGAACAACTAGAACAAACCCATGAGCATTTAATTCTAAATTCCCAATCAATATTAGCAGCTCAGGTGCTAACTAGTGATGCATAGTTCTCTTTTAAATTTATCTGACTACATATGGCTAAAATTACATGAGGTTTATGCCTTTGCCTTTTGCAGGAAGCTTTTGAATCTAAACAAGCGAGCATGTTTAATACTCTAGACAAGCTCTTCATGTTGCTTAATTCAATTATTCTAGAGTCACGTTTTATCAAGACGTCTATTCATTACTTTGGTGTGGTTATGTTTACCTACTGGCTCACAAGTGCAAAGCAAATATCCCATGTTAGAGCACACTTTTATCTGGGTCAGTTCTTATATATAAAATACTTGAACAAATTAGCATAAAGAGACATGAAAATAAGAGCTGAAATATAATTTTGACATAATGGTACTGTAGGTATATGCTTGACTTTTGCCATCGAGTTTGTGGTGATTAGGCTCTCTACCTTTAGTCTTGGGCAGCAGTCATGGATTGAGTCCAACATGTTTTGGCTACGATCAACTCTCTTATTGTTGATTGCATTGACTTTAAGTCTATACTCCATCAGCAATTATAGGTATGTCTTCCAAAAAATAGTGGCAACATGTATTAAAATGATTTTTCACTCATAATTTATGCCAAGTAATTCATAATTTTCAATTTTACTTGATAAAATACAAGAAATATTTTAATTAATGTTTTCTAACTCAATTCAATGGTTTTCAAAATCATTTTCTATTTTCTTGGAGAGTTTTCATCTTGATCCAATTTGACAAAAGTGTTTTAATTAAGAATCACAAACCATAGGATTGTCCTATAGATTGGTCGATTTGGTTGCAAATTTATGCTAACATTCTTACATTTTTATTTCAAATTTTTGTAGGGACTATGAAAAATTAAATTATCAAGTATTGTTAGCTTTAAGAGACAAGATTGAAGCCCTTGAAAAAAGTATTGGTATGTATTTAAAGGATTGAATCATATGTCATTTTGAACATTGCATATCCTATTTGGACCTATTGATTGATTGGCGTTTTGGTTTCACAGTGACAATATGCCTGACTTTGGAGAGTGATGCCGACCTTTCTTCTTGGGTTGATATAGATTTGCTAGAGGATGAAGATACATGTGATGACCCTGATTACATATTGCCCGAAGTGGTGACAGAGAATTCAGTGACAACTCATTCATCATCAATGAAATATGACTTGCGTCCTCGTCTTCATAAGTAATTTTAATGGCTTTGTTATTATCTTATTTCTTGTGAGATTATGCTTTATGGGACCCTCGCTTCGCCCCAACTCTTGTAGACGATGTGTGCATAGTTAAAGTGACATGGCATCAACAGTGATGGAGGGTAGATTAAGAAAATGTAGCAAGTGCTATTCAATTGAATTAGAACAATGTTTTGAATTAATTAATATTGGCAAAGAGCATTACAATTTAGAGAGAGCATTCCCTACTACTACAATTAGAATCACATAACTAGGTTGGTGTCTACCAAATTACTCGTCTATCTACCTTCTAATGAAAGGCACTTAAACTAAGAAACACAAGTAGAAAAGTAACGAAATTGACTTGCTTAATCAAGCCATTACAAATTAGCAAATTACTAAAATGGAAGGGTGAGCAATAGCTTTGTTGCAAGTCCAACAAGGGAGCCCGTTTCAACTGGTCCATAACACCAATGCATGAGAAATTTCATTTTGAATTATTTTCATAGTAAAAAACTTATTACAACTAAAATTTGAATTCAAAATTATGTTTGTATATATTATTATATACATCATAATCAATACTTTATCTGAATTGAATATTGTTTGTTAGCATGTATTATGTTCTAACATTAAACCCTATCATAACCCATATTTACATTTTTCTCTTTGCTCAGTCCTTTGTCACTAGTTCTTCCCAAGTCATATTGGACTTACATTCTTGATTAAACTTATTAGGGTTTTTTTCATAGGCCCCTTATAGGGTATTCTAGTTACGTGTCCCCCAGTTTGTATATTTCCATATTCTCCCATCTATTTTAATACTTCATTGCAAATTTACTCTAGATTTGAAATTCCTCTATTCTTTTGATCAAACATCATTATGGATCTCTCTATTACAAAAAGATTCTCATTAGTACGAGACTAGGCTCACATGTAAAACCTTCAATTATGCATGGTGAATTTTTACCCTTCAATTATGATCAAGTACTCTTTTAATGTATTTAAAACCTTGGACAAAGGCCAAACACTATTAACATATACACATTATCTTTTATACTCTCCTTGCACATAATGAATTACATGAGTCCCCAAGGCAACTAGTGGCATGATATGTTGATCATCTTTGCGTCCATTTAGGACCAACTATGAGTAATTTCTTTTGATATTATGGGAGATGTATTACCAACTGAGAGGTAGCGAAAAAAAAAAGATTAACTACCTATACAAGCAAACAGGTGCACAAACTACAAACAAACTGCTTCTCTTATCTACATCAACCAACTTAATACCTGTGGCTCCTACCCGCTTCTAGATTTCAAGGGTGACAACTCTAGTCGATCTCATACCCAACTTGGATCCCCCACAACCTTGTGTGAAGTGTTTCAAATGTGGCTAGACAGGCACGCTCATAGCTACTTGTATATGATGACAAAGATGAGGAGGTAGTTTCTTAAGTGATGGATGAAAATCTTAATGATTTTGATATTGATGACGTATATGTGGATTTACATGTGAAAATTTTATAAGCTTTCTTGGTAAATATCACATAAAGTATCATATCTTAAATTTTCTTGCACTCTCATATGCTCCTAATTACATGTGAAAATTGCCTTTTCTTTCTTGCAAATAAGTAGGCACATTCATTCTAGAAGTACATGCTGCTCTTTTCTTGGCAAATAAGATAGACACAAACATTCCAACATTTAAGATGTGGGTCTACTTTTTTGGTTTTGTTGGAAGTGTCCCTATTTAAATTCTCCTCCTGTTACATTCAAATTGTCATATATATATATATATATATATATATATATATATATATATATATATATATATATATATATATATATATATATATATATATATATATATATATATATATATATACACACACACACACACACACACACACACACATACACACACACACTGCATCCTTATGTTGGTAGACCCATTTAGCTTTTGTCAAGGCTATACTACTATCATCAAGGCAATATATGAGAGTCCCATGGATCTAGAAGATAGGAAATGAGAAAAAGAAAGGGGCAATAGTTGCGGTTTTTTAGGTTTGTAGAATGTTAGCGTTATGCTGAGGTAACACTGAGTCAACTTGCTAACCTAGCCAATTGGTCCAATTGGACTGATCCAACAACAAGTCAGCGGTCAGGCTGGTTCTTAAAATATTAATAAAATTTGAAAGAATGGTTAGCTCATCCTAAGGCCACATAATTTGAACAATTAGGCCTCACTTCCCTCTTAAAAGCCCTTATTGTATGCTATGACCTAGGATGGTTTGTGTCATATGCTTTGCTTGAGGCAAGGTCTCATGCATAGTCTCACACATGCACAATGGTCCTATGACTAATGTAATGGAAATTTTTTTGGTGCTTCTTGAAAGTATGAGTTTAAAATGAGACCCTAATGAAGGGTGCACATGGCCAGGTAAGGGACCACCCTTATGAACTTTTAACATATATTTTTGGTTGCCTCTGCCACATGCCCCTTACAATAAGAAGCAATTTCTCTACATCAAAAGTCTACTATCTTTGACGACTCAAAGGAGAAACAAATTATTGATGCATACGATATAGACGCACTTTTGTGTTCGTAATACAATATTTGATCTTTATGTTGTAGAAATTCCATATGTGAAATTATATATGTTCATTGAAAAGGTTTTCCTTGATTTGTATTATGCCCATTGATTAGTACTTGTTATTAGGGATTTGAATCTTCATGGCCATTCTTTGTAGCCAGCAAAACCCTTGAGTTTTTTCATCTCTAGCATCCTTGTATATTTTGTAAACTGATTTTTGGGACAATTTTATAGTATAAATGAATTTGGGGCTAAACTATGGGATCAGAATATATGATAGTAAAATTTTCATATGAATTGTATATAAAACAGACTAGCATCAACTATGGGTCTAAAATTAAGTCTATTGGCTGTATTTTACTACAGTAATTTGATGTAACTTTCCATTTCAAGTTTATCAAATATAGTAGCCAAATCAAGTATTAGAAGACTACAGAATTTAAGTGGGGCATGTTCTTTAGGTAATCAATCATATATCCCAGGTTTAACTCTAAATATAATGTATCTCAAACTTATCTTGTTTTTTAAATTACTATTTACATCAAAGAAGGGAGGCCACCAAGTCACATTAATAATTCTTTATGTACCCAGGCTATCACATGATAGGTTGGGTTAATTTTGATTAAAAGATAATAAAGATCATCATATGCTATGAGAAAAAGAAACAATCTTCATGGATAGATTTAATGCGTTTTCCCTCTTTTCTTGATTTGTTCATGTACCCCATGTTGGCAACATGCGTTTTCTGTTTTGCTTTTCCTGTAACAAAATTTTCACCTTTTTTTCATATAGAGCTACTCTTATAAGCCATACTTTGTTTTTTCTTTGCTTTGATTGCAAATCTTTACCATCATACTTAATGTAGTTTGGGTTTTTCTTCAACTTCTTTGTTTTTATCAATGTAATACGCCTTGTATGGAATGGGTAAATTGTGGTAGCATGGAATGATATAAAAGAGTGATATTTCACACTCTAAGGATGATATACTACATCAAATTATCTTTACAATGAAGTTAGAATTATCCTCTTTTTTTCTTTAAATAGTGTTCTCAATTTTTGTTAATTTTGGAGAATTTGAGTGGCAAGTTTTCAATTTCTGTTGTTGACATGGGCTTTTACCTTTTGAATGCTCTGTATATGCATTGTAAGTTCATAATTGTAACGCCCCGACCCGAACCGAGGCCCATAAAATCTCTTAATAAAAATTTTATTTCCTTAAGCCAGAAATCATCATTTGTGTGCGAGAGGTACAATATTCGTCTACGCACTATAGAGCTTCAAGCTTTCCTTATACGTAGACTCCGGTTGTAATGATCATATACACACAACAAAGCTTCATAGTTCATTGTGTATAAATCAAAATAAAACTTATTACTATAATTAATTTGGATCGTGCCAACATTGCCTTACCGTTGGTTGCCTACGTATGTATTGGATATTATTCCAATATGATCGGATCCAAATGTAGTTATGCCTAATGACTATTACTACATCAAGCAACACAAAATCATATACGTTAAAATATGTATATACTAGTATTCAATCAAAATCATACAAAAATTTGTAATCTATCGGAGTCAAGCGGAAGTTAATAAATCAACAAAATTGTACATCTCGCTCTACCATAGAGCGGGATCAAACACATACACATGTCTCACTCTATCACTGAGCCGAGACCGAACAACACACACCACACGTCTCGTTCTACCCCAGAGTGAGACCGAACATAACAAGTCATATCAAAGAATAACAGATTACAACACAAAAGATCAAAGTATGGTAGGATACTTTAGATCATATCAAATAAAGCATAACAAAGTAATTCAAATCAGAACATCATAACGATTCATACATCTTAATTAGTACATTATTATCACTAATTAAGATGTGTAAACGTATAATTAATTTAACACCCAAAGTTACCTACTTAGAATGTATACATATTCTCATACAGAAGATCAGGTAGAAGACATCGGAAGCGGCAGCATCCTCCTTTCAGATGCGGATATGGTGGGCAGAATCTCCTTCGAAGTAGGTAGACGTAACATTCCATATCTTGGAGAAGTTCCTTACTTTTAGTACTCGGTGCTAACGGATAGGACACCCTCTTTTCGGAGACATCTTTCTCCTTCTATGCTTGTGAACTATGGACGAAGTCTCCCTTTAACTCGGGGATGCCTCTCTTATTGGGTGGTGGACAATAGGCCCTCCCCAAATCTGGATTGATTCTCTTGTTGTGACCCGACAACTATGGGCAGAACCTCATCTTATTCGTGGCCCATTTTTCTTTCTCTGGTGCTCGAGGATGACGTGTAGGGCCTCTCATTATATCGAGGTATTTCCTCCTCATACGGTTGCTAACCCATAGAATGGACCCCTCCATTGCGTAGAACACACTTGATTTAGTCAAGAACGCCTCTTGAACAGACTAAATCGGAGTTAAGACGGTCAAAAACGGAGAAGAATAAGTTTGTCGGTGCTCGAGGCCAATGGGCAGGACCTCTCATTCTCTTGGGGTGTTTCCTCCTTATACGGTCTCCAACTCGAAGAAAGGACCGCTCCAATGTGTAGATCACGCTCGATTTACTTAAGAACTCCTCTTGAATGGCCTTAATCAGACTTAGAATGCTTAGAAATGGGGGAGAAGAAGATCTGGTCAAAAAATGAACCGAAATGGGGTATTTATAGACCCCAGTGTGCCGAAATGGCGGGGCCGCTAGTTTGGGGCGGCAGTACCCACCAAAACGCACGGCGCACCCATGGCGCCCGCAAAAATGTGCAGCGCGCTCACGATGCCTGTTGAAACGCACTGAGCGTGAGCAGCGCAGTGACCGAGCATTGTGGTCGCGATTACTGTGCGCGGTTCCATTGTGCGCAACACCTTTTCTTTTATTTATTTCTCTTTTTTTAATATATATATATATATATATATATATATATATATATATATATATATATATATATATATATATATATATATATATATATATATATATATATATATATATAAACGCATGTATCTTACTACCCCGGCTTCAGATTTCCGCGTTCTTGGTACCGTTGGACTCGTATCGATGATCCCTTTGATACTAACCCACTTAAAACAATATATCATGCTTTTTTCAAGTAGGTCCTGCCCATTTTCCACGCTTCTCGAGGTCATAAATTTTGGTCCCGACCTCCATTTCACCCGTTCTTTGATTTGTTACACTCATTTCTTTGCGCTCTACTCATATACGGAGGTTTCAACCTTTGAAACCATCTAAGACTCATTGAAAAGTTATCTTATTACCTCTAACCCCGGTGGCTAAACACAATTAGAAATGCGAGGTGTTACAATAATCAAGCAGACTTCCATATTTGTTTAGCTTGTTCTTAGAAACACATTCTTTTTTTCTACTTCAATATTTCAAAAGCTTCTTATATTGCTTCATTTTCAACATTCTTTCTAAAAATCTTTATAAAATTCCTAAATATGCTCACATGACCAAGTTATCAAGGTCTTGGTTTGATGGACAAGTTCTATTGATGCTCTTGGATATGGATAAACTGTTTTGCTTTATTATATCATTCTATTTATACTGAAACATTGCTTATTTCACTGTGCATTAAGGTTAAATTCCTAGTTTCTTTTTTAAGGTTTATTTGGACCCAACATTTCACATGAAAGGAGAATAGGAGATGGGTTATCAATGTCTTCATCTTTTCTTATTAGTACTACTTCCATGGATCCATCAAGCTGATGCATGGAGTTGGTTCTCCTCCACAAATAAGCAACAAAGGGACAACTCGTGGTCTTCAATATCATTCATGGCTTTTGAACTTCCACTCAAACACACAATAATCCCCAAGGGATCCAACTTGTTGAAAATGTAAAAACAAAGATGGAGATATCTAACTCATTTTGGTAGAATGCTTATCGCAACCTCTTCGCAGGGTGCTAAGAGATAATAGCTAACAAAGAAAAACAATCTAGACTAGCATAGTACCTGAGTGATTATTTCAAGAGAGATTCAGGAAGATCTCCATTTCCTTTTTGTGACCTGGGAACTCCCATGGTGAAGTGCCTCAAGAATTTGGATGAGGTTGCTCATAAAATCTACCTTGAATTTTTCCTTGAAACTAATTCTATTTGCCAGCAGTTACATCTAAGCTCAACTCAACTTTGTTTTTTGTTCTTTAATTCTTTTCTTGGTGAACCTGCCTGAAATCATTGTGTGTTTATTAGTTTTAAACCACCAGCAATACTTGAATTTTGCAGGGGTGAGGCTTTTAAGCATAAAACTAAAAGGCTAGTTAATAAATTAAAGCAATCAGCACAATTTACGGAAGAAAAGTTAGACAATGTTGAAGAAGTCTAAGAGTTGTTGCTAAAAAGTTCAAATCGCGTACAAGATTCTTTGGTTTCAATTAATTTACAAACTCATGAAATGGCCCAAAGGTCAAAGCAGGTTGAGAATCAAATTATTGATGTGTTGCAGCATTCTAAGGCTATTTTTGACAACTTGAAGGAGATAGTCGCTTCTCAATTAGAGTTGCAAGAAGGGCAGCTAGAGATGAGGGCGAGAATGGAGGCAGGAATAGCATTTCTTTAGGATTCTTATGAGAATTTGGTCGATGGAATGGAGAAACTAAAGAAGGATACCATGGACATTGAGAGAGAAATTGAGACAGTGGGGACTCAATGTTATTGAAGATTGAAAATCTTGAAAGCAGTGCTGATCGTATTGGGAATGTTGGGGGAATATCTTAGACAAACAAAAGCAACTTTTAGATGGACAATCCATGGCACTTGAAGGCCTTAATTCTTGGACAAAGTTCCCAAGTCAAGCATTGGAAGAAAGAAGGTATTACTTCTCCCAAATGCAATAAATTATTAGGTGCTTTTAACTTTTACATATGAGTTTTGTTGTTATATAAATGTATGTATTTGATAATTTGTTGGGCCATTTTGCTACATCTTGTTGAATATGGCCAAAAGCAGAATGATGTGTTTCTCCAAGGACAAGAATAACTAAAGCAAACCTATGAGCATTTAAATCTAAATTCCCAATCAATATTAGCAGCTCAGGTGCTTACTAGTGATGTACAGTTCTCTTAGATTTATTTGTCTACATATGACTATAATTACATGAGGGTTTGTGCCTTGCCTTTTGCAGCAAGCTTTTGAATCTAAACAAGCCAGCATGTTTAACACTCTAGACAAGCTCTTCATGTTGCTTAATTCAATTGTTTTAGAGTCACGTTTTATCAAGACATCTATTTATTACTTTGGTGTGGTTATGTTCACCTACTAGCTCACAAGTGCAAAGGAAATATCTCATGTGAGAGCACACTTTTATCTGGGTCAATTCTTATATATATAATACTTGAAAAATTAGCACAAAGAGACACGAAAATAAGAGTTGAAATATAATTTTGACATAATAGTACTGTAGGTATATGCTTGACTTTTGCCTTCGAGTTTGTGGTGATTAGGCTCTTTACCTTTATTCTTGGGCAGCAGTTATGGATTGAGTCCAACATGTTTTTGCTTCAATCAACTTTGCTATTGCTGATTGCCTTGACTTCAAGTCTATACTCCATCAGGAGTTATAGGTATGTCTTGCACAAGATAGTGGCAACATGTATTAAAATGATTCTCGCTCATATGTTATGCCAAGTAATTCAAACTTTTCAATTTTACTGGATGAAATACAAGAAAGTTTTTTATTAATGTTTTCTAACTTAATTCAAGGGTTTTCAAAATCATTTTCTATTTTCTTGGAGATTTTTGTCTAGATCCAATTTGAAAAAAAGTGTTTTAATTAAGAATCACAAACCATAGGATTGTCCTATAGATCGGTTGATTTGGTTGCAAATTTATACTGACATTCTTACATTTTTATTTTAAAATTTTTGTAGGGACTACAAAATATTAAAGCATCAAGTATTATTAGCTTTAAGAGATAAGATTGAAGCCCTTGAAAAAAGTATTAGTATGTATTTACAGGATTGAGTCATGTGTCATTTTTAACTTTGCATATCCTATTTGGGCCTATTGATTGATTGATTGATGATTTGCTTTCACAGTGATGATATACTTGACATTAGAGAGTGATGCCGACCTTTCTTATTGGATTGATATAGATTTTCTAGAGATGAAGATACATGTGATGACCCTGATTACATATTGACATATTGACTGAAGTGGTGGCAGAGAATGTAGTGACAACTCATTCATTGTCAATGAAATATAACATGCATCCTTGTCTTTATAAGTAATTTTAATGGCCTTGTTATCATCTTATTTCTTTTGAGCTTATGCTTTGTAGGACCCTCGCTTCGCCCCAACTATTGTAGATGGTGTGTGCATAGCTAAAGCAACACGACAACAATGGTGATGGAGGGCAAATTAAGAAAATGTAAGAAGTGCTATTTAATTGAATTAGAACAATTTTTTAAATTAATTTATATTGGCCAAGGGCATTACAAATTACAGAGAACATTTCCTACTCCTACTCCAATTAGAATCACATAACTAGGTAGGTGTCTACCAAATTACTCGTCAATCTACTTTCTAATAAAAAACACTTAAACTAAGTAACATAAGTAGGAAATTAGCGAAATTGACTTGCTTAATCAGGCCTTTACAAATTAAAAAATGACCAAAATGGAAGAGTGAGCAATGGCTTTGTTGCAAGCCCAAGAAGTGGGCCCGACTCAACTGGTCCATAACACTAACACTTAAGAAAATTCATTTTGTATTATTTTCATAGTAAAAAACTTATTACAACTAAAATTTAAATTTAAAATCATGTTTGTATACATTATTATATACATCATAATCAACATTTTATCTAAATTGTATATTTTTTGTCAACTTGTATTATGTTTTAACATTGAACCTTGACATAACATATTTACATTTTCTCTTTGCTAAGTCCTTTGTCACTAGTTCTTACCAAGTCATATTGGACTTACATACTTGATTCAACTTATTAGGATTTTTTGCATATGCCCCCTATAGTTTACCATAGTTGCACATCCCCAAATTAGTTTATATCTGTAACGTCCCGGATTTTTATTACGATTTTCTGCTATTTTTATATGATCATTTTCAGCGATATATTGTGATGCTTTGGCGTATGTGGCCTCGGTATTCGTAACCGTAGAGCCGGGTTTTGGGTCAATCGTAGGCCACGGGCCTCGACACGCGCTTCTGGCGCAAAAAATCGTTGAAGATCGGAACTGCAGAGGATAAGTAAGTCAAAAGAAAAAAAAAGAGAAGATCGGGCTCGGGCGAGCCCGATCCACAAATTTTTGGAGTGAACAGTGCACCGCCCACCCCCCTTCCAGCCCCAACCGCCGCCGGCCGCAGGGCCGCCGCACCGGCTCCGCCCCGGCCGTGCGACGGTAGGGGGGCCGCCGTCCCGGCCCCACGGCCGCTCCGCCGTCCACCCCGTCTCGCCCCTGTTCTGCTGGCCGACTCTCTGCTCTCTCTCTGTTTGTGTTGTGATGGCACCGGCTGTGGCTGGTGGGCTTCGCTCGGCCTCCGTCCGGCCAGTCTCAAGCCGGCGATGGCAGGGCCGCCGCCCTGGCCAGTCCCACCAGCTCCCCCACTTGTTTTTCCTCTGGTGAGCTCTCTCTCCCTTTCTCACTGCGATACAAATTGAGCCGCTGCCGTGGGCTGCCACGGGCCGGCCGGCCGGCCACTGCTCCGCCTTGGGCCGGCGACGGAGGGAGGGCACCTCTCCCAGCCCCAGTGGCCTCTGCTCCGCCGCCCCACCCATTTTCTGCCTCTGCTATGTTTTTCGCCGAACGAACCACGCCCTCCGTTCTGGGCCTACCTTGTAGCCGCCGGTGATGACCGGCAGTGGCCATCCGGCCACCGTGGGTTCCGCCCCGGCCTGGAGATGGCCAGGGACGGCCCCCAACTGGTCAGCTCCACCTCCACCTCCGTCCCTGTGCATTTCTTCTCCGGCCAGATGCCTCCACCTCCCCTGTTCTGCCGGTGATTGGTTTTGGTGGAACAGAGGCCGGCAGTTGCGAGCCATGGACGATGGACCTCCGTCTGGCTCTGCCTTGGCCAAGCGACGGCCAAGCCGCCTCCTCGGCACCGCCCCAGCCTGATTTGATCCGCCCCACATCTCCCCTGTTTCTATCTGTGACAGACTTTGGGGCTGCGCCGGCGAGAGCCAGCCTTCGGCTCGCCTCTTGCCAACCAGCCTTGGGATGACGACGGTAGGACCGCCCCTAGCCAGGTCTACCACCCCCACAGCCGCTCCGCCTGGGCTGGTTTCCCCTGGTCGGTCCCTCTTCCCTATTTTGGTTTGAAGGGAATTGTGGCCACGTTGGTGGTGAGCTTATGGTCGGCCAGCCTTGGCCTAGAAGCACTGGTGTAGCCGCCTCCACCCAGCTCCGCCCAGTTACTAGGGCCCTGGCGTCACGGGCCAGAGCTGCCAGTAAACCCTGTTCGTCGTTGTGCCCCTAGGGTTTTCCACCTATTATGGGCCATCGTGCATCGTTGGATGCCGAACACCCTTGGACCACCTTAGTGTAGCGGGTCTCAGCCTTGGGATGGTTGGCCACCCTAGTGCGGCACCGCCCCTCTTCTTTCGGCATGGGCCAGGTTCCCCTCTACCGATTGTGTCTGACCGCTCTATAGAGAGCACCACGTGTTGCCCTTTAACCGTCTTACCCTCGCCGGACACCGATTGGCCTCTAGTCGGCCTACCTCGGCATGGCAATGAAAAAGGCCGTATTGTTGGTCTCCGCCCTTGGGCATGGCCCTACCGCCCTTCCGAGTCTTGGGCCGACACCGTCTAGCCCTCCCCTCTTCCCTTGGCCGCATGTGCAAGTAGCCGCGCGTGCGGGTTAGGGTATTAGTGCCGCTTTGGCGCCGCCCGACTGTCAGATGGCTCTGCCATCATCTGGAGTTGACATCGGAGTCCTCCATCAGTCTCCTCCTTCCTTGAGTGTCACCCACACCCTCCGCCCTTATGTGGGCCCTGGTAAACGTGAAATCGATGCCGTTGGGTGCTATCCACAGCCGATTTCGACGTCTTGTGACCGATTGTGTATTTTTCAACCGCCGATCAAATTTTAGTGAGTACACCCTGCCTTCCGGTTGCACCTGCCACTCGTTGGCATGATCTTTCTCCCAGCTGCCCCTAGTGTGCCGCCGTGGATCACGGATTTTGCCGCGTTGATTTTGATACCCCTTTTGGCCGTGTGTAGTTCCGGCGCTTCTTAAAAACCTCGGGACAGCAGCTCTCTCAGCTAGGCAATGATGTTGACCGCCGACTCCACCACCAACGCCGCCATCGTCGTGTGCTCGCCATCAAACGTCATGATTACGAGGTAGGGGAGTTTTGAACTCGTAATTTCATGACAGCATGCTTTGAATGAGTAGCAGCATGCTAGGCTTGTATGATTTCACGTTTTGGATATTAAATCATGACATGAATGCATGATGTAAGATACTAAATTATGCCACTATGAGATACATGTATGTATGTATGTGAGTTGTAAGCATGTTGTATGTGTATGGTGTATGATGTATGTGCTAGTGATGGCTAGCGAATATGTTAGTGTGCTACGTATGTGTATGATGGACACACTAGTGATGGCTAGTGATGTCGAGTAAGTTATGTATGTGGACTGTGTGGGCAGAGGTATGGGCGATGGACGGTAAGATTGGTAAGGGTTTGGTATGAAGTTGGATGTGGATTTGGATGTGTAAGCGCATGACGGAAGACAGAGAAAGTAAGTTTGAGGAGCGAGGATTTGAGATGGGTCAGTTTGGTTTGGAGTATACGTCAGGGGTTCGGTAAGTAAGAAGACTTAGGCTTGGAGCCTTATGAGGGTTTATTAGACAGTAAGAGCGTGCATAATTGTACAAGCATAACGTACAAATTATGAAGTGAAAAGTAAGTATAATAAGTGAGGAATTAAGTAAGAGGTTGATAACAGGGATCTGCTGTGAGGAGCTCAGTTTGATGATGTAAGTAAGATGTCTGATCATAAGGTGGATGTCAGAGGATGTATGTGTGCATAAGGATTTATGTACGGTGAGTTATGTGTGACCTGGACAGGTAAGTGAAGTCTGCTGCCCCGATGAACTAGGGTTCGGATCGGGCTCAGCTTCAGTTTGATCAGTCGAGGACTGAGTTGTGTGGCATAATTGTACCACATAATATACTTAATTCAAACTTGAATTATGAGAACGTTAATAATAGCGTTGTGAGTTTGAGACCTGAGGGTTCAACGGATTAAGTTCTGTGTTTGAGCTAGCCGATAATGAATCGGCTGAGCACTTCTTGTGTCTTGCCATGGTGGTTATCCTGCGGGATTTTTGTCTGTGTGCTATATAGAGCACCGGATGTCTGATGCTTTATTGAGAGCGATGTATGTTTGATTTGGTCTGTGTGCTGTATAAGCCCAGACGTTTGATGCTCTGTTGAGAGCGAAGTATGTTTTTGATTCGGTCTATGTGCTGTACAAGCCCAGACGTTTGATGCTCTGTTGAGAGCGTTGTATGTTTCCGCCCAAGAGTGGCACTGTACATTTCTGCCCAAGTGGCACTGTATGTTTTCTGCCCAAGAGTGGCAATGGCACTATAAGACCCCTTATGGTGGGCAATTTTCTGGCACTATAAGACCCATTATGGTGGGCAATTCTATGGCACTATAAGACCCCTTATGTGTGGGCAATTATATGACCCCTTGTGTGGGTGTATGTTTGCGCGCTCAGGTAAGTAGTATCATGGATCTACTCTTACCTGTTTGATCCAGTGCCCCATGAGCATTGTTGTACCTTACCTTCGGAAAAGTCCATGGCGTCTAGTCACTCCCCGGAGGTTAAGGTGATGCCACAGTGGCATTCTTTTCCTTTTCGACGTTGGAGCTTATTAGCTGTAATGAGCTTTAGTGGTCGATAGTATGTATACGACTATATGACTGAGTTTGTGCATTTCTAAGTAAGAGTATGATGATGAGTATGTACATGACTGTAAGATTGAGGATGAGTACGACTTTAAGAGTGTGAGTTTGAGCACGACTGTAAGAGTATGAGTTTGAGCACGACTGTAAGAGTTTGAATATGAGTTCGACAGTAAGTGTAAGACTATACGAGTAAGGGTAAGATTGTACGAGTAAGGTCGTACAAGTTGAGTAAGTTGTATGAGTTAGCGTTTGTTGGGACGAGTATGTTTGTAAGACCCTGATTAAGGGTGTTTGTATGAGTTTGGTTTCATGGTATGCTATGCATGATTAGTTGGATATGAGCATAATTGTTATACGTTGTTTGCCTCATGTTGTGTTGCATGACGCATGATTTATGAACTTATTGAGTTCACCATTTGGGATTTCCCCTACTGGGTATTTTCCTACTGAGTATGAAAATACTCACCCTACTTCTTTTAGCCCCGTTGTTCGGGAGGCTTTTGCAGGTTGTGTTGGTGAGCTCCTGGAGATGGACGCTCATTTCTGCGGTGGATTGTTTCCCCCTCGACTCAAGTATATTGGTGTCACGACTTGATGTATTTGATGAGATTTAAGTGTATGTATTCTGGACTTTTAAATTGGATCAGATTAGACTGTTTATGGGACTTGTACTCGGGGACGCCTGGGAGTTATTTGTATTTGAAAATCCATGATCATGGTAATTTAATTAAAATGCGTGTGTTTTCGAGTAGCGCCTGAGGATATTTGATTTGACGGTATGATGTTTAACCGTATCATGTTTTAAATTATAAACTGTTTATACAGGTTTTGATTTTGTCATTTTGACTCCGATTTATCGTAAAAGAAAAAAAAAATTCTATGAGTTTTAAGAAAAAAGTATGAAAAATCTCGGGCGTTACAATATCCAGGTGCTCCTATCTATTTTAATTCTTCATTGCAAAGTGCCTCTAGATTCACAATCCATCTATTGTTTTTATCAAATGTTATTATTGGCCTCTCTATTACAAAAAAAGTCTCATTAGTATGAGATTAGGCTCAGATGCAAAACCTTCAATTAAGTGTGGTGAATTTTTACCTTTGAATCATGATCAAGTACTCTTTTAATGTACTTAAAACCTTTGACAAGGGTCAAACACTGTTACCATATATACTTATCTTTTACACTCTCCATGCACATAATAAATTACATGAGTCCCCAAGGCAACTAGTGGCATGATATGTTAATGATCTTTTCCATCCATTTAGGACAAGCTATGAGTACTTTCTTTTGATATTATGAGAGAGGTATCGCCAATTATGAGGTAGCAGAAAAAAAGATTAACTACCTATACAAGCAAGAAGGTGCACAAACTACAAACAAACTGCTTCTCTTATCTACATCAGCCAATACAATATATACTTGTGGCTCCTACCTGCACCTAGATTTCAAGGGTTACAACTCTAGTCAATCTCATGCCCAACAAGGGTCCAACACGACCTTGAGTGAAGTGTTTCAAATGTGGCTAGACAGGCACGCTCATAGCTACTTGTATATGATGACAAAGATGAGGAGGTAGTTTCTTCAGTGATGGATGAAGATCTTAATGATTTTGATATTGATGATGTATATGTGGATGAAAAACATCTCCTTTTTGGCCTGTGCAATGCTCCTTGCATGGTCTCTTAAAGTATTTGTCTTACACCTTGCAAGTCTCAATATGATTAGAAATGACATTATATTTTCTTATCTTATTACCTTTTTGGTGGCTTTCAATCTACCTTTATCATTAATCATGCAAGCATTGATAACATTGTTGTTGATTATGCCATCAAAAAGTTCAACTGCCTATAAAGCTGCATCTATCTCTTTATTCTTTGGTTTGGTTGATCGTTTCCTATACTATTTAGGTACCCGTAGATGCAAAGTTAATTTTTCTATTGATGGTTTTTCCTAATGTTGTGGTATGTGATATCTTTCCCATGGATACTTGCCATCAACTATTGGGACGACCATGGCAATACAATCATGATTTATGGCAGTTTGGACGATGTAGTGTTTATTGCCTTACTATGAAACAGCGAGAAGTTTTCTTTTTTGGTCACATAAACCCAATGTGTAGAAGGTGAAACGTGTTTCATTTTAACATGCCAAAACTTCAAGAAGGAAATGGAAGAGAGTAATGTGTGTTTCACTCTCATATGTACTAGGCATATTGAAGGTACTTGGGACTCACAAATAATACTATCCCTGTAGTTATTAACAAAGTTTTTGGGTATTTTTTTTATGATTTACCTCATGGGTGTTGTAGATAGGTTGTCTACAAGGGATTTCTATCGTAAGAGAAAAGTGAAGAAGAAAGGGATTAAGGCTAGGGAAGCTAAATTAAACTAGGTAATTCTACTCTTCCATTGATTTTCTGATTGTTGAATAGGGCATAGCCCTTATAGACTCTTAATTAAGAACCCTTATCCTAGTAGAACTCC
This sequence comes from Saururus chinensis, assembly GCA_035235625.1. Taxonomy (NCBI): domain Eukaryota; kingdom Viridiplantae; phylum Streptophyta; class Magnoliopsida; order Piperales; family Saururaceae; genus Saururus; species Saururus chinensis. The sequence goes on from CP141142.1 coordinate 6,313,142, forward strand.
TAATTAGAATGAGACTCTAACATTAGCTTAAGTCTAATATGAATAAATTCTTATTACTCAATACTTTTTTACTAATAATTAAAGTTTAATTATAATATACTTTGAAGGCGGGATATTCAATATTAGATTGATCTGGTTCTCCATGCCAATTTACTTAATTGGACACATTTAATAGGATATCCCTTAAGGGAAATAAAGAATTACAATGTCAAGTTAAAGAGCTCCTAGTTAAGGGCTACATTAGCATATTACAAGATGCCCCTTGAGGAAAATAAAAAATTATGACGTCAAGTTAAAAAGCTCCTAGTTAAGGGCTACATTGGCATATTACATTCTGCTAAAGATGTTGATCAATCAAAACCTACCAACGTCACTTTCCTCATCACATCTTGATGGTGATCTTTAAATAAGTCAATGCTTAGGGTTCCATGTAGCAGTTTTGTTTAAAGAAAAGTTATGCTGACCAAATTCCTACTATCAGATTTATAGTATTATGAACATCTAAATCTAGGATATCTGGTACTCAACTCATTCAATCATGTAAGTTAATGTTCTCAATAAATCTGCTAGCTACACTGGAGAACTAATACTTTTCTATTTGCTGTCATCTTGGCCATTTGATGTTCTTAAAATCTTTTTAGACGTCTTTTCATTGTGTGGGTTGGAATAAAGTATCAGACATTCTCTTCACAAGAATCTAAAATATTATTTTAACTCTTATATGCTCATAATTACATGTGAAAATTACCTTTTCTTTATTGCAAATAAGCAGACGCATCATTCTAGAAGTACCCGCTGCTCTTTTCTTGGCAAACAAGATAGAAATAAGCATTCTAACATTTAAATATGTGGGCCTACTTTTTTGGTTTTGTTGGAAGCACCCCCTATTTAAATTCTCTTTCTATTACTTTCAAATGGTCATATATATATATATATATATATATATATATATATATATATATGAGAGTCAATTGTCAATCTGCACGCTTATGTTGGTAGACCCATGTAGCTTTTGTCAAGGTTGTACAACTATCATCAAGATTATATGGGAGTCCCATGGATCTAGGAGATAGGTAGTGAGGAAAAGAAAGGGGCAATAGTTACGGTTTTTTGGTTTTATAGAATGTTAGCATTATGCTTATGTCAGCATTGAGTCAACTCGCTATCCTCACCGATTGGCCCAGTTGGACTAACTAAACAATGAGTTAGTGGTTGGGCTGGTTCTTGAAATATTAATAATAATTGAAAGAATGGTTAGCTCATCCTAAGGCCACATAATTTGAGCAATTAGGCCTCACTTCCCTCTTAAAGCCCTTATTTGTATGCTATGACCTAGGATAGTTTGTGTCACAAGCTTTGCCTGATCAGGCAAGGTCTCATGCACAGTCTCACACATGCAGAATAGCCCTATGACTCATGTAATGGAAGATTTTTTGGTGCTTCTTGAAAGCATGAGCCGAAAATAAGACCTTATAAAGGGTGCTCATGGCCGGCTAAGGGACCACCCTTATGAACTTTTAACACTTATTTTTGGTTACCTCCGCCACATGCCCCTTACAATAAGAAACACTTTCTCTACATCAAAAGTCTACTTCAACATTTGATTGGATAAAGAAGGTGAGTCACATGTGACAATAAGAAGAATTATTTTTCTTAGTTGAATTAGAGGCTAAAGTTTATATTAGAGTAAAAAAAGTATAGGATTATCAATTTTTCTTACAATCGGAGTCTCATTTTAGGTTATTTTTTCATTAAGCACTAAATTTTCCCTAGATGTGGAAGTGTTATAACAAGACTTTCCACCAATTGAGCAAGAGTCCATGGTGATTGAACAAAGCCCAATATTAGCCCATGAACGTTTTTAGGGTAGCTGGTATGGGGCTATTTGTGCATTGAATTTATGTAAGATTTCATTGATTCTGTCCCAAATTCGGCTTGAATTATTGGAATTATGTTTGTGTGTAGAAGGTGAGCGGAATTAAAAATTTTGCCCGGAAGTTTATTCTAAGCCATTTCTAGCTGGAATCGACCAAAATCACTGAATCACTTCATGAGGTGATTATGCCAATTCCAACTCCCAGCCCCCATTTCAAAAATTATAGATTCCATTATTTTTGAACGGTTACTTCTTATATCAATTTGAACCTAAAAAAAAGTGCTATATAGGTGGAGCCCACTTTAAAAATTTAAAATTACCTACCCTTGTGTGATCTTGTTTAATAAAGCTCGAACATAGGAGCATAATAGTATCAAGAACATGCATATCTAAATTCAGGAGAAAGAGTTATATTAGTTTAAAGTTTTAAAATTGAGTTTGACGTCACATCCGAATTTATTTTAAAACATTACATCACTAACTATAATGCACATTTAGTAAATTTTTAGAATTAATTCTAAAATATTCTACTTCCTTTTCGAGAAAATTCAACACCTAAATAGCCACTAGAATCTTACAAAAATTTAGAACACAGCCCCTTACACATTTTTCAGCAAGAGAGCAAGAGTCCATCGTGATTGAACAAAGCCCAATATCCCATGAATTTTGGTCTTACTAAGCCTTATGCTAGGATAGGCTTGGCTGAGATTGTCCGTGTTTGCCTTTCTCCTATATTATGCTTGAACGTATTTGTGGCCCATTTAAGGCCAATTTATAGGTCATTCAGGCTGAACTACGCTTGGATACATTTTTGTGTATCATTTATTTATTTTTGTTACCTTATAAGTGTGCCTTCAAATGTGGGGCTGTGTTAAAAAACCTTGAATGACATTTGTGGAAAAATTGTCCATTTTCCCCACAAATGGTCTAGAAACGGGCACAATGTATTTCAAGGCACAATTATGACCACCCACTCAGAAATGCCATTGACCTAAATGTTCATTTACTTCAAGGCATAAATGGGTTGCCAAATGGGCAGATGGCTCAAATGTAACTATTATTGTGGATCACATACACATAAATAAAAGAACAAAAGACTATTAGCGATTGATGAGAGATGAAACTATTATCTTTGCTGCTTGGAAATGGAGATTATATGTGGAAACTTATGCAAAACCAACAAATTGTCTGTGGCCTTTCTTCTGCATGAGCTTCATTACTGAGTTGTAACTGGTATTTACAAATAGGGAGAATTTTTATGTGTTAACACACTGCAGCAGGGATGGAACTAGGAAGAAATGGGTAGGAGGGCCACTAATAAGCTTCTCACCTGAATGTAAAATATATGAGACCACATAGTGCTCACCTAACCCTAAACCCTTTAAATTCAAATGGCCAGTGGCCATGGCCATCCCTAGTCCCTGCCTCCGTCTCTGCACCGCAAGTTTAGATGGGACGACTCTCAATATTCATCACTGGATCAGACAAACACTTCTTAGAAGAAACTTCTACAGCAATAGATGGCAGATTTCAATGATGTCAAAAACTTTCGTTCATAGTTCCGTGTTTGAAGTCTTTCATGGATATTCAGATTTGGCTAACATGAACATGGTAGTCGTTGTTTTCAAGATTGTTGGCTTGAACTTGAAAGGGAAACATGATGTTAAAGGGATAGTGATATTTACCTATAACTTATACCAAAAAATTAACACTTGAGTTTAATTGGACAAAATATGTAGGCCCCATATAAGGTTCACTTAGAGTTACTTATTTTATTTAATTAATTAAAACCCAAACGTAAATTTTTGGTGTAAGATTTTAGCGTATAAATATCATTTTCATGTTAAAGAAAAATTTTTTCTTCGGTATTCTTTGCCGCAGCCTTAATTATCACGAAATTTTTTAGCACCGTCGTTTTCACGCCAAGTAGAAGTGATGAATACAAGACGTGACATAAACCAGGTAATCCTTCTTTCACAAATAGGTCATTATTGATAAGATTATTTATTGAAGAACAGTGCCTCGCTTATTGAGCAACCAGCCAGACAAGAATCTGTTGGTCATGGATTTAAAAACATACCAAGGATTGGGTAGTCACATCAGTTAATCAAAGAAAAAAGGTGCATTGATTAAATGAATGTTGGAGTATATCTCTCTTGCCCCATCATTATTACTTACCATGGTATTTTATGTCTAATACTTAGCATGGTTAATTGATAAATTTTTAAGTACTCCACTCTCTATAAAGTACTGTTTAGACCGTGTGGGCCCGGGCATCACATATTGTCCGGTTTCGATTCAATAATGCACATAATTAAAAGATAAGCAGGTTTAAATTACTTATCCACCCTCATTTGTAATGCATGTGGTCCGGCTATTCATAATACCGGGGCTTATAGTTGCACGTGAGCCGGGCTTATAGTCGCACATAAGCCAGGGCTTATGTTTTTTTTTTCCTTATATATAAGTTTAATGTTGATCAGAGACATTGCACTGAGGAGCAAGAGATACTTGGCAGGTGGACCTGATTATTAACATCCAATAGACAAAAGACATTCCGGGATATCTGGTACTGAACAAGATAATGTTCTCAACAAATCTGCTAGATTGCAGAACTAATGTCTCCATTTTCTGCCATCTTAGCAAATCTTGATCTATATCTTCTCACAAGTCTTTTCTTCTTATGGGTTAGCATAAAGTATAAGACATTCTTCTCACAAAAATCTTAATTTTTTATAATCTTGTACGCCCATAATTATATGTGAAAATTACATTTCTTGGCAAACAAGAAGATAAGTATTCTAGAAGCAATTGCTGCTCCTTTATTGCCAAATAAGATGTACACAAGCATTCCACTTTCTATTCAAGTCTCCCCCTCTTCCTCCTGCATTGTCTTTTCTGCTAAACTTAATTTGTCACAGATGAGTTTTCAACTATGTTCCAGTTCTATGTCCTAGGATGGCAGAAACTTTGGGCGCCAAATAACCTAGAAGGTGGGCGGCAAGGGAAGGAGGGCGGAACATAAGTTGAGGCTGACAAGATATGTTTCAGCTGTTCAAGCTATTTAGCCATGTGTGCCATGCTCAAATATAATAGAATATCACCAGGTCTTAATTAGACCATCTTTGAAGGGATGGTACGAAAACTCCAAAGAGTTGAAAGTCTTGAAGACTTCCCACTTTCACGTTATGAAGAGGGCAGTCAGCATCTTCCTACCTGATAAGTTTAAAATAATCCAACCACGAGGTTTTTTAATAGTGTGCAAGGCACAAGCAAGTTACATTGTTTAATTTTGGGGTGTAGCATGGGAAGAGTGTGGAAAACTGATGTAAGTTTTTAGGGTTCCTTTTCACACAACAGTTGGGAATTTTGGGGACCCTTCTAGCTAAGAGTTCCATTAGTATTAGCCCGGACACACGTTGGTGCCGTCGGATCAAAATTCCATGGCATATGCTACTGGAGCAGGTGTGTTTAAATCACACGATGCTTGGGCCCACCCACGCACGCTTATATTATTTTCATCTTTTATCTGAATGCAATTAAATTTTTAGTCAGGGCTTTTCTTACAAGTAATTACTTAGCCACATGATTCATGAACACTGTGATCGGTGCAAGGCACCCTTCGGCTATAGGACTGCTCAACCAACCTTCCAAAGAATTTCACTTATAGCTGAATTTACTACGTAATCCTATTATTGCTATTTACAATCATTATTGTTACCATCAATGTTGGTAATAACCATTAGCCGCCATTTATTAATTAGGCGGACAGTGGCTGCCATGACACTAATAACTTTGACTCACAGAGTAAAAAATGTGCAAAATTTACTAAATATGGTTGTCATAAATCAAAATAAAATATTACTCCTTAGATTAAATTGATTAAGCATTTTTATAGTATACATGCATGCACCTAAATTACTCCATATGTAAGATTACGAGTATAGAATGTCAAAGTGATCAAGATTCAAAACACCTTTTTCTTCCTTTTCTGTTATTAATGTTTTTTCTTTCAAAAGAAAAAATTAACGATGTCAAAGATAAGCAGATTAAGATTATCCAAAAAATTATGAGGAATTGCTTTATCTAAACAAAGTTGATATGGTGGAACCATCAATCACATGATTCCAGTTACATATATTAAAATATTTCCACTTTCAACACATGAAATTGGCAGGCTTTCCCCAACCAACTCCACATGCCATCCATACCTACCTTCCGTAAATCCTACAACGCAAGTAAAAGAAACCTTTCGTGCCCAAAAATAAGTGAAGGGATTAAGCTAATTAGCCTAATTAAACATATTGGGTTCCCATAAATTAGCCTAATTAAACATACTCATAACTTCATTGTTTTACGCCAAAATCATGCTTATAAACTATTATTGGAAAGGAAAGGAAAGGGAAACTGGGCACAGCAGTCAGCAGACACGCTGTGGTCTCTCTTTGGGAAGGTGAGAGAGCCTCGAGTCATCCATCCTTATCCAACAAAGCCATTTGAACAAGTCCACAATAATCAATCTCCTCTCTTGTTCCAAGCACGCCGCCTCCCCGCCTCCCTCCCTATTAAACCAGCCTCCTTCCCTCCTGCAGTACAGAAAAATTCCTTCAAGCTTCGGAACTTCAACACCCAGACCGAATCCAATCCAACCAGGAAAAACCCAGTTCAGAATCTCTTCCAGTTTATCATATCTGATCAGAAGTAGTTCTTTTCGAGAGACCCAGATGTCGAAAAAGATGAGTTCCGGCAGCAAGATTGTGAGATTCATGAAGGCACCCCTTAGAGCGCTAGGCAAGGCCAGGGACTTCTACGTGAAGAGCATGACCAGCTGTGCGGGAAACATGGGCTCCGGCCTCTACCCCAACACTTTGCCCAAGAGCTTCAGCGTGGCCTCGTCCAGGATTTCCCATGACGACGAGGACATGCAGGAGGTGATGAGGATGGTGACGCAGAAGAGCCTCCGGGAGAAGGTTGAAGCTGCTGCAGGCAGACAGCCGACCGTGACGGGCTCCAATGGCCTTCCCAAGAGCTTCAGCGTGGCGATTGGGAGGATTGACGAGGACAAGCCTTGCTACTTCGAGGAGAACGTCAAGTTGGATACTAATGTGGTGTATCCCAGGAGTAAGAGCTACGCTGTGACCAAGAGGAGGTCTGAGATGTTCATCTCTTAGTAAGATGGTTTCTCAGACTTCAATCCTACAATTTCTCTGTTTCCTCTGTTTTTTTTAAAAAAAAACTTTGAATTATTCTGTAAAGATCTTGGGTGCTAATTGTTGAGATTTGAGAAAGAATTAGAGATCTTAATTTTTTGTTAGTGTTCCTTGGACATTTGATTGTATGATGTTGATCCCCTCGAGCGAATTCCATGAATTAGTGGATTTCAATTCTTCTTCTAAGGCTCTTTGTTCTGATCGAAAACTCAGTGATGTGGTCATGGCGGGATGCCTTAAAAGAAGTGCTCTCTTTCAAAGTTCCAGCCAATGTTATACAGTACAAACTTAGTACTTGGACACATGATGAAGAACTTGATTTTCTCCGTTCCCATTAGAAGGTTGGTTAGGTAGCAAGATCAAATTAAAGAATTAGTATGGGAAGGAAGAGTGTAAAACTAAACATTTAAGATGTCATTTCAGTCTACATTTACGATACAGAATTTAAATTAATAATATGTTCATGGGTCCGCTAGGTTTAATTTCGATACCAAATATTTTCTCTTTTTTTGGTAAAACATAATTTATTTTTTAATAATAATTTTATTTTTTATTAATAATTTTATTTTATTTTTTAAGATATAGACATGGGGTTTATGCATTGGGGAAAATATAGGTAAAAGGGTTGTGGTTTGGAGGATACAAGAAAAATAGGGGATAGAAGGAAACGTGGGACATAAGAAAAACGGGGTCTGAATAGTTATGTTCTTAAAAAATTAATATGGGGAGGAAGAGTGTAAAACTAAACATGATGTCATTTCAGTCTACATTAACGATACATAATGTAAATTAAAAATATGTTCATGGGTCCGCTGCCAGCTCCTAGTGGATTGATATACGGCTTCACTAGGTTTAATTTTGATACTAAATATTTTCTCTGTTCTTGGTAAAAAAAAATTATTCTATATTAATAATTTTATTTTGTTTAATTTAAGTAGTTAGGTAATTAAAAAGAGTATCATAATTTTATTTTTCCTTCTCTTTAACTCTTTAATAAAAATAATATTTTTTTAAAATATAATTATTAATATAAAATGAAGGAAGTGGTTTTTATTTTAATACCTTTATTATGAGTAAACATGGCAGGCTAGTTGTAAAATGCTTGGATTATAAACAATTATTCTTATTATTATTTTGGTTTAGTAATATTTTTTTTAAAATTATGTTTATTGCCTGCTTGTGTTAGAGGGTTTAGGGAAATCGCACGACCATGTTAAAAATGGGCAGGCGAGTTCGAATCACTTACCTATTATTTCTTATAAATATCTTGAGTGATGCAATTTATAAGAAAAGAATAAGCAACCTGATATAGTGCACTAAGAGATTGGTTTTACCATAACAAGCTATCTATTCTGAGTAAATGTTCCAGTAGTTAAGGCAAATATGTAATCTGACTCATGCCCACGCAATCAGGCGCTTGGATTTCTTCCTTTCCCATCACAGGCTCTAATCTAAAGAATTGGAAGCACCGGCAGCATCATATTCAGTGAACGAATTGCCAATTTGTCAATCATGTGTGTCCAAATTGACAATAAACGGGGCCTGCCCATGTGAAAGATTTGGCCTGGTATCATACCCACAGGTTGAAATCATACTTCCAAGGTCATGGAATATCAATGGCCTCAGTTGATTACCAGATAAGGTTTAAACAGCCTGAAGATAAGCAAACCCTGGGGTGCCGTTTTTGCTGCTGAATTAGCAAACCATGGGCTCTACAAGCACAAGAGCACTCACTTGGGACTTATATGGCTGGCTTAATTGGAACCAAGGATCGCCCCCTCCAAAAGAGAAGAGTCCACCTACACTGCAGTGCATCACGGAGTGTAGATTTTGAGGTCGCAGAGGTGGGAGCCATCCGATCAATTAGGGATGCATTGACACGTTTCTGTGGGTCCCACTTGCCCATTTTTATGGGTTAGATTTAGATTCTCAGAAAAGAGAAAAAAAATGTGAAACACATCAAACATATTAATCTGTCTAACAAAACCCACTTCTCCACATTAAAGTTGGATGGTTTTATTTGGACAAATTTGTTAAGATCATTATCATTTGGATTTCCAGTGGATAAATACATAAAATATCTATTTAAACTAATATTTCAAAAACCGCTCCGGTTCGGTCAGTTAAACCTGGTTTAATATTCCCAATTAAACCCAGGTTTACTTAGTTAAACAGGAAGATTTATGTCCGATTGAACTAATAAAACCCGAACCCGGATTCCAATTTAAGTTGGTGACTATAGGTCAATTTTAAAAATACTGATTTAAACCATCTAAATGGCCATTTTTTCCGTCTAACTAAAACTAGTATCACATTTGGACAAGTCCGTTTGACCATGACCATTTCTCTAAGGTGAAATAGGAGGATAAGCACACAAAATTTCTTCTTCTAATGAATTGTATATAAGAAGTGGACAAATAGAGCAGCCATGAAGATGCGTAAAGTCATAATAGGATGATTAATTTGTGTTGAAGTTGTTGTCTGACCGTGTTGGGCTTCATTCAAACCTGCATTATGCTCGTGATTGCATCCATTGTTCCTCCTCTGACTTTTTTTTAATAATGATAAAAAAAATAAAGTCGTTATTGTAGTGCAGCAATTTTTTGGACCGATTCACCGTGGACCCCACAGGGATGGGTCCCTGAAAAAGAAAAGACATTGCCTAGTGGGGTCCACAACATGCGAAAAGTGAGAGGCATGTGGGAGGGACCAGATTTTGTGTCTTCGTTGCTGAATCGACAACTTTCAATCCTCCATGTCCCAGCCCATGCGAAGTGTATTTCTTGTTCACATTCACAATGTGTTTAGTGTAGAGCAAACACGTCGGCACGTGTTAACGTCCTTGTTATGCATGCACTGGTACGTATATCATTAATCTTTATTTTTATACACCCTTAAACATTTATATGCTAATGCCATTGCGATTCAATCGTTGGACCTCTCCCTCAATGGAAAGAGATCCAACCAGCCGAAATAAGGCTACTTGGCTCGTACACTATTAATTTTAAATATTAAGGATTTTTATATATAACTTATGTTAAACTAATTATATGAAAAGAGTATAAAAAACACTTCCAACCCCATTCTAGATGTGCTCATTTGTACCAAGTGGCCTAGCACTATATGAAACGGTACAAAAAGACCATACTCAGCTTCAGAGCCTCAAAATATGTTTCCTTTTCTATGATAACTTTTGATTTGTTAAATCTATGTTATCTACAATAAATTTTAGCCACATTGCCAAGATGTTGAGTTCAAACGACCCTTTTTGGTTACCTACAAGGAAAGGATTATAAATGGTCTTACCGAGAGTGTATTGACTAGTTGCCATTACCTAATGGGATTGTAATTGGGCACAATGGTCTAAGGGGCTAGTCGAGTGTTAAGGATTCGGACACTCCTCATTAACCAAGTAGCATATGGAACTGCTCTCAATCTCACTAACCTCCTTAGAAGGTCCTCATGTCCAATATGAATTAACAAATTGCATGAGATGGAAGATACCCATATCATTCACCTATGTAATGGAACTTAAATGCATGATTCACCTACCATAAGGTTTAAGCGAGTTTCCTAAGATCTCAAGCTTTTGGGAAACTTGGTCATCTTACACTTTGGAGCTGAGGACCCAATGGCTCTTAAATGCTAAAGTTAGATCTCCATGACAAGCAAAAGCAAGGACAGGGAATCCAGAACAATGACAGCAGCTGTTGCAACCGAGGTAGTGTTTTAAATACTCGGCACATGAGAGATGCATTCTAATCAAAATAAATATGCTAAAAAAAAGATGAAGAAAAGAATGCTCGTCATTTTATAAAAGTATACAAATGTCTCAATGATTTCTTCCCTTAATTTTTTCTACTATTTTAGAACATAATTTTAGTAATGTTTATGCTTTTGGTAAATAACCAAGGTCTACTTTCGCTATATATATATATATATATATATATATATATATATATATATATATATATATATATATATATATATATATATATATATATATATATATATATATATATATATAGAGACCCGTTTATATGAGCCCGGGCTCATATAAACTTACGTAAGCCCGGGCTCTATGGGCCATCGGATTTACATCCGGCGGCTCATAATACTCATGGGTTATACTCATTAGTTAAACCCATAAGTATTATGGGCCGTCGGATTTACATCCGACGGCCCATAGAGCCCGGGCTCACATAGATTTATACGAGCCCGGGCTCATATAAACTTTTTCCATATATATATTCCCTCCATTCTATTTTAATAGTCCCATTTTAAAAAAAAATTGTTTTTTTTGTGGTCTAAGGTACGACTCACTTTCTATAAAATTTAAAGAAAATAAAATAAATAACGTTAAAAAATTCACAAATATCATATAGAGAAATTTAATTCCCGAAATGGAATTCTCCCTAACAATGCAAACACCAGAATGGCAACTGGTGCATGCGTAACTTTGTTTCTAACCTTTTCCTTAGTTTCATTCTTTCAAAGGATAAAACTCAAGTTTTGTCCCTGTGAACGATGAAACTACCACATTTGCCTTCTCCTAATGTTCTAAATGTTGAAAGCATGGGTGACGAAACTCATACCTCCTACATAAAAATACGTCTCCTAGCTTTCCATGCTCCTTTGACATGGTGGAGGTCCTCCTTAGGCAGATCGCAGCTTGGGTTATGAAAGCCTCATGCCAACCAGCATTAGACTTAAGAGCCTGTGCTTGTAGAGCCGGGCAGACGAGGGTGAGGAGTATCTTAGGGGCCTCGCCAGTAGCAAGGAGGAGATCCAGGAGCATATGTTGTGTGTCGTGGTCTACACCGAGTGCAAGCAGGAGAGGTTTGATGAAGCCCAAAGCCTGGCTGAGGAGTTTGCGAATGTGAACATGTCGCGGACTTATGGGGGTCTTGATTGGTAATCTAGTGCAGACGGGGTATGTGGATGTCTTTGGACTTCTTTAAGAGTAGGTGGATAGAGGGTTTTACCCAGTTAAACCGGATTTATGTCCGATTGAACCAAAGATACCCGAACTCGGCTACCAATATTTGGTGACTACGTTAATTTTAAAAACACTGATTTAAACCATCCAAATGTGGCATTGCCATTTTTTCAGTCCAACGAAAACTAGTATCATATTTCGACAAAGACCGTTGGATATTACCATTTTGTAACAACCCAATTTTTTTGAAAATATACTTTTAAGGTCCACATTGTGTTTTTAGGCCCAACAAAATATTTTACTGATTTTAAGTAAATTTAAGCCTTAATCTCTTAACGAACCTTTTAGATTGTTCAAAGGGCTTAGAGAGATGATTGTAACGAGTTCAAGAACATGTAAATTTGACATCAAGTTTGTAGGCCATGACCTTCAGAAATGTGTCATGGGCATGCCCAACTTTATTTGGCAAGATAACACACCCTTGCATGGTCTTGTTTCGAAGAGCTCGTTGATAAAAACTCAATGACACCAAGAATGCATAAATCTGAGTTCGGGGTAGAGAGTTATCATCGTTGGAAGTTTGAATTCAATATTTCATTTAAAAAAATTATTTCTTGCATCAGAGCAATGACACCTACCTGCAGCGAGCTGTAGGTTAGGCCTACCATGCACAAGCCAAGCCTACCATGTGCAGGTTAGGCTTGTCATGCGTAGTCCTAGCCTAAATGGCCAGCTAGCTGTTGGATGCGAGCCACATGCCCTCCATGTGGAGTGCATCCAACGGCCTAGGTTTTCTATAAATAGAGAGGGGGGAGGGGTTCCAATTCACCCCACACTCTCCTTTCTTTTGGTTTATGCCCATCCTTAAAACTTTAAACCTCCATTTTTAAGTCGTTTCTTACCTTATGTCTACCATTTAAGAACCATTCCTAGGTAATTGAAGGGCACTCCACGTCATGAAGGGGTTTGTTTTTTGAGTTAGCCACTTTAAAGGAAAAAAATGACCCAAGGCAAGAGGAAGCTCCACCAGCCACTCGTGGGTTGAAAGCAAAAATCGTCCCAATTCCAGGGGAGGCTCCACCCACAGCACTCAAGCTAGAAGTAGAGACCATCCTAGGGCAATGGGAAGTGCCGCTTGCCGCTCTTAAGATAGGAATGAGTGAAGGCTTCATTACCACCCACTTTTCCTAGGAGGTTCAAAATAGAGGGTAGATGATTCTAAATCCTAATTTTGTTCTAGTGCTAGGCACCATGTTCAAAATACTTTTAAGTCGTAAATGAGGTTTACTTTGAAAGTAACGGATTTTAAAGTACCATTAGGGGTTGGGCAAATGTCTACCCCTTAACGAGAATTTTTTAAAAGTACAAGTGTTTGAATATTGTTCGAGTAATCCGGTTGTTTTAAATTTCAAAATTTGAAGGGTAGTTCTTTGACACAAAACCAAGAACTATGGAGTTTATCACTCCTATATACTACCTAATGAGGCTTATAGCACTCAGGAGTTGGGGCATCATAGGAAAATTAAGGGCCTATGTATGAGATTTTGTTTAATATCTTTTTGTTTACACTATATATTTATGTTAATATGATGTTGTGGCATCTATTGCCTTCTCTTTGAAATTCTATACATTTGTAAAATAATATTTTTTGTAAGTGTTACTTGTTTATACACGGTTGATCTAGGCCCCTCCTTTATTTCAAATTTACAGGATCCGACTTTTAAGTTAATCTAAAAGTAGGGGATTAACAATTGGTATAATATGATTGTCTATATACGAGTAACTAAATATATCAGCATAAATATTAGTGTCATACTTATTTTATTTTAAGTTATTTGAATGATTTTGTGTGTTTTGTTTAAAATAAAGCAAATGGGTAAATCAAGTAAAGCAGATGGGTAGCAAGGACTTCTAGTTATCAAGATTTCGGACTCAGATAACTTTGTTTTCTCCTACTATTCTGCTACTCCTTTGGATCATAGCAAGAAAGACCGTCAGGCCAGCACACTGATTGAGATATCAACCGACACGGATGTGACCTACACTGTGGCTTTGCCAAGTGACGTGGTAGAGGTGTATGCCACCTACCCTCCCACTACACCTTGCAATATAGCTAGAGTATGCTCCCTACACCCCTTCTATGCCCCTAGCAGAGATGTAGTAGAAGTATATGTCATCTCCGACTCATCCTTGGTACCCTTTATGGTGGAAGAGTAAGAGCATGAACCATTTGAAGATGACAAGGCTGAAAGTTGGGTGGAGGAACCAGAGAGGAAATGAGACTTTAGCTAAAACGAAGTGTTCCCATCCAAGTAGTTAGAGGTGCCCCTGCCTACAGAGGATGTGTCAAAGAGGATGAGTGTGAGGCCCAACATCACCTAAGGGTTCTAAAACCCTCGCAAACTAGGTACCTTGGTGGCAACATGTGCTTACTTTGTGGGCGTCTGAACCACTTTGTCTTCACTTGCCCAAAGATAAAGTCAGGGATTGATCTTAACAACTCTGGAATTTGTTTCTTTTGCCAATCTTGATCTGTTAGTTTAGCTAACCTTTTTCAACATTTGTATATATATGGTTTTTGGCTTGTTTTACCTAACATCTTTTATAATAGTAAAATTGTTAAGTTTGTATCAAATTTGAAGTATTTATGAAAAAAAAAAACTTTCTTTTGTGGCTACTCAAAATTTATTTGTGAACTCGAATTTAGATGTTGCTTACTAATGGTGAGGATGTGCTGCCATCAGACAATTCCACCCCTGCAGATACCACAAACTAAGGTATTGTGGCAATGGAAGACACAATGTCTAATCTCCTTGAGCTAACGATGCAAACATATTCATTTTTACGGCTATTAAATCATGCCATATGACAAGATGGGAGAGAGCAATCAGGGAGAGATAAACTTACCAGAGCAGTTCAAGAAGCTCATGTTGGCCTTCACAGGAGAGGATGACCCCGAGGCCTAAACATAGACCTTTAATGCGAATGGTTTTTAAAAGTGATGAAAATTGCTGATGATCATAAGGTATCCTTGTCTATTTTCACCATGATGGGAGAGGTCGCTTTTTGGTGGCCTACCGTGGATAGGAATTTTTCCCTTGATAGCAATAACTTCAAGTGGGACGACTTCCGCAAAGTGTTGTATGATAAGTACTTTCCCCCGCATGTCCAAGAGAAAAATGAGGAGTTTTTGGACTTGAAGCAAGGAATAGTGATAGTGGGGCAATATGAGAACAAATTCGTACAGTTGGAACATTTTTCTTCTGACTCTTGTCTACTGAATTAAAAAAGGTGTGGGAGCTTGTAAGAGGCCTAACTGACGGTCTGTGGAATCAGGTTGTGGGGTTCCAACCTAATACTTTTGCAAAGGTGGTAGAATTAGCCTTCATCTTGCTAGAAGACCACAAGGAATATAAGGAATGGAAGGAACATGGTTAGAATGGTGGCTAAAAGCCCGAAGACAAGAAGAGGAAATTTCAATCCAACAACCATTCTAGGAACTGTGAGTTCCGAAAAGCGTCTACCCTTCAAGCTCAATCATCAGGGAGAATAAATGGAGAAATGCACCAAATGTAACCACTTTCATCCTCATGTTCCATGTTACTTCGTGAAGGGAAAATGTTTCTCGTGTGGTGAGCTGGGGCACAAGGTGCAAGACTACCTAAAAAAAGGAGTAGGAGGAGCCCAAGGCCAAGTCTTTGTCATCACCGCTACGGAAGATTAAACATCTAAAGTTGTCATCCAAGGTACACTTCTAGTTATGGATAAGATTGCTAAAGTATTTTTTAGATACGTGATCAACTCATTCATTTATTTCACAAGATTTCACTTTAAGTACCGGCTATCCTATTATGAAATCTAGATTTTGTTTAGAAGTGTTTATCCCTATTGGAAATACTCTGGTTGGCCAATTTTTTTTGAAAAGTTCACCTTTACCTTTGAAAATAAAAGCTTAAGTGCTGACCTAATTCTCTTAAGCATGACAAACCTAAATGCCATCTTAGGAATGAATTGGTTAACAACTAATGAAGCTTTGGTAGACTATTTAAAAGAGAGAGTCATTTTCAGTAAATCGGGAGATAAAGACTTTACCTTTCATGGGTTGAGGGATAAAGACTTTACCTTGCGAGTGTTATAATCGAAGGGACCTCAATGACCAGGTTAGAAGAAATTGACATAGTTTTAGAAGAAATTGACATATTTTGAGACTTTCTTGACATATCTGGTCGTACTTTCACCAAAAAGTGAAATAAATTTTACCGTCGACCTACTGTCAGGGACAATGCCCATTTTTAAGGCCCCTATCGGATGACTCCTACGAATTGAAGGGACAATTGCAGAAGTTGTTAGATAAAGGATTCATCCAACCCAATGTCTCACCTTGGGTGGCTCTAGTCCTCTTTGTGAAAAAGAAGGACAAGTCTTTAAGACTTTGTATTGATTATCAAATGTTATATACCCTCACCAACTAAGTATTGATAACCTGTTTGATTAGCTTCAAGCTACCTAAGTATTCTCTAAAATAGATCTTAGGTTAGGTTACCACCAACTAAGAATTTGGAACGATAATATTTATCAGACAGCTTTTCGCACCGACATAGACACTACACATTTTTAGTGATGTCGTTTGGGTTAATGAATGCCCCAGCTACTTTCATGGACATCATGAAAAGAGTTTTTCGTGCCTACTTGGATAAGTTTGTAATCATGTTCATTGATGACATTTTGGTTTTCTCTTCTTGTCTTGATGGACACTGGAAACACTTACAAATACTTTTGTAGACCTTGCAAAACTATCAGCTATACGCTAAACTAAGTGTGGGTTTTGGTTGGAACAAGTCATCTTTTGGGTCATGTCATTTCAAAGGATGGAGCCTTTGTTGACCAAATGAAAATAGGCATTGTGCTGAAATGGGAAAGATCTTGGGTTGTTGTGGAACAGTCTGTGGAAAACTAAGGGCCTATGTATTGGATTTTGTTTAATGTCTTTTTGTGTACACTATATATTTATGTTGACATAATGTTGTGGCATCCATTGCCTTCCCTTTGAAATTTTGTATATTTGTAAATTGATATTTTTTTGTAAGGGTTACTTGTTTATACATGGTTGATTTGGGCCCCTCCTTGATTAGAAATTTACTAGATTCTGACTTTTAAGTTAATCTAAAAGTCGGGGGGAACACATTTGTGAAGGATAAATCTGACGATAAGAACACAAAATCTCTTCTTATAATAAACATCTTATTAGGACCATATTCTTCCTTCTCTATTAGTACAAAAAAATGTTATTCCGTATATTCCAAAAGAATAATAGTTCATCATTTTATTTCTCACTTAGAAATGTCACCGGGGCCATAGTCAAGACTCATGGCTTAGCTTAAAAAATATTATCATATTGCTGCTTAATACATGGGACAAGCAGTTTCTCTACGTATCAACTGAATGTGATCTTTGGCAAGACCATATGTCAATTTACATTGTTAGTCCATTCCATACTCAATGTAGAAGCATTGCTTTGTCATTTGGTCTGCTTAGTTGTTGCGTCCAATGGTTCCCTAACAGTACAACATTCTTCCATCAGATATTTGGAATGCTACAAAGTCTTGTAGATTTAGGAATTTTTTTTAGAAAAGGTTCATGTAGCATTGTTTTCTTGCATTGTTTCACCTTTTTTTGTCTTAATAATATGTTAAGAGGATGGACCCAAATAGTAGCTACGACTAGGAGATAGCTTTCTAAATAGAGGGTTTGTAAGGAACCTTTGGGGCCCTTTTATATTGAAAATACTAAAAGTCAATGATCAAATATTGGAATACATTTATTGATCTAATTTAAATACTTTTCTCTAATCAATAAATAATACTACCTCTGTCACACATTAGTAGCTCCATTTGATTTTTCTCGATGTGGTTTTTCTCAATGAACTAAAATTAGTACATTCTAGAAAATCAAATGTAGCTATTAATGCGGGATAGAGGGAGTACGTTTGTCATGCCCAAGAATTTTTACACACATTTTTCTTAAATTTTAAAGAATTGTTTTGCAATATAACGCCTAATCAATAGTGAAAATTGACAAAATTTGAAACATGTGAAAATATTTAATATAAATATAAATCATTATACATTAGTTTTTTAACTTAAACTTTGTCAAATTGTCATTCGGACAAACCAAACAATCTCAAACTTGAATCAAATACAAAACATGAAAATTAAATGTCATGGCCATGCACTTGAACGAAAATATACCCCACACATATATGAGTACAAATCCCATAATAGTCAAGAGTGTAAAGTCTCCTATACAAGTCCAGAAAAATAATTAAACATATGAAACTCTCATCTCACCCAACACAATAGATCATGACAATTAAATAGAAAATTAATATTGAGTCCAAAGTACAAATGAAAACAACAAAGCCTAGTCACCAATGTACATAAGAGTCTAGTCTAAGGAGCTCTCGATCAAGGACTTGCAAAAGCCTCCCAAACAAAGGAGGCTAAAAGAGGGGAAATGGGTATTTTCATACTCGGTGGGAGAGTTCTAATCAGTGAAGTCTGTAAGTTCATAATTAGTTATTTTTATGTAACATTAACATGAAGCATAATACACATTAGCTTACCAGACATTTTTACCCATACTCATACACTTACAGTCTTGCTCCTACCATTGTACACAAATTCGTATGCTTATGGTCTTGGTCAAAGAGTATTACACTTACTCTTACCCGGAAGCTTACAAACGTACTCTTACTCAGAATCTTACAATCATACTTTTACTCAAAATCTTACACTTACTATCGACAATTAGAGCTCATTACAATTTAATCAGCTCGAATGTAGAAGGAAAGGAATGTCATTGGGGCATCACCTTAACCTCCGAGGAGTACTAGATATCGTAGACTTTTTCGAAGGCAAGGCATACTTATACTCATGGGGCACAAGATCAAACAAGTAAGATTAGATCCATGATACTACTTACCTATGTGCACAAACGCCAATTCTTTAGGGCCATACAGTGCTAACTAAGGGCAAAAACCATACAATGCCATTTTTTGGTGGAAACTCACAATTCCAACTATGGGCAAAAACATACATCGATTTCAATGAAACATCAAACATATACAACACCAACATAATATCCCGCAGGATAAACACTATGGCTAGACATGAGAAATGTTCAACCAATAATTTACCAATTGGCTCAAACACAGAACTTAATCCGTCTTACCCCTAAGGTTTCGTACTCACAATCATACACTTACAATCTTACACTTAATGACTTAAACTTACAAACTTACACTTACAACTGGCAACTAGAGCCAATTAAAACATTAATTGACTTTAGGATCATAAGGAATGAATGCCACTAGGGCGTCACTTTAACCTTTGTGGAGAATCCTATATGCCATGAATTTTTTTGAAGGTAAGGTACACCTGTGCTCATGGGGCACAAGATCAAACATGTAAGAGTAGATCAATGAAACTACTTACCAGATTGTGCAAATGGCCACTCTTTGGGGCTACACAATGCGAACTAAGGGCAAACGCCACTCTTGGGCTGAAACTTATGGTGCCACTCTTGGACAAAAAACTTACGGTGCTCTTAAGAGAGCGACAAATGTTTGGGCTTAAAGATAACACCAAGGCACCACCTGTAACGACCCGTTTTCCGGTTACGCTTAACCCGGGTGGGTTAAGGGTAATTTAGTAATTTGAGGTTAGTGTTAGGGGGTTTCATTAGGTGAAATCCCCGTATCCGGGTAGAGCTCGGAGTAACGAGCGTGGCGAATCAAAGAACACACGAAACGGAGGTCAGGAACGAAAGTTACGGCCTCGGGAAGTGTGCCACATGGGCGGGGCCTGCTCGAAAAGTGCGGGATAACCTACCCATGTGTGGTCTAGTTTCAAAGGGCTCGTCGATACGAGTCTATCGGTACTAAGAACGCACAATTCCGACCTCGGGAAAAAATGTCATATAGGCGGGACCCACTTTGAAAGTGCGGGATGACCTGCCCATGTTTTGGTCTTATTTTGAAGGGCTCGTTGACACGAGTCCATCGGTATCAAGAGCGTTCAATTCCAACGTCAAAGTTGAAAGTTATCGCGTTTTGAGGTTAAGATATTATTTAAATAAAATAATATCTTTCTGGATAGGATCAACGACGCAGTGGATAGGACTGCTGACAAAGCGGATAGGATTGATAGTGGATAGGATTGCTGACAAAGCGGATAGGATCGATAGTGGATAGGCTTGCTAACAAAGCAGATATGATCGATAGTGGATAGGATTGCTGACAAAGCGGATAGGATTGATTGTGGATAGGATTGCTGACAAAGCGGATAGGGTTGACATGTGTCAACCTCACATCTGTCCAATTCTTCTATAAATAGCATCCTTGACATCCAAAAGAAGAAAAGGGAAAAGGAGAATTCTCTCCACGTTTTCCTATTTCTCTCCCACGTTCAGAAATTTCTATTCTTCGTTTCTCACTCATTTTAAGTCCGATTCGAGTCATTCTTGAGGCGTTCCTAGCTAATTCGAGGGTGATCTACGCAATGACATAGTCCATCCCTCAAGTTGGCACTCCTAGAAGAGAGGAACGAACCGGGGCAAGAGGAGGCTATGTCTGCTGTCTCCGAAAGGGGAGGACGCCTAGAAATGAACAGCCCGAATACCGCTACCTCGTGAGACATCAGGGGAGTAAGAGTTTCTTACCTCCTATTTTAATTATAGAACGATATGTGCTAGTTATGACGTGTTATGATATGATCCATATGTTTGCTATGCTTATATGTTATGATGTGTGTTGTCTCGCTCTACAGGAGAGCGAGACGTGTGGTGTGTGTTTGTTCTCGGCTCAGTGATGGAGCGAGACGTGTGAATGTGATGCATCCGCTCTGGAATAGAGCGAGGCATGTTGTGGTGGTCGTGTGGTGCTCGTCTCTATGATAGAGCGAGATGTGTGTTGCCGGTGTTTTATCGGGTTTTTTGTATAACTCCGATTAAATATTCAGAGATACGTATTTTATACGTATGTGTTTTTGGTATGCCGTTGTATGTAGTAGCCAATAGGCAGAACTACGTTCGGATCCGATCGTATCGGAGTAACATCGTGGATGTTATCCGATATGAACGTAGGCAACCAACGGCAAGGCAACGTTGGCCCGGTCCGAATTAGTTATATAATTAGGCCAGTTCTTGCCTACGCGCAATAGAGCGCTAAAGTTCTGTAGCGCGTAGAGGAATGAAAAGACTCTCGCACTCAGAGTGTGCTGCTTTTGGTTCTGGGTTTGGTTTTCATTGGTTTTCATCGATTTCGGGACCCCCGGCCCGGGTCGGGGCGTCACACCACCCCAAAGGTTAAGTGCCACGATAGTCTCACAACGACACAACTAATTGCTCATCGGCTGACAACATGACACAAAACTCAATCCAACAAAACTAACTAAAGTCTCACTCTTTTACTATTATTTTCTTTGGTTCCAATATGTTCAACTTTATAATTTGTACATTATGCTGGTACAATTTTACTATAAAATCTTACTATCTTACATTCAATTTGTTAAACTTCAAGCCCTAAGTTTGCCTACTCCCAAAACCCTTAATTCTTTTGCTCGCGCTCCAATGTCCGATCCAATCCAAATATGTTACTTTGCATACTTTCTACACCTTAAAGTCTTCTGCTAGTCACTCCAATGTTTGATCCAATCCAAAATAACCCTAGCCTATCACCCAAATGCCCATTGATGGGATACATGTAAACACAGTCCCATACTAAAGTCCACACACAACAAATCTGACATAAATTACAATGTGACAACCATACCATCTAGCATAACTCATAGAATAAACATACAAACAATCCATCTACATAGCATGGATATAATTTATTGCATAAGCATGCAAACAATCAATCTAACTAGCATGTGTATAATGCATCACACAAACATATAAATTGTCCATTTGACAAGCATGCATGAAATTCGTTGCATAGGCATTTATCCAATTCATTCAACTAACATGCAAATAATTCATAACATAGGCATTCGGCCCATTCATTCAACTAGCTCGCGGAAAAATCTTCTCTATGAACATATGAACAATCCACCAATCATCAAACCATTAAACACACTATCTACTTATCATTCCTACAACCTCATGACATGCTATTCCAGGCAATATTATTATCATTGTGCATAAATATAATTCATTTACCTTGGACCTAACATGCATTCTAACATAAAAGTACGCTAATACAAAGTTACAGAGTTCAAAGTCTCTAACTTGTCTTTCTGAGCAAGTTCCAATGGTGGGGTGCACGAAGGCATTGATGATGAATCCAGTGGACTAAGGCATTGCCTTTAATAAAAGAGTTGCCCAAAAGTTTAAAAGCAATCAGGGGCTTGTCAGGGTTTAGGCAAAGTATGGTCTAGTCCCACTTCAACACCCGCTGATCTCCAAACCTCCCATCAACATGAACAGGGGGTTGCCAAGGGTAGAAAATATGCACTCAAGGGCTGTTGGGGGTCCAAAGCTCTTGATGATATCTATGGACAACATTTGGTTGCCATAAAATTGAGGCACAACGTCAAAAGCCAGAATAGTCTTAGACGAAATTGATGACATTGGTTTCGGGGATTGAAACGCACGTAAAAAGGGCTAGGGGCATGGGTGAGGTCTAGGAGGTGATGATGATGAGAACAAGAGTGATGGGGGTGAAGCCCAGTTTCTTGTGTAACGCCCCAACCCATAAACCAACACGAGCCGGGGGTTTAGAGGGGATAACCCGCACTCCGGGTTATCTCAAAAATATTAAAACCAAAACCAGGAGAGGCAGACTCTGAGTGCGAGAGTCTTCACATTCCTTTACACTCAATGAAAGTTTAACGCTCCGTTGCGCGTAGGCCAAAACAAACCTAATTTATACTTAACTCAGATCAGGCCAAAGTCGCCTTGTTGTTGGTTGCCTATGTACGTATTGGTTAGCATACATGATGTTATTCCAATATGATCGGATCTGAACGTAGTTCTACCTAATGGTTATTACATACATCAGACATACAAAAACACATGTCAAAATATGTATATCTAAATATTAAATCAAAGTTATACGAAAGCCGATAAATCATCATAAACACATGTCTCGCTCTATCACAGAGCCGAGCACCACACAGACACTGACACATGTCTCGCTCTACCTCATATCGGATCCAATCACATTCACATGTCTCACTCTACCCTAGAGTGAGACAACACACATCACATGTCTCGCTCATCCCCAGAGCAAGACAAAACACATAGCCACATGTGTCGCTCTACCCTACAGCGAGACCGAACACATCAGGTCATATCAACACATATCATCACTATGCATATAAAAACATATCGCATCATAGCATAGCATATCATAACACAATGGATCGAAGCATAACATATGTCCTAAACAACACATGCATTTTTATAATTAAATCAGAAAGCTAGAAACACTTACTCCCCTAATGTCTCGAGAAGTAGCGACATTCAGAGTTGCTCATTCCTCCTGGGCATCCTCCCCTTCTGATCCAGAGGCAGCAGATGGAGCCTCCTTTGGCTTCAGCATGTTTCAACCATTGCACCGGAAGGGGACGGACAAAACCATCCCCTTACCCGGAGATGTTTCTCATTTTCTACACCTGTGGACAGTGGACAGAACCTCCCCTTACTCAGTTTGTTCCTCACATTGCATGGCCCTTTGGTAGTCCCCTACTCCAGGCCAATCTCTTGATGCAGCCTGATGATGGAGGATGGAGTCCCCCTCTCTCTCCGGGTCATTGGTCTGTCTTCGGGGCTAGAGGGTGGCCAACAAAGCCTCCTCTTGCCCTAGCCCATCCCCCCCTCTAGGGATGCCAACTCGTGGAATGGTCCATGTCATTGTGTAGATAATTCTCGAATTAGCTAGGAATGCCTCAAGAACGGAAGAAAACGAACTCAGAACGAATCAGAAAAACCCCCTAGAAGTTAGAAAGAGATTTCCAATGTATAAAAGGAATCCTGTGGACATACAAGAAGACAAAACGCATATGCGCGCCAGAATAGCATGCAACTCGCTGGCAGTGCATATGAGTGCTGCATGCAACTGCACCGCACGGTCATGTCACACTGGAGCCAGCCCGTGTAATGCGGGCCTCGTTCCGCAGATCGGCAGAATGATGCGTGTGAGGGTCCAGAATTGCACAAGCCCGTGGGCTGCAGCACGGCTGACACTAGCCATTTTTTCCTTACCTCATTTTTTCATATTTTTCCCATAATATTTTATTCCAAAAATACCCAAACTTCAACACGTGATAACTTTCTACCCCGAAGTCGGAATCGCGCATTTTAGTTATCGATAGACTTGTATCGACGAGCCCTTTGGAACAAGACCACATATGGGTAGTTTATTTCAATCTCTTCAAGTGGGTCCCTCCCATGTGGCATGCTTCTCGAGGTCATAACTTTCACTCTCGAACTCCGCTTTGCATGGTCTTTGATTCGTTACACTCATTGCTTCGAGCTCTACCAGAATACGGGGATTTCACCCTTAAAATTCCCCTAATACGTATCTAAAATTATTGAACTGTAACGCCCGAGATTTTTCATCCCTTTTTTCTTAAAACTCATAAATTTTTTTTTCCATAAATCGGAGTCAAAACGATAAAATCAAAACCTGTATAACCAGTTTATAATTTTAAACATCATACGGTTAAACATCGTACTGTCAAATCAAATATCCTCAGGCGCTACTCGAAAACACACGTATGAATAAATTTGCTATGATCATAGACTTTTAAATACAAATCACTCCCCCAAGCATCCCTGAGTACAAGTCCCATAACAGTCCACAGACTCATCCAAATGAAAGTCCAGAATAAACATCATGATGTCTCGTCTCACCCAATACAGGAGATCGTGGCACAAACAAACTCGCAATGAGTCAAACAGATACCTAAGTCAACGGGAATCAATCCATCGCTGAAACGAGCGTCCATCTCCAGGAGCTCTCCGCACAACCTGCAAAACCTCCTGTACAACGGGGCTAAAAAGTAGGGTAGTGAGTATTTTCATACTCAGTAGGAAAATACCCAGTAGGGGAAACCCCAAACGGTGAACTCCATAAGTTCAAAAACACATGCGTTCATGCAACTCAAACATGAAGCAGTCCACATAATATAATCATATCGTGCTATTCCAGGCAATATTATTATCATTGTGCATAAATATAATTCATTTACCTTGGACCTAACATGCATTCTAACATAAAAGTACTCATACTCTTACAGTCATGCTCATACTCATACGCTTACAGTCCTGCTCATACACACTCTTACAGTCCTGCTCATACATACTCTTACAGTCCTGCTCATACACATACAGTCGTACTCACACTCATACAGTCGTACTCACACTCATATAGTCGTACTCATACACATAATCGTACACATATCAACGACCACTGAAGCTCATTACAACTAATAAGCTCCAACGTCGAAATGGAAAAGAATGCCACTGGGGCAACACCTTAACCTCCGGGGAGTGACTAGACGCCATGGACTTTTCCGAAGGTAAGGCACACCAATGCTCATGGGGTACTGGATCAAACAAGTAAGAGTAGATCCATGATACTACTTACCTGAGCGCGCAAACATAAACACCCACACATAAGGGGTCATACAGTTGCCCACCATAATGGGTCTTATAGTGCCATAGAATCGCCCACCATAATGGGTCTTATAGTGCCATTGCCACTCTTGGGCAGAAACGTACAGTGCCACTCTTGGGCGGAAACATATAACGCTCTCAATAGAGCATCAAACGTCTAGGCTTACACAGCACACAAACCAAATCAGAAACATATGTCGCTCTCAGCAGAGCATCAGACGTCTGGGCTTCATACAGCTCGCAGACAAGGTCAGAAACGTACATCGCTCTCAACAGAGCATCAAACGTCTAGGCTTATACAACACGCAGACCAAATCAGAAACAACATCGCTCTTAGCAGAGCATCAGACGTCCGGTGCTCTATACAGCACACAGACAACATCCCGTAGGATAAACACCATGGCAAGACATGATAAAAGCTCAGCCGACTCATTAGCGGCCAGCTCAAACACGGAACTTAATCCGTCGAACCCTTAGGTCTCAAGCTCACAACGCTATCATTAGCTGTGCTTATAATTCAAGTTTGAATTAAGTATATTATGCGGTACAATTATGCCACACAAACTCACAGTCCTCGATTGGTCAAACTGAAGCTGAGCCCGATCCGAAACCCAAGTTCGTCAG
Source organism: Saururus chinensis (assembly GCA_035235625.1). NCBI lineage: Eukaryota > Viridiplantae > Streptophyta > Magnoliopsida > Piperales > Saururaceae > Saururus > Saururus chinensis. The sequence continues at coordinate 6,339,471 of CP141142.1, forward strand.
GGCAACAAGCTTCACTTACCTGTCCACATCATGGACAAAACTCATCATACAACAAACCCTTACAGTCTTACACACTTCGCCATCCATCTTATGGCCAAATCAGCTTACACTGACATCCTCAAATATCGCTCCTCAGAGCCAACCGAGTTGTTGCCCTCTTACTTATATCTCATTTATTATGCTTACTTTTCACTTCATAATCTGTACGTTATGCTTGTACAATTATGAACACTCTTACTGTCTGACAATCACACAACATAGAATCCACCCCAAACTGATCCATTCTAATCCTTGTCCGTCATACTCATATCCTCTGTCATACGCTTACACAACCGTATCCAAATTCAGACAAAGCCTCTGTTACCTCTTACTGTCCATCACCCATACCTCTGCCCACATACTCTTACACATAACCATACCATAAGCAATAGTAATCATACACACGTATGTCTCACACATACGTATAACATACACATACGGTCATACATACGTAACTTACAAACATGCACGCTAGCCATCACTAGCACATGCATACATACATCAAACATACATGCTAGCCATCACTAGCACATGCACAGACATTCATACATACTCCAAACATGCACGCTAGCCATCACTAGCACATGCATAAATCAAACATACTTCAAACATGCACGCTAGCCTTCACTAGCACATGCATAACACATATGTAGCATACTGACATATTTGCTAGCCATCGCCAGCGCATACATAATCCACACCCATATAACATGCATAAATCTCATGCATATCAATCATACCATACACTCATGCTTACACGCACATCATGCAATCGGAGCGTTACTTAACATCCAAACATGGGATCATACAATCCTAGCATGCTGCTACTCATTCAAAGCATGCTTCATGAATTTACGAGTTCAAAGCTCCCCTACCTCATAATCATGACGTTTGATGGCGAGCACACGACGGTGGCAGCGTCGGCGGCGGAGTTGGCCATTAAAACCATTGCCTGGCTGAGAGAGCTGCTGTCCCGAGGATTTTAGGATGCGCCGGAACTATCACGGCCAAACAGGGTGTCAGAAATTAATGCGGTAAAACCCGCGATCCACGGCGGCACACTAGGGCGGCCAGGAGAAATATCATGCCAACATAAGTGGCGGTATGACCAAATGTCGAGGGTGTACACTGAAGATCGGTCGGTGGCTAAGACGTGCTCAGCCGGCCACAAGAAATCAGCCGTGGACAGCACCCAACGGCAACGATTCCGGTCAACAAAGGCCCACATACGGGCAGAGAGCGTGGGGCAACACTCGAGAACAAAGGAGAGGTGGGGGACGGCTCTAGTGGTCAACTCCACTCGGTGGCAAAGCCAACCGATGATCGGGCGGCGCAAAAGTGGCGCCTAAGCCCAAAAGCACATGCGTGGCCACATGCACACGCTACCCAAAGGCGGGGGAGAGGGCTGAAATGAGGCGACTCAAGGCCCACAAAAGCCAACAGGTCTAAGGCCCTAGCGGTGGCCAATCTAAGTGGCGACATCACCGATCGCCACCCACAACCAATACCCATGGTGCGGGCGGCTGTGCATCTCGCATGATAGAGAGCAAGGGGAGGGTTCACGGTCGAGCAAAGGCTATGAGGCCGTCACTGGCCAAGGCTTGAGCAGGTGAACTCATCCACCTTCGGTCACGGTAAGTCATACAAATTCTTGCCCGAGGCCGTTCGGTACCGACGGAGTAAAATGGGCAAGAGGGGTCAACAGCACACATGCCGGTAAGGCGGAACTAGCTGCAGCTACGGGCCGCAAGGCTGAACAAGGCCCAGAGGGGTGGCCCATTGGCATCACCGGGCTGGGGCGGAGCCGAACTAAGGTCCACCAAATCAAATCCGGCGTCCGACTGATAACATCAGTCACAACATCCAAAACGGACGCAGACTAAAAATAGGGGACGACCGGGGAAAACCCATAAAGGCGGAGCAGAGGACGGCAAAGGGGATGGAACCGGGCTGGGTAGAATGGTCCACTGCCTTCGCCTGAGCAAGGCGAGGCTGGAGGAAGGCCAAATCGGCCACGAATCACCGCTGGCGGCTACTGTTTGCCCAAAACAGTGCGTCGGCGGAATAGTGCAGAGAGGGGGAAAGAGGATGGGGCGGCCGTGCCGAGGCCCACCGGGCCGGGAGGAGTGGCTCCTCGCCGTCGCTGGCCCAAGGCGGAGCCGTGGCCGGCCGGTCGGGCCGTGCCGGCCCGTGGCGGCGGCGGAACGGTACGACACAGTGGGGGCGGAAAACAGGGCAGCACCAAAATCGGAAGGGGACGCCGGCGGGGCTGGCCAGAGACGGCGGCCTTTCCGTCGCCGGCCCAAGGCCAGTCAAACGGAGGCTGGCCGGAGCCTATAGCCCACCGCCGGTGAAGTCCCAGTCAGAAAACGGGCGAGAGGGCGGCTAACCGGGAAAAATAGGGGCGGACTGCGGAGCGGCCGTGGGGCCGGGACGGCGGCTCCCCTGCCGTCGCACGGCCGGGGCGGAGCCGGTGCGGCGGCCCACTGGCCCACTGGCGGCCGGGCACAGAGAAGCAGTAAGGGGGGCGGCGGTTGCACTGTTCACTGCCCAGGAGGTTCTGGATCGGGCGATCCCGATCCCGATCCGAATTTTCCTTTTTATTTTTTTTTCTTTTTCTTTTTCCAAACGTATCCCCAACGTGCGTTAACCCACTGGTTACACGTCGAACCTCCAAAATTCGCGCCATAAGCGCGCAGCGAGGCCCGTGGCCCGCGACTAAGCCCCACACCCGACTCTACGGGTATAAATACGGGGAAAAGACACGAATACACATACGCTGAAACGTCACATTTTCCTGCCGAAAATGACCAGAAAAATGGCAGAAAAATCCCAAAAAATCGTAGAAAAATCAGGGACATTACATGAACTACCCTTAATGCCTCAGGTTAAGCATAACCAGAAAACAAGTCGTTACATTCTTCCCCCCTTAAATGAATTGCATCCTCGCAATTCACCCAAACCGCTCTCCACCACTCATCACAATCTGATCATTACTCGGATAAAAATCACAAACATAATTTTGATAATTTAAAAAATCAGAGAAAATCTTCAGAAACACAATCCGATAGCCACTTGGATAAACCATTTGGAAACTGAATCTGATAATTAAGATCAGATAAAACATTCAAAAACATAACCTGATTGTTAAAAATTGGATAACACAAGCATGAACATGATCCGAGACTTCATACTTGGATATCACAAAGCGAAATTGAATAATTTCGACCAGAGAGAATCTTCACAAGGAAATCTGATAGCTTAAAATCAAATAAAACATTTTAAACACAATCTAATTTTTACGTTCAAGTATGATAAATCGTTTTTTAAAATCACAACTTAACAAATCCAGACTAAGCATATCCCGTTAAACACAAATCTAGACACTCTCAGACTCTTAATTATCCAATAACCACAATTCGATAATTAAATCGGATAAATCATTTCACAAAAATTAGACAATTTTCTTTTCAAAATCACAGCCAAGCCAATCGGCTTGAAACACATAAAAGTGTATCCACAATTTCAATTCTGAATCAAATTACATCCATAAACCTCAAATCCGAATCACATCACAAGTCGTGATACACAATAGCCTACCCTAGGCGCTTATGGGGCAAACGAGAGCCACTTAGGGAAAAAGATTTCCCATGATACTCTACCCTACGCATGCCACTTGCTGATTATTTTTCTCGATGGGCATCCACATGTATGAAAAAAACACTAAGTAGTACGTACAAACACATCACATCCAAATCCGTGTCATATCACAAGTCATGATACTCAATGGCCTACCCTCGGTGCTCATGGGGCAAATGAGGGCCACATAGGGAAGGAGTTTTTCCACGATACTCCACCCTATGCGCGTCACTTGCCTATTATTTTTCTCAATGGGCATCCACATTAGTCCTTGGTTCTCTAACCAAGGGGCTAAACATACACATCAGCACTTACGTATCATTGTATGCACCAAAACATTTACAATAACCAAAGCCATAATTCAAGCTCGATCAAAATACGTCACAACACTAAAATCCTTTTACAACGAAATGGTTTAAAACTCTTTGCTACCTCTAGGGCATTAAAACAACTTCAATCACATTCAAAACCAACACTCAAGATTGAAATCAAACTTAAAATGGAAATTCCTCATTCACATCACAATCCGAAAACACATACCATACCAGACATGAAATTTCAAATTCAACTTGATATACGAGTGAATTTACTTAAGAGATACCCACCTACGCCGCATGTCCCATAACATGGGTGTTTGATGGTTTCTCCTTACTTTACTAATTCAAATCAATTTTCAAAACATAGAGGGTTTGAAATTAATTTTCTTTATAACAACCACCAGTAGACTCAACTGTAGAGCGGTTTACCTACATTGCGTGTTCCGTAACACAAACGTTGGGCAATCCTTCTTCGGGAATGCCATTATCTTTGAAAACAACTTCACCCTAAGTTAAAGCGAACTTTCTAAATATGGATATTTTGAAATTAAATTTCATTTCGAAATACCAGCAGAACAATCTTTAGAGTGATACACTAACACCTCATGTCCCATACAACGGGCGTTTGGGGACCTTCTAAGGGAGTTCTAGTTTTTATCAAAATCATTTTCTTGATTTATAAATAAATTTGCTCTAAGTGAATCTTTTGAAATGCGTACATTTTAAAATTCATCGGCAGAACAAACCCTAGAGCATTCCACCGCACATCCCTTACTGCAGGTGTTTTGATGGTTTCTCATAAGTAGTCTCACCATCTTTTGAAATAATGTGAAATAAAATTTTTAAATTTTAGATCATTCGAAATCGAAGTTCAACAAATGAACCATTTGAAATTGAAGTCACTCAAAATATTTTTTAGAAAAACAAGTAATATGTTTAGAACAGACATTTCCAATTGAATTAAATTCAAAATCGGAATGTGTATAAAAAGTCCATTGCGATAGATTCACACAAATTTTTTTATTAATTTTTGACTCGAAATCAAAATTCATAAAATCGACGTTCGCATCTATTCCCTTGCAATAATGAAAGACAGAAATTGCATTCAAACTCAGAAGTCAGAAGATCGAAGTTCGTATTAAATCCGATGCAACATTTGTCGACAGAAAACTCACAATCAGAATTCACCTTAAGTCTGATATACCACATGCGGAACAGAACATAAAGTTCGAATATTGGATTCTATAGATCCGATATCACATTTATAGAATGGAAAGTTCACAATCGGAATTCTTCTTAATTCCGATATCACATATACAGAAAGGAAACGTCAAAATTGGAGTTCGTATTAAAACCCAATTTAAAGGATTCAAACAGAAATTTTAAATAATTTCCAATCAGGAATCAAATTAAAAAAAATCAATGTATGCATAAAATCCCTTTCCGAACATGCACAATAGAATTTAAAATCAATTTTGATTCAAATTCTGAAGTTATAAAATTGGAGTTTGTATGAAATCCAATATCACAGATGCAAAATGGAAAGTTCAAAATTACAATCAGAATTCTCCTTAATTCTGATATCACATATGTAGAATAAGAAGATTGAATGAGGTACCGCTCGTCCATCTTCAGATACCTCTAAGTTGAACAGACAATTTAAAATTGAAGTTTGTATTAAATCCGATTAAGAACTCATAGAACAAAAGACTCAATCGAAATTCTCCTTGAATCTGGTACAACACGCGGAATAGAACATAAGTTCAAAAAAATCGAAGTCCTTAAATCCGATATCACACGTATAAAATTCATCATCGAAATTTTCCTAAATTCATATATCACATGTTTAGAACAGACACTCAAATTCAGAATGCAAATTAAATCTGATGCCTCACATGCATAAAGAAATTCAAAATCGGAGTTTGTCTTAAAACCGGTGGCACACGTGCACAATGACAAAAATCACAATCGGATTTTTACATTAAATCCAATACAACACTTTTCGAAAGGAAAATTCAAATCAAATCGACTGTCACAAAAATGGAATGTCAAATTAAATCACTATATATTTTAAAATATTTTTCTCTTGCTAACAGAGCAAAGCTCCGTTACGATTTGTAACACCCCAACCCAGAAATCGACCCGAGTTGGGGGTTCACAGGGGATAACCTACACGAAAATATTAAAACCAAAACCAAGAAGGGTAGACTCTGAGTGCAAGAGTCTTCACATTCCTCTATGAAACTTTAGCGCTCTATTGCGTGTAGACCAAAACAAACCTAATTTATACCTAACTTGGACCGGTCCAACGTTGCCTTGCCGTTGGTTGCCTACGTACATATTGGATAACATCCACAATGTCATTCCAATACGATCGGATCCTAAATTAGTTCTACCTAATGGCTATTACATTCATCAGACATACAAAAACGCATACGTCAAAATATGTATAGCCGAATATGAAATCAGAGTTATATGTAAGCTGATAAATCACAGGAAACACACATCTCGCTCTATCACATAGCTGAGAACCACAAGGACACCAACACATGTCTCACTCTACCCCAAAGCAGATCCAATCACATTCACATGTCTCGCTCTACCTCAGAGCGAGACAACACACATCACACATCTCGCTCTACCCCAGAATGAGACCGAACACATCAGGTCATATCAGCACATCATCATTACACATATCAAAACATATCACATCATAGCATAGCACATCAAAACACAACGGATCGAAGCATAACATACATCCTAATTAGCACATACATTTCTATAATTAAATTGAAAAGTTAGAAATGCTTACTCCCCTAATATCCCAAGAAGTAGTAGCGTTTGGAGTTGCTCATTCCTTTTGGGCATCCTCACTTTCCGATCCGGAGGCAGCGAATGGAGCCTCCTCTAGCTCCAGCATGCTTCTCCCATTGTGCCAGAAGGCGATGGACAAAACCCTCCCCTTACCCAAAGACATTTCTTGTTTTCTATGCCCATGGGCGGCGGACAGAACCTCCCCTTACTCAGTGTTGTTCCTCACACTACGTGGCCCTTTGGTGGAGGACGAAGCCTCTCCTACTCCGGGCCACGTCTCTTGATGCGGCCCGGTGATGGAGGACAGAGTGTCCCTCTCTCTCTCTTCGGAGCAGGAGGGTGGCAAACAAAGCCTCCTCTTACCCCGGGCCGTTCCCCCCTCTAGGGTTGCCAACACAAGGAATGAACCATGTCATTGCATAGATCACCTTTGAATTAACTGGGAATACCTCAAGAACAGAAGAAAAAGAACTTAGAACGAGTTGAAAAACTCCCCTTGAAATTAAAACAGGATTTCCAATTTATAGAAGGAACCACGTGGATTTACAAAAAGACGGAATGCATGTGCGCCACACGTCGTGCACCTATGCTGTGTGCAACACGCTGGCCGCACGTGGTGTGCGATCACACCGCATGTTGCGTGACTGCACCGCGTGTTGCATTGGAGCCTGCCCGTGTAACGCGGGCTCCATCCTAGAATGGGCAAGCCGACGCGCAGCCTGCCACGAGTCATGCAGGACAACTTGCAATTGCGTAGGCCTGTGGGCCCCGGTGCCACATGGTGCCGCAACACACATCGGGCAGTACGGCTGAAACCAGCTATTATGTCCTTATCTCATTTTTTAAATATTTTCCCCATATAATTTTATTCTAAAAAAGCCCGAACTTCAACACGCAATAACTTCCTACCCCGAAGTTAGAATTGTGCTTTCTTGGTACCGATTGGCTTGTACCGACGAGCTCTTTGAAACAAGATCACATATGGGTAGGCTATCTTTCTATTTTTAAGTAGGTCCCACCCATGTAGTACTTTTCTCGAGGTCATAACTTTCGCTCTAGACCTCTGTTCTGTGTGTTCTTCAATTCATTACGCTCATTGCTTCGAGCTCTACCCGAATACAGGGATTTCACCCCTTGAAAACCCCTAACATTTATCTAAAATTACCAATTTATACCTAACCCCTCGGGTTGGGCATAACTAAAAAATCGGTCGTTATAGCTTGTGAGGCCAAATGATCGTCGGATAGCATAGAGATGTGTTGTCCGAGTTGTTTTGTTGCAAAACAGGGACCAGAAAGCCAATAAGCTATCGAAGAGGAGAAAGGGAGGTGTGGGGAGGAAGTTTAAGGATGGAGGCAGTGTGGAGAGGTGATGGGCAGCGGAAAAACAGCTATTTGGCAGCCAAAACAAGCTGCCAAAAAAATGGGTAAAATAAAGAGGGTGAAATCATGTCGAAGATGAAAATAGAAGGCATGGGGAGGGAGGTCCAGGCTGGTAATAAGTCAAAGGGTAGTGGTCGGCCAGAAGCGGCCCATGGTGGTGACAAAGCAGCCCTCTGATGGATGGATCACCCAAATAGAAAAGGGGACAAATCTGTGTAGAAGGCAGAAGCAAAGGGAAGAAAAAGGGACGGTGGTGGCGGCGATGGCTGGCCCCACAATGGTTGTGGTGGCTGAGTGGATCCAACTCTGTCGGAGGGCGGCACTGGCATATGGCACTGTAGGTGAGAGAGAGAGAGGAAAAGAAGACGCTTTGCTTCTGATCCTCCAGGTCAGCGAGGAGTGGTCCATGTTTGGGACCGGCAGCGCCTAGCTGTGCCAGATTAAGGCTGGCAAGAGGTTGGTTGCTGGTGATGCTGCCTCAGCTCTAGATTGTAGATGGGGCAGGGGGTTCAGTTCCGTGGATTTTGGATTTGGCGTTTGCCCAACCCGATCCTTTATCCTTTCATTTTCTCTCCTCTTTTTTCTTTTGTTTTTTTCTATTTTTTGTGTTAGAAACTTCTGTTGCGCATTGAGGCCCACGGTCTATGAATAAGTCAGTCATCCAACTCTACAAGTACAAATACTAGGGTAAATACAAAAAATTAATAATCTAAAGCATCAAACTTTTTGTTGAAAAATGAGTGGAAGAAATAGCAAAAAGGTCACATAAAATTGCGAAAAAAGCAGGGACGTTACAACGTTGACTTGGAGATTCATGGAAAATTTTGTGTCCCTATTGGTGAATATGAGATACAAGGGTGTAAGAGAAAGCCATATTTGAATCATTTGTGGGATTCCTTGGGCTTGTACTCTAAAGCCGTATGACCTTCACCCTGCATTCACCGACTCACATATGAGCAGCCTATATTTATATTCCCTATGTCTTATGTTAATAACTCCATTTGGTTTTTCAAAATGAACTAAATTTATTTTATTTTAAAAAATTAGATAGAGCTATTAATATGCAACTGAGGGAGTACTATTTTTTAAACTTTAACTAAACTGTGTTGAAACCTTCATAGTTGCAAACGTCATTTGTCTGGAGCATAGCTTTTTGTATCTTTTCAATCATAATGCAAATGACATTGAAATATTTCTTCAATTTTAAAGAAAATTTGAAAATTTTCCTTATAGTAGACTTAGTAGTAAGTCGTGTCACGCTACCATGTAAAAAGTAGATTGGCTTTATTTTTACCAGCTTAGCGGTTGAACATGTCTGTGTCTCTTGCAACTATTTATCATCTCATAAGCCAATACCAAATAAATTGGAAAATGCAATGGTGATATAAAATCTATATCCCTGACTCTCAATTGTTGGGATGAGGTGTAGATGATGACTATGATTATAGCTTATAGTAGTAAAATTTTGTTGATAAGCAATTCAATCTCACCTGCCAACTTGATCCTTCACAAACTATGCTATGCAATCTTCAACAATGGAGTAATTGAGAGAACTTATCTGTGCTTGAGTTCCTACAAATGGGCATGCCATGTCATAATCACCATTATAATAGTAAACATACAATTTTTGTGCCGATAATGTTTTCCTAATCGGTTCCATAACTAGTTCCTATGACCATGTCATATGGGGCTTCTAACATGGTACATAGATGTCAAGGGTTTCTATGTATACCATATTAAAACCCCATATGGCATAGTCACTAGGGCTGCCAATGGAGACTAATTTCATTATCCTAACCATATTATTCCAAATTTGTGTCCATAATTATTTCGTTAAGTAAATAGTATAGGTTCTTCCATATTCGTTCCATTTACTAATAATCCATCGGTTAATCGGTTAACTATTATCCATTACCTATTTCATAATGATTCACATTACAATGTTATTTAACACAACTAATCCAAAAAATTTATAGCTTGTTCAATAAAATAAATAGACTCCTCAAACTTTCTTAATTTAAAGACGTGGTTCACACTTCATGCATAGTGAATGCTGACTAGATAGACATGTTTAGCTAAATTATTTATCTTACATGCAACTTAAATACTAAAAAGTATCTACAAAAGTTGGATACATGTTACTCAAAACTTTATAAAATTCTGAAATAAAATATTCACAAGTTCAACTAGCATATTCTTATATGTAGCAAATCGCTTGAAGTATATAGTACATTAGCTTCTACCAAACCAGTTTTAGGGTATAAACATTTTAAAACATAATTATATCACCTAAAGTGCCTCAAAAAGGTTAGAATATGCACATTCCACTGAATCAGATATTGCTAAGGAAAAAAACTAATAGCATTATTATTCTTATTTATAGTTATTGCAAATATATTGTAAGGATCAAACATGAAATGAAAATTAGCTTGGATATTTTTGTATATATTATATTTAGACCTATACGGTTCAATGCAACCAAACAATCTAATGTATCATTCCTTTACTTGATAAAGGTTAAGAGTAAAAATTAAAACAATAATTTAAGTATACTGCTATGGCAAGGTCTCAGCTTATAAGATCTCTAACTTTAACCCAGTTTAATTTCTATTTAAATTTGTGATATTGTGTGATTTTGCTTAAATTACCGATTTGACTTGATTTAGGGGTTAAGGGTTAGTAATTATAATTATAACAAGGTTTTATCGTATTTTTATAAGTTTTAATATTAAACTTGATTTATCCAATTTTTATTGATTTTATTGTAACTTTTCCTTAATTAAGGGTGTGGACCCCACCGTGGAACCCACGTGTGACCCACTCAACTCTCTAAACCTTTATTAATTCATTTCAGTAGGTTTTGGAATAATTAAATTTATTTTTAGCCCCAAAAGAACCCTAATTAGCCACTTAGGGCATTTTTGCCCTATTTTACAACCAACAGTTTATAAACGTAGCCCAACACCTTACTATTCAAGGAAAAACCCTAGCTACTTACCCATTCAGGGAAGGGTTGTTCAAGGGAGAAGGACGTGCTCTACCCCCATTTCCATAAAAGGAAAATATGATTTAGGTGTTTTCTTGCCCTATTCACCTTTAATATTTCAATTTTGCTTTTAAGCATTCTTATCTTCATTTTTTCCCAAATAGATTATTGATTTTATCCATTAAAAATCTGGTTTTAAATTTTGATTTCAAACCCTAAATGAGTGATTTTCGTTTTCAACCAAAAGAAATCATATATCTACCTATTTTCAAGTTGATTTGAGCTTAATTAATAGTTGATTTCAATTAAGTTTTAATTAATTTTTGGGTAGGATTTTCTTAGGGTTGATGCTTCTTCCTTAATCCAAAGATTTCAAGTAGGTATGGGAATTTCTTCTTGTGTGGTTTTATCCATTGGATTACATGTTTGAAGCTTTATGTGGGTTCTTGATTCCTTTTGTACTTTAATGGTGATTTGTTAAAAGCATGTTATTTATGACTATTTTCTTGTGATTGAGATTGGGAATGACTAGATATATAATGTTCTAGGGTTATATTTTGATATTATGATGCTCTATGGTGATTTTAGAATTTATCTTGATTTTTTGAATGTTTTCAATTTGAATTTCGGAAGGTTGAAGATGAACAAGGAAGTGGGCAAAAAGTGAATTGTTAATTGCATTCGAACAACCCGTTGGCATTCGAACGGTCGACCATTTGAACGGCATGTCTGGCGGCATATTTTCCATTTTTGTGTATTTTGGCAATTTCTTGTTCTCTTCTCGCAAATCTAATTCTTCATGATTAAAATGACTCATGACTACCTATAAATGCTGCTGTGAATGCATGAAGACCGTCTTGGAATCAAGATTTAATTCTAGCATAATTAGGAAAATATTTTTTTAGTTTGTGCATGATATTCTACTTGTTCTAAATCCATGTTTGATGATTTTTTCATAATTATTTGATGATTTCAGTAGGTTTAACCATGATGATGTATGTATATGCTTGCATGTGTTATATTAATTTTAGGTGAATCATGTTCCCATGTTCTAGCTTCAGTATGGTGATGTTTACACTTGTCTAGGTCTAACATGACGTTATACTTATCTTGAACTCATATTTCGATGATTTTTATCACATTTACTCCATGATTCGAGCAGGGTAAGACTATGATAAAATTATGGCTGCATACATATATATAATTGATTATAGTTTGTTCATGTTACACATGTCTTGAACATTACCACTTACGTACACATTCATGTAGATGTTTATGATTTTATTGGACACAAATGGACCATATTTTATGCACATATAGATTGATTTGAGCTTGTTTACTTATACTTGGGCTTGTTTAGCATCTGCTCACATATGCATCATGTGGCATGCATCATGAAAATGATTTATAAACAAGGATTAATCATAATTATCTATAATTAATCGATTGGATAAAATTGGATGACATTGAATGTTGGATTATATTGTTCAAAGGCTTATCGAATAAGTTTTGGGTTCGAAAGGACATGATTTTATTTTGCGTTCCTTTGAGAATATGGTACCACCTTGGGTAGAGATGAGCTGAATGCGATGTAAGTTAATTGTTAAGTTATATGGACCCTAAGAATCCAAGATGGTATGTCCATGGGCATCAGATTACTAATTTAGTCAGGGCTTTAGCCTTGATGAGTAGTTTGCTTAGGGTTTTGGCCTTGACGAGAAGTTTGCTTAGGGCTTCAGCCTTGATAAGCAGCTTGCTCAGGGTTTCGGCCTTGATGAGCAAGATTATTTTTCTTAATTGTGAAACATTCATCATTTATTGTTGCATGTGCATGGGAGATAATGCTCATTGACACAGGCTGTGTAGGAACAATGAAGCTTATGTTACACGTGTGATTATGGTATGATTTAAATGGATATGCAAGATGATGTGTGTGGTTGATGCACTTGATATTGCAGGGTGAATGTTCTTATTGAGAAATTGATATGCATAACATGTTTATGTTAAAAAATGATTCATGCAAGATGTAATTATAATAATGAGTTTCACATATTTACACATGCGGTGTATATGTATTATGAAATATATTTGGACCTACAATGCATAAGTGGTATGGTATGTGCTTTTAGAATATAGGTTATAGCATGATATGCAAGTGGCATAACTATGTGATGATAAAATATTTTATATATAATATGATATATTAGTGGCATGAGTATGTGATGATGAAATATGTTATATATAACATGATATATAAGTGATATGAGTATGTGATGATGAAATATATTATATATAACATGATATGCAAGTGGCATGAGTATATATTGATGAGATATGTTATACATAGTATGATATATAGGTGACATGAGTATGTGTTAATAAGATATATTATAGATAGCATGATATACAATGGTATGAGTAGATGCTTATGGAATATAAATTTTGACACAATGCATAGGCGGCACAAGTTTATGTGATTATTCTATGATAAATGAGAATAGTGATTGATTATGTGGTGAATGTTGTGTTGATTATGTCTGTGTTGTCATTATGAATTTTCTTTTTGTATTATAACCCTATTGAGCTTTGGCTCACCCCTCTTTGTTTTATGTTTTGTTTTGGGGCTCCATGTCATGCCATGTAGATTGTACAAATGAGCTCTATGTGGAGCATGTGGATGGTGTTAATTGAAAGGGGATGTTTGGAGATGTTGGGTCATATGATAGTTTGTTTATACTATGTCAAGATTTATATACCCTTGACTATACTTCACATTTCTATTTAGTCATTGTTGGCTTAGACCTATTTTGGTTATGTGTGGGTTGTTTATGACTAAGTATGTGGGTATGTATGGACTAATATTGTTAACTAGTGGTCATTTCTTTGCTTATTGTGCATTTATACAAAATATATGCGCACAAATCTATAGCGTTCTACCCAAGGATGGGTTAAGTCTTTTACAATCCAACTATACTTCATCACGTCGTGTGCCGCTTCCCCTTGAACCAGGTTCAGCTCGGGGGTGGTGTGTGCTAGGGCGTAACATGCCCCCCCCCCCCCCTCTAACTGATTCTAGATAGGGAAGAAAAAAAAAGAGGATGAGAGTAAAGGCTAACGCAAGGTGGAGAGAAGGGGCAGTTGGCTCTAAATTCAATAACTTTTGGATAGCCTAGTCTCCGCATCCTAATTTGGTTTTGGATGGGGCGGAAAAGGAAATAGAAGTTTACAAAGATAGATTTCACAGTATATAAGAGCACAATAACCTCTTCGTGCAATATTAATATGATATTCTAAGGTACTTGCCACATCGTATGTAATATTTAAGCCAATGTTACACCTCATCCAATCTCTTATTATTCCTTATTTATTATGAATAGTTTATTTTATCACAGTTAGCCCTTAACACAAAGTCTCACCTATAAAATGTCGGCACGACAATTTGCAATTATCTTTTTTTGTTTCTTCTTTTTTTAAAAAAAATATTTTTTCTTTCATTCTAACTTTTTTTATAAAGGCATAAGGGACGGCCTTATGGATATGGAAAGCCTCTCTAAAACTTTTCATTTGCCCATTACTTTAAAAACATGTTTGCATAAGTTTTGCCACAAAAAGTAGATTTTTTTTAGAGATGGAGAGTAAGATAGGGACAAAGAAGGGGAGTACTCAGGAGATGACCAAGAGAAATCAGAAACATGATCATCTTTGAAAATTTCCATGAGAAATCTTCCATCTATTCTCATTAGTCTTGGCTTGGTGATGCAAAAGTACAAACGCGCTCTAAATTGGAGCCTCCAATATTTGAGCTGGATATATTCCTGAAATCCACAACAGAAGCAAAATAGATCCAAATTGAAAATAAGTTAAAACAAATTGACACAACGGTTGAGATGAAAGTCCTAACTTAACAGTCATGGTCTCTCAAATGTACAATGACAACTTAATGGAGTTCGTTCATAGGATAAAAAGACTTGTCTATAATTCTTATATACCAATAATGCCACTAACTGAATCACCATTGTAAATGGGTGACACTAGGGCTGGCAAACGGGCCCTGAGCCTGTTTGACCGGCCCGGCCCGAGCTTGTATAACTAATTACAAACGGGCTGCTATCGGGCTCCTGTAAAATGAATCGGGCTCGGGCTCCACCGCAGGAGCCCAATAAGTCCCATTTTCATTCTCGTTCTCGCTCTCCCAAGTCCCAACCCCGAATCCAGGAGGCCAGAGGCGGCGACATCTCCAGGAGGCCAGAGGCGGCGGCTCTTTCTCTCCTCCCCTCTCCCACAAACTAGAGCAGAGACTCTCCAGCCTGCGTTGGTAGTTATACTCTTCTTTTGAAACGTGAATTTGTACCACTGAACAACGACAAAAGCTTCTATTCTGTTTTATAGTCGGAGAAGAACAGAGAAGCCATTTGGGATGTCTCATTTATATCTTCTTCTTCCACTTTTCTTAAAGCATTTCTAGACAAGTAATGATCTGGGATTTGAATCCTAGAAGTTTTGGATGTGGTGATTGGATTAGTGCCTTCTCATGCTAAATTCCTCTGATTCAGATCTTTTTTCTTGCATATCTACCCCTTGACCTCCTTTACAATCTAGTCAGAAAGCTTATCTAGTATTACTTTCTGTCGCTCTCTGCAGAAAGCTTATCTGAATGACATTATGGGCGTATATGAAGTCTTAGAATAACCTCCCTACTGCCTGCAAGCCTTGCTAATGGAAGAGAGGATTTAGTCGTTGCCCAATATGGCTTCTGAAGCACTAGTCTCTTCTAATAAATTTCCCAATGTATTGGTGCAGTTCGAATTCAGTCGTTATCTTTGTCATAAATCTTTTGACGCACATATACTTGTTTAGGAGCTTACTTTTTGATACTTACAAATAACACTTAGTATAAGTTTATTCAATGTAGGAAAATCAAGTTATGTACTTTACTACCTTGGAGCTGGTGGCCTATGATCGTTACTTCTCCGTTCTGCAAAGCCCATATTTATACCCAATATTTGTTGCTTCTGTAGACCACTTCCCAATATATATTGTCATTATAATTAGTACTGAATTCCTTAGACATATATGGTTGATATGAAATGCTTCAAGTACCCATTGTTCGAGCAAATCCTTGGCAAGTTCCCTGTTGGGACTGATCCCTTTGTCAGATTTTGATAAAAACTTGACAGCCTGCAGAACATGATCCAAAAAAAAGAACTTCCATTACTAACATAGGCAAAAATAGGGAGAAAGCAAAAGAATATTAGTCTTCAAACCACAACTTAAGCATACCTTTCCAATACCACTGATTATGAATTGATCTCGAGTCTCCTCCTGTTTTAAATTTATTGGAAACTGCATCAAAAGCAAACATGTAAAATAATTCATACCATCTGTTTTAATGGCAATATGACCAAAGAAGGGATAAACATGTTCATAAGCGTACTGCATGTACCTTAGCAAGAGCCTTAAGTATTGTGCTTATCAGGTTTGATGGAATTATTAGCTATGACAAAATACTTAACCAAAACAAAGGATAAAAGAACGTCTTGATGGTAGTGAGTACGAAGAAATAAAATGGCATAATACTTCTTTTAAAGCATAATAAGACCATGGGTAATAATTATGTGTTTAAATAAATGCATAGTTGTAGAGCACTATATGTAAAAAAAATAATTATATAAATTATATGGACCTACCTGTATTGATTTCATGTAATTTTAAAAATATTATTTTTTAATATAACAAAAACTTAAACTTTCAAAGAGGTTGGGTTTGAATTGTGTTTTTTTTAAAAAAAAAATTTAAATAAAAGTATTTTTTATATACCGTATTGATATGTATCAGTCATATTGATACGGTACGACCAATACGTATAAGCTTTTGGTAACAATCAAGATTTTATTGATACATATTGGCCGATACAGTCTTTCATATTTTTAAGTGCATTTTAAGTATTACATAACATCTAAATTACCTATGACCTTATAACAATCGAAATTACACCATTTATTGACTCGTACCAATTTGATGCATAGGAGTCAATTAAAAAAATATGAAACAATAACTATATTAGGCAAGGGAAATTGAAACCTCTTTAGAAAATGCATTAAGTAGACCTAATCAATTGAGATGGTTTCATATCTAAATAGGATTTAAAATTATATATTTATTTTTTATTTAAAAAATAATAAAATAATAATTTTTAATGAATATTTGACCCCAATAATCAAATTTTACGATATATTCTAGTTACATCTTATTATGAGGCCAAAAATAACTCTTTTTAAGTTGAATGTAGTTAGAGCCCATTAAGAGCCCGTAACCGGTTTATGACCGTTTGCCTTTAAATAGGTTGAGTAGTCCGGCTTAACGAGCTCGGGCTATGAGTAGTCGGGCTTAACGGGCTCGGGCTCTAGCCAGGCCCGATTACCAGCCTAATGACACCACTGTTTTAAAAACCAGACCGACCCGGTTCAATATTCGGGCCGAACAGTCCAGTTTCCTTGGGTCACAAAACCCGGCCGGTTAGCAGCCCGCTCGGGTGAACCGCCGGCTCGGACCGGAACGGTTCACCCGGGGTATGTATATATATAAAAAAAACCATTTCGTCTCCCCCGATTTTCCCTGCAACCCAGCGTGCGTGCTGCGATAGCGGTCATTAAATCGATTATCTTCCCATCTTCCGGAGTTCTGATCAACCCCCACCTGTGTTCGAGATGCTCCAACTGTTTTTGATAAAAAAAAAAAGCTGACTTTTTTAAGATCAGGTTCAAATCCCACTCCTCTGATCTCTCTTAGAACCTACACTGATTTTAGTCGATGCATGCGACCTCTGCTTCCGTTCTGCCTTCCACCCAACAGCAAGGAGCTGGTTTTAGTCCTCATCTTCTGTCACTCTTCGTAGACTGAACAATTACTGAAGACTTTAGTGGGTTTTTCAATTGTTGGTCTAGCTTCCTGTTGGTCTTCTCTCCCCTCTACAATTGCATTTGCAGAAAGCAGCCTCCTTTTTGCCGGATTCGGGTCCCTGTTGCCTGAACTCGGCTTCCCTTTTATCTCCTTGAGCAGAGAACGGGAAGAAAAATGGTGGATGGTGCTGCTCTCCGGCTTAAGATCCCTGAAGTTTGTTAGTCTCATTATTGGTGAGGAGTTTTAATCTGTTACATCTTCAACCCCCTGTGGTTTCGGCTCCTCCATCAAACACCACGCCATTAGACCACGCCCTTTCCATCAATCAAGAGTAGCGCTATTTTGACGTGAAGAAGAATTAGCACTTCATCATTTCAGATGATGGCCCCATGATTAATAGTTTGAAAATGATGAAGTAATTTTGACCCATCATCAATAAAAATGATGAATTGCTATTTGGACGTGTGATTCTTCACGTCGTCGAAAGCATTTTTTATCAATAAAACCGGCTCTGCAACTTGCTCATTCACTTCCCCCATCCATTTCTATCCGTAGTACTTCACTAAACCGGGGCTAACCGGGATGACCAGCCGTTTCACCCGGGTTAACGCGCCTGGCCACCAATTTGGGTTAGCGACTAGGTCATTTACCAAAAAACACTGGGTGACACAGGTAAGATTAGTCGCTTATTGGGTTCAGGGACGGTGTACATGGGTAATATGTATATGGGATCGGGTAAATTTTGGGCCGTCATGGAGATCTGATGACACGGACAACTATATGTGCATATGTAATCCCCTAATTAAGGCAGAAAGAAAAGGCTTGCTCATGTCTACATTTATGTTCGCCAAGATATAAAAAAGAGAAAATTATTTAAATAATAATTAAAAAAAAATATTTATTAATTTAAATTATTTTAAGAAATATCTTTTAAAATGGTGTTATTTTTTGCCACGTAAGCGTCAGCCAAACAATGGGTGCCTGAATAACTTTTTTTAAAAAAAAATTATATAATTTTATCATTTGAAAGGATGAATTTCAAAAGACGAAATCGGTTTATGTTTGTAACACCTTAACCCAATTTCGTCGTTTGACTTAAAAAGGTTATTTCATCATTTCAAAGGACGAAATCACCATCTCCCCGTAACCCATTCCGCCCTCAGCTGCCACTTCCCCTCCCCCGCGCTTCCCAGCATGCCCCGACCCCCGAGCCTATGCAGAAGACTCTTCCCACCACCCCCCCGAACCCATGTAGCTGGTTGGGTAACAAAAAGTTAGTCCACCGACCACCCTGAATGAGATAGGGGCCATCGGTTCCACTGTCGTTGGCTATGCCTTCCTCTGGACACCTTTTCTTATTTCATCACCTTCTTTCCTCCCTACTCCCTCTTCTCCCTTTGCTGCCGCCTCCGTGACAAGCTCTTTCCGGCGATCTACATCACCATTACCCACAAGCCTGGTGTAGCACTACCACCGAGCGCGCCGACAACCTAAATGCCACCATGATCATGGACAACCACACCATCTGTTGGGTGGCACAGCGGAAGCTTCGTGGTTGAGCCCGACCTTGTGGATGTACAAAGATATCACCTTTGTGTTCCTCTCAATCAAATTATATGCATATACACATAAATACAAATAAACAGTAGTAAATTCAAATTACTTTGAATTAATATAAATTAAAGTAAAGATAAAATACTACTGACCTTTAGGGGCTGAGCCCCAAGGATGTGGCTAATCACCCTGCACGACCTCTTTGTTATATCATTCTCTTGAAAATCAAGAGAGAAAACCCTTCTTCTTCTTGCTAATTCGCTAGGAATTATTAGCTTCAAATAAAATTTAATCACCACATACCAAAGGAGGAAAGAAAATTTTCGTCTGCACTTTTCGTATGGGAGAGAAGAAGAAAAACCAAGTCTTTTCTATTTTTCGTCACTGGAGAGAAAACGAAGCCGAGAGCCTATTTTTCATCTGGGAAAAAAAGCAAAGCCGAAAAACTACTTTCTGTTTTATGCCTCGTATATTTTCTTAAATAGATCACTTCTCATATTTATAACTGCCTACGTTCCTATCCTAATTGAAATAGTATTGGGCCCACTTACGTTTCTCTCTTATTCTCGTATCTCTCAAACCAGAACCATCTTCGCGGTTGAGTAGGGACCACTACACAACACCATCGCCCTCCAATGGACCCACTGTTCCAAGCCCCACGACTAGTTGAGTAGGGACCTCGACAAAAGAGGCGGCAGATCGTCAACTGACGGGCAGGAGAGGTGTTCGTACACCCTCAAGTTCTATCTCCAGCACATCTTGGACCGGGCCCGGGAGATGGAGGCCAAGGCACAGAAGCAGAGGCTCTACAACAACTGCTTATTAGGCCTCATGTGGAACAATATGTCCTTCGAACACCCGGCCACCTTCGAGACGCTTGCCATGAAACTGCTCTGAGAGCTCTACGACGAGCTCAACCTCTCCGACTCCCCATTAGACGACGAGCTTCTAGGCGGGGAGGGAGGGAGTCGGAAGGAGGAGCTGCAGGATGTGGAGGAGAGGATGGTGCTGCATCCGGTGGGAGATCCTCGAGGCCATAGCCGGGCTGCTCAACAGCAATATCCCGGGATTCCTCCCCACTGACGCCGAACTGGCCAACTTCGTGGCCGACGTGGAAAGCTTCCTCGGTCACGGCCTCTACAAAGAGTCGGCCGTGACCATGTTATGTTGCAGGACCGGTTGGAAAAGGTGGGCATGATTGTCGTGCAGAGGAGGATCCACGAGATGAAGATGGTGGAGAGGAACTACAAACCGCCGGTCAACTGGGCCGAGTGAGAAGATACTGGTTTGGGGGTGTAAATGTTGCTGCTGATTTTGTTTGTTGGATTAAGCCAATAGCTCTAGATAAGTTCATGTAGTTCGTAGAGCAGCGGTGTGCAGCGCTGGAACAGTTTGAGAAGGTGGTCTTTTGGAAGGAGGAGCGTCTCATGTATCTGAACTCTCGCAGTTCATCCCCAACCATGTTTTATTTTCAGTAATGTTTGCAGCTCACCTGACTTTATGAATATGGCATCCCGTTATATCATTTCTCTTTCTGATTTGTATACAGAGTCTATTCATAAGCTCATGCATGGATGTAAATGACATGGTGTGAGCTTCCCTATATGCATATGTAAAACATTTACAGTTTCGAGATACTAGATAAAATTCCAGGCTCTTCATTTTGCAGCCATACCGAGTGGTAGAGGAGCCCCCCTCATCGTGCGTGAGCCAGTGAGAAGGACCTGCTTCCACCACCCTGAGCAGGTCCTTCTCGTAGAACCTCGACTCCAGCTCCCAGTTGCTTCCAATGGAGTGGACCCTCCTGGCGGTCTTCCTCGTCGAGCTTTTCCCTAGCGAGTTCACGTCCATGTTATGCTGCTCTACACTATGCACATGGTTAGTGACCGGATTGCAAGGAACTGGAGATCGGAGGTGTAAGCGGCCATGGCGATCTCAGCTTGTGGGTCAAGTGGTCGGCAAACTCCGGCTTCCTTTTCATCACCTCGCAGAAGACAGCCGAGAGGACCTCGGTGACCATAGCCGCCTAGGACTTGATGAACCAGGTGGAGCTGCTGCCATTCCCCACCATGTGGTGTGTTGACACGCCGAGGCAGAAACCGGCACCGGGGAAGATAGTTATTTGCACTGCGAACAGTGGAGACCAGCCCCTTTTGTCGGCTGCAGGGAGGGGCGGCACAAACGGGTGCATCACCTTCACATCTTTAGCATCATCGGCTACGAGGGCTGCAAAGTCGGCGTCGGACTCAGAAACGAGGAGTGGGACGGAGTCACCGTCCACATAGGCGATGACTTAATCCGGTGGCGGGGACACCCGGAGCTGCTCCACCACCTTCACGGCTAGAGCCTTGGCCTCTGCCTGAGTCAAAGCCATGGCAAGAGACTTGTAATGGATACCTTCTTACTAAACGAGGAGATGCGTGAAGGAAGGGCTGGAGAAGACGGGGCGGTTCAACATCGTGTCCAAGGACGAAGGGGTGCCCCTGGTGGCCTTCTCCCTCAAGGACAACTCCCGCCACGATGAGTTCGAGGTGTCCGAGTACCTGCGCCATTTTGGGTGGATCGTGGTGGCCTACACCATGCCCTCGGATGCCCAACACATCACCGTCCTCTGTGTCGTCATCTGGGAGGACTTCAGCCTCACACTGGCGAGAGAGAAGAACTTAACGGAGATCAGCAGCAGGCGTGGGAAGTGGCTGGTGACGCATATTCGTACGTGGCGTCGCCGGAGAGTTTCAGGAGAGTGGCTGGGCTGGTGCATTTGGTTCTCTCGGCCATGTATAGGACGTTCATGGGTCACGTTTGTGGAATACTTACACCGTGATGCACGGGCTCAGATGGGTTACGGTGGTGGGAAGCGCGGAGGAGGGGAAGAGGCAGCTGAGGGTCCAGCGGAGTTGGTCATGGGGTGGATGGGACGCGAATCTGCTGGGGAGGTTTCTTCGCTGAGCACCCATTGGCCACCAATAAAAATAAGACACGTCATTAGCCTAAACGGCGACCAAAAATAAACTCCGTCGACCCGGTTAACCCAACCCTTTCCGTCATCTAATTCGAACTTCAAAACCCTGTTGTGCATCCCGTTCTAAACATTTCTACAGTGGTTCCTCTTCTTCTCCAGAAATGTTTCCAGTCATGGCAGCTGCACACCGGCCGGTCCGATTCAGCATCGCGAGGAAGCTCTCGCGTGCCATCTCCCTCGCCCCCAACACCGCCCTCGTGGCCGTCGGCAGCCGCAAGGTCGACAAGGCCCACCAGTTCGTTGCCGCCAACAGCCTCCTACACTCTGTCCGCTGCTATGGTAGCTACGAGGCTGTGCTGGATGACGCCGATGTTGATGCAGTGTACGTGCCACTGCCGACAAGCTTGCAGGTCCGGTGGGCACCGCCGCGGCAAAGAAAGGCAAGCACGTGCTGTTGGAGAAGCCCATGGTGCAAAACGCGGCGCAGCTGGACCGGATCCTGGCTGCCTACGAGGCCAGCCGCATCCAGTTCATGGACGCCATTGTGTGGATGCACAATCCCTGCACGACCAAGATGAGGAATGTCCTTTCCGACCCGAACCACGTCGGCCTAGTGAAATCGGTAAAACATCTATCGATTTTCATGATTTCTCTTTCATCAAAATGGAAAAAGAAGCCAATTAATGAAGCAAATCATGGTCATATCTCCTCCTAATTTATCATCAACCGATATGGGTTTTGTTGATTGCTCTTGTTTGAACTTGTGAATGAGCTTACTTGTGCCAACCATGATCTGGAGTTTTGTCAGTCGTGATTGAAAATACTTTATGGCTTTCTGTTCGCAATATAAATTTGTTCCACAAAAAAGGTGCTTAATTTAATGAGGGCTATCGACTGTTTTTAACACTGCAGGGTTTAAATTTGGTTGTTGCACTGCTTTTGTTGGTAATAAAGAAAGAGGAAGATGCATTTTGGATGTTTGTCGTCCTCTTGTAAAATGTTCTAATGATTGAATTTTACGCTGATAATTTGTTAGGGTGCTATGTTGAACAAAGGGTATTTAGTAAGTTTGATTTGTATTACATTTATATAGTTGCAAATTACTTACATCAGGATTTAGAGCTACATATGTTATTTAATTTTGTGAATGATGATAGGGTTTGGGTCCTTACTCCTCCAGCATAAAAAAAAATGGAGAAGAAATAAAGGAGATGGCTAAGAAGGTCAATGATCTTTGTGGTATGTTATTCATCTGCGTTGTTTGTCTATGATGGTATTTTCTTATTGGTTATGTTCATTAAATTAACTAGTGTTGGTTGCTCATGTGATCCTTAATAGTCTATTTTCTTATATGATTTCATTTTTTGGTCTAGAATCTGTCCATGCCTGCCATCAATTATTTCTGAATGTTTATTGTATTTGTGCAATAAAAGGTATAAAAGAGTTTGACACGGGATTAGCTGCACCCAGCCAATGGGATCTTGTTTCTGACAAGCAAATGATGCCGGAGGAGCAACCACTTCAGGTAACATATGTGGCATGTAGTTTTCTACTATGGCTATAAATTTCATTTACTCATTTTCTGATTTGGAGAGCAGGACGCTTTGTAGGTAGTAAGATGCACAAAGATTATAAACCCAAACTCTAAAGATGCCAAGTATGTTATAAATGTTAAGCAAATAACCAAGGTAAGTTTAATTTTTTTCAATAAAACATGAGTTGCTACGTATCCAAATAGTTAGACTAATCTTCTTTTGTTGTAGTTCTTTGTTGGATTGGGTGACAAAGTTTCTCCAACATATATTGAAGGAGGCATGCACGTAGGGTAAGTTTTCATTGCTTGTCTTATGTTCATTGCTATAAGTTTGAATATCAGCCTTGTCTCTTGTCCATGGTTTAGAGTAGATTGTGATAATTAGTTGGAGTTATTGATGTTTTTATGTCCAATGCCATTTTATTGTGTAAAATAATACTAGTTCAAAATCTTCTGAGCAGGATAGTTGACGGTTTATACGTCTTCTAGGACATTTTTTGTCCTACAGTAAAGGTTGTTTCTTCATGGCTGTGTAATCAATAATAAACAACTGTGTTTGTCTATTCCTTTCTTGGCTAACTATGACGACAGTAGAAGAAAAGCCAGATGTAACATACAATGATGTTGGAGGATGTAAGGAGCAAATTGAGAAGATGCAAGAGGTATACATGTTACAGTTAGCACACTTCAATTTGCCTTTATGGTACATGTTTTTTTGGGAGTTTAAAGAACTAAAACTTTCATAATTTAATATTTTTTGGGAGTTCTGATTCAAACAGAATGGTCTATGCAGGTGTTGTTTTGACATTTGAGTTGACACTACTAACTTGATGAGTGTTATCTTGCTACTATTAATTGTAAGCTTCATGTATTTAGCTTTTATCCTGGGCGATATGGGGTTAAGAAACACCTAATGTTAGATGTAGACGTCCTGATATTGTAGAAATTTGATAAGAATTAATTATTTGGAAGATTTAAGGATTATCTAGTATTTTCTGAGATGCATATAAATTGTTACGATAATGCTACAACGTTGCAGCGATAATGCTACAACGTTGCCGCGCTATTGCTACAACGTTGCAGCGATATTGCTGTAATGTTGTAGCGATAATGCTACAACGTTGCAACGATATTGCTGCAATGTTGCAGCGTTATTGCTACAACGTTGCAGCAAAAATGCTACAACGCTGCAGCGATAACGATGCAACATTGCACCAATAACGCTACAATGTTGTAGCGATATTGCTACAACGTTGCAACCATAACGCTCCAACGTTGTAGCGTTATTGCTACAATGTTGTAGCGATAATGCTATAACAAAAAAGACTATTAGCGTTATTTCCACTCTCCTCTCTCTATCCACTCTCTCTATATATGCACTCTCTATCCTCTATCTTCATCTCTTCTCTTCTACCCTTGCTCACACTTCACTCTCTCCCTTTTGCAATCTCTATCCTCTTTCTTCCCTCTCTCTCTCCTCCCTCTCTCTCTCTCTCTCCTTCCCCCTCTCTCTCCTCTCTCCTCTCTCCTCTCTCTCTCCTCCCTCTCTCTCTAGCCTCTCTCTCCCTCCCCTCCCTCTCTCATCTCCTCCCTCTCTCCCCTCCCCTCCCTCTCTCATCTCCTCCCTCTCTCCCTCCTCCTCTCTCTCTCTCTCCTCCCTCTCTCTCTCCCCTCCTCCCTCTCTCTCCCCTTCCTCCCTCTCTCCCCTCCTCCCTCTCTCTCCCCTTCCTCCCCTCTCCCTCCCCTTCCTTCCCTCTCTCTCTCCTCCCTCTCTCTCTCTCCCCTCCCTCCCCCTCTCTCTTTTTCATTAATTTTTTTATTTAAAAAATAGGTATTAGCGACACATGTGACTATGTGTCGTTACTACCAATGGTAATGGCAACGCATAGTTACGTACGTCACTACTACTACCAGGTAGTAGCGACGCATATCTATACGTCGCTATTAGTTCATAATTTTTAATTTTTTATTTAAAATTGATAAATATTAGCGACGCTTATTTATAAACGTCGCTATTGTTCTTACTATTAGCGACATGTGAAAAAATGCGTCGTTAATAGTTTTAAATTTTCTAAAAAAAATTTAATAGATATATCTTTTAGTAACACTTATGTAAGCGTCGCTAATAACCTATGTATTAGTGACGCATAGATATAAACGTAGGTAAAAGGTTAGGTATTAGCGATGTTTATATCTATGCATCGCTAATATTGGTTTTTTTGCGACTTTATATGTCGTTATTTCCACTTTGTAGCGACGTATTTGATTGCGACGCTTATATAATCGTCGCTAATACCTAATTTTGTTGTAGTGTATTTGTAGCAATAACGCTACAACGTTGCAGCGATATTACTACAACATTGCAGCAATAACGCTCCAACGTTGTAGCATTATTGCTTCAATGTTGCAGCGATAATGCTACAACGCTGCAGCGTTGCAGGGATATTGCTGCATTGTTGTAGCGATAATGCTACAACGTTGCAGCGTTATTGCCACAACGTTGCAGCGTTATTGCTACAATGTTGTAGCGTTGCCCGATAATGTTGCAATGTTGCACAAATAACGTTGCAACGTTGCAGCGTTAACGCTGCAACGTTGCAGCGATAATGCTACAACATTGTAGCAGCAATAACGCTTCAACGTTGTAGCGATTACAACATTGTAGCTATAATGCTACAACATTTGCAACGATTACAACGGTCGCGGTCACGGACACAGACATGGTCAGGCCGTTTTTATTTATTTTTTATTTTTTTACTTAGTTTATAGTATTTATTTTGGATTCTATAAAAAAATAGTTTTTCTCACCCAACCCTCTCTCGCCGCCCTCACACTTCCCCCCACATTTTTTCCGCCCTTCCCTCTCCCTTCTCCTTGTCCGTCTATGGCCGCCGTGCTCGAGTTTAGTATGGCCGCCATGCTCAAATCTCACTTGCGTCTACAGCCCGTCGTATTTGAATTGCATCACGATCAAGCAGTCGTTCTATATCTAGTACAATTGGAAGTATGATTTTATAATAAATATTATCAAAATTTTGTTTTATTGGGTGTCTATAGACGTCACCATATATGCAAATTAGGTTTTGATTCCTTGGAAAAAAATATACTGAAGTTCCATTTCATAGGTCTCTCTGGTTCTGCAGATCATGATGTCACCTATTTTCTCTTCTAATACTTGTTGATCTCCAATAATTTTATTTTTAAGAAAATAAAATGTCTAAAAGAGCATACATTTTGAATCAAGGTGAGGACTTAATTCTCCAACTTGAGTAATTATGTCAATCACTCTACCCTCAAAACAACATCATTGGGAGATCAGTCCAGCCAAACACAACTAGCAGATCTACAATATCCCTTCTCTGCCATATTCTTAAGCAAACAAGACGCTAATAAGACATTTTTAAGCATTCCACAACAAACAGTCAAATGTCCTTCATTAGGCTTATCTTTCTACAAATAAATACAGGAAGAGATCATATCCACCCCTGTCAATTTTCCTCAATTCAGTGACCATTATTGTTTCAAACGTGATCTGAGCATTTTTAGTTATAAATACATTAATGGTCCTTTGATTACTATTCTTTACAACACCTAATGGATGTGAACAAGACGAGCTCAGGAACTCCAAAAAGAGAGGATACACACTGTTCATTTTAGCACTGATTAATCAATCCACAATATTAATTTTGCATTGGAGCAGATCACCAACAAAAAGTGGTCAAGCAAATGCTATTAGCCCAATAGAACATGTGATTTGGTCCAAAAGCATTTTTGGTGGACAACATTTTTATATATCAATACATCTTTTCACCAGCACGCCTCCCAACTAGAGTTGTGTATTCTCTGGTAACAACCTCCTTCCTGACCTTTCCCTTCTCAACCATTTTTGCTGCTCCACACAAATGTGCTCTCAGAACCTACATTGATAGAACAAAAACGCTAATATTAATCTCTCTCTATACATATACATAATATACATATATATAAGAAAATCACTGAAAGGAATATAAACAAGCAAATCTTTGGACTACCATATACAAATATGATAAAAAAAACTAATTAATTATTGTAGATTGCACAGAACCCGAAGCATTGCTTCACCAATTAATAGATAGAAGCACAGAATTGAGATAGCTCAAAATGGACAACAGATCAATATCAGAGGCATTTATCCCATTATAAAATAAATTATCCTCACCTAAGAGTATTGATTTATCCGCACCTAAGAGACAAAAGCTGAGCGAGAAAAGTAAAAAAACCCTTACATGATAGTATAGTGTAGTCTGATCCCAAAGAAGAACAATTAGATTTCATCCCAGGATAGAGAAAAATGACAATAAAATAGAGATATTAATGGCTTACGCTAATGAATATGCAAGCTTCCTACGATTTCTCAAAGCAACAATAAATGCAAACCTAAAAGAGAGTTAATAGATTTAAATCTATAAAAGTGATAACAAGAGAAAGAGAATTGTGAACCATTGGTCAGCTATCTGGACAACAATTCAAAGTAGAACCACATTTATATCATTCAAAATGAGTGCCTCCAAAAGGACAACTTATAAAATAATTGACTTGGATAACCTCTTTATAATGGGGGCAAACAGAATATACAGGAGCTTCATAGCCTTCAAACGTATATTGCCAACGGCCAGCTACAGATCCCAAACCTACCATTCGTTTAATATGTATGAATTAATGGTCCATTTGTGTTTACTTCTCCTGATTTCTATTTCTCTGTTCTCCATCAAAGTTCTCATAAAAATTTACCTTAATTGTCTTGTCATCACCACATGTTACAATGCAAAGTAGCTTGTTAGGATGGGAGAATACTATATCATTGACCCCACCTACATGTGCATCAATCTACAGAAACATACAAGTCAGCTAAACATATGTTCAACATGGCACCCTGACAAATTATAAGCGTAAAATTTAATCACTAGAACATTTTACAAGAGGACGGCAAACATCCAAAATGCATCTTCCTCGGACTTTATCACTAGCAAAAGCAGTGCAACAACAAAATTTAAACCCTGCAGTGTTAAAAAACATTCGATAGCCCTAATTAAATTAAGCACCCATTTTGTGGAACAAATTTATATTGCGAACAGAAAGCCATAAAGTATTTTCAATCATGGCTGACAAAACTCCAGATCATGGTTGGCACAAATATATTGCAGCGTTATTGCTGCAACGCTGCAGCGTTGTAGCATTATCGCTGCAACGTTGAAGCAATAACACTACAACGTTGGAGCGTTATTGGTGCAATGTTGCAGCGTTATCGCTGCAGCGTTGTAGCATTATCGCTACAACATTGCAGCAATATCGCTACAACGTTGCACCAATAACGCTGCAACGATATTGGTGCAACGTTGCAGCATTATAGCATTATCGCTGCAATGTTGTAGCAATAGCGTGGCAACGTTGTAGCATTATCGCTGCAACATTGCAGCAATATCGCTGCAACGTTGTAGCATTATTGTAACAATTTATGTGCATCTCATAAAACACTAGATAATCCTTAAATCCTCCAAATAATTAATTCTAATCAAATTTCTACAATATCAAGACGTCTGCATCTAACATTAGGTGTTTCTTAACCCCATATCGCCCAGGATAAAAGCTAAATACATGAAGCTTACAATAAACAGTAGCAAGATAACACTCATCAAGTTAGTAGTGTCAACTCAAATGTCAAAACAACACCTGCATAGACCACTCTGTTTGAATCAGAACTCCCAAAAAATATTAAATTATGAAAGTTTTAGTTCTTTAAACTCCCAAAAAAACATGTACCATAAAGGCAAATTGAAGTGTGCTAACTGTAACATGTATACCTCTTGCATCTTCTCAATTTGCTCCTTACATCCTCCAACATCATTGTATGTTACATCTGGCTTTTCTTCTACTGTCGTCATAGTTAGCCAAGAAAGGAATAGACAAACACAGTTGTTTATTATTGATTACACAGCCATGAGGAAACAACCATTGCTGTAGGACAAAAAATGTCCTAGAAGACGTATAAACCGTCAACTATCCTGCTCAGAAGATTTTGAACTAGTATTATTTTACACAATAAAATGGCATTGGACATAAAAACATCAATAACTCCAACTAAATATCACAATCTACTCTAAACCGTGGACAAGAGACAAGGCTGATATTCAAACTTATAGCAATGAACATAAGACAAGCAATGAAAACTTACCCTACGTGCATGCCTCCTTCAATATATGTTGGAGAAACTTTGTCACCCAATCCAACAAAGAACTAAAACAAAAGAAGATTAGTCTAACTATTTGGATACGTAGCAACTCATGTTTTATTGAAAAAAATTAAACTTACCTTGGCTATTTGCTTAACATTTATAACATACTTGCATCTTTAGAGTTTGGGTTTATAATCTTTGTGCATCTTACTACCTACAAAGCGTCCTGCTCTCCAAATCAGAAAATGAGTAAATGAAATTTATAGCCATAGTAGAAAACTACATGCCACATATGTTACCTGAAGTGGTTGCTCCTCCTGCATCATTTGCTTGTCAGAAACAAGATCCCATTGGCTGGGTGCAGCTAATCCCGTGTCAGACTCTTTTATACCTTTTATTGCACAAATACAATAAACATTCAGAAATAATTGATGGCAGGCATGGACAGATTCTAGACCAAAAAACGAAATCATATAAGAAAATAGACTATTAAGGATCACATGAGCAACCAACACTAGTTAATTTAATGAACATAACCAATAAGAAAATACCATCATAGACAAACAACGCAGATGAATAACATACCACAAAGATCATTGACCTTCTTAGCCATCTCCTTTATTTCTTCTCCATTTTTTTTATGCTGGAGGAGTAAGGACCCAAACCCTATCATCAGTCACAAAATTAAATAACATATATAGCTCTAAATCCTGAGTTACTGTAAGTAATTTGCAACCATATAAATGTAATACAAATCAAACTTACTAAATATCCTTTGTTCAACATGGCACCCTAACAAATTATCAGCGTAAAATTCAATCATTAGAACATTTTACAAGAGGACGACAAACATCCAAAATGCATCTTCCTCTTTCTTTATCACCAGCAAAAGCAGTGCAGCAACCAAATTTAAACCCTGCAGTGTTAAAAACAGTCAATAGCCCTCATTAAATTAAGCACCCTTTTTGTGGAACAAATTTATATTGCGAACAGAAAGCCATAAAGTATTTTCAATCACGACTGACAAAACTCCAGATCATGGTTGGCACAAGTAAGCTCATTCACAAGTTCAAACAAGAGCAATCAACAAAACCCATATCGGTTGATGATAAATTAGGAGGAGATATGACCATGATATGCTTCATTAATTGGCTTCTTTTTCCATTTTGATGAAAGAGAAATCATGAAAATCGATAGATGTTTTACCGATTTCACTGGGCCGACGTGGTTCGGGTCGGAAAGGACATTCCTCATCTTGGTCGTGCAGGGATTGTGCATCCACACAATGGCGTCCATGAACTGGATGCGGCTGGCCTCGTAGGCAGCCAGGATCCGGTCCAGCTGCGCCGCGTTTTGCACCATGGGCTTCTCCAACAGCACGTGCTTGCCTTTCTTTGCCGCCAGCAGTGCCCACCGGACCTGCAAGCTTGTCGGCAGTGGCACGTACACTGCATCAACATCGGCGTCATCCAGCACAGCCTCGTAGCTATCATAGCAGCGGACAGAGTGTAGGAGGCTGTTGGCGGCAACGAACTGGTGGGCCTTGTCGACCTTGCGGCTGCCGACGGCCACGAGGGCGGTGTTGGGGGCGAGGGAGATGGCACGCGAGAGCTTCCTCGCGATGCTGAATCGGACCGGCCGGTGTGCAGCTGCCATGACTGGAAACATTTCTGGAGAAGAAGAGGAACCACTGTAGAATGTTTAGAACGGGATGCACAACAGGGTTTTGAAGTTCGAATTAGATGACGGAAAGGGTTGGGTTAACCGGGTTGACGGAGTTTATTTTTGGTCGCCGTTTGAGAAAGTGGAGGCTAATGACGTGTCTTATTTTTATTGGTGGCCAGTGGGTGCTCAGTGAAGAAACCTCCCCAGCAGATTCGCATTCGGGGTGGATGGGGACGCAAATCTGCTGCGGAGGGCTTCTCGCTCGGCACCCATTGGCCACCAATGACAATAAAACACGTCACACATAATGAAACTCACAGACGGAACCGAGCTTCTTGCTAAAACTCACGGGGACGGAACCGGCTTCTCGTCTCTGTGAACCTCGTTAAAAGAAGATGGGACAGAAGAGGGGGAGAAAAAGCCCGAACTCCCCCCGTTCCCCCTGATCCTTCGTCGCCGCTGATACCTATCTTCTCGCAGTGCCTCCCTCTTGATCGACAGTGACCAAATCACCGCCAGAACCGGGCTTCTCGCAGAACCTACCTCCTGATCGACCACGATCATATGCCATGCGAGGAGGAAAGCCGACTGCATCTTCCCTGGGCCGATGACACACTATCCTCGCTACTAATGGTGGCGGCGTTAGCTGCCGTTTCCCCTCCCGCCATTGCTTCGAGCTCCTCCTCTGCAGCTTGTTTAAAACCAACAGCCTTGCTGCAGCCTCGCAAGAAGATATCCGTTTCTACCCACCACTCTCTTCAAAGAAACTCCTTCGCTCTGCTAAAAGCATGTACAAGAAGTGGCACAACCCGGGCGAGGTCTCAAGGGGGCTTGGCCGTGTCTTCCTCTCTGCCTTCTGCTCTACTCTTCGACTGCGATGGGGACACGGAGAAGGATGATCACCGCATTTCCTTCAACGACACTTTTGCTGAGGTCAGATTGCTGAATCCATTCTTTAAGTGCCCTTCTTTCCATACGGGGTTTTCAGTTTCATTGAGTTGTCATGGCTGACATTTTATGTTCAATCTGGGTTAGGATAGTTAGTAATTCCTCAAGGCTTGTGTAGGATAGTCTAAATTCGTATTAATTTTGATTGAATCGTGTATTCTTTCAACTATGAAATTTTGTTCTTTTGCTGCTAGGGAAATTGGATCTTTTCCTTACTCCCCTTCTCTGGCAATATCGGATTACTACGTGTCAATGTTGTGCTGCAATGTTATTAGTCAATGCATGGATAGCGTCCTTTTGACATTTGCCTTTCAAAATTTCCAATTTTCTTGTGGTAGACAATGCTTTTGGCGAAATTACTCCACAATGACTGACTTTTATTCCAATTTTGACTGATTGGTCGATTAGAGGGAACTGGGTGTCACGTGGGATGTAGATTTGTATGGTGAATTGCTCAAAATTGGAGGAGGAAAAGAAAGGTAACGCTTCCTGAGTGATTTATCACCTTTGGTGTGCCAAAATCTTATTAATATTAAAAAGTAATAACCACAGTAACATTTTGAAATTTTGTCATATGAAATCGTAGATTCCACTTACTGACATATTTTTATACTTCTTGAGTATTGTAGAAAATGCATTAAGAAGAATTAAAGATATTATTCATACATTTTCTACAAAATCTCCTTTGTATGCCAAATGATTGTGGCATGGCCTAAATTCTTTTCCCCTTTTTGGAGGGTTCCTATGCAATTGTTTCTTTTAATTGGTGTCTGATGATCTTATTGCTTAATAAGTAATCAGTTCACTTTTCTTCCTTCAGGTGCAAGGGAGCCAAAACTGCAAGTTTTGAGGATTGACCAACTTTTGATATGACATTCAGTGTGAACGATGTAGCTTGTCCTTGTACCTCTCTTTGAAAGGTACTAGGGCTTGCAAGAGGATTACCCCCCACCCTTAAGAGGCGGCCGGCAGCAACTGGGTCTCGGCCGAGAGTGTACAGAAGGAGGAGCAGGGATTTCGTTCTCTATGCCTTCATTATCTCATTCTTGTCTTCAGTCATACCTCAGCCATGCGGGTGCTCAACCACCATTTTTTTGTCCGCTGATCTTCCTATTTTTAAAGTTAAATATTTCCCCATTAGTGTTGATAACCGCTCATCCAGGTTCGGATTGATTATCATAAAAATCTCCAAGGTTTTAATGCTTGTCTAGGTTCATTTGAATGGCTGAATTGATCTTCTTGTTCTATCTCTGATTTCATGTCCACATCTGATAGCGTTTAGAAACATTTCATGGGTGATTTTCTCTCTTTAGTATGTTCTCGTTTTTTTTGTGAGCTTTTTTATTTTCATCGTTGGGTCATTCCTTGGATAGTACATTGTTTGGTCTGAACATCTTGTGCTTAACTTGCTATGGATATCATGCATACTCATGCTTTACTTGACTTGTTCTAAACATCTGTTTTTGGGTACTTTTTGGAACTTTCAATTTCTTAAGCTCTGTGTATTCCTCTACAGGCTTGGCAAAACCTGCACCTATTATCCAAACGTTTTATGCTGAGGATAAAATTTTTAATTATGTAAATTTGGATGGCGTTGTTACCTTGGTTGATGCAAAGCATGCAGGGTTTCATCTTGATGAAATTAAGCCCAAAGGAATTGTCAATGAAGTAGTGGAGCAAATTGCATATGCTGACTGCATTATTGTGAACAAGGTATAATAATAGTGGGTTGACGTATTAGGAAATGGTTTCAAATGGCAAGCCAAGGGCAACCAGCCTTGCACTTGCCAAGTATATTAAATAATTGAATTTTTACTCACAAAGAAGTATTTGTCATTCTTCAGTTGATGAACTATGAATCTCTTCTTTGATTAAGCAATAAAGGTTGTAGATCATTACTTGTTTGACAGTATAAATTAGGCTTTGTTATGTTATCTTTTTTGCTGATGGGCACTTTACTTGTCTCTTTGCTCAATTATTAAGTACAGGACATTAACCAAATGGCTTATCTTAAGCAGACAACATATGTTTAAGTTGAGAGGGATTACACTATTGGGATTGGAGGCTTTGATTTGGAAAGGTCCTAGTTCTTTCTCCCTTCCTGATTGATTGGTTCTAGGAATCTTCCTTTTGGTTCCTAGATAATACATGTGTTAGGGATAATTTAGGATTTTTATGATAAATTTTTTTTCCCACTTTTTCACTTTAATAGTAATATTGGTGATAATAGCTTTATCCTGCTTAACATTTATGTTATTTGCTGCACCTCGAACTCTTATTTCTTGTTCTTTCTAATAGACATGAGCTATTTCCTTAAACAGACTGAGGATGGTTTAGGAAGGAATGGACCTAAAGCTGAAAGGAAATGTGTACATTCTTCTATTCTTGGCCGTTATTGTTTTCTTGACCATTTTTGTGCCTGAAAAAACAAGTGGCAAACACACATAAACAAGGATCAGTTGCTGCATAATATTAAACCCAAACAAACAAGATTTCCTTATGGGCATAGAGGCTGGTGTTTGAGACAAAGCTCATGTGGGAGGATCAGTCTTCTGAGATGCACATAGAGGTTGTTTACGGATTATCTAGTGTTTTCTAAGATGCACATAAATTGTTATGATATTGAAGACTTATAAGTATTTGGAGGCATCTTTTGGCATTATACAGCATTTTTGGCTCCTTATATAAGGGATTTTAGAGTGTGTTTAAACCTAGGATGCATTTGTAATTGCTGAAATCTAGGAATTAAAGAAAATAACTGGCATTGTCCTTTGTGACATTTTTGTTGATTAACCTCCAAAGGGGGTTCTTTGTTATGGCCCTCCAAGAACGGGGAAGACTCTTTTTGCTAGAGCTGTTGCAAACAGAAACAGAACTAATGCCTATTTTATTCGTGTAATTGGAAGTGAGTTTGTCGATAAGTATGTTGAGAACATTTTTAGGTCACCATGCTGATTTAAGTAGTTTGTAATTATTTTTCTCAATTTTCCATGGGTTGAACCCTCTTGTGACTATGAAGGTAACTTATGTGTTATTTCTTACAGATGGCTTGTTCAAAGAAAGCTTACATTATTTTCTTCCATGAAGTTGATGCAATCAGAGGTGCTTGCTTTGATGATGGTGTAGGTGGAGATAATGAAGTCCAAAGGATATTGCTTGAAATTGTTAATCAACTTGATGGATTTAATGCCTGAGGGAACATTAAAGTTCTCATGGCAACAAATAGGTTAACTTCTCTTTTTCTTGTAAATTTGTTATTCTTTTGGTAAGTCATGCATATGGAGTTGGATGAAACATGTATTATACTCTCGTCTCATATTTGGGTGTAGATGATTTTTGTCACGTGATTTTGGTAATGCACAGTTTCTTTAGTGTTTTAAGCTAAAGAAAAGAGTTTTATTGGTTATTTCTGGTATAGATTGAAAGGTTGACTTGGGACTAAATATTTAGCATTAAGCTTTTATGGGTTTGATGGCTTTAATGTTATCCTTATTTAGTCATCATTGTGTTTCTATAGACCGGACATGTTGGATCCAGCATTGTTATGGCCCAGTCAGCTTGAGTGTAAAGTAGAGTTTGACCTCCTTGATTTGGAGAGCAGGACACTTGATTTTCAAAGTTACACTCAGACTATGAACAACAAGCGGGCAAATAGGTTTGAGCTTTTTGGCTAGGCTCTGCCCCAACTCTACTTGTAAGTTAAAATATTAGTACGTCAATGAAGGAAGATCAATCAAGATGATCATTGTAAGTGAGAGAAGGTTAATTTCAACATGTATGACTAAAGACACCTTTTGTATATATCTATTATTTGTACAAAGATCTCATTAAAAGATACTAGATCCCAATCCTGCAACGGTATGGTGAACCTGCATAAAAAGAACCAAATGAAGAAGGAAGAGTTGTTGTCTTTGGTTGAAGAATTTTAAGGTAGATTTCACTTGTCCTTTAAGGTTCTCTTCTAATGTGAAGAAGCACATCAAATAGATATTGAATCCTAATCTCGTAACTAGAATCTCTATTCTTACCCTATGTATTTGACACAATTATTTACCTTTATTTGAAATTTTGTTAGTTTGCTTTCAATTGTTGTAAAGTAGCGTCATTGAGAACATTTAATCTTTGTAATGTTATAATTCTTTGATTCAATTGATAGTTTTACCGGCACAAAGGTACAAAAATTTACACCTAAGCAATTTCCTAAAACTAGTAGCATTGCAAGTGGGTTTCAATTTGGTGGCAGACCATTTTTCTCTCCAACCCTATACCCTAAACATGGAGGAAAGCCATAGCTGATTCGTAATTTGATTAACTATTCTATCAAATGTAGAAGTTCAATACATAGGCCAAATTAAGGTATAACATTATCGCTAAAAGATGTAGCATTATGACATTAATGTTATAGCATTATCGCTGCTATGTTGTAGCTTTATTGCTGCAATGTTGTAGCATTATTGCTGCAATGTTATAACATTATTGCTATAACATTGTAACATTATCACTGCAACGTTGTAACATTATCGTTGCAACGTTGTAGCATTATCGCTGCAACATTGTAGCAATAACATTGCAACAGTATAATTGCTACAATGTTGCAATGTTGTATCATTATCGCTGCAATGTTGTAACATTATCGTTGCAACGTTGTAGCATTATCACTGCAACGTTGCAGCGTTATTGCTATCGTTGCAGCGTTAGCACTACGTTATCGCTGTAATGTTGTAGCAATCAAAGAAGCAGTCACTCGCAGTGCAATCTTGATGCCCGTCCTTTTACAAAATTTTATTAAATTTACGATGGGTAATTAATTCATTCCGGAATGCAATATCTGTTTTAACAAATGCTTGGGATAGGGCTTCAGCGGGACAACAATTTGGAAAAATGAAAAGAATTTCCTCTCAGCACTCAGACAAATATCTAAAGCCGCAACATTCAAACTACATAATAAACTATGAACTTATGTGAATATATAGAGCTTATTCAATCATTAAAATTGCAAATAAACAGAGCATGTTCTTTGTCTAGTATATTATATCACAATGTTGCAACATTATTGTTACAACGTTGCAGCGATAACATTGCAACATTGTAGCAGCGATAACGCTGCAACATTGTAGTGATTACAACGTTGCAACGATAATGCTACAACGTTGCAGCGTTATTGCTACAACGTTGTAGCGATAATGCTACAACATTGCAGTAATAATGTTGCAACGTTGTAACGATAATGCTACAACGTTGCAGTAATAACGCAGCAACATTGCAGCGATAATGCTACAACATTATAGCAATATTGCTACAATGTTGCAGAGTTATTGCTACAACATTGCAGCGATCATGTTGCAACATTACGCAAAAATAACGTTGCAATGTTGCAACGATAAAGCTGCAACGTTGCAGAGTTATTGCTGCAATGGTGCAGCGATAATGCTATTAGCATTATTGCTACAACATTGTAGCAATAACGCTACATTATTAAAGCAATAATGCTACAACATTACATCGATAATGCTACAACATTGCAGCTTTATTGCTACAACGTTGCAGTGATCATGCTCCAACATTGCGCAACAATAACGTTGCAACGATAACACTGCAATGTTGCAGAGTTATTGCTGCAACATTGTAGCGATAATGCTACACCATTACAACGTTATTGCTACAATGTTGCAGTGATCACGTTGCAATGCTACAATGATAACGCTGCAACGTTGCAACGTTACAATGATAACGCTACAACATTGCAACGATAAGCGTTATTGCTGCCATGTTGCTGCAGTGATCACGCTACAACATTGCAATGATAACACTGCAATGTTGCAGCAATAATTCTACAACATTGCAGCGATAATGCTGCAAAGTTGCTATAATAATGCTACAAAGTTGCAACGATAACGTTGCAAAGTTGTTGCGATAACGCTACAACGTTACAAAGATTAAATGTTCTCAATGATGCTACTTTACAACAATTGGAAGCAAACTAACATAATTTCAAATAAAGGTAAATAATTGTGTCAAATACACAAGGTAAGAATGGAGATTCTAGTTACGAGATTAGGATTCAATATCCATTTGATGAGCTTCTTCACAACAGAAGAGAACCTCAAAGGACAAGTGAAATTTACCTTAAAAATCTACAACCAAAGACAACAGCTTTTCCTTCTTCATTTGGCTCTTTTTATGTAGGTTCACCATACAGTTGCGGGATTGGGATCCAATATCTTTTAATGAGCTCTTTCTACAAATAATAGATATATACAAAAGGTGTCTTTAGTCATACATGTTGAAATTAACCTTCTCTCACTCACAGTGAGGCACATTTACAAAAAAAAAAAATCTATCAGGATGATGAAGTCTCAAAACATAGGTTAATAAGGGTTCATGAGCCTTGAGCTTGGGTATCAATTTGACTCTTCCAAAAGAGATGTACAAGAGAAAACAATATCATGGAATCACCAGGTGGGAAAATCACAATGACCATCTTGATTGATCTTCCATCTGCTTGATTTGACAAAATATTTCTTCGTGCATAAGACAAAACACCTATGACATCCTGCACTAATTAGCATACTCTGATTTCAAAGAAGTTCAAATCCAATAAGAATAAGTATCAAATAACTTATAATAGATTTAGCTATTGTGAAGCCACAGGGCAGAGTAGCAAATAGTTTCTCTAAACAAGCCACAAAGCAGAGTAACAAATGGTTTCTCTAGACATTTCTATTTGCATGTATATTTCCTACATTTTCTCATTTAAGTAATAGCTACATATCCACCACTGGTTTAGCTCATCTTGGAAAGACAATTAGCATAGACACAATTAGAACATCTAAAATGCGTACCTATCTGATATAAACCATCAGATAGTAAGATTGCATGCAAATTCTAAAATTTTTAATGAGATTGAATATCAAATGGATACTTTTCATCACCTATATCTTCATATACCTAATATTAACAAACTGTTATGACATAAATTTATTTCTAAATCTTGCATTTAACACTTCAGCAACTCTTCCAGAGTGTGTATGCTTATGCAAAACAATCTACTTATATCCAATGAAAGAATGTGGAAAGAACAATATCAATTAGTGTGTACCACACAATCAGAATGTAAAAGTTAGTTCTCTTCCAAAAGGAAGATTCCTAGAACCAATCAATTAGGAAGGGAGAAAGAACTAGGACCTTTCCAAATCAAAGCCTCCAATCCCAAGAGCGTAATCCCTCTAAACTTAAACATATATTGTCCGCTTAAGATAAGCCATTTGGTTAATGTCCTGTACTTGATAATTGAGCAAAGAGACAAGTAAAGTGCCCATCAGCAAAAAAGATAACATAACAAAGCCTAATTTATACTGTCAAACAAGTAATGATCTACAACCTTTATCTGCTTAATCAAAGAAGAGATTCATAGTGCAAGGCTGGTTGCCCTTGGCTTGCCATTTGATACCATTTCCTAATACATCAACTCACTATTATTATACCTTGTTCACAATAATGCAATCAACATATGCAATTTGTTCCACTGCTTCATTGACAATTCCTTTGGGCTTAATTTCATCAAGATGAAACCCTGCATGCTTTGCATCAACCAAGGTAACAACGCCATCCAAATTTACATAATTAAAAACTTTATCCTCAGCATAAAACGCTTGGATAATAGGTGCAGGTTTTGCCAAGCCTGCAAAGGAATACACAGAGCTTAAGAAATTGAAAGCTCCAAAAAGTACCCAAAAATAGATGTTCAAAACAAGTCAAGTAAAGCATGAGTATGCATGATATCTATTGCAAGTTAAGCACAAGATGTTTAGACCAAACAATGTGCTATCCAAAGAATGACCCAACGATGAAAATAAAAAACCTCACAAAAAAAGATACGAGAACATACTAAAGAGAGAAAATCATAGATGAAATGTTTCTCAACACTATCAGATGTGGACATGAACAAGAAGATCAATTCAGCCATTCAAATGCACCTAGACAAGCATTTCAACCTTGAAGTTTTTTATGATAATCAATCCGTATCTGGATGAGCGGTTATTAACACTAATCGGGAAATATTTAACTTGAAGAATAGGAAGATCAGTGGACAAAAAAATGGTGGTCGAGCACCCGCATGGCTTAGGTATGGTTGGAGACGAGAATGAGATAATGAAGAGGCAGAGAACGAAATCCCTGCTCCTTCCGCACTCTCAGTCGAGACCCGGTTGCTGCCAGCTGCCTTTTCAGGGTGGGGAGTAAACCTCCTGCAAGCCCTAGTACCTTTTAGAGAGAGGTACAAGAACAAGCCACGCCGTTCACACTGCGTTGTTCACATTGAATACCATATCAAAAGTTGGCCAATCCTCAAAACTTGGAGTTTTGGCTCTCTGCACCTGAAGAAAGAAAAGTGAACTGATTACTTATTAAGCAATAAAATCATCAAACACCAATTAAAAGAAACAACTGCATAGGACCTCCAAAAAGGGGAAAAGAAAAAGTAGATTTTGTAGAAAATGTACAGAAAGATCAGAGAACTCACAGGCATAGTGAAGCTCATATGCGAGAAGGAAAAGTTTGTGTCATCTATGTTCCTCAAAAAGGGCATCGTTCGATGTCAATGTGCACAATTGATCCATCAGATGAAAATAATTCCCCACTCAAGCCTCTCATGGAACACTCCATCTCTTAAAGTAGTGCAGACTTACATAAAGAAGTAATTAGATAAAGATCTTTCTTACTTTTATCTGTGTCATCCTGTTACCTCTACCATGAAAAAATAATGACAGAAAAAATGAGAGCCTTTCATTTTTACAATTTCATACAAAATAACAGCTTGATCAACTGAAAGGGTTGAGCACATTAATTGACATTATGACATCTAAGCATGCCATTTTACTTGCTAGCAACCACCATAACACAAGCAAAAAATTACCAAAAACAAGACAATTCACAAATTTGTAAAAGAGCACAACATTTGACAACCTCACAAACATCCCTAAAAAGCTGGCGCATTTGGAACAATTATGCTATCATCCATGTAATTCAAGCATTAAACCAATCATAGAAGCAATAGAAAAACGCAAATCAATCATAAGCATGAGAAAAATCCAATCTCTGCCACCAACCAATAAAAAAATTCATTATTAGATGAAAAAAGCAATCTCCAATGGCTGAATTATACATCCCACATACAACAGTTTAGCACCAGAAAAAAAGAAAGAGAAAATACAATCGACACTGGAAGAAGTCGAGATTTCAATTCAACTCGAATTCCTGCCAGGGACAGGGAATAAGAGGAGGTTTAAAAGGAAGAAGGAGAGTAGTAGCTACCTGTGGGAGGGCCAAGATGCCAAGGCTAGAAGGATGTTGTAGACAGAGTAACTTATTCAGACTGACGGTCAGACGTGTGGTGAGAATAAGAAGGAAGATGTGAATCGGGAAAGGTGTGCGGCAACTTTTCATAGGAATGGAGCGAAGCTGTGGCTAGGGCACGACCCAAGATGGAGCCTTTTGGTCGTTGATAGTGCAAGAGGTCAAAATCCGGTGACTTCATTCTTCATTCATGACTACTTGTCTGCCGGAGGGGGGAAAGGAGAGATAAGTAGCTTGATTGAGATAAGCAATTCTTAAATGTTTTTTCTTCTTTGGGGCGCGGGGGGGGGGGGGGGAGGTTTGGGGTGAGACGAGGAAGCTTACTGGGGGAGCAGGGGGGAGGTTTGGGGTGAGACGAGGAAGCAAGCTTACTGGGGGAGCAGGAGGGGGAGGTTTGGGGTGAGACGAGGAAGCTTACTGGGGGAGCATCTTCTATTGCTACGGGTATAAGCACAGTCCGGTGGCAGTGGAGGTGGCCATCTCCGAGTCTAGGCAATGATGAAGCTCCACATCCCTCAGCACTTCCAGCAGGTTCCTCTCCCTGCCCAATGTCTCCACCACCGTTAGCCCCTTATCCTGCTTCGCCTTCCCTCCCATATTCCCTCCTCTGCCTCTGCCAGAAACCACCTCCCCCCTCCTCTTCTTGATGTTGATGCATCTTTTCCTTCTCCCGGTCTCCTCCTCCAGCTTCGGTATCCCCTCCTAAGCTGGGTCGACAGGGGGCAACGTTGAGCAGGATAAAGCCATAGACGGCAGAGGGATGAAAACGAGAATTTGAGTCTGGCCTTCTGAAATCAAAGGCGGGTTTTTGAAATGGGGAAGACGGAGTAAGGCAGTGACGGAGTGTTTTGTAACCTTCCGTCTGTGAGTGTGACTTCTGTCTGTGAGCATGACTTAATGACGTGTTTTATTTTCATTAGTGGCCAATGGGTGCTGAGCGAGGAAACCTCCCAGCAGATTCGCATCTGGTGGATGGGGACATAGAGATGAGTATATGGTGCGTTACGGTGATTTCGTCGTTTGAAACAACGAAACAATGATTTCGTCGTTTGAAACGACGAAACAACCTTTAACATGATTTTGTTGTTAAATCAGGTTAAGGTGTTATAAACGTAACCCGATTTCGTTGTTCGAAAGGACAAAATTAACTTAAACTTGATTTCGTCCTTTTAAACGACAAGATTTATATAATTTTTTTTTAAAAAAAGCCATGCAGGCGTCAACTGCTTGGTTAGTGCCTACGTGGCAAAAGGCAACACCACTTTAAGAAATATTTTCTAAAATAGTCCAAATTGGTAAATATTTTTTTTTAAATTATTATTTAAATAATTTTTGTTATAAAAAAATATTCATTTTATATAAAAATAGACACAGAAACAGGCAAACAATTGGACGATGGATGTATGTGAACACTCATAGTTCCATGGCATAGCGATGGCCTTATCCTCACATTTCATATGTGCTTTTAAGCAAGTCTAGACTCTAAGTTACTACCTTCAAGCTGTTAATAATCCGTGTCTTTTTTTGCTCATGTGATTTTGAAAACTTTACGGAAAACTTGGAAAATAATAAGTGATACAGATCAAGGAAGTCTTTTACACACTTTCTTGCAGTGCTCAGGATCACTTGGTCGTTCCCCTCTCAGAATACAATGATCTTCCGACATAGAAGGAGCGCTCTAATACAAACTAGAGAACTCTATTCTTTCTCTCTCATAGACAACATAAATTTGTACAACTTTTTTTGTCGCACTTGATAAATGATTACACATGAGAGGGGGGGTGTTAGAATTTAAAAGAAATAAATAAGATTTATACTTCCAAATGACTAGAGCTTTTGGAAAACATAGTTACCTTATAGAATATAAGGCTAATCTAAGTTTTTATTTACCCATATGAATTCCTTCTCCCTTTGGATGTGAGATTATACTCACTTGGGGACATTTCTCATTCACACTAAAATGGGCTTTGACCTACAACTAATAAACCCAACAATACACAAAATGAGAAGGTTATCATCATTTATTCTAACAGAAGGCAACACGTACTCCCGGTGCTCTAGTGAATCGTGCATTATTGATCCATTTTCATGGTATTGGCTCTCTAGCCCACCTCTTTTTTCATCCCTTACCTTATCTTAAATCATTGATGTACATGGACAATTTCATAGCTTCTATTTGTTAAAAAAATATGTGAATAAAGTTGGAACTGAATCATACCAGTAGAATAAAAATGAAATTAGTTAGTTTGGTTTGGTTATGTTCCTTGAGTTAAGGAACCTACTTATTGTGACACTCCTAAATTTAAAAGGGATTTTTATATTAAAAATATTAAAATTTAAAATATCTTCGGCGATGTCATTAATGTCATCACCAACATGTCAGTGAGCACGTCGGTAAAGTTAAAATGTTACTATTAGCAAACAATTATGCATTAGTGAAGGCATCAACAATTTTTTATTTCATCGGTAGAGCCAACAATGCATTGGTGTTCGAAGCAATTCTATCAATGAGATTAAAACCTATCCAAACTAAATGGTTACACATTAGGTTCAGTTAATTTTATCTCATATATATACCACTTTGATGCCCAATGACCCAAATCTGTTTGAAA
Source organism: Saururus chinensis (assembly GCA_035235625.1). Taxonomy (NCBI): domain Eukaryota; kingdom Viridiplantae; phylum Streptophyta; class Magnoliopsida; order Piperales; family Saururaceae; genus Saururus; species Saururus chinensis. The sequence goes on from CP141142.1 coordinate 6,384,388, forward strand.
ACTAACTTCTAGTCAAGAGGAGAGACCTAACATGTCAAAATTGGAGAACAAAGGAGAAAAGGATTGAATGTTGGGGAGCCTAATGCGCTACTCTTGAAGAAGAGATGTTGGATTGTTATTCTTGAACCGAAAAATTATATTTTAGTGATTTGATATTAAGCATGTCCCAAATAATGAGTTATTTTGGTGATTAAATCATGATCTGGTATAAAAAATTATTAATGGGTGGTGTTATAATCATGATTATATATTATTGATGGTAAGCATGATTTTTATGGTTATTTGAATAGCAATTGTGTTGAAGTTTTTATGGATGCATATGTTAAGCTTAAATGTTTTTACAAAGGGGAAAAAACTGGGCATCAAAATGAGAACTTTCTTTCTTATGCTCTGATCATTGACACATTCATGAAGCAATTAATGGTTAGAGGAAAGTGAAAATTACTACCATCAACATGCAGAGGCATGTTAGTGTTACACTGAACATCAACAGCGAGGCCATGTAAGATCTCTATTTTTTTCCTTTCAATTATGTAAACATGTTTGTTTGTTAGTTTGAATTGATTTTGGGGCAATGGGTTATAAATTTCTTAAAATTTTATTTTATTTTAAGAATATTAGTGTCAAGCTTGATTTACCCAACTTTTTACCTATTTAAAGGTTTTTATTTTTATTTTTCCTTGGTCAAGGGAGCGGGCCCTACCATGGGACCCACGTCTGTGTGGGATGGTGCACCTATTTTGGTCTCCAACCTTCTATTAATTTATCTGTGGATTTGGGTATGATTAAATTTATTTTTGAGTCATAAATACCCCTAATTTAGTCACTTATGGCGTTTTTACCTATCTTTTAGTCTAACAATTCAATTCACAGCCTAAAACCCTTACTATAAAAGAGAAAAACCTAACTATTTGTCAAATGGGGAAGGGCTAATAATAGGAAGGAGGCTAGGTCTACCCTTATTTCACAAAGGAGAAACCCTTGGTAAGGTAAGTTTTACCCTTAATCATTCCTAATCTTTAGATCCGTGTCTTAATTACCTCTATCTTAATCTCTCCTATTTTAATTATTAGTTTATTCCATCAAAAATTATGTTTTTAATTCCAATTTAGAACCCTAATTAGGTGATTTTCGTTTTTAACCTACAAAGGTCTTAGATCTATCTTTTTTCAAGTTGATTAGAGTATATTAGTTAGGTTTAATGAGGTTTAACCAAAAGCCATAATTTTTTGGTAAAATTTCTTGAGGTTGAAGGCTCTTCAAGGAATTTCCAAGCTTGTTAGAGGTAAGGGTTTTTTTTTACCTTGAGTGGTTTTCATTCTTAAAATGTCATGATTATGGGTTATTTGAGTTTCGCTATATCTTGATTTGTAATAGGCATTTAGTAAAAGCATGTGATTTATGGTCATTTTGGTATGATGAAGCATAAAAATGAGTAAATTTATCATGTTACAGGCTTAGATTTTGATTATATAATGTTTCATGATGATTTTTAATATTATATAAAATTTTAAAATATTTTTAGTTTGAATTTCGAGAGGTTAAAGACAAACCAAAAAAGTGAACTGTTACAAGTGTTCGAACAGGCTAAAAGACCGTTCAAATGGCCAGTGTAAGATCTCTAATTTTAACCTAGTATAATTTCATTTTTAATTATGTAAATTTGTGTGGTTTAACTTGTTTGCCGGTTTGACTTGATTTTTGGGGTAAGGGTTAGTAATTATGACTTAAATAAGGTTTAATTTCACTTATTATAAGTTTTAGTGATAAACTTGCTTTATCTAATTTTTATAGATTTTATAGGATTTTATCATAATTTTCCTTAATTAAGGGTGTGGACCCCGCCGTGGGCCTTACATCTACATTGGACGACATATGACCCACATGACCCTTAAACTTCAATTATTTTATATCAGTTAGTTTTGAAATGATTAAACTCATTTTTAGCCTGCAAATAACCCTAATTAGCCACTTAGGGCTTTTTAACTTATTTTACAACCTAACAGTTTGTAAACAAAGTCAAAAACCTTACTATTTAAGAAAAAACCTTAGCCACTTGCCCATTTGGGGAATGATTATACAAAAGAGAAGTAGGTGCTCTACCCCCATTTCCCAAAAAAGGAAAAATGGATTAAAGTTTTTTTTAGCCCTAATCACCTCTAATCTTTTGATTTTGGTCTTAATCTTTCTTATCTTCATTTTTTTCAAATGAATTTTTAATTTCTTCTATTAAAAATATTATTTTTAATTTCAATTTAAAACCCTAAATAGGTGATTTTCGTTTTTAACCAAATTATATTCTAGATGTACATATTTTCAAGTTGATTTGAGCATATTAGTTGATTTTAATTAAGTTTTAACAAAAACCCTCATTTTTGGGTAGGATTTCTTGATAATTAAAGCTTCTTTGTAGATCGAAGAGCTTCATAGAGGTTAGAGAGTTTTCTCTTGTGTGGTTTTATCCATTGCATAATTTTATATCTATGTGGGTTCTTGCTTCATTTTGTGTTTTAATGGTAATTTGTTAAAAACATGTTATTTATGACTATTTGTTTATGTTTAAGCATGAAAATGATTAGATCTATTTTGTTCTAGGGTTAAATTTTAATATTATAATGTTTTATGATAATTTTGGAATTTATCTTGAATTTTGGAATGTTTTCAATTTGAATTTCAGAAAGTTGAAGACGAAACCAGAAATAGGCAAAAAGTGAATTGTTAAGGGTGTTCGAACAACCCAACAAGCGTTCGAATGGCCAGACGTTTGAACAGCCTGTTGAGCTGATCGAACTACCAGGCATTTGAATTGCTTGCCAGGCCGATCAAATGCCAACATAGCATAATGATGTTTTAGCTATTTTGAGTATTTTCGACCATTTTTTATTCTCTTCTCATAAATGTAATTCTTTATGATTAAATTGACTTATGATTACTTATAAATGCTGTTGTGATTGCATGATGACCATATTTGAATTATGATTTAGTTCAAGCATGATTAAGAATTTTTCATGATATTCTACTCATTTTAAATCCATGTTTGATGACTTCTTCATGATTACTTGATGATTTTTGTAGGTTTAACCATGATGATATGTATATATGCTTGCACATGTTATATTAATTTTAGGTGAATTATGTTTCTCATGTTTTAGCTTAAGTATGACTATGTTTATACACGTCTAGTCTTGCACGATGTTATACTTGCCTTGAACTCGTATTTTGATGTTTTCATCCTATTTGCTCTATGATTCTCGTAGGGTAGGACTATTATAAAATTATGGATGCATGCATATCTAACATTGATTATAGTTTGTAAATGTTTCACATGTCTTACTTTAGGTTTGCACACTACCACATATGTACACCTTGCATAGATAATTATGATTCTATTTGACACAAATGGACCACGTTTCATGCATGTGGACTGATTTGAGAATGTTTACTTATACTTGGACTTGTTTAGCATTGTTCACGTATGTATCATGTATCATGCATCATGAAAATAATTTATAAACAAGGATTAATCGTGATTATCCATGATTGATCGATTAGATGAAATTGGATATCATATTAAATCGTTTGAAGGCTTATCGAATCAGTCTTGGGTATGAAAGGACATGATTTCATTTTGTGTTCCTTCAAAAAATTGGTGCCTCCCTTGGTTAAGATGAGCTGATCAGGATATGAGCTAATTTGTTAAGTTATTTAGACCTTGAGAATCCAGTATGGTATGTCCGTATGCACCGGCTTACCACGTGCTCTAGTTTTCCTTTGTGCAATTTAGTCTCTCCTTGCAAGAAATTGTCCGTAGCGAGCACACTGCACTAATTTTTTTTTGTGGAATTTGGACTCTCTCCACAAGGTTTGTCCTTAGCAAGCAGGCTGCTCTAGTTTTTCTTTATGGAATTTGGACCTTAATTTCTAAGGATTTTCCTTAGTGAGTAGTGGGCACCTTCCCAATATAGGAACCTACCTGAAACTCTCTAGTTTTCCTTTTATAGGAATTCGAACATTCCCTGCAAGGGATTGTCCTTAGTGAGCGGGTTGATTATTTTTCTCAAATTGTGAGACATACACCATTGATTGTTGCATGTGTATGGGAAATAATGCTCATTGACACAAGTTGTGTAGGAACAATGAAACTTATTTTACACATGTAATTATGGTATAATTTGCATGGATATGTAAGACAGTGTAGTTGATGCACTTGATGTTGTAGGGTGAATTTTTTAAGAAATGATTATGCATGAGTTTATATTGAGAATGATTCATGCAAGGTGTGATTATGATAATGAGTGTCATATGTTTATACATGAGGTGTATATGTGTTATGAGTTATATTTGAACCCATGATGTACAGGTGGCATGATATGTGCTTATGGAATGTGGATTATAGAATGATAGGCATGTGGCATGACTATATGTTGATGAACTATGTTATATATAACATGACATGTAGATGGCATGAGTATGTATTGATGAAATATGTTAGATATAGCATAATATGCAAGTGGCATGACTATGTGTTGATGAGATATGTTATAGATTGCATGACATGTAAGTGGCATGAGTAGATGCTTTTGGAATGTAAATTATGACATGATGCTTTTGACTTTACTTCACACTTTCTATTTAGCCATTGTTGGCTTAGACTTATTTTAACCATATGTGAGCTTGTTTATGACTAGTATGTAGCTATGAGTGGTTTAATATTTTAATTAGTAGTCATTACATTGCTCATTTTGCTTTTATATAAAGTATTTGTGCGCAACTCCGTAGTGTTCTACTCAATGATGGGTTAAGTCTTTTGCAATTCAACTCCACCTTGTCACTCTGCATGCCGCTTTCTCCTTGGACTAGGTTCAGCTTGGGGGTGGCATGTGCTAGGGCATGACAGCTAGATGTTCGAACAGGGTGTCTAGCCATTCAAACGGCCAGACGTTTGAATGAGATACAAGGCCGTTCGAACGGCCAAATGTTAGTTTGGTGAAATGACTATTTTCATGGATTTTTGGCAATTTCTTATTTTTTTCATGATTCTAATTCTCTATAGCTATGATGAGTTATAAATACTTATAATTGTCACCTTAATTGCATATGATCATTCACTGAATTTGATCTAACTTAAGCATGAAGATGATTGTACTTGTCTAGGGTTTACATGATGCCCTATATGTATTAAATCTGTATTGCTATCATTTCTTCACATTTACTCAATGTTTCTAGCAGGTCATAACCATGATGAATTATGGATACTTGCACATGTTACATTGATTATAAATGATTCATGTTCTACGTGCTTTAGATCAAATATGAACACTACCATGCATGCATATTCTTATTTATGCTTATATGATTTTATTTATCACAAATGGGCCATGTTTCATGAATAATTTGACTAATTAGAGTATGTTTACCTATGCTTGCATACATATAACATTTTCCCACGTATGTATCATGTTGCATGCATCATAACAATGATTTGTAAGCAAAGATTACTCGTGTTTAACCGATTGGGTGTTGTAGTTTTTAGTATTAGCTGCATCAGAGGTTTATTGAATTAGTTTTACGTCCAAAAGGACGAAGTTTTATGTCCAATGGAAGGGATTTTATGTCCCTTTGAAGATAAGTTTCCTCCTTAGGTGAGAAGAGAAAATATGCTATAATGAGTTAATTGATCTATTTTTGGATAGGAGATTTCATGCTGGTTTGTCTGTGTGCACCCGCTTATCAAGGGGTACTTTCCCAGTTAGGGAACTTACCTAAACTGCTTTAGTTTTCTTTCCTAGGAATTTGGACTTCCCCATTAGGGATTGTCTCTGTGAGCAGGTCTGCTTGTGCTTCAGCTAAGATAAGCAGGGTTGTTTTCTCAATATTGAGACATTCACCGGATGATATATGCACGTGTATGGATTTAATGCTCACTGAAACAGGTTGTGTATGAACAATGATGTTTATGTTACACATGGTATTTATGGAATGATTATGCTTGAACATATAGGATGGAAGGTGTTTTATACCCTTTATTATGCAAGGTGAATATGAATATTGATACTTGTTTCATGCAGAATGTGAATGAACCATGAAACATAATTATTTGCATAGGGTGTGCATATGTATTATGAACAAACTTATGATGCACAGGAGGCCTAAATGTGTATATGGAATGTGATTTATCTCATGATGCACAGGTCAGAGGAGGCCTGAATGTGTACATAGAATGTAATTTATCTCATGATGCACAGGTGGCATGAATGTGTGTATGGAATGTGATTTATCTCATGATGCACAGGTGGCATGAATGTGTGTATGGAGTGTGATTTATCTCATGATGCATAGGTGGCATGCATGTGTATGGGGAATGTGATTTATCTCATGATGCACAGATGTAGAGAATGAATATATGATGCATGGTTAAATTGAGAATGAATGCGGTGTTTTCATGAGCTTATATTTTGATTCAAAACCCTTACTGAGTTAAGCTTACCCCTCTTTTGTTTGTAGTTTTTGCTTTGGGGTTGTATGTTGTGTCATGTACGTGCTCCCACTTGACTTTATGTAGAGCATGAGGATAGGCTTTCGCCATGAGAGGGGCTATATGTTGGGTGGTTTAAGGCTTGTGTAGCGATAAGATGATCTTATCTTTGACTTTATTCCATGCATTGTTTAGCTGGTGATAGCATTAGACTTGTTTAACCCTAAGGCTTGAGATTATGTTATTACTTAGAATATGTGGGTATTGTGTTAAACTAAGATTGTTAATCAATCTCTTTTTATCTTCATCTATTTGCTTTTTCACAAAGGACACTTGTTGTGTACTCCGTTAATAAGAACCAAGGATGGTTAAGTCTTCCGCATGTGTCACGCCGCATCCTACTCTCTTAGATAAGGTTCAGGTCAAGGGGGTGTGGTTGAGCATGACAGGTTGACAGGTTGGTGACAACATTGATAAATTAGACTCTTCTTAGTCTACTCACTGTTGGCAAGGGTTCAACACATTGATAATATTGTTGATGGCCGTCAACACCTATACCAACGTGCCAATGGGTAGACAGATGGTACATCAATTCAAAATTTTCAACTGAAGTTTTTATTAATGTTTTTACTACTTACGAGATGTATATTAGGATAATTTATTTACATGATGAATGAGTGTAAATATTGACATACATGGATAAAAATATGTGTATGATTGAGGGGTAAGTAAACCCTATGTTTGAACCCTATAGAGAGTAAAAGATCCCAAGCCATTGTATATGACACTTAAAGACAGATGAGCCTTGCATAGGGTTGTACTCCAATAGCTAGAGCTACTAATAGAATGATACAATCATGGTATAACTGTAATACCCCTAATTTTTTTGTAATTGTTTTGCATTTTTCTGCCATTTTCTGCAATTTCTGCAATGTTCTGCAATTTCTGGTTGTATTTTCGATAAATAAATTTTACGCTTCAGCATATCTGTATTTGTAATATTTGCGACCGTAAGAGTCGGGAGTGGTGTTTAGTCGTAGGTCATGGGCCTCGACGCATCACAAAAGTTTTCAGCGTGACAAACGTATGGGACGGTGAGAACAAAAGCAAACAAAAAAAAACAATTTAAGGCAGATCGGGCGCGCTGAGGCACGCTTGACCTGCATTTGGAACAGTGATCGGGGGGGCAACCCTTCACTGTATGAGGCCGGAGGTGGCACCGCCGGTGGCTGCCGGCTTCCGCCTGGCTGGCTACGGCCTGGCGACGCCGCTACCGCCTCCCTAGCCTAGCCCCGCTGGCAACCGCTGCCCCTCTCCCTTTTTCCCATTTTTGGCCCGGTGACTATTTTTGAGAACTTTCACTCAATCTGTCGTCATCCCCACCTGCATGGCTGCCAGCTTGCTGCTGTCACTCCTCCTCGGCGAGGATGACCTCCGGCCACCGCTGTCCCAGCCTCCCCGCCTGTGCTACGCCGTCGCGAGGTAAAATCTTTTATCACTTTGTTTTTTGATTTTCTATTTGTTACAACCTGTGGCTATGCCGCTGGTCGCCGGCCGTTGCCGCTGGGCATCTAGCACTCTTCTAGTCCAGCGATGACAAGGCCACCACCCCGTGGCCGGATCGCCGACTCCCCGGACCGTGACCCCTCCTATTTTTCGGTCCGAACAAAACTTTTCTTCATTTTGTTCTGTTTCTATCTATCTGTTGTGGCCGCGAGTCGTGCCATTGGTGGCCGGCTGCCGCCAAATGGTCTTTGGCCTTCCCCCAGTCCAGCAACGGCAAGGCCGCTGCCTTGGACTGAACTGCTGCCTCCCCCGGTCCGGCACCCCTCCTTCCACTATTTTTCGATCAGGTCAGATCGTGTTTGTTTCCCTTTTGATTTTCTGTGGTTGTGAATAGCCGGAGGAGCTCTGGCTCACTGTCGCCAACTCCGCCTTAGGCCGACGATGAAATCTTGTGCCCATTCTCCTTACTTCAGCCCCATTGCTCCACTCAGTCCGAGACACAGTTTCAATCTAGTGATGTCGATTCGCCACCATTAGACTTCAAACGAGCACCAATCGGTGTCCATCCAACTCACTGCGGTTTGTGATTTCTGAATCAACGCCATATTCCAAGTTTGGCCCTTGGCCCCATCAGTTGTTCATGGCCCTGCGATGTGTGTCTGCGCCTCAACTTGGTATACTGTTGCCCCAGTTGAATTGAGTCTCTTTGTTTCTCTGACTAGGTGTTCTACTGCCCGGCATTAGCTAGCAGACAACTACGGATGTCGGCTTGACCTATATCAACAAGGGGCCCAGTTTCCGGCCTCCGTTGCATATCTTTTGCACACACCAAACGCCCATAAACTTCGGGGTACACCTCTGATCACTGTCGAGTGACCCACCCCAACCTAAGGCCAACCTAGTGTCCCGCCTGACGTTGCGTGGACTTGGGCCATATGATTGACTGATGTGGGCTTTACCCCAGCCCAGTGACATCAAGGGCCAATAATTCTGACCCGATTCTAACTCTGGACCCGACTTTTGATACACATGACCCAAAACCTATGGGAAAGAGTTCCCGAATTCTGATTCTTCTAAAGGAAAGTATTATTGTAAGCCATTAGACTCATCCCATCGAAGGTTCAACCGATGTTGTGCCAATATCCTCTACTGTAAGCCGTGCTTGATGCACGATTATCCGTACGATGGATTGGTTGTGAGTAGCGTTTAGAAATGGTGTCGCTCTTGCCGGCCACCTACGCCAAGCCTTAGTGCCTCAACGTATGTTTATGGAACGTCCCCACCCTTAGGCAATATGGCCGTTACAGCCCTCCGTCTCTCCTATGTCCATGTGTATGCAAGCAAGCCCTCTGCCATGTGGTGAGGCTTTGTTAAGGCAGAATTGTTTCCGTTGGATGTGGTCCGCTGTCCATTTTAATGTTTTGTGGCCAACAAAGTGTTTTAAACCGTTGGCCGACCTCCAATCAGTTAGCCCCCATTTTGTGGTCGCTTTTGCCATTTCTAGTGGCACAACATTGTGTCCGGCTGCCTTAGTGCATCCAAACCTTTGGCTTCGAGTGAAATTAATCTAACTTTATCGAGATTAATTCCAGCATATTTAAAAATTCTTGGGACAACAACTCTCTCAGTGTGATGCTTTTGGTCACCTATTCTGCTATCGACGCCGCCACCATTGTTTGCTAACCATCAAACTCCTGTGGATTACGAGGTAGGGGACCTTGAACTCATAATTTCATTATAGCATGCTTTGATTGTGTAGTAGCAAGTTAGGAGTTTATAATTTAATGTTTTCATGATAATGCTAATTAAATGAGCATGCTTTATATATGTGAATCATGCATATGTTATTGAGGACTAAAGGTATGACAGTAAGTAATTGGTGAATTATATGTGTGTGATTTGAGTATGTGATAAATATATGTGGTCGATGAGCACGAGTACATGCATTTGTTTGTAAGTTTGTCGAAAGGGTGCTTCGTAGGCTACAACATGAAAATTGTGATGGTATGACGGGCAAGGAAAGATGTAAGATGGACTGTCGAATGTTGGATTTGATGAGATTGGAGAATTTGTTCAGTTTGAGCCAGATGCACGTTGGAGCGACGAGTAGGAGATGTGGGGGATGCAAGGAATTGAAGACTTAACATTCGGAGCACTTTGGGGGATTGTGAGTTAGTAAGAGATAATGACATAATTGTACATACATAATGTATGTAATATGAAGTGTAACAAAAGAATAATGTGTGAGGAATTAGTAAGGGTTTGATGACGGGACTTAGGTCTAAGGGTTTCATTTAAGGGGTTCGAGTAAGAAGATTCAGTTTTAAGGCAGATGGTGTAAGTTGTAAGGCCATAAGTGTATGATGGTAAGGTTATCAGTATTCAAATTCGAGTTTAAGTAAGGCTATGCAGAGGTCGGTAAGGTTGTAAGCGTAAGAGTGGGGGATGAGTTAAGTAAAGAATTCTACCTTTGTGGATTGGAACTTCAGGATGGGCATATTTCTAGCCTTATTGGCTGAAGAATGTAAGACAGAAGTAGTTCCGAACATAATTGTACATACATAAGTTACTTAATATAAACTTGAATGGTAAGTAACCTTAATTTGATAACGTTGTGAGTTTGAGACTGAGGGTTTCGACGGATTAAGTTCTTTTTTGTGCCAGTCGATAAGTAATCGACTGAACGTCCTTTCTTGTCTAGCCATGGTGTTTTCCTGCGGGATTTAGTCTTGGTGCTGTATTTCGGCACAAATGTTTGATGCTCTGTTGAGAGCGCTATAAGTTTTCGCCCTTCAAGGGCTCTGTATGTTTACTGCCTATAGATGACATTGTATGTTCTGCCAAGAGAGGCACTGCAAGATTCCTACCCAAGAGTGGCACTGTATGTTTTTTCGCCCTTAGTTGGCACTGTATGGCCCCAAAGAGTGGGCATTTGCGCGCTCAGGTAAGTAGTATCATGGATATGCTCTTACCTGTTTGATCCTGTGCCCCATGAGCATAGGTGTGCCTTGCCTTCGGAAAAGTCCATGGTGTCTAGTTGTTCCCCGAAGGTTAAGGTGACGCCCCAGTGGCATTCCCTTCCTTTCCGACGCTGGAGCTTATTAATGGTAATGAGCTTCAGTTGTTGGTAGTATGTGTACGATAGTAAGAGTAAGTTATATGTTTCAGATTCTGAGTAAGTTATACGTGTAAGAGTTAGAGTGAGTGTGAGCATCTTTGGAAGACAGTAAGAGTAAGTTTATGAGTATGAGTAAATTGTACAAGTAAGTTTGTGAGACTTTGATTCAGACGGTAAGTGTAAGTGTAAGTGTAAGCATAAGCGTAAGTGTAAGCTTCTAAGGGAGATGTAAGAGTACATTTATGTGTAAGAGTAAGATTGTACAAGTGAGTTCGTGCGAATAAGGTCGTACGAGTATGTGTATGTTGTAAGTGTAAGCGTACATTTGTATGAGTAAGCTGATAAGACTGATCCAGAGTGTAAGTGTAAGAGCATGATATATGAGTAAGTGTAAGTTCAATTTGTGCGATGATTTGTATGCGTGACCATATTTATATTTCTTATTCTTTTTGCTTCATGTGTGATTGCATGGTAGCATCTATATATGAACTTACGGAGTTCGTTGATTTATTTTTCCCCTACTGGGTATTTTCCTACTGAGTATAAAAATACTCACCTTATCTTTTTAGCCCCTTCGTCCGGAGGCTTTTGCAGGTCGATTGATAGCTATTTGAGACTAGATTTTTCCCCATGGTGGACAATTCTTCCTCGACCTGGAGTGCAGCAAATTCGTAGTGAGGTTATGTGGATTTTGGTGTCATGCTTTCTTGTATTATTTAAGGTGAGAGATAAATGTATTATTTTCTGGACTTGTGTATTTATATATGAATTAGAACATAGACTATTAAAGAACTTGTACTCAAAAAGGCCTGGGATGTATTTGTTTTTAAAGACCATGGCCATGGCGAGTTTTACTTGTATGTTGTTTCGTGTCACGCCTGAGAATTTTAGTTTGGTCGTATGTTAAATTAATTTATGAAAACTGTTTTCACACATTTTGAGTTTTGTTGGTTCATTTCATTTACATCCATATTTCGAAATAAATTATTTGTAAGATTTTCAATTAAATATAAGGAAAAACCTCGGGTGTGACAATAACCTATTCCAGTACCATAATCATTTCCCAGTACCATAATCATTTCCCAAATCTTTATCTATAACTGTTTCATTAACGAATAGGTACTTCCATAACCGTTCGTTCCACTAATAATCGATCGGTTAATTGACTAACCATTATCCATTATATTTTTTAAATGTGCTTAAAAAAGCTAAAATAAATATTTTTTATTCACTTAATCAAATATTACTAAGGTAAAAAACTAACATCATTACTATTGTTGTTTATAGTTGTTGCAAATAAATTGAAAGGATTAAACATGAAACACAAATAGACACATATATTAGCTATATATACTTAATAAAATTACATATTTTTTAATAATTCTTTCATATCATATGAGTCCAAGTTCAAAACATCAATCCACTACCTATTTTAGAAGAATCCCAAATGTGAGAAGGATGACAACTACCTTTTCACAATCAGTTGTCTTCAACAGTGTCTTGCAGGCAAGAATGAGACTACATGCAGTGATGCACATCATTTATTAGTATCTCTTTGAAGCAATGTTTTAAAACCCAACCCAGACCCTGACCTGGATTAGTGGCTGGGCTAGGTTAACTTGAGTTGACAGAATGATGGCATTATCACCTAAAAAAAATTAAAAGAGTCCCCCCATATTTTAGAAAAAAAATCACCAAACCTATTCAAAATTTTACTTAAACCTATTTGGTCATTCAAAACTTGTTGATTCCAACCTATTTCAATAAGTAAATCATCATTCCAAATTTTGCAATCTCATATATAAACATGATTTGTAACATAATCATGATTCCAACCAACATATACCAAATCTCACCACTCTTTCAAAGTTAAGCCAACTAATATTCAAACCAAGCTTGTTTGAGATGGCCCAAACAAGAATTTGGTTCTATTAGCCCAAGTTCAAGTTTTGATTTGAGCTAACTTTAGTCTAGCCTCATACAAAATAGAGCCGGTTCAACAATCCTACCCCAAACCCACCAATCATTTCCTTGTACAAACAAACACTCCATAAGTTTAATTATCAAAAACAAAAAAATACTCATGTGTTTGAGCTATCAAAATGGAATCTAAACTAACTTAAAAGCTGCAAAAATATTTTGTACAAAGTGTCTGTCTAGCTAATTAAGATTCTAGCACATATGATTAAAGATGACGAACCTAATGAGACCAGAAAATTTAGATAAAGCAACTAAACGGGAAACATCGAAGCGAAGTGAGTTGAAGAGAATATAAAATATAAATTACAAATAGATATTTTTTATAAAAAAAATACAATTAGATATAAAATGCTAGAAAGAGCAAATCATCTTCCAAGTGGCAGCTTATAACAACTATAATGAATAGTGGGATGTAATTAAATTAATTCAATAAATGTTTGGGATTTGAATGATATGTTATGTTGAGTAAATCACAGCAGTAAATCATGACATGAAAATTATTGTAGAAGACCATAAGCTAATTTCTATTGAAATTAAACCACTTAAGACTAATGAGTATAATATATGTATAATTTTTAAACATTATAAATGGGTAACGGATAAATGGTTATAGAAAAGTTTTTTCCATTACCTTCCATTTAAATAATGGTCGGATAAAATTATCATCTTATTTACTCATCGAATAAAATTAACCATATCATTTAACTTCTTAATGATACAGTCAGATGGTAGGACGGTAGAACGGGTACCATTGGTAGCCCTACCAATAGTGAGTTCTTTAAGCCACATAAAGGAGGTTCATGTTATAAGACCATAGCCTTCGATTTCCCTTGGAATAAGAGTTTTTACATGTAGATTCTCTCCCCAGGGCCTTGAGATGGTTCGAATGAGTTATAATATCAAAAGATACATGACTCTAGTGCATCGCGACTAATGGTAGTCTCAGTAAGCATGGAATGTTGATAATTTCAATCATTTGCGTGCATGAGCCCTTTTGGGCCTTAGCTTCATAGCATAAGTGAAGAAGACAATAGTCTTCAACAAGAGTTTGATTATACTATTTGGAGTGGTATACATTTCGATGAGTCATGGAGATCTCTCCTTCATGTTCCCACATATTAGTAACCCATTTTTTTCTTCATTCAATAAGTTTGAATATAAACATAAAATATAAGAAATTGATTGTTGTATACCTTATTAATTTACTTTGGTTCTTATTTAACCATCATATTGAGTATACAATATACTCAACATCCTTGTGATATAGTTATTTAAGAGGAGTAAGCTACCAATAGGAATTAATAACCATATCAAGGATGACTTTCTCAAAACACATAGTACATAGGATATTTCTATGCTGAGACTTAGGTTATTATGATTGATTTTAGGTATGTGAGTGCTAATTTATTTTTGCTTGTGTGTATGATATTCTAATACATGTACTTGGGCAAGACCTATTTTAATTATGCAATGATTTGATGATGGTTAATAAGTACTATGAAATAGTATTCATAATTTTGAAAAATAAGCAGCTTGTAACTAAGGTATATTTAATGTGTTTTGATTTATCAACATTATTATTATTATTTTTAGTTTTAAGATTTATAAAAGATAAATTTTAAAATCTTGGTGTGTGACACTTATTTTCGGTTTTGGTTTGTAAAATCTTAAAACCAAACAAGAACCGGATATCTCTTTTATTTTTAAAAAAACAAATTACCTAATCTCAATCGTTCTTTAAAATGAATGGCTAAAATTAACCCCCTTCTTATCTATGCCTAATAAGCTTCTCCACCCCTTGCCTTGCCTACTTTCTAGCCTACTCCCTCCCCTCTAGTTCAGCCGCCCTCTAGGGGACCTATTGTGATGCTGCCACCACCTTCTCCATTGGCAACCAACACCCCGGCTCTCTCTCCTCCGAATCCAGCTCTCATCTTCTCCCTACCAGCCACCACCCCCTCCCCGTCAACCCTGCCTCCCCTCCACCACCACACCTCCCCTCTTACTGTCCACCACCTCTACCTCTCCTCTCCCTCCTTTCCCTCTCCTTTGGATCTAGTCATTGCCTCCTCCAAGCTGGCTGTAACCTCCTCCTCGCTTTTGACCACCCTGACACCACCACCTCTCTCCCTCATCTCCCTTTCCTCCATATCTAACTGCCTCCTTTCCCCAAGCCCCCACCTCTGCCTCCCCGCCTCTCCCCTTTGGCCAACTAGCCCTTTCCTACTACAACCACCTCCCTCTCTATGATTACTCTCCCACTCCCCCATATCAGCTGCCAACCCCTCCTTGCAAGCTGCCACAACCTTGTCCCCTCTAGATCTCTCCGCATGCAATGCACCTCCCCTCTCCCCAATCTCATTCTCTTATGTTAATGGACACCCTATCAGCTTCCCGGAGTCAAGCTCCTATTGTGCATTTGTTGTCTATAAGTGATATATAGAAAAGATTTATAATAGTTTTATAAGCCTGTTGATTTTAAGTCATAGGCCGTTTGGAGCATGGCATACCATGGAGTTTGACAACATTGTGCACAAAGGTCTCTACAACCTCCTTAGTATATAGTATAGGGAGGTAAAATTACGGAGAAATGGGCATACTTGGACAACCTGTCTATCATTACAAAAATGAGAGATTCATGTTAGGTGATGAAATGCCTACAATAAAATCCACAATACTTCGACTGGTGAGGAGTTGGCATATTTTGTTCATTGATATACATCATATTCAACCACAAATTAGTAGACAGCCCACCGAAATCATTTCCGCTCAACAGTGTGGGAGGATGCGCATGCACGGTGAAATCTTTCATGTACAATGGCCTTATTTGGAATGGAAGCGCACCAATTATTGATGCCAAGATGGAGGGAGTTTGGCACTACCATGCAACCAGCACGCATGATATGGCCTTATGACCTTAGGGTATCCACAGCAAGGCATTGTAGTGCGCCCATGCAGTATCCAACATGTTGCAATAATCAGAAAGGATAGAGTGCTTTTTACCCATGACCAGCTTGAGTAATAAAGGAGGTTAATTGCTTGTGTAATAGAGTTTTTTGTGCCGTTTCACCCTTTTTGTCTTAATAATGTCTTAGAAGAGGTTCCCAAATTTAAAGCCTTTTTATGTTCATTGTTTGATTTCACAGACATTTTTACGGGGGATAAGTTTATTTTTCGTTTTGGTCCTCAGGAGTGAGGACATTATTCGTCCGATGGAGCAGCCTTGCCATTATCAGAGGGTATGTAAGGTTCCTTTTGGGCCCTTTCACTGAAAATACTATAAAGGATTAATGATCAATTACAGTCGTTGATCTGATTTAATTCTATTTCTATCATCAATATAATTTGTTGACGGAGGGCTTCATGGGAAATATCTGGCCCATGTTGACTGATATGAGCTACAAGGGAGTATTAGAAAGCCATTTTTGAAGCATATTAAAGCATTCCTTCGGCCTGTACTCTGGGGCCGTATGACCTCCACCCTGCATTCACCCACTGACACATGACCAACCTATTTATGCTGTATATACTCCCTCCGTCCTATATTAATAGCTCTATTTAGTTTTTTAAAATAAATTAATTTTTGTTCAACTTAAAAAACAAATGGAGCTATTAATATCATAATATGGGACTGAGGAAGTAAAAAAAACTATGCTGTTTAATTTTTGAACTTTAACTGAACTACTTTGTTACCTTCACTGTCGCAAATGTCAAATTATTGGAGTACCGCCTTGTATATCTGTCAATCATAAAACAAATGAGATTGAATTATTTGATCAAAAGTTTTTAAAACTCATGGTTATAATAAGTTGTGTCATTGTTGGGAAAAAATGTGCCATGATTTTATGTAGACAGGTGATTCACCAGTTTCATGATAGAAGATGACCATGTCAATGTGTCTCCTACAACTATCATCTTCAGAAGCCACTACCAAATAAATTAGGAAATACTTGTGATAACTAATAATGTCAAACTTTTCTCTAATAAACCCTCCTAAAGGTTGTGTTAGGAAGGACACCCAAAGAAAAAAACTTGCCGCTGAATTGCCAAATGAAGTTTATAATCATTTCCATTATAATAAGAGCCAAAGGGAGATATAAATTATAAAGTCCTTGTCCATGACCCTAGATAGCTGGGATGAAGTATAGATGATGATGACAATGATGATGATGATAATGATAGTTTATAGTAGTAAATTACAATTTTACTGACAATCAATTTAATCTCACCCGCCAACTTGACCATCCACAAACCATGCTCGCCAATTGTCAACAATAGAGTAATTGAGAGACCTTATCCATGCTTGAGTTCCGACAAATGAGTAAGTCATATCATGATCACCACTACAGGAAGAGAGAGCTCATATAATTTTTTGATCTGGTTGGCTAGCACCAGAGCCGGCTCGGTACTATTAGAGACCTAAGGCGAAATGTTTAAGTGAAATATTTTTTATTTTTTATTAAAATATATATAATTAATTACTTGTTAATATAGAGATAACAAGTTTATTTAAAATAAATTTAAGTCTAAAATTATTTATTTAAATTTTATTAATAAGATAGAGAAGAAATAAAGAATGAATTGAGATATAAATGTCTAGTGCACCCAATATAGAGGTTAAAGAGATTTTAGGATCAACATCTAACTTTAGGTATATATTTCTTTATTTGGATAAGTGGCCTAAATATTTTAAATTTTAATTATAGTTGGAGATGATTAATTTAAAGGAAACATGAATGAAGAATAGTAAAGTGAGGCCTTTACATAAATAAGGAATAGTAAGGTGAGGCTTTTTTTTTTTGTACTTACAAAGTGAGGCTTCATTTTCTATAGTATAGGAATAAATGGAGGGCCTTAGGCAACATACTTTATATTCATTTGTATAAAACGAGGCCTCTCTTTGTGGTGGGCCTTAGGCCTTTCTTTGTGGTGGGCCTTAGGTAGTTGCCTAAGCTGCCTAGGCATTAAGCCGGCCCTGGCTAGCACACTAGGAAGAATTGGAGAGTCAGATTTCACCTGTATATAAGAGCTCGATAGCCTCTTCGAGTAATATTGATATGATGTTCTATGGTACTTGCCACATCTTGAGTAAACTTTACATAAAAGTTACACCTCATCCAATCCCTTACTGTCCCCTATTTATTGCCAATAGTTTATCTTTATATAGCAGTTGGAATATAAAATTTTTTGGTTATCAAACACACTATCTGAGCTTCATCTTTTGGGAGGTCCTGGGTTCAAGTCTTATTGAAGCCATTTATACCCCAATACCATTCCACATGTCGAGCTTGATAAATGCTTGCACGTGAGGGTGTGAGAGAGAGTGCGGGGTGTTGGAATATAAAATAAATAAATAAATAAAATTTCTATTTCCTAACAGCTCGAGCTTTTGGGAACAACAACTATCTAACAATAGTAAGCACCAAACACAACGGTCCACCATATGAAGTGTGGGCACAACCATTAGCAACTGTCTTCTTTAAAAAAAAAAAAGCCTTCTCTTTTTCTGTTGTTTTTACTCCCTCCATCTTACATTAATAGCCACATTTGGTTTTCAAAAAAAGCTACATTTGGTTTTCGAAATGAGCTACTTTTTGTTCATTTTTAAAATCCATTTTCAAAAGCCAAATGTAGCTATTAATTTGTGACAGAGGGAGTACATTTTGTTTCTTTCTTACTTTTTTTGTGATAAAATGTCAAGAAGATACTTTGTGGATATGGAGAGCCTCTCTAACACTCTGGTCATTAGCCCAGTACTTCAAGAGCATATACGCATAACTCTGCCAAAAAAGTAAATTTATATAAAGGTTGGGAACTCTAGAGAGAAAGAGAGAGAAGGTGAGTGCAATGGGGGAGGTAAATTACCCTGCAAGTGAAATTAGGAACAGGATCATCTTTGAACATTTCCAGGAAAAACCTTCTGTCTCCACCCATTAGTTCTGATTTTGGGGATGCATAAGCACAAACAGGCTCCAATATGTGACCTTTGTTTATTCCTGACAAACACTGCTAAAAGGAAATCGATACCCAATTAAAGTCAATTTATCATAACAAATATGATACAACAATTGAGATGAAAGATTTTTAAAGTGGACCTCATTTACTGCATCAACAGCATGGGCACACTGTTCGTTTTCCACATTTATGTAGTTTCCCTTACAGCTTCTCTTGGCAACCTGAGGAGGCCATCAACATATATGTTTTATTGAATAAGGATAGTTAAAAATAAAAAATTAAAATGTCTAATAAAAAAGTTCAGGCAATGGGGCTAACCTCAAACAGTTCATCTGATATGAGTCCCATCCTATGTGCATATGGTATTTCTGAATTTAAATCAAATCTTGAATCTGTTAATGCATTTCCGAGGAGGTAACCCTGAGATGATCCCAACAAGTTAGCAATTATAGCACATGAATATTTCCTTATGATCCATATCTTGCTAAGTTCATCACCTTCAGGTTTAAAGGAGGCACCTGCCCAGCTTCATTTCCTATAGTTCAAAAGACCAAGTAATACAAGTATCAAAGAATATATACACACACACACACACAAACATAGGGTGACAAATGACTTTCCTCAGGGTCCTTTAGGAGATGTAAGTTTTTTGCAAGTAATCAACTTTTACAACTTAATTATTATGTAAATACAGAACGAGGATTAGTTATAAAACATTCTTCAAATTTAATTATTTCAATCTGTAATAATTTTATTAGAACAGAATTTAAACCATTACCTTGCTTAAGATTCAAAAACAAAAAATTACCATTCAAAATATCGAGTCAGGATTGGGACAGGAATGCCAGAATATGAGTCACCACATATGTAAATTGGACTGGGTAGGAACTGTGGGTGGGTGGTCAGCTAACCACTACAACAAAAATACAAAATTTTGCTCTAGTAAGAATTCCTAAAGTATAAATAAGAGAGATCCGGTCCTAATTTAAACATTTAAGTATTAAAAGAAGTAGCCACCTTTCTCAAAAACTGTTGTGCTAATTTAACTGTTCTAATGTCTCCCATCTCATAATCTTGTATGCCTCTTGCATATGAAAATCCAGTTCCAACAGGTGAATCCAGAAAAATGACATTGGCTATCTGGAAAGTTTAGTAGTGGCCGTTAAAAACAAAATTTTGGTAGATATGAAGACCTTTTGAGACATTTGAAAATATGATACCTATGGCTGAAGAAGCAAATCATGTGGTTTACAATATTGCACATTTTTTGGCTTCTCAGTGGCTTCAGTGCTTCACTTAGGTTCTAAGGTAGCATGTGAACTTCATGTCTTCAACCAGCATTGCAGCACAAAGTTTTTAATTGAAATGGATTTCCACATCTCTTAAAAGTTGTTTTTATTAGGCATGTTTCTGCCTGGTGTAATAAATTTTGTTTTTTGAAAAGGACCTTATTAGCTCATAGGTTGTGAGAAGCAACAAAATTGGCAAATAAGATAGACATTTGAATACAAATACCTTATTCCATGAATATTGGTTCAGTGTTAAAGTTGGCAAGCTGCCGTTGTACTCCACTTCGTTGATTGTCAAGGGGCCTACAAGAAATCAACATGAGCACGCTAGCAAGACCTATAGGAAGAGTTTTACAGAAACGTTTGTCTTAATACATGAATAGATATTCGTCTGCTACTCTGGAATTTAGCTTGGGGGCAATGCATAATTGTTTTGACTCTGACACTTAAATTGCCTTGGCGAAGACAACAAATATAGCATCAATAATGTTTGATGTGAAGAAGATAAGAGTGAGATGCATCATGTAATGTCGTGATTGTTCCATTGACTATTGACTGCCTTCATTTTCATCAGTCGCTCACATGGATCATGATGGAGGGACCTCTGTCTTTTGCTTGGTGGCAGCGCAGCAGACTCTAGAGTCCAGACAAATCTTAGCCACTTGTTTTAGAACCAATCACCGGCTTTCTCAGGACCGCAAGAGGATAAGCTACTGTTTTTTGCCCAAGCATTTCAGCAGCAAGAGACAAATGAGGGAGGACTGAGCTTCATATCAATAAGCTAAGGGTACATTCTAATGGTGAAATCAGATCTTAAGAGAAGAACAATAAGCTTAAAATTTGGAGACGATTATTCGACTTCGGAAGAAATAGAGCAAAATGGGTAGGAGAGAAAACCGGCAAATCATACTTACCAATTTCAAATATGAGGCCTGACAGGGCTGAGCAGCCAGGGCCTCCAGTTAGCCACAGAAGAAGAGGATCCTCACTGGGGTTCTTCTCAGACTCAGCAAAGTAGTAGAAGAGCTGAAATTCATTGAACTCGCCCACACCCACATACCTGAAAATGAAGACAATTCCTAGTACCCGATTAAAAAACTTGGAGAAGAGCTAAAACTCCACAAACTGAACTATCCATGGTCTCTCACCCTGTCTCCAGATGGAAGGGAAGAGGACCCTGAAAGCCTGGAAGAAACTTGATAACATTCTGAGCGTTTGGGTCCGCGTGCCTAGCAGCCCAGGCAGATGAGAGGAAGATGGCTAGGCAGAGAAAGAGGAATGCACATTCAGCCATTACCATGAAAGTGAAGTGGCTCAGCCGTCAGTTTGCAACCAGCCGCAGTCTTCACACCCACACAAACCTTCAAGGCGATTATGTAGCCATCAAGCTACGTAACAAACCTCCCTATTTGGTTCCATGGCGTACCCACGGCCTTATCCTCCCACGCCACGCCAAGACCACAATCCAATGCATAACCAGGGGAGGGGGCCATATGTTTTATATTTTTATGAAAAAATTATTTAAATAATAATTAAAAATATATATTTACTAAATTAATTTATTTTAAAAAATATTTTTTAAAGTGATATTAATTTTTGCCATGCAGGTGCCAGTGCTTGTGTAGCTTGGCTGCGTATGTGTAACTTTTTTTAAAAAAAATTATATGATTTTATCCTTTAGAATCACAAAATCAAGTTTAAATTGATTTTGTCATTTCAAAAGATGAAATCGGTTTATCAATTTATAACAGTTAGGTGATTTTCGTCCTTATAAACCATGAAATCACCTTATACGGTGATTTCGTCCTTTATCACGGCACTTTGCCAACCCGAGAAGGAATGAGCGACTATACACTACTAAAGGACGAAATCTAATTAAAATTTTTAAAAAAATTATTTTGAACTAACTTTAACCTTTGTCCCTCTTCATTCATTCTACACATTCCCCATTCAACACGTTACACAATCACCCTCTTCATTCATTCTACACATTCCATGCATAACAAACATAACATTAAAGTTATTGACATCAACTAATAAAAACAAACATAAAATAGAAATATTTATCAAATATATTATACATCACATGTTAATAAAATATTTAGTTTAAAAGAAACATATAACAAATCTAATACACTCAATGTCACGATCTCCTACGTCGTCGACCTTGGCCTCGACTTTGACCTTGACGGTACTGTACGAGATCCTCCTCATGATCTGCCTGCTCCAGCTCTGGCTCTGGCTCAACATAAGTAATAGATGGCTCAACACAAAGCCGACCTATGTTAAAAGAATTATCATACCTCTCCTCTCCAAATAGAAGTCAACCTATGTGACTCCTGCTGCACAAATACATTATTATCAATTGGGCCTGGCCTGTAAAAAGGCTCTACATGATCCATATGATCTGCGGAGAATTAAGAGCATATCATCAATCATTAGAAACATATAATCATACCTAAAATAGAGAATAAAAAAAGATTGATTGTATGTTTACCAATCAATAAGAGGGTTTCTACATGATTTACTATTATGCCCACTTTGTTTACGCCTCCTGTATTTATATCCTCCTTTATCATCTCTCTCCATAGTCATACAATCCATTGTATTCCTAATGCGAACAAACCGTGGGCGATTGGGTTGCCTTGTTGCTCTCGGAGGGTATAACACATAAGGTATATCCCTCTCCCAATAATTTATATAATTCCACCCAATCCCCATAAATAACCTTGATCATTGTATTCCTTGTTGCCCATGTTTTCTTATAAGATATATAAACATGAAACTTTTCCTTCATTCTTTAAATAATATCACCTGTTGTGAGAGTTAATTCAGCTTGGATAGCGGGCATTATGACCTTCAAAATAAAGGAGGCACTACAGTACCTATGATCTGAGCTAAGCTGGGCATTCCAATATAAGTGGTCACCTCTATATGTCTTCAATTTAAAGTACCCTCGACCCCTTTTGATTGAGCCATGAACTCTCCAAGGGCAAGTACTATCAATGCACTTCATTGTATAATAAACTTGTTTGCACAACCTTGTAGTCGACATGATTTTGAATAAAAAACTCTTGCAAGGTGATATGTATGATTTTTATACATTTTATACGCCTATTTACCTTATTTGCTAGTGTATGATTAGGTTAATTAAGGGTTAATTAGAGTTTATTTATGTTAAGATAGATATTAGTGATGTGATTTAATTATTAGTTAATTTGGGCAATGTTAATTGTTTAGGAGTGTATTTGAATAAAATCAATGTACTGCATATGTCTTACACATTTGAAATATAACTATTTATGTAATTTAGGTGATGCACGCTTCCCAAAATATATGGACGATGTTTAGAAAAATTTACTATATTCTAGACATGTTTAAAAGTGATTTGGACAACTTTTTAGAGTTGTGAACACATTGGAAATATATATGGATATGAACAAAAGAGCTTAATGAGCAGAGAAGAACTATGGACAAGTTCTTGGACAGAAACGTCCAGATTATAGTTATTTAATTTTGGGTGAAATTAAGTACGAATTTGAGTAAATAAATTAGGCATTTCAATACCCATTTTAATTTAGTTAATGAAGAACATGTTTAAAATTTAGAATTGAAGAATAAGAGATGATTTTCGTAGCTGCCATTGTTAAACACGAACAAGAGAGAATCAAGAAAGGAAACTGGAAATAAAGTAAGAAAGAATTAAGTAACAAGAAAGCTTATAAAAGGAATGCTTAAGAATAGCAAGAAGCTCTTATTTTGGGATGGAATTGGGCATTTAAATAAGTAAAATAGTTGTTGTCCAGAAAACTATTTAAAGACAGAGAATTGCAGAGAATGGGAGAGGAGAGTACAACGAACCATAGCTAAATTCTTTCAATCCCATCTTCTAAAATTGATGAGAGAACACTTTGAAAATGAGAGAATTAAAGTCCCAAGCTGGAGGAATGCAAAAGAAGCAAGAAAAAAAATCACAGTTCGCGGGTTACTATATAAGCACTGTTAAGGAGTTGGAGGTTGAAGATTTTGAATAGTAACCCGTGATTACTGTTCATTGGTACTGTAGCAGTTCGGAATTTTTGAATTTTTCTCAATTTTTTCCTAAATTGTAAGTTTCTTTTCAATTGTTCTAATGGAAATTTTATTTCTTAGGTTAATGAGTAGCTAAATTTATTTGTTAAGGCTTACATGAAACTTCATTAAGTTATAAAATTACATGATTATGAGACTTGATTAATTTTTCTTCATGGTAGATTTAATGTTATTTGTTTCTACCTCTTTAATTAATGAGATTGATTTGGATATGAGTTTAGTCATGCTTCTCTCATGATTTAAATTGGTTTTCATTAGTTTCTTACTTAGTTTTGTCTCGTTTAATATTAAAATTAGGTATTAGTTGTGAATTGCAAATTGTGGATACAATTAATGACTTGATTTTAACCTTTTGAAGTGAGGAGGAACAATGTGTTTCTTCATTGTACATGTGAACTTAATGATGATATTTTCCATAATAACGAAGATTGAATTTTAGATTATTATGACATGATGTGGAAATATGATCAATGATCATACTTATGAGTTTATATGATTTAATGAATGTGGATTCCTATGCCTTAATATTTTGTTTATTCCTTAGTGTTTTATTTTATTTGTTAGTGCTTTTTCTAATTGATAATGTTTTGTTTATTTTGCATTACTTTCTTATTCTTAGATTAAAACTTTAGAGTTTGGATTTAGATAGTTTAATTGCCATTAAATCTTATTTGCGTTTATTAGTTATTTTAGTTAATTATTATCTTTATATTTGTTAACAAGATTAAAGTTTACTTGAGATAGATTAAATTTGGTTTTCCGATTTCAAGTCTTTGTGGGATCGACACTCGGTTTAGCCGTTTAACTACTATAGATTAGTGCGCTTGCGAGTAAACAATTAAAATTAACAACACAAGACTATAAAAATTGCTTCTTTATTCTTAAAGATGTGGCCAACATATAACTCATCTTCGTTTTGTTGGTCCATATCCATGGCAGAATTAACTGCCGCATCTATCTCCTCATATGTGATGTGTGCATAGAGTAGCTCCTCGTCATAGTATGACAGCTCTTCATCATCCACATTCATATCATTTGTGGCAATTACATTGTCTACCGCATCATCCCCCTCACCTTCAACTATTTGTTGAGCAATTTCTTCACCTCTGACCCATTTTTCATTCATGTCAGAATCTTCTCCACTTGCTTCGCTAATATTATCTTCACCTTCATTGACCTCATTTTCATCAATATCTTCATCGTGGATATCAGTTCCCCTACATATGAACATTGCATATGTATTAAATTTCATATGACTTAGCCCCTTCTTTAAAGCCTAAAAATGTAATATTCATTTATGAATATATATTTTACCTTTGATTAGATGGTCTAGTATCAGTATGACCAACACTTGTGTAGGGGTAATGAATGCCTATTGAATTTTGAGTTCCATACTATGCACCGCCTTGAGACATTTGAAAGCTAAATGGCTCGTGTACATGCGATGTGTACCTTCCATATTACACACAAAATTAAAAATTTAGCATCCTATATTTCATTGATAATTATAAAATTCAAAAAGGATTCACAACTTAATAAACCTTACCTCCAATTAGGTCCACTTCCATCGTTAATAGGGGCAAATGACCTATGACGTTCATTTGAAGCTACTGTCATATATAAATTTCCTTGTTCTTTATCTTCTACCGGCATTTGCATATGTCTTTCATTTTTCACATTTCTTTCAGAACTCCCGTGTGAGCTCCTATGTGAGTTCCTGTGTGAACTACTTCGCCTTTCACTAGGCACTCGGGCCGCTTTTTCGAAAAATAATTCAAAATAAATTATGTGACGCGAGTGGTGAAACATAAAACCTATTGATGCATCATCATTTATACATATTAGTGTCATTCTCAATCTATATGTCAGAATATTACATTTTATAGTAATTTTCCATCTTCTTCCATCCCACCCAACCTTGCTAGCTACTTGCATCTCAAATTCATCATATTTAGACGGTTTCTTAATTAATAATCCTTCTGTGCATATGTCATAGTTAAGTAAAAAACTAACCATTTCTTCTGCCATCTCTACTCAATTCATAAACAATAGATTACATTAATATTGGATTAAGCAATTGACTCAAAATAACTACTTTACTTAACATAACATGAGATAAGCTATGGACAAAATAACCATTCTCCACCTAGAATATATATATTTTAAGCATTCACCACCTAGGCGACATCTCATATGAAGTACCAATCTAAGGCAAGCACTAAATGAAGATATAAGCTGAGCTAAAAAACATGTAAATAGAAGTAAACTAATCACTATTGACAAAAGTTTGTTAAAAAAATAAAGACAAACTATGGACAAAACAACCATTCTAGATATATAAAAAATGGAAATTAAAAGGACCAATAATTCTATAGATTACGAATTTCAAAACAACATTTTATCATATTTATCCATGTTCATGTTCATTTATAAAATGTATTTCAAGAACAAAGGCATACGACTAGTTCAACTTCAGTCCAATTTCAAATATTTCAAATGATAAAAAATCTTATGATGCTAGTTCCTCATCATAGTAAACACATTCCAAGACAATTGGCCAACAGATCTAAATGCACAAATCATTTATTAAAAAATAACAAAAAAAAATACCTTTAACAGATCTAAATGCCCAATCAACCAAATCCCTAAATTGAAATTAGGGCAAGCGAAATTCCTGGAATTGTCAAACACGAAATCTAAATTGTGCACAGCTGGTGGAGGACAGGATCTAGTTGGCGGTACTCAAATACGACGACCGGTGACACAGCGGGGGGCAGATGACAGGAACTAGAGGCGGAGGATGGTCTTCTAAAGCATGGAAGAGTACTCACTAAAGTGAACTGGAGGCGGAGGTGTCGGGAATAAAATAAGATGATTTCGTCCTTTCAAAAAACAAAATCAGCTTAAGTTGATTTCATCCTTTAAAAGGACGAAATCTATTTCGACCGCGGCCCCAAGCAGAAATTGTTAAGTTGTGTGATTTCGTCCTTCTAAAGACAAAATCGGGTTAATTGTTATAAACCGATTTCATCCTTCCAAAGGACGGAATCATATAAATTTTTTTAAAAAAAGCCACATAGGTGCCAATGGCTTGGCTGGCGCCTGCACGGCAAAAAATAACACCACTTTGGGAAATATTTTCCAAAGTGGGTTGATTTGGTAAATATTTTTTTTAATTATTATATAAATAATTTTCCTTAATTTTTTTATAATACACCAAATGACAGGGTTCCTCCAACCAAGCACAAGACCCAAAAAGAATTAGGTATTATCATTTTCCCTATACATCTTTTTTCTCAAAGAGTAGTTATCCCCTTTTCACTGGTTTGCACCCATTTATGCGCTTGTAGTTCAATGTCACTCACATTTTCTTGTGAACTTCGTTTCCTTTACACTGGTGAGCCTCCCATTCTACTCATAACCTCAAAAATTGCTTTGCCAAAATGGTACCTCCTTACCGAAGTAGAAACCCCTATCATTCTAAACCCTGGCCAATGGTTATTCGGCTACATACCCTTATACTTCATCTTATCTAAAGTTTGATCAGCACCTATCCCTCCCAATCTATTTCTCATAGCCACTACTGAATGCAAAAGTAGGAAATAGACTAAGGGTTTCATCATTAGTTCTTCAAATGTCTTAGCTCAAGGTTAACAATAAGAAAGAAGGTTTTTAATTGTATTTAGACATTTTTGGGGTGTGGTTTGTTGCATGCATGCTAAGTTTCATTTGATTTTACTCGTATTATGCATATTTACTCTAGAAGTATGCTAAAATAAAAAAGTGTAGTGATTTTTTTGGGGAGAGGAGGGGAAGGGGGTAGGATTTTAAGTAGTTGTTGAGGATGATAAAACATCCAACTGTAAAAGGACAAAAGCCGACTGAGCTAATTATCGATTATCAACTAGGTTGACTAGGTCAATTGTCAAAACCTCTCCTTACCCTGAGAAGTATCTCTCTCTATGCGGCCGAAGGTGGTTGATAGAACCTCTCCTCACCTAGGATGTTTCTCTAACTACATGCCCGAAGGCAACAGATAGAACCTCCCCTTACCTAAGGATGTTTCTCTCTCTTTGCAGCTCGTTGGGGAAGGACAAAGCCTCCCCTAAAACCAGGCCGCTTCTCTTTATTTGGGCCCCGAGGATGGTAAATAGAGCATCCTCTTGCCCCGAGATGTTCCCCCCTCTAGGGTCACCAACTCAAGGAATGGACTATTTCATTTCCTAAATCACCCTTAAATTAGCTAAGAACATCTTTTGAACGGGCAAAATCAAACTCTGAATAGGCAAAAAAAATTTGCAAAAATTGAAGAATTGCATGTGAACCATGCGTACACATGCACGTGATAGGCATGTGTCACACTCCTGTGATGCACTCGGCACATCTATCGCATGTGTGGTGCTCAACAGCCCCCTGTATGCGGGGCATCCGCACATTGTGTGGGCCACGACTTGATCCGCATGGGTGAGACTCACGGCTCCAGTGCCTAGCAAGGGAGCTGACATGCGTAATGCAGATCCTTTCCCACGTATGCGTAGTTGGCCCACGATGACACAAGCCTCATGCCGCATGGCACAATTCAGTGCACCTATTGGCATGACTAACGCAGGCCGCCGGTGACCTGCTGTCAGTGCATACATCAGCAAATTTATCCTCTTCTTACTTTTATATTATTTTTTCCATTTCAAATTTTAAAATGTGATAACTTCCTACCTTGAAGTCAAAATCGAGCATTCATGGTACTGATAGATTCATATCGATAAGCCCTTTGAAATTAGGTTCACATAGGTAGTTTATCCTACACTTTTTAAGTGGGTCTCTCCTATGTCGCAGGCTTCCCAAGGTCGTAACTTTCATTCCCAACCTCCATTTTACGCGTTCTTTGATTTGTTATGCTCGTTACTTCGATCTCTATACATATACGGGGATTTCATCCCTTAAAACTCCCTAAATATTATCCAAAAAAATAAAATTACCGCTAACCCCTCTAAATAGACAAAATCAGAAAAATGGGCATCACACCCAAAACAAAACAACACAAGGGCTTAGCTTAGCTCACATACAAATAAAACACTCAGCTCACATTAACATCAAAAATATAATCCATAAGAAACATCAAATAAACCTCATACAATTTGGTGTTAATAACACAAGAGCATATCCATTCCCTCACACATACAACCTGTAGAAATCTCATTCATGTGTCATATGTCCATAAACAACACTTGTGCATCATGGTATTAAATATATCTCATAATCACATACTCATCTTGTGCATTTATTCAAATTTCATAATCCATACACATCTTACATGAACAAGTATCACAATCCACATCCATCCTACATAATCAAATCTTACAATTCGTACACAGCCTGCATCGACATGAGCATCATTATTCCTACATAACATGTGTTAACGAGCAATTATAGTCCATACACAACATGTGTAAATAACATGATGAATGCATCTCGATAGAGAAATCAACATGTTCACCCTGGTCGAAGCCGAAGGAGACTTGCTCAACCTAGAAATCCTTAAAAAAGAAGACCTAAGCAGTTTGGTCAAATCATGACTAGAAGTGCCACTTGGTAAGCGGGTACATATGGACAATGTCACACCCCGGCAAATGCCACCCCTGAGTTGAACCCGGTCCAAGGAGAAAGCGGCACGCGGTGCATCCTTGGGTAGAACATCACGAAGTTGCTCACGTATACTTTGTACAAAAGCAAAATGAGTAAGGAAATGACTACTAATTAAAAACATTAGTCCACACATACCGACATCCTTAGTCATAAACAACCCACACATGGCTAAAAATATGTCTAAGTCCACAATGGCTAATCAAAGTCTTAATCCAACATTGGCTAGTAAAGTGTGAAGTAAGAGTCTAAAATATAATCTCAACATGACATGTGATCAAACTAACATAGTCAAGACATCTCTATAAAACCTATCCCCTCAAAGGTCAGCACTGTCCCCATGTTCTACAAAGAGTTCATCCAACAACCTGCATGACACAATATGCAGCCCCAAAACAAAACACAAACAAAGAGGGGTGAACCACAAGCTCAGCAAGGGTTTTAATACAAAAAGTAAATTCATAAGGACAACATAGACATAAATCACACAACATTCATCACATAATAAATCACTATTCCTATTCATCATGGAATAATCACATAAACTCATGCCGCTTGTGCATCATGTCATAGTTTACATTCCATAAGCATCTACTCATGCCACATGCATATCATGCAATATTTATAACATATTTCATCCTCACATACTCATGCTACCTACATATCATGCTATATATAATATATTTTACCATCACATATTCATGACACCTGCATATCATGCTATACATAGCATATTTCACCATCACATATTTATGCCACCTGTATATCATGCTATATCTATAACATTTTCATCATCAAATAGCCATGCCACCTGCATATCATGCTACAACCCTCATTCTATAAGTACATAACGTACCATATGTGCATTATGGGTTCAAATATAGCTCATAACATAGATATACCTCATGTGTAAACATGTGAAACTCAATATCATAATCACATCCTACATGAATTATTTTTTAACATAAACATATCATGTATATCTATTTCTCGATAAAAACATTCACCCTGCAACATCAAGTGCATCAACCACACACACCAACCTGCATATCTATGTAAATCATACCATAATCACATGTGTAGCATAAGCTTCATGTTCCTACACAACCTGTGTCAATGAACATTATCTTCCATACACATGCAACAATAATTGATAAATGTCTCACAATTGAGAAAATTAAACCTACTCATCAAGGTCAAAACCTCAAGTAAACTGCTCATCAAGACTGAAGCCCCAAGCAAATTGGTAAGTCGAAGCACACGGACATACCATCCTAGATTCTTCGGGTCCAAATAACTTATTATAGCATTTTGTTTTTCTCACCCATGGAGGAAATCCAGTCCTCAAAAGGATGTAAAACCCAATCCATTGGATGTATAACCCCATCCTTTTGGACGTAACACCAATTCAATAAGCCACCGATTGATTAATTTGACAACCAATGACATCCAATTGCATAACACGGCTAATCACGATTAATCTTATTTATCAATCAATTTCATGATGCATGCCACATGATGTATACGTGAGCAAATGCTAAACGATCTCAAGTATAAGTAAACATGCACAAATTAGTCCACATGTACATGAAACATGGTCCATTTGTGTCCAATAATATCATAAAGATCTACACAAGTATCTACATAAGTGGTAATGTTTAAGCCCAAACTAAGACATGTGAAACATGAACAAACTATAATCAATTATATATATGCATGCATCCATAATTTTATCATAGTTCTACCCTACTAGAATCATGGAGTAAATGTGATGAAAAACATAGGAATCTAAGTTCAAGAACAAGTATTACATCATACTAAACTTAGATAAGTATAAACATCACCATACTTAAGCTAGAACATGGGAACGTGATTTACCTAAAATTAATATAAAATGTGCAAGCATATATATATATATATATATATATATATATATATATATATATATATATATATATATATATATATATATATATATACATCATCATAGTTAAACCTACTAGAATCAAGAAGTAGTCATCAAACATGAATTTAAAGTTAGTTGAATATCATGCTAAAATTAAACAAAACAACCTAAATACTATTTGAGCTAAATCATGCATTCCAAGTTGGTCCTCATGCAATTAGAGCAGCATTTATAAGTAATAATAACTCATTTTAATCATAAGAAATTGGGCTTATGAGAATAGAACAAAACATGGCCAAAATACACAAAAAATAGCTAAAATCACAAAATTTGTCATTTGGCTATTCGAATGCTTGTTGGGCCTTTCAAACACCTTTAACAATTCACTTTTTGCCCATTTCCTGCTTCGTCTTCAACCCTCCAAAATTCAAACAAAAAATATCCAAAAATTCAAGATAAATTCTAAAATCATTATAAAACTTCATAATGTCAAAATATAACTCTATGACATAATCGATCTAATCATTCTCATGCATTATCACAAGAAAATAGTCATAAATAACATATTTTTAATAAATCACCATTAAAGCACAAAATGAAGCAAGAACCTACATAAACCTTCAAATATGCAATCCAATGGATAAAAGCATATGAGATGAAATCCCCTTACCTCTATGAAGTCCTTGGATCAATAAAGAAGCTTCAATCCTCAATGAGTCCTACCCAAAAATTAGGGTTTTTGTTAAAACTCATTTTAAATCAACTAATAAGCTTAAATCAATTTGAAAATAGGTAGATCTATTGTTTCGTTTGGTAAAAATGAAAATACCCATTTAGGGTTTTAAATCAAAATTAAAAGTAAAATTTTTAATAGAAGAAATTAAGAATCCATTTGGGGGAAATGAAGAAGGATTAAGAGCAAAATCGAAAGATTAGGGGTGATTAGGGTTAGGAAACATACCTAAATTGGATTTTTCTCTATGAGAAATGGGGGTAGAACACCTCCTTCTCCCTTGCACAACCCTTTCTTAAATGGGTAAGTGGCTAGGGTTTTTCCTTAAATAGTAAGGTGTTGGCTATATTTACAAATTGTTAGGATGTAAAAATATGTTAAAACGTCCTAAGTGGCTAATTAGGGTTATTTTGAGGCTAAAAATAAATTTAATCATTCCAAAACTTACTAAAATGAATTAATAAAAGTTTAGAAGGTTGAATGGGTTACACGCCATCAAACGTGGACATGGAGCCCACAACAGGGTCTACACTCTTAATTAAGAAAAAATTACCATAAATTCCCATAAAATTTGTAAAAATGAAATAAATCAAGTTTAATATTAAAGCATATAAAAATAGAATTAAAACTTGTTAAAACCATAATTACTAACCCTTAACCCCAAAATTAAGTCAAACCAACAATTTAAGCAAAACCACACAATATCACATAATTAAATAGAAATTAAACTGGGTTAAAATTAGAGATCTTACACCCTACCCACCTTATAGGAATTTTATCCCCAAAATTCTCTATTGAATGGCAGTGAAAAGATGAGGGTATTTCTCCTTCACTTCGTTTTCTCTTTCCCACGTGGCTTCTTCCACATTATGATTCTACCATAAGACTTTCACCAACTGGATCACTGTGTCTAAAGGTCTTCTCCTTCTTGTCCAATATAAGCACTAGCGACTCCACATAAAAGAGATCCTCCCTAAGCTCCAATGGTTCAAAATCTACTACCTGGGATGGATCCAAACTTTCGAAGAAGTGAAACATGAAAAATATTATGAATGTTAGCGAGCTGAGGAGGTAGGGCCACCCAATATGCCACAATGCCAATGCACTCTAGGACTTCAGATGGTCCAATAAATCGAGGAGATAGTTTTTCCTTATTGACAAAACAAACAACACAACGGGAAGGAGAGATTTTCAAGAACACATGATCACCCACATCAAACTCTAGATCTCGCTACCTCTTGTCGGCATGGCTCTTTTGCCGACTATGTACCATTTGCAATCTCTCCCAAATTATTCGGATCTTCTCCACTGATTGATGCATCAATTGTAGGATGGGGGTAATGGAGATGTCCTTTGGGACTATGAAAGTGCAATTAAATATTTTTGATGCATCTAACTATTTACCTACAACTTATGATGCTGAATATTTTATGGAAGACAATTATAGGTTTGATACTTTTGATAGAGGTCCATCTTTTGTAGCAGCAATCCATAGTTAAGTTGTGCCTTCTAGTTTTCCTAAATCATCCTTTTGGACACTGAAGTGAAAAGCCCATGCCAATATCTACCACTCGCCCTAACATATTTGAGAATGTTGCCATTGTCTGGCTAAAGACAATGAACTTAGCGCTTCTTGGGAGACACCCATGTTTTTTATATAATTCTTTTCCTTCATTTTTTTTTATCTTCTTTGCTTCATTTAGTTTTATTTACTTATTTTTCTCGACTATCATTTCTTTTCTCATTATAGTTTTTGTTTGTTTTGTGGGATATAGTACTTTAGGTTTGGGGGAATGCTCATCCCTTATATTTATCTTTTTTGTCTCAATCTTATGTACTTCACTTTCATATTAGTAGATTAGTTATGCTTGCAGGTGATATCTTTATTTCCCTCTCTTACTTATTCTTGTCATTGTTGTATATATTTTATTTAACATTGTGGACAATATTCATTTTAAGTTTTGGGGTGTAGAATAATACTTTATTTCTAATTTTTCTTTCTTATTTTTTCTTTTAGGATGTATTAGAGTATTTTTTGTTATTTTTATCAATTTTTCTATGTTGTTTTTATCACCTATTTTCTTTTAAAATCATGTGTCTATTTTTAAAGAGAACAATTTCATGTAGAAAGTTCAAGTAATTAATTAAGTGATGAAAGAAATTAAGTGAGTAATTTCTGTTCTATTTTCTTTATCTTGGAAAGTTATATATTTTTAAATCACATTTTACACACTTGAAACTTGTAGGAATATAATTTTATAATTTATTACTTGTAATCTTAGTGAGATATCTTTAACTAAGCATATTTTTTGAAACATGGCATTCGAGTAATTCTTAATGTTTTATGACAAATCTTTATGCTTAGCTATCATTTGAAACCAAAATTGGGATAAATTTGTAATGAAAAAATTACTTGTATCTTAGTGAGATATTTTTAACTGAGCATATTTTTGGAAACTTGGCATTCAAGTAATTCTTAATGTTTTATGACAGATCTTTATGCTTAGCTATCATTTGAAACCAAAATTGGGATAAGTTTGTCATGAAAAAATGAATAAAAAAAGTTGAAAAAAAGATAGATTGATTAAAAAAAGAAAAAAGAAAAAAATTGGTTATTTATCTTTTGACTGAGTAGCTAGGTCTCATGCTTGGGAAAGCATTCGGGTTTGTGTCAAAAAGTGAAAAATTGAAAGAAATTTTGTTATGACTTGTTTCGTTCTATGACATTTATAGTTCGAGTAATTAAGCCTAAAGGGTGTCTCAATACCTAGTGCCTTAAGCCAACTGGATTATGGACACTGACGTAATGTTTATTCAATAGACTATTTAGAAAGCTTAATAAAACTAAGTATACCACAAGTCATATTTTGACGTATATTATACTCTTATTCCCTGACTTTAATTAAAAATTTGAAGTCATTACATGAGGTTTTATTATGAGATGTTAAGGAAAAAATATTGTCATTGTTATATTTTAAATTAGTAAACTTTCATAAGCTTTGTTAATGGGTCACTTAAGATATGTTTGTTAATAAAGTATGAAATTGCATGACTACAAGTTTCTACACTTCATATTTTTGAAATGTTTATATGTAGTTGCACAATTATTTCTAAGATGAGGTTATATAATGGATGATTCCTTCCTTGAAAATGATGAGATCAAAATTATTTATGTGTATCAAGTATTAGTGGTTATTTTTTAATAAATAGTTATGTATTTTTAAGACAAGATTATTTTTAGAATTATTTTTCTTGTTTTGTTTTTTTCTTAGGTTTAAATGTTTTTTGGTCTCATTGTTGCAAATCCTCACGAGACGCAACTCATCCAATTAGGGACACCTAAGGGTTTAAAGGCTTATTGCATATACTAAATGCAATTGTGCTTCCCCACGAAAGTAGAATTTATTTATTTTTTTAGATTAATTATTTTATTTTGTTTTGTTTTGCTCGAGGACTAGCAAAATATATGTTTGAGAGTATTTGTGTAACGACCCGAGCCAGGCCCACAAAATCACTAATAGAAAATTTTCTATTTCCTTATGCCAGGAATCAACATCTGTCTGCGAGAGGTACAACATTCATTTACGCATTACGTATCTATTGGACATTAATCTCACACAATCGGATCCAAACGTAGTTCTGCCTAACGGCTACTACATACAACAATCGTCACAAAATCATATACGTTAAAATACATATATACTAATATTTATAAAAATTCGTCATATATCGGAGTCAAGCAGAAATTAATATGCCAAAAACGTACATCTCGCTCTACTACCGAGCGGGATCATAACCACACATACACGTCTCACTCTATCACTGAGCCGAGACCGAAAACACATATTACATGTCTCGCTCCACCCTAGAGTGAGACCACACACAATATAGCATATAAGTGTACAACATGGCATATAAAGCACACATCATGGCATATAAGCATAGCAAGCATATGGATCGTAGCATAGCACACATCATAACTAACACATGTTGTTCTATAATTAAAACAAGATCAGAAATGCTTACTCTCATCATGTCTCGTAAGGTATCGATATTCGGAGTTACTTGTTCCTTCTGGGCGTCCTCCCCTTCAGATCCGGAGGTAGTTGACAGAGCTTCCTCTAGCCTTTATATGTCCCTCGTCTCGCACTGAAAGACTACGTACGAATGTTCTCCTTACTGGAGACTCTTCTCATTTTCTTCTTCCATGAGCGGTGGACAAAACCTCCCATACTCTAGATTGTTTCTCTTGTTGAGGCTCGGGAACTACGGACAAAAGCCCGTCTTGCTCCGGTTGTTCGAGGATGATGGGCAGGGCCTCTCCTAGTCTCAGGCCATTTCCTCCTCATACGATTGCCAACTCAGAAAATAGAACCCTCCATTGCGTAGAACACACTTGATTTAGTCAAGAACGCCTCTTGAATCGACTAAATCGGAGTTAGGATGGCCAGAAACAGAGAAAACGAAGTTGGTCAGTGCTCGAAGATAAAGGGCAGAACCTCTCCTTGTTTTGGGGTGTTTCCTCCTCATACGATAGCCAACTCGAAAAAATGACCACTCCATTGCATAGAGCATGCTCGATTTAGTAGGAAATGGGTCTTGAATGGCCTTAATCGGCCTCAGAACGGTTAGAAACGGGGGAGAAGAAGTTCTGACTAAAAAACTGCACAAATGGACTATTTATAGCCCCCGAGCCGCCAGAATAAACTGCGGCACCACGAAACTGCGGCACCGTGCCACACTAAAATGCAGCGCCGCCAGAGACAGTGGCACCCGCCATTTTCCCATGCCATGCACGTGCAGTAACTGCACGTTCTGTGCACCGTGATCGTGCGTCCGTCGCGAGCGCCGCACTCCTCTTTTCTATCTTTTTTTTTTAAAAAAAAAACAAACCTTCAAACGCACGAAACTTCCTACTCCGGATTCGGATTCGCACATTGTTGGTACCGTTGGAATTGTATCAATTAGCCCTTCGATACTAACCAACTTAAAGCAGTAACTTGTGCTCTTTGCAAGTGGGTCCCACCTATTTTCCACACTTCTTGATGTCGTAATTTCCGGTCCCGACCTCTGTTTCGCCCGTTCTTTGATTTGTTACACTCGTTTCTTCGAGCTCTACTCAAATATGGAGGTTTAAACCATTGAAAACCTCTAAAATTTATCATAGAATTATCCAATTAGGCCTAACCCTTCAGGTTAGATGTAATCGAAAAATGAGTCATTACACTCTCCCCCCTTAATTGAATTGCGTCCGCGCAATTCGCCTAAACCACTCTTCTGCACACCTCACAATCTGATTGTTACCTAGATAATAAAAACAAACAACATTCCAATAATTTTAAATATCGGAAAAAACATTTGAAACACACTCCAATAGTTACCCAGATAAATCATTCAAAAATCTAAATCTGATAATTAAGGTCGGATAACACTTTTCAAAAAACATAATCCTTAATAATCGGCTAAAACACACACATACAAATCTGATAATCACAGAGTTAAAACAAAATGAAATCCGATAAATTGAAATCGGATAAAACACTCATGAATAGAATTCAATAGGTAAAACTCGGATTACACATTCACAACCAGGGTCTGATACTTTCATAGTTGTATAAACCCTTCACAACATAATCCGATTACTCATGATCGGTTAAAACACTTTAATCACAATCTGTTTTTTACGTCAAAATCAGATAAATCAAAATTCAAAATTAGGACGCGAGTAGTAAATTTGAATCAAGCAGATTTCGTCAAACACAAATCCAAAACAATCTCAGATTTTCATTATCCATGAATTCACAATCCGATAATTTGATCGGAAAATCATTCCAAAAAATTTGATTTAAAAGCAAACACTTTTTTTTTCAAAACACAGCAGATCAAATCAGCTTGAACACGGCAAAGCACAACTCAGATTTGGGTCACAACACAAGCCGTGATACCCAACGGCCTACCCTCGGGGCTCATGGGGCAACGAGGGCCACTAAGGGAAGGAGTTTCCCCATGATGCTCCACCCTGTGCGTGCCACTAGACGATTTTTTTATCGGCAGGCATCCACACATACGTCCATTACACTAAATGGTACGTACACACATAACATCACAAGCTGCGATACCCAACGGCATACCCTCGGCACTCATGGGGCAAACGAGGGCCACTATGGGAAGGAGTGTCCCCATGATGCTCCACCCTGTGCGCGCCACTAGCTAATTATTTTTCTCGGCGGACATCCACTATTGATAGTTTTTAGGCTTTATACCAAATAACTATTTGACCCAAATTATCGAAAAAATGACCCATCATCCAGTTATGCTTAACCCGGGGGGGGTTAAGGGTAATTTGGTAATTTGATATCAGGGTTACGGGGTTTCATTAGGTGAAATCCTTGTATCTGGGTAGAGCTCGAAGTAACGAACACAACACACCCAAGAACACTCAAAATGGAGGTTGGGAACGAAAGTTATGACCTCGGGAAGCGTGCCACATGGGCGGGACCCATTTTAAAAGTATGAGATAAACTACCCATGTGGGGTCTAGTTTTGAAGGGTTCGTTGATACGAGTCCATCGGTACCAAGATCATGCAATTCCGACTTTAGGAAGTTGGAATTGTATTTGAATGAAATAATAATAAAATATTCAAGAAAAGACGAAACAGCTGACGTCATCGAGCCGAGCCGAGCTGGAAAAGGAGCCGCGCCGCGAAACCGGTGCGAGATCGTGGCCGTCGCGTGACGCGGGTCCCACGCGATCGCGAGGCGGACGCGCGCGTCGCGCGTGAGACGCGCGGCGCGGTCCTGTGTGCAGCGCGTTAACGTGTGCGTTATGCGCACCGCCTCCGATTTTGGGCCAATTGCGACCTGCCACATGGCGCGAGCACGTGTGCGAATTTTTCCTCTTCTCCCGTACGCTCGCACGCCAGTTTCCTATAAATAGCTCATTTCGTTCATTTTTCTAGAGGAGTTTCTGGAGTCATTCTGCGTCCATTTTCTTCTGTTTAAAATGCGTTCCTGGCTAAATCGAGGGTGTTCTACGCAATGGAAGAATCAATTTTTCAAGTTAGTAACCCTATATAGGGGAAACATCCCGGGCCAAGGGGAGGTTATGTCTGCCGCCTACGGGCGCGAAAAGGGTAAAATATCTCCGGGTAAGGGGAAATTCTCCCACGTTTTCTCATTTTCCGTTCTTCGTTTCTTACTCATTTTAAGTCCGATTAGAGTCATTCAAGTGGCTTTCCTAGCTAATTCGAGGGTGAGCAACGTAATGGAAGCATCCACTCCTCGAATTATCAATGTTATGTGAGCGAAACATCCCAAGGGTAAGGGGAGGTTCTGCCCGTTGCCTACGGGCACGGGAAGGGAAAAGTGTCTTCGGACAAGGGGTGGTTCCGTCCGCTGCCTACGTGCGCTATGAGGGTAAAGTGTCTCCGGGTAAGGGAAGGTTCTGTTTTTCGTCTACGGACGCAAGAAGGGTAAAGTATTCCGAAGTTACAGGAGGTTCTGGCCGCAGTCTCCGGATTAGAAAGGGCAGACGCTCTGAGGAAATGAGCAACTCCGAACATCGCCACTTTCGAAATTGGAGGGGAGTACGCTTTCCTGACCTTCTAGTTTAATATGCTTTATATGACTGCACATCTTGATTTATTCTGTTGTGATCTGAAATGCTCTCTGCTATGACGTGACATACTCTGATCTGATATGACCAGTATGGTCGGATAAAATCTGATATGATCTGATATGATCCAACAGGTTCTGTAGTGTGTTCTGCTCCGCTCTATGATAGAGTGGGATGTGTGTTTTGTTAGTATTCTTCTCACCTACGTGAGATGTGTGTTTTCTGATATATTGGCTTTCATTTAACTCCGATGACTGATAAGATTTCCGTTGGATTCCAAACGAATCATTCAGATATAACGTATACGTATTTTATCGTATATGATTTTCTGATGTTTGGTAAATGTATTAGCCATTAGGCAGAACTACGTTCGGATCCGATCGTATTGGAATAACGTCAGAGATGGTATCCAATATGTACGTAGGCAACCAACGATAAAATAACGTTGGCCCGATCCAAATTAGTTATAAAATTAGGGTTATTCTGATCTACGCACAATGGAACGTTAAAGCTCCGTAGTGTGCAGATGAACGTTACGACTCTCGCACTCAGAGTCTGCAGCTCCTGGTCGGTCAGTTTTAATTTTTCCGCTAATTTTTGACACTCCGATTGTGTTTTCCGATCTAACCCCCGGTCCGGGTCAGGTGGTGCGGGTCGGGGCGTTACAGAATGGTATTGGAGCATTACTCTGTCTAGGAGAGCAAAATATTTTAAAATATATAGTGATTTGTTTCATATTCGAATTTTTAATTTGGAATTTATGTG
Organism: Saururus chinensis; assembly: GCA_035235625.1. Lineage (NCBI taxonomy): Eukaryota > Viridiplantae > Streptophyta > Magnoliopsida > Piperales > Saururaceae > Saururus > Saururus chinensis. The sequence goes on from CP141142.1 coordinate 6,425,463, forward strand.
TTACGAATATGTTATCAGATTTAATATAAAGTTCGATTGTGATTTTTGTCATTTTGCACATGTGTCATCGGCTTTATGATGAATTCCGATTGTAGTCTGCAGCTATGACATCGAAGTTAATATAAGTTTTGATTCCACCTGCATGTTAACGAAAAAAAAAATCCTAAATGTTAGTTTTGCGTATGTGACATTGGAATTAAGGATAATTCCGATCGTGAATCTCCATTCTCTACGACTGATATTGGAATTTTTGTTTCAAACGTGTGACATCATATTTAATGCCAACTTTCATTTTTGAATTTTATGTTCCACATGTATTATATCCAATTCGAAGAAAATTCCGATTGTGAACCTTTTATTATTTATCTATGATACAGGATTTGTGGATTCCAATTTTTGAACTTCTGCATGTGTTATATCAGACTCAAGATGAATTCTGATTATGAGTTTTTGTTCTCCAAATGTTTTATTCAATTTTCTACAAACTTCAATTTCAAATTTCTTTATGCACGAGTGACATCAGATTTAATATGAATTCTGATTGTCAGTGTCCGTTCTACAAATTTGTTATCAGAATTTAGGATTATTCCAATTTTGAATTTAATTCGTGTAATATCAGGTTTCAGACTTCTGATTTTTGAACTTCCGCTTGTGTTGTTTCGGATAAAGATGAATCCGATTAAGAGTTTCTGTTCTCCGAGTGTTGCATTTGATTTAATATGAATTTCAATTTTTCATCTTCCGATTTTGAATGAGAAATAATTTTAAATCTCTGTCTTACAAGCTTTGTAAGTAATTAAAGCTAAATGTCGATTTTGTGAATTTTAATTTCAAGTTAGAAACTATTTGATTTCCTGCCTGAATTTGTTACATAAGGATTTGGTACATCAATCCTTCTTATAAAAGTTTAATTCTAAATCTAAATTGATTTGAAAATTTTACATTGAATAAATTGTATCAGGTTTTAATTCGTAATTTTTATTTAAGAATGTGAGGCATTGGAATTGCTCTCAACTTTAATATTTATAAAATATGATTCATTTACTTATAAGTAATTTAGAATTTCCGTTCGACTTGTATTGTAGCAAATTGATATTACGAATTTCGCATCTGAATTGTTATTATTTAAAATTATTGTTCTAAATATTGGTTTGAAATAGATTTCAATATTCGATAGGAATTAATTTGAAATTTTATTTCAACTGTGATACTTGATTTAATACGACTTCCGATATTTGAACTTTCTGTTTGATATATCTGCAATTGAATATAATACAAACCTTCTGCTAGATCGAATTTGATGGGGAATTATGTTTGCGTGCGTTGCGTTAGATTGCCAATGGACTCGGATTTTATTCTGATTTATAAATTGAAACTATGTTTTGTATGTGTGGTATCTGATTTGATTCGAACTTTGATTTTACGAATTCTGGGTTTGAACTTTTTGTCTGGTCTATATGACATTAGATTTAATACGAACTACGAAGTTATAAATTTTATTTTTTTGAGAATGGTTTAACAATTTTGTTCTAAAATCAGTTGTATTAATTTGTTTTAAAATCCTATTTTGCATATGTTACATCAAAATTCCAAGGGACTCCAAATTTGTGAATTTTGATGACTTGAAATTTTATTTTGTCCATATAGTATCGGACTATATCTGAATCTTGATTTTTATAAATTTTAATAAATCAAAAATATCTATTTTGAAAATATATTACATAATTATTTTAGTAACTTAAATTTCAAATAGTCTGTCAAATTTATGATAATAGAATTACCAATGATTAATCATCAAACACCCGTGATATGGAAATTGGAGTTAGTGTATAGAGACAATTTTTTTAACTTCAAGTTTGATTTGGAATTTTGTTCTGAGTACCATGTTAACCAGGATTATATGTTCTGATTTAAATGTGCAAAATTTGTTTACTGTCATACGTTTTGATATCTGATGAAATACCTCTAATATATATATATATATATATATATATATATATATATATATATATATATATATATATATATGTTTTCTGTCAGATGACTTGATTTTTTTTTATATATAAAAGAACTCTATGAAAAGAGTCCGAATGATGTCTGATATATTTTCCGTCTGATATTTTCAATTCTGAATGATTCCGAGAAAAGATTCTGAGTAACAACTACTTTTAATAAAATTTCTGCTCTGATGCGTATACTGATACGCGAGTGCTTCCACTCTCTGGATACCCACCGAAAAAAATAATCGGTTCTGGCATGCACACGGGTGTGGAGCATCATGGGAAAGCTCCTCACTTTCTGAGCTCCTTGCTACCCCATGAGTACAAGGGGAACGCCGTTTGGTATCATGGCTCTGGTTTTCTCGTCACTCGGACGAACCGACAAATTGTGCATCTGTTTCTGCATCAAAATTATTTCTGAATGAGTCTTTTCTGATAAATGATTTTCTGAAAAAGATTATAATCATTTTCATATATTTTTGCTTAGCATTATTTTAGATTTTAACTCAACCCACAGTGTAGGGGGTTTTAAATTCTAAATTTATGCTTATTACACATGTTTTTAGGAAAATATGATATTGGAGAAATAATTTATACATACTGCATTATGTTTTGAATATGTGCACTTTCTGGGTAGTTTTAGGGTAAAACCTGAAACTCTTAGTGCACTCTCTGTCTGGATACCCACCGAAAAATCGGTTCTGGAGCATGCAAATAGGAGTGGAGCATCATGAGAAAACTCCTATCCTTCTGAGCCTCTCGCTACCCCATGAGTGTCGAGGGGAACGCTGTTCGGTATCACGGCTTTATTCTATCCGATCTATCTAATTTTTCTTTTTCCATATGTTCTGTCTGATCTATTTGATTTGTCTGTTCTGTTCGATCTGTTCATTCTGTCAAATCTATTTGATCTATTTGTTTTGTCTGATCTATCCATTCTAATCCGTCTGTTCTGTCAATTTTGTCTAATCTGTTTGATCTGTTCTGTCCGTTTTGTTTAATGTATCGGATTTGTCTATTTATTCCATTCTGGATCATCTATATGTTCTGTCTAATATGTCTAATCTATCCGTTCTGTTTGTTATGTCTGCTATGTCCATTATGTTCGTTTTGTCTATTATGTATGTTTTGTATGATCTGTTGTTTTGTCCATTTTATTCTGTTTGTTCTGTTTGACTGATCTATCAGTTCTGTCTCATTTGTCTGTTCTATCTGCTATATATCTAATATGTTTGATCCATCTATTATATCCAATCATTTTGTTCGGTCTGATCTAGTTGATCTGTTTGAAGTTTCTAATATGTCTTCTCTATCCGTTCTGTCTGTTCTATCTGTCTGATATGTCAGTTATGTCTATTCTGTCTGATATGTCAGTTATGTCTGATCTATCAGTTTTGTCAATTCGGTTTAATCTATATAATCTATCTGTTCTGATCAATCTATTATGTCTTTTCTATCCGTTCCATTTGTTTTGCCAGATGTGTTTGATATGTATATTCTGTCTAATCTGATCTGTTTATTTGATCTCACAGACCCGTCCATTCTATTTAATCTGTTTGTTCTTTTCTAATCTTGAAAAATTATCTAACTTTGAAAATACTATTCACTTTCTATTATTTGATATAAATTATCATATTTTGATTGTGTGATTTATTGGTTGATTTAATTTTGCCAAAGTCTGGATTGATTTATCTGTTATGATTTGATTCGACCTATTTCCGAAAAACTACTTATCCAATGTTATAAATCCATTCTGATGTGAGCCCGGGGAGGGTTAAGGGTAATTTAGTAATTTGATATCAGGGTTACGGGGTTTCATTAGGTGAAATCCCTGTATCTGGGTAGAGCTCGAAGTAACGAACACAACGCACCCAAGAATACTTAAAACGGAGGTTGGGAACGAAAGTTACGACCTCGGGAAGCATGCCACATGGGCGGGACCCACTTTAAAAGTACGAGATAACCTACCCATGTGGGGTCTAGTTTTGAAGGGCTCGTTGATAAGAGTCCATCGGTACCAAGATCGTGCAATTCCGACTTCGGGATAAAAAGTTATTGCATTTTGAAGTTGGAATTGTATTTGAATGAAATAATAATAAAATATTCAAGAAAAGACGAAACAGCTGACGTCATCGAGCCAAGCCAAGCCGGAAAAGGAGCCGTGCCGTCGCGCCGTGAAACCGGTGCGAGATCGCGGCCGTCGCATGACGCGGGTCCCGCGCGATCGCGCGTGAGACGCACGGCGCGGTCCTGCGCGCTGCGCGTTATGCGCACCGCCTCCGATTTTGGGCCAATTGCGACCTGCCACATGGCGCGAGTGCGTGTGCGAATTTTTCCTCTTCTCCCGTACGCTCGCACGCCAGTTTCCTATAAATAGCTCATTTCGTTCATTTTTCTAGAGGAGTTTTTGGAGTCATTCTGCGTCCATTTTCTTCCGTTCAAAATGCGTTCCTGGCTAAATCGAGGGTCTTCTACGCAATGGAAGCGTCAATTCTTCGAGTTAGTAACCCTATATAGGGGAAACATCCCAGGCCAAGGGGAGGTTATGTCTGCCGCCTACGTGCGCGAAAAGGGTAAAATATCTCCGGGTAAGGGGAAATTCTCCCACGTTTTCTCATTTTCCGTTCTTCGTTTCTTAATCATTTTAAGTCCGATTAGAGTCATTCAAGTGGCCTTCCTAGCTAATTCGAGGGTGAGCAACGAAATGGAAGCATCCACTCCTTGAATTATCAATGTTATGTGAGCGAAACATCCCAAGGGTAAGGGGAGGTTCTGCCCGTTGCCTACGGGCACGGGAAGGGAAAAGTGTCTTCGGACAAGGGGTGGTTCCGTCCGCTGCCTACGTGCGCTATGAGGGTAAAGTGTCTCCGGGTAAGGGAAGGTTCTGTTTTTCGTCTACGGACGCAAGAAGGGTAAAGTATTCCGAAGTTACAGGAGGTTCTGGCCGCAGTCTCCGGATTAGAAAGGGCAGACGCTCTGAGGAAATGAGCAACTCCGAACATCGCCACTTTCGAAATTGGAGGGGAGTACGCTTTCCTGACCTTCTAGTTTAATATGCTTTATATGACTGCACATCTTGATTTATTCTGTTGTGATCTGAAATGCTCTCTGCTATGACGTGACATACTCTGATCTGATATGACCAGTATGGTCGGATAAAATCTGATATGATCTGATATGATCCAACAGGTTCTGTAGTGTGTTCTGCTCCGCTCTATGATAGAGTGGGATGTGTGTTTTGTTAGTATTCTTCTCACCTACGTGAGATGTGTGTTTTCTGATATATTGGCTTTCATTTAACTCCGATGACTGATAAGATTTCCTTTGGATTCCGAACGAATCATTCAGATATAACGTATACATATTTTATCGTATATAATTTTCTGATGTTTGGTAAATGTATTAGCCATTAGGCAGAACTACGTTCGGATCTGATCGTATTGGAATAACGTCAGAGATGGTATCCAATATGTACGTAGGCAACCAACGATAAAATAACGTTGGCCCGATCCAAATTAGTTATAAAATTAGGTTTATTCTGATCTACGCACAATGGAACGTTAAAGCTCCGTAGTGCGCAGATGAACGTTACGACTCTCGCACTCAGAGTCTGCAGCTCCTGGTCGGTCAGTTTTAATTTTTTCGCTAATTTTTGACACTCCGATTGTGTTTTCCGATCTAACCCCCAGTCCGGGTCAGGTGGTGCGGGTCGGGGCGTTACACACTGTTTTTCAAAATAGATTTTAAACAGAACTTTCAAAGTACCGACTTCTCAAAATTGAATTTCATATCAATATACCGGTAGGAATTACCTCGGAGTTATCCACTAACGTCCCATGTCCCATATGAACGTTTTGTGGTTGCTCCTTAGTAATTCTACCGTTGTTGAAAACATATAGAAATCAAACCACTGAGAAATCATGCACTGATTTCAAAACAAAATTCCCAATTATGTCTAACTCAAAATCAAAACTTGTAAAATAAGTGCCACACATGTAAAACAAAATTTTGATTCATTCCTGATTAAAATTCTTAAAATCAAAATCCATCATAAATGTACACAAAACAAAAATTTTAAATCAAATCCGATTCAACTCATAAAAAATTTCAACTTACGGAGGATTAAAATTTTGAATTCCTGAAATTAGAGTTTAAGTTAAATTTGATATCACCAATACAAAATGCAAGGTTCAAAAGCAAAGTTCTAACTAAATCAGCTTTATTAGTTGTAACAACATTTTCCGTCAATACTTGATGCAATATATCTAGATAGAAAATTTTAAATTAACTCTAATTAAAAGAATTAAACATGATGCAACATATTTAAAGATAATCAAATCATAAAATTGAAGTTCATATCCAATACCTTGCAATAAATGGTGAACAGAAATCCCAAATAATATATACATGTATACATATATATATATATATATATATATATATATATATATATATATATATATATATCTTAATATGGGATTAGTATCTACAAATTTGAGTTTATCTTCAATTTGATATCACACATGTAGAATAAAAATTTAATTCACTTTTAATTCAAAAAAATCAAAATTCAAAGAAATTCCAATGATACGCCAGTATCATGGAATTACAAAACAAAATCCAACACAACTTATTCATAGCAGAAATTTCAAATCAAAACCCACTTGAGAATTGAAGTTCTCAAATCCGATCTCACACTTTTATAATGACTAGTTCACAGTTGTAATTTTCCTTAATTCCAATATAGCCTATGCTGAACGGACGTTCACAATCGGAATTTTTATAAAATCCAATGTGACAATTTCAAAATGAAAAGTTCAAAATTAGAATTTGTATTAAATCTGATTTCTTAGTCGAAACAAAATTACAATTTACTTTTAAAAAAAAAAGCCCGATGCAATAAATTCAAGCAAAAATTTCGGATCAATTCTAATTTATAATTGACATTTTCAAAGTATGAGTTTGCTATTAAAAGAAAACACATACATAGGATAAAAGTTAAAATTACTTCTAATTAAACAAATCAAAATTAGAGTTCGATGCAATTTTAATATCACACCTGAGAGCATAATTACAAGACAAATATGATAACAACTATTCATACCGACATATTCAAATAATCCTTTATTTAAGATCAAAAATTTATAAAATTGATCAATGTATCAAATCTATGATACCACAAGCAAACAAAAATATCATTTTCAAATAAACATGAGAATCGAAGTTCATAAAATAGAAGTCCCTAATAAAAATATAGGTGTAGAACCACGATTCAAAACTAAAGTTGTGTTCAATTTGATAACACACTGGCAAAACCAAAAGATGAAAATTGGAATTTATTTGAAATTCACAACAACACGTCCATAAGAGAAATTCACTTCAAATTAAAATTCACAATTCATTTCAAAATAATCAGAACACATTCAAAACAAAAATTTCTAATTATTTCAAACAAAAAAATCAAAACTTTTTTTATTAATTAAAATATTATACTCTCGTAGACAGATTAATGCTCCGATACCATTTTGTAACGACCTGATCCGAGCCGGGCCCACAAAATCACTAATAGAAAATTTTCTCTTTCCTTATGCCAAGAATTAACATCTGTGTGTGAGAGGTACAACATTCATCTACGCACTACGGAGTTCAAAGCTTCCCCGTATGTAGACTTAGGTTGTAACAAATACTTACACACCATGAAGCTTCCTAGCTCGTCGCGTGTAAAACAGAATTAAAACATATATTTATAATTAATTTGGATCGGGCCAACCTTGCCTTGTTGTTGGTTGCCTACGTATGTATTGGATATTAATCCAACACAATCGGATCCGAACGTAGCTTTGCCTAACGGCTACTACATACAACAATCATCACAAAATAATATACATTAAAATATGTATATACTGATATTTATAAAAATTCGTCATATATCGGAGTCAAGTGGAAATTAATAAGCCAAAAATGTACATCTCGCTCTACCACCGAGCAGGATCATAACCACACATACACGTCTCACTCTATCACTGAGCCGAGACCGAAAACACATATTACACGTCTCGCTCCACCCTAGAGTGAGACCACGCACAATATAGCATATAAGCGTACATCATGGCATATAAAGCACACATCATGGCATATAATCATAGCAAGCATATGGATCGTAGCATAACACACATCATAACTAACACATGCTGTTCTATAATTAAAACAAGATCAGAAATGCTTACTCTCATCATGTCTCGTAAGGTATCGATATTCGGAGTTACTTGTTCCTTCTGGGCATCTTCCCCTTCAGATCCGGAGGTAGTTGATAGAGCTTCCTCTAGCCTTTATATGTCCCTCGTCTCGCACTGAAAGAATACGTACGAATGTTCTCCTTACCGGAGACTCTTCTCATTTTCTCCTACAGAAACTCCCATACTCTAGATTGTTTCTCTTGTTGAGGCTCGGTAACTACGGAGAGAACCCCATCTTGCTCTGGGTCTCTTTTTCTTGCTCCGGTGTTTGAGGATGACGGGCAGGGCCTCTCCTAGTCTCGGGGCATTTCCTCCTCATAAGATTGCCAACTCAGAAAATGGAACCCTCCATTGCATAGAACACACTTGATTTAGTCAAGAACGCCTCTTGAATCAACTAAATCGGAGTTAGGATGGCCAAAAACAGAGAAAACGAAGTTGGTCGGTGCACAAAGATAACGGCAGAACCTCTCATTGTCTTGGGGCATTTCCTCCTCATACGATTTCCAACTCAAAGAAATGACCACCCCATTACATAGAGCATGCTCAATTTAGTAGGAAACGGGTCTTGAACGGCCTTAATCGGCCTCAGAACAGTCAGAAACGGGGGAGGAGAAGTTCTGACTGAAAAACTGCACAAATGGGCTATTTATAGCCCCCGAGCCGCCAGAATAAACCGTGGCACCGTGAAACTGTGGCGCCGTGCCGCACTGAAATGCAGCACCACCAGAAATGGTGGTGCCCGCCATTTTCCAGCACTGCACGTGACGTGCGCGTCGCGCTCCTCTTTTCTCTGTTTTTTTAAACAAACCTTTAAATGCGCGTAACTTCCTACCCCGGATTCAAATTTGCGCGTTCTTGGTACCGTTGGACTCGTGTCGATGAGCCCTTCGATACTAACCCATTTAAAGTAGTAAATCATGCTCTTTCTAAGTGGGTCCTGCCTATTTTACATGCTTCTCGATGTCGTAACTTTCGGTCCCAACCTCTGTTTCGCCGGTTCTTTGATTCGTTACACTCATTTCTTCGAGTTCTACTCAAATATGGAGGTTTAAATTATTGAAAACCTCTAAAATTTATCACAGAATTATCCAATTAGGCCTAACCCTTCAGGTTAGACGTAATCAAAAAATGAGTTGTTACAATTATTTGTGTAAAATATATTTATTTTGTACGTCTTTTTACCTTATTTGCTAGTATAGTATTAGGTTAATTTAAAATTAATTAGGGTTTATTTATGTTAGGATAGATATTAATATTTTAGTTTAATTATTAATTAATTTGGGTACTATTAGTAGTTTAGTCATGTATTTGGATCAAGTTAGGATTTTATATATGTACTACATGTCTAAAATATTTTTTTTTAACGTTTTGTAGGTAAGATGTGTTTATCGAGGTCCTTGGACAATGTGATAATTGGAAATACTCTTGGCACGCTTTAAAATGATTCAGACAACTTTTCAAAGTTACAAATTTGTTGGAAATTAATATTGATGTAACGAAAGAGTTTAATAAACAGAGTGGAAAACTAGACAGAAATATGGACTATCTAGTTAAAAGACTTAGCTTCCTCAATAGGAATTGGACACAAAACTGTCCAAATTTCAAAAATAGTAAAGCCTTTTGAACGGGAATACAGGGTGAAGTGAAATCTTAGATTTTTATGTGCAAAACCATTTGTTTTTAGCTAAAACTTCACACAATCAACTATATTCTCTCCTACAAATGTTTAGAGGAAATATTGAGATGAATGGAGTGAAATGGAGAGAAAGCAAATTTAAAATCAAGCTTTGGCATGAAGATTTTCACCAGCAGTCGATCATTTCAACTGATCGATTAATGGTTTGGGAAAAATCCAATATTTTGATTTTATGAAAATAAAAAAAATTCCAGAAAAATCCCATAAATTCCTAAATTTATTTCAAGACATGTCATACAAATTTTCTTACATCGAGAACTCAAAATAAAAATCAAGCATTCCAAATCAGTAATGTTTTGCTCTTTTTGATGATTTTTAACCAATTTTCTTTTAATTTAAGTGCATCCACATATTATGTTCATTAATACTATGCCTTAGATTAGTTAATCCCATAGGTATATGATGATCAATTTTATTCTCTTCTTTTTGACACTTTAATCATCTTTTATTAATTTTGGAAAAAAACCATTAATGTAGGCAACTCTTGTCTCTTCTAATCATGAATCTCGCAAAATTACTCTTAACCAAATTTAGACAAGTTTGTTCAAACCCTAATAAAGACTAAGTTGATAATTTTTTTACTCTCTTTAACTAGAATCTATGTACTTATTTTATCTAAAAAATAATAATTAAAAGGTCATAATCAACATGCCCTTGCCTTTTTTCCATATTATATTTTTCCTCAAATCATTTTAATAGGGCTTGGCTTTTTGAATCATCTCTACTTTCATCATAATTTGTTTCATTTTTTTTTCGATGTCAACTGGATGGGTACTTCACATTAGCTTTTATATCATCTTTACTTTGCTAATTTCATTATCTAATGAAAGATTGAAGTATATAAGACTTGTAAACATTGAAGTGCATTACATGAATTTTTTTTTTAATTCTAATTAGAAATCTAGCCAAAGATCATCTAATTTAATCACCTAGACTCCACTAAAATCCAAGCGCCTAAGTCAACTTATGTTTAAGAATTCACTTTTGTTGTTTATATTTAAAGGTGACATAAATCTCAACATGATGTGTGCAAATTTTTAAAATCAGAGAATTTAACATCGAGCAATAGAAAATCAATTGATCTTCAACTCTCCTTGGTGCATCATTCTCTTAGTTAATGTATATTTAACCACTAATCTTGTTTCTTTTAAGTTTAAAAGAAAATTAATCTCAAAATATCTCAGGAGCTAAACTTCACCAAAAACAAAATAAAGCTAATTACAAAATTAAACAAAAGCTACACTAATTTTTTTGTGTCTTTGATTATATTCCATTCTTTGTTTTCATTCAAAATCCATGAAGAAAAAGACATTAAAACGAAGAAAAATTAGATAAAAACTAAAACACGTGTGTCCAAAATATTGAAATAATTAAATCATAGACAAAAACAAAATCTCTTACTTAGATATGTAAGACTCCTTAACCTTTGCCTAGCCAACCAATCCTAAGGCAACCCGAGGTAGACTTTCTTGCTTTACCCAATTAATCCTTCAAAGCTTGAAGTTCAACTTTATTCACCTAGACTCTCTTTATCTTAGCACACCCATAATGCGAGAATCTATCATTCCTCCTTTTACTCTAGACCTATGGGTTGGGCACTATCTTAGGCTCTTTCACACTCTCTTTTGCCTTCACAAAGATATTATGTTTTGCTAAGGGGTTAGACAAGTAATTTCTGAAACTTAAACCTATTTTGTTTGTCTGACCAATGCTAAGCATAGTCTCCAACTTCTTCTTCCCACTCTTGAAACCATATAATTTCTCTTTAGTAGACATGAGTTCTCTATTGAGAACACTAGATTTTTCTTTCTCACTCTCTAAGTCATTCACTTGTCTTTCTAATTTGTTATTCAACTCTGCTAACCTATTAGTCTCTTGAGACGACACAACTAGTTCATCTACTTTCTTCTTTAAGTCTCTCTCAAGGCTTTTGGTTCTTTTAGTCAAAACTAAGAGTTATTGGAGGAATCCCTTAGACTCATTATAATCAACTTCAGACTCTAAGTTCTCTTCTAGAGAAGTGGACTCATGAGAATTTTCTTCTAAGCTATCATCATTCACACTTGCATGGAAGGCAATATAGTTTCACATTTCTTCTTCTTCTTCTTCAGAAGAGCTCTTAACAAAGTAAGTTACTTGAAACACCTTTCTCTTTTTCTTATAATCAAACCCCTTTTACTTTTGGGCTTCCCATCAGAAAAATTGTCAGAATTTAAGTTAAGATAATCAACAATAAAGTGACCTAACTTACTACATTCAAAGTATTTAAAATTTTTCTTATCTTGTTTTGTTGGCCTCTCATCTCTCTTTTCCTCTTGTTTCTTCCTATAATTTTGTCTCTTATTTTGAAATCTAAAGTTTTAAGTTTTCATGAATTTATTGAAGTTCTTAGCTAATATAAGCATTAGTTCATCATTTTCAGATTTTTCAAATTCATCTAAGGTGTTTAAAACTTTATTTTTTTTCGAAGTTCTTTTAGATGCTTTTAAAGCATCCCAAGGATGACGTTGAACTAGTTGTTGAAAAGACCTTTCTTGTGAAGAAGTATATGTAATGATGAAAATTGACTTTAATGACCTTGAAAAGGCAAATATATAACTTTTCTCAATTGGAGAAGTCGATTAGGTGTGAAAATTTTCATACAGGAAAAATTACCCTAAACAATGTAGCCACAAAGCTTGCTCATGAACAATATGTGATATTCCTACCTTGGCCCCTTTTGTCCATCATATAAAGGTAATCTTGAAGATTACTCTTAAAATTATTAATTTTAAGCCAAGTGTGGGGTGTCTTCCCATTGGTGTAGGTTCTAATATAAATTTCTTCCCTATGGAGTGTTTTCTCAACTGTACGTAGATGGATTTTGAAGTGATCTTTATGTCTATACCTACAAATATCAACATAAAATTAGTTAGATCCAATTTCGACAGTCGTCCCAAGTGGTAGTCAGCTACTCATGCAACAGTTCCAACGCCCCCCCTGAAAAAATCATCGAACCAGTTTAAATAGCATGTTTCTACAATAAACTCACATCATATTCATCTATAAATTCAATGTCCTAGTGTGCATGCAATGAACCACATGCCAAAAAATGCCTAAATGTGAGTAAAAACCTTACCTTTCTTATTGCTAGCCTTGTCCTGACAAGCATAGAGAACTAATGATGAAAACCTGCCACTTTTTCCCACTTTTCCATACCTTCGTCAAAATGGAACTTAGATTTTGAAGCATTGGGTGCCTATCTTTGACTAGATGAAGTTGGAAGGCCTAGAGGTAGGCAATAAATGACCTTCTGCCAGTGGATCATAAGCTTTCTCTCAAGGGGTTTCCGCTTCAGTAAGTAGATTATGGAGGTTAGGATTGGAAGGAGAGGCTCACTGCCAGTGTCAAGGGGATAAGTTGATGAGGGGATGTCAGTGCTAAGATAAGTGCAATGGCATAAATAGGTGCAGATTGGTCAGAACAATAGATCGAGAGAAGATGAGAAGGCATTGTGGTTTTTTGGTGTTGTTTTTGGTTGGGGGTATTTCTATCCTTTTATGCGACATGTGCAAGTGAAACCACTAGCGTATGGACATTTTGTGCAATACCCTATATTCTAGAGCTATTTCAGTAAATGCTCTTTAAACTATTTTCTGACCCGAAGTATCTACCCTCATGAAGCATTTTTGGTCCTCTTACCTGGTATCCCCCTCAATATCCTTCACCAGTAGGAGCTATTGATCAGAAAATTGATGAAGATATACACTAGAGAATAACTTGTGCTTATGCTTGAGCCATTGATTCTCATGATTGACGACTCCAATTCATAGAAGACATCTTTGTCGACATCCACTAGGTAGACCTCGAGTGTAGGGAAAACTTTATGGTCAACCTAAAGGATGTCCACCATGATATCCTCAATGAATGAGAGCCGTTGATCATGAGAATCGACAATGCATGTGTTAGTGCATGTTAGCGCAACATGTGTTCCATCGATCTTCATGATTGATGGCTCCTAGCCAGTGGAGGATATCTTGGCAAATACCGAGTAGGAGGACAAAAAATGCTTATGGGGGAAACTTTATGGTCTTCCCATTGGAAAACTTTGTGGTCCTTCTAGAGAATGTTCGCTAAGATATCATCTTATAAGTTTAATACACTTCAAGTTATGAGGGTCACCACAATACCTCTAACCCAAAACAATGAATGTAAATGACTACAAAATGTCTCGTTCTACAGGAATTTGATATACTACTAATGTAGAAATATTATGTCAAATAATCACACAAAAGATTTTTAACATAGAAACTCTAATATGGGAAAAACCGTGCAACTTGTCCACTCGCTGAAACCAATGCACTAAAAAACAAGAGCATTACAAATACTCAATTTTGTTACCAACCTCCCAACCTAGAAGCTGATTTCTAGTTAACTTGACCACCAAGTCCATCTTGATGTTTACAAACTTGAACTCCTTGTTGTCTTCTCTTTTCTCTATCACATTCTCTTGGACTTGAAGCTTTAATCAATGCTCTTTTTTATTTGCTCATCCAATTAGTGGGTGTGTGTGACATGTTTATGTCTCTCACATATGCTTAATTCAATTAAGAAATTATTTATAAATCAAACTCACATTTATTTTGATTTACAAATTATTTTGGTAATGACCTATTTAAAGTAACTACTTTATAGTGTGATTGATCATTTCACATGACAATCAATTGTCACTATTTTATCTTCAAAATCCTAGGTACAATCGATCGTTCACTGTTATGGACCATACGAAATTCACTCAAATTGATCTTTTCCAATGAACAATCGATCATTCAATGTTATGAAAAGAATCACAAAAATTATTCAAAACCGATCTATCACTAGTCCAAGTTGGATCAATTGTATATGAACACTAAGGTATTTCTATTAAGAACCTTAGTGATTGTGACATTAAGTACTTGATTTTGACCTCATTTGCTTCTCAACTTCAATCAAACTTCATAAGTTTTTCAACTTAAATCTTTAAAATATGTTCATTCTTATTCTTTAAGTCATTCAATTCTAAATCTAACTCAATATATTATTAATATAATTAAGTTTTACAACTCAATTACACAATTAAATGCACGTAATTTTAATAATTGAAATATAGTTAATACATATGTCCTTTATATTCTTACACCTCTATGAATGAGAGCCATAGAGCATGATAATTGATGGCACACACTTTAGCGCAAGTGAAGCATTGCATTGTCGATCTTGAAGATCGACAAACCCCACCTAGTGGAAGATATACTAACAGATACAATGTAGGAGGACAAAAATGCTTATGTAGTGATGATACTCTAGGGATTTGTGCCATTATTTATTAATATTTTTGTTATTGGCTGCCTATCTTTTTCTCATTCCCTAGGTTCTCTCTTATCACTGATGAACGTGGACAACTTCATAGTCAACCATTGTTAGATACTCTCAAGGCAGCCCCTAACTGTTTATAAAATAACGTAAAATGAAGTCTTGTGTATCTCAGTCTCGGAAAAATATGAATACGAAGTTGGGCCGAGACCAACTTGTGTTAAGCTCATTTGTATCCATGTGCTCTGTTGGGTTTCGGACCAAGCCCAATTAGTGTGAATGAGAAGAGTTCCCAACTGAGTAATAGTTTTAAGAAAACCCCGCACTCTTCTTTTTATGGGTTAGACCAAACCACATGTAGCCAGGTTTGATTCGGTTCACGTGCGTGACCGAACAGGGCGGGTTGGGTCATTAGATATAGACGTATAACCTTAGACAGGGTATCAATAGAGCAAGGCCTTGTAGTGCTCCATTTCACCCTTTTGCTGTCTTAATAATGCCTTAGGAGGTTCCCAAATCTAAAGAGTGTTTTTTTATGTTGTGTTTCATTTCACAACCAGACACCTTTCATCCAGAGAATAAGTTCATTTTTAGTCTTGGCTTCATAATTTATTTCCCATGTTGATTGATATGAGCTACAAGGGAGTATAAGAAAGCCATTTCTGAAGCATATTAAGGCATAGTCACAAGTCGAGCCTAGTCAATTTTTTACCTCAAGCAGAACAAAATCGAAATTGGAATATTTAGCTCAAACTTGACTCGAATCTAGAACAAAATCGAAATTGGAATATTTAGCTCAAACTTGACTCGAATCTTGAACTTACTAGCTCAAACTCAACTAAAACCAAAACCACAAGCTCGAGCTCAAACTCGAACTATTACAATGGCGAGCCTAGCTTGAATTGAGCTTGATTAGTATATAAAAATAACCCTAATTTTGAATCCAAAATTTCAAACAAACATTCTATAAGCAAATATTACTCATTGGCTGAGTTGATCATAAATATTTGAATTTTTGTTAAAAGTGTCATCCATAAGACTACTACTATTAGATATTAAATCAGATACACAAGACACATTCACAGGGAGAGGCCTTCACAGAGAAACCTTTGCAAACTTTGGAATTGTCCCTCCTTGAGGATTCTGAATTTGTTGACAGCCCACACAAAGTCTATGCAGGAAACCTTGCAAGGACAGTGACTGTTGATAGTCTCACCTGGTTCTTCTCTGAGAAGGGAAAAGTTATTCGTGCCAAAGTGTCTCGGGTGCCTGGAACCTCAAAATCAAGTGGATATGGGTTTGTCTCTCGTTCTTCTGATGAGGAAGTGGAAGCTGCAATTATAGAGTTCAATAATACTGTAAGTTTTGCTGAACTTCTTTTTTTCCTGGCACATAAAAGTCTCATACATGATACTGAGAAGGAATCTAATCCAACATTCATCATTAGAAGTCAGAAGACAGAGTAAAATGATCGAGAACTCGTATTTGTGAATCAGCTGATGTAATCAGCACTTCCGATGAGTTCCCTGGTGCAAACTGTTGGAGAGGTTTAGATATGTAAAGTGTTAACATATTTAATGTGCCAAACATAGTTCAACATTTGGAATGAATAACTATGAAAAGTAATATTACTTAGTAAGGGGCAATATAAATAGACAAGATACCTGAAACCCAGTTATCTTTTTCGCATGACCTTTTCTTGCTATGTATTTCTATGTGCCCTTTCTGATTAAGCTTACATCCTGAACCATGAAAACAAGTGAGATGGCATATAGATGATACAAGCCGTGGAGAACTTTTGAGTAAAGCAATTCTTTTGATGAATCAATAATATTACCAAAAACTCATGGATATCATATTACAAAATTATGTTCTTAGTTCAGACCTTAATGGACTTATTTACTGCATCACCTATACCTCTATGTGTGTAAAATTAACATAATAGATAAACTACGTTTTGTTTCCTGAGAGATCTCATGGCTTCTTCAGCTTATAGATTTAATTTAGTCTCTTCTACTTTTTCGTCGATTAGATTATAGAGGGCTACTTTAAAAGAAATTTTATAAAAAGAATGTCACAGTAAAACACCCGACCAATTTATATGTTGTTTATAGCACAGAAGGCAACATCATTGGAAGGGTAAACTTTTTTGCATCATTCCTTGTCATACACAAACTCAAAAAAGAAAGAAAATATTTAGCAGGACAAAAGATATTAGAAACCAAATAAGTTTAGATCAACTATTACTTCACCAAGACAACTGATGTAGAAGTAGTGCATAATGAGTGAGTACATATATACAACTATTAACAGTTAGACAAAAATCAATGAACAGAGACATACCAGATGTATTATACAAATGACAAGTCTCATTGTGGGAACCAACTAGTGCACCCTATGAAACAAAGATGACTATTAGAAACAGAAGCAATGACCAATAGCACACGTATTTTTCTAATCTTAGGTGAATGGTTTTCCACCACTCTTTCCCTCAAATATTTTAGGTCAAACAAGAAGAGGTGAATATGTGCCTGAGTTGCTAAAATGCAAAATGTAAAACATACTCGCATTAGCAGAGGCTTGTACTTGGCCTTACCCTATTTGTTTGAACAGGCCTCTGGCATGTTCGTGTACCTCCAGTGGCGAGCACTCTCCTTTAGAACTTCTTCTCCAAAGTGGCTTCTAATGTGGGACTATGGGAGAGACCAAATGTGGGACTGTGGGAGAGATGAAGGGAGACGAAGTGAGAGAGACGGAGGGAGACGAAGTGGGAGAAGTGGAGGGGGGGCCATGGGAGAGAGGGAGGGAGACGACGTGGGAGAGACAATAGGTAGATTGGCCGGACAGGATGCAGAGCGGCCGGAGAGTGGAGAATGGTATTAGTTTGGTTCGGTTTCGGTTCTGGGTTTTTTTTTATAAAACCGAACCGCACCGAAATAAACTCGGTTTTCTTTTTCAAGAACTGAACGTGGAGCGGTGGAGCCTGGTTGGGCCACGGATGGGGAGTTACAAATTTCGTTGAGGGCTTAAATATGTGGTTTGGCTGCTTGGGTTAGTTGACAAGCTTGGGTTAACGTGAATAATATTTTTATAATTTAATTTATTTTATACTAAAGTTTTATTTATAACGATAACTAAGTACTCTTGGGCCACATAAATTCGATTATGTTTGGTGCATGCTGATGAGATGAGTGTATAAAATGGAGCTTATTAATTTTATCATTATATTTATTTTAAATTGAGTCCCCTTATTACGTGTAAAAATGTACAATGGGCACATGCAATATGCATCATTATTACACAATTTTGAGAGTATTGTGGCTTTTGATAATGCAACACGAGGGCTGTATTTGCTTGTGTTTCTTATGATTTAACAAGCACCAAGTACATATTGTAATTAATAATAACTTTTTTCTTTAAAATTATATAAAAAATTACAAATAAAAATTAATATGTGCTCATAGAAAATTAACTCATAACCTCAAACTAAGCTCCAGTCAAGCTTTAATTGCACTCAATTCTTCAATATATATGATATTAAAATATCATTATTAATTGAGCATGCATGAAAATATAACATCTAATTGTATAATCAATGTTGTCCCTTCTTTAGATTTTATTTTCACGTTATAACTACCCTCAAATTTGGTTTAGTATGTGGCGAGATGTCTCCAGTATGTTTACACCTTAGCATTCAAATAATAATTATCAAGCAAATCATATTGTACTAGCAACTAGAAACTTGGAGTCTTGTCTTCTTTGACTAGTCATAAATGAATATAACTTACCTTTATCTTATGAAATAAAGAACTTGTAGTAAATTATTATAAAATTTAAATTTCTAATGATTCCAACATTAGTCTTTACACAAAATTTTAAAAAATATATCATAATTTATTTGACATATAGAAATAATAGATAATATTAATTACTTATACATTTTTTGCTGATGATTGGCATATAGTTTAATAAGTAGTATAGACTGTAATATATCTTATTTTTTACCAATTGTACTATATATGTATATGCTTTATTAAGTTAAATTTCTATGACATATCTAAATTTTAAAATATGCACATGTACATATAGGTATAAATATGTATTTATGTATATCAATGAAGAATTAGTTAGTTTAATTTAGTTTCTCTAGCCCTAATCCCTCTCTTCTTCCCTTTCTCCTAAAATGGATCTTCTCTATAGACAACCCTTCTACAACATTTGTATCAAGAGTGTTCATTTTTGCGGGAAAGATGTACATCCACCCTCATGTTTTTGCTCATATTCAACAAACGTTACAAGCAGCAATAGACCGGTCAAGAAAAGAAGCCCAAGAATATAAAAAACACGCAAAATAATGGACGAAATGAGTTGAAGAGCTCAAACAATTTGCTATTCCATGGCCAGAGAAGTACGTCCTCTCTGCACCATCTGACCCGTTGTGCGTTCTTATTCTTCATGTGCATCAGTATCCTCGATGGATACTCCACAACCGCCGAGTTTTATTGCAACCATTGTTGTTTGCAACTCTACATGACCAACAACGGACAAATCCCACAGCAAGCCTTCTTCCAAGACGATTGTAGGTAAGGATGCCACTCGGGTCCTGTACATAGTAAAACCCGACTTGACCCTAATAGATCGGGTTTGGGTTTTTAAATTCAACTTGAATAGCTATTCAGGTCGGGTTTGAGTTTCGGGTGATCTAACTCAACCTGACCCGAATAAGGTTCTAAATATATTTTTGTATATTTTAATAAAATCCGACCCGACTTAACCTTAATAAGTCGGATTTTAGGTTTACCATTTCTTAAATAATATCGAGTTCGAGTTTAACAAAACCAATGCATACATGACCCGGCGGCATCCTAAAATTTACAGGGCATCTAAAGACGGCACCTTTCATGGCATCAGAGTCATTATAGCCAACAGGGTCCAATTGGGACTTGATCCCAAGGATGTATCCCATTAAATCATAAATGCGCGAAGACATAAAGGACCTACGTGTGCCAAAGGAGATAATTTGATCAGGTTAGCTTGAGAGCAATTTCTTGTTTGATTGATTTTATCGTAGGGTGAGTGAATGAGTTGGCCACACCAACAGAGGAGGTGATGGAGCCGGTGGAAGTGACCATGAAAGAAATTGCAGATGTGAAGGGATCCTTCTGGCCAGTCATCATGTGGCAGATTTGTATCCTTAAGAGTTTGTCCCCGTGACACTAACTACCATATAAATTGTGGTAAATTGATGGCTTGATCAGGTGCTCTCTTTTTATTAGTATATACTACTTTACAATATCAGTTTGTTATAGTGGAGTGATAGGGGTGCTACAAATACGGAAGGAGTAACTATATCATACAAGGGAAAGAAGATTAGGTGATAAAACCACATCCAAGTAGCATGGCAGGAAAGACGATTCTTTGGACATGAGCTATTAGACAACCGCTATACATGCTTACAGGGAATACGTTATACGAAAAATAAAACTGGAGCAGAAGTCGCAGGGAGAATTAAACAACATTGCCAATATCGGAGGGTGTGTAAGATTCCTTTTGGGTCCTTTCACATAGAATACTGGAAGGAATCAATGTTCAATTACACACATTCATCTGATTTAATTCTGTTTCTTCATTAACATAATTTATTGACTCAGGGCATCATGGGAAATTTCTTGCCCATTTGATTGATATGAGTTACAAGGGAATGTGAGAAAGCCATCTTTGAAACATATTAAGACATTCCTTCGGCCTGTACTCTGGAGCCGTATGACCTCCACCCTGAATTCACCCACTGGCACATGAGCAACTTATGTTGTATTATAAAAAAAACGATGTTGTTTATTTTTAACCTTTAACTAAACTATTTTGTTACCTTTACAGTTGCAAACGTCAAATTGTTGGAGTACTGCCTTGTGTATCTGTTCAATCATAAACAAATGACATTGAATTATTTCTTCAAAAGTCTTTAAACCTCATGGTTATAGTAAGCTGTGCCAAAGTTGTTAAAAAAAATGTGTCATGCTCAATATGTCTCCTGCAACCATCATCTTCAGAAGCCAATACCAAATAAATTGGTAAATGAGTACGATAACAATAACAATGTTGAACTTTTGTCTCATCTAATGGTTGTGTTAGGAAGGACGTCCATTTACAAAAAAAATTGCCACTGAATTGCCAAATGGAGCTTATGACCATTTCCATTAGAATGAGAGCCCTACGGAGATATAAATTACGAAATCCTTGTCCATGACCCTAGGTAGCTGGGATGAAGTGTAGATGATGATGACAATGATAGTGATGATGATAGTTTGCAGTAGTAAATTACAATTTTGCTAAAAAGCAATTCAATCTCACCCGCCAACTTGACCATCCACAAACCATGCTCTCCAATCGTCAACAATGGAGTAATTGAGAGACCTTATCCATGCTTGAGTTCCCACAAATGGCCGTTTCATATCATGATCGCCACTACAAGAAGAGAGAGCTTATATAAATTTTTGAGCTGGTTGGCCAGCAAACGAGGAAGAATTACGGAGATCGATTCACCTGTATACAAGAGCTCGATAGCCTCTTTGGGTAATATTGATATGATATTCTATGGTACTTGGCACATCCAAGGTATACTTTATGTCAAAGTTACACCGCATCCAATCCATTACTGTCCCCTGTTTATTACCAATAGTTTATCTTATTATAGTTATTGGAATATAAAATCTCTTGGTTATCTAACATAGTATATGAGCTCTTTTGGAAGGTCATATTGGAGACATTTGTACCCTAATTATGTTCCACATGCTGAGGCTTGATGGAGCTTCTTTTGATTTTTCAAATTGAATTAATTTTAGTTCATTTTGAAAAATCAAATGAAGTTATTAATGTAAGATGGAGAGAATAAAATAAATAAATAAGATTTCTATTTCCTTCTTTTCTTAAAAAAAAGCCTTATCTTTTTCTATTATTTGTATATTATGTTTCTTTCTTACTTTTTACGTGATAAAAGCTTAAGAAGATACTTTGTGGATATGGAGAGCCTCTCTAACATTGTGGTCGTTAGCCCAGTACTCCAAGAGCATGTATGCATACCTCTGCCACAAAAAGTAAATTTATAAACAGCTTGGGAACTCTGGAGAGAAAGAGACAGAAGAGGAATGAAATGGGAGAGGGAAATTACCCTGCAAGAGAAATCAGGAATAAGATAATCTTTGAAGATTTCCAGAAGAAATCTTCTGTCTGCTCCCTTTAGTTTTAGCTTTGGGGATTCATAAGCGCAATAGGGCTCCAATATGTGATCTTCATTTATTCCTGAAAGGCACTGCATAAAGGAAAAAGTACCCAATTAAAGTCAATTTATCATAACAGATATAGTAACAATTGAGATGAAATATTCTTAAGTAGACCTCATTTACTGCACCAACAGCATGGGCACATTGCTGGTTTTCCACAGTTATGTAGTTTCCCTTACAGCTTCTCTTGGCTACCTGAGGAGGCCATCAACACATTTGTTTTATTGAATAAAGATAGCTAAATATACAAAAAAAAATCTAATTAAAAGTTCAGGCAATGGGGCTAACCTCAAAAAGTTCATCTGATATGAGTCCCATCCCATGTGCAAATGGTATTACTGAATTTGAATCAAATATTGAATCTGTGACTGGATTTCCGAGGATGTAACCCTGAGATGATCCCAAAATTTTAGCAGTTCTAACATAAATATTTCCTTATGATCAATTTGTTGCGAAGTTCATCACCTTAAGGTTTAAGGGAGGCACCCGCCCAACTTCATTTTCTATAGATCAAAAGATCAAGTAATATGAACATCAAAGAAATAATATACAAAAATATAAAACATAAGATGAAAAATGACTTTCCTCAGCCTCCCCTTGGAAATGTAAGTCTTTGCAAGTAATCAATTTTTACAACTAGATTATTAAGTAAATAAGAAAGGAGATTAGTTATTAAACATTCTTCAAATTTAGTTGTTTCAATTTGTTTTTTGATTGTTAAATATTCGAAACATAAACATGTAGAATTAGGTTTATTTCACAGAAATTTGCACCAAATCTTTTGCAGAAAAAAATATTAAAGCAGCGTCTTGCTTAAGATTCAAGTAAAAATGATTACCACTCAAAATATCGAGAGTGAGGATTGGGACAGGAATGCCAGAATAGGAGTCACCGCATATGTAAATTGGACTAGGTAGGAACTGTGGGTGGTTAGCTAACCACTACAACAAAAATGAAAAATCTAGCTCTAGTAAGAATTCCTAAATTATAAATAAGAGAGATCCAGTCCTAATTCCAACATTGAGTACATACAAGGTGTAGGTACCTTTCTCAAAAACTGGTGTGCTAATTTAGCTGCTCTAATATCTCCCATCTCATAGTCTTGTATGCCTCTTGCATATGAAAATCCAGCTCCAACAGGTGAATCCAGAAAAATGATATTGGCTAACTGGACAGTTTAATAGTGGCTGTTAAAGCAAAAATTTGGTAAATATGAAACCCTTTTGTTACAATATTTGAGAAGATAATACCTTAGTCCATGAATATTGGTTCAATGTCAAAGTTGGCAAGCTGCCATTGTACTTGGCTTTATTGATTGTCAGGGGACCTGCAAGAAATTCAAAAGAAAATGCTATCTTTACAAAAATGTTAATTTCTCCTAATTTATATTTTTTAGCTCCGGAATCTTGGTGTTGCCTCAAGCAGTACATGTTAATTTGTCTCTTCCACTGAACCCATGGAGAAGACAACAAAGGTGGACATCAACAATGTTTTCGTCTGTTTGCTTATCATTTGGGTTTGGGTTTGGTGAGCAAAAAGTAGATTTTCATGGAGAGGACAACAAAGTACGATATATATCATGTATCTCCTGGTTGTTCCATTCACCGTAACAAGGTTTCAATTTTCGGTTTGTTTCAGAAAATTTTCAGGCACATAAGCTTCTTAACAAATTCTGCTGATGGGTATGCATGGCTTATACCCACCGGAAAATCTACCTGCCAAAAGACCTAGAAACGGATTAGACACTCTTCCTGCCATTGCCCATGGTCTAATTTGATTCGATTTAAATACAGGGTGAATTATTATTCCCTGATTTCCTGGTTGGCCTACACAATAGTTTGCTTATAATAATTTGTGTAAGAGAGGTTTTCATCTGGCTAATTGATGTATGCTATGTTGTTGCAACTTTGAATGTCATGACCATATATTCTTCACTTGCCTGTAGCTAAGACTATTTGGAAACTTATTCTTGTAAAATGCAATATTTACCGGATTATGCTGGGCTTCTAGGGTGAACTTAGTTAGCTCATGAACTTTATAATGCAATATCAGGCGACTCTGATTTTGAAAATCCTTTTCAGCATCTATATCCCCTATGTTTGGTCGGAAAGGAATAGTTGTATCTATGTGGATAAAGGGGTAAAGGCAACCAGCTTGGATAAATTCATCATTGCCAAGACTTGCCATTGTGCTTTTGTTGAGGACTATATACCTGCTTGAATTGATCTAACCTATAGTCTACACAATAGCTTGATCTTTATGAGGAACATAAATAAGCAAGAAAGACAATAGAGTGAGTATACTAGGGTTTACATGGTTTGGCAATGGTACCTACGTCTACGGGATTAAACAATTTTAATATTTTGTAGAGAAAACTGTTACAAGATAGTTACAAGCTTCTCAAGTCTTGTTGTGCCCGATGTCGGCACAAACGGTACCTTGAACTCTCACGCAGGGAAAGGGAAGAGAAGAAGAAGAAAAGAAAGAAGTTCTGAATATTCAATTGCATAGACCAACACAAGGGAGGGGACGACTCTCTTATGGAGAGCCGCGCCCTCTCACCTTGAGAAATGTGTCGCCGCTAATGGGCATGGCTACTCTGTGGTCCACTCGCATTTCTAACACAATTACTACTCCAATACATATGCAAATACTAATCAAATACAAAGGGAAATAACCTAATGTACTGAAATAAAAGGTAAATGAAGAATCTAATGAATGTGCACAACAAGTCTCTTCAATAGTCAACCACCTAGTCCCAAGGAAGAAAAAGAGTCTTCTATATCTCATAGGGACGTAAAAGTTCAAATCTATCTATTTAGGGAATGAAATTTCCAACTAGCCAATTAGAAAGAATCCAAATTGGGGCATTTTGGAATCTTGCACGTCAATCGATTAATCATTAGGTCTTGTCGATCAATTGTTCTTCACATCAGCCACTTTTGGTCCCATGAGCGATGGATTGCTTTTGAATGCTAATTGATAGCTAACTCTCGGTTATGTTTCCCATATAACGAAATTAGGTACCATTCAATTGCTCTAGACTATGATCAATCATTTCAGTGATCATGTTTCCATGAATAGGGGTTGATCCTTCACTCTAGCACAATGATCGATTGCCTTATCCAATTTAAGTTTCCACAACTCACAATCTCCTACTTAGAAGACTGATCAGATTTTACCTTCCTCCAAAATAAACTCCCACTTGAAGTGAATAGTTTGTTTCTTGCAAAACAATGTAACTATGTGATCATCATTGGTTCTCTAGTGTAGAAGATCAATGGAGGTTAAGCAAAGGCTCAAATTCTCCACCATAACCACCTTAGTAAACATATCTGTTAGGTTGTTGTTTGTATGAATCTTCTCAAGTGACAACTTCTTCTCCTCCACCATCTCTATGATAAACTGGTACTTGATGTCATTATGCTTCATCCTTCTATTGAATACACAATTTTGAACCAATGCAATACCACTATTATTATCACAATATAGAACACACTTTTCTAAGTTCCATTAGGAAAACTTTTAATTACAATACTTGTTTGCTAACTTCAGTTACTCCAACATATTTTACTTCTAAGGATGAAGTAGTTACCAACTCCTGCAATTGTGACTGTTATGCTACTGCACCATTGCCAAGGGTAAATATAAACGTCGTAGTGTTCTATCTGGTATCTGTGTTACCTCCATTGTTTGAATCAACAAAACTAACCAAACTAATATCAAAATATCCACCAAAACATAAGCTCATACTTGAAGAACCTTTCAAATATCTAAAGATCCACATAACCACCTCCCAATGAGTCCACCCTAGGTCTTCCATAAACTTGCAACATGAACTAACTACATAGAAAATGTCTGGCCTTGTACAGGTAGCATCATATATAAGAGACCCAACTGCTGAAGTATATGGAACATTATGTA
Organism: Saururus chinensis; assembly: GCA_035235625.1. Lineage (NCBI taxonomy): Eukaryota > Viridiplantae > Streptophyta > Magnoliopsida > Piperales > Saururaceae > Saururus > Saururus chinensis. The sequence goes on from CP141142.1 coordinate 6,451,933, forward strand.
TGCAAGCTTTTCTTTATGAGTCTGAGGAGACTGCTCCTAAAAGAGTTTGAAATGAGATTCCAAAGGTGTACCCACTGGCTTAGCATTCTACACATTGAATTTCATCAGAACTTTTTCAACATAATCTATTTGAGACAACTTCAGTACTCTTTTCTGTAGAGTGGCCGGCCAGCGGAAGCGTTGGGGTAAGGGGAGGGCACACTGATAAAAAATTCAACTTTACAATAGATCTACACAATACATGCAATATCTAACATTAATTGGCAATAAACATTTCGATCAATCAAAGAGAAATATCAAATATAGGAGAGATGACGGACTAACCTGGGCGTTCCAGCAAGTCCTCCACAAATCAGTTCGTGTACGCCAAACACAAGATCTAGAGGAGGAGATTAAAGTTTACCTTTCTAATATGCAGATCCCTCAACACCTTGCTTGGATTGATGAAACATAGCAATGAATTAGTCTGATCAAGCTCCAAAACGACCCAACAATGGAGAAGAGTGTCCTCCTTCCTTTCAGCCCGCCTAGAGCACCTTGGAGAGGGGGTAGGAGGGACAGCCATCAACTATTCCCATTGGAAGAGGAGGCCACACCAAGGGAGAGAAGGGAGACAAGGAGGGGGCGGCCTGATTTGGGAGAGAGGAGGTCCAAGGAGGGGGCGGCCCTTGCTTATGCAATTAGGGCTCTCTCTCCTCACTTTCCTCTCCCTTATATACCCCTTCCCCAATCCTATTCTAAGTGGGTCTAAATTGGGCTATTGCTTAATGGGCTTCACTGCTTTATTCCACTTGGTTTTACTAGAGGGTCTAACACAATGAGAGCGGGCTCTGTCCCATAGAGCCTGCGGAGGCCTGTGGCTGGAGCATATAGATTTTTTCCTCCAAATCACCATGTAGAAAAGTTCTCTTCGCATGTAGCTGCTCTAGATGAAGATCTTTCATTGCTACAAGAGACAACATCATTTTGATGATAACAATCCTGACAGCTAGAGCAAATATTTTTTGTATAATCAACTTCAAACTACTATTCAAAGCCCTTAACTACCAATCTAGCCTTAAACCTCTTGCTTCAATCTAATTCCTATTTCAACATATAAACCCCATGTTATGTAAGGCTTTCTTGTCCTCAAGTAACTTAACCGGTTCTTATATCTAATTTTACATTAATGAGTCCTTCTCATTGTCCATGGCATGCTCCTACTCAACTAAAGTATCTATTCTACATGCTTCTTTAAAGCTTTCAGGCTCAGCGTTGTCTGTAAGCAACATATAATTCAGGCTGGGATTGAAACTCTATTTCTAGACACTTAAAGATGGATCAAAGATTTGTTTTGCCTTTCTCTGTCTAGTAGAGTTCTACCCTAACAGCTTCTGTAGTGAGATCGTAGGAGCAAACTCAATCTGATCAAACTGCTCATCGTCTTGGTCCTCCTGGCTTTCTGGTGTTCTAGTCCCTCGAACACCGGTGCCCTCAGCATTTGCAAGGGACGCTAGGTGTGTAGACAACATCAAGTTCAACAAATTATTTGTCAAGTTTCTTCCCTTATTGTTTGACTACGTGGTGCTTATAGAACGCAATCCATAGAACACCACATCCATGCTTTTGACCACCTTCTTTTGGACTGAATCCTAAGCGTGTACCGAAAGTTGTTCCCACCATAGACAAGAAAATAACACTTATTGGATTTGAAATTCAACTTGCCTCTATGCTCTACCTTAATATGAACATAACCTACACAACCAAACACCCATAAATGTCAAAGGAAATCTCCTTCATCCATACTTCCTCAGGAAGTCTTCCATCGAAGTCATAGAATGCAAACCTATTAATTAGATAAGTTGCAGCATCATTGGCATAGGTCCAAATCATGGGTGGCAAGCCACAGTAGAGCCTCATGTTGCATGCCTACTCTAAAAGAGTTTGGTTCATCGTGTTAGGAATATCATTCTGTCTAGGCTGCCTAGATGTGGTTAGCAACCTATGAATTGTCACAATAGGATTGGAATTCTCTACCACAGTACTTGCTACCATTGTCTGATTTGAGACATTTTAACTTGAGTTCTGCCTCATTCTCAACAAGTAATTTCCATTTCATAAATACCAAAAATACATCAAATTTCCATCTACAGAAATAAACCCACAACTTGTGAGAAGTATCATTAACAAAAGTGAAAATAACATTCACCTCCAAGGGAGGGGACCTAGGCTGGCTCCCAAACATCAGTGTGAACAAGAGCAAGACACTCAGTATTCCTATTGGGGGCTGATTTTGATAAATTAATATTTTTCTTGTTTTCCATCACATAGTCCTCATAAAAACTCAGATCAACACTCTTCAATCCTAACAACTTCTCCATACTATGTAGTTACCTTCAACCCTTTCTCTAACATATGACCTAGTGTTCTATGCCCCACTGTGTGTCAACATGTCTCAATGCAACTAAGATAGAACTTGTAATACAACCAGCAAGCATATAAAGAGTACCAATTTTATTCCCCTTAGCAATCACCTTGGCGGCCCATGAAATTTTCCAATAGTTATCAAAAACTGAGTGGTGATGCAACACATAACCAATTGGCTAATAGAGATAATATTCTTGGTTAGATAAGGAACATTCAAACATCTTTTAATAAGACACTACAATTTCTTGATTCAAGATAATATCACCCTTACTAATGATTTCACAAGTCATGCCATTGCCTAAGTAAACTTCTTCCAAATGACCAAACATAATTATAAAATAAATCACTTCTAGATGTAGCATGAAAAGATATGCCACTATCAATTATTAATGATTCACATTTACTTTTACAAGATAATATCATGTATTCATCACCATAGGCAACATTAACATTATTATTATTATTATTATTATCTCCATCTCACATCTAACATGGTCTGTTTGACCACAATTTGAATGCTTGCCATCATTCTTTATTTCTTTATACTTGAAACGTCCTCGACAAGCTGTTCCTTTACTTTTGAATTTTTTTTCCTTAGCGACCTCAAGAATTAAAGGTCAAAGACGACACTGATGTGGAATTGGCGCCTTTGTGTTGTGTTTCTTCAGCTAATAACAAGCCATAAACATTATTATATTTAAATCTACCAGTAGAATGAGAATTGTGCACAATCACCTTAAGGGATTCCCAATAAGAGGCTAGATATTTTAACCAATCAATCGACTGAATATCCTCTTCCAATTTAACTTTAACACAACACAAGTCATGAAAGGAGTTCAAATGTGTTAAAACATCACCATCATCAGCCATCTTCAAATCAAATAAGCGAGTCACTAGATATGCCTTTTTTGTTGAGGAGGGGTTGACATACATCAATGCAAGAAGATTAAAACTTTCCTTTGTTATCTTTGCCTTTATGATATATTCCAAGCAACGGATGTAGAAATATACAATTGAATTGCTCCCAAGGCTTTCTAGTTAAACAATGCCCAAGCAGCGTCTTCCATGTCCTTTGGTTATATGCCAAATATCTGAGCATGCAACTCCTGATAAAGATAGTCCTCAATCTGCATACACCAAAATCCATAATTCTAGCCTATAAACTTCTCGATCTTGAACTTCCCATCTTTTGCCATCGTCTCGTTCACTTGAATCATTGAAGCTCCGATACCAATTGTTAAGGGCTATAAGCTTGTTATAATCAATCTACTCTATAGTCTACATAGCGGTTGGATCCATATGAGGAACAGAAATGAGCAAGAAAGACAATATATATAGAGAGAGTACACCAGGGTATACATGGTTTAGCAATGGTGCCTACATCTACGGGATCACATAATTCTACTGTTTTGTAGAGAGAATAGTTACAAGTTTCTCCTGGCCAACCACCTAGTCCCAAGGAAGAAGAAGAGTCTTCTATATCTCATACAGACGTACAATTTCATATCTATCTATTTAGAAAATGAAATCTAAGAGTCCAAATTGGGGCATGTCAGAATCTTGCATGTCAATCAATCGATCATTAAGTACTGGCAATCGATCTTTCTTTATAATAGCTACTTCTGGTCCTGCGAGCGATCGATTAGTTCTAAATGCTAGTTGATTGAACTCTTGGCTTCATCTCCCGTATAACAATATCAAGAATTTATCAATCGCTTTGGGCTTCGATCAATTGTTCCAACGATCGTGTTTTCGTGAACGGGGGCGAATCAATTGCTCTAGCATAGCAATCTGTCACGGGGTAGTAAACCAGACTATCCATGTGGAAGTGTTGTATACTAAGTATGTATGCATTGCAGGAACTGCACATAGTGTTGCACACCATGTTGCAGGCGTTGCGGGAAAGGTCCACAACGTTGCGCAACATGTGTGTGTAACTTTGCACAAAAAGCACACAACAATGTGCAACGCATAGTTGGCTATATTGGGACACATAGTCGGCTTGCACATCTTTGGATTCTTAAGATGTCTCTTCCCCCCTAAATAGTGTTAGAGAGTCCCTTGGAGTGTTTTTGGGTCGTTTGGCAAACTTTGGAGAAACCATGCCCATACAGCCACTTTAGCTGTCACTCCAGCAGAATAAAAAAATCTCTTATACTATATAGGGGGGGACATGGTGAGCTGAAATGTTAAAGCTGTTGGTATGACGCTTATCCTTGTAATCGGCTATCTCGGATGACAACAAAGGCTTGTTGTATTGCTAGCTATCATGCTAGGAGCTCCCTCCGCTGGGAGATGGGGCTCTCCGACCTACTAGGCGACCGTTCGGCCTTATGGTCGTGTTGGATACAAAGACCCTTTCATGCACTTCGCTGAGATAGAATATTCGAATGTCCAAGTTGTCTAAGTTGGATCTGTGCATCACAAAGAGGTGTCCCCCTCCGGCCAGCTCACTTGGGAAATGTCCCGATACGTTTGCACATCGGCCTTTGGGATGGGTTCGTTGCTTAACTTCGTGAGCTAGATGTTTAGTCGAATGACACGAGGCTATAACCTAGACGAGAAATACTTACTTGCTTAACTATTTGGCTTTGCGAGTGCCGCATGGTAAGCATTTCTCGGGCGCCTCCATAACAGAACAATCACCTAGTCTAATTTAAGCTTCCACAACTCACATCTTTTGTAGTTGGCTTTTAGATGGACTAAAAATTTCTTCTCCTTATTTATATTTTGCTTCTTTAAGGGGTGGCTGGACTCATCCTCTTTGGCTTTTAGATGGACTAAAATTTTTTATAAAATTTTGAAATTACAAAACTATCAAAATTTTAAAATATGAATATGCCCAAACTCATCGCTGAAAATAATAACATTTTGTGAAATTTATTACTATGGTTCCATTCCCTATATTTTAATCCCAACCACCGGATTTCAGTCCCTCCATAGGAGAAGCCGCCTTTTTTTCCATGCATTTCAGCAACGTCATTACGCGAGAGGACTAAGCTTCCGGCTCTAGAAGAACAATGTTGTAGCTATCAATCAGCAAGCTAAGGCTACACCTATGGGTGAATTCAATTCCCAATAGAAGAACCGTATAAGCATAAAACATGGAGTTGATAATTCAACTTTGGAAGAAATAGAGGAAAAGAGGTAGAACTTTAGTAGGCAGTAATCTGACCGATTTGAAACATAAGGCATGACAGGCCAGAGCAACCAGGGCCTCCAGTCAACCACAGGAGAAGAGGGTCCGCACCGGGGTTCTGCTCAGACTCCAAAAAGTAGTAGAACAGCTGAAATTCATCGAACTCGCCCACACCCACATACCTGAAAATGAAGACAATTCCTAGTACTCGAGGATTATGTGATAAAAAACTTGGACAAGAGGTAAAACTCCGCAAACTGGACCATCTGTGGTCTCTCACCCTGTCTCCATATGGAAGGGAAGAGGACCCTCAAAGCCTGGAAGAAGCTTGACAACATTCTGAGCGTCTGAATCTGCATGACTAGAAGGCCCTGCATAGGATAAGAAGATAACTAGATAGAGGAAGAGGTATGCAGATGGAGCCATATCCTTGCAAGTGAAGTCTAGGTCCATGGGTCATCATAATATATAGGGAGAAATGTGTTTCAGGTGCTGCACAATTAGGTGGAAATTTTACTCTTGATCACCCACCATGCCTGACTGGACAGGTGAACATGGGAGGGGGCAAGGATCATGAGAAATTATTGGATCATGCGCCTTTTCCTGGTCCTACTTATGTGACCTGCTATCATTCCAAAAAAGGGGATCATAGTATGACTGTAAATTTGTAATAATTGAACAATTTTGTTCATGGCATGCGGCTTTCTTGTGTTGTTTCCACTTTTCAGTCAAAAGGGGCCATGCCCATTTTAGTTAAGATCAAGTGGGGGTAATACTCTTCAATTAATATAACTTCACCCTCTCCCAGGCCCATTTTATGCAAATCAGACTTACACTTGTGAGTTGATTTAAATATATGGCAGTTATACCCCTGCAAGGTGAACCGCCATTTTATACAGTAAAACGTTACGTGATTCCCCCATGGCCCCATAATGTGCCATTTCTCCCTTTTTCCCCATTTCACAGCCGGGTAATCAAAACGCCTGGCTTCGCCTCCATCGCAACATCACTTGCGCCATCTACCCCGGCTTCCTCTCCACACCACGTCCTCTTCGGCCCTTGTCACTCCCTGCAAGCTCTCTTTGTCTACATGTTTTTCGTGCCTCCCTCTACTATCGGCCTCGGGTCCTATCCCCTTCTCCCTGCAAGCAAGCGGAAGATTGTCATGACATTGGACAAGCCCTAATTAATAGGTTTGAATTTTTATTTCAAACACAATAATTGTATTTGATAAATGTGTGGATTTTTTTTGGTGATTTCATTTCAATGAGGGGCTGCTTGTACGGTGACTTCCATGGGTTGCGAGGGGGTAGGCGATAGGGGGAGGGGAGGGGGCTGGCAGATTGATTGGATTAGCCTACTTTTTAGAAAATTTGTCTACCGATAACGACATAACAGTTGCGATGGGCTCTTTGTTGGCCCTCCATTCCCAATTCCCCATCGCAATCCAACCCCCCACCTACATTCCTCCCTTTATACCCAGTTCCCATCATAACTAAGACATTAATATTCTTTTTTCAATTTATATTTTAAGTTAGACCCTAAATTTTAAATGTTTGTGTTTGCATATTGGTATGCTAGACTCGATTGTAGACTCTAGTGCTCAACAGCCAAATTGGCTGAACTCAACAAAGTCCTCAATAAGGACTTCAGAGCAGCTTTCATGGCCACCTATTTTAAGTAAGTTATTGACCCAAGTCTTAATTTCCATCAACTAATTTCAAGCCTCCTATATATGGGGCAATCTAGCCTCACAATATTCAATATTTTAAGAAGGTAGCCACACTTGGGCTAATGGATGTTACCCTTCTAGGTCTTCCTATTCGTGAGTTTATGGATGAGAATGCAAAATTATTAGTGTTGATGGCGGCAAGGGGCAAGATTCAGATATGTAAAAATTATCTTTAGAGGATGATGACTGATCTTCTTAATGGATGGTGGTTGGAGATGCATTATGGTTGATCTTCACAACGGACAATGGTTGGAGATGGATTCAAGACTCATCATTAAAAAGTAGATGAATACAAAGCTTTCAGGCTCTGATTGAGGATGTACAAATATATTTTTCCTTAAGGAATTATTTATCCCCCTTGGATAAATCTAAGTTGTTGACGGGTTACATGACAAACCTCCTCCCAGGATACAACATAACCTTTGAGAAACTGCAACTAGTAATGTTGAAGAATTCTCCCAAAACTCTCCTTGAAACTATATAAGAATGTGATTGAAATTTGTGTTTGAAAACACAAAGAAAAACATAAGCGAAAGAAGAACACAAGAGAGGAAAACTACAGTATGTGTTTTCTTCTATCTCTATCATATCTCTACAATTACCCATGCCTAGGTCTCTATTTATTAACTCCTAAGGGGTGCAAAGTGAAGATGTATGTCAATTTATGAAGAAGTGTCTCATCTCAACCGAAGAGATGCAACTATTCCCAATGGTTGCAACCCATTGCAAAATTTAAGAGATGATACCTTTCACTAAGGGGTGCAATATAAATGAAAGTCACAAAAAAATAAGAGATGTAGCTCTTTACCTAAAGGTACAATTATTTATTAAAATTATCAACAATCCCCCACTTTTTAAAAATAAGAAATGACAAATTTTGGCCGACATCCTTATTGATGTTATTTTGCCTACAAAAAGGTGTCTTAAGATTAAACCTTCAATTAATACAAGGACTACAAAATTAAGTAAAAGTTATTGGTGTGCGAGGCATTAAACTAAGTACTCTAGATAGAAAACCGGTAGTCTTATACACAAAACAACTTCAAGTTTCATTGAGAAGTTTGACATACTCGCTTAGCACTATTATGATCATGTGCTTGCCTGGTTTAAGAGAACAATCCCGGAAGTAAACCCTTACCTTTCGTGAGAAGCGGACGACTTCTATGTTTCCATAGTTGAAGTTCCCTTGTCTGTATTACTAGACATATTCGCTCGAACTTCATTAAGAGTTAAACTCAACCTCTAATTTGTAACGGTCAGCACTAGTGATTTTACATGGGGCTCAAGGTTCTGGTGCTAATTAGCCAATGTAATGACTTGTTCTTACCTATTAAACCATAAGACTAGTGGTAAACGAGCATTAGGTTAGGTTATCATCATTGTTAACTTTTTTAGGGTTTTAGCCCCATCTTCAAATATGTTATTCTTACTAACTCCCTCGAAAGCCCTTGAGTAAGAGGATCTGCCAAGTTCTTACTTGACTTGTCATATATTATAGCTATGATAGCTTCTCTTATCAATTACCTGACATAGTCATGTTTTAGACTTATATGTCTAGACTTGTCATTATAAATGCTACTATAGGCTCTTGCCAAAGTAGCCTTATTATCACAATTTATTAAAATAGGTAGCATTGGATTAGGCCATAACTTGATGTCAAGCAACAAGTTCTTAATCCACTCAACCTCTTTCCCTACTGCAGGTAGGGCGATCAACTCAAATTCTTTGGTCGAATGTGAGATACATGTTTGTTTCTTAGAACCCCAAGAAATAGCACATCCTCTTAGGGTAAAAACACATCCCAAGGTTGACATGTTATTTTCAACTCGTGTTACCCAATTTGCATTGGAGTACCCTTCAAGTACTACTAGATATTCATTATAATATAATTTATAGTCTATGGTATATTTTAAATAACCAAATACTCTCGCAATTTCCTTCTAGTGTTCAACACTAGGATTAAGGATTATTAGTATACCTGCTCAATTTACAAACTCTAAATGCAATATCTGGTATAGCACAATTCATAACATACAGTAAACTATCAATTGCACTTGCATATTTAATTTGTGCTATTGCTCTTCTAGTATTTTTACATAAGGTAATACTATAATCAAAAGGGGTTTTAAATTCAAGGTAATTAAATTTAAATAATTTTTTTTTCATATAATATGTCTGATTTAAAACATAACTCCTATTATGCTTTACCACTTTTATCCCTAAGATGCCAAATCTTTTATTTTAAAATTAAAAAATAAATATTTTTTAGTCTTAGTCACACTAAATATTTTGGCACTCAAGAACACCATATCATCAACATACAAGAAATAACCCTTAATTAAAAATTATTTATTATTTTTTAAAATTATTAATAAATAGTCATTGTAGTGTTCAAAAAAAGTTGTTTCAAAAATTATCAGCAGTAACACGTTGAACAAGATCAGGCCGCATTAATGGGTCACATGGAGTATGAATGGCAGTTCTGAAATGCATTAATAGGTCACGTGGTGTAATGGGTTCCATGGAGTAATGGGTCACATGGCCGAACAAAGCTTCCAACAGTTGTCCTCTTTTCCGGCAATAAAGACAGAACTAATTTGGAGTGCAAGTGATTCAACGAATTGGCAAACGTGTGATGAAAACAAATCCATCGTTTGACATCAAAGTTGTCATATCTAGCCAACAGGCTTCTATTTGGGCCTGATCCCAAGGATGACGTATCCCATAAAATTATAACTGTGTAAGACGTGAAGAACCTACGTATGCAATTTCTTGTTTGATGGATTAGACCATAGGGTAAGGGGAGGAGTTGGTCATGAAAAGATACATTTCTGATTCGCAGTCAAAAGTTCACTAGCATAGCTCATGTATAGTTCTGTATTGATTCTGATCAAATGTCTAGTCTTGTGAAAAAATATAAACATTTGTAACTGTGACTAATTCATTAAGTTTGGATACTATCAATACTAAAAATTCTTTTATGGTATCAGAGACTGTGACTTGGGTCAGGTGTCTTGCTATGCGATGGTGATTGCGTCGTCTTCGTTTGCAAGATCCGGACTTTCTCCTCTCTCACCTCGGCTTAATTTTCTAATTTCCAATATCACTACTCTAGTCAGTGTTAGACTCGAAGCACAAAATTCCCTGGTTCGGCGCACCCAGGTACTCAAGCTTCTTAAAGCTCATGAAGTCCTCCAGTTTATTGTTCCAGATCTGAATAATCCGCCCGCCTCCATTATTGATGCTTCTGGCAAGGTGCTTCCAAATCCTGAGTGTACAACATGGAGCCTTACTGATAGCAATCTTTTGGGCTGTATTCATGCAACTATTCCCCAAATATTCTTAGCTATGTTATTGGTCTTTCTACCTCAAGCGCATACACTTCAATTAAAGTCTCAGCTTGAGAATGTGAAGAAGGGTTCTCTTATTATGGCTGAGTCTCGCTGATCAACTTGCGGCTTCCTCTTTCACTATTTTAAAAAAAGACTATTAATAATGTATTTAAATGGCATTAATAATTATTAGCAATGCTTAGAAAGCATCACTAAAAGCATAGAAAAAGTACCTTTGGTATTGCTTATTAAGCAATACATATGAAAAAAGGTCACTAATAATACTTGTATTAGCATAGCAACTATTTTCTTTACATCATTATATATATATATATATATATATATATATATATATATATATATATATATATATATATATATATATATATATATATATATATATATATATATATATATATATATATATATATATATATATATATATATATATATATATATATATGTAATAGGGCTTGAGCTAGTCCTGTTGGAATTTGGTGCCGCTCTTCTTCTCCTTCTCTTGCACGTGCTGAAGAGGGGAGGGGGGAGGGGGAGAGAGCAGGGGCGGGGGTAGGCAGCCGGGCTCTAATAGGACTTGCCAGAGCCCCTCTTCTAACCTGTGGTGTTGCGCCTCAGGATTTTTAGACATATATAAAAGTTTTAATAAAAAAATATCGGAGTTCACTTGGGCCCACGACTAGAGCTATTCACCATAAATATGGAATGAAATTTAGTTTCCAAGAATTACCATATGTATACAAACACACAAGGAGAAAAATAATAAAAGAGTTCTTACTTGGGATATACTGTGTAATTAAAATATTTGAAATCATCTCGAAGACTCACAAGTATGCCTTTCTACGTGGACACTAAGATTCACCAAGTCGTGCAAGGTCGGGGGGTGGTGAGTATTTTAAAATACTTAGTAAGAAAATTTATACTATTAGGTTTCAAAGCTCATAAGATAGATACTATTTTTCATAAAAATAGGGCGCGCCTCTCACCCAAATTTACCCATATATCTTTTTCTTACGTATCTAAGATGCTTTCCGGGTTTGCAAACTCTCATAGCTTACTACAAGTATTCCATGCCTACTCCATCATATAGACTTTGGTATAGGTATAAAGTAGCACCCTCTTACTCCTCTAAGGATCAACGCAAAACACTTTGTACTTATGAAAAGAAGAGCTATTGTGCTCATGGGGTGTAACACCTATAGTATTCAAAAGGGTTACATGCGCCTTTTCAATTATAATATCATAGAATAAATTATTTTAAAAAATAATTATGATTATGATTTAGGAAGTGAAGAAATTATGGTGTATTTTGAAGGTAGGAATTATGTTGGTGAACTATTGATACATCGATGAACTTGCTAGTGAAATAGTATTTTTACTATCGGCGACATTCGACGTATTGATAGACTTACCAATGAACAATAATACATTTGTCAGTGATATTCGATGTGTCGATGTACTCATCGATCAAACTATAATGTCACTGTTGGTAAGGTTCAATGCATTGATGGCACGGGAACCCATTTTTTGACAGTTACAGAACTATCAGTTAAGTAGTTTCTAACGGTTTTAGAGTTGGTAACACACCAAAATTCGGTTCCTAGATTTCTTTGACTTGAAGGGTAAAGACTCTTTGACTTTATGGGAAAGCATTGGTGTAGGGCATATCGAGGAAGTAGGAATGAATATGTGGAGTTCTCTTAATCGTTTTGATTAAGAGGTCAAATTACTAGCCTTAAACTATGATATTCAGTCAAGAAAAGCATGTTTGGTGAACATTGATAAAGTATCATGTATGCTAAGGATGAATTTTAATCAGGGTTGCATGTGATGTTATGTTATTTTTTATGTTCATAATTTTGTATGAATAACTTGTGTTGAAGTAAAACATGCTCATGTTCTCCTTACTTGATAATGCAACTTTATGTTCATTAGTAGAGTCATTGGCATATTGTTGATTCTACCAATACGGAAGGAAGAAGATGATGAAACCATGCTGGTGAACCAAGGATAACATCAGTGACTTACATGTGGGTCACTAATAGTGATGTCAATATGTCGATTAGGATATCGATAAGAATGAGTTTTCTCTTTCCTTCCATTGTTAGTAAGGGTTTGACACATCTATGGGTTACGGATGATCATTGGTAACCTTGTTGATATGATGGTGAGTCCACTGACGATGTGTTGGTGTTAGGTAGTTTTAGGAGAAATTATTACGAGTATTAAGTTATTAATAAGAGTTTTAATAACATGTTATTATCTACATAAAGTTGCAATTATGTGTGACAATGAATGTATTTGTGTATATGAATGTCTTTGTGTTGAATCATACGCAAGACTAATGTCTTTTGGGCATTTTGAGGAATCTTCAATGCCTTAGCTCCTAAAGTGAGTGTTTAGCCACATTAACAGAAGGGTTTGGTATAAAAAAGGACCAAGATCTTCTGGCTTTCTAAAAAATGGAGTTATATAGAACTACTTCTATGGCCCAGGTGCCATGTTTAAATGGATTAGAGTATGAAAAGATTATTGGTTCTGCGTAGCACAATACAGGAGGTTTCAATGATTATGGAAGTCAGAACTTCAAGTACTTGGGTCCATGTATAAGATCTCTAACCCTAACCTAGTTTTATTTTGAATTAATGATGTCATTATTGTGTGGTTTTGTTTTCATTTGGGATTTAACTTGTTTTTGGGGTTAAAGGTTGATAATAATAGTTTTAATAAAATTTTAACTCATTTTTATAAGTTTTCATACTAAACTCAATTTATCCTATTTTTAGGGAATTTTCAGAATTTTATAGAATTTTTCCTAAAATTTAGGGGTGGATCGCACATTCAAATTTATATGATGAGGGTCCCACGATACCTTAAACTTCATTTATTTCATGATTAAATAATTTTAAAAATTTTAAAAATTCGTTTTAGCCTTGAAATGAGCAAAATTACCTATTTACAGTATTACATTTTATTTGTACCTCAACTTTTAATATTTACACCCCCAATGACTTACTATAAAAAGAATTTTGCCCTTATTCCCAATTGGGAAAGGGTTGAGATTAGAGGTTAAGAAGTACCCTAATCCCCATACCAAAGGAGGAAAAATCAAATTAAGTATGTTTAAGCCTTGATTTTTCATTTATCTTTTAGATTTTTCCTTAATCTTTCTTAATCCCATCTTTTCCAAAGTTGATTTTTATTTTATATTATTAAAAATAATATTTTTAATCTCTATTTCAAATCCTAATTTAGGAATTTTCATTTTTAAGCAAAGAAAACCCTAGATCTACATGTTTTCAAAGTTGTTTAGGCTTAATATTTGAACTTAATGAGGTATTAACTAAACCCTAACTTTGGGTAGGGATTTGTGACGATTAGATCTTTGATTTGGGACTCAAAAGCTCACTGAAGGTAAAAGTTTTCATTCAAAGTTGATTGATGTTTCAGATTTTGGGTTTGGAATGATTTATGTGTGTTTTGCTTGTATTTGTGATATAATGGTGGGTTAAATAAAATATGCTCTTTTTAGTGATTATCTTTTGATTTAGCTTATAAATGACTAGATCTATCATGTCTTCAGCTTATATTTCAATATTATAAAGATTGGAAGTGATATTTTGGTTTTCTTGTCGATTTTATGTATTTTCAGTTTTGGGTTCGCAAGGTTGAAAACAAACTAGTTTTGAATTGTGAATGGCGTTTGAACGGCCCTACAGGCATTAGAATGGCCAAGAGTTCAAATGGTTGTCTGGCCAATAGAATGGCCAAATGACATATTTACCTTTTTGAGTATTTTGTCTATTTTCTTGTTCCTCTTTCATAGATCTCATAATTATGATTATGATGAGTTATTTTTACTTGGAAATACTACTGTGAGGCATGAATACTATCTTGAAAGCTATGATGTAGTTGAAGAATGATTCATGTTATATATTTGCAGAATTTCGTATGATGTTCTCCATACCTAATGATTCTCCATGTTTTATTTATGATTCCAGTAAGTTTAATCATGAGGATGGGCATGTATGTGTGCACATGTTGTGCTAATTATTGGGGAACCATGTTCTATGTCTAGCATAAGTATAGTGATGATTATTGTTGTCTAAGTCTAGAGTGACATTATAATTGGCTTGGATTTGTATTATCGAGGTTTTCACCCTATTGTATTCATGATTTCAGTAAGGAGGAACCATGATAAAAATCATGAATGCATGTGTATAGTATGGATGTTGGTTTGTTCATGTTGCATGTCTTTGCTTAAACTTGAACACTACCACTATGTACACACTTGTGAGGGTATTGTAGTAATTATTTGACACAAATAGGCTAGGAATGATGCACATATGGATTGAATTGAGCATATCTCATGTATTAGAACTCATGTAGCGTTGCTTATGTATGTACAATGTTGCATGCATTATAAAATGGTTTATGAATGAGATTAATCGTGATTAGCCTTGTTTGATCGATTGGATGAGATTGAATGACATTAGTTGTTAGATTGATCGATTGAAGGCTTATTGAAATCGATTTGGGTTCGAAAGGACATAATTTCGTTTTTGAGTTCTTTTGGGAACATAGTACCTCCCCAGGTTGAGATAAGTTAATTGCAGTTGAGTCTATTTATTTAGTTACCTCGACCCTGAGAATCTAGAACAGTATGTTCGAGTGCACTGGCTTACCATGTGCTTTAGGTTTCCATATAGGAAATCAGACTCTTCACTGCAAGATATTATTCTTGGCGGGCACAATGCTCTAGTTTTCCTTTATAGGAAATCACATTGTCCTTGGCAAGCATACTGCCCTAGTTTTTCTTTATAGGAAATTGGACATTATCCTTGGTGGGCAAACTACTCTAGTTTCCCTTATGGGATTCAGACTTTCCTTTTAGGATTGTCCTTGGTGAGTAAAGGGGTAAATTCCTTAATGCCCTAGTTTTTCCTTGTGGAATTCGAACCTTCCCCGTGAGGGATTGTCCTTGGCGGGTGGAATGATTGTTATTTCTCTCTATGAATGAGACATTAATCATTATCTTTGATGCATGTGTATGTGATATTATTATGCCTAGTTACATAGGATGTGTAGGGATAATTGAGCTTATGTGACACATGTGATTATAGTTTAATTTGTATAATATGAAGTGTGTTTGAAACACTTTTCATGCACAGAGAATGTTTTCCATTGAGAACAGATACATATGATATGTTTATGTTGAAAAATCACTCCTGCAGGATGTAGTTATGCACACATGAGGTGTATAAATGATGTGATATTATATATGTTGGACCCATGATGTGTAGGATGCACATGAAATTTATGATGAGATGTTATGGTATGATATGTAGGTGACTTAGATGATGTGATGTTATGATCTGCCATATAGTATGGTATGCAGGTAATATGATAATTTTACCATGAATATATGCTTATAGAGGGTAAGTCATGATATAAATACACAAGTCATGTGGATATCCCATGATGAACAGGTGTGATGATGTGATAAACTTTATATGGTATACCTGTGATGTGTTTTGGATTTTCATCCCATAATATAAAAACCTTACTGAGTATATTGCTCACCCTTCTTTCTCGTGTATTTTTATTTTGGGGCTGCATAGCGTGACATGCAGGTGGTCAAGATTCACTTTATGAGGAGTGGGTGGTTGATGATCTGGCATAGGAGGGGATGTCTAGAGAACTTGTGTTTCATGATCATTTATATTGCTTGTTATCTTGAATTTTATTTCATTTTGGCTATGCTTTATACTTTACTTGCCAGTATCGGCCTAGACTCATGTTAGTTATGTTACTTAAGCCATGAGAATGCTAAGTGGACTAAGTGTGTGAGTATTATGCGAACTAATTCTTATTTGAGGTCCTTTAGCTTTCTCGTTTTCTCTTGTACAAAGCTTATGGTGTGCAACTTGGTTATGAATTACCTGTATAAGGGGTTAAGTCTTCCGCATCGAACACTACTTTGTTGCGCCATGCACACCGACCTTACTTTAGACCAGGTTAGGCTTGGGTTGGCGGGTGCCGGGGCATGACAAGTAAGTTTTTAGTATCAGAGCATATCTTTGTTCAAGAGTAAATGAGGTTAAGTAATGAGTCTTGAATAATAATGGGGTGTGAGGCGATAAAAGACTTCGACATAACTAGCGAGGTTAAAATTCTGTTAGTCGTTTGTGTGAGGCGATAAAAGACTTCGACATAACTAGCGAGGTTAAAATTCTGTTAGTCGTTTGTGTTGATTGTTTACTTGCTTGATGTGTTGCTTGAAGCTCATGCTTGCTTGTGCCATTAAGCCTTGTGATTTAGTGTCTAGTTGTTGTGTAGATGGCTGGACAAAATCACATCAGCACTAATGAGGATTGTGTGGCTAGAGACCAGAGAGTTAATGTGGTTAAGTAATGATTCTTGAATGACAATGGGGTGAGATGATAAAAGACTTCAACATAACTAGCGAGGTTGAAATTCCGTTAGTCGTTTGTCTAGATTGTTTACTTGCTTGATGTGTTGCTTGAAGCTCATGCTTGCTAGTGTCATTAGGCCTTGTGTCCAATTGTTGTGTAGATGGCTGGACATAGTCACATCAGCACTAATGAGGATTGTGTGGCTAGAGACCTAAGAGTTGACGACATGTTAATTGCCAGTAGGGGGTTGACACAAGCCGTGCGAACCCTGGCAGGAGTTCTTCAGACTGTTGTGGTGATGGAGAAGGGCCCAATGGAGTGCCACAAAAAGGATGGACAACCTAAACATACTAGGCAGGAAGACCCTCAGGCACAACATAAGAAGCCCTGTAGTGGTGACCTTAGGAGGACACATACTCGCCATGTGCAGGAG
The DNA here is from genome assembly GCA_035235625.1 of Saururus chinensis. Classification (NCBI taxonomy): domain Eukaryota; kingdom Viridiplantae; phylum Streptophyta; class Magnoliopsida; order Piperales; family Saururaceae; genus Saururus; species Saururus chinensis. The sequence goes on from CP141142.1 coordinate 6,469,409, forward strand.
GACCCTCAGGGTATACAAATCATACCCTATTCGAACAAATACATTCGAAAAACCGAATATATGTGCAAAAATCTTAAAGCATAACTTGAAATTAACTCTAACGCACAATATGCCATAGTCATAAATATTAAATTAAAAACACAACCTACATAAACATTTAAACTATAAGAAAAGATAAAAACTCTTACCTCACTCTCCGCGTGAGTTCATAGGTGACAAATCGAACTCCACTAACTTGGATGTCAATTTTCTAGGCCCCAGCCCTCACATGTTCAATGCACCGCACAACACACGCCAAACATTGGTATGACATGCTTTGTTTGCTAGCATCAGCCCGCTAATGCTAGCCGACGTGAAAAATATTTTTCTTTTATTCTATTCTTTTCAAAATAATCAAAATCTTTAAACGTGTGTAACTTTTTCTCCCGAACTCCGATTAATACATTCTTCATACCGTTGGGCTCTTATTAACTAGGCATACAAAACTAGATGGTATTTTTGAACAAGTTCCTTGATGACAAGTTTAAAGGTCATTCCACTCATCACTAACGGATCACAAAAAAAAAGTAGATAAATAAATAAATCAACATGGGTAGGTTATCTTGCACTTTTGAAATTGGTCTTGCTCATGTTACACGCTTCTCAAGGCCATAACTTTTGACCTGTGTCTGATATGCGCAGTTCAAGGCTTGTTATTTTCATTTCTAAGAGTTCTACTACATCCATAAAAAATCCCACGGAATAAACACTTCTAAATAATTAAAAATCACTAAATACTCGAATATTAATTTTATTAGAGGTGTAAATTGTACCAAAAATTCACAATCATTATTGTTGGGGATTGGAGGGAAGGGAGCTGAGTGGAAAAGGGGACAAGGGGAGGAGAACAAGGAGGACAAAAGTATTAGCAGGGGTGGCAGGTTGCCGACGGAGATGGCAAGGAGATGGGCTGGATTATAGTGGGGGAGGGGATTTCACTTGCACATGGCCTTTTGCAATGCTTCTTTTGAAGTGTCACAAATAAACTACAAATTGCAACACTTTAAGAAGAAGACAAAAAGGAGAGAGAACTGAGAGAGTGAGAGTTTGGAAAGAGCAGAGAGAGGAGAGAGGGAAAGAGAGAAAGGGAGAGAGAGGAGAGAGGGAGAAGATAGAGAGAAGAGAGAGGTGAGAGAGAGAGGAGAAAGTGAGAAAAGAGAGAGAGGAGAGAGGGAAGAGGGGGAGAGAGAGGTGAGCGAAAGATAGAGGAGAGAAAGAAGACAGAGAGAGGAGAGAGAAGACAAAGAGAGAGAGAGATGAAAGAGAGAGAAAATGGAGAGGAAAGAGAGAGAAGATGGAGAGGAGGATTTAAATAATAATAATTGTGATGCTTATATAAAAACTATTAGAACTATTTGTGACACTCTATGAGAAGCATCGCTAAATGAGTGTTCATTTGTGACGCTTCTCTTGGAACTAAAAGAGAACTATTTGCGACGCTTCTTAGAAGCATCACAAATAGTTGCCCATTTGCGACACTTCGCAAATAATATTTTTTAAAATAAAAATAAAAAATCTTCCCTCTCTTCTCTTCTCCTATCTTCATTCACTCTCTCTCTCTTCACTCTCTCTCTTATCTCTCTCTCGTCTCTCCTCTCCCTCTCTCATGTCTCTCTCTCTCTTCTCTCTCTAGTCTCTCTCCCCTCTCTCTCCTATCTATCTATCTCTCTCTTCTCCCTCTCTCTCATTTTTTATATTTCTTTATTAAATATTTAAATATTATAGATATTACTTTAAAATAAAAAAGGAAGTATTGCGACACATAAGCACATGCGTCACAAATACTTCATTTTCATTTTTAACAATAACTTATCTTTTCTCTTTCTCTCCTCTCTTCTCTTTCTTCTCCATCTCTATCCTCTCACTCTCACTCTCTTCTCTCTCTCCTCTCTCTCTCATTCTCTCTCTCTCATCTTCTCTCTCTTTTCTCTTCTCTCCCCTTCTCATTCTCTCTCCACTCTCTCTCTCCCTTTTATCTCATCTCTTTCTCCTATCTCTTCACTTCTCCCTCCCTCTCATTTTTTCATGTTTTTTTATTAAATATTTTAATATTATATATATGCTATTAAAAAGTTAAAAAATGAAAGTATTTTTTATGCATAAGCACATGCGTTGTAAATACTTTATTTTTTATTTTTTAATAATAACTTCTATTTCCTCCTCTGCTCTCTTTTCTCTTCTTTCTCTCTCTCTTCACTCCCATCTCTCTTTTATCTCTCTCTCTTCTATCTCTCTCTCTACTCTCTCTTTTATTTTTTTCATATATTTTTAATTAAATATTATATATATTATTTTGAAAATAAAAAATTTAAGAATTTGTGATACAAAGGTGCATGTGTCACAAATACTTCAATTTTTATTTTATAATATTACCTTCTCTCTCCTTTCTCTCTCTCCTCTTTTGTCTCTCCTCACTCTCTTTTCTCTCTCACGTGCGTTAGTGTGAGCCTTAGCTATCAGAGGAAGAAGGGAAAAGTAGGTAAATTTAATTTAATATTTTTCTACTTATTTTATTATATATTATATATTAAAATAATAATTACATAATACAATATAATATATTTACGACACATTTTTAAAATCATTGCAAATAGTATTAATTGTTTCAAAATAATTTATTTTATTTACGACACTTTTTAGAAAGCATCATAAATAGTAATATTATTTGTAATGCTTAAGAAATAATGTTGCAAATAATACTATTTTTTTAAAATTTATTTTATTTGCAACACTTGTTTAAAAACATTGCAAATAACATTCCTATTTGTGACACTTTTAAAAATCTGTTGTAAGATACTATTAAAAAAATTGTAAATAATTATTTCTTTTTATATTTACTTTTGGAGTACTCCTTTTTATTATAGTTTTAGTTATTCGGCAAAACAAACTGTTCAAAACCTCTATTGAGACATAGTGCAACCTCTAGGGTTAGAAGATTTTCACACCATGTTGATTGTTGAAGAAATCAATTTAGCTTATGAGTCTGGATCTGATTCTCTCTCAACCACACCAGTAGCATGACAACTTCTACTGCCAGAAATTCGGTTCCACAAGCATATTAGACTACACTTCCTCCAAATGTTCGAGGAAATGCCGATCATAGTCGTGGATAAGGAAGGGATCATGGTTATTTTGTTCATATTTCATTCTTAAATATTTGGATATTATATATATGCTATTAAAAAGTTAAAAAATGAAAATATTTGCAATTCATAAGTACATGTGCCGCAAATACTTTATTTTTTAATAATAACTTCTATTTCCTCTCTCTTCTCTTCTTCCACTTTCTCTCTTTCTCTTCTTGCACTATCTCCTCTCTCTCTTTCTCTGTTCTCTCTATCTCTATTCACTATCTCTCTGTCTCTCTTCACTCTCATCTCTCTCCTCTCTCTCTATCTACCATCTCTTTTCTTTCTCTCTTTCATTTTTTTCATATATTTTTATTAAATATTATATATATTATTTTGAAAATAAAAAAATAAAGAATTTGTGTCACAAAGGTGCATGCATCACAAGCACTTCAATTTTTTTATTTTTTAATATTACCTTCTCTCTCTTCTCTCCCTCTTCTTTTCTCTCTTCTCACTCTCTCCCCCTCTCTCCTCTGTCTTTATTCTCACTTCTCTCATGCACGTCAGCGTGAGCCTTAGTTTTGATAAGAAGATGTGCAAAGTAGGCAAATTTAAGTTAATTTTATTATATATTAAAATAATAATTACATATAAAATATAATATATTTACGACACTTTTTTAAAATCATAACAACTAGTATTAGTTTTTTAAAATAATTTATTTTATTTACGAGAATTTTTTAAAATGTCGTAAATAGTAATATTATTTGTAATACTTAAAAAATAATGCCCTAAATAATACTAATTTTTTTAAAACTTATTTTATTTGCAACACTTATATAAAAGCATCACAAATAATATCCCTATTTATGACGCTTTAAAAAAATTGTTATAAATAATGATACTATTAAAAATGTCGTAAATGATTATTTTTTATATATTTACTTTTTGAGATACTACTTAGGAAAAAATATTTAAATAATAATTAAAAAAATTACCATTTCCTTTTTTCCACGCAGGAGCTAGCCAAGCAGCTGGCACATGCTTGGTTTTTTTTAAATTTTTTAGATGAGAAGGACAAAATTGTGTTTAAGTTGACTTCGTCCTTCTAAAGGATGAAATCAGTTCTAGGTTTTACCAAACTTGACCCGATTTCATCCTTTACAAGGACGAAATCAACTTAAGGCGATTTCGCCCTTCTAAACGATGAAATCGCCACACTTAGCTATTTCAGCCGTTCGGTTCATAACTGAAGTTGACAAAATCAATCAAGTACTGATTTCGTCATTCTAAAGGATGAAATCAAATTAATTTTTTTCTAAAAATCTATTTTAAACTAACTTTAACACCTGCCCCTATTCATTCATTCAATACGTACACAATTGCATTCATTCAACCCATTCCATGCATAACAAATATAACATTAAAATTATTGACATCATAGACAAACATAAAATAGAAATGTTTATCAAATATATTACATCACAAGTTGAAAAAATGTTTAGTTTAAAATAAACATATAAAAAAGTTAATGTCACAATCTCCTGCATCCTCATCCTCGAAGGTGTTGTACGAGTTCCTCCTCATGATTTGCCTCTAGCTCTGGCTGTGGCTCCGGCTCGGGATGTGGCTTTGGCTCCAGCTCCAACTCCGGCTCCAACTCAGCATAAGTAATAGATGGTTCAACACGAGCTGGATGATGTCGTCAATATAAAATCAAATCTGGCTGAGATATATGTGCAGTGACCAGAAATGATGAACCTGGAGGAGACTGTCACAACAAAACATTTTTAAATAGCACGAATGGTAAGTAGCGAGAATTTTTTTTCTTTAAATACAAAACAAACCCTTCGATTAAATATCTAGGTCATGATAACTGTAGTTCACAAATACGAATATTAAGTCATATGATATTATTTAACGTCTGAAAATTTATAAAGACCAGCTCATCCATCTAAGTACAAGTCCGTCACCCGTCTGAAAATAAATAACATGTTGACTCTCACACCAAAGGTACACTAATGTACCGAAGTTGCAAAAACGTAGAATATCTTGTGCTTGCCTACCTTGATCTCACTTTCTTCACCTGGAGAATCTGCAACAAAGCAAACCAAACAACAACCACAACCACAATGGAGCATCTCCGCCTTCAAGAGAAGAGCTTCCAAAAGACAAAAGGTTTTATTAATATTTTTCGGATCGGGCCAACATCACCCAATGTTAGTTGCCTACGTACTCATCAGACAACATCTTCAATGTTTCCAACAAGATTGGATCCAGACGTAGTTCTCTACTCTATCCTAAGAAGCATAGCATCACACATGCAATGCTTAGATATTTTTAACCTACATTTTAGTAAGTCTTTTAACCGTTTCACTTGTCTAATTAACAAGCAATATTAAACATTGTTATTAATTATCTCACATCCCTTGTTCGATAATTAATACTATCAAATCTGCAACTCAGAGATGACTCGCCCCTCGAAACATCCCCAAACAAAGTACTCCAACCTTGGAGTGGACTGCTTAACAGCAGCTTGACCCAAATCCTCAAGGCTCTCAGTAGCCTGCCACGGGGAATAGGATCCCAACTTTGCTCATAGACATAGATTGGCAAGAAGCACAAGCCTTCCATGATGCTCATGCAACTCCGCTTTTCGTACGTACTAAATAGTCCTGGGAAGACCTGCGGGAGACCCACGGTAAAGACCCTTTAGTCAATACCCAAACCGTCGTGGCAATGAAGAAGCATATTGCAATCTCCACCTTACCTGCAGGAGACCTGCGGTAAAGACCTTCTAGTCAATACCCAAACCATCGTGGTAATGAAGAAGCATATTGCAATCTCCACCTTCCCAACGTTGGGAGAAAATGTCTTATAAGACATTACTAATGTATCAATAGAAGCCTTAGGTCCTTATGACCATTGACTCCCCCAAACATCTAAAACTTAGACTAGATTATTTTCATCCAGTCAAGTAACCACTCAACCATGTGAGTCCTCTTCACCTTGTGAATCGGCCCACAAAATAGCTCATCCACTGAGCTATGACTCAGAGAACATCCCAAAATCACCCTCGGTTCATTAACCAAGGTCAAATTCTATGTCAGGGCCCCGTTCACTCCATAAACTGGTCCCAACCCTAAAGAGGGTATTTTAGTCATTATCTTGATTAGATGTTCTTCCTCCAAACCAACAACAACCCATGTCTCTTGATTAATCTTGATTAATCTTAAGTTACTGATATAACTTAAAACAACAATATCAAAAGCATGCATCAACATAATCAACATAAATAGCATGCATTCACACCAGTGTGTAAAGAATGAATAAAGGCTCGTTTCACTCATTTGCAGGGCTAGGGCTCAGCTAGTTCAAGCCCAAGAGTGTAAACAATTCTAATACATCCCGCAAGTTACATATAAAACACTTTAGTCGATCGGTGCACTCGGTTGCAGACACGTGAAATACGTTGCTTTAAACCTAAGAATTAGGGTTCTACCCCTTATTTCTCATGACACTGCGACCCGACAAGGTCTTCGTGTCACTTAATGGTCATACTCCTTCCTTTTGAAGTCATTTATAGGGTACTCTACCTCTTAATTCACTAGGTCATCTGTTTAGACAGAAATAGATTATATTACCCCTAAGGGCATTAGGGTAATTTTACCACCTAGGGTATGGTACCCTCCCTTGGGTCATTCCAGTCATTTTACTACCCCTCTATTGATTTAAGTCATTGACCTCTCACAAGGCTCCACTCTCAGACCGACTCACGCTTCAATTCACACGAATGTGGGCAGGTCCACTCCAAGGGGTATTTTTGTCATTTGGTTTAAGGCCGTAATAACATCCAATGGGTCCAAAATTAGGGTCAAGGGTACTACGTGACTTCATGGACTCTGTGTAATTTTCTTGGCATGTGATGGGGTCGTGAACCCCTTGAACCGACCCGGGTTGACTTAACGGTTTACTATAAACCCTAAGGGCAAAAGGGTCAATTATCTACTCATTGGGATTTTTCCTCAATTATTGGTTTGGCGTATAATCAGGTTACTCTTTAAATGCTCACTGAGAATTTTCCCAATTTATAGATCAACTCATAGGCCCCTAAACCGGAGCCCCAAAGTCGGGTAAGTTAATATTATAAGATAATTAACTAGTAGGGGTAAAAAGGTTCTTTCACAGTCTCTGGGATTTTTACCAGAGCTGAAACTCTGTCATAATAATCTCAAACCTCTCCAGATACAATATTAATTTTCTAGGATTTGTTTGACAAAATTAACCCCTTAATCCGGACCTAGTTCAGAGAATGTGAATTGTTTTTTATATAAATCCAACCTGGCCTGGGTCAGGAACCACATAGTTTGGGTCACCCATGTGAACCTGGGAAGATGACCCACGGCGGGTCGTCTTCCCCGCGTCCAGTGAGGACTCCCAAGTGGCGGCTCCCGGGCTGCCACGGCAGGAGACGGCCAGGATAGACAAGATCGCAGCCAAGCAGCGATCCTTTTCGGCCTAGCCCCGCTGCCGCCCAATGGCCAGCTAGAGCCTCTGAAAAAAACAACCAACACGGCCCGCTAGAGACTTAGCCTCTGGTGGCGCCGCCCCTGGTGGCCACGATGGGGTGGGAGGCTAGCATCACCAGATCACCACCAAGCGGCGATCCTGTTTGGCCAGGCTCCGCTGCCGCCTTGTGGCAGGCCGGAGCCAAAAAATCCCTTCTCTTTTTTTTTAAAAAAAACAACCGGCAGCCTGCACAACAGCAGGAAAATTTGCTGTCGCTAAGGCTGCTGGAGGCAGGGATGCAGCGGTCAGAGCCAGGGCCGCCATGCGGCTCCTGTCCGACCACTATTTCGGTGACCAGAAAAATCACAGTACTGTTCACGTAATTAAGTGAACAGTATTAACATAAATAATTGTAGAAATCACTATAATTTTCATACAATTCAGTTAATAAAATCCATAATAATTACAACCTGAAATCCTACCTCTGTGGCCGAGTTGACGTCGATCCACCGCCGCCAATACCCCGCCACGCCTTGCCGGATTATTCCCTCCATTCCAAAAGAACTCCCCTCAAAAAGCCCTCATTAGCCTTTTTATAGGCATATGATTAGGGTTCTTAATCCATATGGAGTTGGGCCAAAATCTCCTTAATTCGGCAACCAAATTGGGCCCCAAAAACACAAATTCGGAATGCTAATTGATCGGGCTTGTATAGTGACTTAAACGGATAATTCGCGCGCTCAATTCGTCCTGCACGTTAAAGTCAACTTCAAACAGTCGTATCTCCCTCATCCAGACTTCAATTCGCGCGTTCTTGGTGGCGTTTTGAAGCTCTTTCCATCTTTTTTCCATCCATATAGGATTAAGCCACCACTTCCAACTGATGATCAAGTAATTCCCATGAGAAGATTAAGGGGTCCTACACCCTAATTTCCCCGTGGTTAACTTCGGGAATTTAGAAAATTCCCGGACGTTACAGCTATGTGCTGCTGATGAAGATGGAATATCAAAGAATGAAGAGTGCATCGACTGTGTCTGAGCGGCCTTGTCGACAGAATAATCTCTATGAACATCTGTAATCACCGATTAAAGTAGTGGCAAGCTACGAATGACATCATCAGACTCCCTAATCACTGACTGACATGCTGCTAATAAGACCTTGCACGAAGTATAGTTGTTAATTGCATTAGTCAAATGAGCATGCGTACGTCGAACTAGACACCCTTAGGTACATTGACAATAATTTATATGATTCCACCCAATCCCCATAAATAGCCGTGATCTCCATATTCCTTGTTGCCCATGCTTTCTTATAAGATATGTCAACATGATACTTCTCCTTCATTATTTGAATAATATCCCTTAGTGTGAAAGTTAATTCGGCTTGGATAGCGGGCATTATGACCTTCGAAATAAAGGGGGCACTGCACTGCCTATGATCTGTGCTAAGCTGGGCATTCCGACATGTGTGGTCCACCTTTGTACGTCTTCAATTTAAAGCACCCACCACCCCTTTTTATTGAGCCATGAACTCTCCAAGGGCAAGTGCTATCAATGCACTTCACTGTATACTCTAACAAATTTGTTCGTACAACCTTGTATTCAACATGATTTCGAATGGAAAACTCCTGCAAGGTTGTAACAAATGATTCTTTATTCTCAAAGATGTGGCCAACATATAACTCATCTACGTTTTGTTGGTCCATATCCATTTTAGAATTAACTGCCACATCTATCTCCTCATCTGTGATGTGTGCATAGAGTGGCTCCATTTCATAGTATGGCAGTTCTTCATCATCCACATTCATATCATTTGCAGCAATAGCATTATCTACCGCATGAGCCCCCTCGCTATCAACCATCTGTTGATCTCTTTTTTCACCTTTGACCCCTTCTTCATAGTGTCAGAATCTTCTCCACTTACTTTGTCAATATTATTTTCACATTCATTTGCCTCATTTTCTTCAATATCTTCATTGTGAACATATGCCCCCTAAGTGTCACATATGTATTAAATTTTATATGCCTAAAAAAGTTATATTCATTTATGAATATATATTTTACCTTTGATTGGATGGTCCAACATTGGTATGACCAACATACATATGGGGGTAATGAATGCCCATCGAACTTTGAGTTCCATACCATGCACCGCTTTGAGACATTTGAAAGCTAAATGGCTCGTGTGCATGCGTTGTGGACCTTCCATATTACACACAAAATTCAAAATTTACCTAAACATATTTCATTAATAATTATAAAATTCAAAACGTATTCACAACTTAATAAACCTTACCTCCAATTAGGTTCACTTCCATCGTAAATAGGGGCGGGCGACCTATGACGTTCATTTGAAGCTACTGTCATAGATAAATTTCCTTCTTCTTCGTCATCCATTGGCATTTGCATATGCCTTTCATTGTTCACATTTCTATCTGAGCTCCTATGTGAGCTTCTGTGAGAGCTCCTATGTGAACTACTTCACCTTTCACTAGGCACTCGGGCCTTTTTTTTGAGAAATAACTCGAAAGAAATTACATGACGTGAGTGGTGAAACATAAAACCCATTAATGCATCATCATTTATGCATATTATTGTCATTCTCGATCTATATAATGTAATATTACATTTGATAGTAATTTTTCATCTTCTTCGATCCCACCCAACCTTGCTTGCAACTTGCATATCAAATTCATCATATGTAGACGGTTTCTTAATTAATAATCCTTCTGTGCATCTGTCATAGTTAAGTAAAAAACTAACCATTTCTTCTCCCATCTCTATTCACTTAATTCATAAATAATAGATTAAATTAATATTAGATTAAGCCACATAGACCAAAAGTATGAATCAAAATAAACCACATAAGTAGATAAATAATCGTTTCACAGCAACCTAAATATATCTACAAAAGAAGTAAAAAATATTAAACTTCTTCAAAGATTAAATCTACCCTACTAATAAAAATATTAAACTATTACTAACAATAACTCTATATAAAAACAAAACTCCACTAAGATGCATGATATGGTTCTACATCTCCCTTGTGTAATAATAACGTATTGTAATCTTAGTGGTTAGTTACCCTACCCTTTCTAGTTGGGTTCTAGAGACTCAGATACCATTGGTTATCCAAAGAGATAACCCAACAAACATCAACATGAAATGTTCCATTAACTTTTAGCTACACACGGAAGACAAATTTGAATTTTATGGTAAAGGTAAGTTCACATAATCTTATTTCGAAAGGAAAATTTCATATAGGCCATTGGCTGATCAACAAATAGTCATAACCAAGCTTTGCTCAGATAATATATTATCAGGCCATAAAAAGGGCTTGGATCGAAGAAGGCCTTGAAAGAAGCTGATGATGAGATAGTGATTACTAACTATTATTGATGTAATATATTTTATGCTGATTACCAACTATTACTGAATGAGTTGACCTGTATTTGAGGCATCTACCAAATCCTAACCTAAAATTAAATGGAAATACCTGGAATTAGGGCAGAGGACGGGATTGACGATGGGGCGGCACTCAAATCATACGACCGGTGGACATAGTGGTAGGGCGGACGATGGAAGCTAGACGACCGGTGGTCACGGCGGCGGGGCGGACGATGGGAACCGGAGGTAGAAATGTCTGGAAGAGGAGCGATCAAGTGAGGACAAAAAATGACTGGAGGCGGAGGATTTAGATAAATTAAGATGATTTTGTCATTTAACTTAAGCTGATTTCGTCCTTCTAAAGGACTAATTCGTCTTCGGCCAAAATGTACGAAGTGTGGTGATTTCATTTTTTAAAAGTACGAAATTAACCTAAACCTAATTTCATCCTTTTAAAGGACCAAATCATCTAAAAAATTTAAAAAAAAGCCACGCAGGCATCATCTCCTTGGTTACTGCTTGCGTGGCAAAAAAAAGTACCACTTTAGGAAATATTTCCTAAAATGGTCTAAGATGGTAATTAAATTTTTTAAATTTATTATTTAAATAATTTTCCCTACTTCTTATTACATTGCTAATACTCCTTTATATTTTAGTTTCAATTAGAAATTGGATAAATGGACTTCCCCCTGAGTACAAACCGTTCAAAACCTCTATTTTGACACAGAATACACCCCTACAGTTAGAAGATCTTCACACCACGTTGATTGTTGAAGAAATCAATCTAGCTTCTGAGTCCGGATCTGATTCTCTCTCAACACTAGCAGCATTTAATAGCACAACCCTTAACGCCAAAACTTCAGTTCCACAAGCATATCAGACTACACTTCCTCCAAATGTTCGAGGAAATGCCAATCGTGGCCGTGGACAAGGGAGGGGTCGTGGTCTTGGTTATTTTGTTCAATTTCCTGTCAACTACCAATAAGTAGTCTATTATCCGCCAAATGCATCTTCATCTGCTAATCCATGTCAGATTTGTGGTCGGACAAATCACATCGCCCTCAAATGCTTTCATCGGTTTGATCCATCTTATCAACAACCGATGCAATCTTGCTCTTATCAACAACCACCGCAATCTCTCTCTGGCAACAAGCCTGCACTCCTGGCCACTCCCTCGAGCATACAATGATTTTCTGACACTGGTGCATCTCATCATATTTCCCCTGATATGTCTAATTTTCAGACTGCTCATGCCTACACAAGTAATGACCAAGTGCTAGTTGGCAATGGTCAGACAACCTATCCAGCACTATGGAACTGATCAGTTGAAAACTTCCACTACTCTTTTCAAACTTAACAATCTACTTCATGTCCCTAAATTCTCAACCAATTTATTATCGGTTCATTGTGTTGCCTCATATAATAATTGTAAGGGAAAATTATTAAAATAATAATAATAAAAAAATATTTACCAAAATATATTATTTTGGGAAATATTTCCCAAAGTGGTATTTGTTTTTGCCACGCAGGCGCCAGCCAAGCAGCTGGTGCGAACATGGCTTTTTTTTTAAGTTGATTTCATCATTTAGAACGACGAAATTGGCTTTAATACGATTTCGTTGTTCTAAACGACAAAACCTTTTATTACTTGACTCGATTTCGTCGTTCAGAATGACGAAATCAACTTAAGCTGATTTCGTCGTTCTAAACGACGAAACTGCCACACTTGGCTAATTTCGGTCTCTGGTCTGGAAACAACACTGATTTCGTCGTTCTGAACGACGAAATCATTAGACTTATATTTCCCGATCCGCTCCGTATCCAGTCGCCTCACTGAACTGCTCTCTGCTCCGCCTCCGTCGAGCGATCCACCGCCCGCCTCTGCCGACATCCCGCCGTCGTTGACGTCCAGCCCGCCGTTGCCGCCGTCCAGCCCGCCGTCGCCACCGTCCAGCCACTGCCGCCGCCACCCACGTCTAGCCCGCTCCAGTGCATTTTTCTGGTGCGATCTTTTGCCTTCTCTTTTTTTTTTAATCTCTTTTTTCAATCGTTGTAATGGATCTTTTGTATGTTAAATTGAAGTAATTTATATTTTGTATGTTATATTGAATAAATTTGAAGTTTTAATTGTACCATCATTGTGCCCTAGTTTTAAAAGTATTGTTCTCAGTCGTTTTGTGTGTTTTTTTGTTTAAGATTATTGAATTGAGATGGATTTTTAATTAATGAGTTTTTATTTTTTAAGATGCCAAGTCTCTCAAATTTTGGAAAATGAGAAGGATTTGAGTTTTTGAACATGTTTTTTTTACAGCTTATATGATTTGTGACATTGCATGCGTTATTGCATCAATTGTGTAATTTTATTAATTAGAAAATTTACTCATTAATATAAAGTATTAATGATATACTTATATACTTGGTAAAGCTATTAGTTTCTATGCGTATATATTTTAAAAATATATTTGTTAGGGTAGATATTAGTATTAGTTTGTTTAATCTAATATTAATTTAATTTATTATTTATGAATTAATTGAATAGAAATGGCAGAAGAAATGGTTAGTTTTTTTATTAACTACGACGAACACATAGAAGGATTATTAATGAAGAAACCGTCTACATTTGATGAATTTAAGATGCACGTAGCAAAAAAGGTTGGGTTGGATTGAAGAAGATGGAAAATTACTATCAAATGTAATCTTCTGTCATATAGATCGAGGATGACACTAATGTGCATATATGATGATGCATCAATGGGTTTTATGTTTCACCACTTGCGTCACATAATTTCTTTCGAGTTATTTCTGGAAAAAGAGGCCCGAGTGACTAGTGAAAGGCGAAGTAGTTCACATAGGAGCTCTCACAGAAGCTCACAAAAGAGCTCGAATAGAAATGTGAACAATGAAAGTCATATGCAAGTGCCGGTGGATGACGAAGAAGAGGGAAATTTATCTATGACAGTAGCTTCAAATGAGCGTCATAGGTCATCTGTCCCTATTTACAATGGAAGTGGACCTACTTGGAGGTAAGGGTTGATTTAGTTGTGAATACGTTTCAATCTTATTATCCTTTAATGAAAATACGTTTAGCTAAATTTTGAGATTTTGTGTGTAATATGGAAGGTCCACGACGCATGCACACGAGCCATTTAGCGTTCAAATGTCTCAAGGCGGTGCATGGTATGAAACTCAAAGTTCGATGGGCCTTCATTACCCCTACACGTATGTTGGTCATACCGATGTTGGACCATCTAATCAGAGGTGAAATATATATTTATAAATGAATTCAACTTTTTTAGGCTTACAAAATGTAATACATATGCGATGTTTATATGTAGGGGGGATATGTCTACGGTGAAGATATTGATGAAAATGAGGATAATGAAGGTGAAGATAATATTGACGAAGTAAGTGCAGCAGATTCTGATATGAATGTAGAAGGGGTTAGAGGTGAAGAAAGTGCTCAACAGATGGTTGACGGCGAGGGGGATGATGCGGTAGATAATGCCATTGCTGGGAATGATATGAATGTAGATGATGAAGAGCCATCGTACTGTGAAGTGGAGCCACTTTATGCACACATCACAGATGAGGAGATAGATGCGGCAGTGAATTCTACAATGGATTTGGACCAACAAAATGAAGATGAGTTATACGTTGGCTGCATCTTTGAGAATAAAGAAGCATTCGTTACAACCTTGCAGGAGTTTTCCATTCAAAATCATGTCGAATACAAGGTTGTACGAACAAATCCAGCGGAGTATACAGTGAAGTGCATTGATAGCACTTGCCCTTGGAGAGTGCATGGCTCAATCAAAAGGGGTGGTGGGTCCTTTAAATTGAAGACATACAAAGGTGACCACACATGTCAGAATGCCCAGCTTAGCACAGATCATAGGCAGTGCAGTGCCTCCTTTATTTCGAAGGTCATAATACCTGCTATCCAAGTCGAATTAACTCTCACACCAGGGGATATTATTTAAAGAATGAAGGAGAAGTATCATGTTGACATATCTTATAAGAAAGCATGGGCAGCAAGTAATATGGCGATCAAGGCCATTTATGGAGATTGGGTAGAATCGTATAAATTGTTGCCAATGTACCTAAGGGCTGTGCAAGAAGCCAATCCTGACACCTACCGCTTAGAGGATGATGTAGTACCTCGTGCAGATGGTGGCACTTGTAGGAGATTTAGACGGTTGTTTTGGGCGTTTGGGCCGTCTATAGCTAGGTTTCGACATTGCATCCCTATGATTGGCATTGATGCCACTCACTTGTATGGCAGATATCCTGGTGCTCTTATGGCTGCAACGGCTACAGATGGAAATAATTAATGGGTTATTTCCTCTTGCATTCGGGCTTGTCAGGAAGGAAGACAGAGACAATTGGAAATGGTTTCTAATGGAATTGAGGGATCATGTACTGATGGGCATGACGAACATCGTCATTATTTCAGATCGACATAAGGGGTTTCAGAAGGCAGTGCCTGAGGTTCTTCCAGAGCCGGATTACCACCATCGTTATTGCATCCGTTACATAAAAGCAAATTTTAGGAAGGTGTTCAAAAATGATACACTAACGGACTTGATTGGGGCAGCAGCTTGTGCACTCACAGTAGAAAAGTTTGATGCTAAAATGGACTTGATTGGTCAAGAGAGTCCTAGGGCAAAACATCTCCTCTTAGGACGAGAATTGCATCTTGCAGAGTGGTCCCTTGCACATGGTGGTTTTATGACATTTGGCATGACGACTACAAATCTGGCTGAAAGTTTAAATAGCGTCTTGAAGGGGGCATGAGGGTTACCCATGCAGGCTTTAGTGTCAGCTATCTTTTATCGGCTCATAAAATTTTTTGTTAAACGATCTTCTGTCACCTCTGCCATGGCCACCCCATATACTCCTAGAGTGGAAGCCATATTGAGAGAGCAAACAAGAAAAAATGGGGAGTATATAGTTAATAGGATCAACAGAAGTTAGTACAAAGTGACATCAATTCTGCCCGCAAGGTTATGGTAAATGTTGCGATGCATACTTGTACATGCAACATCCCTCAGGTTTATAGTTATCCTTACTCCCACCTTATCGCCGTGTGGGCAAAGCAGCGGGAGCCAATCCATGCATCACTGTTTTATACACATCTTCTACTTATAGAAATGTGTACTCCGCAGAATTTTATTCTCCTCGTGGTTGGGAGTATTGGGAGAGGGATATACCGTTTGTGTTATACCCACCGATAGCAACAAGGCAACCCAGTCGCCCACGGTCTGTTTGCATTAGGAATACTATGGACCGCAGAACAATGGAAAGAGATGGTAGAGGAGGATATAAATGCGGGAGGTGTAAACAAAGTGGGCATAATAGTAAATCATGTAGAAACCCTCCTGTTGATTGGTAAACATATAATCAACCTCTGTATTTATTATATTTTTTTAGTTACGTACGCATGTATTCCTTACGATTAATGATATGATCTTCATCTTCCACAGATCATATGGATCATGTAGAGCCTTGTTACAGGCCAGGCCCGAGTGATGCTTCTTTACTCGTAGAGCAGGAGTCACATAGGTCTGCTGCTATTTGGAGAGGAGAGGTATGATAACTAAAAATAAAATTTGTTTTATTTTTTTTGGTTGATATAGTACGACATGTTATAATTTTAAAATTTATTATAGGACCCCGGGTGCCTTGAGTGCACCGAACATTTTAAATATCTCCACCATTGGCCTATAGATAAGCGTATATTACCTTATATCGAGCGAGCAGGATTCGGCCATTTCATTCATCTACAGTATGTTCGTCTCGATCGGCCTCTATTGACAGCTCTTGTTGAGAGATGGAGGAGGGAGACACAGACGTTTCATTTATCATATGGAAAGATGTCCATCACGCTCATGGATGTGGCAGTTCTATTAGGACTCTATATTGATGGACGTCCGGTGACAGGCACGACAGGAGGAGCTCATATGGATATATTAGTTAGACTTCTTGGTAGAGCTCCTCCTACAGTGATGCGTGGTAGCCGAGTGAGCCTACGATGGCTCTTATAGGAGTTTCGTGAGCTCCCAGCCGATGCTACAGAGATAGTTATCGAGCAGCATGCACGAGCCTATATATTGCATTTACTTGGAGCCACCATATTTGCAGATACCACGAGCAGCCACGTGCATGTTTTGTATCTCTCTCTCCTTGCCGACTTTGACATGGCTGGCACTTATTCATGTGGCAGTGCTACTCTCGCATTCTTATACTGAGAGTTAGGAAAGGCATGCCAGGCCATGACCTCGGGGATTGCAGGCTGTCTGACTCTTCTTCAGGTAAATAATTGTGTAACTTTACTTGGTGTTTTAGTCACGTATAATTTTTTAATTCTAATATTTGTTATCACTAATTTATGACATAGTTATGGTCGTGGGAGCACTTACACGTCGGCCGACCAACTGCTGAGATGGGTCGCTTGGTCGTGGGTGCTCCATTAGGGGCGAGGTAGGTTGTATTTATGTTTACCACATTACTTTTTAAGCAATGTTTTATGAACATATGCTGAACTCATTTCTTAAATTTAACTCCTTAAGGTGGAATGTTCGGAAGAAGAGAACCGAAAATCCACAAGGAGTCCTCCGTTTGTATAGAGGGGAGTTAGACCACCAGCAGCCATACCAGGTAATTTTATTACCGTGTTGAACTTTTTTATGTAATGATTTTAAAAAAATTTGTCACTATTTAAACTAACTTATCTTTATATATTGTATAGATTATTTGGCAGCCGTACTCGGAGGACTTGTTGGCTGTGATACCTCCACTCTGCATTGACAGTCGAGAGGTGTGGCTTTCTCGAACCCCTCTCATATGTTATGAGATTATAGAGATGTATGTGCCAGATCGTGTAATGCTCCAGTTTAACCTGGAGCAAGGGGTCCCACCTTCTACTATCGAGTTTGTCTATCGCATCACTCGACAGGGCCGCCATATTACCGACTGGGCTATATATCATGCGTCGTATATTGCTCGATGGGAGGATAGGAGAGCCACTATTATTAGAGGGGAGCTAGCTACGACATTGTGAGATGTTCGTAGTACTTCTATGCACTGGTATTTACCGATTACATGGCGATATATTTTACCGCGCGATGATGTAGAGGAGATGACATATCAGCCTAGGGGAGCATCTGAGGCAGCTCTAGTAAGTACAACTTTGTTAATTAAGGCATATATTATTTTCTTATTTCGTTTTAATTATTTATCTAATATTTAATTTATTTTTTTATAGCTTCGTCAGATTCGACATACGAATGCGTATTTGAGTGATGCACTTGTCACCTGTACTTCGCGCGAGGACTTAGCAACAGCATGTGAGTCGGTGATTAGAGCGTCTAATGATGTCCTTCGTAGCTTGCCACTACTTCATTCGGTGATCACGGATGTTCATCGAGATTATCCTATCGACGAGGCCGCTTAGACGCAGCCGATGCACTCTTCATGCCCTGATATTCCATCATCATCAGCAACATATAGCTCTCCTCCAGGTTCATCATTTCCAGACACTACACATATCACTCAGCCATATCCGATTTTATATTATAGACGACATCGGCCAGCCTGTATTGTACCATCTATTACTTATGCTGAGCCGGAGCCAGAGCAGGAGCCTGACATGGAGTCGCAGCTGGAGCCGAAGCCCGAGCCCCAGTCGGAACCCGAGCCCGAGCCCCAGCCCTAGTCGGAGCCAGAGCCACAACCAGAGGTAGATCATGAGGAACTTGTACACCACCGTCGAGGACGAGGATGAGGACGAGGACGTAGGAGATTATGATATTACGTGTGATGTATTATATTTGTTACTCGTATATGATGTACTTTACTTATATTTGTTATGGTGATATTCGTGATAGTGATATTTGTTATGGTGATATTTGTTATGGGTGGAATGAATGAAGTCGTGCATATACATATGTGTTCTGTGTTTTGAATGAATGAATAGGGATAGGTGATAAAATTAGTTTTAAATAGTAATTTTAAAAAAA
The DNA here is from genome assembly GCA_035235625.1 of Saururus chinensis. Lineage (NCBI taxonomy): Eukaryota > Viridiplantae > Streptophyta > Magnoliopsida > Piperales > Saururaceae > Saururus > Saururus chinensis. The sequence goes on from CP141142.1 coordinate 6,488,433, forward strand.
TTTAATTTGATTTTGATTTCGTCGTTTAGAACGACAAAATCAGTGTTGTTCCACGACTAGAGGCTGAAATTAGCCAAGTGTGGCAGTTTCGTCATTCAGAATGACGAAATCAGCTTAAGTTGATTTCGTCGTTCTGAACGACGAAACCGGGTCAAGTAATAAAAGGTTTCGTCGTTTAGAACGACGAAATCGTATTAAAGCCAATTTCGTGGTTCTAAACGACGAAATCAACTTAAAAAATTAAAAAAAAAAGCCACGCTAGCGCCAACTGCTTGGCTGGTGCCTGCGTGGCAAAAACGAACACCACTTTGGGAAATATTTTCCAAAGTGGTATATTTTGGTAAATATTTTTTTTATTATTATTTTAATAATTTTCCCTAATTTTAATATTATCTTTAATTGGCCATGAAAGAAGTTGCACAGGTCGAGGGATCCTTCTGGCCAACTACCATATAAATTGTGTTAACTCGATGGCATGATCCTTCTGGCTTGATCAGGTGCTCTCTTTTCATTAGTATAGACTTACAATATCAGTTTGTTACAATATTGGAGTGATAGGGGTGCTACAAATATGTAAGGAATAACTATACTACAAAGATATGAATCATACAAGGGAAAGAAAATTAGGTGATAAAACTAAATCGAAGTAGCTTGGCAGGAAAGACAATTTGCTGGACATGAGCTATTTATGTGTCTACAGGAAATATGTTCAACGAAAAATAAAACTGGAGCAGAAGTGGCAGGGAGAATTAAACAACATTGCCAATATCGGAGGGTGTTTAAGATTCCTTTTGGTCCCTTTCACATAGAATACTGGAAGGGATCAATGTTCAATTACACACATTCATCTGATTTAATTCTATTTCTATTATTAACATAATTTATTGACTCAGGGCATCATGGGAAATTTCTTGCCCATGTTGATTGATATGAGTTACAAGGGAATATGAGAAAGCCATCTTTGAAGCATATTAAGGCATTCCTTGGGCCTGTACTCTGGAGCAGTATGACCTCCACCCTGCATTCACCAACTACACATGAGTAACTTATGTTGTATTATAAGAAAACTGATGCTGTTTATTTTTAAACTTTAACTAAACTATGTTGTTACCTTCACAGTTGCAAACGTCAAATTGTTGGAGTACTGCCTTGTGTATCTGTTCAATCATAAAACAAATAAGATTGAATTGTTTCTTCAAAAGTCTTCAAAACTAAGTTGTGTCATTGCTGTTCAAAAAAAAATGTGTCATGCTTCTACGTAGACTGGTGTTTATTTTTAATGTTTCCTGCAACCATCATCTTAAGAAGCCAATACCAAATAAATTGGGAAATAAGTACGAAAATAATAATAATGTTGAACTTTTATCTCATCTAAAAGTTGTGTTAGGAAGGACATCCAGGGAAAAAAAATTGCCACTGATTTGTCAAATGGAGTTTATGACAATTTCAATTAGAATAAGGTTGTGTTGGGATGAAGTGTAGATGATGATAACAATGATATTGATGATGATAGTTTGTAGTAGTAAATTACAATTTTGCTGACAAGCAATTCTATCTCACCCGCCAACTTGACCATCCACAAACCATGCTCTCCAATCGTCAACAATGGAGTAATTGAGAGACCTTATCCATGCTTGAGTGCCCACAAATGGGAATTTAATGTCATGATCACCACTACAAGAAGAGAGATTATATAATTTTTTGAGCTGGTTGGCTAGCAAACACGGAAGAAATGAAGGGACAGAGTCACCTGTATATAAGAGCTCGATAGCCTTTTCGAGTAATATTGATATGATATTCTATGGTACTTGATACATCTTTTGTATATTTTACATCATAGTTGCATCTTGTCCAATCCCGTATAGTCCCCTGTTTATTGCCAACAATGTATCTTATTACAATTAGCATTTAAAACAACGATCCACCTATGAAGTGTGGGCACAACAATCAACAACTAATATCTTCTTTTCTTCTATAAAAATAAAAGAACCTTCTCTTTTTCTATTATTTATCTATTTTGTTTCTTTACTTCTTTTGTGATAAAAGCTTAAGAAGATACTTGGCGAATATGGAGAGCCTCCTTAACACTGTGGTCGTTTGCCCAGTACTTCAAGAGCACATATGCATAATTCTGCCACAATAAGTAAATTTGTATATAGATTGGGAACTAGAAAGAAAAGTGAGAAAGAAGAGCAGTGCATTGAGGGAGGGAAATTACTCTGCAAGAGAAATCAGGAAAAGGATCATCTTTGAAGATTTCCAGGTAATATCTTCTGTCTCCTCCCATTAATTTTGGCTTTGGGGATGCAAAAGCGCAAAGGGGCTCCAATATGTGAAATGGGCTTATTTCTGACAAGCACTGCATTAAGGAAATCGATACCCAATTAAAGGCAATTTATCATAGCAAGTTTGGTTCGACAATTGAGATGAAAGATTCTTAAGTGGACCTCATTTACTGCACCAACAGCCTGGGCACACTGTTGGTTTTCCACATCTATGTAGTTTCCCTTGCAGCTTCTCTTGGCTACCTGAAAAGGCCATTATCATTTTGTTCTATTGAATAAGGATAGTTAAAAATACAAAAATAAAACATTTATTAAAAGTTCAGGCAATGGGGCTAACCTCAAAAAGTTCATCTGATATGAGTCCCATCCCGTGTGCATATGGTATTACTGAATTTGAATCAAATCTTGAATCTGTGGCTGCATTTCCAAGGAGGTAGCCCTGAGATGATCCAAAAAATTTTAGCAATTTTAACACATAAATATTTTCTTATGATCAATTTGTTGCTAAGTTCATCACCTTAAGGTTTAAGGGAGGCATGCTCCGAGCTTCATTTTCTATAGATCAAAAGATCACGTAATATGAACATCAAAGAAATAATATACAAAAATATAAAACATAGAATATTAAACCACTGCCTTTCTTAAGATTCAAAAACAAAAAATTACCATTCAAAATATCGAGAGTCAGGATTGGGACAGGAATGCCAGAATAGGAGTCACCGCATATGTAAATTGGACTTCGTAGGAACTGTGGGTGGTCAGCTAACCACTACAACAACAATGAAAAATCTGGCTCTAGTAAGAATTCCTAAATTATAAATAAGAGAGATCCAGTCCTAATTCCAATATTGAGTATTAAAAAGGTGTAGTTACCTTTCTCAAAAACTGGTGTGCTAGTTTAGCAGTTCTAATGTCTCCCATCTCATAGTCTTGTATGCCTCTTGCATATGAAAAACCAGCTCCAACAGGTGAATCCAGAAAAATGATATTGGCTACCTGGAAAATTTAGTAGTGCCTGTTAAAAGCAAAATCTCGGAAAATATGAAAACCTTTGAAGATAATACCTTAGTCCATGAATATTGCTTCAATGACAAAGTTGGCAAGCTGCCATTGTACTTGGCTTTGTTGATTGTCAAGGGACCTACAAGAAATCCAAATGAATAAACCAGCTTTACAAAAATGGTAATTTCTCCTAATTTATGTTTATTTGATCCGGAATAAATTATCCTGGCGTGGCGTCAAGCAGTACATAGCAATTTGTCTCTTCCAGTACAAAACCCATGGAGAAGACAACAAAGGTGGCATCACCAATGTTTTGTCCGTTTGTTTATCATCTTCGATTGGGGAGCAACAAATAGATTTTGATGGAGAGGACAACAAAGTGAGATATAGCTAATTAAACTTTGGAAGAAATAGAGGAAAAGAGGTAGGACTTTAATAGCCAGTTATCTTACCAATTTCAAACATTAAGGATGACAGACCAGAGCAGCCAGGGCCTCCAATCAACCACAGAAGAAGAGGGTCCTCACTAGGGTTCTGCTCAGACTCCAAAAAGTAGTAGAAGAGCTGAAATTCATTGAACTCGCCCACACCCACATACCTGAACATGAAGACAATACCTAGTATACCCTATCATGTGATAAAAAACTTAAACAAGAGGTAAAAATCCGCAAACTGAACCATGCATGGTCTCTCACCCTGTCTCCAGATGGAAGGGAAGAGGACCCTCAAAGCCGGGAAGAAACTTGACAATATTCTGATCAACGTCTGGATCTGCATGAATAGCAGCCCCTGCAGAGGAGAGGAAGACAACTAGAGAGAGAAAGAGGTATGCAGGTGGAGCCATAACCATGCAGTGAAGTCTGGCTACACTGGTCATCGTAATATATAGGGAGAAATATGCAGCACCGACGGACTGCCGATGATTGCAGTTCTGCTGTGCGGTCCATGCTGGCCATTGACTGCTGCATACGGCAGACAAAACGATATTAGACATGCAAAAATCCCATTTAATGTCGCCTCCCCATTTAAAGTAAGTTTTCTATCCCCATTGGACTAGTGTCAAAATTGACCAGTGGGCATAAACAGGAAGAAAAACGTTTGGGTGACCTTAATTAGATTGATACGTCAAAACTTTGACTCTGGGCGATTTGGACGTGTGAAAGTTAAGATAATCTCAAGCGTTTTTAATAAAAAAGGGTCGCCAGGCCGGTGACCAATTATGGAATTAAGGTTGTCACGTCAAACTAATGAGTAGTGTGAGAGATTTAAGAACGTACATAATCCAACTGGTTATCAGGTTTTATCCCCCACGTATCTATTGGTTATAAAGTGTGGTCATGGTTGGTGGTCAAATAAATAAATTTTTTATTTTTTATTTCTTCCTTCGGGATTTTATCCTTCTGTCTCTCATTATTAGTCAATTTACATATGCATGTGGCAGGAGCCTACGTCATCCTCTCAAAGACCGTTAATAAGTGGGTTTAATTTTTTAACCCCACCATGATAAAGTAGGCTCTTGACATATTTGTATTAATATTTATAATTTTATTCAGTGAGAAGCGGGGCTGATAATTTTACCATATTATGCATATATCACCCTTTTAAAAAAATTAATTGATTTAGAATTTAGAGATTTAAAATATTATAATAATTTCTCCAACACATAGAACCTTGAAGCCACAATGTAGAACTTATAGCCACATAAAAATTATGGGTTTCATAGTCCTAATTGGTATAGAACTGGTTAAAGTGAGAAGATGACCGAAAAATAAATAAATCTAAAGCACTTATTATCGAATGGAGTAATTTTTATACTCCCTTCATCCTATATTAATAGCTACATTTGAAAATATAATAGTTTTTTTTTAATGATGAAACTTACATAGAAGACGGAAAAATAACCTTATGATACTCTTTTTTAAATACCTATACAAAATAAAACTATTAATATAGAATAAACTTTTTTGTCAAATGATACTATTAATATAGGACAGAGGAAATATAATATAATTTATGCCTAAAAAAATTAAATAAAAGCTTTGAGGGAAGAAGACAAAAAAAAACTGAATGTATATATATAGAGCACTAGGACAAGGTTCCTTATTAAGGACTTTATAGATATGGTCTAAATAATTATGGAGTCTTACTTGTTGTCCATTTCTATATATTAAGAACCCCACCATGAAGTCGCCTCTATAAATCCAAATTTTGTAGTGGTGCAATTGCTCTGTAGTGCTTCCTATCTACTTAGACATATTTCGCCTTTGTCTGAATACACGGCCAGTTGCCATGTATCTTCATTGGGATTGACGAATTGGCTCATGCTCTTTAATTTTTTTTTCCACTTCCATGTCAATACATATATATAGTTTAAAGATACAAGAAAGTTCAGGCCACAGACATATGGGCTCCTAATCTGCTAAATTTTCTGCCGTTAATTTTCATTCGACTTCAAATAAGAGAATTCATGGCCTACTTGGAGGCCTATGAATTGCCTCCCCCTGTCAAAAGTTCACAATCCAAGTGCTTATATGTTATGCGCCTGCGCCAGCTTACACCATTAGAGGCATAAGGCGAGACACTTAAATAATGTATTTTTATAATTTGTATAACAATAATGATATTTAATGTATAATTAACAAATTTATCCTTATAAAAAATTATTTAGAATAAATTATTCTTGCTTTCGAGGTACAAATTTACTTACTAATCTTTTATATTCAAGCCTTTGTAAGAAAAAAAGATAAAAATAGAGAGTCAGGAGAAAGAGATGTAAATGTAAATGCCTAGTGAGCTAAAAAACCAGAGGTTGGAGAGATTCTAGGATTTTTTCTCTTTCTAGATAATATAGGTAAAGATGAAAGAGCATACAATTATTGAAGGATGGATGCCAAGGTAGACCTTTAATGAAAAGAAAAATCTATACAAAAATATAAAAAATGGAGTGCCTAAAGGTGCATATTAATTTTTCATTTAGTGGTAGGAATTTATTTATGGTGTGGCCTTAAGTGGTTACCTAAGTTGCCTAAGGTATTGGGCCGCCCCTATTATGTGCTCAGGACATCCATTCGTGAGGCTTCAATATTAACATAGTTGAGGGCGAAGCAACACCAGAAAGGATACATGTAGGTCCCGTATAGAAAAAATATTTTTTCTAACTGGGTTTAATGACTAGAGTTCCTAACTATAGTACATAAGGGGTCCTAGCATGATATATAGTGGTTCAACATGCTACATGGTTAGTCACAAAAGCAAGCTCACCTAATTTATCATATGGGCATGTGATGTAGGGCTAGGATTGATGAGATTCACGTCACTCAATGAATTCGACTATAGGCGCACATAATCTTCCTCTCTTACGATTTACAATAGTAAATTCACCAAAAAAATGGCAAAACAATAGAAAAAGAACTCTCACTCACTCTCTTTCTCTCTCCTCCTCCTCCTTCTTCAATATTTAAAAAAAATTCAGAATGCTAATAGGTTCCATGAAATAGTCATGTTTTATACAAGTCCTAGTGGCATAATTATAAATAATAAATTCCAACATGCCTCCCCCCCACCCCCGATGAAATCCTAGTTCTATTTAACAGAAGCATATGCTTACATGTGCACATAATATAGAGGCAAGGGCAAATATTGCAAAGCGGATTCACCAAATACACATATAAAAGTATTTTTGTCATGAAGTTTGCCAATACAATTAATACATGGTTTTCCCTTACAAGCTCTTCCTTTGGCAATTCCAGTGGCAAAACATTGTACATTGTAATACAAACTCAAGATTTTACAACAAATCTTTGAGTATTACAAAAACATTTTAATAATTTAATCTCCATTCTAAAAATCCCCCTTAATGTATTGCATTTAATTACATGCACAACAAAAATATAAATCCTATACTCAGCATAGCATGTTAAATGGTGACAAAAAATACAAGGTCATCTCCTCCTTTTTGTTGCAAATTGACAAATGAATAAAAATAACAAGCACATAACATTACAGGAACAATCAACATAGATTTTTTTATTTAAATCAAATAGGATATATAGTAGGTGTTCATGAAGAACATAATCTCATCAAAAACATAAAACTCTTTTTAATCTAAGAACAAATTCAAAGGAAACTTCTAACATAAAATCCTAATGAAAAGAAAACTAAACTTTAAACTAATCTTCATCAGAATGAGAGACCGCCTTAGAAGCTTCATCTTAAGTTCATCTTGCTCATCAGCATCTACAGGCTCAACATCATTTGAAGCAGCAATCGCTTCCTAATAACTCAACACATAGTTAGGCTCTGATCGCAAAACCCTATGCTCCATGAGAAGAAATCACTACAACAAAATGTAGTATTAGCAATGCATTTATTAGCGATGCATAGTTAAGCGTTGCTAAAAATAACTATTTGCGACAAATAAAAAATCGTCACAAAAAAAATCACTATTTGTGACGCATTTTTGTATGCGTCGCTAATAGTTATATATTAGTGACACTTAATTTAAAGTGTTGTTAATACTAATCATATTAGTGACACTTTTTATAAGTGTCGCTAATAGTTCATCTTTTTACGATGCTTTGAACGACCGTTGCTAAAAGATATATATTTTAAATAAAAAAAGAAAGCGTCGCTAATAGTGCTACTATTAGCAACGCATATAAATTCGTCACTAATAGTTATGAATTAAAATTTTAAAAATAAAAATTTTAAATCATTAGCGACACTTTTAAATATACGTCTCAAATACTATTTCTAATAGCGATGCTTTTTTTCACGCATCGCTAATAGCTTTATTAATTAATTTTATTTAATAAATAAATATTAAAAAAATTATAATAAACTTCCTAAATATAATCTATTTTATTCAATATTTACTATTTGTATATAAAATAAATAAATATTAAATTTTCAATAAAAACAAGTGTTAATAATAGATTAAACTTTCACTATTTATATATAATATATTTTATTTCTTAAATTTTATTATTAATTTTAAAATATGAGAGAGAGATATTGAAGAGAGAGAGGGGGAGGTGAGAGAGAGAGGGAGGGAGGGAGGAGAGAGAGAGAGAAAGAGGAGAGATAAAGATAAAGAGAGAAAGAGAGGAGAGAGGAGAGGGAGAGGGAGAGAAGACGGTGGAGAGAGAGAGGAGAGAGAGAAGAGGAGGGATGAGAGAGAGTAGGTAGAGAGAGAGAAGAGGGAGGAGAGAGAGGAGGAGTGAGGGAGGAGAGAGAGAAAGAGGAGAGAGAGGGGAGAGAGAGAGAAATTTTTTTATTTAAAAATAAATGAAAAATAAAGAAATAAAAAACATATTAGCGACATATATGGATATACGTCACTAATACCCTTGAGTATTAGCGATGTATAATCATATACGTCACTAATACCCTTTGTATTAGCGACGTATATGCATATGCATCGCTAATATATTTTTATTTTTTATTAAATTTTAAATAAAAAATTTAAAATAGAGAGAGGGAGGAGAGAGAGTGGAGGAGAGAGAGAGGAGAGAGGGAGGAGAGAGGGGAGAGGGAGAGGGAGTGAGGAGAGAGGGGAGAGGGAGTGAGGAGAGAGGGAGTGAGAGTGGGGAGAGGGAGAGGGAGTGAGAGGAAGGAGAGAGAGAGAAGGGAGAGGGAGTGAGAGAGGGGAGAAGGGAGAGGGAGTGAGGAGAGAGGGGGAGAGAGAGAGGAGAGAGGGAGTGAGAAGAGAGAGGGGGAGAGAGAGGGTGGAAAGAGAGAGGAATTTTTTTATTTAAAAATAAATAAAAAATAAAGAAATAAAAAATATATTGTCGACATATAGGTATATACTTTGCTAATACCTTTAAGTATTAGCAACAGATATGGATATATGTCACTAATACCCTTGAGTATTAGCGGCATATAATCATATACGTCGCTAATACCCTTAGTATCGGACAACAAAAAAATCACATATTTTATATACTTATAATTTATACAACATTCGGAGTGAGATGGAATTCTCATAAAATCATCAAAGTCAAACAAAAGACAATAAATCATCAAAGTTAGATATCTCATTCTATTAATGAGCATAGCAAAACACATCAGAGTAGATTAAATCATATGAGATCATATTAGAACAATGTAGATTAGGGTAAAACATATATCTCATTCAATATCTTAAGGTAACTACTTGAGATACACATGCATTTATATAAAATGCATTACAGTTAGAAACACTTACTCCCCTAAAGTTTTTAGAATTAGCAGCATTCGGCGTTGCTCATTTCTTCAGGGCATCCTCCCCTTTAGGTCCAGAGATGTCAAGCAGAACCTCCTCTTGCCCCAGAACGTTTTTTCCTTTCTAGCCCAAAAATAATGAACAAAACCTCCCTTACCCGGGATGTTTCTCACTTTTCGGCATGACGGCGGAGAACGAAGTCTCCTCTTTCCTCAGATAATTTTTACCTTCTAGAATACCCAACTCAAAGAATGGACGCTTCCATTGCATAGAGCATACTTAATTTAGTCAAGAACACCTTTTGAATGGATAAAATCAAACTTAAAATGACCTAGAAACAGAGAAAAATGTGGTATCCTTTACAAAACCCCCTAGCCCCTTGTGTAGGGCACGAAGGTAGCGTTGTGCAACCAATTTTGGTGGCACACACTGTATTTGTTGGTGGAGCCATGTGTGGTGCCTATATGTGGCATCCATGCATGACACATGCAGGTCAGCCCCGTGACATGTAGGACCACGAGTCGCACTCGTAGTAGCGCAAGTGCGGCAATTTTTCTTTTCTTTTTTATTTTCAAGCATATCTTCAAATGCCCGTATCTTTCTACTTCAGACTCGGATTAGCGCATTATCGGTACCATTAAGCCTGTATAGACGAGCCCTAAGAAACTACACTTCTCAAGGTAGGTTATCCCGCTCTTTTCTAGTGGGTCCCATATATGAGACACGCTTCCCAAGGTCATGACTTTCACTCTCGGCCTCTATTTCTTGCATTTTTTTGACTCGTTACACTTATTTCTTCAAGCTCTATCCATATAAGGTAGTTTCACTCATCCATTTTGACTAATATCCCTCTAAAAAGTAATAATTATTGTAACCTCCTTACATTTAATAAAATTAGAAAATGGGGTATCTATATAAGACAACTATTTGCCCCCTCCCTTTTTTCTCCCCCTCTCTTCCTCTTTCTCAATTTGTCTCCCCCTGTCTCTTTTCTTCTTATTCCTTTGTTTCTTGTCTCTTTTCTTCTTTCTTCCTTCTTCTTTTCTTGTTCACCTCTCCACCAATAATGACCATTGAAACACCTTAGAGAGCCTGGGCATTTAATCTTTGTATCATCAATTTGTGGGAATCTACATTATCTTCGTATGCTATTAGAATTCCTAAGTGTGTGTTTTGTCTAATCAAGTTAGGTAGAATTGAATCTCCAATACTCTTAAGTGACTTTTGATTATGCGCCTTAAAGTTTTGATTGTTGTTTTGGAGTTTTGATTAAGGAAGAACTTTTCTTCTCCTTTTTTCTTCAAAATTGAGTTTTTAGAATCAGATTTTAATGGAAGTGACTTTTACTTACTGATCTACCTTCTTGTGATTATTTTCATGTATGGATTTGCATGTTCAAAGCTAGAGTTTTATTAAATCATGTCTCAAGTATGAATAGCTAGCACATGATTTTGATGGATATTATCATGTATTTGGATGATGAAAGTATGTTTTTTTAATTTTATGACTGATATATAGTCTTAATTCATGTAATATACTCTAAAAGTTGATATTCTTAATTGTTATAGTTGATCTGTAATTCAGATGTCATGATTATAACATGATTATGTGTTATTTATTCTTGGAATTCATTGAGTATATGTAAATGTCATTTTCATTCGAGGCATTCTAGGAATCTTTTTTATCTAAAATTTCCTTGAGAGATTCTTGACTAATTACTCTCAGTCTGCTAAAAAATTTGAGGTTTTTCATTAATTTCATCTATATCAAAGAGTAGAAGTTTGATTTTTGACTAGTTGGTAGTAACTTGGAATTCAAACTTCATTTCAGGGTCTTTTCTTTATGGAATAGGCTTGTTAAAATACTAGAGATTCGTAATCATGTTTATTATTTCTTCATTTTTTGGAGATTTTTCCCTATGAAAAATTGAATCATTATATTTTCTCTAATCCATGTTGTTTTGTATTAACAAATTTATTGTTTCATAGTAGTAAATTTTCTTGAGTTCATTTTGATATATTGCTCCCAAAATTTTTGTGGGAACTTTCCTATATGTCTATTTCTAGCATAAAAGGTTAGGATTGATTTGAAGCAATTACACAATTTTTTGTCATTTGTTAACCAATTGTGTTGGAATTTCTAGTATTATTTAATAATTAAAATAAATTAGTTTCTAGTGTCATTTTGTACCATTGATTTAATTTTGAGTCCTTGGTTGGGTAAAATTCCAATGTTGATTTTGACCTAATGCATGTATTCAAGTAATTTTGCTCACACAACATTGTAAAATAGTGTTTATTTGTTTCCAACATGTTTTCCAACATTTTCATTACCACGGGGTGGGATTGGGATATATGCTTCTGCGTGTCAAAATATAATATAATTGGGATTTTTTTCTATTCCAAGTGCACAAGAAAAATTATGGAAATAGTCTAAATGGGCTCCCAAGGACTTTTGGTGGCATAGGAAAATGCCATCAGGATTGGTGTCGATTGTAGATGGGCAATCACAAGAATTGATCCCTTCGGTGATAGGTCTTCGGGTGAAGTGGAAGACAACTATTTATATTTTTGTATCTCCTAGTTAAGCAGTTTACCTAAATATGGTGTCGATTGTAGATGGGCAATCACAAGAATTGATCCCTTCGGTGATAGGTCTTCGGGTGAAGTGGAAGACAACTATTTATATTTTTGTATCTCCTAGTTAAGCAGTTTACCTAAATATGTTTGCCGCATAATGCTTCACGTTTACTTTATTTTGATTTTAATGCTATATCTATATGTATGATTTTCAAAGCATAAGATTGTGGTTTAGTGTATGAGTTATCTTGCTAGGCGTAAGATCACGGGTGGTTTTGTTTTGCATATATCTCTCCACCGCGTGTACTTATACACACAGATGTGTTTTGATTTGCATGTGCTTAGCAAGGAGTTTTCAAGATTTCGTGGAATAATAATTGTACTTTCTAACAAGGGTAGAAGCCTAGAAGTTTGCTAAATAATGTGAATTTCATTAGTTGTTTTCTTTAATTTTGAGGATTGCAATAATTTTTCTACATGAAAGAACATGGGGTTAGATTTATTTCTATTTATTTAATTAAGTATAATTAGTAGTAATTAATTATTGTTCCCAAGTTTGCACTCCCCTTGTTGTGGTCTTGGGCTTTCGAAGTCAAGACCATGACACTTCTAGACCTGAGACAACTCCTGAGACTGCATCAAACTTAGAGTAGAATGCTCAAAGGAAATAAGCTACTCCATAATTGTTGCAAGTGACCCAGAAGGAAGAAGCTCCAATGCAATTAGGTAGCAGAGCGGGTGCCTCATCTTCGGATGTGTAAAAGTCCTCCTCTGGAAAAGCAACAGATCTTTGCCTCTTCGAAGAAGGTCAATGGCTCACAATGCATCAAAGGCATGCAACAGTAATAGGTTTCTTAGTCATCTCCTTAAGATGGGAGATGTGAATCACAACATCAATAACCAGCAGAGAAATAACAATTGGAAATGGAAGTGCTTGTGTGAAGGAAAGAAAGCATGGATTTCTCCGAAAGATAGACCATATAATCATTGACAAATCTATGGATGTGTCATTAGCTATCAACCACTTGTACATGGTTATAATCTCTTCAATCTGAACAAACCTTGCCTAAATAAAGCACGAATCACATTGATTGAAGAAGACTGTAACTTTTTGACAAATTTCATCCATTCATTAGGCAACAATTCCATAACTAGTAATGTCATTAGTCCCTAATCTTACCCAAAAAAATCTGTACTTATACGAATAGGGATTAGGCTTCCTAATTCCCCTATGAACTTGGTCCAAAACAAACATTAATAAGCAACCTGATTGGGCATCTCAAATCCAATTTTCTATAAGGGAATAGCATTTATTGTATTGTCTAATTCCATAAAAAAACACTTGTTATGTATATTTAGGTGACCTTTGTAACTTTAAATTTTTTAGCGTTGTCTAAAACATGAAGATCAGCAATGAAGCTTGAAAATTGAAGATTAAGAGAAATTAAAAATCAAGTCAAGCCTTTAAGAAGGTTTTACCTAAAGTACTTAAATTCACTCGTATATACTCAAGCCAAGCCTTTATGAAGGTTTTACCTCAAGTGCTTAAATTTACAAGTATATACACTCTTAGATTACTTTCTCAAAAAATTTGAAACAAATAAAAGGGAAGATTCATAAACTTTTTTCTAATTTTTATGCCAAAGTGAGAGACATTGTGAACTCATGTTATACAATGGGAAAGGCATCGAATTCCGGCAGAGGAACCGGCACCCCCCCTCCCCTCAGGCTGGTAGATGAAGAGAGTGGGGGAGGAGGGGGGCGGGGGGGAGGGGGAGGTGCTGCAGTCCGGTGCCATCCCCTCTTCTCATCCTCCGACGCAAGGGAAGGGCAATGGAAGGGGGGAGGGGGGACCAGGTGTGGCCAATGGTGGCAGAGGGGCGGGGGAGCCGATGGGGTAAAACCGGCCGGGGGATATATAGAGCAGGCAAAATGTCCCCATGCGGGTAAAATTTCACCCGTGCTCCCATTTTTTTATGCTTCAATTACAGTCTCGCAAAAAGGGGAAGGAAGAGAGAGAGAGAAAGAGGGATATATATATATATATATATATATATATATATATATATATATATATATATATAGTTATCTCTATTTTTTTCAAAAAAGGTATTTATGAAGCTTTCTTTTAAGTGTTGATAATACCTGCACTATTAGCAATGCTTGCTTAAAAGCATCGCAAATATTTTTTTAAAATAATCCTAACTATTTATCGCTCTCTCTTTCCTATCTCCATCTCTCCTCTTTCTCACTCATCTCTCTTTCTCATTCCTCTCTCTCTCCTCTCCTCTCTTTTTTCCTCTCTCTCTCCTCTCCTCTCTTTTTCCCTCTCTCTTTCACACGTGTCAGCGTGAGCCCCAACTCCGAGGATGAGAGGGAAGAAATTAGGTGAATTTAATTTATTTTTTATATTTATTTATTATATATAAAAATCATATAAACAAAATATAATGTATTTATGATGCATAGGATTATGCATAGCAAATACTCAAGGTATTTGCGACACATATTACTCTGCATCATTAATACCTGGGTATTTGAGACTCATATTCGCAAATACCTTTTATTTTATTTTTATTTTTTAAAATATAATATATAATAAAAAAATTTAAAAAATTAAAGTCCCTTGCTTTCTCCCCTATCCTCTTCCTCCTGCCGGAGTTCGACTACCCTCCTGCTCGCCCAATTTTGGTCTATGTCAAATTTCTTATATTCGCATCTACTCTCTCTCTTTCCTCTCTTTCTCTGTCTCTCCGTCCCTCTATCCTCTCTTATCTATCTCTCCCTCCTTCCCTCCCTCCCTCTCTCCTCCTCTCTTTTTAACGCGCATCAGCATGAGCCCGACACTAAGGAGGAGAGGAGAGAGAGAGTAGGGGAATTTAATTTTAAATTTTTTATTATATATTATATTTTAAAAATAATAAAAATAAAATAAAATATATTTATGACACATAGGATTAAGAGTCGCAAATACTTAGTAGCACATATTCCTATGCATCACAAATACCTTTTATTTTTATTATTTTTAAAACATAATATATAATAAAAAATCCTAAAAAGTTAAACTTAAATTCCCATAATTCTCTCCTCCTCCTTCTAGAGTCCAGGGATCCTCCCACTCGCCCTATTTTGTTATGTGTCAAATTTCTTATATTTGTGTATCCTATGTCTCTTTCTCTCTCTTTTTCTTTACCTCTCTCTTCTTTTTCTTTCTTTCTTATCTCTCTCCTTCTCTCCCTCCCTCCCTCTTTGTCTCTCTCTCCTCCTCTCTCTATTTCATGTGCGTAAGCATGAGCTCTGGCTTGCGGTGGAGAGGGAAGAGAGTAGGAGAATTTAATTTTAATTTTTTAGATTTTTTATTATATAATATATTTTTAAAATAATATAAAGTAAAAAAAAATTAGCGGTGCATAGGATTATGTGTATCAAATAATCAAGGTATTTGTGACGCATATGAGTTTGTGTCACCAATATTGTCACAACCTAGATTTTTAAAAGTTTTTTTTTAAAAAGCATGAACGGCAAGTCACAAGAAATTTTTTTCTTTCTTAATGCAAAACAAATCGTTCGAATAAATATCCTAATCATGATAGTGGGGGTTCACATATACAAATATTAAATTATATGATATTATTACACGTCTCAAAAATCTATAAAGAATAGCCTATTCATCTAAGTAAAAGTATGTTATGAGTCTAAAAATAAATAACTAAGTTGACTCTTAAGCTAAAGATACAATTACTTAACAAAATTGCAGAAACGAGGAACTATACCCCATGCTCGCCTATCCTAGTCTTACTAGTCCCAGCCAGAAGAACCTACAGCCAACCAAACCAAACCACAACAGAACATTCCACCCTCAAGAGAAGAGTTTCCAAAAGGCCAAAGGATGTATTAATATTTTTCAGATCGGGCCAACATCACCCAATGTTAGTTTCTTATGTACTCAATAGACAACATATTCAATGTTATTCCAATAAGATCGAATCAAAACGTAATTCTACCTATGAACTACAGTATCTCAAGAAGCATTGCCTAATAAACAATCAATAGCAATTCATCATTAATTATCTCACAACCCTTTTTAAATAATTAATAACCTTGCCCAATCCCTTGGACAAATAGACACATCATATGTCAACTAGATTGACACAAATACAACCACCCTTCATTGTTCAGACACAACTCTACGTTTTACAGAAGATAACTCGAGATGAAGGTCAATACACTATAATCGTAGTGTCAGGAAATAAGAACATAATCTAAATATGTCCTCACTCAAAGATAAATCAACTATCAAAGAAATCCCCAACTACCCAACTCCAACCTTGGAGTAGACTGCTTAGCAGTAGCTTGAGCCAAATGCCCACGGTTTTCAATAGCTTGCCACGAATCTGGAGAAGTGGATCCCAACTATGCTCATGGACACAAATTAGCGAGAAACACAAGTCTTTCATGATGCTCATGCAACTCTACTTTTTATATGCACTATATAGTCCCAGGGAGACCTACGGGAAACCCGCAATAAAGAACTCGCTGGCTAATATACAAACCGTTGTGGTAGTGAAGAAAGTAAACAAGCATCACAATCTCCACCATCCCTACTCTAGGAAAAATGTCTTTAAAGACTCAAATAATGTAATCCATAGAAGCCTAAGGTATTTATGATCACTGACTCTCCTAAACATCCGAAACTTAGACTCGATTATTTTTATCCAATCAAGTATTTACCCAACCATTTGGGTCCTCTTCACATTGTAAATTGGCCCAATAAATAGCTCATCTAATGAGCTATGTCCATATAACATTCCAAACCCTATTAGTGTTTCTGAAACTAGGGTAAACTCTCATAACTCAATTCATTAACTAAGGTAAAATTCTATGTTAGGGCCATGTTCACTCCGTTAACCGTTTCCAAACCCCATTGAGGGTATTTCAATCTTTATCTTGATTAAGTGTTCTCCCCTAATACAAAGACAACCAATATCTCTTAATTAATCTTCCTTAATCTCAATAATAAAAACATGCATTAGAGTAAGCAACATAAATAACGTTAAGTCACACAAGTCCATTTATAATAAACGGAGGCCCATTGCACTCATTTGTAGGGTTAAGGCTAGATAAATTCAAGCCCAAGAATGTAAATAACCTAGTAGATTGATGCGTTGCATTGCAGACAAGTGTAATACACTGCCTTAAACCATAGCAATGAGGGTTCTTCCCCTTTGTTTCCCGTGACTCTATGACATGTGAAGGTCTTCGTGTCACCTACCGGTCACACCCCTTCCATATAAAAATGTTTATTATTTTAGGGTTCCCCTAACTCTCCTTGGGCTAGGGTATCCGATCCAGAGAAAATGGGGTAGATTGCCCGTAAGGGCATTAGGGTAAATCTATCACGTGGGATATGGTACTCTCCCTTGGGTCATTTTGGCCATCTCACTGCCCTTCTATTAATTTTAAGTCATTGACCTCTCCTAAGGCTTCACTATCAAATCGATTCGCACTTCCATTTACACAATTGTGGGCGGTCCACTCATAGGGGTATTTTAGTTACTTTGTTCAAAGCCTTCTTCAAATCCAATGGGTTCAAAATTGGGCTGAAGGGTACTACTTGATGACATGGACCCAGGGCAATTTTCCTATCATTTGACGGGGTCATGAACCCCTTGAACCGACCAATGGATTACCTTAAACCCTAAATAACTATTTATCTACTTACTGGTATTTTTTCTAACTATGTGTTTTAATTTATATTTAGGGTACACATTAAACTCTTACTGGGATTTTTCCCAATTTCTAAATCCACCAATAGGCCTCTGAAATAGAGCCCCTAATTCGGGTAAGTGAACCACAACTTAGCAATAAGGGTAAAATGGTTATTTCATAGCATAAAGGATTTTTACCCGGCCTAAAACTGGGTCAAGATACTCAAAAACCTCTTAGGGTCCTTTGGTAATTTTTCTAATTTATTTGAACACCTAAAGCCACTTGAACAGGACCCGGTTCAATGGCCCCCCTTTTTTAAATAGGCCCAAGCTGGGTGAGCAGTTGGACCCGGCCGCTGGTTGTCTTCCTTGTGGAGACGCTTGCAAGGTTGTGGGTAGTGGCTCAACTGCATGGCCAGCTACTTCCGGTCCAACCCCCTCGCCACCGGCAGGGTCTCCCACTTCGGGGCGGTCATGGTGGAAGCCCAGACCCTTGTTCCCCAGTGTTAGCCCCTTAACTTGATGGATGCGGAAAGAGGGTGGCTACTCCCTTACTTGGCAGTGGACAGCCAAAGTTTTGCTAGGCAACCCCTTCGGCATGGACGGATGCTGGGACAGTGCGGGAGATGTTCCAGATGAGCTACTCACCTTGCGAAGCAGGCTGGGTAGGGTCCTTGCGAGGGTGGGACTCTCGCAGCGAAGCTGGGTACTGTTTGGACTTAGGGGATGACTCCTAAGGCGGATAGGATTCAGCGTATGCTGGCTGGCTGCACTCCTAGTTGGAGTAGGAGACGGGGCAGCAGACTCCTAGGACGGATAGGACTCGTACAAGCAGGTTGGCTACACTCCTAGAACGGATGGGAGTTGATTGGCTGGTTCCCTTGGATGGCATGACTCTTGGTGGCAGCATGGCGAAGGACTTCTAGCGGAAGACGGACTCGCGAAGGTTTCCTATTCTATGCTAATCCCGGATTGGCTTTGGGCTGAGAGTTGGATAGGGTGAGGACACTTGTATTGGGTGGGTTTTGTACTTCTAGTTGCTCTAGGACGGCCAGCCTATGGCTGGGTCTATATAAAGGGATGAGAGGGGCGGCCAAGGTATGAGAATGCTTTGATTTTCCTGTACAGCGAACCAGGGAGGAAGACAAGAGAGAGATCTCAGCCTGGTTGTTCAGCCCTGCCCTCTCCCTACTTGTGTATTTCGACAGACAGATTTACATAGCTTGGGTGGAGACCCTTGCACCAGGTCGGACTGTGTTCAAGGTTGGTTGTTTTGTTTGTTTTCCCTTGCGCAGACAAGTAGGAAGGGAAGAGAGTGGTTGCTGGCTGCGCGGTGTAATCAGGCCATCACGAGTGCGAATGCTAGGCAAAGCTTCGTGCCCGTGACACCCAGCCTGGTGGTGCCTAGATTCGCACTACAGTCTACTCGGGCCGTCGATGCATGCACCAGTTGCCACGACCAGGCATAAGGCCGGGTCTAGTCGGATCGCCGACATGTAGTGGATCAACAGGCCTAGCCTCGCCTCCACCCTGTGGGCACTGGTTGGTGTTGAGGCCAAAATAGTGGAAATTTCTTGATGCGGCTAGAGGAGTCTAGCCTTTGGCCGCTGTGGGGACAAGCATCTGCAACCGAGCAGAGGACCAGGCTTGACCGGATTGTTGGTATCAAGCGATCCCATGAGCCCTAGACCTGTTGCCCGACAGTGTCTGTGATATGTAGCTCTTGCTTGCTCCCCCTTCTATCTGTGTTTTCATAGAGAGTATCAAGCGGCGGCCCATGGCTAGCCACTCCTCCATGAACAGGCCCACCATCAACAGCTGGATCACCAGCTTTGCTTGATGCACTAACCCATGACCGGCTGGTTTACCAATCGGCTATCCATTGGCTGCCAGTGGCCCTAAACAAATGGGGTTGAAATTAATAATTACCATTAAAACGTAAAATAAATAATTGTTAATATGTGATGATACCTTAGGTGCTGAATTTTTGCAAATCCACCACTACCCGAGTTCCTTTGCCGGTCATACTTGCTAGAAATTCTTCGAGACCCCTCTTCTCCGGTGGCTCCGTCTCCTTTTTCCCTTTCTTTTTTTTCTAGGAACCCTCATTAGCCGTTTTATAAGCACAGAGATTAGAAACCCTAATCCCCTTAGAAGTTAGGCCAAAACCTTCCCACTTTAGCAAATCATAATTCATCATACATGTCAACTTATGGATTTAACTTACTCTTCCTATACTCATACATTCTTGTCATCCTCCTTATGGCCAAATCACCTTACTTGGAACTCATCAAACTAAGCCCCTTTGATCTAACTCGAGTCATAAACCTCTTACTAGTACCTTACTTATTGCTCTTATATTTCAGTTCATAATACGTACATTTTGCTTGGACAATTATGTTGTGAAGTCTTCTTATCTTACAACCCCCCTACAAAGGCTCCAAATCCTATTTTGCTTACTCATAGAAGACCTAGCATATGCTCCAATCCAAACCAACCCTTGCCTATCACTTATACACCCTCTAACGTATGTCAAACTGATACTGATCCATATCAAAATCCATACAACGCCCTCTGTCACCTCTTACCGTCCATTGCCCCACACACCTGTTGAAATGACCTTGATTTTACAGTATGGTTTTTTGCCTCTAATAAGGCTAATATTGGAGTTTCTAATAATTTTTAATTAGTTAAATGTTGTTATTCATTAAGGTTTTATAAGTTTGTGATCGAGCTCTTAAAGACGAGCATAGCAGGTCTTGAATCACTCAAATTGGACATCGAGGCTGTAAGTTATAGAATCAATAAATGTACCACATGGGCAAGACCCACTTAAAAAGTATGGCATAACCTACCCATGTGGGGTCATATTTTATAGGGTTCGTTGATATAAGTCATCGATACCAAGAATGCACGATTCCAATAGTTAGGAAAGATATCGTGTTTTAAAATTTTGAATTTGAAAAAGATAATATTAAAAAAATGCATGAATGACCTGAAGATTCATATGTCAAAACTCTACTTTATCATTCTCATACCATTGATGAGTGGGGGTGTGAGAATGATGAAATAGAATTGACTTGTGAATCTTCACATCACAATAGCATTACTCTAAAAACATTAGGGTGGCTGACACAGACTAACAGACAGTTGCCATTAGAATAACCAGCTGATGAGAGCCACATACAGTGGGGCTGTGTGTTTGGCCTCGCTACATGGGTACAGGCCCATGCTTTTGCCTGGCACGATGAGCTACGAGCCGAGGGTGAGGCTCAGGTATTGCGTGTGCCACACATGCATCGTGACTGCAACGCGTAGTTCTCCACTCACCACGTGGCTGTAGAATCCCCTGTGCATGCACTATAAATAGTGCATCTGATCCAAACTTTGAGATGTTTCTAGTTTTCAACTCTTCAAACTTCATTTCTCCTGTTCTGAGCCATTTATGTCCGAATTGAGTCATTCTCCACTAAATTGAGTATGTCGGATTCCATGGTGGGGTTGTTTTCATTGTTTGACACCTCTATAGTTGTAAAAAATAATACCCAATGTTATGGTAGGGGGTTTTAAACTCAAGAGTCATGCTCTACTAGAAGTCAATTTTCTTGAAATATTTTTCTCATGTGTGTTTATTTGGCTTTGTTTTCTAGATATATATTAGATCTGTGAAATGGTTTGCATGTGCTACATTATGTTATGGGTGTGCACTCTTTGAGTAATTGCATGGCGAATAAACATGGAATTATCATATTCTTGATACCAGCCAAGAAAAATAATCCATTTTGACGCACAAAGGTGTGGAGCATCATGGGAAGGCTCCAACCCTAATTGGCTTTCATTGAGCACGGGGGTAAGCCATTGTTATCATGGGTTCTTGATTTATTTATGAATTGATCTGTTTCTAAATTGATTTGTTTTCTAAATGATTTACTTTCTGCTAAAAAGATTTGTGAAAAGATTACAATTGTTTTATTTAAAGGATTTGTTATTAGCATGCTTTTAGATTTTAGGTCAACCTATTGAGCATAAATATAATCATCCACTCCTAGATTCTACGGGTGATGCAGCAAAGATGGAAGTAAAAGAGGAAAAGATTTTCGAATGACCATCGTGTTTGGTCACATGTGCAAAAAAATTTCTTATTAAATGGGAATATGCTATTAATATAATTATATTTTATGGTGGCCACCACAGATGGCATCAAAGCCCAAGGTTTTGCACTATCCATAGAGCAGTAATTTAATCAGTCAACACAAATAATTAGTATTTCATTTATGTGATAATGGATAATGTTTTATGTAAATTTAATAAGTTTGTTTTTATTTTAATGTTAAATGATGCAGTTTAGCTTGTCCTGTGATTTTGTGCCTTTTCTTGTTAGACTAGAATAAAGAACTTGTAATTGTGTGTGTATGAAGATGTTTAAAAATAAACATTTTCTTGTCTACCAAATTTCATTTTCGTGAAATCAAGTATGTTACAATTTGTTAGCACCTCGATGGTAAAGAGGACAACTATTTGATGACCCTGCTCATGCTAACATTTCAGCTCATAAATTAGCAGCATAAGGAGACCCTTTCGGAAAAAACATTGACCTAATGATGCAAAAAATCACTCAGCATTTACAAACACAAGGATCATAGCCTAAACCCACTATCATCACCAAAGCAGTGGACACTACAAAAAAATGTATCATTAGCGACGCTTTTACTAGTGATGCAAATACAAGTGTCAATAAAAACTACTACTTGTGACTCATAAATAAGCGTCACAAAAAAATTATATATTTAATAGCGACGCTTATTATAAAATGTCGCTAATATATGATTATTAGCGAGACTTAAAACAACCATCGCTAAAAGATATTTGATTAAAAGAAAAAGGAAAAATCATAACTATTAGTGACACTTTTTTAAAGCATCGCTAATAGTTTTAACAATAGCAATGCTTGTTAGAAAGCGTCGCTAAAAGGTATGCTATTAGCGACGCTTAATAAAAGCATCACTAATAGTAATGAATTAAAAATTTAGAACTATTTGCGACAATTTTAAATAAGCATCGCAAATAGCATTGATAATAGTGACGCTATTAGCTTTATTAATCAATTTTATTTAATAATTAATTATCTAATAAATAAATTTTAAAATTTTTAAAATAAACTTCTTAAATATAATATATGTTATCCAATATTTACTATTTATATTAATTTTAAAATATGTAGAGAGAGAAAAAAAAGAGGATATAGAGAGAAAGAGGGAGGGAGGGAGAGAGGGGGAGAGAGCGCAAGAGAGAGAGAGGAGAAGAGGGAGAGAGAAGGAGGAGAGACGCAGAGAGAGGAGAGAGGAGGAGAAAGGAGAGGGAGAGAGGGAGAGAGGAGGAGAAGAGGGAGAGGGAGAGAGAGGAAAGAGAAGAGAGGGGGTGAGGAGAGAGAGAAGGGAAAGAGGGTAGAGAGAGGAAAAAATTTAATTCCAACTTTTTTATATTTTTTATTTAAAAATTAATCAAAAAATGAATAAATGAAAATGCATTAGTACCAAGAATATGCGTTGCTAATATCCATGGTATGAGCGACGCAAAGGAATATGCGTTGCTAATAACCTTGGTATTAGGATGCATATTCCTATGCATCGCTATTACCTTATAATTTATTATACTAATTTTAAATTATGTAAAGAGAGAAAAAAGGAGAGATGATATATAGAGAGAAAGGAGAGAGGAGGAGAGAGAGGGAGAGAGAGAAGAGAGAGAAATGAGAGAGGGGAGAGAGGGTAGAGAGAGAGGGAGTTAGAGAGACGAGAGTAGAGATAGTGGGAAAAATCTAATTCTAATTTTTTAATATTTTTTATATGAAAATTAATTATAAAAATAAATAAATAAATATGTATTAGTGAATATGCATCACTAATATACTTGTTATTATCAACACATATTCTTATGTGTCACTATTACCTTATAATTTATTATATTAATTTTAAAATATGTAGAGAGAAAAAAATGAGAGAGGATATAGAGAGAGGGGGGAGAGAGGGGGAGAGGGAGAGAGCGGAGAGAGAGATGGAGGAAAGAGGGAGAGAGAGAGGGAGGGAGGGAGAGAGAGAGGGAGGGAGGGAGAGAGAGAAGATAGGGGTGAGGAGAGAGAGGGAGAGAGGGTGAGGAGAAAGAGAAGAGAGAGAGGGTGAGGAGAAAGAGGAGAGAGAGAGAGGGAGGGGAGAGAGGGTAGAGAGAGAGGGAGATAGAGAGACAAGAGAGAGCGTAGAGAGTGAGTAGGGATTGAGAGAAAATTGTAATTCTAATTTTCTTATATTTTTATATATAAATTAATTAAAAAATTAATAAATAAAAATATATTAGTGATGCAGATGAATATGCGTCACTAATACATTTTTTATTAGTGACGCGTATGTAGAGAGAGACAATGGAAAGAGGATATAGAGAGAGAGAGGAGAGGGGGAGAGAGAGAAGAGGAGAGAGAGGAGTGGGAGAGAGAGAGGAGAGAGGGGAGTGAGGGTAGAGAGAGAGAAGAGAGAGAGGAGAGGGGGGAGAGAGAGAAGAGGAGAGAGAGAGGAGTGGGAGAGAGAGAGGAGAGAGGGGAGTGAGGGTAGAGAGAGAGAAGAGAGAGAGGAGAGGGGGAGAGAGAGAAGAGGAGAGAGAGAGGAGTGGGAGAGAGAGAGGAGAGAGGGGAGTGAGGGTAGAGAGAGAGAGAGGAGAGAGGGAGATAGAGAGACAAGAGAGTGTAGAGATAGAGGGAAATTTTAATCTTAATTTTTTTATATAATTTTTTTTATTTTTATTTAAAAATTAATAAATAAATACAAATTATTAGTGACGCATATGAGTATGCATCACTAATATGCTTGTTATTAGCGACACATAAGAATATGCATTGCAAATACCCTTGGTATTAGTGGTGCATATTCCTATGCGTCGTTATTACTTTACAATTTATTATATTAATTTTAAAATATGTAGAGAGAGAAAAAGGAGAGAGGATATAGAGAGAAAGAGAAGAGGGGGAGAGAGAGGAGGAGAGAGAGAGAGGAGGAGAGGGAGGAGAGGGGAGAGAGAGGGAGGAGAGGGTGAGAGTGGGAGGAGAGGGAGAGGGAGGAGAGTGGGAGAGAGAGAGAGGAGAGAGGGAGGGAGAAAGAGAGAGAGAGAGAGAGAGAGAGGAGGGAGGGAGGGAGGGAGGGAGAGAAAGGAGAGAAGAGAGAGGAGAGAGGGAGGATAGAGAGAAGAGAGAGGGGAGATAGAGAGTGTAGAGAGAGAGGAAAAATTTAATTTATTTTTTTATATTTATATTATATTTTTATTTAAAAGTGTCGCTAATATGACTATTTGTTACAGTGGGAATTGACTTTTACGTTGGAACAAGATTATAATGAATACTTAGCTAAAAATAAGGACCGTGGACAAAGAAGTCATTCTAAGGCTAAAGGAAGAAAGAGAAAATTTACATGCACAGGCAAAAATAGTAATTGAAAACTTCATAAGCCTTTTGGACCTCAGATGCAAGCTCAAGGGAAGAAAAAATTAGAAAAGTATTCCAGGTCTAATCAATTTCATCCACCTGAAGTTCATTACTGCACTAAAGGATGATACTTTTCTTTCAGTGAACAAAGACACCGGTTAAGGATTGCCCGAAGAAAATGAGACAAGAGCAAGGGCAAGTCTATGCTATTAGTGCAGAAGAAGCTCGAACTTATAAAAAGAGATATTTAAGATATGTATGTGTCAATAGAAAACCAAAAATGGAAGGCCAATCTTATACTTTAATGTATGACAGACATTGATGTCATATTAGGAATAGATTGGTTAACCAATAATGAAGCTTTGGTAGACTATAAAAGGAGAAAAGTCATATTCAATAAGGAGAGAAAAACTTTACCTTCTATGGGAATACGATCCTTCAGGAACATCTATCATTTCTATTATAAAGGCTTGCCGTTTAATATTTAAGGGTTGTCAATCATATCTTGCGAGTGTGATTGCAGATGAGACTTCATCTTCTAAGTTAGAACATATTCAAGTTATTAGAGACTTCCCTGATATATTCCCTAGTGATCTTCTTGGGGTACCACCAAAAAGAGAGATAAACTTTAACATTAATTTAAAATCCCATCTCTAAGGCAACCTACTGTACGGCTCCTACAAAGCTAAAAGATTTAAATAGTCAATTGTAGGAGTTGCTAGATAAATGATTTATATGACCCATTGTCACCTTGGGGAGTTGCAATCTTATTTTTAAGGAAGGAAGACGAATCCTTAAGATTATGTATACATTGTAGGATTCTTAACTCTATAACCATAAAGAATAAATATCCATTGGCTCAAATTGATTATCTATTCAATTAGTTGCAAGAGGCCAAGTTGTTCTAAAAATTGGATTTGAGGTACGTGTATCATCAATTGAAAATACGGGATAAAGATATTTCAAAGGTAGCTTTTCGTACCTGATATAGCCACTATAAATTTTTAGTAATGCTATTTAGTTTGACAAATGCTCCTGCAACTTTCATAGATCTCATGAATCAAATCTTTTTACTTCAATTAGATAAATTTGTAATTATTTTTATTAATGACATTTTAATCTATTCTACTAGTTCATAAGAGCATTGAGAACACTTATAGATAGCCCTATAAACTCTAAGAAACCATCAATCATATGCTAAGTTAAATAAGTGTAAATTTTTGTTAAAATAAGTTATTTTCTTGGGTCATATTATTTGAAAAGATGGAGTATTAATAGACCCAACAAAAATAGTAGTAATAAGGTGGCTATTACCGAAGGTTCATATGAGAATTTTCAAGTATAGCTTTACCCTTGATAAGGTTAACCGGGAAAGGGTTAAGGTTTACTATGCAAGAATGAATTTCAAGAGCTAAAAAAGAAGCTAACAACTAAAGGTACTAACGAGCCGAGCCGAGTTAAGTTTTTACCTCAAGCAGCTCGAACTCGAAGTTAGAGTACTTGGCTCGAACTCGACTCAAAGCTCGAACGAGCTCAAACTTACTAGCTCGAACTCAACTCAAACCAAAACCACGAGCTCAAACTTGAACTTGAACTCGTTCCATTACAATGGTGAGCCCAGCTCGAATTGAGCTCGATCAGTATATAAAAATAAACTTAATTTTTTAATCCAAAATTTCAATCCAACATTCTATAAACAAATATTGCTCATAGACTAGGTTGATCATAAATATTTGAATTTTTGTTAACAGTGTCATAAATAAATCACATTCATAAGATATTAAATCAGATACACCGACACATTCAGAGGGAGAGGCCTTCCCAGAGAAACCTTTGTAAACTTTGGAATTGTCCCTCCTTTAGTGTGAGGATTCTGAATTTGTTGACAGCCCACACAAAGTCTATGTAGGAAACCTTGCAAGGACAGTGACCTCTGATACTCTCACCCGGTTCTTCTCTGAGAAGGGAAAAGTTATTGGTACCAAAGTGTCTCAGGTGCCTGGAACCTCAAAATCAAGTGGATATGGGATTGTCTCTTTTTCTTCTGATGAGGAAGTGGAAGCTGCAATTACAGAGTTCAATAATACTATAAGTTTTGCTGCACTTCTTTGTTTTCCTGGCGCATAAAAGTCTCATACACAATACTGAGAAGGAATCCAACATTCACCATTAGAAGTCAGAAGACATAGTAAAATGATCAAGAACTCGTATTTGTGAATCAGCTGATGTAATCAACACTTTCGATGGGTTCCCTGGTGCAAACTGTTGGAGTGGTTTAGATATGTAAAGTGTTAACATATTTAATGTGCTAAACATAGTCTTACATTTGGAATGAATAACTATGAAAAGTAATATTGCTTAGTAAGGGGAAATATAAATATACAAGATACCTGAAACCCAGTTATCTTTTTCGCATGACCCTTCCTTTTCTTGCTATGTATTTCTATGTGCCCTTTCTGATTAAGCTTACATCCTGAACCATGAAATCAAGTGAGATGGCATATAGATGATACAAGCAGTGGAAAACCTTTGAGTAAAGCAATTCTTTTGATGAATCAATAATATTACCAAAAACTCATGAAAATCATATTACAAAACTATGTTCTTAGTTCAGACCTTAATGGACTTATTTACTGCATCACATATACCTCTATGTGTGTAAAATTAACATAATAGATAAACTACCTTTTGTTTAGTGAGAGATCTCATGGCTTCTTCAGCTTATAGATTTAATTTAGTCTCTTCTACTTTTTGGTCAATTAGATTATATTTTTCTTAATGGAGGGCTACTTTAAAAGAAATTTTATAAAAAGAATGTCACAGTAAAACACCCGACCAATTTAAATGTTGTTTATAGCACAGAAGGCAACATCATTGGAAGGGTAAATTTTTTTGCATCATTCCTTGTCATACAGAAACTCAAAAAAGAAAGAAAATATTTAGGAGGACATAAGATATTAGAAACCAACTAAGTTTAGATCAACTATTACTTCACCAAGACAACTGGTGTAGAAGTAGTGCATAATGAGTGAGTACATATATACAACTATTAACAGTTAGAGAAAAATCAATGAACAGAGACATACCAGATGTATTATACAAATGACAAGTCTTTTGTGGCAACCAACTAGTGCACCCTATGAAAGAAAGATGACTATTAGAAACAGAAGCAATGACCAAAAGCACACGTATTTTTCTAATCTTAGGTGAATGGTTTCCCACCACTCTTTCCATCAAATATTTTAGGTCAAACAAGAAGAGGTGAATATGTGCCTCAGTTGCTAAAACACAAAATGTAAAACGTACTCACATTAGCAGAGGCTTGTACCTCCACAGTAGTTTCTTCAGTTCTTCTCTTTTTGAGTTTCTTCTCAACAAGCACTCTCCTTTAGAGCTTCTTCTCCAAAGTGGCTTCTAATGTGGGACTATGGGAGAGACCAAATGTGGAACTGTGGGAGAGATGAAGGGAGACGAAGTGGGAGAGACGGAGGGGGGACAGTGGGAGAGACGGAGGGAGAGACGGAGGGAGACAAAGTGGGAGAAATGGAGGGGGGGCTATGGTAGAGAAGGAGGGAGACGAAGTGGGAGAGACAGTAGGTAGATTGGCCGGACAGGAGGTAGAGCGGCCGGAGAGGGGAGAATGGCCGCGGCACCGCCAAATGGGAGGAAAATTAGGGCTGGGAAACGAGGGAACAATGTGGAACTTGGTTTTTATACTAGGATATTAGTTTGGTTCTGGTTCTCAGGTTATTTTTTATAAAATCGAACCGAACCGAAATGGACTTGGTTTTTTTTCTAAGAAATGAACGTGGAGCAGGGTTGGTCCAGGTATGGGGAGTTACAAATTTCGTTAAAGGCTTAAATATGGGGTATGGCTGCTTGGGTTAGTTGATAAGCTTGGGTTAACGGTTAATGAATAATATTTTTATAATTTTATTTATTTTATACTAAAGTTTTATTTATAATAATAACTAAATATTCTTAGGCTACACAATTTCGATTATGTTTGGTGTATGCTGAAGAGTGATAAGTGTACGAAATGGAGCTTATTAATTTTATCACTATATTTATTTTAAATTGAGTCCCCTTATTATGCTAACAAATGTACAATGGGCACATGCAATATGTATCATTATTACACAATTTTGATAGTATTGTGGCTTTTAATAATGCAACATGAGAGCTCTATTTGCTTGCCTTTCTTGTAATCTAATGTGCACCAAGTACATATTTTAATTAATAATAATTTTTTTCTTTAAAATTATATAAAAAGTTACAAATAAAAGTTAATATGTGCTCATGAAAAATTATCTCAAAGCCTCAAACTAGGCTCCACTCGAGCTTTAATTGCTCACAATTCTTCAGTATATATGATATTAAAATATCATTATTAATTAAGCATGCATGAAAATATAACATCTAATTGTGTAATTAATGTTGTCCCTTCTTTGGATTTTATTTTCAGGTTATAACTACCCTCAATTTTGGTCTGGTATGTGGCGAGATGTCTTCAATATGCTTATATCTAAGTATTTGAATAATGATCATCAAGAAAATCATATTGTATTAGCAACAAGAAACTTGGAGTCTTGTCCTCTGTAACTAATCTTAAATGAATATAACTTGTCTTTATCTTATGATATAAAGAACTCTTAGTAAATTGTTGTAAAATTTAAATTTCTAATGATTCCAACATTAGTCTTTACACCAAATTTTAAAAAATATATCTTAATTTATTTGACATGTAGAAATAATATATAATATTAATTACCGGTACATTTTTGTCTAATGATTGACATATAGTTTAATACCTAGTATAGACTATAATATATCTTATTTTTTACCAATTATACTATATATGTATATGCTTTATTAAGTTAAATTTCTATGACACATCTAAAATTCAAATTATGCATATGTACATATAAGTATTAATATGTATTTATGTATATTATAAAACATGTTTACATATTCATTCGAGTTCGAGTTCGAGTCGAGTACAAGTCAAGTTCGAGCTGAGTTCGAGTTTTATTCGAGTCGAGCCAAAGTATGCTCGAGCTCGACTCGAATATATTTGAGTTTGAGTTGAGTTCGAGCCGAGCCGCTTCGAGTCGGGCTATATTCAAGTTGAGTCAAGTCGAGGCACCCTTGCTTGATGAGCTGGCTCGACTTGTTAGCACCCCTACTAACAACCCACCAGTCTTAGCTTTACCATTGGGTAGTGGAGGATTCATCTTATATAATGATGCTTCCAGAAAAGGCCTCAGATGTGTGTTGATGCAGAATGAGAAAGTGATAGCCTATGCTTCAAGACAACTATAGATCAACAAAGTAATTATCTTACTCATGATCTAGAGTTTGCATAAGTAGTTTTTTCCTTAAATAAATTGGACACATTACTTGTATGGAGAGAAGTTTGAAGTCTTTATTAATCACCAAAGCCTAAAGTACATATTCTCTAAAAGTGATCTTAACATAAGGCAATTATGATGGATTTAGTATATCAAATATTAAGATTTTTTTATTCAATACCAAGAGGTGTTAAGCTTTCAACTTGGATTACAGTCGGAAAAAAGAGATGTTTTGTGGTTAACTTAGAGATGAAAAATTGCAATTGTTGAGTGCATTGGGAGGCTAAAAAAGAAGATGAGGAAGTACATGTTTACTTAGAAAGGCCCAACTTTAATAAAAGTTTAGGTGGAGGTGTTAGATTTGGAAAAGGTTGGTGGTTCCTAAAATACTTTAAGGAAAGATCTATTGGATGATGTACATAGATCTTGGTACCCTACCCATCTTACAGGAACAAGAATGTACTAGGAACGAAAAAGGAATTTTGGTGGTTTAGATTGGTATATTGCAGGTTCTTCAAGCAGGGACTAGTAAGACCAGGTTAGAAAGGCGTAGAATTTTGTTCCTTGTTTTTATAGTACTGGTAAATAATTATATTTTGGGCATAAGAGCCAACTTGGTTATTTATTTTCAGACTGATGACAGACTTGTTCTTAGATGAGTTACCTATTTTTTATGGATTTTAGACTCACATAATAATAGCATATGATATAATATTCCTAATTGTGAACCCTAGTTATCATGATGTGGATATTACACTGAATGAGTTGTTTTGTACTAAAAACATAATTTATTTGTGATTTACCGTTCATTCTAATAAAAAAGGCACTAAACATCTAGGTCATTGGTGCAAAGACATTTTCTAACTACAAGTCTGAAATCATAAGATAATTTCTAATCTAGTCGAAGTTGATTAGTTTTGGGGTTAGAAGCACTCCTAGGTCGGGCATGTCAAAAAGGTTGTGTAATAGCCAAGGAGAAATCATCAGACACTTGTGGGATGAGATGCGTTCTGTCAATGGATATCACTAAGGTTTGTTGCGCTAGTACATAGTGGACATTGTTTCTGTGGTGTAGTGAAATACTCATGGTATGGGATATGAGTAATAGTGTTGATATAGAAATATTTCTATGTGCATTCCTATAGATATGTTACCTAGTGGTGATTCTTTAAAATTAGAGTTACGTAGAGGAAGCTAATGCACAAGTAAGTTTAATGTGAAACCCCTGAGATGAGAACTATGCCTTTTGAAATTGGCCTTGCTGCCACAACTGATGGTGTTTATGATGTGATTCATAGTTTAATGCTTCGGAAATTTGGAAGGGATCCTTCACATGTTCTTGATCAAGCCGCGGTTATTTTAGAACCCGATTTATGCTTTGAAGAGAAACCAATCAGAATCTTAGATCATAAGGAACAAATCCTTTGAACAAAAATGATTCCATTTGTAAAAGCATTATGGAAGAACCACTGTATGAGGAAGCAAAATCAGAATTAGAAAGCAAGATATTGAAGAAGTATTTGAAACTTTTTGAACAATGAAGGGTTCAAGTTCAAGGAAGAAATTTCTTTAAGGGGGTAGATTGTAATGACCCTCATTTTACGATATAATTTTCTACCTCTAATAAGGCCAATATTCAAGTTTTTAATGATTTTTAAATAGTTAAGAATTGTTATCGAGTAAGTTTTTATAATTTTTAATAGAGCTTTAAAAGACAAGCGTAACCAATCTTGAATCACTTGAATCAGACATCGGGGCCTTAAGTTATGGCCTCGAGAAGTGTGCCACATGGGCGAGACCCACTTGAAAAGTATGGGATAACCACCCATGTATGTCTTGTTTTGTAGTGCTCAATGATATCAATCCATCGGTAAAAGAACTTGCAATTTCAACTTATGGTTGCAAAGATATTACGTTTTAAAATTTTGAATTTGAAAAAGATAAAAATATTAAAAAAATAGGGTGGCTAACACACCATGCACAACACGTGTTGTGGGCTCACATGGTGCATGGTGGGGCCACACATTGGGCCTTGGGACTAGGCCCATGCATTCGCTTTGGTCATTTGCAACACTCTGAGCTTAGTGTGAGTGCGACATGCCATGGGGTGGGGCAAGGTGTGATGTGCGATGCATACACATTGCTACCATGATTTGAAGAACCGCCTTGTGTGCACTATAAATAGTGCATCTGATTGAAATTTTGAGATGTTTTGAGTTTTCACTCTTAAAACTTCATTTCTCCCGTTCTAAGTCATTTTAAGTCCGAATTGTGTCATTGAAGAAGTGTTTTTAATTGAATCGAGCATGTCGGACACTGGGGGGGTCGTTTATGCTCTCTGAGACCTCTAATGTTACAAAAAAAATCAATACCCGGGGTTAAGGTAGGGGCTTTTAAAATCTAGACCCATGCTCTACTAATAGAAGTTAATTTCCGTGAAATATTTTTCTCACGCGTGCTTATTTAGCTTTGTTTTCTGTATAGAAATTGGATATGTTAAATTATTTGCATGCACCACATTATGTTTTGGGTGTGTGCACTCTCTCAATAGTTATGTGGTGAATAAACCTGGAATTATCTTATTCTAGATAACTGCCAAGAAAAATAATCGGTTTTGATGCACAAAGGTGTGGGGCATCATGAGAATGCTCTTATCCTAATTGGCCTCCATTTCCCCATGAACTATATGATTCTACCTAAGAGCGACACTATAAGATTATGGCCCAAGAGTGACATTCTGCTCTTAGTTGGCACTATATGGCCCTTATTTGGCACCGTATGGACCCTAGAGTGTGGGAGTTTCTGTGTTCAGGTAAGTAGTATCATGAAAATGCTTTTACATGGTTGATATTGTGCCCCATGAGTATTGGTGTGCCTTGTCTTCGAAAATGTCCATAGCGTCTAGTTACTCCCTAGAGGTTAATGTGATGCCACAGTGGCATTCATTTTCATTTCTATGTTAGAGCTTATTAATTATAATGAGCTTCAGTAGTCGATAGTATGTGTACGACAAATATATGAGTATATATATTTTGAGTAAGACTGTAAGAGTATGTTCTGAGTAAGATTGTAAAGTAAGAATTTGAATAAAATGTTATAAGTAAAATTATAAGAATGTTTTTAGCAAGATTGTAAGTGTAAGGATTGTACAAGTAAATGTAAGTGTAAAAGTAAATGAAAGAGAAGTAATACGATATACATGATTGTCATATTTTGTGACTATTGTTATTTGTATGCTTTATGCTTCATGGTTGAGTGCATGAACACATCTAGATATGGAATTATAGAGTTCACATTCTAGATTTCCCTTATTGAATATTTTTCTATTTTTAGCCCCGATATTTAGTAGGCTTTTGCAGGTTTGTCACGAAGAGCTCTTGGAGATGAGGTTTGTTTCCATAGGAGGATCAACTTTCATGGGTTCAGGCATACCCTCTGATTCACTGCTAGTCTTTATTTTGTGCCACGATCTAATGTATTAAATGATATATATATTTTCTAGATTTGTAATTTGGATTAAACTATGGTCTGTATATGGGACTTGTACTTATTGATGCATAAAAGATAATTGTATTTAAAGTCCATAATCATAGTAATTTCTTTCGTACGTTTGTTTTTGAATAGCATTTGTGAATGTTTGTTTTTGTTGTATAATGTTTGATTGAAAAGAAAAAAAATTGTATGGGAAAAATTGATGTGTGATATTTTAAATTATAAAATTTCTTTCACAGGTTTTATATTTTGTTATTTTCCCCAATTTACAACTGTTATGTTAGAAAAATTTCAGTGAATTTTTAAAAAATGATTTGAAAAGTCTCAGGCTTTACATGCATAATACACACAACCATAAATAACTAACATTGTTATGCCTATGTCTTAGAAATTACACACCAACCAATATTTATTATCACGATTAGAAAATCCCATGTAGAACTAAGATCTTCATGTCCTCTCTTAGAGCTAGTGTCCCCCACCCACTTATTTCTCTAAAGAACCTGCATCAATAATGGATGCTGAGTATATGAATATATTGAGTGGGATGGCTAAACAAGAACCATAATACCTCATGAATCATATCACGACAACATTCCAATAGAATGAGTATAGTAATTAGCATAAATTCCATTTCAGTGAGCATTATACTTCAAAGCATAAAAAACATAACAACTAAGCATGCATCAACAATCTCTTTTAATATAACATGGCTCTCACTCAGAAGTCTCCAACTTCATAAGTGCAAATCAAAGGATCTCTATGACATGATATCCATTTTTAAGAGTATAGTCTTTCCTCACTAGACTATAAACTACTTGAATTTGGACTTTAGATATTTTGAAGTCTACCCCCCCTATCAACTGCTGTGCACGTATGCACTTGGCTCAGTACTTACCTTTATTTCAGTACTTTATTTCTATTCCTTCGGCTAGTTTCCCTTATGTTAGTAGTTGATTGTTATTTGTATTCTATTATGAACTGTAATGGGTATACTAGTGGACCACAGGCAAGCCGGGCCCACTAGTGGCATGATTCCCAATGTGGGAGGCACGACTCCCCATAAAGGGTCATCTCCCTCCTTGGTTAGGCATGCTAATTGAATTCTAGTTATTTTCTCCCCTTTCTTCCTACTTCTTTCCCTTTCTCTGCATAGAACTCCTGTGTACCGATTGTGCCCACGCCGGGAACAACATCAACTCTATGAAGCTAAGGCCCATAGGGGCTCAAGGACCCAAGTAATTGAAGTTCATGCTACCATAATCATTAAAACCTCTTATATTGTGCTACGCAGGGCCAACCATATTTTAATGCTCTAGTCCATTCGAACATGGCTCTTGGTTGAGAGAAGTGGTTCTACATGACTCATGTTTTTAGATAGCCGGAAGAGATTGGTCATTATTCAAACTAAGCCGCTTCCATTACTTTCCTAAAGACTAACTTGACGAGCCATGACACTGAGGGTTCCTCCAACTTTAGTTGCCGAAAGACATCAGTCTTGGGGTGCGATCCATTACAAGGATATTCAAACACAAAAATGCATACATTCAATCATAACATCATCACATATAATTGCAATTTCATACATATAATAACATCCTATTACCTCATATAATAATAGCCTAATATTCATAGCAATTACTAGTAAAAATAACCAAAACTGACTTACAATCGGTGGACTCATCGACGTGTCAACTGAGTCACCGATGATCATTGGTAACTCATCGACACATCAAACCCTCATTTTTCCAACAATGGAATGAACAGTGAAATAACTCTCATCGATGTCTTCATCGACACATCGATCTCATTGTCAGTGACCCACTGGTAAGACACTGATGTACCATTGGTTCACCGGTACTATTCTATCATCTTCCCCCCGCATTGGTAGCATCATCAACATGTCAATGATTATGCCGATGAGCGAAAAAGTTACAGAGTTTCATATGATCATCGAAATAACTTTTGACATAAAATCTAATCATGTAATCAATTTGAATCAATCATCAACTATTACATGAAGAGAATAAGAGGATGTTTTTCAACTTAACACAAAATATCCATACCAGATTTCATAATCATCATGAATCACATAGCATCTCATTCAACAATGAATCAAATCCAACTATAACACACATATTACTCTATTAACATCCATCAAACATGCATTTCTGGTTCTAGCATTTCAATTTAAGGTTAGCAATCTGAGCTTTGATCAAACAACAAAGTGATCTCTACAAATTTATTTCCACTACCTTGACATGCCCTAACCTGCCGAACTCCCCCAAATCAGAGAGTCTATACCCTTTGGGTCAAAGATTTGTCAAATATATTTTATAAGGAAGTCTAAAAACTGAAAAACCTCCAAAAATCGCCTAAAACTACTTCAATTGCAATTTTGCAACCTTGAGTAGGTTGGTTTTCACATCATCAATGTGTCAAACCATACCGCAAAAGGAATATGGCTTCATCAACAGGTCAGGCAACACCATGAATATCACCAACAAAGGAATTATTGTTTCATTGGTAGGTTCTTTGACATGTTGAACATCGCCGATAATGAAAACACTGTTTTGCTGGTGAGTTCATCGACGTGTCGGTGGTATACCAATGAAATTCCGACTTTCAAAATAAATCATAATTTCCTTACCTTCATTTTTATCATCATTAATATTTTCTTAAGTAATTTACTCTACGATATGATAATTTAAAAGGTTCAAAAAATATTTTCAGAAATTACAGTTGTCACATCGCAAATAGTCCAAAAATAAATTTGTTTATATAGTCCTTTTTGTTCTAGTGTCTCTCTTCACTTTCTCTCTCCCTTCTCTCTCTCTCCTCTCTCTATCTCCCCTCCTCTCCTCTCCCTATCTCCCCTCTCTCTCCTCTTTGTCTCTCTTCTCTTTCTCCCTCCCTCCCTCCATCCCTCCCTTCCTCTCTCTCACTCTCTCTTCTCTCTCTATCTCCCCTCTCGCACTCTTTTTTCTCTCCTTATCTCCCCCTGCTCTCTCTCATTTTTTGGTCATTTCTTCATTAAATATTATATATATAATTATAAAATAAAAAAAGTATTTGTGACACATGCTCCTATGCGTTGAAATTACATTTTTGTAACTTAATTATGTACTTGCAATGCATAGGCTCATGCGTCGCCAATACTATTTGTGACGCATAGGATCATGTGCCACAACTACATCAAATTTTTTATTTTTTAAAATTAACTTAAGTCTCTCACTTCTCTTTCTCTCTATCTGCTCCCTCTCTCTTTCTCTCTCTTCTCTCTCCATCTGCCCCCTCTCCAAATTTTTTATATTTATTTATTAAATATTATATATTATTTTAAAATAAAAAAATTGAAGTATTTGCGACACACGCACCTATGCGTTACATATATATAATGTATGTATTTGCAACGTATAGGCACATGTGTAGCAAATACATTGTGTATTTGCATCACATAAATGCATGTGTCACAATTACTTCAAATTTTTTATTTTTTTAAATTAACTCAAATCTCTTCCCTTCTCTCTCTCTTCTCTTTATTACTCTCTTCTCTCTCTGTTCTCTTTTTATTCTCTTTCTCTTTCTTCTCTCTCTCACTCTCTTCTCTCACTATACTTCTCTCTTTCTCTTATAAAATTTTGGGGTTAGAAAGTACACAAAAATATCTTTGTAACGCCAACATGAATGTATTAATCAGAGCTTGTATGAAAAAGTTATGCCCGTCTGAAGTTGGGACTTAGTATAGTCAGAAGTTACTTTCAGCGAGTTCATAGACACGTTGATGGCCTCACTGATGATTTAGGTAGTTTTGCAGTTTCGCTCAAAAATACCTAGTTTGACAGTTTTAAACTAGAATTTCATCCCATTTCCCTTATAAGTGATGTTTAAGGCCTTTAGGCTCCATTTCTTTTGGAAAAAAACTCTCCAAATGAAGAAGGAGAAGATTAAGGGCTCTCCAAATCAAGAGAATGAATATATTTCTACAGGGATTTGCCAACATCGCATGTAAGAAAGGATTTTATGTCGTGAAATAGGTTGGATTGCTAACTTTGTACTGTGATTTAACATAGAATATGAATGTATGATTTGAATTATGAAATCATTAGATATGAAAGTATAAAAATAAGATTCTTTCTGAATTTATTTCTTTAAAAACCATAGGAAACCTTGATTCCATGCTTTAATTTTGAAGTGATTGTATGAGATATGGTTTAATTACTTCATGACATTAAAGCATGTAAAAGATAATTTATGAGATTTTGTCATGATATCATGTTTTCCACATGTTTATTATTCAATTGAGAGTAAGAATTATCATTTATTATTATAGGAAGGTTATGTGTGGGAAGGATTATGAAATGTCATGATACACAGTGATTTTGGAAAGTTGGGATAGTTTCTGTTATTTCTTCCTGGCCATTGGTGAGTTCATCGACACATTGGTGATGTTGCCGATGTCATAGAGGAGATGACAATGTTGATTACAATGATCATCAACACATCGGTGTGCCACCAATGGGTCATCGGTAGTGAGCTTGACATGTCGCTGAGGCATCGATAAAAATAATTGACCTTGTCTTTATTGTCTGCAAGGTTCGACATGTCGATGAATTATTGATGGTCATCAGTGACATGGTCAATGCGTTGATGAGTTCATTGATAGCAAGTTGGTTTTGGGAGATGAGCATTTACACATTGGTGTGTAACCAACGGGTCACTAGAAGTGAGGTGTTGGTGAGGATAGTTCTCCTTGAAAATCCCACTACCAAAAAGGATTCGACATGTCGATGAGTTACCGATGGTCATCGGTGGCTGGGTCGAAACGTTGATGAGTCCACCGATAGTAAGTCCGTTTTTTGTAATTTTTGTAGGAATTGATATGAATGTTAGGCTATCATTATGAGAAGTAATAGTATGTCATTTGATGCATGAATTGCAATTATTTATGATGATGTGATGAATTATGTTTGGATGTATATACCTTGTTGTGTGAATATCCTTATATTGGATCGCACCCAAGACTGATGTCTTTTGGCGTCTAAGGTCCGAGGAACGCTTATTTGCTAGTATAGATTAGGTTAATTACGAAATATATATCTATTTTATATGCCTTTTTACCTTATTTGCTAGTATATATTAGGTTAATTTAGAGCTAGTTTTGGTTTATTTAAATTAAGATAGATATTAGTATTTTAGTTTAATTATTAATGATTTTGTAGTTATTAGTAGTTTAGACATGTATTTAAATCAAGTTGGAATTTTAGTTATATTCTACATGTCTAAAGTATGATATTTTATATTTTGTAGGTAAAGTGCACTTATCGAGGTACTTGGACGATATTTAGAATAATTTAAAATAGTTTTGACATGCTTTAAAGTGATTTGGACAACTTTTCGGAGTTATAAACAAGTTGGAAATTAATATGGACATGAAGAATAGCTTAATGAACAGAATATGGACTGTCCAGAAAAAATGTCCAGATTGCAGAAACAGTGTAATCGTTCGAATGAAAATCCAGGGTGTTCGAACAGGATAACGTGATTTTGAAGAAAAACTCAGTATATGCGTTCGAACGGGCATGCAGGGCGTTCGAACGGCATAACACGCAGGTTCCTTGTTTGAGCTAATTTTGAATTCTTTTCATATTAGACTTTTTCCTATGGATCTTATGCCTATAAAAGAATACAGGTAGAAGAATTACTATTAAAAGAATACAGGGTTTTCGAATGGACTAGAACATTAAAAGATGACTCATCCCACGCAGAAGAATACAGGTAGTTTTAATAATCACAAAAGTTAGAACTTCAACCACTTAGGTTTTTGAGCCCCTGTAGGCCTTTGCTTCATAGCATAAATAGGATGAGTAGACTTCAGAATACTTGAAGTTCAAACACTACAACAAAAAGTACTATTAGTGAGCAACACTAAGCGTCGCTAAAAATTACTATTTACGACACATATAAAAGCATCACAAAAAAATTATCTATTAGCATCGCTTTATAAAAAACATCCCAAATAGTGGTAATATTAGCGATACTTTTTTAAAAGAATCACTATAGCAATATTATTAGCAATGCTTTATGAAAAGCTTTACTAATAGTTATAAGTTTTAAATAAAAAAAAAATTCTAGAACTATTTACTACCACGCTTTTACAAAAGTGTCGCAAATAGTATTAATAATAACGACACTTTTATAAAAGCATCTCTAATAGTTGTACCATTAGCGCCGCTTAGAAAAATGCGTCAACAAAAAAATAAATTTATTTTTTTAAAAAATAAAGATTATTAGCGTCACTGTTTAAAAGCGGCACTTATAATATTACTACTAGTGACGCTTTTAATAAAGCATCTCTAATTATCTTTTTTTTATATTTAATATTTATTATTTGAATATATAATGTATAATATTATAAATATTAAAAAATTTTAAAAAAACTTATCAAATATAATATATTTGATTTAATATTTATAATAAATTTCCCTACTTTATCCCCACTCCTCGGACCTGGCCTCATGGTCATGCTCATAAGTGTGTGAGAGAGAGGAGTGAAGAGAAAGAGATGAGAGAAGAGAGAGAGGAGAGAGAAAGATGAAGAGAGAAAGGGGAGGGAGAGAGAAGAGAGAGGGGGAATAAACTAATTTATAGTTTTTTGGGATTTTTATTATATTATTATATTTTAAAAATAAAAAATTAAAATAAAAGATATTAGCGAAGCTTATGAAGAGAGAGAGGGGAAAAGGATAAGAGAGGAGAGATGAGAGAGAGGGTAGAGAGAGCATAGAGAGAGAAGAGAGGGTAAAGAGAGAGAGTTTAGCGTGAGAGAGGAGAGAGAGAGAGTAGACACAGAGTGCAGAGAGAGAGGGCAAATAGAGAAGAGAGCAGAGAGAGGGTAGTGAGAATGAGAGAGGAGAGAGAGAAGAGAAAGATGGGAAAGAGAGAAAGAAAGAAAGAAGAGGGATAGGAGAGAGTGTAGAGAGAGAGTAGAGAGGGAGAAATTTAATTTTGATTCTTTAAAATTTTTTATATATTATATTAAAAAATAAATAAAAAGGAAATAAAATAAAATGTATTAGTGATGCATAGGAATATGCGTATGCATCCCTAATACCTAAGTTATAGGGTTTAGGCGACACATTTTTCTATGCATTGCTACTACTTTCTAATTTATTTTTATTAATCTTAAAATAGAGAGAGAGATAGTGAAAGGAGAGAGGATATAAAGAGAGAGGAGAGGGAGAGAGAGAGGAGGGGGAGAGAGAAAGAGGATGAGAGAGTGGGAGAGAAGAGATAGAGAGAGGGAGATAAGAGATAGAGAGAGGGAAGAGAGTATGTAGAGAGAGAGAAGATAGGATTTTAATTATAATTTTTTAGATTTTTTTATTATATAATATTTTAAAATTAATAAAAAATATATTACTGACGCGTAGGAAAATATGTCACTAATACTCTTGGTATTAGCGATACATTTTTCTATGCGTCACTAATACTTTTAATTTACTTTTAATAATTTTAAAATATAGAGAGAGATATTGAGTGGAGAGAAAGGATATAGAGAGAAAAAAGGATGAAAGGAAGGGAGATGAGGAGAGAGAAGATGATGAGAGAGAGGAGTGGGAGAGGAGAGATAGAGAGAGGGAGAGGAGAGGGAGTAGAAAGAGAGAAAGAGAGGAGAGAGGGAAGAGAGATTGTGGAGAGAGAGAAGAGAGGATTTCAATGTTGATTTTTTAAAATTTTATTATATATTATATTTTAAAATTAATTAAAAAAATAAAATAAAATATATTAGTGACACATAGAAATGTGTCACTAATATTGTTGGTATT
Source organism: Saururus chinensis (assembly GCA_035235625.1). NCBI lineage: Eukaryota > Viridiplantae > Streptophyta > Magnoliopsida > Piperales > Saururaceae > Saururus > Saururus chinensis. The sequence continues at coordinate 6,530,349 of CP141142.1, forward strand.
AGTGACACATTTTTTAATGCATCGTTACTACCTTTAATTTATTTTTATTCAATTTTAAATATAGAGAGAGATAGTAAGTGGAGAGAGAGGACATAGAGAGAGAGGAGATAGAGAGAAAGAGGATGAGAGTGAGAGAGAGGAGGAGAGAGAGAAGAGGACGAGAGAGAGGAGACTGGAGAGAGGCAAGGAGGGATAGAGAGAGGTAGTAGGAGGAGAGAAAGAGAGGAGAGAAGGAAGAGATAATGTAGAGAGAGGGGGGAGAGAGGGAAGATAAAATTTTAATGTTAATTTTTTATTATATATTATATTTTAAAATTAATAAAAACTAAAATAAAATGTGTTAGTAATGTATAGTAATATGTGTCACTAATATTCTTAGTCTTAGTAACACATTAGAATACGGGTCACTAATACCAATGGTATTAACTACACAAATGCATATGTGTCACTAATAGCGACACATTTTTGTATGTGTCTCTACTACCTTCTAATTTATTTTATTAATTTAAAAATATATAAAGAGATAGTGACCGGAGAGAGAGGATATAGAGAGAGAAAGAGGAAGAGAGTGAGAGGAGAGAGAGGGAAAGGGGAAGGAGTAGGAGGAGAGAGAGAAGAGGGGAGTACAACCATCCCCTTCTCTCTCTCTTCTTTCTCTCTCCTCTCTCATCCTCTATTCTTTGTCTCTCTGTCTCATCTATCTCTCTCCTCTCCCTCTCTCTCCTTTTTTTACCCTCTCTTTCTTCACTCTCTCTCTTCTCTCTCAACACACACACTCTCTCCATTGTCTCTCTTTTTTCTCTCCTTTCTGTCCTCTCTAATCTTGTCTTCTCTTCATTCTCTCCTCTCCCTCTCTCTCTCCACTCTCTCTCATCTCTCTCTACACACAAACACTCTCTCTCTCCATTCTCTCTCTCCTCTTTCCTCTCTATCAACCTCTCTCACTTCACACTCTCTCTGCCTCTCTCTCTCCATTCTATCTCTCCTCTTTCCCCTCTATCTACCTCTCTCACTTCACACTCTCTCACCTCTCTCTCCATTCTCTCTCTACCTCTCTCTCTTTGCACACTCTTTCTCTATCATCTCGCTTCACACACTATCTCTTTTCTCTCTACCCTTTCTCTCTCTACCCTGTATCTCTTCTCTTCTCCTCTCTCTCCTCTTTTTTCTCTCTCTCTACATGTGGTTAGGTCTCATAATTAATTATTAGGGACGTTTATAAATAAATGAATGTCACTATTAACTTACTTGTAGCGACATTTATCTATAAACATGCTACGAGTTTCATTTGTGTGGCTCTTTTCCCGCACATGGGCGGGAGAAATTTTTGCCCGGCTGCACTTAAATTCCCATGGCCGGCTGCTTAAATTCCCATGGTGTAGCTTGGGGATCTCCAATGCTCCCATAGCCAGCTCCGGCAAGACTCAGCTCTACCTCCAGCTCCATGCCTCCCGCGGCGGCCTCGATGCCGCCTCCCTCTTCGTCCACTCCGAATTCCCCTTCCCCTTCCCCTTCCCCGCTCATTGCCTCTACCAGCTCTCCCGTGCCTTTTCCCTCCCCATCCCCCTCCTCCTCTACCCTCTGCCGGAGGAGGACGTGGTTGACAAGCACCTCATTATCCTTGATTGCCCTCGACGCAGCACTGCTTTCTCCCGCCTGCCCCGCGCGGTCTATCTTCTCGTTTTTTACTCCATAGCGTGCTATTCCGGTCCGAGTTTGATAACATCCGCCAGACGCTTGATCGCTGCCGCTGCGCATCCACCATCCTGCTGTTGCCTCCAATAGTCCATGCCACCATTGCATCCGGTCAGCCATGCTCCCTCCTTCCTCCTCCCCAGTCCCCTACCCTTCCGTTCCCTCCCCTCTGTTTCCCTTTCAGCCCCTCCTCTTCCACAGTCGGAAGAGGGGGCTCCGATTGCTGAAGTCCGGCTCCCCACCCCCTCGCTCCCCCCTCTTGCCATGATCCTCCCCTTCCCCCCTCCTCCCCTCCCCCCAGTTCCCGTCCTCCCAATGCTAGATCCAGCTCCGCTGCCGAATTACGACACCACCCCATCTTCCCCGGTCCCCCTTCCTCACCCACCCCTACCAAGAGGAGGGTTGCTAGACTCCGGCGTTGATCTTGTCATCCTGCCTCCGACGACATTTTTTTTGTTATTAGCAAAGCTTGCAAATGTGTTGCTAATAAGTTTTTTATTTTTTAAAATTTATTTTCTTACTAGCGACACATTTTAAAGCGTCACTACTAAGGTTTTATTTTGTAAAAAAAAATTATTATTAGAGACACTTATTAAATCATCTCTAATAAGAATTTTTTATTTTTTTAAAAGTAATAAGTTTTTTTTAATAGGGACGCTTTCATAAGAATTGCTAATAATTTCTTTTTTTGTTATTAGTGACACATAGACAAGTGTTGCTAATAAGGCATTTTTTTTTCAATTTTTTTATATTAGCGATGAAGCATCACTAATAATTTACTATTAGAGACACTTAATAAAGCATTGCAAAAGGTAAATAATTAGTGATGTAAAAGCAAATGTCGCTAATAGTAGACTTTTAGCGACACTTTATCATAAGCATTGCTAATGAGCAATAGCAACTCAATTTTTATCTACGCATGTAGCTACACTTTTTAGTGTTGCTAATCATCATTAGCGATGCTTGTATGCCTATTAGGGACACTTAAAAGCGTTGGTAATAGTCTTTTTTGTTGTAGTGGAATATGAGTAGTTCATGGTCTAGTGAGGAAAAATTGTACTCCTAGACGTGGCTACCATGTCATAGAGAACCTTTGACTTGTACTTATGAAGTTGGTGACTTCTGAGTAGGAGTCACGTTATGATTGTGAAATCATGAGATAAAAACCTTTGTGAATGTTTTATATATTTCACTTATGTGTGGTGATGATGATTTTTTCTATTGAATATGATGTTTGATGATTTTGTTATGATGTAGTGTAATCATGTGCATGGTTATTACATAGTCCTTGTTTAACCATCCTATTAGCTATATTCGTATACTCAACATTTATGTGATGCATGTTCCATATAGGGTTAAAGTAACTTTAGCACTTTGGATGCACAACTGGGAAGATGTTGCTAGGCCACGTAGCATGATTAATGTCTTCTTACTTTAAGGTAGATGACTTTAGGCACGTAAGTGCAAATCTATTTGTATTTGTGCGTATTAAGATATTCAAATATGTACTCAGGCAAGACCCTATGTGATTTAAGATATAATTTGACTTGGATTATAAATGTACTTTGATTTAGTACACATATGTTCAAAAAACGGTTGGCTCATACTTCCCTTTTTCTTAAGTGCTCAAAGTTGTGGTCAATTGAATGAATGAAGTCTTCAAGTCATTGATGACTTGCATTGTTTGGTTATTGATTGTTGCTTGACTTTACATGAATTTTTACAATGTGTCTTCAAGAGTCTTCTTATGTGGTGGAACATAATTTGAGGAAGAAGGGGGTACCTGCATCTTAGACTCATTTCTCGAACTAAAGTTGGGATGATTTCTCCAATTAGGAGTATAAGTTTCAGAATAAGGAGAAGAGAAAGGTCTTTTGCAGGTATTCATAGCATTTGCTTGAGTATGCAGCACCTCTTGAAAAGTAGGGATTGTTGGACAATCCTGTGTTTGGTGTTCATCACTCTCACATATACTACAAATATCTTATGTTTTTTTGAGAAGCTTTAGACATGTTTTCCCTATTAATTTCCATAGCCTCAACTTTTCTAGTTAAACTTGTAATTTTTGCTTTTACATCATCCTCTTCTTTAAAAGGTACATGCCCCCCTTAGTTGCCCCATTAGATTTGGTTTTATTACTACTTTCAAATTCATTAGAATCTTCCCATGATTGAGCAGTTTCAGCTAACACATCAAAATAGTCTCATGCTTCCTCAGGTTCTTTACTTAAAATTCTCCATTACACATCATTTCAACAAATTGCCTCATTTGAGAAGATAAGTCATTATAAAAGAAACTAATTATACGTCATGTTTCATATCCATAATGTGGGCACAACAACAAAAGTTCTTTAAATCTTTCCCAATATTGAAAGAAAGTTTCATTTTATTTTTGTGAAAAATTCATGATGTTCTTTCTAAGTGTATTAGTTTATGGGTGGGGAAAAACTTTTTCAAAAATTCTCTTTACATTTCTTGCCATGGTCCAATGGATCTTGGCTTCAAAGAATTCAACCAATTTTTTGCTTTGTCCTTTAAAGAAAATGGAAAGAGTTTTAATCTAATAACATCATTTGAAACATTTTGGTTTGGCAAAGTTGCACAAACCTCTTTAAACTCTTTTAAATGCAAATATGGGCTTTTTGAATCTATGCTATGAAATTTGGTAGTAATTGAATTACACCCGGCTTGAGTTCAAAACCACCTACATTAGTTAGAAAAATCATGTAAGAAGGAGAACTTGATCCAGTTGGTTGCAATAATCACGCACGGTTTTAACTTTAACATTTTGTGCATTATTATCCCCATTATCACTTCTTAGTTCCTCATTAATTCTTAGATCATCCATTGTATCAAAATAAAGATAATTTTCAAAAGATTTGTTCACTTTTTTCAATTGTCCAGAATTATCACGCACCCATGTGAACATGCAACAACAATTTTTTTTTACTTAGTAACAAACGAAAGTAAAAGTGCAAAAATTAAATGACAAAATATAAAAAGTTAAAGAGTTAGAAGTTAATGGACAAAAATTAAAATTGTAAAATAAGGCCAAAGTCACTATCTAGGTACACGTTTGATCCCAAAAAATTTCCAGTGGTAATGTGGGTAGTGCCTTCGGTTTCAAAAAAAAATTTACAGAATTTAAATACTAAAAGTAAATGACATAAAGCAAATGACTAAATTTAAAGAGTTAGTGTGCAAAAATAAAAGTTAGAGAATTAGTAAAGTTAAAGTGAGTTTTTTTCGTAACGGATTCTTGTCACACGTTGCAATCCCCGACAACAGCGCCAATTTGTTATTACGTTTGAACCAAGACTATGAAAAAGTCAAATTCATATTTATTTTACTTGCCAATTGTAGTAGACAAGGTCGATCCACAGGGAAAGCCTTGTGTAACAAAGAAAACTATTATGAAAAAAATAGAAGAAAGAAAAACTAAGAGAGAAAGAGTTGAGAAGTATTCAGACAATAAAGAGTTGAGAAATCAAGATGAGAAAACACTAAGGCATTAACGATCATTGTAACATCTAATGATGTTCTTCATGTATCATGTTATCTCAAATATAAGATTTCTATCTGAGATAACATGATACATGAAGAACATCATTAGATGTTACAATGATCCTTAATGATCTTCTATCTAAGATAACATGATACATGAAAAACATCATTAGATGTTACAATGATCCTTAATGCCTTAGTGTTTTCTCATCTTGATTTCTCAACTCTTTATTGTTTGAATACTTCTCAACTCTTTCTCTCTTAGTTTTTCTTTCTTCTATTTTTTTCGTAATGGTTTTCTTTGTTGCACAAGGCTTTCCCTGTGGATCGACCTTGTCTACTATAATTGGAAAGTAAAATAAATCTGAATTGACTTATTCATAGTCTTAGTTCAGACATAACAACACCTCTCACTCCCCTCCCTCTTTCTCTTCTCTCTCTCATGTACGCCAGCGTGAGCCCTGACTCTGGGGAGAAGGGAGAAAGTAGGTGTAAGGTCTCTAACTATAGCCCGGTTTAATTTTCTTTTCAATTATGTGAATTGTGTGGTTTTGCTTAATTGCCTTGATTCGATTTTGGGTTTAAGGGTTAATAATATAGCTTAAATGAGGTTTAATTCTACCTTTTATATGTTTTAGTGGAAAACTTGATTTATCTAATTTTTATAGGCTTTATGGGATTTTATCATAATTTTCCTTAATTAAGGGTGTGGAACCTGCCATGGGCCCCACATCCAAATTGGACGGCGTGTGACCCATTTAATCTTCTAAACCTTTATTAATTTGTTTCAGTGGGTTTGGGAATGCTTAAATTCATTTCTTTAGCCTAAAAATAACTCCAATTAGCCACTTAGGGCATTTTAAACCTAGTTTATAGCCCAACCATTTGTAAATATAGCCCAAAATGTTACTATTTAAGGAACAACCCCTACCACTTGGCCATTTAGGGCAGGGTTGTGTAAAGGAGAAGAAGGTGCTCTACCCCCATTTTCCAAAGAGGAAAACTGATTATAGTGTGTTTTCTTGCCCTAATTACCCTAATCTTTCGATTTTGGTCTTAATCTTTCTTTTCTTTATTATCCCAAATTTTATTCTTGATTACTTCCATTAAAAATCTATTTTTTATTTTTATTTAAAACCCTAAATAGGTGATTTTCGTTTTTAATCATAAGATATTCTGGATATACCTATTTTCAAGTTGATTTAAATCTATTAGTGATTTTTAATTACGTTTTAACAAAAACCCTAATTTTTTGGTAGGATTCTTGAGGATTAAAGCTTCTTATTAGACCTAAAGGCTTCATAGAGGTAAGGGAATTTAATCTTGTGTGGTTTTATGCATTGGAATGCATGATTATGGCTTTATTGCTGCATTTTGAACTGTAATGGTGATTTATTTAAATCATGTTATTCATAGTTATTATCTTGTTATCAAGCATGAAAATGAATAGATTTATCATGTTATAGGGTTAGATTTTGATATTATGACGTTCTATAGTGATTTTGGAATATATCTTGAATTTGGGTATATTTTCAGTTTGAATTTCGGAATGTTGAAGACAAACCAAGAAATAGGCAAAAAGTAAATTATTTAAGGGCGTCCGAACAGCGCAATAGGCATTCAAAAGGCCAGCTATTGGAATGGCCTATCTAGCTGATCAAATGGCAAGGCATTCGAATGACCTGTTAGTCCTGTTGAACGCCAACACAACATGTTTGTGTCTTAGCCTATTTTTGGGTATTTTCTGCCATTTCTTGATCTCTTGTCATAAATTGAATTCTTTATGACCAAAATGAGTTAGTATTTCCTACATTTCTACTGTGATTGCATTAGAACCATCTTTAATCATAATTTAGCTCAAGCATGATTAGGATTATACTTGTTTAATTTTAGTATGGTATTCTACTTGTTTTTAAATTAAATCCATGTTTGATGACTTCTTCATTATTACTTGATTATTCCAATAAGATTTTAACCATGATTATATATATATATATATATATATATATATATATATATATATATATATATATATATATATATATATATATATATATGCTTACATGTGCTATATTGATGTAGGGTGAATTATGTTTCACATGTTTTAGCTTAAGTATGGATATATTTATACTTGTCTAGGTCTAGCATGATGTTATATTTGTTTTCAACTCATATTTCAATATTTTCTAGACATTTACTCCATGATTTTAGTTAGATAAGTCTATGATAAATTATAGATGCTTGCATATATACCATTGATTATAACTTGTCTATGCTTCACATATTTTAGTTTAGATTTGAACACTATCCCTTATGTGCACTCTTGCATAGACTTATATGATTTGATTTGATACAAATGGCCCATGTTTCATGCACATATAGATTGATTTCAGCATATTTACTTATGTGTAGACCTATTTATCATTTGCTCATGTATGTACCATGCTCCATGCAACATGAAAATGATTTATAAACAAGATTAATCGTGATTAGCCTTTATTAATCGATTAGATGTAATTGGATGCCATAGAATGTCAAATTAATTGTTTAGGACCTTATCGAATCGGATTTGGGTCCAAAAGGACATGCTCTCGTTTTGCATTCCTTCGAGAACGTGGTGCCTCCTCTGGTTGAGATGAAGCAGATTGCTATGTGAGTTTATTTGATAAGTTATCTGAACCTTGCGAATCTAGGATGGTATGTTAGTATGCATCGGCTTACCACACTGCTATAGTTTTTTGTTCAAGGAATTCAGACTTTCCTTTTCAAAGTTAGTCCTGGGTGAGTAGGCTATTCTAGTTTTCTTTCTTGGAATTCAGACCTTCCTTTCTAAGGATTATCTTGGATGAGAAGGGGGTACCTTCCTAATTAGAGAACCTACCTAACCGCTCTTATTTTCCTTTTATAGGAATTCAGACCTTCCTCATTATGGATTGTCCTAGGTGAGCGGGTTTATTGTTTTTCTCAATTTTGAGACATTCACCATTGATTTGTTGCATGTGTATAGGAGATAATGCTCATTGACACAAGTTGTGTAGGATCAATGAAGTTTATTTTACACATGTGATTATGATATGATTTGTATGGATATGCAAGATGGTGTGTAGTTGGTGCACTAGATGTTGCAGCGTAAATGTTTTTATTGAGAAATGATTATGCATGGGTTTATATTGAGAATGATTCATGTAGGGTGTGAGTATGATAATGAGTTTCATATGTTTACATATTAGCTCTATATGTGTTATAAGCTATATTTGAACCCATGATGCACAAGTAGCATGGTATGTGCTTATGGAATGTGGGTTATAACATGATATACATGTAGCATGACTATGTGTTAATGAAATATGTTATATATAGCATGATATGCAGGTTGTATGAGTATGTGTTGATTAAATATGTTATATATAGCATGATATGCAAGTAACATAACTATGTGTTGATGAGATATGTTATAGATAACATGACATGCAGGTGGCATGAGTAGATGCTTATGAAATGTAAATTATGACATGATGCACAGGTGGCACAAGTTTATGTGATTATTCCATAATGAATGGGTATAGTGATTTATTATGTGATGAATATTATGTTGATTATGCCCACATTGTCATTATGAATTTACTTTATATATTAAAACCCTTGCTGAGCTTTGGCTCACCCCTTTTTGTTTGTGGTTTTGTTTTGGAGCTACATGTCGTGCTATGCAGGTTCTTCGGATGGGCTCTATGTTGAGCACGTGGATGGCGCTTATCATTGAGAGATGATTTATAGAGATACTGGGTTTTTAGGTTGCTTTGATCTATGTAATGTTAAGATAAATGCACTTCTCTACTTCACGCTCTATTTAGCCATTGTTAGTTTAAGATTTATTTTAGCCATTGTGGGCTTGATGTCTTGTTTATGACTAGTATGTGGGTATGAGTGGACTAATACTTTAAATTTGTAGTTCTTTTATTACTTTATTTTCTTTTGTGCAAAGTATTTGTGTGTAACTCCGTAATGTGTTTTACCTACAGATGGGTTAAGTCTTTCCCAATTCAACTATACTTAGTCATGCCACGTGCCACTTCTCTTTGGACTGGGTTTGGCTCAAGGAGTGGCATATGCCAGAGTGTTTAATTTTTTTATTCTATATTATATATTAAAATAATAAATATATAATAAAATTTAATGTAATTGCATAGCGCTTTTTAATTGCCGTAAATAGTACTAATATTTAAAAAACCCTTATTTTATAAACTTATTTTATTTGGAACAACTTTTATAGAGTTACAAATAGAATAATTTCTTTTTAAAAAAACTTATATTAGTTTTTAGTGATGCTTTTTATTGCAATGCTTGTAGTGAAGCAACTTAGAAAGATAGAAAAAAGATGCCATAAGATAGAAAAAAGGAAAGTCAAATGTAGAGAAAAAACATGACAATTACCTACACTATTCAACATACATTCCACAAATGAATGAGCAAAAAGAGAGAGAGAGAAGCCATAGTTCATGCACCAAAGCTTAAGAAGTTGTAATTAACATGAAAGTGTTCCTATAAGAAAATAACCATACAAGTCATAAGATACCACAAGGATGCAATTTAATGATTCATGTTTTTTTACCCTGTAACTTATTTGTTACTCCAAGTATTGCACTGCTATTGTGAATACTACAATACTTGGATATGAAAAGTAGAAATGAAATTGTTTTTGACATGAGGATACAGTGAAAAAGGGTAATAACTTGGACATAAAAGTTAGATTTTGCAATCAAGAGCCCTCCAGCTAACTACAGGTCCTATAAGGTAGGAAAGTGATACCCCACAATTACACCTAACTACAGCTCCAATTTTGAGAAGGAATTAGTTGAATGATTCCTACTGTGGCTTTTAGAATTCTATCGAGAGTTTTTTCCCTATTGCCTGGCCGAAGAACACAATATTCCATATTCCCTAGATTTTCTAAAAAAACACCAACAAACCCGGACTTACATGATACGAGGATAAATTTGGACATAAACACACCTGGTTAGGGTTTAGGGACTTATATCGGGTAAACCCTTTACTAGAGTCGCATTTACACACTAACAACTTAATAGATAGGCAATTTTTGAGTGAGAAGTTAATATGCAGCCTGAGTTCCGATTTTCAACCCATCCAATTGGAAATTTTGACAGTCCAAGCAGTGAGAATCAAACATGTAACGTGAGTTCCGATTTCTACCCATCCCATGGGCAATTTCAAAAAAACTCTAGTCAGTTTTTCGCAATGTCTGGTTTTTCTTTTTTCCTCAAGGCAATTTGAAAAGTATCTAGCGTGAGTTCCGATTTTGCAAGCTCCGGTTCTTCTTGTTTCTGAAAGCCAATTTTAAAATTTTTTTGCCCCAAAGTGAGTTTCAGTTGTAAAGTGAGGTTCCATTGGACTGTATACTGATGCAATCCAGGTAAAACAGTGAACTTTAGCAAAAATTACCGGCCAATCGAGGGGTTAATCTAGCTTAGCTCAATTTTGTGGTGAGGCCTTTCTTTAGCTCTAGATAGTATGTTCATATACATGATTTTTTATATTTTGTGATATGGAACACATGAAATAGTTACTACTTTTATCTTCACAGTAGACTGTCATGTGATCAAGGATACGATAAGTATTATATTGTGCTATCAATAATACGATATTCAATATAGATGTCCTCCTATCGTGTATGTGTATCATACATAATGTGTTATTAATAACATGATAAGCGAAAGACGACATTCAAGTGTTGTTCTATTATGTCTGAGAAGGCATCAAATCGTGTATCTGATAACACGAGATATACATTTAGCGTGTATTTGTACTTTAGCTACATAATGTGAATCAACATGACTTTGATTTTGGTCATGAGCCATTGTTGATATACATATATATAACATCTTTTATTGATGAAAAGCTAGAAGAATACAATCAAATGACGAAATCAGTGAAGGCATTAGAAGATAAGAAGAAGAGAATCTAAGGGAGGAGACCGGGTCTTGGAATAAATAGTTTCCCCACTGGACTCCGACTGTCAAAATACCTCATTGAATCAATGCCAGGATGTAAGGACTATCAAAATACTACCCCTGAGAGTCGAAGATGTCACACTGATAACAGCTTTGAGTGCAAAAGGGAACCGGTTGAAGTTGGATAGTGGTGAGGGGAAGGCTGCCCAAGACAAGGGGCAATTCTTCAAAAATTTCTTCTGGAGAGAAGTTGCCATAGAAGAATCTGATTGAGATTTTTTTGAAAGAAGTGGCTGATAACTGACAGATTGTCTCGAACGAGAACTTAGCACGGTTGGCAATCATGCACATGGAAGTCCTCATTTTATTCACACATAGCAACAGATCCGTATCTCCATCGCTATGTGACTTCATAGATAACATGATAGTTGTGGTGAGGTACAATTGGGTTGGGGCCATTCATGATATGTTAATTCGAGGCATATCATCAACCCACCGCAACATCAGGAGCAGACAAGCTTTGGCTCATGTTTACACAACTATTGACCGATGTGGAGAAGGCCGCAAAACTTGACCTCGACCGATGAAAAGGCAAGGAAGATGTTGTTGGATCATCGTAGGATGAGGAAGTGGTATAAGGAGGTATTCATGCAGCTCAAGCTAGATTCACAAGTGCTTTGAAAAATAACTCCAATTACCGAAGAGACCCACTTGACCTATGGCCAAAGGGTGTGCCCGAAGGCGGGCACGCAGACCATGTTACATAGGACAATGATACCCGTTCAAGCCCACTATGGATAGACGTCAGTGCAATTCCAGTTTGGCAAAGACGTCATCGATAGCTTCGTCATGTAACTAGATGTCATGACCAAGATATTGTTACGTCTGAAACAAGACTATGAAAAAGTCAAATTCAGATTTGTTTTACTTGCCAATTGTAGTAGACAAGGTCGATCCACAGAGAAAGCCTTGTGCAACAAAGAAAATAGTTACGAAAAAATAGAGGAAGGAAAATTAAGAAAGAAAGAGTAGAAGAGTATTAAGGCAATAAGGAGTCAAGAAATCAAGATGAGAAAACACTAAGGTATTAAGGATCATGGTAAAATCTAATGATGTTCTTCATGTATCATGTTATCTCAGTTAGAATCGAATGAAGATTCTATATAACCGGAAGATATGAACATTAAAATTGAAATTAAAGATAGAAAATACTTTGGATAGATGAAGGATAAAAATAATTGTCTCTTCAAGATTTCTATGTATCCAAATCACAAAAAAATAATAAAATAATAATATTAAATAAACATCACTTCAAATAAACAATACTTACTTGAAACCATTGATAAAACATGAATAAAACTCTATTAGATTGTTACAAATCACCTCTAGCCTTAGCTTGAGAGCTTAGAAAGCCATTACAATACAAAGGAAGAGAAAAAAATTGGACAAGAGAGCTCCAAAGAGGAGGGGATCATCATCTATCACGTCCACCCCTCTATTTATAGGAATTGAAGGGGTTGCTTCAAAGAGGAAAGTGAAATAATATCTCTAGATTGCATCCTGATTGATTGCCTAATTGGTTGCTTTTTTGGCAATGATTAGATTCTAAATCAATCACATAAATCAATGATTTATTTAGAAAATAAGTATCTTTGAATCTTTCTTTAGATATCCAATCAGCCTCATTATCTTTCCTTATGTGTATCAATCACAATCAATGAAAATATTCTTCATGTGCTCGCCTCGAGTTAGTTTACTAGCTGTCTGATTGCATGCCGGATTTGACCCATATATCTTCGGAATTTAGAATTTCTTCTTGAAATAATACTTTTAGCCATGGGAGTCTTCTTTCCAATGCCACTAGAATTGTATTAATCCAAATTATACATAGAAAGATATGGTCAAAATATTAAGGCTGTGTCAATCTGTCTGAATCAACTTCTTTCCTAATTTAATTCTCTTGATGCAAATCTCAAATCAAACGGGTCCACAAGGCTGTGTTCGACCATTCCATGCATGTTTATACAATTAAGAGCCTATTCTTGACTTTTAAATAGCTTTGGGTAGTTGGGCTTTACTTCCTCTTCCAGTTGAATCCTGTTGAAGCCTGTTTAGACATGTAAACAAAATTAAAGTCCAACTAACCTATTCAAAACATAAATAGCCCCAATAAGTAATGAATTAACACAAAATATGATTGCAATTTGAAATTTGAAAATATTTTATTGAACATTATTTTAGTGCATTACAAGATTTGTGACGTGGTATTTGAGAAGGCACTTCTGTACTGGGAGTGGGGTTGGAGCATCGACAATGTGCAAGTTGCGCTCTAGAAGTTTAAAAATGATATGGAGGTGCCAACAAGCCTACTAGAACATATGTAAGCCCCACCTGAACCGGAGATGTAGTAGTTGCAGGAATCCCCTCAACCGGAAGTCCGGCATGCAGCAACCCCTTTGCCAACAATAGAAGGGGAGATGCCGGTTTGTGTCAAGGCTAGAGCTTCTAAATCAAGTGAAGTTGTTCATTGATTTGCTCATAAAGAGCAATGATTATATGTCCCTCCATTTGTCGACAAGGATTGCATTTTGCGTAAGTATATTTTCAATTACACAACATTTTCAATTATCGTGTTAGTGTGGGGATCATTGTGTCATTGATCACACACAAACACATAATTGTTTTATAAGAAAATGATAGGGTAGTGGTCATATGATCGATAACACGATCGAATATATCAACATATTTCTTTCAATACAATAGGTGGGCACATCGTGTCATCAAAAACAAGCTTGCTTTGCATGTCATGTATTTACTAATATGAATTTTAATTTCTTATATGCAGAGAAAACGGAGCTGAAAGCTACCTCCCCAATAAAGAAGAAGAAGGGTATGAAGGTTGAAATGACCGTAATAACAAGATTCCTCGGAAAAATAAATAAAGAAGTTGTTCAATCTAAGGAGGTCAAGGAAAATGCAGGGAGGAAAAAGAAGAGGAAAGCATAAATAAGACTGAAAATAATGAAGCAGTGCCTTAGAAGCAAGTAAAGCTGACAATAATGAAGTGGAAAGCTTCATGCTAGCCCTATCGCAACCCTCCTACCTCCTGTGCCCAGGAGGATAAGGTACATGGTGGCTAATCCACCGGCTCATGGCTCTATAGGGAGGAACCTGCCAAGTATGTGGCCACCGAAGGCGCGGAGAAGCCAAGGGCATACAACAGCTATATTGAAGAGAAGATTGCAAAGATCAGCAAGGGAGGAGCAGAAGGCAAAGCCAGAGGATGAAGTTCTATTGGCATCTATCCCTACCCCATATGATATCCCAATACCACAGGTAATGTCTCCGACCCCAGAAATGGTTAGCTCAAATGTTGCTTCCAACTGTGCCACTATATTGGATACCCCTCCAGTTGATCAGGAGCTACGAGAGAGTCTCCGACAAGTGATAGACATGGAAGAGCACGCTAAGCAACATGAGGACAAGGAGGAGGTGGTGTCACACAACTATCTTGATATACAAATGGTGTTCCACATGGATATTCAATGGGTTAAAGATCAAGAGACCATCCACACAAGGAATGGCCCATGGTGATGCTTCTCCACATTATCTATGTGTCTCTGCTTAGCCAGGAATGAATAACGAATGAGGTAATATCGTATTCTTGAACATATGTTTTATTGCATAGCATGTTATTACTCACACGATATATGAAAAGTGGCAAAGGCCACTTCTTTTTTTCGCTTTATTGGTAATACGAAATGTCCACTATCATTGTATCCATAACATGCTAAGTTTTAAAAGATATTATTGTTTATCTCTATCGTATTTGTAATTACACGATGTAATTTACATCATGTTATCGGTAACATGATGTGTTCACATGTGTTTGTAGTGACATAATGCGCCGTTCATCGTGTTATGACTAACATGATTATTTTGTTGATAATTCTAGGTCATAGACGTCTTCATCCAACATTTGGAGACACGTAATGCCAGAAATCTTGTCCTTTATCCTAACTGTCTTTTCAGGAAGTTCCGATCCATCACAGCCTGGAGGAGATGCTCTCCAAAGTCATTGGACATTTGATGACCAGGCTGAATGTTAACACCGAGAGTGGTTTCATTCCGATCTACGTCACTATCCATTTTCTTCAGCTAATTGTCTGCTCCAGGGAGAAGAGGTTTAGGTGGTGTAACTTACTAAAGGGTGGCCATAATCACCACTTCGCTAAGGTGGACCACATTAGGAAACGTGTTGCCCATGAAATGGAGAGGGTCCTGCACATAAAGGGTGGGTGAATGACAAAGATCAACAAATGCCCATATCAAGAGACCAACAAATATTGTGGTGTGTTCATCATGTATTATATAGTGAAATTGGTCAGAGGAGTCCTTCAACCTGATTTTACCGAAGCAGAGGTCACAAATTTGATCAAGCCTCATATCTGTGTGGCAATTTTTCAAGGGAGAATCGATCTGGAATTTGATCCACAAGTGGTTGAATTGTAATAAGACACTACACAATATACAATTTATACACAGACAATACACAATTTGTAAATACTTAATTGTTACTATCAATACACAATTTATAAATAGACTCAACTAGTTTTTTCAATTCTCTATCGTGTAAGCATTTACGCGAATTTACTTCAATCGCTTAATCGATAACATGACATGTACATTTCTTGTTTGAGCATTTCACATCGTGAAGCATCCTAACGCATATTCGAAAGTCATGTTACTAATTACATGAAGACGTGTTAAGTCGTCTAAGTTGGATGGCGGCTCGTGTAAGCAACAACACGCCAAGGGTTATGTCGTGTCGTCCTTTAGTAGACCTTTTTAACATCGTGTTAGTATGCACATGATTGTCCCGTTAGTCATGTGCCCGATCAGACAACCTATATTAACATTATGTCATATTATTGTAATGAGCGTGTCATCAAAACCACAACTAGTAGATTATATTATCACGGATAATCACGGATAATGTGAGAAAGGATGAGTATGCAAAAAAAAATTGGAAGACAACTGTGTATGGCGAAAAAGATCTAAATTTTATTAATATTTTTCTTTACATAACAGTAGTTCATTACAATGATACTATTCTTTATAGAACTTAAAAAAAATCCCTCAATCCACCACCATATGCATTCCCCTTCCACACTCTATCTGTAAGTTTTATCACCTATCTATTGGAGATCATCCACCACCAACTACAAGGGAGAGAGAAAACATAATCAATACAATAATAGAAAATTTAGGCGAGGTTTCTATAGAATAATATACACCAATTGTCTCGATGACCACAGCCTTGTGAACCACCAAATAAAGTGCGATTTGACTATCAAAACTTGGATATAACAACCGACTATGAACCATCAACCCCAGAGGTGGATGAGGATTACATAGATTTACTCATCCACCGACTAAGATTGATGAATTCACAATTGGGTGCTATATCAATGTCTAGATAGCCTCGTGCTTTATTCGGGCGACTCTGCTTCAATCATGTAACTAATAACACAAAGACTCCATAAGTTGTCTAAGTTGGATGACAACATGTGTAAGCAGCAACACATGAACGGTTATGTCATGTAACCATTCAGTCAACTATTGTAGACATCGTGTTAGTAAGAACAGATGGGCAAGTTAGTCGTGTATCTAATTAGACAACCTATGTCTATGTTGTACAATAAAATTGGGATGATCGTGTCATCAAAACCACGACAATTAGTTTATCGTGTCAATGATAACGCGAGAAGGATGATTTTACATAAAATAAAATATGGAATACATTGTTGTATGTAATGTAGAAAATGTTCAATCTTTTATTAATTCTTTTCTTTACATAACATGAGTCTATTACATCGATACCATTCTTGACATAACTAAAAAAAGTGCACAAAATCTCTCAATCGACCAGCACCTACATTCCCCTTCCACATTTGGTCTCTAATTTTTAGCATTTGTCTCCCGGAGATCGTCCACCACCAACTACAAGGGAGGCAGAAAACATAATCAATACAATAGTAGAAAATTTTAATGGTGTTTCTACAAACGACCGTACACCAACTGTATCTATGCCCATAGCTTGGTAAGCCACTAGATAAAAATGTGATTAGACAATCGGGTCATGAAAATTACACCGAATGTACTATGAGCGGTCCAAACCCGGCGGTAGATGAGGATCTCATGGGTTTACTCATTTGCCAACTAGGGCTGAAGAGTTCATAGCAGGCATAATTTGCATACCCAGATCATACCACTTTTTAATTGATGGGCTAACCATATTGTGCACATGGAGTCAGATCATGTTCAATCCGTTGAGAGCATTATCCTGGCAGTCTAACTAATTTGTGTCGAGATATTATTGGATGTCTAGATATACAATGGCCGAATCGAGTGGAGTCCAACATTGGAAATTGGAAACTGATGCATATCAATGCCTTCTAATTGGGAACGTTTGTGTGTTTAATGCTAGCGAAACGGATTGACTATTCGGAAATGGAGTGACTCTTTGGAAATTGATCATTCATTTAATGTTATTATCGTGTTATCGATATTACAACATTAAGGATGTTGTGTACTTGGTGATGCACAATGCAGACAAAACATTATATTCATTAATCATCTTACCATGTAATTGGTAACACATACATTCTTTAGGAGTGTTATTAGTTTCACAATGTGTACAATGTAGATTGTGTACAAACAAACAATCAAAATATCATGTTATCAACAACACAATTAGTTAGTAAAGTGTGTAGCTCATAACACAATTGTACAAAGGCATTTCCCCCAATCATTTAAAGAAAAGGGGTGGAAAAGGCAACCCCGATCGGTATTCCCCTTCATTGCATCGTTTTCCTATTATCTTATTCGCCCTCCTTTGGCTTGTACTTGGACCATCAGTCACATTTGGAGGGTCCTTTTTTGTGCTGGTACATCATTTGCAGTTGTGACCTAACTACTTGCATGCTCCACATTTTTGTGGAGCTTTCAGCTTTGGTTGCAACTCTATTCGATTTTTTCGTGGACACCCTTGTTGCTTGAGTGGGATAGGTGGGCTGAATGTAGGGAGAACTCCAGTCGGTGCCCATTGGTGCCTATCTGTTGTTGGGTATATTGGATCTCAATATATTAATTTATATGTTTCCGTAGAGTACCATTTTTTGTAGTAGTCAAACACATAAAAGTGTGTGTGATCAATTGTTGTGATTGTATGTTTACATGGTAGCCCTAAATGTTGAAACTTTTTGCATGTGCAGCTACGTTTGACTTGATTCACAACATCATGTTCAATACATTTGGTGTAAATGAGAACACGATATCTGATAAATGTCGTGTTATTGCATACATGACCCATAATGCTAATCATATGATCACACTATATCATGTTATTAGAATAGATAAACTGACATGATATGGACAATAATGTATAAACGTACACACGATATGGATAATAAAGTATAAAAATATAAACTTACATGATAGTAATTGCATTTTACCTATTGATATAGTGAGTTAACATGTAATTTATACGTTGATACAAGCAATACATGCACATTCCTTGCTTCTTCTCATCTGTTTTTGTTGTGTATTGAGCAAATGGGGTTAACTCGTTGGTCATATTTTTTCCATATGTCTAATGTTTCTCAAATAGTGCATTTGTGTGCTCCCTTGTATGCTCAATTAACTAAGTTATAGGCACCGACCTAGCTTTTTTTAACATTCCATTTGCACTCTCAGACCTGTTCGAGCTGAGGGTTCCATATCTTTTTCCCAGAAATGCAACATTGGCCTAGTGCTCTGAACCTATATTATTTAGCCAAGCAAATGCTTTACGATTATGTACTTAATTGTGTTCATTATTTCATCATACATGTTCTATCTGAAAGTTTTAGCTGCGACATGGAGCTGGTTCTTAAGGCAATTGTCCTTGAATCTATATAACATATTTGTTGCCATGTGATAGATGCAATATTTGTGGTGTGTGGAGGGAAAATACTGCTTAACAGCATTTGCCAAGCCCTTCATTCTATCAAAAACAATTGTATTCAACTTGGATAGAGGATCAAAAAATAGATTATTTCCAAGCAATTCAAGAAACCAGCACCATATTTTCTCACACACATTCTTGACCACTGCAAATGTGATGCATAACATATTATTATTCCTATCTAGTGCAGTTGTTATCAATAGATGTCCAGGATGCTTTCCTTCAAGAAAGTCACATTTACCATTAGCAATGGCCTCAATGTTGTTCTGAATGCTCTTGCAACAAGTCCAAACATCCAAAATACTCTTTGAAATCGTACCCCCCTATAGGTTTGGGAATATCACATGACCATATTGGAACAACTACACTTCCTAGATTTATCCTTTCTATTTGAATTCCTACACAAGAAGTATGTGAAAGGATTCATTTGTGCCCCATCTATTAAATTAGTTAGTGCTTTACCTGCATGACTGAATATTCAATTGTTAATAGTCTAATCAAGGTTATACGACAAGTTTATTCATCGTGTTCCTGATAACACGACAACTTTCCTAGTCATGATATCGTGAACCTGAACTGATTAAGCATCATGTTTATGTTAACATGATTGGTAATTAGGTCATGTTGTAAAAAAATGCAATTGTAATTAGATCATGCATCGATAACATGTCATATTTAAATTTT
The DNA here is from genome assembly GCA_035235625.1 of Saururus chinensis. NCBI lineage: Eukaryota > Viridiplantae > Streptophyta > Magnoliopsida > Piperales > Saururaceae > Saururus > Saururus chinensis. The sequence continues at coordinate 6,550,205 of CP141142.1, forward strand.
GTGTTACTAAATACACGCTGAAAGGAGTCTCATAAGATTATTTTACTTGTGCGTTAGCATTTCTTGTAGTTTGCAGTTATACCCCATTGATTCGAAATATAACTTGATATGTTTTTGGGTGTAATGTCTACTAAATCTGTAAACAACCCATAACATTTTCTCGCAATCCACAGGTGCGATTCTAGAAGATGGTTAGTTGACTTCCTTTAAGTTCCATACAAATGGTTGGGCACTAACCTCATCACAGTCACATGATCTGCTATATTTGAAGCACATATGTTCTAGTTACAAGACTGATCAAACCACTTTGCAGCGTACATATGCATGTTCTCATCCACAACACGATAAGTGAAATTCGTCTTTATTTCTAGGTCGATCAAAACCCTCTTGAAATGTAACAGGCTTAGAAAACGTGCATCCATTTCGAGTAGATTATGGTAGCCCTTTGCTTGTAAACTACCAATCATTAGCTCGCCCTCACCAATATTTGGTTCCAACATGTTGAGATCATCGACTGTCTCCCACTCTGCCTCGGCCTCAATGTCAAAATTACTGGATACCTCTCTGTGTCATAAATCTTTGTGGTTAGACATACTTTCTATGTCAACTATATCATTCTCATTCCATTGATCATCGCCCCATACTTCTTCAAGTTCTTTGCCATCGTAATTATAAGGGTTGTATGGGGTCTCATAGTTATCAAACGAAGTCCTTATAGCACCCATCGTTGGTGACATTTCTTCTAATCTAGTCTAATTGACTTCTAACACAAGATCTGTAGTCATTGGATTAATCTAAGAAGAATGACATGGATTTGTTGAGGGAAAATTTCCTAGTTTTCCCAATCTGCATTGGATATTAACATATTAATCAATATGTGATATAACTCAACAATGTGTATTTAATTACATGCTTACAAATCATGTCATGTTAATGCTAGAACAATAGGTATAAAGGCTGTGTTATTACATCTATGCTAAAAATAATTAGTGTTATATCACATGTGTAGGTTGTATCATTACTTATGCGATAGAATAAATATCATATTTTTTCTTCACACAATAAGCTTTGTACATAACACAATATGTTCAATATTGTGTGCTCGAGTACACGATAAAGTACAATTTCGTGTACTCTAAAAATTCATTATTTCCTGACAATTTTAAAAGTGATTTGCGTATTATTCATTGTCATCTGCATTCCAAAATTAGAATTGGGCTGAGCCATTACCACCGGTGATTTAGCTCTATTGAATGTTTGGTTCCTTTCTACCGATGGTGATTTGTCACCGTTGTTGGGCTCTTTCAACTAAGCATACAATGATAACCCTCCTTATTTGCTTCTTAAGAATGGAAAATACTAATTGCAGGTTCTCGTCGTCCTCTAATTGATATAAAATGGATGATTGGGAAGATGGAATTAAATACTTCAAAGTCACATTACCATTGATGGCAAGTTGTTCTTTGACTTGAAGCAGCAGCTCATCGAACCTCTCCACCTATATACACGCCATCATTGCCTACTTCTCCATTGTAATGTATATAACTATTAATCCTATCGATTATGGGGGTTAGAGGGTGATTGAATCAACCGAAATGAAGCCTTTGGAGCTGTCAACAACTTCTGGAGTGTAAAAAAATGGTTTTATACTTAACAATAGCACTCGCCTGTGAGTCACTATTGGCCACCTTTCGCCAGTGACTTTCAACTGCCGCCGATGAATCCTACCTACCGGAATGGCGCCACACTGTTCCTATGTTTATTTATTATCATATGTTAGGTAGTGGGTTTATTTAAAACCTAAGGGTAGTTTTGTCTATAAACTAGTAATATGGGATTTGTGTTTAAAATACAAGGAATATGGAATATTGTGTTCTTCGGCCAGTAGGTAAAAAAACTTGTGGACGATCAAATCCAAAATAAGACTAGTCCACACTATAGACAAGTTTAGTAGAGCAAAGTGCATCCATATTGGAAACTATAAAACTGAAAAATATATTAAATTTCTATTATTGAAGATTATACTCTTATCATGTGTAAAGTTTAATCTAGAAAGTTTTGAAAAATTAGGGAAAGTAGGGAATCCATGGCATCAAAATTGCTTTAGTTGTAATCTAAAGTAACTCAAGCATCACAGTTTATGGGATCATCATAGGTGTACTTTCTATAAGCTAAGTCATAAAGTACATAATAAAAGATTTTTAATCATTTGAAAACTGAAGGTGAACCTTTTGAACATACATAGAAGTAAGCATACCTAACAATCACTAACATAAAAAAAAAAATCACTGAAATAAAAAAATTAGCCTTTATGGCCATCAATCACTTTCTTTTGTTTTCTGTACTTTATTTTATATACATCGACCTCTCACTTGCAATACAAAGCGCTCTATTCTCACAAAAATTAATTTAATATATATGTATTCATCAAGCACAGCGAAAAGGAATTGTTAAATAAATGAACTATGGGAGACATAAATACATCAAAAAAGACATAAAAATCCCTTTGCAGCACAAAAAAAGGTAATCCCCATTTATTAGAATCCATGTGAAATGGTAAAAAAATAGACATCTATTAGAAAAGTTAAAGAGATTGCACCATAATCAACTAATTGAAGCCCTCACAGCGGACCAAATCCTTAGCCCAAAAGTTCACCTCCAACTTTGCCTTATTCCGCAAATCTTTGCTCGATCTTTGCAGGATGTTGACAATCAATCCAATGGGGGAACTATTTCCGGGGAGAGGGATATAAAGATCTCCCATTTCTCCCACCAATGGCCCTTTGTACTTTTTTGCAACGAATTTCGCTTAATCCTCCCGCCCACATCAAATTGAAGAGACGATTTGGTGGGGGTGACCTTCCTTGTGCAGTAGGGGCTTAATCCTCCCGCCCACATCGAGCAAAAGAGAGGATTTGGCAGGGGTGGCCTTCCTTGTGCAACGGCGGAAACCAAAAAATATCGCCCTGCATCTCCATGTTGCGTGCTCACAAAATAAACTGCAGCGATGACTTTTGTAACTGTCCCCGCATGTGCAGCACGCACTAATTGCCAAAGTGACTTCAGGGGGGGAACACCATAAACCCCCGCTATAAACCTCTTTTAGTGGGGATTTGTCCCGACCCTCCCTAAAAGTGGGTATTTTTCCCAACCCTCGCCAAAAGCGCCCTGCTAAAGGTCCTAATTTTGTAGTGTTGCAATGCTAGTAACCTCTTATGTCCTCCTACAAAGTAAGAAATCTCTAAATTTTTTTGGTGTACTTAAGTACATCATTCTTCTCCACTTCCACTCATTTCTCTGCTACCTTCAATTCCTATTCCCAAAGCTCTTTTTCAACTCATGTCAAACTCCGGTGAAGCATCGGTAGCAGCAGTAACGATGACAAAAGCATCCTCTTTCCCCCTCTATGTTATTTTGTTTGTATTTTTTGCGACTAGCAGTTTGGCCACAGCCAGAACCAGGCAAGGCCAGGACTGAGCCAAAGCTAGGCCAAGCCTCGCTGCTATTACATGCACTAGCTTTCATTGCCTAGCTAGGCCCGCAGTGGCTAGAGCCTGGACAAGCTTATCTGCCGTAGCCACTCAGATTTGGCTGCTGTCGGATCCTGGCCGGAGAAGGTAGGGAGGGTGGAAGAGATGATGAAAAGGAAATTAAGAGGTGGGGCTAAGTTTGAGTTAACGACAGTCCTGACGGTGTTAGCCAGTGCCCAATCTATTGAAGAAGAAGGAGAAGGGAAGGCGAAGTAAAGTGAAGTTAAATTTTTTTTAAAATGGGGGATGGATGAGAGATTTTAATGCATAGGTAAATTGGAAATGGGGGACAGAGAAAATTAATAGGGAGGAAAGAGTCGTGGTCCAATGGTGAACCTTCACCAGCATAGCTGTTGGTGAAGGTTTGCTAGCCATCTATCATAATAGCACAAAATTGTCAAAAAAATCAAATTTTGTGTATGCATGACTCGACCGACAAACCTAAACTGGCCACCATAAATTGGTGAAGGTTCACCAACTGATTATAACTTGGGTGGAAATAGCAATGTTCTCATCATTATAAATTCGAATTCCCCTATGACAACCAAACAAATACTACACACATGGTCTCACATGATTGAGTAAATTTTATGAAAATGATATTCATACTTCATTTTCTCTACACTATAGGCCTTACACTACCTTTTATTAGATACGAAAAGTAGGTCTCACTTGACAACATGAGATTAATTTTTTCCTATCCAATCATAGGTGCTGCAAGGTCTATGAGTGCAAAGAAAGTGGTGTAGGGGATATCACTAATGAGTCAAAATATGACTCGCACTTGGAGCCTTAGTCCCAAGAGGCCCTTTCTTCGACTCTAGTAGTTGGGTTTCTTGTTTTTGCTTCACCATAGAGTTTGGCTCCGGTTGGCATCTTTCCTATAGAGGGCAAGGATTGAACGGTGAACAAGGGAATAGAAGACACTTTTGATGGGGCTGTGGGATGTAGAGAAGACAAGCTGATGTAGGGGGGATTGATAGGATGAATGTCGTTAGACAAAGCTGGCTTCAGGCTCACACAATTTTCCTCTATTGCGAATTTTGATGATAAATTCACATAAATTAGAGGAAGACTAAAGGATAAAAAATTTATCTCTTCTTCTTCTTCAAAATATAAAACAAAACTAAACTTATGGTCTTCATAGAAGAGCCAAATATTTATACAACTCCTAGTGGCATCATCTTAAATAAATGAGTTTTATCTCTAATTACCTCATGACTAACCAATCAAAATTAAAGAAAACTAAAGAGAAAATCCCTAAATATTCAAAATAGTATGAAATAAGACTCCTAGGAAAGCAAACTACTGAAAAGAAATCAATTTAGAATCAAATTATAATCCAAAATGAAGTTAAAATCTGTATCACTACAGCTATCACTTGATCACGAACTCTCGGCTTCATTTTATACTAATCAATTTTACGTGTCGATCGATTACTTCGAAATGCTTATAACTGATCAATCGATCATTCATCATATCAATTGCCTCTAGGGATTGATTGATCGCCAGAGAGAAAACTTTTCTTTTTATTTGTGCAATCCTAATGCTCAATATATGTCAATGCTAATTGGTCTGCATTGTCCTCCCCTTGCTCGAAAGAATTCATCATCAAATTCACATGATCATCATATGAAGCATCACCAAGATAATGAATTAGGTGTTTAACAATAAAAACTTCAAACGTGCAAATGTGGCTTGAAAGCTTGAGTCGATAGGCTTTAGATTTAATCTTTTGAACAATCTCCAAAGGCCCAATCTTTCCTACTGATAATTTATGGTACTCTCCAACTAGAAACCCATCTTTGGTAAAAATAGCCCATATAAAATTACCAACATTGAAGTCCACCATTTCTTCATTTTAAAACTCTAGTTGTCGTATACATATCATTGGACACCTGCAATCTTTTAAGAGTATCAAAATAAATATCTTGCAAGTGTGACATAAATTCTTCAGCCTAATTATTTAACCTCTTCACATTTGGAATGGGAACTAGATCCAATGAAGAGTAAGGATTAAAACCACAAACAATGGTAAAAGGACTAAAGCATTTACTTCGATTCACACTCTTGTTGTAAGCAAATTCAACCATATATAAGTATTAATCCCAAGATTTGAGATTAGCACTAACCAAACTTCTCAATAAGTTTCATAGGGATTGATTTATGTCCTCCTCTATGCTACCTCAAGTTCAAATAAAACCTAAGAAAAGAAATGATCAACAACCAATAATTTCTGAAATGAATCAAACCATAAAACTTAAGCACACATACTAGTGAGTAAGCATGTTCTCCAACTCAAAGCATCTGCAACCCTGTTCTAAACTTTAGGCTTATGATTAAGCATAAAAGTAAACTCCTGCAAATATGATGCCCATTGTGTATGTCTAGCAGACAATTTCCCTTAGCTATTAATATTTTTAAGAGCAGAATGATCAGAATATAAAATAACCTCTGCATGAATCAAATAATGCCTCCAATGTCAAAGAGCTAGGACAACAGAATAAAACTCAACAACATAGACACTATATCTTCTTTATGATCTTGATAATTTCTCAGTAAAGTAAGCAATTGGACGACCCTCTTTACTTAGGACAACCCTAATACCAACCTTTGAAGCATTACAATGTAACTCTTAAGGCTTGAAAATGTTAGGTAAGGCTAACATAGGTGTTGAGATAAGTTTTTCTTTAATAAGAGCAAAAACACGTTCAACTTTATCACTCCAAACAAAAGATCCTAAATTCATACAATCAGTAATGTGAGCCATAATGGTACTGCAATGGGGAATAAACTGTAACGCCCGAGATTTTTCCTCACATTTTTTTTATAAATTTGAGAAAAATAACGAAATCAAAACCTGTAAAAACAACTTATAATTTAAAATACTAAACATTGATTTTCCATCCAAAATTTTCTATCATACAGTCAAACATCGTACGACCAAAGCAAATATCCTCAGGCGCTACTCGAAAACAAACGTACGACTAAATTACCATGATCATGGATTTTTAAATACAAATAACTCCCAGGCGTTCCCGAGTACAAGTCCCATAACAGTCTACATTATGATCCAAATTAAAAGTCCAAAAAATAGACACTTAAATCTCATCTCACCAATACATCAGATCGTGGCACCAAATATACTCTCATTAAGTCAAATATACCTGAGTCAAGGGGGAAACAATCCACCGCAGAAATGAGCATCCATCTCCAAGAGCTCTCCAACACAACCTGCAAAAGCATCCCGAACAACATGGCTAAAAAAGTAGGGTAATGAGTATTTTCATACTCAGTAGGAAAATACCAAGTAGGGGAAACAAACAGTGAACTCAATAAGTTCATAAATACATGCGTTCATGCAACCCAAACATGAAGCAGTTAACATAAGATAATCATAAACATATGCATATAATAATGCATAGCACACCATGAAACCAAACTCATACAAACACCCTTAATCAGGGTCTTACAAACTTACTCGTATCATCATACGCACACTCATACAACTTACACGTACTTGTACAACCTTACTTGTACAATCTTACACTTACTCGTATGACCTTAATCGTACAGTCTTACACTTACTTGTACAACCTTACTCATACAGTCATACGCTCATTGTCTTGCTCAGCATCATTATCTTACAGTCGTGCTCAGACTCGTACTCATACTCATACAACTTACTCAGAAACACACATAGTCAGTCATACAGTCGTACACATACTATCGATCACTGAAACTCATTACAACTAATAAGCTCCAGCATCGAAAAGGAAAAGAATGTCACTGGGGCATCACCTTAACCTCCGAGGAGTGACTAGACGCCATGGACTTTTTCGAAGGTAAGGCACACCTATGCTCATGGGGCACAGGATCAAATAGGTAAGAGTAGATCCATGATACTACTTACTTGAGCGAGCAAACATACATCCACATATAAGGGGTCATACAATTGCCCACACATAAGGGGTCTTATAGTGCCATACAATTACCCACCATTATGGTTCTTATAGTGCCAGTGCCACTCTTGGGTAGAAATCATATAGTGCCTCTTGGGATAAGCATACAATGCCACTCTTAGGCAGGAATCATACAACGCACTCAACAAAGCATCAAACGCCTGGGCTTACAATAGCACACAGACCAAATCAAAGCATACATCGCTCTCAACAGAGCATTAGACGTCTGGTGCTCTATATGGCACACAGACAACATCCTGCGGGATAACCACCATGGTAAGACACAAGAAATGCTCAGTCGATTCATTATCGGCTAGCTCAAATACGAAACTTAATCTGTCGAACCCTCAAGTCTCAAACTCACAACGCTATTAATAGTTTTCTTATAATTCAAGTTTGAATTAAGTATATTATGTTGACAATTATGCCACACAAACTGAGTCCTCAACTGATCAAACCGAAGCTGAGCCCGATCGAAACCCTAGTTCGTCGAGGCAGCAGACTTCACTTACCCGTCCAAGTCACAACATAGCTCACTGTACATAGATCCTTATGTAATCATACAACCTCTGACATCCACCTTACGGTCAAAACATCTTACTTAAGTCATCAAACTGAGCTCCTCACAGTAGATCCCCGTTATCACCCTCTTACTTAATACCTCACTTATTATTCTTACTTTTCACTTCATAATTTGTACGTTATGCTTGTACAATTATGCACACTCTTAGTGTCTAATAAACCCCCATAAGGCTCCAAGCCTAAGTCCTCTTACTTACCGAACCCCTGACAACTCCAAACCAAACTAATCCATTTTAAATCCTCGCTCCTCAAACTTACCTTCTCTGCCTTCCTTCATACGCTTACACGTCCAAATCCACATCCAACTCCGTACCAAACCCTTACCACTTCTTACTGTCCATCGCCTATACCTCTGCCTACACACACAGTCCACATACGTAACTTACTCACGTAATCGCTAGCCATCACTAGCACGTACATCATACACATACGTAGCACACTAATATATTCACTAGCCATCACTAGGTCATACATCATACACATACATAAAACATGCTTACAACTCACATACATGACATATGCATCTCAAACAGGCCATAATTTAATATCCAAAATATGGAATCATAATATCCTAGAATGCTTCTATTCATTCAAAGCATGCTATTATAAAATTACAAGTTCAAAGCTCTCCTGCCTTGTAATCATGACGTTTGTTGGCGAGAACACGATGGTGGCGGCGTCGGTGGAGGAGTTGGTGGTCAAAACCATTGCCTAGCTGAGAGAGTTGTTGTCCTGAGGTTTTAGGAACCGCCGTAACTACTCACGGCCAAACAAAGGTGACACATGTTAATGCGGAAAATCCGCGATCCACGACGGCACACCAGGGGCGGTTGAGAAAAAGATCGTGCCAACGAGTGGCAGGTGCGACCGAAGGTCTAGGCGTACACTAAAATTCTACCAGTGGTTGAACAATACTCAACCTATTACAAGACATCAAAATCGGCCATGGACAACACCCAACAACGTCGATTTCACGTTTACAAAGGCCCACATAAGGGCGGAGAGCGTGGGGCGATACTAAATGATGGAGGAGAGGTGGTAGAGGACTCCAATGTCAACTCCAGATGATGGCAGAGGCATCCGACGGACAGGCGGCGCAAATGCGGCACCTCGACCCGAAACCATACACACAACTACTTGCACACGCGGCCAAAGGGAGGGAAGAGAGCACTAGACGTTGTCAGCCCAAACTCGTAAGGGTGGTAGGGCCATGCCCAAGGGTGGTGACCAACAAAGACGGCCTTTGCCATTGTTGTGCTGGGTAGGCCGACTAGAGGCCAATCGGCATTCGGCGAGGGTAAAATGGTGGCGCTCTAAATGGCGCTGTCAAACACATAACTGACAGAGGGGACATGTCACCCATGTCGGAAAAGAGGGGCATGCCGCACTAGGGTGGCCAGCCATCTCTAGGCTGAGGCCCGCCAAATTACAAGGCCCAGAGGTGTTCGGCATCCAACAACGCTCGGTAGCCCAAAACAGGCGAAAAACCCTAGGGACACACGAAGTAATATGGGGTTACCGACAACTATGGCTGGTGCCGCTAGGGCCCTAGTAACCACACAGAGCTGGGTTCAATGGAGGACAATGACAAACTGCAGACGGTGGCAGCAACCCGTCCATAGCACAACACAATGAGACAATATAGGGGAGAGGCATCAGGCATGAGTAGAGGAGAAGCGGAGGGGGCGGAAGAAGAATCAGACGAGGAAAACATCCACACATCATTGCCCTGACCGGGGCATAGCCAGAAGAAAGTCCGATCGGCAAAGTCCAGCATCTGGCTGGCAATAGCAGTCGGAATAGCCAAAGTGGGCATAAACAAACATTAGAGGATTGGAAAATGGTCACGGCGATAGGTTTGGGCTGAGGCGGAGATGGGCCCCAAGGGGTAGCCCATCGTTGTTGCCGGACCAAGGAGTGATAGGAGCAGGTCGGGGCTGGGGGGAGGCAGAACTGGGTAAGGAGAGGTGGTCCATAGCCTTCGCCGGACCAAGGCGGAGCTGGATGGAGGTCCTGTTGGCGGTGGCTCGCCGCCCGTAGCCACCGTTTCACCAAAACAGTGAGGCAGCGAAAACAGAGAAGAGGGAAATCTAAGGACGGGCCGGCAGAACGGAGGCCCTCTGGGGCCGGGAGGCGCCGGCCCGAGGGGGACCATGGCCGGCCGGCCCACGGTGGCGGCAGAACAATACAAAACAGAGAGGGTGAGGGAGCTAACCGGGGGAGGAGGAGGAAGCTGGCCGGGACCGAGGGGGCTGGCCAGGGCGGCGGCCCTGCTGTCGCCGGCTTGTGGCTGGCCGGATGGAGGCCGGGCAGAGCCCACCAGCCACAGCCGGTGTTGCCATAGCACAAATCAGAGAGAGACCGGGAAAAACATGGGAGGAGCTCACTGCAGAACAAATCAGGCTGGGGCGGCGGGGAGGAGGCGGCCTGGCCGTCGCCAGGCCGCGGTCAGCCGGTGGCACTCCTCCAGCTCAGCCAGAACGAAGGGAGGAGCGTCTAGACGCTTCTGGATCGGGCTTGGCCGAGCCCAAGCCCGAGCCTTTTTTTATTCTTTTTCTTTCATTCTTCCACTTATCCTCTTCTGCACTTCCATTCTCTCTCAATTTTTTGCGTCGGAACGCGCATCCAGGCCCATGGTCTACGATGAACCCGACTCTACGGATACGAATACCGAGGCCAAATACACCAAAGTGTCATATTTCTCTGCAAAAAATGATCAAAAAATGGCAGAAAAATTACAAGAAATTGTAGGGAAAATCAAAGGCGTTACATAAACCTCCGATAGAAAGAAGCTAACCCATGAAAGCTTTGTACCTCATACATAATAATAGGTTTAAGTAAATGTTTAACCGCAACAACATTACTTTCATCCACAACTATTCCATCCTTTGAGACAACATACCCTAGAAAGAATACATAATCTCACATGAAAGAACACTTCTTGATAGCTATGAAAAGTCTATCCCTACAAAGGATCACTAGAACATCCCGTAGATGTTGTAAGTGAGAATCAATATTAGAGCTATAAATAAGTATATTATCAAAATAGACCACCACAAATCTGCCCATAAATGGTTGAAGAACTTGGTTCATTACCCTCATGAATGTGCTAGGGGAATCAGACAACCCAAAAAACATGACCAACTATTCATATAACCCTTCTCTTGTCTTGAAAGTTGTTTTCTATTTATCACCTAGTCTGATTCTAATTTGTTAATAACCACTTTTCAAATCCAACTTGCTAAAGATAGAAGCACAACTCAATTGATAAAGTAAATCATCAAGACGAGGAATGGGTACTTGATAGTAATTTTATTAATGACTCTATTATCCACACACATATGACACTACCATCTTTCTTTAGTGTAAGTAAAACTGGCACAACACATGGACTCAGATTCTCTGATATGTCCTTTGCTCAATAATTCAAAGACTTATCGCTAGATCTAGACACAAGGTCAATCTGATGTTGGATGTCTCTAAGGGGTGGCAATCCATCAAGTAGGGACTCTGAAAAAACATCATGATACTCATGCACTAAAGGTTTAACCTCTTATGGAGAATATCCTCACATTGATTATCCTCCTTATAAACTAAAGCATAGATAACGTCATCACCCTTTAATTCCTTGAGAAAAATTTCCATAGGCAAAAGAGTCACCTCTTTATTGTTTTGAGGGTTAATCACCTCATACTTATGTGACACAATAACAATTTTTGCCATATTTTGAATAAAAATATATGTATTTTTTTGGCCATCATGCATCACATATTGATCATATTGACAAGGATGCCCAAGTAACAAGTAAGAAGCATCCATTGCAACAACATTACACTATATCTTATCCTTATATGTGGAACTAATAGAAAAATGGACTAAACATCATTGAGAGACTTGTACCTCACTTCTTTTCTTCAATCAAGAAAGTGTGCATGGATGAGGATGAGGTGTAATGCTCAATTGAAGCATTTGAATTGTCTCTTCAGCCACCACAATGTCACAACTTTCCGAATCAATCACAAAATGACAAACCTTCCTTCCAATAGTACAAGTGGTGTGAAATATATTGTTTATCAACCAACGGTCACCCTCCATCTCCTTAGGGGAAAAGAAAAGGTGACATATTATTAAAGCTTCTCCATAACCACCTTGCACTATCTCTTCATTCAGTAGTTCTTCCTCATCATATATAGGATTAGCATAATCGTAATAAACATCATCATCAAGTTTAGCATTCTCATCAAATTCAGTAAATAATCATTTACCCTTCGGATTATACTAGAACAATATGCCTCTCTATGACACATTCTACCACATTGAAAATATTTTGGTTTAGCACTTGTAGAGGCTTTGGTGGTGTTCTAAGTGTTTTGAGGTGCAACCTTGGAAGGGGCTTGCACTACTAGAATTTATTATGGCCAGCGTGGCTAGGGATGTGTCACCGGTCATCCCAAAGTAGCGGCCAATGTCGCCTTGCTGCTTCTCTAAGTTGAGTGCTCTAGAATGTGCTTCCAGAAAGGAAAAAATATGAAACTAATAAAAGGTCTCTTTAAGATTTTAACACATGCCTCCAATATAATGAGACATAAGTTGTTCATCTGATTCAGCCAAGTCATTACGGTGTAGCAATTGATAGAACTCCTTAGTGCACACATCTACCTATTTTGATCCTTATCATAGGTCTTCTAATCATTGATGCACCACTTGAACAAATTTATAGGGTAGAAAGTCTTGCTTCATATGGTTTTTCAACTTCTACCATTCAACGATCTTTGGCTTTCCTTGGCATGCACGAGTAGATTTGATTTGTTGCTACCATGCAGTTGCTCGATTTCAAAAACAAGTCGCCACCAAGGGAACAAGCTTGCTGCTAGATCTAAAAAATGAGTCATCACTAAGAGAACAAGCTTATATTCCATAACTTCCTTATAGTCAAGGACATCTTTTACATTAGCAACCTAATCTAGAAACTCTTTGGGCTATATCCCCCATGAAATTCAGGGATATTAATCTTCAAACTAGCCTCCCAACATCAATTCTCTATGTTGTCTTGTTTCAGGGGCATGTAAGCCTTCGGTCTCCTTGGCGCTTATGTCAAAAATTGCCCATGTTGATCGGCCTCACGGTGAGGCGGTTGGTCTACCTCCTCATCACCATGCAAGGCAACATTGTCAAAAGGATTCTTGTCAAGGGCATCAACCTCTAGTTCATCATCTTGAATTAGCAGCTATTGTATTCACTTTGAACATTTGGGACACTATCTCTATGATGTTACTTTCAAGGTGTTTATTGACCACCACAGTTTGAAGTATGTCTTTTCACAAAAAAATTTAAATTTGAGACAAAGATGTCTAGAATATTTGAAGGATTATGAATTTTCAATCTCATACCATACTGGAAAAGCAAAATGTAGTAGTCAATGCAATAAGTAGGAAGAAAGATATGGTTGTTTCTAGTCTTATGTTGAAGGAGTGGGATTTGATTGAGAAATTGGCTAATCTTTACATCAAGGATGTGTCACGTGAAGGAAAATTTAAACTAGCTAATTTTAGAATTAGATCTCAAGTTGTGTAGAAAAATTTAGTGCACTACAACAAAAAAGACTATTAGCAACGCATTTATGCGTTGCTAATAGTCCCATAAGCGTCACTAATGACTATTAGCGATGTATAATAAACGTCAAAAAAAGTGTCGTTGCTATTACCTATTAGCGACGTATACGAAAAAGCATCACTAATAAGGCGTATTAGCGACGTATAATATATGTTGTTAATAATAATGTATTAGCGATGTACATTATCTAGCGTTGCTAATGCTAATCTATTAATGACATTTTTTTTACATCGCTAAAAGAAAACTATTTTTTAAAAAAATTAAAAAAATAAATTATTAGTGACATATATACTTAAGTATCGCTAATAAGGAATTATTAGCGACGTTTAAGTATACGTCGCTAATAGAAAAAGAATTAAAAAAAAAGAAACAACTTATTAGCGACATATATAGAAAGTGTTGCTAATAATTCATTATTAGCTACGCTTTCTATACGTCGCTAATAAAATAAAAAAATTAAAAAAATTGAAATTAAATCAAATTTATAATAATAATTATTATTAGCGATGCTTAAAAAACGTTGTTACTTTAAGTGTCGCTAATATTTCATTTAATTTTTAAAAAAATCCCCGGTGAGCCTAGTGGCCCACTGGGGAAGGGAGTGGGAGCCGGGGGACCGGAATCTGGACAGTTGGGGGAGAGGGGCCGGCTGGGGAGAGAGGGGGCCAGCTAGGGGAGGGGGAGGGGGGCGGCTAGGGGGAGAGGGGGATTGCTGGGGGAGGGGGCAGCTAGCAGTGGGGCGGGAGGGCAGCAATGGAGCGGGGCCAGAAGGGGGATGGAGGACCAGAGGGGGTGGGAGGGCGGCGGAGGACGGAAGGCCTTGGGCAAAGGGGCGGCGCGACGGCAGAAGGAGGACCGAAGGGAGCTAGGAGGCAAGCTGTGGGCGGAAGGTGCCCTGGGAGAGAGGGGGAGGAGGCGGCGAGGTGCGCGGCGAGTGGCAAGGTGGCGAGGAGGCGGGCGGTGAAGCAACGGGGGGAAATACGGGGGAGGGGCGTAATTATAAGGCAACGGCGAAATATCACCCACATGCAAAATTTCCCCGCGCGTGCTAAATTTTGCCCGCGACAAAAAAAATTATAAAGAAAAACATTTAGCGTCACTATTAGCGAGTCTTTAGCTACATATAAATTTATACGTCGCTACTTATTACCCTATTTAGTGACGCTTATTCATAAGCGTCTCTAAAAATAATTTTTTTATATTTTCTTTCTCCTCTCTCTCTATCTCTCTCTCCCCCCTCTCCTTTCTCTGTCCTCCCTCCCTCCCTCTCCACCCTCTTTTCTCTCTCCTCCTCTCTCTTTCTCTCTCACCCACCTCTCTCACCCTGCTCTCTATCATCGCTCAGCTCCCTCCCTCCCTCTCTCTCTCCTCCCTCCCCTCTTTCTCTCCTCCCTCCCCTCTCTCTCTCCTCCCTCCCTCTCTCACCACCCTCCTCTCTCCCTCCCTATCTCTCTCTCCCCCTTTCTCTCCTCCCTCTTCTCTCTCTCCTTTCTCTCCTCCCTCCCTCTCTCCCTCTCTCCTCCCTCCCTCTCCCTCTCTCCTTTCTCTCCCCATCCCCTCTCTCATTCAATTTTTTATTTTAAAAATAAGTAGTAGCGACGCATAGTCATGTGCGACGCTACTATTAAGGGTAGTAGCGACACATATGATCATGCGTCACTACTACCTATTTTTTTAATTTTTAATTTTTTTTAAAAAATAATTTTTAATTAACTTTTTTTCTCCCTCCCACTCTATCTCTCTCTCTCCTCTCTTTCTCCTCCCTATCTCTCTCTCCCCTTTCTCTCCTCCCTATCTCTCTCTCTCCCCTTTCTCTCCTCCCTCCCTTTCTCTCCTCCCTCCCTTTCTCTCCTCCTCCCTCCCTCCCTCCCTCTCTCTCCTCTCTTTCTCTCTCACTCTCCTCTCTCTCTCTCCCCTTCCCCTCTCTCTTTCATTTAATTTTATATTTTAAAAATAGGTAGTAGCAACGCATAGTCATATGCATAGCTACTATTAATGGTAGTAGCGACGCATATGATCATGCATCGCTACTACACTTAAGTAGTAGTCACGCATAGCTTTATGCGTCGCTACTATCTTTTTTAAAAAAAATAAAATTTTTAATTAAATTTTTTTCCCTCCCACTCTATCTCTCTCCTCCCTCTCTCCACCTTATTCTCCCTCTACCCTCTCTCCCTCCCTCTCTCCTCCCTATCTCTCTCCTCCCTCTCTGCACCTTATTCTCTCTCTCCCTCTCTCCTCCCTCTCTCTACGCTCTCTCCCTCTCCCTCTCTCCTCCCTCTCTCTACCCTCTCTCCCTCTCCCTCTCTCCTCCCTCTCTCTACCCTCTCTCCCTCTCCCTCTCTCTCCTCCCTCCCTCTCCCTCTCCCTCTCTCCTCCCTCCCTCTCTCCTTCCTCTCTCCACCCTCTTCTCTCTTTCTCTCTCTCTCTCTTTCTCTCCTCCTCTCTTTCTTTCTCTCTCTCCTCCATCCCCCTCTCTCTCCGATCCTCTCTCTTTTATCCCTCTCTCTCCGATCCTCTCTCTTTTATCCCTCTCCCTCCATCCCTCTCTCTCTCACCTCGCTCTCTCACCTCCCCCTCTCTCTCCTCACTCTCACTATCTCTCAATGCACTCTCTTCACTCCCTCTTTTAGTATAAATTATATTTTAAAATTAATAATAAAATTTAACAAATAAAATATATTATATATAAATAGTGAATTATTAACACTAGTTTTTATTAAAAATTTAATATTTATTTATTGTATATATAAATAGTAAATATTGAATAAAATATATTATATTTAGAAAGTTTATTACAATTTTTTTAATATTTATTTATTAAATAAAATTAATTAATAAAGCTATTAGCAATGCTTTTCAACAAACGTCGCTATTAGAAATAGTATTTGTGATGCTTATTTACAAGCGTCGCTACTAATCTAAAATTTATATTTTTTTTATTTTTAATTCAATATTATTAGCGACGCTTATGAACAGCGTCGCTAATAGTTATATTTTTTTCTTTTTTTATTTAAAATATGTATCTTTTTGCGACGTTTTTGTAAGTATCACTATTAGCAACGCTTGTGTATATGTGTTGCTATTGAGAAGGCTATTAGTGACGCTTATGAAAAGCATCGCTAATAGTTTTATTTTTTTCTTTTTTATTTAAAATATGTATCTTTTCGCGACGGTCATATGAAGCGTCGCAAATAGAGTAACTATTAGTGATGCTTATAATAAGTATTGGCAACACTTTAACTAAGCGTCACTAATATGTAGCTATTAGCGACGCATATGAAAATGCATCGCTAATAGTTCAATTTTTTGCGACACTTTTTTATACGTCGCAAATAGTTTATTTTTAGCAATGCTTAGCTAAGCGTCGCTAATACTCCATTTTGTTGTAGTGGTGGTTCAATAGTTAGATAAAGAAATTCAAGAGTATAGAGGAAAGAGAGACTTATCAAGAGGAATAGATGGTGAGATAAGGTTTAGGAGCTGTTTGGTCGTTCGTAATGAAGGAGAATTGAAGGAGTTGTTAGAGACAACACACCACTCTCAATATACTATCCATCTTGGAGGAACTAAGATGAATAAAGATTTAAAAGAAGAATTATGGTGGAACAGAATGAAAAGTGATATTGGCGAGTTTATGCCTAGATGTTTAGTTTGTCAATAAGTTAAGGTTGAACATCAAAGACCAGTTGGAATTTTGAACCCTTTAGACATTACATAAAGGAAATAGGACAATGTTTCAATGGATTTTGTTGTTAGAATGCCAAAGACACAAAAGAAGAATGATGCTACTTGGGTTGTAGTGGATATATTGACATAATTTGCACACTTCTTACCAATGAAATAGACGCATTTATTGAAAATTTTCGCAAAACTCTATATTCAAGAAATTGTTAGGTTGTATGGAACTCCTATTTCAATTGTGTCATATAGAGATCACATATTTATTTCAAAATATTAGAATAGCATTCAAAATGCTTTGGGAATTAAGTTACAGTTCAACACAGCTTCCACCCACAGATAGATGGACAATTAGAAAGAATAATTCAAACTCTGGAAGATATGCTTCGTGCTTGTGTACTAGAATGGAAAGAAAATTGAGATGATTACCTACCACTTATTAAGTTTGCATATAATAATAGTTATCATTATAGTATCGAAATGACACCTTATGAAGCATGTATGGTCCAAGATGTAGATCTCCTACAAGTTAGGATGAAGTTGGAGAAAGATAGTTATTCAAAGAATAATTAATTAGTCTTGGTATGAAGAAAATTCATGATAATAAGAAGTTTTTTGTAGCCCAAAGTAAACAAAAGAGAATTGGAATTCGAAGTGGGTGATCATGTCTTTTTGAAAGTGTCACCTACTAGTGATAAGATTTGGAAAGAAGGGAAAGTTAAGTCTCAAGTATGTATGTCCATTTGAAATTTTGCAAAGAATTGAACCTGCAACCTATAAACTTATTTTACCACCAATTTTATCAGAAATTTATAATGTTTTCCATGTGTCTATGTTAAGGAATTACATTTTTTATCCATCTTATGTGATTGATATAACTAGTGTAGAGTTATAGCCTACCACACTTGATAGTTAAAGAAGAGGCAGCTATGATTTTAGATAAAAAGGTAAGGACCTTAAGAAACAAAGAGATACCTATGGTTCATGTACTTTGGATGAGTCAAGGTATAGAAGAGATGACTTGGAAATCAGAAGTTGAATTTAAAAAGGCCTATCCTCACTTATTCCTTAGTAAGTACCAAAATTTTGAGGAAAAATTTTCAATTAAAGAGGGGAGGATGCAACAACCGTAATATCCGAAATGATTTTTTGAATATTTTAAATTATAATATCATTGAATAAATTACTTAAGAAAATATACTAATAATAAGTATAAAGCTAAGAAAATTATGATTCATTTTCAAAGTCAGAGTCCCATTGGTAAACCACAGACACTTAATGAACTTGTGGGTGAAATAGTGTTTACACTCTGAGCGATGTTTGACGTGTCAATGAACTTACTAATAAAACAATATATACTTTATCAGTGATATTCAACGTATCGATGGACCCTTTGATGAAGTCGTATTCCTTCGGTGATGCGGAACCAACCTACCGACAAATGTAAAATTACAATTGAAGCCGGTGGGCATATAGACTCTTTCTTATTTAACGCCGTTCTTCATAGCCAGTGATGAAATTTACTCCTTATCACGTAGACCACGTGAGTGGTATCTGGTTGGCTGGTGCACTGAGCTTCACCCGGAATTGAACTTAATAGTATATGCATGGCCACGTGAGTGGTACGTGGTTGGCTTATGCACTAAGCTTAACCAGGGATGTTTGCTTGTCTAATATCATATTGTCTTCCGTATGCTGCAGCAATGTCCAGCATGGAACAGACTGTTTATCGGTGCAGCACCTGCAACACATTTCTCCCAATAAATCAATTCAGGATGTCCAATGAACCCAGTCTACACTTGCATGGTTATGGCTCCATCTGCATACCTCTTTCTCTGTCTAGTTCTCTTCCTCTCCTGTGCAGGGTATGCTGGTCAAGCAGATCCAGACGCTCAGAATATTGTCAAGTTTCTTCCAGGCTTTCAGGGCCCTCTTCCCTTCCATCTGGAGACGGGGTGAGAAACCATGGATAGTCCAGTTTGTGGGCTTTTGGTCTTGCTCAAGTGTTTTTTCTCACATCATCGTGTACTAGCAATTGCCTTCATTTTCAGGTATGTGGGTGTGGGCCAGTTCAATGAATTTCAGCTCTTCTACTACTTTGTGGAGTCTGAGCAGAACCCCAGTGAGGACCCTCTTCTTCTGTGGTTGACCGGAGGCCCTGGCTGCTCTGGTTTGTCAGGCCTCATGTTTGAAATTGGTTAGATAACTACTTATTTAAGTCCTACCTCTTTTCCTCTAATTCTTTAAAAGTTAAATAATCATCTCCAAGTTTTTAGCTTATGGGTTCCTTTCTTGAGAATTGATCTCACCTATAGGTGTCGCCTTAGCTTGCTGATTGATAGTAATCAGTAATCTTCTTCTAGAGCTGGAAGGCTTGTCATATGGAGGAACTCAGAAATCCGGTGGTTGATGAAGAAGATGGGGCTCAATGGAACAACCACGAGAATACGTTGATCTATAATCGCACTTTGTTGTCTTCTCCATTAAAATCCATTTATTGCTCACCAAACGTAGATGATAAGCAAACGGACAAAACATGATTGATGACACCTTTGTTGTGTTCTCCATGGTTCGGTGGAAGGAAAGTATTTTTGAGTGTGTGTTCAGCGTGACTAGTTTCCAAATCCGAACCCCATGTGGGCTGATCATGGAAATACTGTCACCAAAATAATTTTTTATTCTTAATGATGAGGTCGATATGTATTTGTATAAGTCGATATCGATATGGTACGGGGGCAATACACCCCCGACACATATTTTCAATATATATTAGCCATATCAGCTATAACGTATCGATATAGCCGATATGAATTGATACTTTATTAGTTTAATATTTTTTATTTTAAAAAATAATTTTTTTAAAAAAAAATTTAATTTTTTTCTTAAAAATAAAAACATAATTTCAATTAAATCTCTTCTAATGACTATGTTTTTATTATATTAAAAATATTTTTTAAAATTTATATGAGATCAATATAGGTGGGTCTATATGGTTTACATTTTTTTAAAAAAATATAGTGTTACACTATTAAGCATTTACTTAAACATCTACCGTATGAGTTTCTCAATAATATTCATATGACTCATATTAAATATCTTATTTAATTTTAAAATAAATTAATTTTAGAGAACTTAATATGAGGCAGAGAAAATAATAGTTTGTAGAGGACAGAGGGAGTAAAGTGCACGGTTCTAAAATAAAATAATTTTAGAGCACTCGTATCAGTTGACACGACCTTCTGTTGTATTATCATGTTCTAAATGAAGTATTATAATGATATATTATTAGTTATAATATTTTTTTATGTATATCAAAAGGTTTACGACTATTTTGGCACATACCAAGTATATCATCAGCGCATACCCCTATTTATGATCATTGATACTATCATTCATATCGATACTACCTTCCATGAGCATGTCATAGATGAGAGCCCTTGATATTTAATATTTAAGATTAATGGTACATATGTTAGTGCAAATCTCACGGTTGAAAGGCTCAAGTGCCTAGCTTATGCTAGGCTCATTATTAGCAGGGGAACATAAAAACTGCTAAGCCAAAAGCTCACCATTCCAAAATTCCAGAGAAAAAACATGAATTAGGAGAAATAAACATTTTTGTAATGCTAGGGTGTTCATTTGGATTTCTTGTAGGTCCCTTGACAATCAACAAAGCTAAATACAATGGCAGCTTACCCACTTTGACATTGAACAATTACTCATGGACTAAGGTATTATCTTCTCAAATGTATCAAATTAAAGGGCTTCATATTTACCTTTTTTTTTAACAGCCACAACGAAATTTTCCAGGTGGCCAACATTATTTTTCTGGATTCACCTGTTGGAACTGGATTTTCATATGCAAGGGGCATACAAGACTATGAGATGGGAGACATTAGAACAGTTAAATTAGCACACCAGTTTTTGAGAAAGGTGGCTACGCCTTTTTAATACTCAATGTTGGAATTAGGACTGGATTTCTCTTATTTATAATTGAGGAATTCTTATTAGAGACAGATTTTTCATTTTTGTGTAGTGGTTAGCTGACCACCCACAGTTCCTACTCAGTCCAATTTACATATGCGGTGACTCCTATTCTGGCATTCCTGTCCCAATCTTGACTCTCGATATTTTGAGTGGTAATCTTGTTTATTTGAATCTTAAGCAAGGCACTGCTTTAACATTATTTTCTACAAAAGAATTGCCGCAGATTTCAGTGAAAAAAACCTAATTCTACATGTTTATATTCTAAATACTTAACAATAAAAAAACAAATTGAAACAATAAAATTTGAAGAATGTTTAATAACTAATCCTCCCCTCATATTTACATGATAATGAAATATTAAAAGTTGGTTACTTGCAAAGACTTACATTTTCAAAGGAGCTTGGGGAAAGTCATTTTTCATCCTATGTTTTATTCTCTCCGTCCAAAATTAATAGTTTCATTTTGGTAAAAATATTTGTTTCATATTAATAGTTTCATTTTGTTGAATTAAAGTTGTTAGGTACTTAAAAAAGAGTACTATAAGCTAATTTTTCCTTCTCTTAGATATGAGTTTCACTGTTTAAAAATATTATTATTTTTCTAAATGTAACTATTAATATAGGATGGAGGGAGTATATTTTTGTTTATTATTTATTTGATGTTCTTATTACTTGATCGTTTGAACAATAGAATATGAAGCTGGGCGGGTGCCTCCCTTAAACCTTAAGGTGATCAACTCAGCAACAAATTGATCTTAAGGAAATATTTATGTGTTACAATTGCTAAATTCTTTGGGGTCATCCTAGGGCTACCTCCTTGGAAATCCAGTCACAGATTCAAGATTTGATTCAAATTCAAAAATACCATATGCACATGGGATGGGACTCGTATCAGATGAACTTTTTATGGTTAGCCCCATTACTTGAACTTTTTTATTAGATTTCTGTTTTGTATTTTTAACAATCCTTATTCAATAAAGCAAATATGTTGATGGCCTCCTCAGGTAGCTAAGAGAAACTGCAAGGGAGACTACATAAATGTAGAAAACCAAGACTGTGCCCATGTTGTTGGTGTAGTAAATGAGGTCTACTCAAGAATCTTCCATCTTCTACCATATTCCCTTTGTCCCACATTAATAACTCTATTTAATTTTTTTAAATAAATTAATTTTATTTTAAAAAATCAAATGGAGCTATTAATGTTGAATGGTGGGAATATTTATTATAATAAATTAACTTTAATTGGGTATCGATTTCCTTTATGCAGTGCTTGTCAGGAATAAACAAAGGTCACATATTACACCATATTGTGCTTTAGTATCCTCGAAGCCAAAACTAATGAGAAGAGACAGAAGATATTTCCTGGAAATCTTCGAAGAGGATCCTAATAAATTAACTTTAATTGGGTGTCGATTTCCTTTATGCAGTGCTTGTCAGGAATAAACAAAGGTCACATATTAGAACCAAATTGTGCTTTAGTATCATCGAAGCCAAAACTAATGAGAAGAGACAGAAGATATTTCCTGGAAATCTTCGAAGAGGATCCTTTTCCTGATTTTTATTGCAGGGTAATTTCCCTCCCCCATTGCACTACTCTTCTCTCTTTTTTTCTCTCTTGCTCGCAATCTGAATAAAAATTTACTTTTTGTGCAGACTTATACATACGTGCTCTTGAAGTACTGGGCAAATGACCACAGTGTTAGGGAGGCTCTCCATATCCACAAAGTATCTTCTTAATCTTTTATTACAAAAAAAGGAAAGAAACAAAATGCCCCCTCTGTTTAATATTAACAGTTACATTTGAAAAAAATTGTGATTTTTATTGAATAGGAAAACTCACATCAAAGACAAGGAAAGATAAGTTTATGATAATCTTTTTTTAAGTACTCAACCACTTAAATTTAACAAAATGAAGTTATTAATATAAAACAAACTTTTTTCCTAAATAGAGCTATTAATTTAGGACATATAGAGTATATAAATAATAAAAGAAGATAAGATTCTTTTTTAATAATAAAAAAAGATATTAGTTGTTAATTGTTGTGCCCACACTTCATAGGTGCATCATTGTGTTAAATGCGAATGTAATATTAAGAAAAATTGTTGGCAATAAGCAGGGGACAGTAAGGGATTGGATAAGGTGTAACCATGACTTAAATTATACTAAGGAGGTATCAAGTGCCATAGGATATCATATCAATATTACTCGAAGAGGTTATCGAGCTCTTATATACAGGTGAATCTGTCCCTTCAATTCTTCCTTGTTGCTGACCAACCAGCACAAAAAATTATATAAGCTTTCTCTTCTTGTAGTGGTGATCATGACGTTACATGCCCATTTGTGGGCACTCAAGCATGGATAAGGTCTCTCAATTACTCCATTGTTGACAATTGGAGAGCATGGTTTGTAGATGGACAAGTTGGCGGGTGAGATTGAATTGCTTGTCAGCAAAATTGTAATTTACTACTACAAACTATCATCATCGTTATCATTGTCTTCATCTTCACTTCATCCCAACTATCTAGGGTCATGAGCAAGGACTTCATATTTATATCTCGGTTTGGCTCTTATTCTAATGAAAATGGTCATAAAATCCATTTGGATGCCCTTCCTAACACAACCTTTAGATGAGACAAAAGTTCAACATTATTACTGTTATTGTATGTATTTCCCGATTTCTTGGGTATTTGACAAAAAAAATTTTAACACTAGTCTACGTAGAACATGACACATTTTTTAATAATATTGACACAATTTACTATAACCGTGACTGATAAAAACTTTTGAAGAAATAATTCAATCTCATTTGTCTTATGATTGAACAGATACACAAGGCAGTACTCCAACAATTTGACGTTTGCAACTGTGAAGGTAACAACATAGATTAGTTAAAGTTTAAACATAAACATCATCGTTTTTCTTATAATACAACATAAGTTACTCATGTGTCAGTTGGTGAATGCAGGGCGGAGGTCATACAGCTCCAGAGTACAGGCCCAAGGAATGCCTTAATATGCTTCAAAAATGGCTTTCTTATATTCCTTTGTAACTCATCAATCAACATGGGCAAGAAATTTCCCATGCAGCTCTTTGTCAACAAATTATGTTGATGATAGAAATATATTTAAATCATATCAATGTCTGTAATTGATCATTGATCCCTTCCTGTATTCCATGTGAAAGGGCCCAAAAGGAATCTTACATACCCTCTAGTAAGGGTAATGTTGTCTAATTCTCCCTGCGACTTCTGCTCCAGCTTTATTTTTAGTATAACGTATTCCTGACAAGCATGTATAGCAGTTGTCTAGTATCTCATGTCTAACGAAGAAAAAGTTTTAGAATTAGACCAGGTAAATCGATTTTGCACGATTAGACTTACACACGTTCAACTTTCTCACACGCACACTTGCATTGCCGATAATACCCTTAGGGTAATTGAAATGAAAAGTTACGACCCTACTTTACCATTTGCATCCCAAATTCCGATTTGGTTTTCCCTCCAGTGCTCTCGATCGTTCCCAAATTTCCACTCCCTTTAAGCAACCCCTCATCCAGCAGTATTTCCCCTCCATCACCTTCTTCTCATCTGGCATCACTCCTCCAGTCAAATTTTTCGCGTTTGAAAGTTTCAATTTATCCATTCTTCGCTCTAGACCCATCCCGGCTTTTATCTATCCTACGATGATCACTCATCATACCGAATTCCTCCTCCCCCCCCCCCCTGGAGACAACCATACTGGTCAAGCATTCTCCTCCTATGGCATCAGTCATCCAGTGGAACTCTTGATGCTGAGAAAATTCCAATTATTTCCATCCTTAGCTCTCCACTCTGGCAATCTCTCACTCCGGCAATCATTTCCTGACCGGAGACATATATTGCGGCCAACTTCTCCCCTTCCAGAAAGCAACAATAATAACTAGGAGTCTTCCCGCCGTCCCTCTTATCTAGCTAGCCGCATATGAAATTTCAGTGTTTGACCCTATTCTCCATTCCGCATCTTCCCTTGGCCATCTAACCAATCACCCCAGTAGTTGATCAATAGTAGACGATATAAATGGCAAGGTAAGATCCTACAACGCTAGTTGGTTAATTGAAGAATCGAATAACTTGTTTCTATATAATATATGGTTTGATTTGAAATTTAATGATATGGTGTGATGAAATGCTCGGTAGATCTTAATGGAAGTTAAATGAGAAATTTCATAATAGGTGTGTAAATTAGATGTATGTACTGCTATGATTGGTTAATTAGATGTTGCAAGATAAATTTGATTTCAATATTTGTAGGACGTGATTTGATTATAAAAGATGAAAAGGAAATCTCTGATGATATCAATATTGTAGGTAGGCTAAGGAAGAAAAATATAGCCTTTTAGTTTAGTTGCACCCATACTCTGTTATATGTGATATGATGAATAGCAAGGGGGAGACCATAGAAGCAATTTTGTATGCTTTAGACGAAGTAAACTGATAGTGCCTAACTATTGACTGGTAGATTATAAGTGTTACACCCGAGGTTTTTTCACACATTTACTTTAAAATTTTACTAAAATTATATTTCAAAACACGGATGTAAATCAAATTAAACAACAAAATTCAAAATGTGTGAAAACAATTTTCATAAATTAATTCATCTTACAACAAACCAACATTCTCATGTGTGACCCAAAACAAAAACATAAAAGTGAAACCCGCCATGGCAATGGTCTTTAAAAACAAATACATCCCAGGCCTTTCTGAGTACAAGTTCGTCAACAACATGTGTTCTAATTCATACATATATACACAAGTCCAAAAGAATAACATATTTAACTCTCACCTTAATTAATACATGAGATTGTAGCACCAAAATCCACATATCTTCGCACATGTCCATTGTACTCAAGGTTGAGTAAAAACAGTCCACCACGGGTTATAGTCCAATCTAAAAAGCTATCAATTGACCTGCAAAAACATCTAGAAGGGGCTAAAAATAGGGTAAGTGAGTATTTTCATACTCAGTAAGAAAATACCCAATAGGGGAAATAAATCAATGAACTTTGTAAGTTCATACATAGATGCATTCATGCAACTACACATGAAGCAAACAAAATATGAAACATAAATATGGTCTCATACACAAATCATCGTACTAGCTAAACTTACACTTACTCTTAAGTCATAATCTTACACTTACACTCTGAATCAGAGTTTTACTAACTTACTCGTACAATCGTACGCTTACACTTACAGCATACACATACTTGTACGACCTTATTAGTACGAACTTACTTGTACGACCTTACTCGTACAATCTTACTCTTACGCATAAATGTGCTCTTGCGTCTTCCTTTGAAGCTCACACTTACACTTACTCTGAATCTTACACATACTGCTTACTCAAAAACTGATGCATATAACTTACTCTTACTATCGTACACATACTACCGACAACTGCATCTCAATACAATTAATAAGCTCCAGCATCGGAAAGGAAGGGAATGCCAATGGGGTGTCACCTTAACCTTCGGGGAGCAACTAGACGCCATGGACTTTTTTGAAGGCAAGGCACATCTATGCTCATGGGGCACATGATCAAATAGGTAAGAGCAGGTTCATGATATTACTTACCTGAGCGCGCAATTGCCCACTAAAAAATTATCGCAAAAAATACAAATACTAGCGACGCATACTATTAAGTGTCGCTAATAATAGTCTATTAGCGACGCATAACTCCAGATGTAGCTAATACGTAATCTTTTAGCGATGCTTTAATTTATATGTCGCTAATACTTACATTATTAGCGACACTTTTATAAGCGTCATTAAAAGATATATATTTAATTTTTTTAAAGTAAATTTTAACACTATTAACGACGTATGCTTACAAACGTCGCTACTAGTTTCAACAATAGCGACATTTAAAAATGAGCGTCGCTAATAATTCTCAATTTTTTAAAAAAAATTAAAAAATAAGAACTAATACCGACGCTTATGCTATACATCGCTACTACCTAATAGTAGTAGCAACACATGATAAAATGCGTCGCTATTACCCTTGGTAGTAGTGACGCATATTCATATATGTCGCTACTACCTATTTTTTATTAAAATTTTATTTTAATTTTTTAAAAATTTTTATTTTTAAAAAAATAATTAAAATAAAATACTAATAGCGACGTATTTTATCATGTGTTGCTACTACTATTAGGTAGTAGCGACATATAGCATAAGCGTCAGTATTCATATATGTCGCTATTAGTATTTTTATTGAATTATTTTTTATTCTTAAAATTAATTTTAAAAAATAAAAAAAAATTAAAATCAAAGGAGAGATAGTGTGTAGGTAGATAGGAGAGAGAGGAGAGGGAAGAGAGAGGAAAGAGAGGAGAGGGAAGAAAGAGAGAGGGAGAGGGAGGGTGGAGAGAGAGAGGGAGAGGGAGGAGAGAGAAAGGGTGGAGAGAGAGAGAGAGATAGAGAGGAGGGAAGAGAGAGGGAGAGAGAGAGGAGAGTGGAGAGAGAGGGAGAGGGAGAGGGAGTTGAGAGAGGAGAGGGGAGAGGGGAGAGAGAGAGAGGGAGAGGAGAGGGAAGAGAGAGAGAGAGAGGAGAGGATAGGGGAAAGAGAGAGAGGAGAGGAAGGGGAGAGAGAGAGGAGAGGATAGGAAAGAGAGAGAGAGAGAGAGAGAGGAGAGGATAGGGAAGAGAGAGAGAAGGGAGAGAGGGAGAGGGATTTTATTTTGTTATTTTTTTAAAATTTTTATATAAAAAATTAATTTAAAATAAAATAATAATAGCAATGTATAGGTTTATACGTCGCTATTAGTACACGTATTAGCGACGTATATAATGATACGTCGCTAATATATGTACTAATAGTGATGCATACAAATATACGTCGCTATTAGTATTTTAAATTAAATTTTATTTAATTTTCAAATTAATTTTAAAAAATAAAAAAATCTCAAAAAAAATTGAAATTAGAGAGAGTGGGGGAGGGAAGAGAGAGAGGGGAGGGAAAAGAGAGAGAGGAGAGGAGAGGGCGGAGGGAAGAGAGAGAGGAGGGAGGAGAGAGAGGGAGGAGGGAGGAGAGAGAGGGAGGAGGGGAGAGAGAGTGAGAGAGAGGGAGGAGGGGAGGGAGGAGAGAGAGAAGGGAGAGAGGAGAGGAGAGCGGGAGGGAAGAGAGAGTGTGATTTTATTTTGATGTTTTTTTTTATTTTTTTAAATTTTTTTATTTAAAAAATAAAAAAATAATTTAAAATAAAATAATAATAGCGACGTATAGGATTATACGTCACGATTAGTACACGTATTAGCGACGTATATAATTATATGTCGCTAATATATGTACTAATAGTGACGTATATAAATATACATCGCTATTAGTATTTTAAATTAAATTTTTTTAATTTTCAAATTAATTTTAAAAAATAAAAAAATCTCAAAAAAAATTTGAAATTAGAGGAGAGAGAGGGGGAGGGAAGAGAGAGAGATAGGAGAGAGAATGGGTGGAGAGAGAGAGGGTGGAGGGGAGAGAGAGTGAGAGAGAAGAGGGAGGAGAGCGGAAGAGTAGAGAGAGGGGAAAGAGAGAGAGAGGGGAAAGAGAGAGAGAGGAGAAAGAGGAGATCAAGAGAGAGGGAAAGAGAGGAGAGGGGAAGGAAGAGAGAGGGGATAGGGGAAGGAAGAGAGGGAGGGTGAGAGGAATTTTATTTTAATTTTTTAAATTTTTTTAAAAAAAATTTAAAATAAAAAAATTAATTAAAATAAAATATTAATAGCGACGTATAGGAATATGCGTCGCTATTAGTACATGTATTAGCGACGTATATAATTATACGTCGCTAATACTTGTACTACTAGCGACATATATGTATACGTTGCTATTAGTATTTACTTTATTTTATTTTATTTTTTAAATTAATTTTTAAAAATAAAAAATTATAAAAAATTGAAATTAGAGGAGAGGGGAGAGAGAGAGGAGATGGGAGGGAAGGGAGAGAGAGGAGAGGGGAGAGAGAGAGGAGAGGGGAGGGGAGAGAGAGAGGAGAGGGGAGAGGGAGGAGAGAGAGAGGAGAGAGGGAGGAGAGAGAGAAGAGAGAGAGAGGAGAGAGAGAGAGAGGAGAGAGAGAGAAGAGAGAAGGAGGAGAGAGAGAAGAGAGAGAGAGGAAGAGAGGGGAGAGAGAGGAGAGAGAGGAGAGGGGAGAGAGAGGAGAGAGAGAGGAGAGGGGAGAGGGAGGAGAGAGAGAGAGAGAGGAGAGGGAGAGGGGAGAGAGAGTGGGATGAGGAGAGGGGGAGAGATAGAAGAAAGAGGGAGGAGAGAGAGAAGAGAGAGGAGAGGGGAGAGGGAGGAGAGAGAGAGAGACGAGAGGAGAGAGGGAGGAGAGAGAGAGGAGAGGAGAGAGGAGAGGGGAGAGGGAGGAGAGATAGAGGGGAGAGGGAGGAGAGAGGGTGTGAGGAGAGAGAATAGGGGGGAGGGAGAGGGGGTAGAGATAGAAGAAGGGAAGGGAGAGATAGCGACGCAAGTAATGCGTCGCAAATAGATACCAATTTATAAAGTAGTAGCGACGTTTTATAGCAACGTCGCAATATGTGTACGTTTTAGCGATGTTTGATTAGAAACGTCGCAATAAACGTTGTAGAGACGTTTCATATGAAACGTCGCTAAAATGGGATACCGCACGGGCGAAATTGCCCGCGCTGTATATATTCGCTCCCCACCTCTATGTTTCATCCATATCATAGCCGTTCCTCCACCTCTCCTCCAGCGCTTCTCCCTTTCACCGCCATCCCGGCCCAACCGCCTCCAGCCCCCCACCGCCGCAGCCCGGCTCCACCATCGTCCCTTTCGTTGCCCCCCCAGCCCTCCTCCCTTCCCTTCCCCGCGCCCCGCCCAGCATTCCTTCCCTTCCCCGCGTTCCACCTAGCATCCCTTCCCTTACCCGCATTCCGCCCAGCGTCCCTTTCCGCACTGTGCCTGCTGTCTCGCACCCGCCGTCCCGCCCCGCTCATGCCGGCCCGCCCCGCGCCCGCCATCCAACCCCACACTAGTGAACAGGGCCCCTAGCACCATGCCCGGTGCATGCTGTCCTGCATGGCAAATGTCGTCCCGCCCCACGCTCGCCGTCCTACCTCGTGTCGGTGAGCAGGGCCCGAGCACCACACCCTGCCCTGCTCCCCGCACATGCCATCCCATGCAACGCTCGTCGTCCTGCCCGGCGCCCACCATCCTGCCCCGCCCTGCTCTGCGCACTGGGTGCAGGTGACCTGTGACGCGGGTGCAGCTGACCCGTGCGCTTGGTGCAAGTGACCCATGACGCAGGTCAGCTTCCAAACTGGGTCAATACCCGGTTTGGTATTTTTTTTTCATTTAACTATGTTAGCGACGCTCCTGTTTTTAATTTTTTTTTAATACTTTTAGCGACACATTTATAAACGTCGTTAATTGTAATAAAATTTATTTTTTTATTTATTTCAATAATTATATATACATTAACGACGTTTACATAAACGTCGCTAATACAAGTTTTTAAATTATATTTTTAAAAAATTAAAAAATTAAATTTTAACAAAAAAATAATATTTTTTTATTAGCGACGTTTGTTAAACATCGCTAATACTATATTCTTAGCGACGCTTAATAAAAAGCGTCGCTAATAATATATTAATAGCGACGTTTATTATACGTCATGAATGCATACTTTTAGCGACATTTGTTATTGTGCGTCGCTAATATGCAATAGCGACGGCGGTTTTATCGACTTATTTAGCGACGTTTTTTATGCGTTGCTAATACTTATTAGCGATGTTTATAGTATTATTAGCGACGCTTAAAAGCGTCGCTAATAGTTAGTTTTGTTGTAGTGAAAGTCCATGGTGTCTAGTTGCTCCCTGAAGGTTAAAGTGACGCTCCAGTGGCATTCCCTTCCTTTCCGATACTGGAGCTTATTAATTGTAATGAGCTTCAGTTGTTGGTAGTATGTGTACAATAGTAAGAGTAAGTTATATGTTTCAAATTCTGAGTAAGCTATACGTGTAAGATCCAGAGTAAGTGTGAGCTTCTAAGGAAGACAGTAAAAGTAAGTTTATGAGTATGAGTAAGATTGTACGACTAAGGTTGTACAAGTAAGTTCATACGAACAAGGTCGTACGAGTATATATATGTTGTAAGTGTAAGTGTACGATTGTACGAGTAAGTTGGTGAGACTTTGATTCAGACTGTAAGTGTAAGTGTAAGTGTAAGTGTAAGCGTAAGCGTAAGTGTCAGCATAAGTGTGAGCGTAAGTTCAGCTAGTACGACTGCATGTGTGTAAGATATATTAATTATGCTGATTGTACCTTTTTGCTTCATGTGTGATTGCATGAATGCATCTGTATGGACTTACGAAGTTCATTGACTTTTTCCCCTACTGGGTATTTTTCTACTGAGTATGAAAATACTCAGCCTATTTTTTTAGCCCCTTCATTTGGAGGCTTTTGCAGGTTGATTGATAGCTTTTTGGACTAGACTAATCCCCGTGGTGGACTATTCTTCCTCAACCTCGAGTGCAGTAAAATCATAGTGAGTCTTTGTAGATTTTAGTGCCACAATCTCATGTATTGATTTAGGTAAGAGAAATGTATTATTTTCTAGACTTGTGTATCTGTATATGAATCAAAAATAGACTGTTGAAGAACTTGTACTTAGAAAGGCCTGGGATGTATTTGTTTTTAAAGACCATGGCCATGGCGAGTTTTACTTATATGTTTTCATTTCGGGACACACCTGAGAATTTCATATTTGTCGTATGATGAATTAATTTACGAAAATTATTTTTATATGATTTTGAATTTTGTTGGTTCATTTAATTTACATCTGTATTTTAAAATAAAATATTTGTAAGATTTTCAATTAAATGTAAGAAAAAACCTCAGGCGTGACAAGTGACCACAAAATGGGGGGTGACTAATTGGAGGTCGGTCAAAGGTTTAAAACACTTGTTGGCCACAAAACATTAAAATAAACCACGGACTACATCCAGCGGCAACAATTCCGCATTGTTGAAGTGCCACAACATGGTAGAGGGCTTGATTGCGTACTCACGGACATGGGACAAATAGAGGAGGGTTTTAACGGCCATATTGCTTAGTGGTGGAGTCATTCCATCGTCATATGCCGCAAAGGCGGTGCCTTTAACCTAAACTACACGTGCAACACAAGCATGTGCAGTAAAGCGAAAACCCTAAGGAAGGGTAGGTTGTCGATGGGTTCCAAAACGACTTAGGCTGGTGGAAGCCGAATCCAGCCACTCACAGGCAAAATCAGCTGTCGAACAACGTATGCACGTATTGTCACAGCCAAACCCTAAAAAGGGTGGTCTTTTTAGGGGGCTAACAACTAATCTAGAAAAATAAATAAATGTCACTTTCGTAGGGAATCACGATTGCATTTAGTGTATGCAACAAGCCTTTAAACCCCTAGGTGTCCCTAGTTGGACGTGTTGTGTCTCGTGAGGGTTTGCAGTAATAATATCCACAAACATCGAAACCTAAAAAAAATAAAACAAACAAGAAAACAAAAATTCAAAAAACAATCTTCTCTTAAAAACACATAACTATTTTTAAAAAGAACCAACCACAAATACTTGAAACAAGTAAATAATTTCGATCTGATCACTTTCAAGTAAGGAATAATCCATTATATAACCCCATCTTAGAAATAATTGTGCAAATACATATATACATTTCAAAAACATAAAGTGTAGAAACTTTGTAGTCATAGAATTTCATTCTTTATTAACAAGCATATCTTATGTGACCCATTAACCAAGCTCATTAAAGTTCACTAACTCAAAAATATAACAATGACAATCTTTCATCTTCAACACCTCATAATAAACCCTCATGTAATAGCCTTCAAATTTCAATTAAATTCAGGGAATAAGAGCATAATATACTTCAAAATATGACTTGTGCAATACTTAGTTCTATTAAGCTTTCTAAATAGTTCATATAACAAGCGTTAGGCCAGTGTCCCTAATCCAGTTGGCTCAAGGCACTAGGTGTTGAAACACCTCTCAGGCTTAATAACTCGAACTATAAAGGCTACAGAACCAAGCAAGTCATAAAAGAATTTATTTCAACTTTTCACCTTTTGACGCGATCCCTTATACTTGCCTAGGCACAAGGTCCAGTTACTCAGTAAAAAGAGAAACAAACCTTTATATATTTTTTTTCATCAATTTTTTTTCATTCAATCTATTTTTTTTCAACTTTTTTTTTCTTTTTTTTTCTATGCACACTTATCCCATTTTTTTCAAATAAAAGCTAAGCATAAAAATCTATCATAAAATATTAAAAATTACTCAATTGCCAAGTTTTCAAAAATATATGCTCAGTTAAAGATATCCCACTAAGATTACAAGTAATAAATCATAAAATTATATTCCTACAAGTTTCAAGTGTGTGAAATGTGATTTAAAAATATAAGCATAATTATCCAAGATAATGAAAATAAAATAGAAATTACTCACTTAATCATTTTCATCACTTAATTAATTACTTGAATTTTCTTCATGAAATTGATCTCTTTAAAAACAGACATATACTTTTAAAAGAAAATAAGCGATAAAACCCACTTAAAAGTAAACAAAAGAAAAATGAAAAAATACTCTAAAACATCCTAAAAGAAAAATAAGAAATTAAAATATCTTTCTACACCCCCAAACCTAAAATGAACATTGTCCTCAATGTTAAAGAAAATATATACTACAATGACAAGAATAACTAAGAGAGGGAAAGAAAGATATCACCTGAAAGTATAACTAAGCCACTAATCTGAAAAGTGAAGTACATAGGATGGAGAAAACATGAGAAATAAATATAAGTGATGAGCATTTCCCCAAACCTAAAGTATTATATCCCATAAAAGAAGAAAAACTATAATGAGAAAAAAAACTGAGAAAATAAGTAAATAAAGCCTAAATGAAGCAAAGAAAATAAACAAAAGGAAAAGGAAATATATCAAAAACATGGGTTGCCTCCCAAGAAGCGCTAAGTTTATTGTCTTTAGCCATACATTGCCAACATTCTCAAATATATCAGGGTGGCTGGTAGATATTAGCATTGGCTTTTCTCTTAAGTCTCCAAAAAGATGATGCAGAAAAATTAGAAGGCATGGCTTGATTATGGGCTGATGCTACAAAAGATGGACCTCTATCATAAGCATCGAATCTAAATTTGTCTACCATAAAACATTCAGCATTAGAAGTTGCAGGCAAATGGTTAGACACATCAAAAGTATTTAGTTGCACTTTCATGTTCCCAAAAGTCATCTCCATTACCCCCATCCTACAATTTATGCATGCATTAGCTGTGGCAAGGAATGGACGACTTAGAATGATAGGAATCTGATATGTGGAGTTGACACCTGTTTCCATATCTAAGACAATAAAATCACAGGGAAAAAGAACTAGTCAACTTTTACTAAGACATCCTCAATGACTCCTTAAGGCTTACACACAGAATGGTCAGCTAGCTGCAAGGTAACTGATGTAGGCTGCAATTCACCTAACCCTAGTTTCTCATACACCGAGTAAGGAAGTAGATTGACACTCGCACCAAGGTCAAGGAGGGCTCTATGGATGGAGTGATCACCTATGACACAAGAAATAGTGGGTACTCCAGGGTCCTTATACTTAGGTGGGGTGTCAAATTTCAAAAGAGAGCTAACTTGCTCGGTGAGAAAGACCTTCTTAGACACATGGGTCTTAGATTTACGCTTTTGAGTGCATAGGTCTTTAATGAACTTAGCATAAGCAGGGACTTGCTTAATGGCTTCTAAGAAGGGGAGATTAGTTTTGACTTGTTTGAAAGTCTCAAAAATCTCATCAGTCCTAGCTGTGCTCTTTCTAAATGGTGGGGCCATGTCAAGACGTTGAGGAAAAGGTGCCCTAGGGATATAAAATTCTTCGGAAGTGGTCTTAGACTGTTGCTCTGAGGAAGGGAAAGGAGATACAAACTCCTTCTCATGTAGTGCACTAACTTCTACTTGAGGTTCATTAGGGGCTACCCTCTCTAACTCCTCACTCCTATCATCTGTTACTGGTGTCCCCCCAACACTCTTGTCAACAATCCTCCCACTCCTAAGGGTCATTATAGAATTAACTTGTTCATTAGAGGGAGTAACAAAAGTGTGGGTGCAAAGGTAGAATCAGGCCAAAAGTGTTGGCCTTGGTCGTCGCTAGGCAAGGGCAGAGCCCACGACGTCAAACAGGCAGCCCAAGTATGCGCGGTGTCAAACTGAATAGTTGACCCTAGGCTAGGGTGGGTCTAGCAGTGGTGCTAAGAAATGTAACCCAAAGTTTAGGGGGCACGGTTTGGGCAGAAGACATGCAGGGGTGGTCGAAAGCAATGGCCGCTTGCCATTGCTGGGTCAAGCCGACATCTGCGGTTGTCCACTAATCGATGTCTATGGCATTGAAACCACCGGTCAAATGGAACAAAAGGGATTTGATCTAGCAGGGGTGACGATGTGCCAGACTAGGGCGGCGGACATGCAGTTGCTAGGCTACAAATGGTCGGATGGGACTGTGACTAGACCAAGGAAACTAGAGCGACCCAGTCATTGCCAGATCGCGGCAGGTCGAGTGTACGTTGACCCAATGTTGTTCGACGTCCAACTGAAGGGAATGGACATCGCCAAAGAAAGGGGAGGTTTTTTTGTGGCATGGGTCGGCCGATCAAGCAAAACGGGACCGATTGGGGTAAGGGAGGCTAGACCTCGGCACCTTGTCACCATCGGCTCAAGGTGGCATACCAAAGGTTGATCATTGGTTTGTAGATGACAGTGGAAACACAAGGCAAAAGACCACGGCAACATTTCAGTTCCGATCAAAATTGGGCAGAGGAGGGGTTCAGGGAGAAACGGGAATTCAGGCCAGGAGGTGGCCAAAGGCGGCAGTCTTGTCATCACCATGCCAATGTAGGTCCATAGACCAGACATCGGTGGCCGCAACACACAAAAACAAGATAGAACGAAAAAGGAGGGAAATTGCTTAGTCCAGATCAGAAAATGGTGGAAGGAGGGATGAAGGGCCAGGGGAGGCAGTGGTTCAGGCCAGGACAACAGCCTTGCCATCGCCGGGCCGGGAGAGAGCTAATGGCCTATCGGTGGTGGCCGGCGACTAGCGGCACAACTGCAGGTCATATTGAATAGAAAACCAAAAAAAAGGTGGAACCGATTTTACCTCAGGTCGGTGGAGGAGCGCCAAGGAGGCCGGGATGGAGGTGTGAGGAGGCGGTCATGGCCAGGGCGGAGTTGTAGTGGCGGGCTGAAGCCATGCAACCAGTGGCAATGGCAAATCAGGGTGAAACAAAATCGAAAGGGGTTATGACAAAAATGGGAAAGATGGAGAAAGAAGGCAGTGCCGACTGGCACCCACGCCACAGTGGCGGCATCAGCAGCGCCAAGCTGAGGCCAATAGGGCAGAAGTAGGGGGCCGGCACCTATGGCACTTCCCGCCTCACAAAGGGAAGGGCTCTACCCTTCCCCTATTCTGCCAATAGGTCGGATGCACCGCGCCTTATCTGTTCTTTTTATTTTTTATTTTATTTCCTTTTCTCTCTCTCTTTTATTTCCTTTTCTCTCATTTATGCCATTTCTGTTCTCCTGCGTCTCATCCTACTTTTGCATCGAGGCTCATAACTTGTGACTAAACACTACTCTCGACTTTTATGGTCACGAATATTACAAATACAGATACACTGAAGCATTAAATTTCTTCATCAAAAATACAAGCAGAAAACTCCATAACATTGCAGAAAAAGTACATAATAATTGCAAAAAATGTAAAAAAGTTAGGGATGTTACAATAGGTGGGTATTTAAAGTAAATTGTGTGGTCAGTAAACTTAATATAATCTGGTATATATATGGGTAGATTGATCTTGTCAAACGTAGATTGTGTGTTTGGTGCTTAGTTTGCATGCATGGCTTTGAAGGACTATAGAAGAAACATATGTCGTAATTCTTTGACGATCGAATTTTAGTTGGTAGGCTAAGTCTAGAAAATAATGCTCATTAGTTTATTTTGAACTATTCTCTGTGATATGTGATATGATGAATACCAAGGGGGAGACCATATAAGACGTTTATATGTTATAGACCAAGTTAACTAATAGGGCCTAACTGTTGACTGGTAGATTTTAGGTTGGTTTTTTATGCAAAGTACATAGTGTGGGTATTAGAAGTGATATAGTTAGGTCTATATATGGGTAGATTAATAGGATTGTATGTCAGTGATCTTATCAAACGTAGCTTATATATTTGGTGATTAGTTTGCATGCATGGCTTTAAAGGAATGTAAAAGCATAGGCCGTAATTCTTTGAGGATTGAAGTTTTGTTGGTAGGATAAGTCTAAAAAATAATGCTCATTAGTTTATTTTTAACCATTCTCTGTGATATGTGATAGATGAATACCAAGGGGGAGACCATATAAGCAAGTTTATATACTATAGACCAAATTAACTAATAGTGCCTAACTATTGACTGGTAGATTTTAGGTTGGTTTTTTATATAAAGTACATTGTGTGGGTATTAGATTTGATATAGTTAGGTCTATATATGGGTAGATTAATAGGAGTGTATATCAGTGATCTTGTCAAACGTAGCTTGAGTATTTGGTGATTAATTTTCATGCATGGCTTTAAAGGAATGGAAATTCATGGGCCGTAATTCTTTAAGGATCGAAATTTTGTTAGTAGGCTATGTATGGACAATAATGCTTATTAGTTAATTTTTAACCATTCTATGTGATATGTGATATGATGAATACCAACGGAAAGACCATATAAGCAAGTTTATATGCTATAAACTAAGTTAATGGATAGGGCCTAATTGTTGACTAGTAGATTTTATGTTGCTTTTTCATAAAAAGTAGATTTTGTGGGCATTAGACTTGATATAGTTAGGTCTATATAGGGGTGGATTAATAGGATTATATGTCAGTGATCTTGTCAAACGTAGCTTGTGTCTTTGGTGATTAGTTTGCATGCATGGCTTTAAAGGAATGCAAATGCATAGGCCATAATTCTTTCAGGATCGAAATTTTGTTGGTAGGCTATGTCTGGAAAATAATGCTCATTAGTGTATTTTTAACCATTCTTTGTGATATGATAAATACCAAGCAAGATACCATATAAGCAAGTTTATATATTGTAGACTAAGTTAATGGATAGGGCCTAAGTGTTGCCTAGTAGATTTTAGGTTGCTTTTTCTATACAAAGTAGATTTTGTGGGCATTAGACTTGATATAATTTGGTCTATATATGGGTAGATTAAAGGAGTGTATGTTAGTGATCTTGTCAAACGTAGCTTGTGTCTTTTGTGATTAGTTTGCATACATGACTTTAAAGGAATGCAAATGCATAGGCCATAATTCTTTCAGGATCAAAATTTTGTTGGTAGGCTAAGTCTGAAAAATAATGCTCATTAGTGTATTTTTAACCATTCTTTGTGATATGATAAATACCAAGCAAGATACCATATAAGCAAGTTTATATATTGTAGACTAAGTTAATGGATAGGGCCTAAGTGTTGCTTAGTAGATTTTAGGTTGTTTTTCTATACAAAGTAGTTTTTGTGGGCATTAGACTTGATATAATTTGGTCTATATACGGGTAGATTAAAGGAGTGTATGTTAGTGATCTTGTCAAATGTAGCTTGTGTCTTTGGTGATTAGTTTGCATATATGGTTTAAAAGGAATACAGGAAGGGATCAATGATTAATTACAGACATTAATATGATTTAAATATATTTCTATCATCAACATAATTTGTTGACAAAGAGCTGCATGGGAAATTTCTTGCCCATGTTGATTGA
Source organism: Saururus chinensis (assembly GCA_035235625.1). NCBI lineage: Eukaryota > Viridiplantae > Streptophyta > Magnoliopsida > Piperales > Saururaceae > Saururus > Saururus chinensis. The sequence goes on from CP141142.1 coordinate 6,589,395, forward strand.
TTAGTTACAAAGGAATATAAGAAAGCCATTTTTGAAGCATATTAAGGCATTCCTTCGGCCTGTACTCTGGAGCCGTATGACCTCCACCCTGCATTCACCAACTGACACATGAGTAATGTTGTAATATAAGAAAAACGTTGTTGTATATTTTTTAACTTTAACTAAACTATGTTGTTACCTTCACAGTTGCAAACGTCAAATTGTTGGAGTACTGCCTTGTGTATCTGTTCAATCATAAAACAAATGAGATTGAATTATTTCTTCAAAAGTTTTTATCAGTCATGGTTATAGTAAGTTGTGTCAATATTGTTAAAAATAATGCTTGATCTTTTGTCTAATCTAAAGGTTGTGTTAGGAAGGGCATCCAAATGGATTTTATGACCATTTTCATTAGAATAAGAGCCAAACCGAGATATAAATATGAATTCCTTGCTCATGACCCTAGATAGCTGGGATGAAGTGATGATGACGATAATGATAAGGATGATGATAGTTTGTAGTAGTAAATTACAATTTTGCTGACAAACTATTCAATCTCACCCGCCAACTTGACCATCCACAAACCATGCTCTCCAATCGTCAACGATGGAGTAATTGAGAGACCTTATCCATGCTTGAGTTCCCACAAATGGGCATGTAATGTCATGATCACCACTACAAGAAGAGAGAGCTTATATAATTTTTTGAGCTAGTGGCCTGCAAACAAGGAAGAATTGAAGGGACATATTCACCTGTATATAAGAGCTCGGTAACCTCTTTGAGTAATATTGATATGATATTTTATGGTACTTGACACCTCCTTAGTATACTTTAAGTCAAGATTACACCTTATCCAGTCCTTTAATGTCCCCTGTTTATTTCCAACAATTTTTCTTATTACAGTTCACATTTAACACAACGATCCACCTATGAAGTGTGAGCACAACAATCAACAACTAATATCTTTTTTATTATTAAAAAAAATATTCTCTTCTATTATTTATATACTCCCTCTATCCTAAATTAATGGCTCTATTTGGGAAAAAAGTATGTTTCATATTAGTACTTCCATTTTGTTAAACTTAATAGGTTGCGTACTTAAAAAATAGTATTATAAGCTTATTTTCCTTCTCTTAGATATGGGTTCCACTATTCAATAAAAATTATTAATTTTTCAAATATAACTATTAATATTGGATAGAGGGAGTATTTTATTTCTTTCATTTTTTTGTGATAAAAGATTAAGGACATACTTGGTGGATATGGAGAGCCTCCCTAACACTCTGGTCATTTGCCCAGTACTTCAAGAGCACGTAGGCATAAGTCTGCCACAAAAACTAAATTTCTATACAGATTGCAAGCTAGAGAGAAAAAGAGAGAGAAGGGTAGCGCAATGGGGGAGGGAAATTACCCTACAATAGAAATCAGGAAAAGGATCCTCTTCAAAGATTTCCATGAAATATCTTCTGTCTCTTCCCATTAGTTTTGGCTTCGGGGATACAAAAGCACAAAATGGATCCATTATGTGACCTTCATTTATTCCTGACAAGCACTGCATAAAGGAAATTAATACCCATTCAATTAAAGCTAATTTATCATAATGAATATTCCCACCTTCCTACTTTAGTTTTTAAAAGAAAATTAGTTTATTTTAAAAAATTAAATAGAACTATTAATATGGGACAAAGAAAGTATGGTACAGCAATTGAGATAAAAAATACTTGAGTGGACCTCATTTACTGCGCCAACAGCATGGGCACACTCTTGCTTTTCCACATTTATGTAGTTTCCCTTGCAGTTTCTCTTAGCTACCTGAGGAGGCCATCAACATATTTGCTTTATTGAATAAGGATTGTTAAAAATACAAAAAAGAAATCTAATAAAAAAGTTCAAGTAATGGGACTAACCATAAAAAGTTCATCTGATACGAGTCCCATCCCATGTGCATATGGTATTTTTGAATTTGAATCAAATCTTGAATCTGTGACTGGATTTCCAAGGAGGTAGCCCTAGGATGACCCCAAAGAATTTAGCAATTGTAACACATAAATATTTCCTTATGATCAATCTGTTGCTGAGTTGATCACCTTAAGGTTTAAGGGAGGCACCCGCCCAGCTTCATTTTCTATTGTTCAAACGATCAAGTAATAAGAACATCAAATAAATAATAAACAAAAATATACTCCCTCTATCTCATATTAATAGTTATATTTAAAATAATAATAATATTTTTTAAACGGTGAAACTCATATCTAAAAGAAGGAAAAATGAGCTTATAGTACTCTTTTTTAAGTACCTAACAACTTCAATTCAACAAAATGGAGCTATTAGTATGAAACAAATATTTTTACCAAATAAAACTATTAATTTTGGACAGAGGGAGTAAAACATAGGATGAAAAATGACTTTCCCCAAATTCCTTTGGAAATGTAAGTCTTTGCAAGTAATCAACTTTTAATATTTCATTATCATGTAAATACAAGGGGAGGATTAGTTATTAAACATTCTTCAAATTTTATTGTTTCAATTTGTTTTTTTATTGTTAAGTATTTAGAATATAAACATGTAGAATTAGATTTTTTTCACTGAAATCTGCGGCAATTCTTTTGTAGAAAATAATGTTAAAGCAGTGCCTTGCTTAAGATTCAAATAAACAAGATTACCACTCAAAATATCGAGAGTCAAGATTGGGACGGGAATGCCAGAATAGGAGTCACCGCATATGTAAATTGGACTGGGTAGGAACTGTGGGTGGTCAGCTAACCACTACACAAAAATGAAAAATCTGTCTCGAGTAAGAATTCCTCAATTATAAATAAGAGAAATCCAGTCCTAATTCCAACATTGAGTATTAAAAAGGCGTAGCCACCTTTCTCAAAAACTGGTGTGCTAATTTAACTGTTCTAATGTCTCCCATCTCATAGTCGTGTATGCACCTTGCATATGAAAATCCAGTTCCAACAGGTGAATCCAGAAAAATGATATTGGCCACCTGGAACATTTAGTAGTGGCCGTCAAAAGCAAAAAATTGGTAAATATGAAGCTCTGTTAATACATTTGAGAAGATAATACCTTAGTCCATGAATATTGGTTCAATGTCAAAGTGGGCAAGCTTCCATTGTACTTAGCTTTGTTGATTGTCAAAGGACCTACAAGAAATCCAAATGAACACGCTAGTATTACAAAAAAGTTTATTTTTCTTAATTTATGTTTTTTTTCTCCGGAATCTTGGTGTGGTGAGCATTTGACTGAGCATTTTTATTGCTCCTCCCCTGACAATGAGCCAAGTGTAATGCTACGCATGAGAGCCTTTGATCTATGAGATTAAAGGCTCACATCCTAGGGCACTGATACTTAACTTGTGATAGTGTGTCCTCCGTCAATCTTAAAATACCAAGGGCCATCATTTGTGACTTATGGTAGGCTCATTGTCAATTAGGAGCATTGAAAATAGAAGATTGTTTTCCTAACTGGATTTTCATAACCAACCAATATGGGGCTCAGGCCGATATGAGGGTCAGGATATGGCTGCTCATAGATCTTTGGTCATGGGAATGGGTACCGGTGACGCTAGACACACTCTTCAAAATGCTTCCTTTCACTGAACCCATGGAGAAGACAACAAATGTGACACCGACAATGTTTTCTCTGTTTGCTTGTCATCGTCGTTTGGTAAGCAATAAATGGATTTTCAGCGAGAAAACAACAAAGTGCGATATAGGTCAACGTCTTCTCGTGGTTGTTCCGTTGAGCCCATCGTCTTCTTCAACCACCGGATTTCTGAGTTCCTCCATATGACAACCCTTCCAACTATAGAAGAAGATTAAAGATTACTGTAGCTATCAATCAGCAAGCTAAGGTACCTATGGGTGAGATCAATTCTCAAAGGAAAAACCACAAGCTAAAAACTTGGAGATGATTATTTAACTTTGGAAGAATTAGTGGAAAAGCGGCAGGACTTAAATAAGTAGTTATCTAACCAATTTCAAACATTAGGCCTGACAGACCAGAGCAGCCAGGGCCTCCGGTCAACCACAGAAGAAGAGGGTCCTCACTGGGGTTCTGTTCAGACTCCACAAAGTAGTAGAAGAGCTGAAATTCATTGAACTCGCCCACACCCACATACCTGAAAATGAAGACAATTCCTAGTACCCGATCATGTCAGAAAAAACTTGAACAAGACCAAGATCCCCAAAACTGGACTATCCATGGTTTCTCACCCTGTCTCCAGATGGAAGGGAAGAGGACCCTGAAAGCCTGGAAGAAACTTGACAACATTCTGAGCGTCTGGATCTGCATGACTAGCAGCCCCTGCAGAGGAGAGGAAGAGAACTAGACAGAGAAAGAGGTAAGCAGATGGAGCCATAATCATGCAAGTGAAGACTGGGTTCATTGGCTATCATGAATTGATCGGGAGAAATGTGTTGCAGGTGCTGCACCGACAAACACTCTGTTCCATTCTCTCTGCGGGATTCGGCAACCAAACAGACCCTCGTGGCCATACATTCACCATCAATTCTAGGATAATCATATTTTTAAATAAAATATATACATAAAAAGCTCACATTTTGTTTGGTCTTAGTCTCTAAGATAAGTAGACTGAGCTTTGTGTGGGGCTCATTTATCAAGTCCAATAAAAACCTCATGTGCGAGACTTTGTGGTGTTTTTCTTTTGTTGTTGTGTATCATCCTTAATCCTAATCCTAGTGGTGAAGCTTAATGCACCAGCCAACCACGTACCACTCACCTCTGGCTATGACAAACGGCGTTAAACAAAGTTGACTTTCTTCTTCCTCAGTCAAGTGCTAGAGCGACCTTGTGCCTGTTCTTCTCTGTTTTTGTGATCGGCCTGCGACGAGATCGATCAGATCAAGGAAATTTTTTACAGCGATTTTATCGATCTATAAGTCTGAAAATCGATTGATCAAGACATAAAAATTACTTAATTGTCCTTCTATTGATCAATCAATCGTTCCTGGATTGTTTGATCTATCAGTTTAAAACGCAATAGATAGAATTGCAATCATTTGAACAATTGATTGCCCTCCATCGGTCTAACAATATTTTTCAAATAATTTTAGTTTTTTTTTTGTTTTAAATGAAGGAATGAGTGTCTTTAAAAGGAGATTCGTCCTAAAGTCATATTGAGAGAATTTTTTACCCATAAAACACTGAGATTTGGATTTTTTTCTCAAAGTTTTCATCAAAGTACCTTATTTTTCTCTTTTCTGCATAAGTGTTGTTGACCGGTGTCCACAATGGTCTGGCAGGCTGGTAATGAGAAGGGAGCAGTACAAGATGGCTAAAAAATGGGAGAAGGAGCAGCATGGCCACTAGAAAAGAGGAGGTAGGGAAAAAGTGAAGATAATTAGACAATAAATTAATAATTCTATATTTCAATTAAGGCATAGCTCTTATATTTAAATAGACGAACTAGTGGGCTTACTAACAAAAACCTAAAAAGCCCACTAAATATTATTTAATATAAATAACAATTAACTTCTTAATAATTATTAATTAACTAATAAACCCTAAACAACCCTATGACCTAAGCCCCCTTAGATAGATCATTTTCGATACATAACATTCTATCACGCTTCACTTGCACATTACCTCGTCCTCAAGGTGGCCTAAAACTCTAAGCATCGAGCCGACCATAGCTCTACTATGAAGCATCGAGCCGACCATAGGTAGATGGTAGTTAAGAAGATAAGGAACCGTGTGTAGTGGGTAACACCACGGACACTGAATCCAAGGGCATGGTATCTCCATAGTTAGCTGGCTGAGCAACATCAGAAAACATGGAGAGCCTGGCCTGGCTAAGAAGGTGGCCTGCCACGGAGTTTGGGTGAAATCTGTGTGAGTTTGACACAACCCAGAACTGGTAGAAATAGGTAGTGTATAATTGACCCACAATGGCTCTTCAAAGCAAATACTGTGAAATTGGCAATTAGACCCACTGTGGACCCATTAGTTGGATGCCACCCAATCCATCTCTTGCATGAGCTGTACAAAATTTTTGATTTGGAGCTCGATAGAGAATTAGGAAAATAGTTGTCATTGTCCAGCAGAATTTGGAAAATATGCGATGTCCGAAGCAAAAAATCTGGCAAAAATTTTGGGAGGTAGTTTGAGGCAGTGACAGAAATCTCAGCAACCCAAATCCATTCGTTCAGCAACCTACGTGAGGAGGTGCTTGCGGTGGAGATAGAGGCACATCGCACCGGTGACTGGAGTGCAGGCCGCTATGGCAGCAAGAGGGGGGGAAAGGAGGTGGCTTGGTCTATGGCGGCCAAGTCCGATGTCCTGCGTGCCCTCCATAATCGCATCCTCCTTCACCGAACAAGGAAATCCAAAGTTCCCCATATAAGGGGTGAGCTCGCGAAAGTTCTGGCTACTGAGGCTTGACCATTGCTCTCCAATGAGAGATCCACAGTCGAAGTCTACCCAGCAGGAACACAACCAAACCAAATGCCAGCAGAGCCGATTCTGACCCTTGGGGTCTCTGGTGCCAGATTTGTCACAGGTTGCTGGCTGTGTTGTGATTCTAGGGCACCCTTTTTAATGACCTAGAACGCCTGCCACTCCCACCGTGCACTCTCAATTGCCAAAAGTAGGTCACTGGAGGGGCGGCTCCGATTGATGACAGGAACGCTAGAGACCATGGGCGGGTTCCTGCAGAACACTAGGCGGGCATTCCGAGGCTAGATGAACTGAGAGGAGAGGGTGGAGAGGCAAGCTTCGAGAAAGGTTTGAACTCTTTGGGGATGGTGGACGGCGTCTTCCATTCCCATCAGACGCAATGTGATGAAGAAGACCAAGTAGTGGGTGATGGGTCCACTACCGATGATGCACACATGGGTCCGGAGTGTCTGATGGATAGTGGGGACAGTAGTGTACCAGGTGGCATCGTGGGATATCATGTCCGACATAAAGGTGGAGGCGGAGAAACGGCCAGAGGCTGGGAGGGCGATGTGGGCTCCAATGGAGAGTGGGGATAGGAGTCTGGTGAGGAGGCCGTGGACATGGAAAAGGGGGAAGGACTAGGACGGATGAGTCAGACTCGGCGAGTTTGTAGACCAACTTGATGTTCCAATGGTGGTGATGCAGTTGTCACAATCTATAGTTTGGGATGGTGAATGATGACAGTACGCCATGGAGAGGTGTTTGGACGGAGATACATACCCAACAGAGGTAGTGACCAAGTTCATGCATGGATGTGGGTAGTAGGGGCGATGGATTTGGCAATGGTAGTGGACATGCATATAGCACCCATAATGAGTCTCTGATACCAATGTTGTGGACCAGTGTCCACAACGGTTTGGCAGCCCGGTAATGGGAAGGGAGCAGCATAAGATAGCTGGAAAAGGGGAGAGGGAGTGGCATGGCCGACAAAAAGGAGGGGGAGGCAGGGAAGAAGACAAGATAATTAGATAGTAAGTTAATCATTCCATATTTCAATTAGGGCATAGTCCTTACACTTAAATAAACGAACTAGTGATATTACTATCAAAAGCCTAAAAAACCCACTAAATACTATTTAATAGAAATAATAATTAACTCCCTAATAATTATTAATTAACTAATAAACCCTAAGCAACCCTATGACCTAAGCCCCCCTTAGACAGACCATTTTCGGTACAAACCAATAAGGGAAGACAATATTTGGCCTATTGCTCCAAAGGAAAAAGAGGCTTTATCTTCAAGAATGTAAGTTGTAGATAAAGGAAGTAAGCTTCACTATATCTTGAGAATGGGTTTGCGTAATTCCCAATTACACACCAAATTTCAAGATTGGTGGGGGCAAATATTATTTTTAGTAAATGAAAACATGCCTTGAAGAAAAGTGTGATCTAGTGTATTTCCTACAATGAATTCTAGGATTTGAAGTGATTTCTACAAGGAATTGATCAAGCTTTTCAACCACCATACTAGTGTAAAGTTTGGAGCATTCTTACCATCGATCAAGTCACATGGTATGAGACATTTCACCACGAACAATCTAAAAATAGTATTTCGACTTGAAGAAATAGAGGACAACAGCATAGCCAAGTCATCTCCATCACAAAACCAAGAGTTTCATCAAGCTTGAACGGTTTGATGTTGGAAACTTTATACATTGATAAAGGAAATTACAATTCTTTTTCACTATGTTGAAGATCGCTTATGCGCTCACTACTCCAAAGCCCATTGAAATTGATAATAAAATGGTAGCACAAATATGTAAATGTGCCAAATGGGAGCAAGATGATTATTTATGCAAGGGTCATATTCTCAATGTCATGTTCAATGCCCTATTTGATCTCTACCAAGGTGTTAAATCTGCCAAAGCTATATGGGATAAATTTGAAGCAAAATACCTCACGGAAGATGCTACAAGTAAGAAATTTTTAGTTAGTCAATTGCTTAATTTCAAAATGATAAATAATAAATCTGTCATAGAACAATTTCATGAGCTCCAATGCATATTGAATCAATTCAAACTTAAGAAAATAGTGATGGACAAATCGATTATGGTCTCCGCCACAATAGAAAAGTTACCTCATTCATGAAAAGACTAAAAAAAGTCTTAAGCACAAAAAGGAGGAACTTTCCCTTGAGGAATTAGCCACCTACCTCAGGCTTAAGGAAGGAACAACAATTAGTGAGGATAAAGAAGAGTACAACAACTCCAATGTGCATGTCATGGAAGAATGGCAAAACTCCAAGAATGTCAACAAGGGTGGACAAAACATTCAAAAGAGTAGCAATTGCAATAACAATGTATACCAAAACAAGAAGAAAAAAGATGTGCGCTTCTATTGTAAGAAGTTGGGACATTACAAAGTTGAATGCCGCTTCCACTTAAAGAAGAAATATACACAAGATACTAAAAAAAGTATGTTGTTGTGATATCCAAGGATAATAACCTTGATTGCGATATTTCTTGGTGGATCGTTTTAGGGTCAACATGACATGAATGTAAAGACAAGACATCATTTGTGACATAAAAATATGGATGAAGGCATTGTCCTCTACATGGGGAACTCTTCAATGGCGCCAGTGAAAGGCAAAGAAAATGTGGAACTTGAATTCACTTCCAGAAAATATTGACTTTTACCAATGTGTATTATGTGCCTGAGATTAGGAAAAAACTTGTAGCGGGAGGACTCTTGAAAAAGTTTGGATTTAAGCTTGTGTTTGAAGCTGATAAGTTTATGTTATCTAAAGGTGAAGCCTTTGATGGAAAAACCTATTTGTAGATTTCAGGTGATCGATAGCCAACAAGCCTTAATAATCCGCTAAACTAGTGAAGGTTTACCAGCAAATCACGACTCTTTCAACCCTATTAAATTTCTCGGTCCCCCATTTCCTATTTACCTACCTATTAAAATCTCTCACCCATACCCCATTTTAAAAAAAATTAACTTCACTTTACCCCACCTTCCCCTCTCCTTCTTCGTAGATTGGGCACCAGCTAACACCGTTACCACCGTTGACAACTTAAACTTAGCCCCACCTCTTCCTTTCCATTTTCATCATCTCTTCTCTCTTTTCTTCCTTCTATGGTCACAGCCAAGTTTCTAGCCAGACCTGGCAGCAACCAAATCTGACTAGCTGTGGCGGATAAGCTTGGCCAAGCTCTAGCCACGGCAGGCCTAGCTAGGCAGCGAAGGCTAGTGAAAGTCGCAACCGAGAGGCCCAGCATGGCTCTTGTTCACTGGCATAGGCCAGGCCTAGTTCTGGCTAAGGCCTGCCTAGTTCTGGCTACGGCCAAACCCCTAGTCGAAAAAAAAAAAAAAAAAATAGAGACAGGGGGAAAGAGGAAGCTTTTTGTCATCGTCGCCGTGCTACCTTGCTTCACCGGAATTGGAAAAGAGCCTAATTTTAGGTCCAGGTATTCGGGGTAGCAGAGAAAATTAGTTGGAGAAGAATGGGGTACTTAAGTAAACATAAAATTTAAAGATTTCTTACTTCGTTGGATGGCTGAAAAGCTTGCTGGCGTCACAAATAGCCACGTTCTAAGAATTATTCGGATATGACATTAGACATGAAAAAACACATGGAATGTCACATCATGATCTAAACTAAAGTTGATAATCCAGCTTGGTAGTCTCGTCTCCATATGCAAGTGTGACAAGGGGTCATAAAAAGGGAAAAGAAGCAAACAAAGAGGTGAAAAATGGTTTGGGGACCAAATTGTCACTGGATATGTGGAGGAAGTGAATATGGAATCTATTGGAATTTTGATTCAATTTTCAGTTTCTCTTTTATTATTTTTAGGTGATCTGGAAGCCTCTCATTATTACCCACCTTCTTCCCCAGTTCCTCAAAAGAACCAAAGATAGTATCATTTCACAAAAGAAAATAGCTAGCCAGTGAACTACAGCACTGGCCAGCCCTTCTCTGAACCTAAGACAATAACACTTGAAGCAGCGACTATCATACGCTCCCTCAATTACTGGAGTTGAGGGCTTAGCCTTACAACATTAACTATAATCAGGGTGAGCCTTTAACCTTATTACATTAACTATCTTGATTTTTAGATATAAAAATATATTTTTTAATTTGAATTTCTAAACCCATGTTATCAATTTCATACCTCTATAGCCAGTTTGTTGTTTATCTCATTTTGCTTGAACTTGCCACATGGGAGAGACCCCAATGTCTTGCCATTTTCTTTTTCTTTTTTTAAAGTATTTTGAAACTGGGCATTGAATTTTTCACTTTATTTTTGTCATAGGAGACCCTTGAAGGCAACTACAAAGAAATGATAAGACAAGAGAAGCTTTCTGTATTTCCCAATAATTCATATATGAAGCAGTGTGATTTAAATTTTGAAAGGTAGTTTACATAGAAATAATACTTCCTCTGTCCGATAATAATTGTCTGAATAAGAAAATATAAACTAACTATTTAGTGTTTTTATTTTAAACACATTACTGTACAATAATTTTTATACTTCTTCCATCCTAAATTAATAGTTTCACTTGGGAAAAAACTTTGTTCCATATTAATAATTCCACTTTGTTAAATTTAAGTAGTTGTGTACTTAAAAAATCTATTTTTCCTTCACTTAGATGCTGGTTTTACCATTTAATAAAAATTATTTTTTTAAATGCAACTATTAATATAGGGTAGAGAGTATAAAATAACTCTGTGAGGAAAATCTGAACAGAGACATTGAGGGGGGAAAATGAAAAATCCGAATGTATATTTATAGAGCACTAGGGCAGTTTCATTAGTTTGGAATTAGAAGATGATGGCCTGAATAACTGTGGAGTTTTAAATGATATCCATTTCCCTTAAAGGCCACGTGAAATTGTTTTTCAGGGTTTCTTACGTACCTGACATATTTCGCCTTATCTAAGTACATGGCCAGTTGCCAATTATCTCATCGGCATTGAAGAATTCTCACATGCTCTCTCATTTTTGTTCCACTTCCACACGTGTATCAATACGTATAGGTTAAACCGAGGATACAAGAGAGTTCAGCCCACAGACATCTGAGCTCAATATATATGGGCTCAGCTGCTAAGTTTTCAGCCAGTCATTTTCATTCGACCTAAGTAAGAGAATTGCCTGGCCCCTTTCTCAAGTTCACAATGTATCCCTTTTTTTTAATGTGAGAAATTAGTTATAAAATTAAAATTTTAGAGAGAGATTAGTTAGAACGAAGAGGTAAAGGGATTGAACGTTGCATGTTGCTGGATTCATTGGTTTCAACACAAACCATAGTTATGTTAGACACTATATATTTCCTATATGCAATTAAAAAAGGATGGAACCATTTAAGAAGTGATAGGTACTCTGGTAAATCACCATCTACTCTTGATTAGAGTGTAGCACAATTTTCACGTCATTATTTTTTAACTAGAGCTTAGAACCCTGATTAAATTCTTATGGAGGACTATATTAGCACCTCATGTTGTACTAAATGAAACTTCAGCTCAGTAAGAGACTACAAGGGATTGTAAGAGAGCCATCTCTGAAGCATATTAAGGCATTCCCTGGGCTTGTACTCTGGAGCTGTGTGGCCTCCACCCTACACAGTCCACACACCACATTAAAATGTGAGATATCTTATGCTATGATGATCATCTTCAGCTTACTAAGGTTGCATTAGTTAACTTTGATGCGGAAGTATCTTAATGCTGAAAAGTGTCTGAATGATTACCGCTTAAAAATGGAGGGGTAACCATTCATATATTTCCAAGGTGAAATGCGGCAAATGCCCGACTATGTCAGCTATTCAGACGTTGTCAAGCACCGACAAACAAACGGGCTGAAACGCCCAAAAATGGCACTTATGATGAATAAGTGCCATTCAGGGTTATCAAAACACAGTCTAAAATGGTTTTCTTTACCTTTATAGTTGCAAAAGTCAAGTTGTTGGAGTATTTCCTGGTATACCTGGCAAATCCATATAATTATGCAGCTTACTGTTGAAAACAAGAACAAGGTACTGATTCTAAGATTGATAAAAACTACTGTGAAGTAGGCTCACCCGGCAACCTGTAGGCCATCTACAAACCATGGTCTCCAGTCATCAATGATCGAATAATTAAGAGACCTTATCCATGCTTGAGTTCCCACAAAGGGGCATGTAACGTCATGGTCACCACTGTGATGAAAGAATTTATTCATGAATTGTACCAAAAGAAAAAGAAGAACTATTTATCCGGGAGGATAAAAACAGAGAGAAATATCACCTGTAGATTAGAGCTCTAAAGCCTCTTTTGGTGAGATTGAGATGATGTTCTAAGGTGCTTACCACATCATTTGCATATGTTATGCCATAGTTGCACCTCTTCCATTCTTTCACTGCCCCCTGCTTGTTAGAATATTCATCCCACCACAGTTAACGCAGTTTCAACCAACTCAGACTTAAGCAAACAAACATACCTTTTTGATATGTAGAGCCTCTCTTACACGATCATCATTTGCCCAAATTGCAGAGAGCATGTACACATAACCCTATCACAAATCCAAAATATAGGTTTTATTAGAATCAATTGGCTACCCAATGGGGAGAGAGAGTGAGAGAGAGAGAGAGAGACCCTGCAGGTTATATCAAAAGAAGGGTAATCTTCAAGGTTTTCCTGAAGAAACCTTCTGTATCCTACTAGTGCTTTTGGCTTCGGACTATAAAAACCGCAAATTGGTTCCAATATGTGAACTGTATTAATTCCTATCATGCACTGCATTAAGTAGAATACTACGCACATCAAATTAGTCCAAATAAATTAACACATTCAACAGCTCAATGTGTAAATGAAATGAACCTGATACGCTGCCCACAAAGCTTGGCCGCATTGTTGGTCAGCATTGTTGATGTAGTTACCATTACAACTTTTCCTGGCTGCCTGAGAATCATTGATCACAAGTTATTCAAGATCTTTTTCAATGAAACAGAATTTATTCAATTTTTTTCTCTAAACAGAACCTCGTAGATTTCGTCTGATATTATGCCCATTCCATGTAAAAAGGGTACAACTGAATTGGTATCATATTTCGAATCTGTCACCGGGTTTCCGAGCAGATAACCCTGCAAATTGCAGTCAGATCCAAAAATGAGTGTCATATGAAAATAATCTGTCATCTGTTTGCATATGAAGTTTTTTCCCTGAATTGCATACCTTAAGGTTCAGGGGAGGCTGCAGACCAGCTTCATTTCCTACAACAGAGGAAGAACTTGTAAGGACTTGCTATAATCAAATAGAAACTAGGAAAAATATCCAACAGAGGGAATTGACGTATCCCTAAACTAAATGAACCACCAATATTCTTCTTTTTTACAGTAAATCTTTTCTTTTTTGTATTCAATATATGTTTTCTTACTCTTTCCTTGACAAGTGCTAAAATTGCTTATGTTGTACCTTTTCTACATAATATCACACTGGCAGGGAGGCAGATGCATTATGATTTTTCTTTTCTTTTGACAACATGATTGTATCTCTACAGTGGAATGTTCTATTTGTTGGATCAAGTATGAGCTCAGGCCCATGTCGGTCCACTTTGCTCATAGTTTGGGCGAGCCGGTACGGGCCACGGTGTCCAAAGATATGAGGGGTAATTATGCCAACCACACATGAATTATCGTGACACGAATTCTTATGGGACCCACATCCATCACACACGCACACTAGGCATATGACTAAGGTGTATATTATCACATTGTAGGGCCCGACTCATGAATTAATATTGATGGTCGGACCTGTGGTTAGCGAGGGGTAGACCTTGTCGCGGACTTGGCCATGTGCAAGGGCTTCAAGCCCCGCGGGCTCTGAGAAGTAGAGCTCGCTCCCCTTGTGCCAGAACCTCTAAGAAGAACCCGGTGAATTCAGAAGGAGACCCATCTAATTGAAACCCACTTAAGAATAGATGGAGGAGTATAAATATGGGTTATGAGATAGGAGGAAGCCCTAATTGAAGGGTTGCCCCCTCTCCTCTCACTCCCATCCCCCCCCCCTTGTCATGGGGACGCCCGGGGAATGCCCTCTATGTAGCACTTGTGAGGCCAAACAACCAAGCGATTAAGTCATTCTTCATCAAGGTCATGGCCTCGTGTCATTCGACCAAGCATGCATCTAACCAACAAAGCCAAGCAACGAACCCATCCGAAGGCGGATGTAGGAACATGCTGGGACCTTTCCCAAGCGAACTAGCCGGAGGGGGACACCTCCTTGTGATACACAGATCCAACTTAAGCAACCCAAACATCCGCACAATCCATTTCAGCCTAGTGCATGCAAGGGTCTTCGTATCCAACACGGCCATAAAGCCAGACAGCCACCCGACAAGTTGGAGAGCCCCATCCCCCAGCGGACGGGGCTCCTGGCATGATGGCTAGCAAGGCAACAAACCTTAGTTGCCATCCGGATAGCCTGTTGCATGGTTAGGCATCATACCAACAGCTTTGTTATTTCAGCTCACTATGTCCTCCCCTATATAACATCAGATATTTTCTTCATTTCTCTGGAGTGGCAGCCAAAGTGGCTATACAGGCATGGTCTGACCAAACTTTGCCAAACGGCCCAAAATCACTCCCAATGATACTCTAACATTATATAAGGGGAGGAGACATCTTAAGTATCCAAATATGTGCTAGTTGGCCATGTGTCCTAACATAGCCAACTATGTGTATGCATCGTTGCGTACTTTCTGTGCAACATTACGCACACATGTTGCGCAACGTTACATGTTGTGCAATGTTGCGGGCCTTCCCTACAACACCTGCACACATGATATGTAACACTATGGGCAGTTCCCACAACGCATACACACCTAGTAAATAACACTTTCACACATGTGTACACCCCATCACATATTACGGATAGTCCACTTTGTTATCCTGTGACACCCCGCCCCTTCTCTCCCCTTGTTTTTGAGAGAACAAAGGGCTGGCCGCCCTTCTCCTCCCTCTCTATTCTCCCTTGTGCGTGGTGTTAGAGGGGAATCCTCTTCCTCACTATTTTGTGGCTTTAAGAACAAGATGTTAGATGACTCCTTGCTGAGTTTTCCATCCAAGAAAAGGGTTGTTTGATGGATCTACACATAACCAAGGTATTCTTCTCCGTTGCTTAATTGATTTATGATTCAATTGAGAATGGACATTGGCGTAAAGGAAAGAGGATGTCCTGGGGCTGATTAGCCCACAAATCTGTATCTATCCTATATTTCATTTTGTTTCATCTTATGTTTGGATTTGGATGTTTATTGTGTATGGTTATCCTTGTTCATGCATTTTGTATAGTGAATTGATTTAAAGTGAGAATTTTTTATGCTTTGCGCCTCCACCTGGGCTCACCTAAAGCTACACTTCCGCTTTGGCGCCACTCGACACTATTTATGCTATTTATTCTATGAACATACATAGAGTCTCTGCTTTTAAGAGAAATAATTATATAACAAGGTATCAAAGCTACAATATATACACTAAGGATCACTACATCAAAGACATCAAAGATACTCCCTTCGTCCCATATTATAACAGCTACAATGGAAAAATAATTATTTTTATTAATTAGTGAAACCTATATGTAAGAGAAGGAAAAAGAATTTTTTCAAGTACCCAACTACTTAAATTTAACAAAATAGAGCTATTAATGTAGGGGGGGAAATTTGCCAAATGGAGCTATTAATTTAGGATGAAAGGAGTACTTTCTCCTTTTCTTTGTAATTAATGTTAAATAGTAAGGAAGCATGGATACATCCAAACAGGTGTATTCATATCATCCCGTATTGTATCTTTTTAAAAAAAATTAGTATATTATCGTATTTGTATTGTATAGTACCCGTATTTGCTATCTGTGCTTCCTTCGTTAAATATTATGTAGGCTACTTTTTCTTAGACATTTTTTAAGTCAGTTAATTTTTGTTTAAAGTCAAAAGTATATTGATTGAGAAAATAAATTGAACCATAAAGACAGAATTACCAGTCGCAATATCAAGAGTAATAACTGGGACGGTAATGCCAGAATATGAATCACCACCGATGTAAAGTTCGTTAGAAAGGAATTGAGGATGATCAATTAACCACTGCATAGAAAATAAACGAACATACAGTAATTTAGCAGTCCTTATGTTATACCAAAGAAGGATGCACTTTTTGTACTCTTTTTAATCTAATTTTCTGCGCAGGATGAATCACCTTCCTCAGAAATTGTTGCACTAGTTTAGATGATTTTATGTCTCCCATAGTGTAATCATGTATGCCTCTCACATATGAGAATCCAGTTCCAACAGGTGAGTCCAGAAAAATAACATTTGACACCTGAAAATATACTGCATGTTAAAAGCAGTAAATGGGTAAATAAGAAGTTACTTCTAACCTGTAATTACCTTGGTCCATGAGCTTGGATTTAACGTCAAAGTGGGTAAGCTACCATTGTACTTTACCCTGTTGAATTGCAAGGTGCCTACAAAGAAACAAAAACATACATACAGGCCGCAGAAACGTAAATGACATGCAATATGTCTCTAATTTGTCTGATTGCTCATAATCGTCTTAAGGATCTATCTAATTTATGGACTGTCATGTATTTTCCTTGAGAATGATTGCAAGGTGTGAAATGATTTCCCCTTATATGCCATGCTTTTTTCCCTTCGGTCATTTTCTTGATGCTGATGGGTTCTAGACTTTATAACTTTCTCACGACCAAGCCAAAAGCTAGGCGCAAGAGCTGACATAATCAAGCTCGGTAGGGAACTAGACGAGATAAGAAAGTCTAGTAAGGAAGCCATACATGCCTTCTTTTTCAATGACCATCGCCATCTCCCCTACTTTGGGGTAGAGTTTTTCATGCTATGAGCCCATGCGTTATGCACGTTAGCTTCATTACCACTGATGTTAATATACACTAACATGTGCGCCATCAATATCACGAATAAAGAACTTTTATATGTTTTTTGTATTTGGCTTATTATCATAGTAGAGCATGAAAAACTATTTCCTCTTTAGATGGGTGAACTTATGGTTGCAATTTTCCATTCATTAGAAAGTTATTTAACTTGATAGATTAAAAAGGAAGGATGATGACCGGAGGAGAACAAGGATGGACGAATAACTTCACTTTTGAAAATGAGAACTTTGAAAAGAAGAACACCCCCATGTGAACAGGGACGAAGGCAGGGGGCTAGGCGGGGCCATGGCCCCCCCTAGCCAATAGAAATTCACTATTTTTTTTATAGCTCAGACCATAAATCACATTAATTTTTCTATTGAGTTGGGACCACATGCCCCCCCCCCCTAATCTATTTGTATAGCTTGGGCCCCCCTTAAACTCCTTCCCTAACTCCGTCCCTCCATGTGAAACAATAGAACACCCTTATATGCCAACTTTTATCCGTTCAGTCATTTTCTTGATGCTGATAGATTCTGGACTTTCTTAACTTCCGCATGAAGAAGCCAATAGCTAGGCATAAGAGCTGACGTAACCAATTCCAATAAGTCTAGAGAAGATGTAACTGGTAGTGGTAAGCTAAGTCTAGTAAGGAAGGTAGACCATCGTTTGGGAGGGTTAATGAAAAAGGAAGGATGATGACTGGAGTTCAGCATTGAAGGATGACTTGGTACATGAACAATATTTTTTCTTCTCTTTTGGAAATGCGATTTTTGAAAAAAGTGAAACAATAGAAAAGGAGAGGAAAAATATGTTTGTTCGGCCCTCATGAAGCGGAAGTAAATGTTCGCCAATTGAGAATGAGCCAAGTATAAGAAAAGTATAGGAGCCCTTCATTTTTTAGATCAACGGTGGATAGACTAGTGTATATTAACGTCAAATGCGTAATCTATTATATATTCAAAATGCTAGGCATATTATCCTTATGAAGATAGAAAATGACACCCTCATATGTGAACCGTAGGAGTGATTTTCAGCTACAAAAATTTGGACTCATTTTTATCTGTGGTACCATGCATAAGCTTCTAAATATTCATGGGTGAGATAATATGGGGTTCACAGAAGAAAACCCCATGGAACCCTTTTAGGGACCCATATTAACAAATTCAATTCAGCTGGTGAAGTTTCATAGGGGGAGTTGTTAGTGATGTTTTGTCCGCCATTGATGGCCCCGGATTGATGGCGCACAAAGAAGCACATAAAGATTGCTGAAAATCATACGATGTGCGCAACCAGCAGATTTGAATTCCATGCCTATACGGATTGTGGGGTGGATAACATTTCAAAAGAGAAAAATTGTTAATTGTAAAGAGTCGGTTTTACCAATAGAAAACTAATGAAGCCATTTTTACCAATCTCAAACATGAACCCTGACAAAGCTGAGCAACCAGGGCCTCCAGTGAGCCAGAGGAGAAGAGGGTCCTCCTTGGGGTTCTTCTCAGACTCCACAAAGTAGTAAAACAGCTGATACGCATTCAGTTCGCCCACACCCACATACCTGAATCCCGGTATCGGTTTATCAGAAGAATGGTTTGGAGAAGAGACTGAAACTTGCATGAGCTAGTATATATAGCAAAATGAGACTGGTCATGGTCTGTCATACCCGGTCTCCATGTAAAAGGGAAGAGGGCCCTCAAAGCCCGGAAGAGAGGAAATAACACTAGGAGAGTCTTCTTGTGCATGCGTAGATGCCAACACCGAAGAGAAGAGGAAGACCAGACAGAAAGAGATGGAGGCATAATTTGGTGTTGCTATCTGAACATCTGCCATTGTTAGAGGTTCAGAGAACGTTGCTCAGTGGCAGCAGTGGAGCAGAGGGGAGCAGGCGCCCCTGAAGCTTGTAAATTGGTAGACACAGGCGCAAACTTATAATTGAAGTGAAACCTAAGTTTACCCAGCGACTGTTGCTTATCGTGGTAGGTTAGGAGAAAGTATCCAGTAGAATGGTCTACCATGTGGCTGTGGATAGATCCATTTATTTTTTAACACGTCAACTACCGTCTGTATTTGAAATTACTTATGCTCGGACATGTAGAAAACTAGAAATGGTTAAAATATATTAACCATGAAGTGGACCTATGCACTACGTCTCTAGTGCAACGCTGTATAATTTCTAGTGGTTTAGGGCTTCAAAAAGACATCAGCAATTACGTATTTTGACAGGGACTTCTTTGTATTCTGAAAAAAAATACAATTTCTAGTTAAAACAGTCAAGTTCTTTTTTCTGTTTTTATATCAATTTGTCTTTAGCTTTTGTTTATCTTTTCGGCACTTAGGTTGTCTTCATAAGTAATTAATACGATGTGACATGCAACAAGAAGCTCAATATGGCAAGACTCAACTTTTCTCCAATTGGCCCTTTTATTTCTATAGAATATGGTAGACGGGGCACGTCTAATCCTCGTTTGTTCATTAGTTCCATGTTCTTTTTTGGACCTTTGGAAGCTCGCAAGGCCTATAACCTTTGATGCGACAAGTTCAAATACCGTCTCCACAACTTTTTTTAGGTAGAATTTTTTTCATTATTGATATCTCTTTTTTATTATTTGGGTTACCAAATTAAAGAGCAATTTAGATTGTTTCATTTTTTTTAGGAAAAATTTTCTTTACGTCCTAATTGCTGCTTCTAATAAGTGTCTTGTCTCCATTAACTGTATTTACTCTAGCGTATCCTACTTATAATTTATATTCTACTTGTAAGTCCTCTTGTTTTACTTCTATGTCATTATATTATTTACAAATTCAAAATTACCCTTCGTAAGATCATTCCTGATCTGCCATCGTAACTTCTGCTTGTTGATCTCTATAGCCGCTGGCTTAGTCTTAGGGCTTCTACAAACATTTTTTTCGCCGTGAAGACCTTTCTTCCACTAGTTTCCGATTTTGGCCATATCGATCAGTTCTCTCCTCCATTTGTTCCTATCTTGCTAAATAAATAAAAAATTATCCGTTGGCCAGATAATTAAAGGTTGTGGAGGTCGACGCAATGAAGTCAGTTAAGATACGGCAAATCATCAACACCGGAGGCAACCCGGTTGTCGATCTAGTCACCAAGAGTGTCACCGGTCCGCCATCCCAACAGCGCATTCAGCAGGATCTATGATGCTCTAGAGCTTTTCGACAATGACAAGGTGGCTTCTCCATTTTTGAGTTGTATATATTTCTTGTGAGTTCTTGCGAGTTCTCTCCACATCTTGGATCCATATAATCAACATTTTTGGTGTTGTGTGCTTGAATTTATTCACATCATGGGTACAAGATAATCCTTGCATTTACACATGATCTCTTCCTTGATTTAGTCCACTTCTACAGTCTTTCTTAATGGCTTTAATTAAAAAGTCAAGTGTTTCTTCACAACAGTTTGGTCTATTTGTGGATTTTAGATTATGTTATGCTTATTGAACTATTATAGTTGTTTTGTTTTTTTATAATTATCAAGGGACATAATGTTTAGTCATATAGAGAATTAATTTTGTTGGGTAAATTAACAAGTAAAGAATAAGGTTTGGGTTATTCAGTAGTATCACAAAAGGTATTTTAATAATAGAATTTAATATTAAATATTATGATCTAAAGGTATTGAGTATATTTGATGTTGTTTTATTTATATAATTAAATAATATTTTATATTTCATTTTATTTAGTATTCATAGTAAAATAATATTATGTGAAGCTCAAGCAAAGTTATGCAATGGTGTTTATGAGTAGGCTTGAACTTCCCCCCTCTCTACTCAATGCTTGCCATTGTCACCTCCAGATTCACCCCTATATTTAGGGTTTTTCTATTAATCATCTAATTCTTGAGCTTTTCTATTCACCATAATTATGTGTTTTTATTTCATTATTTGTGGGCCAATGGACTCTTTTATGCTTCTATTGTATAAACATGGTGTTAATACTAATGTCTTTCGGGTCAATAGAAGTATTTCTTATGATGTATCGTGTTCTATGTTTTATCAAATGTGGAATGACCTAAATGCGAAGTCTATTATATTAGAATATTTTTTGGCTGGACATTCAGAATGCAATCATCTTAATAATGGCAATTTATAGAATTAATTTTTTCTTGCTTAGGAGCTGCATGTGAAGATTGTTGATGTTTTTGTCAATAATTCATCAAGGAGCATTGATTTCTGTGTGGATTAAGGAACTAGTAGTGGTACTAGTAATCAATTGATAAGTAGTAACATGCAAACTAATGATGATGTGGTTTTTGATGAAGAAATTAATTCATCCTCACATGAAAGTAATATTCTTTTGACAAGAAATTAGTCTAGTACAATTGAATCTATTGGGCAAAAGTTCGATGATGTAGAATACTTTAAGATAAAATTGTGTCATTATGCGTATTAAAAATAATTTTTTATGAGTAACTACTGAATGCAAATACAAGAAATCAACAAAATGCCAATAGTGTGTTATGCAAGGAAGGATGGTTGGAGTAAAACTTTTTATATTCATGAGCTTAATAATCAACACACATGCAGATGTGTTGTGCAAAGAAAGAAGAATCTTGTAATGCCCGCAAAGAAAGAAGAATCTTGTAATGCCCCGACCCAAGCCAGGGTCCAAAATCCACGGATTAGAAATTTTCTTCTTTATAATGAACATTTACAATTAGAGTAAATTTATATAAATGTTCATATTACATAGTTAAAGTTGGAATAAATTTAAATGGTTGAAGCTAGAGTAAATTTATAATATAATTATAATTTATTTTGGAATACTTACCAATCCTTGTTTCTCTCTGCATCCAAAAATTTCTTTTGATCATCTTTGATGAGCTTGACCACACTTTACCTTTGTTTGTTTTTACTTTCTTGGATGTTTCTTCTTCCATTGGACCGATATCTTTTCTTCTTCTTCTTTTGTATCCGTCCTCCTTTGACTACTTTCTCGTATTTATGAACAAAGTCATCCCTTTCAACTTTTCCAGTACTCTATTCCTTGTCTTCACACCTTTAACCAAAGAACTTTCCATTTGATGTTCCTTGTCCATCTTTCTCTTTCATTTTCTTGTTAATGCCCCTTTCATTGTTGCTGAAGATGGCCTTAACATAGCTGTTTCGATAAGAGGACATTCTTTTGGTCTTTCTGTACTGATATTTCCTTTCATTCCAACATTTTCTTCTGCATGCTCAGCTACCAAAGCTAATAAACTGTCATCCAAATCCAACTTTTCTTTCTCCAATAAATCTATTTTTTTCTTAAACAGTTAATTTCTTCTTGTTTGAATTGCATTTCATTGATGCGATTCAACTCCATCTCATTCTTTTTTTCTTCTTCTTTTTGAAGTTGTTCTTCAAGAATATTTCGTTGTTTCTTCTCTTCTTCCAATTGTTTCCAAGTAAATCAACTTCAACTTTTAATGCAATTGTCACTTTGTTTGTGGAAGCCATTTCTTCGCCTACAAAAACAAAAAAGATTGTTGTCATTATAGAAAAACTAGAAATATAAAATTTGATATCATAATACAATATATATTAAGATTATATTCTAAAAATACAATTATTCAATTGTATAAAGGAATATGGTAATCAAATAATACTTTATAAAGTGAATAAAATAATACTAGTTTGAGAAACAAAAATTGTACATTACATTGTTTTTTTAATTGCATTTCTAGCTACTCTTTTGCTCCTTTTTCTTTTAAAACTTTGTCTTCAAGCAAAATATTTTTCTTCTTCTCAAGCTCAACTTCTACTTTGAGTGTTTCAACCTCAATTTTCAAAGTAGTTAGCAGTGAAACTTCTGCCAAATAATCATAAAGTAATATAGTAAAAATATGCTCTTGCAAAATATTATTTCTATATAAATAAATATATCATAAAAAGAATTACCAAAGCTATGTTGAGCATGCTCATTGCGAATTTCATTAGACCCTGCATGTTATAGAAATTAAAGCATGAATTAAGAACATGAATAGATAAATAATAGATTAAAAATGTACTATATATATTAAAACTAAAAACTAATCAAATTACCATGACATAGATCAACTTACCAAAGCTAACAAAATTGCTTCTATCTGCCTCATCCATGGCTTTTTGCTCTTTTCTCCTTTGAGACTATGTAATTTATAGCAATGAAGAGAACAAATAAAGTTAGGGAATTGTAAATAGTAAAATATAATTTTGTCATAGTAAAGTATAATTTTACTCTTAATCACCTTATAATCAATTCTAAATATATATTTAATACAAAAAAATAATTAAAACAAAAAACACATTATCAACAAAAGTATATTAATAAATTTAAAAGAAATAAAGAGAGAGAAAACAACCTAGGTTTTAATTATCTAAATCAATTATCTTCACCTTCTTCTTAAAACACTTTCTCTTTATTCTTGTTTTCCTTTGAATGATATGAAATGATAACAACTCATATACAATTATACTACTTAATATATAATTAAAGCTATAATACTAGAGTAGAACACTCTTTCTGTCCCACCTAAATTCTTTAAGACAAAAGTAGTAATATTTTAATAAAGTTGATACATTAATTTATAAGTAAAAAATAAAGTTATAAATGAAACTACTTACCTACAATTGCATTACACTATTTACAAATAATATAAAGTATAATCACAATCTTCAAGTACAATTATATTCTCAAAAATATTAAAAGATCATAAAATATAGGTAATTACAACATTACCCCTTCTTCTTGCACCTCTATACGTCTAATCTTGTTGAAAAAAATCTCTCCTCAAGGTCAAAAACACATTATTTTTCATAATCTGCATTCAAATATTAGGAAGAAGTTGAGAATGCTTTATTTACTTCCATCATACTCCACTTCACAAATCTTGGAAATTAATTTTTTGTGGCTTTTTCTTTCAACTATATTTGAATGTTCGCAGGAAAAATACCGGAAAAAAAATATCTATTAACATTTGCATGTTAATGATTCATAAAAGTAAATAAAAAAATGTGTTTATTACCAATGAAACTACAACCACAACTTGTCATATCTCTAGGATTTGGCTATCTTGCTATAGATGACATTAAATTAATTCTAATATCCTATCTATATCCTCTACAAATTCTATATAAGACCATAGAATTGAAAAAGCCTTTGTGGGGGATAAAAGAGTGACAAATGTATAAAGGGTTAGTAGCCTATCTACTTCATCATCATCAAGATATTTTTCCAAATGCTTCATCTTTAAAGTCCTTTGTACAAAACTTAAATCAGGCTTTATTTTACTAGGTTTAAGTACTATAGTAACTTGTCCCATTAGGATTCCAAAAATAATTGAAATTCCTATGTCTATCACTTCAACATACTTCGATGCTATCTTAAATTTATGGACATTTTTGTTATAAAGTTTGATCAATTGTAAGCAATTTTCATCTATCTTTTTACAATCAGTAAAGCTAAGTTCATTATCTAAAAAAACCCTAAAATACACCAAAAATGTGTTTTCTCTAAAACATCTATCTTGTCTCTATTAAAATATTTCCTATTCATTTAAAAAAATTTAGAGAGGGCACACAATGTAGATATGTATTGAAGTTTTTCCTCCAATCATAAAGGCATAATAAATATCTTTGAACATATTTAAACATTTGGAATTGTAAGTAATATATACCTAACTTAAATCACCAACCATAATTATAATCAAAAGATACAAGTAATTATAGTAGTCAATATTTAATTGTATCTTTAAATTCAACTTAAAATAACAAAACAAACTAATCATTTTAAAGTATTATTATATAACTAAAACAATCCACTCATTAAACCTAAAGGAGCTAAAAGTATTATTATACAGCTAAAGTATAATAATAATTTTCAAAAATATGATACATTAGTCAATTATTAAAAAAACTAAAGTGATAGAACAAACCAATCATTTTAAAGTAAAAATATATTATTCAAAATAAAAAATATATAATGATACACTATAAATTAAATGTATGTTGAAATGAAGTAAAACTGTCACATTCATGCACAATAAAATTATACTCTTGTAATTCCATATCAACATTCTAAAGTAAAATATTAAAAACTTGTACAGTCACTAATATATTTATATGATTATAAACCTAAGTATAATGAAACTTTGAAAATACTTAGACCTAAATAATAATATTCTTAGTGTAATTGCATGTTCACTAAGAATAAAAAGGGAAAGCTGATGCAATAGCTAATAAATTAAATAAAAAATAAATAACTAATCAAGTTATATAATTTTTTTACTTCGAACATCAAAAATTACCAAGCCAAAAAAATATAAATAACCAAGCTAAATCAACCTTAAACGTAAATCAAAATTGCAGACAAAAAAATTAATTAAATAAGAGAGCAAAACAAAGATTAAAAACAAATACTGCAATCAAATAACTTATCATTAAAACTTTTGTTCAGCTATCACCAAGACTTTTAACTTATAAAACTACTTTTGACCCTATTAGTCCTGAAAACTTCATATTCTTCAGTAAATTATCTTTACAAAAAAATAAGGAAAAAACTCATGAGAAACTAAAGTATAAAATAAGTTATAAACATTACATACTTAAATTATAAACTTAAGTATAATTTTCAGAAACATGATGTATTAATCAATTTGTAACAAACCTAAAGTGACAAACAAAACAATCATTTTAAAGTAAAAATATATTCTTTAAAATAACAAAAAAGTATAAAGATACACTTGCAAATTAAATGTATGCTAAAATGAAAAAAATGTCACATACGTGCAGAGTAAAATTATACTCTTGTAATTCCATGTCAATATTCTAAAGTATAATACTAAAATATTCATTAAGAAAAAAAAGCCAAAACATTATATAATGTTTTTACTTCTAAACATAAAAAATTAGCAAGCCAAAAAAAATTAAAAATCCAAGCTAAATGAACCTTAAACATGAAGCAAAATCGTAATTAAATTGTTTTAATTAAATAAAAGAGTAGGGGAAGGATTAAAAACAAAAACTACCATTAGGAGAAGTGATAGTTAGATTTGGTCAAGGAGCTAGATCTTCGGAAATGAAGCTTTGTTTCGCTCTTCACAAAGAACTTGATGATTTTGTGGGGGATGGAGCTTTGACGTTGAAGGCATGGTGTAAATATATTTTTCTCTGGGTAGAAAAATCTCTTCTAGTCTTTTCACATCATAATCTACATAACGAAAAAGAGAATAAACAAACACAGACCAACATAAGAACGCACAATCGATTGAGCGACAAAACTTAGAAAAGTAGAAAAGGGAAAAACCTGGTGGCCATAAGAGATTTGGTACGTTACAAGATCTTCTTTGAATGCTGTTCTGAACAACAGAGGATGTTGTGTGGAACTCGATTTTTGAAAGCGAAGCTTGTTTCTGGAAGGATTTTTGAGTTTGGGCATCCCGGGGTTGAAAATGACCTAGCATGGCCCAGCTCAAATGTAATGTCTAAAGATAGTTGCTATATTCAAGAGTGCTTGATCATGTTTTTAAGGCAGCTTCAAGATTAATTGGTATAATGTAATTCAGTGGGGACTAATTAGATATTAATCACTTAATTTTGTCCTTAACGGTCACGGCCCCTTCTTTATATTTGATGCTAAATTTTTCTCTGAATTAACTTGTTATTAATATCTTCGCATAAATTAACCATAAAACGTATTATGGAATGACTCCCTCTAGCCCATATTAAGTGTCTTATTTGTAAAAAGTATAAATTTTAAGGATATAAGAAGCACTTTAAACCACAAAAAGATAAAATCATAACTAAGATTCTCGCATCACAAACTTAGATTTTCATGCTCCTCCTACTTGGGTAAGAAACACATTAGAAGTTTTTTACTTGGTAAGATTATGGGAAATAGGATACTTAATGTGAGAATATTTTTTTTAAATAAGACAATTAATATGGAAAAGAGAGATTATAAAATTAGAAACGTTGAATTTTCTGGGGCGTAGTACATAATGTAATTGTGTTTTTAACCCTTTAAATACTAAACTTTATTAACGTGGAATTTATTAGACCTTATCTTGTAATCTCTATTTATTAAAAATAATTTCTATCTTCGATAATTTGGCATGTGTTGCACCAGTACCATTGACTGGTTATTATGTCAATGAGTAATACATGGTAATTATTTCACGTGGTGTAGAAAGGTGAACTGATGAGTAGAACAGGCTTCTTACCAGTCATCATCATGGGACCATCAATGTCTCCTTCATGAACTCTTCTTTGAATAAAAATAGGCAGTTGATCAGCAGCCGCCAGGAGCAAAGGCAAGATTCCATGCGCAAGAACGAGGCATCAATTAAGGTTAATCAAGTTGTTCCCTTCTATTTGTCTCAACTAACGCGTCATTATAGGGTTCATCTGATTAGACGCTTTCCACCCGTTATGTTTGACATACAATTAACAGAGACAATGCAGATAATATATCTATTATCCCAGTCATATCTTACTAATTAATTCACACATATAAGTTCTTTAGTTTTACATAGAATACATTTTGAGCTGTCCTAAGCTAAGTTAAACACGAGATCTGTAAATAATTTCTCCCAAAAGCTCAGCTTTTTAGGGAAGGGAGGCATTACGTATAACACTAATGTTCAGGAGGGCTTTTACATGTAGACTTAGAAATAAGGACCACGTGCTATGATTCCACACTGAATTAAAGGGTTAACTATTACTCAAAATGGACCTATTAATAGCTCCGTTTAGTTTTTCTAAATGAATTAAATTCAGTTCATTTTGAAAAACTAAATAGATCTATTAGTTTAAGATGGTGGGAGTATAACAATAAGGTATATTTGGCTGTCATCTAAGCTTTCTGACCCACGAATATCTATCTATGTATGAGGTTTAGCACATGGCATACAACATTGTTTATTTTGACATATGGTTATTATTGAGAGAGCATGAACTATGTGACACCCCTTAATTTAAAAAATATATATAATATTTTATTTTGAAGTTTTCTTTTTCACCGGAGAGCTACCTACATATCAATGCTCGTATTAGTGAATTATGTTTTCAACTGTCGGTAGGCATCGATGTGTCAATAGTCACATTGGTAAAACCGTTATAGTTATTTTAGAAAATTGTAGGTATTTTTGTAGTTTTGGTTTCTTGGGACGGTTATACCCTATTTAAAGGAGGAAATCTCAAGATTTTGGGTTTGGGGGAAGTCTATGTGGAGTCTAAGCATGAGTGGACGCTAAGGAGCAAAGCAGTAGAGGAATCTCACCAGGAAGAGAGTCTTGAGCAGTGTCAAGGTCAGATCACTTATTCACTTGTTTAATAGATTTTTTTACATGAATTGTATTTCTTCTTTGAGTTTTTGATCTGTTGAATATATGCGTGGTATTTACTTTGAAGATTTTATTGTATGTGGTATAATAAAGGCGGTTTTATATTATGAAGGGTTTATCGTTCATTTTCATGTACAAATGATGTAGAACTTGGTGTTTGGGAAGGTTTTACTCTATTTTGTTAAATGAAATCATTCAAAGAACCAGTATGGTCTCTATTTATTTTCTTCTCAACTATAGGTAAGATTATTGACACATCGGTGATAATGTCAGTGAAGGGAGGAAAATGAATAGCATCAGTACTATCATGTTGAGTCGTGTTGGTGTTAACTAGTCACCGGAAGTTAGATCAACTCATCAATGTATTAGTTAGGTGGGCTCTCTCAGCCAACCCACTATCGATAAGGTAAGGGTTTCACATTGTCAAGATGTTGATAGTCATCAATACCCTAGCCAACATGTTGGTGATGTTACTAATGATACATTGGCACCTAAGATTTCAAGTATGAGTTATGTTAATATTTATATCATTTAATAGTAATATAATAGCATTTTTTTCTTACATTTTGATGCACAATTAAATGATATTATATATTATGTAAGGGTAATTAAGTCCTAATGCATGTGCGACATTTATATACGAGTATATTTGCGACATCGCAAATAGGTAATAGTATTTGCAATGCTTTTATCCAAGCATCGTAAATACTATTATTCTTTAAATATAACCACGATTTTATTTTTTACTATTTATGATGCTTATGTTTAAGCATCGCAATTGAGAGATGTATTTACAACACTTGGACAAAAGTGTCATCAATACTTAAAGGTATTTGGGATGCATAGTATCCAAATTTTATTTAATATGCATTTTTATTCCAAAATATATTATTTTATATATAAATATATAATATATAGCTATTTCAAAATATATAAATAATATTTTTATTCTCGTATGTATTGGATTAGGCTCATGCTCATTAGTGTTAGCCCTGGCTCTATGGGACGTCGAATAAAAATTAGATGACGCTAATAACTCATTGGACAGGAAAGATGCATTCCCCCATGCGTTGTTGAATCTCAATCTGACAGTTCTCGAAGCCCAAGCTCACATAGCAGGCAACAAATAAATTATTTTATTTTTTAAGTAATAACATATTATGGATTTATATATTAAATTATATATTTTGAATATATATTTATTAAATAAAATATCGGTATTTGGAACACATAGGCCTATGTGTCGCAAATACCCAATTTTTATTTAACATGCATTTTTATTCCAAAAGTACATTATTTAATATATAAATATATAATATATATATATATATATAATTATTTTAAAATATAAAATAATTTTTATTCCCGTATATGTGGGACTAGGCTCACGCGCATCAATGCCAACCCCGGATTTGTGAGACGTCATATAGAAATTGGACAACACACATCACTCCTTAGACAGGAAAGATGTATGCCTCCATGCGGCGCAGTTGAACCTTGATCTAACAATTCTCAAAGCCCAAGCTTATAATTAGATAATTTATAATTATTCATGACATATATGTTTGAGCGAGAGTGGGCTCACACATCAAATCTTCATCTGGCAATATGTTCAAAGTCAGGGCTCACACATACAGGCCCCACGCAAAGCTAGGGCCCACGCTAACATGCATAAGCTCATTCACACATAAAAAAGACTTATTTAATTTTATTTTCTTTTCATAATTATATATAATATATTTATTTATTATATAACTTATTATTTAATTTACATAATATATTAAATATAATTTAATATTTAAAATAACATTAATTGAGATATTTGTTAAATACGTCACAAATACTTAGTGTAATTTAATTGTGATATTTTCATCATATCTTGTATTTATATATTAAATAATATAGTAGTTTATTTAAATAAAATATATTTAATAAAATATCATAGGATAATTTATAATTATTAGCAATGTGTACGTTTGAGTGAGAATGAGCTCACACGCGTCAAATCTTGATCCAAAAGTGTTGAAAGCCCAGGCTCACACATATGGGACTCACACAGAGTCATGGCTCATGCTTATGTGTGTGAGCCCAGTCTCATATAAATAGGATTTAAGAAATTGATTTGAAATTTTTATCATAATTATATATCATTAATTTATATATTATAATATATTATTTATTTAAAATAATATATATTACATATAAATTAATATTTAAAATAACAGTAATTGTTTCATTCATATTAATACGTCTCAACGTCCCAAACATATTTTTATAAATGTTACATTTACTATTATTTTAAATATTAATTTATATTCAATATATAATATTTAAATTTAACAATATATTATAATATATATAAATATGTGTACAAAATTACAAACAAATTTAAAATTAATTTCATAAGTCTTGTTCATGTGAGATTGAGCTCACGCACATCAACCTGAGCCTCAGCCCCGTGTGGGCCCCATATGTGGGAGCCCAGGCTTTGAGCACCATCAGATCATGATATGAGAGAGGAGAGGAGGGAGAGAGATAGAGATAAGAGAGAGTGCATAGAGAGAGAGGGTAGAGAGAGAGGAGAGGAGGGAGAGAGAGAGATGAGAGAGAGTGCATAGAGAGACGGTAGAGAGAGAGAAAGGTGAGGGAGAGAGAGGATAGAGAGGAGGGAGAGGGTAGAGAATTTTTTTTAAAAAATAAGGTTATTTGCGACACTCAGTTAAGAGCATCGCTAATAGCTTATGTAGTTGCAACGCTTATTCTTATACATCACAACTACTTACGCTAGTTGCGATGCATAAAAATAAGTGTTGCAACTATATATGCTATATTAGCGACACTCTATATTAAGCATTGCAAATGGTAGAAATTTTTTTAACAAAATTTTAGTATTTAGGATGCTCATTAAAGTGTGTCATTAATAGCATAAGTAGTGGCGACGTATAAGAATAAATGTCACAACTACTTATGCTATTAGCAACGCTCTCTACTAATTGTCACAATTATTTTCTTAAAAAAAATAGCTATTTGCGACGCTTAGTAGAGAGTGTCCTTAATATTACAAATAGTTACAACACATAAGAATAAGCGTAGGAAGTTCAGAACTACATGCTATTAGCGATGCTCTTTACTAGGAGTTGCAAATAGTCTTTTTTAAAAAAAACTTTCTCTTTCTCTCTCCTCTCTCTCTTCCCTCTCTCTCCTCTCTCAACCCTCTCTCCCTTCCCTCTCGCTACCCTCTCTCTTCACTCTCTATCTCCCATCTCTCTCTCTCTACCCTCTCTCTACACGCTCTCTCTCAACACTCCCTCTCTACCCTCTCTCTCTATGTATTCTCTGCTCTATCTTCCTCTCTTCTCTCTCTACCCATTCTCTCTCTCTACCCTCACTCTCTCTCCTCTCTCTCTATGCACTCTCTCTACTCACTCTCTCTCTTCACTCTCTCTCCTTTGTCTCTCTATGTGCTCTCTCTTCACTCTCTACCCACTCTCTCTCCTTTATTATAAATTATATTTTAAAATTAATAAGAAAATTTACATAATATATATTAGTAACGTTTGCATTTGTGTCGCTAATAACCTATGTAATAGTGACATATATGCATATGAGTCGCTACTACATAGCAACGCAATTTAATAAGCATCGCTAATATATTTTATTTAATCTTTTTAAAATATAATAATATAATAAAAAATCTCCAAAAAATATAAATTAATTCCCTTCCCTCTCATCTCTTTCTCCCTCCCCGCTTTCTCTTTCTCTCTTCTTCATTCTCTCTCCTCTCTCACTCTCTTTCTCCTCTCTCCTCTCTCCTCTCTCTTCCTGTCTACCCCCTCTCTCTCTTCACTCTCTCTCTACCCCCTCTCTCTCTTTACTCTCTCTCTACCATCTCTCTTTCTTTTATTATAAATTATATATTAATAATAATAATAATTTAAAATAAAATATATTAGCGATGCTTATGAAATTGCGTTGCTAGTACCATAGGTAGTAGCGACGCATATGCATATGCATCGTAAATACCTTGGGTAGTAGCGACGCAATTTTATAAGCATTGCTAATATATTTTATCTTCATATTTTTTATTTTTAAAATATAATTTATAAAAAAAATATAATTTAATTTACCCCCCTCTCTATCTCTCCTCTCTCTCTTCTCTCCCCTCCCCTAATTCTCTCTCTTCCCTCTCTTCTCTCCCTCTCATCTCTCCTCTCTCGCCTCTCTTCTCCACTCTCTCTACCCTCTCTCACTCTCTCTTTACCCTATCTCTCCTATCTCTCTTCACTCTCTCTCCTCTTGTCCCCTCTCTCTCATCTCTCCTCTCATTCTCTCTACCCTCTCTTCTCTCTCCTCTTTCTCTCTTCACACTCTCTCTACTATCTCTCACTCTCTCCCTACCCTCTCTCTCTTCCATCTCTCTCCTCCCTCTCTCTCTTCCATCTCTCTCCTCCCTCTCTCTCTTTCACTCTCTCTTTCACTCTCTCTTCCCTCTCTCTCTTCACTCTCTCTACCCTCTCTCTTCTATCTCTCTCTCGTCTCATTCTCTCATCTCTCTCTCCACTCCTCTCTAGATCTCTCTTGACTTTTTTTCTCATTTTTCTCTCTCTTTAGTACTATCTCTCATCCTTCTCTCACCTCAGTCTCTCTCTCTCTCTTCACTCCTCTCTCTTTCTTATGCGCATCAACATGAGCCTGAGCTCTCAGGAGGAGTGGGGATAAAGTAGGAAATTATTTATTTATTTATTATATATATATAATATTAAATGAATATATATTATATCCTAGGGTAAGATTAGAAGGTGTACAAACATTAATAGATGCTATACATGAAAACATGAGTCCCTATATTGATAATACTGATGATTTGTATAGTAAAGTAGAAAGTACTTTGCATACTTTAATACAATTTTTATGAAATATCATATGGGACAAGATGAAATGAACCTACTTCTTCTTATAATACTAATGAATTAGCTATATATACAAAGAAATTTTGATTTTTTTTACTAAGGAAGAATGTAGAAATTTGAATGTTTTAGGTTGGTGGCAAACACATGGAAAAAATTATCATGTGTTGTCTACCTTAGCTCGTGATCTACTAACCCCCGATGTCTACAGTAATATCGGAATCTACTATTACTACAGAAGGCAAGGTGTTGGACAATAGGCAAAGTCAACTTACTCTTGATGTGATGGAGCCATATATATGCTAGAATGATTGGTTAGATGCAGAACAACTTGCACAAGCTCCCAAGCTAGAAGAGAAAATGGGAGAAGATTTAGAAGACATGAAAATCAATTAGTCCCTGATGTAATTTTTATAAACGGGTCTATCTGCACCTCGGAAAACCCCTCAACACCTCTAAGTGAGTAAATTTTGGGTATTTTCTTGTTTCTCCTATACCCCATCTACTCACAAAAAATTTCCCATCTCATTACCCCAATCAAATCCAACATAAACAGTGTCTCTCCTCCCATGCATCTCTTATAGTCATCAGCCTTCTTCCTTGCATTCACGATGACAAAGCTTCAAAGGGTCGTTTTTTCCTCTCCTGATCTTATTCCAAAGGTGGCATTTAGCAACAAATTTGTGGAGGATTTGTTAGAAGGAATATAGGGCAAACCAAGAAAAACCAGTATTGCTTTAAAGATTTTTTGCCCAAAAAAACAAGAACACTTTAAAGATTTTGATTGCATGCACCCTAAAAACCCAAACTACTTTGAAAGTTCTTGTAGGCATTCTTTGCATCATTAATTAGGTATTCACATTCATCCTTTTTCCCTTGTTGTTTGTAGAAAGTTCTTAGCTTTTATATAAATAGGTGTGGTCATAGCATTTGTTCTTTAATTCTTGAGTTTGGTCAGGTTCTTGATCAAATGTTTATGCTTACAACAATTTTTTATGACCAATAAGAAACTATGTGTAATTTATCTTCTAGAACTCTGTGTCTTTTTTTTCATATTGTATCTTGTGATGTGTAATCTTAGAAATCATGTTGAGTACTAAGGTCCTTCAATTCTTCATGTAAAATTTTAGCTTAGAAAGCATTTGTAGAACACAAGGAGACTATACACTATCATATGCATGGTAATTTCCACGGGGCAACTTCGGAAATGGCGTTCAAGGTG
The DNA here is from genome assembly GCA_035235625.1 of Saururus chinensis. Lineage (NCBI taxonomy): Eukaryota > Viridiplantae > Streptophyta > Magnoliopsida > Piperales > Saururaceae > Saururus > Saururus chinensis. The sequence continues at coordinate 6,624,150 of CP141142.1, forward strand.
GGCACCCTCCAAATAAGTAGGAAGTTATATATGGTAGGTTGCCACCGTGAGGGGGTAAGGCTTCTATGCATTGCACAGGATAACTTCTAGAATGGCTCTCATGATGGGCACTAGGGATGCCACTCGGGTCAGGTATATGGTTTTTAAAATTCAACTAGAATAGCTTTTTGGGTCGGGTTCAGGTTTCAGGTAATCCAACTTGGCCCAAATAAAATTATAAACATAAAATTTTAATTTCTAATGCTATCTAAAAAAATTAAAATATTTTAATTTCTTTAATTCTAAACGAGTGAAATGGATTGGGTTTATTCAAGTCAGGTCGGGTTCGGGTTACAGTTTTTTTAGGTGATTTTAGGTTCAGGTTTGGAAAAACCCGACCCAACGGCATCCCTAGTGGGCAACCCATACAATGTACAAAGTTATATATAGGGGGTACCCAACGGGATGGAGTAAGGCCTCTATGTGAACCATGAGAAAACTTTTGGAATGGAGCTCACAGTGGGTGCCCCCTACAATGTATGAAGTTATATATAGGGGGTGCCCACCGCGATGGAGTAAGGCCTCTATGTAAGTCAAGGAGAACTTCTAGAATGGCTCTCATAGAAGGCACCCCCTGACAATACATGAAGTTATATACCCCACCGCAAGGGAGTAAGGCCTCTTTGTGAACCATGGGGGGAACTTTTGGAATGGCATTCACAGTGGCCGCCCCCAACAACATATGAAGTTATATAAGGGGGGTGCCCACGCGAGGGAGTAAAATCTCTATGTGAGCATGGGAGAACTTCTAGAATAGATCTCAAGGTAGGTGCCCCCTGACAATGTATGAAGTTATATACAAGAGATGCCCACCGCAAGGGAATAAGGCCTCTATCTGAACCACAAGGGGAACTTCTGGAATGACGATCATGGTGGTCACAACCCGACAAAATATGAAGTTCTATATGGTGGGTACTCGTAGCGTGGGAGTAAGGCCTCTATGTATTGTATGAGATAACTTCTGGAATGGATCTCATGGTGGGCACCCCCTGACAATGTATGAATATCCTCACAGTGAGCGCCCACTGCAAGGGATAATTTTTTAATCTTTATTGTGAATAGAGCTACAAAATATGAGAGCTGGTTTCAAACAATTCCCTCTTAATAGATATTGTGAAAAGAGCTAGGCACAAATCGAATTGATGATACCATAAGGACTTTGTAGTTGATCAAGATGGTCATACTAAGTTGCTGCAAAGACAAAAGGATGCAATCTACAGGACATATTTTCTACTTCGCCTCAAGCAATAGCCACATTCCCTTTTGCTAGCTATCTCAATTACTTACTCTCTGTTACTAAAAAGAGATTATTCATATCAAATTGGCCAAAAAATATCAAAACGGAGACTAATTTGTTATAAAACATGTGTACTTTTATAATGCAGACGGATGAAATGCTCTCTTCATCCATATGCAACATGTAAATGAGATTCAATTCATTTCAAGCCTTCAACATTAGTAAGACGGGAAACATCCATTACTTAACTTCTTCAGGATCAGTCTCGCCACACTAAAGTATCGCATTTCTTACAATCTATAAATTAAATGGTGTAATTGATCTACATACATATCCACTAATCTAAACATCATTGAAGTTGATACAATCGGCAAACAATGTCATTTTATATGAGTTATTCAATAATAATACTTTGTGGAATAATCATAAGAAGCAATCACCAGAGCACTTCATATTATTGACCCTCTATAGATAGTCTCCACAATGTCCAATGCCCAAATCATGTTGTTATTTCCAATGCCCAAATCAATCATAATATGCTTGTTCTTATAGAAAAAACATCACAATTGAGGGTCATACAATTCATACATCAACAGCTATCCAAAAATAACAAGATAAATTAGGACAAGAAGTAGATTAAAAAGAACTTACTCAAATAAGTATCAATACTTAAAACAGAGATTAAAAAGAAATAAGGCTGGACAGTGAACCTAAACACAGAGTAAAATACAGACAAAATAAAAGTAACTAAGAAAAGCGTGACAACAATGAACCTTCAACAATATGTGCACGTAAACAAATATCTAAGCACTTTACGTAAACAAACTTTTTTGCATAAAATTGTAGCCAATTGACACAACCATCATATAACTATTTCCAACTTCCACCAATGTACTTTATGCCAATAAATAAAATCATAGTTCATAAAGCTTTAATAGTAATATTTGTCATAATAAATAGCTAAACTACGATCCATTTGCTATAGCCAACTCTGAGCCAACTACATTTGCTAGATATTTAATTGAAGATCACAAAATTCCTTTATTTAATATAGTTTCTGTAGCACTAATATTGCGAGTATTATATAAAATCAACCTTTTATCTCATCCTTCGCTTCGACTTTGCATCATACACATTATCTCTGCATTGCTGGTGATATTCAATATAGTAACTGATATAGAATTCTCCATTATTGCAAAAAAAAAAAATCAATCTAAATATTAAAAGTTTGCATAACATATAATGATAAAAACAAACAGAAGTGCCAAGCTAGCCTTTTCATTAAAAAGAGACACTTGTCCTAACTCAAAGGGGCAGATTCAAAACCTCAGAGTTAATTTTCCTGAAAATTGTCCTCAGTTTGTCACAGTAAAAAGGCAACATAATCGAACATCAAACTAAGAACTTTACGGGCAACAGCCTTTCATTCTTATCAAATCCAAACCTATCACCAAAATTGAAAACATATCACAGGAAATCCAAACATATAATTAGCCACCTTCTCAGATAGCAGTCATCGTATACATCGCATACCTAATAGAATGAGTATTCTAATAATCCCTTAGTACCCATTTTTTTAATAGTAATTTAAATAGGAGTTTTAAGGGGTATTAGAGGGGAATTATTGGGGTACATATAGACTCATTGTACCTATGTCTCCTCCGAACGGCCTTTAGCAGTACCTCCCTCGTGAGTCGTGACCACCTCGAATTCCAATCATTCGCTATGTCTTCCGGAGAGAGAAGGCGGAAGCTTTCGTCTCTTCAAGTTTTGGCAGCAAAATCCTCACACCGTTTTTTGCAAGACCACGAAAGGAGGGAACCATCTGCAGAGTGAGAAATCAAGTAATCTACGCGAGCATAAACACCTCCGACAGTGCCATTGGAGGCAGGAATTCCGCCGAGCAGGTTCTGTGCTCTCCATCCCGTCGTCGTTGTCCAGCGGTGGAATCGAGAACCAGATTGGCTTCTGTGCGGAGTCCATTGATCTTTCATGGATTCCGCCATTTCGCTTGCCCAAAAGGCTCATGCTCTGCTGAAGCACTCTCCCTCCTCCAATGCCCGGATCTTGGACCCGCTCTGCTCCAACTTCACCCCAGAAGCTGCCTCGCACCTCCTCCTCCTCCTCCAATCCTCCCGCGCCCTCACGCTCAAGTTCCTTCACTGGGCCCGCAACCGCCATTTCTTTACTCTCCGTCCCAAGTCCATTGCCCTCCACGTTCTCACCAAATTCCGCCTCTTCAAGTCTGCTCAGGCCCTGGCGGCCGACGCCATCTCCGCCGAGCCTCCTTCGTCTTTTCCCGTCTTCAATTCCCTCAAGTCCACATACCCTTTATGCGATTCTGCCTCGCCCTCGGTCTTTGACCTGCTCGTCAAGTCCTACTCCCAGCTGAACATGCCTGAGAAGGCTTTGGGCGTGCTGAGGTTGGCCGAGTCTTCCGGGTTCATGCTCTGTGTAATGTCTTATAATATGATATTGGATGCGATGTTCAGATCAAGGAGACCGCTCGCTGATGCGGAGGAGTTGTACGCACAGATGGAACAAAATGGCGTTTCCTTGAATGTTTTCACCTACAATATATTGATCAGAGGGTTCTGTGTGGAAGGCCAATTGGCGAAGGCAATGGGATATTACGATATGATGGAGTTGAATGGATGTTTGCCAAATGTGGTTACCTTCAATACAATAGTTAATGCTTCCTGTAAGCTGGGGAAGATTGAAGAAGCATACAAGTTGATTAAAGAGATGAGAAAGAGAGATCTGAGGCCTAATTTGATTACTTACAATGCGGTCTTGAATGGATTATGCCAGGAGAAGCGAATGGAGGAAACAAGTCTCATTTTAGCTGAAATGGTTGATCAGGGCTTAGCTCCAGATAGGGTCACATATAATACACTTGTAAATGGATATTGTAAGGAGGGGAATGTTCATCAAGCACAGGTTTTACTTGCGGAAATGCTTCACAAAGGTATCACTCCAAATGTAGTCACTTACACTTCTATGATCAGTGCTATGTGCAAGGCTGGTAACTTGCACAGGGCCATGGACTTTGTTAATCAACTGAGTGAAAGAGGCCTTACTCCCAATGAGATAACTTACACGTCTTTAGTTGATGGGTTTGCTAAGCAGGGTATGCTGGAAGAAGCTAGAAACGTTCTAAAAGAAATGGAAGACACCGGCTTTTCACCTTCTATAGTAACTTATAATGCCCTCGTTAATGGTTACTGTAAAGGAATGAGAATGAACGAAGCAATGGGCGTTGTTCAGGAGATGGAGGCCAAAGGGATGACACCTGATGTGGTCACTTATAGCACAATTTTAAGTGGGTATTGTAAAAATAGTGAGTTGGATAAGGCATATAGATTAAGCAATATGATGGAGGAAAGGGGTTTACTAATGGATGATGTTGCATATTCTTCTTTAATTCAAGGCCTCTGTCAGCAAAGGAGACTAACTGAAGCTCGTGATCTATTTGAAAAGATTTTGTGTTTGGGCTTTAGACCTGATGAATTAACTTACACAACTTTGATTAATGGATATTGTATAGAGGGTGATATATATAAAGCTCTCCAACTTCATGATGAAATGCTGCAAAAAGGCATACTTCCTGATGTTGTCACTTACAATGTTCTTATTAATGGTCTATCTAAACAAGCTCGAACAAAAGAAGCCAGACAGCTTTTATTTAGGTTATATTATGAGAGTCCTGTTGCTGATGAGATTACGTACAAGACACTATTCAATCATTGTGGAACCTCAAAATTCAAATGTGCAGTTGCTCTTATGAAGGGATTTTGCATGAAGGGTTTAATGAATGAGGCAGAAAGTGTCTTTGATTCTATGGTGAAAGAAAATCGGGCTCTTAATGATTCCGTTTACAACGTGATGGTGCATGGCTATTGTAGAAGTGGAAATGCGAGGAAGGCAGTTGAGATGTATAAGGAAATGACTAAAGTTGGATTTTTCCCTAATGCTGTTTGCATTATTGCTTTGGTGAAAGAGCTCTTTAGTGCAGGAATGAGTGAGGAAGTTACTGGAGTTCTACATGGTTTATTAAATAGGTGCTTGATTAGTGAAGGTGAAATCTCCAGGGCCTTGGTAGAAATAAACCATAAAGAAGGGAACGTGGAAGCAGTGTTGAATATTCTAACTGAAATGGCTGCAGATGGACTTCTTCCAAACACTGATAGAACTGCCTTCATAGCAGGATAAGCTTTTGATTCACTTTTTGTTTCAAGAAACATTATGTAGCCGCTGCACATACTCACCTGCATCCTCATATGCGGAGCCAATCCTCTTTGTTATGGCATGTTATGTTAGGATAAAAGCAGTCCTTCCCCCCCAAAAGAGCCCACAGGTTGATCGCTTCTCTTGCATCTCCATATTTTGAATGTTCTTATACCTGGAAGCAATATGGCATTGTCAGTTCCAGCTATTTTCTACTTTTTTTATGTTTTATTCCCCTTGCTTCAAAACTTTTAATTTGCCATTACCATTAATGAAAAGATGCCAATGTTCTCCATATTGCTGACAGAATCACTAAGCCCGTTGCCCATGACTGCTGTTAACTCTCTGCTTTTTGAAAAAAAAAAGAAAAAAGAAAATGCAAAGTAGTGGTGGATAGAGTTGTTGTGTTTGCTCAATATGAGTAAATGCATGGAAATTCGTTACTCTTCTAATTTTCATATGTACACCACATCTTGTCATCATGATTTCCTCCTGTTTATTGATCATTACCATGTGCTGGTACAAATGCTGCAGAGTTTTTCTTCATTCTGTATCCTATATATTTTCTTTTTATGAAATTGTATCCAATATTGTTGTTAGAGAGGCACAAGTTAGTAGTTGGTTACTAAGATTTCCTCTTGGATGTTAAATACAGGCATGTAGGAATGTAGGATTAACTGTGAATGTCAGTGTGAATGGAATGACTGTTTCATATTGCTGTCAAAATTTTCTTATATTATCTTACCTTATCTAATCCACATCAGCAGTATCGATAATGAAGTTGATTTTTTTGGGCGTTCATTTTGCAGATTGATCAGTGGAATGAAGGAAAAATTGTCTGATATTGTCCTATATAGATTTGAGCATCATGAACTTCACTCCTCCTTATCAGCCTATAATATCCCACAAGTAAGTTGGGAATTATTTGTGGCACTTCATGTGAAATTATTACTAATAAAATTCTTGGGGTAAATGTTGTCTGCCGCACGCTGCAAGTGAATATGATGCATTTTTCTTGGCACTGATATATGATTGAAGTAAGGATCTAACAAGAGGTTTTTTGACGCTATGAACAAGATTGCAAGTGGAATTTAAAATTTTTAAGCTGAAAGCTAATTGGCACCAAACATATTCTCCATTTGTTATTCTAATTTGAAGTGCTTGGCAATTTATCATTGATTTAAGGAATGTTTGAATATAATAATATAATAATTTGTACGCTTATCTGTTCTAACAGACCAGAAATTAGAGACATTCTGGAGATATTTGCGTAGGATTCATCTGTTATGTAATTTACATCAATCATTACTATCATTAATTTAGTTTCTCTATATATTTTGGAGTATTATTGGCTTAAATTAAAACATTAACTGTTTTACATCTTATTTTGGGATTTATTAATTGAGAACTTATGGGCTTATCTGGCAGATGTTTCTTGAACTAGATTATACTATCATTGTAATCAATGGGCTCATGGAAAATATCATCCATGACTGCGCCTTTGTTACAGAATTTCATTAATGTTATGTCTTTTTGTTCAAGTGATACTTCTGCTGAAAGCACACTGGATTTTACGTACTGCCTTGTCTTGTCAAAAGGAGCACACTTCTTCCTTGCATCCATTCTCTATAAGAACAGATTCATCACTGTTGCATATGAGACACAATATCCATTTTGTTCTGATTATTCCCCCCATTGTTTTTTTTTGTATTTTGTTCTCATTTTAATTTGGTCCTTGGCACTCAATTCCATTGTTCTCAAGTGACAATAGTTGTTTGAGTTTTTATAACATAGTTCTTTGCATTTATGTGGTGAAAGCTCATTATTAACTCATTACTGCATTTTTTTAGCAGAGGGAGTACACTTTTTATATTTGCCACCTGGCCAGGTTAGGAGTGGTATCTAGTAAGCTAAGTCAAGTGCTGAGTGCTGACCAGCTCTTGCACATTCACTTATGAGCTGAGTCCTAGCTCGAGTTCAAAATTGAACTTGACTTATTCAATTTTTTATTTTTCTCATATATGTCAGAGTAAACTATGGATTTATTTATTAGAAACGTCAAACATATGTCCTTAGACTAAAAAAGATATGATAATACTAAATATATAAGAAAATTTTAAGATATAATATTTAAAACGATTTTTATCATGTTAGATATTTGTAAAAAAATGGAGCCAATAAATATTCAAGTTGGCACCAAACCTGACTTAGCTAAAATTCAGCTTGGCAGGCTGAGTTTCGAGCTTGAGTTGAGCTAAACACTGTCAATCCGAAAAAGTTTGCAAGCGGATCTGGTCCATTGTTACTTCTACATTGGGCTATATTTTCAGCAAACTTTCAATCTATTTCAATCAAATGATTGTATTTTATCATTTATTTTAAAAAATGTATATGATTACTTTTGGCAGGTGAGATGCAGGGCTGTTGTTCCGTCTCTTCACAAAAAGTATTTGTCCATTATTGTTGATAGGGTGTTCTGCAGGTGTTGCTGAGAGATTGGTGGATGAACTTATATCAGAGGCCACTAGTGGCTCCAGGGTGAATATGGAAGAAAAGCTCTCTCAGTTGACTTCAGCTGTAATTGGCTTGTTGTTGTTCAACTACAATTTTGATTCACTGACCAAAAATAGTACGGTTTTTGAAGCTGTTTACACTGCACTAAAAGAAGCGGAGATCATTCAACTGAAATCTTCCCTTATTGGAAGGCAGGTCTCTTCTTAATTCAACTTTCTTACCTGAAATGTAGTTTATGGCTAAGTGTTTCATTAAACTTGCCTTTTTAAAACGGCCAATTATTTGTCTGGAAGCCACCTGGAATGGGTACTAGCTTTATGTACTAGACGATGCTGGTATTCTTCTTAGTACCTAATGTTCCAGACCTGTATTGGTGTCCAGTGTTAACAAGAGATGTGCTACCATATCTAGAGAATTCATGGAAAACCTATAATAAGGAGAATTGTATGTTTGACTTATCCACCCAATGTAATTCCTGAAAGCTTTATAGTTCTTGTTGGTTTTTCTTTCTTATTTTCTTTTGAACATAATGTTGAGTCATGTCTTTTGTTCCATTTTTCTGATCAAACTAATTTATTATCATAATGAAGTTGACTGTGTCTTTTTTTTTCTCCATTTTTCCAGATCAAATTTCTGTGCATAGACAAATTAAAGCTGAGAAAGCCGTATCCCTAATTTAGAGAACAGTTGATGATCTCATAAGAAAGTGCAAAGAGATTGTAGAAGCTGAGGATGAACAAGTTGATGGTGAGGAGTATGTTAACGAGATGGATCTGAGCATCCTAAAATTCTTGCTTGCTAGTTGAGAAGAGGTTTGCAAACTCTGATGATAGTTGTCTGTTTTTTCATCTTCTTCAAGTAATTTTATTCATCTTTGTCTGCATGTAATAATTCATTTTCCAGTTTTTCACTTGTGACTGGAAAATGGCTAAGGTTTTGAAGCTCAGGGGTGAGTTGGAGGAGAGCACAATAGGAAAACTAGACCTTTGTTGTCTCTGCATCGTTCATGACTCAAAGTGAACATTATCATTTTAATAACATTAACGAATTCTGATATTAATGATGATGCAAAGTCAACTGTGCCGTCATTACATTATTGTCATTGTTGCCTTGTGATCTCTAAATTTTTTGGCAATACCCAAACTATAATGTTGTTTAATTTTGCAAAATGCAATGGACAATTTATAGTTAAAATAGCATTAGTTTCTATTTGATTATAAAAGAAACAAGTTAGTCCTTTCTTACAAGTATATTTTATTCAAACCCACAAGCAGCTGACCCAATCAGATAAAATTTTAATCAATTAATTGATTATAACACCTTACAAATGGCTTCACTGGGCCCGGTAGTCTCAGCATCTTGGTTTTTGTGTTGAGAATGTTTGCTGATGTTGTTGATTATGTTTCTTTGTGCATGGGTGTTTATAAAATATATTTATATGATATTTATTTATATTATAATTAAGACTATGACGTAGATTTTTGTAAATTTTTATGCTAATTAGAGTTTATTTATTATTTTTTCTAAAATATATAAGTTACAAAATGTGATTATGCCAAAATATCTACTTAAGCTAATATAGGGATAAGTGAGTATATACTTAATTATAAGTGGGATTTTGTAATTTTTTCATAATTAATTTATGCTTCTAGCATAATATGATGAAGATAAAGTAGGAATACTTTCATATGCTAAATTAATTAGGTATGAACTATATTTTGTGTTTTAGTTTAATAATAGAGATAACTATATATTTGTAAGCCTAGTATGATGCTCGACTTATTTTAAAGCCGTATTTTGATTATTTTTTTATGTTTACCGCATGATATTAGTAGTTTATAACCATGAGAGTATGGATATTTATACATGTCATGTTAATTACAAATAAAGTATGTTTTATATGTTTTAGTTCAATTACCATCAAGCTTCACAAAATAAAAATTCACTTACGCAACATTACTATCTACTTTTTCGTTTTTTTTCTTTACATACTTATAAATCACTTATAAAAGAATTATTCTTTACCTTTGTATGCCTCTAAAAAAATTCTAAAATACATGTAAACAAATATATATTTTCTAAGCTGATAACGGTCCCAATGTCATGTTTTATCTTTTAAAAAAATATCTAATCATTCTTTTGTAAACTAAGGTTGGTCATCTTAATGTCATGCTTCTTTTAAAAGTATTTTTAAGTATATTAATATGATATAATGTTTACCCTCTATCATATACTTATAGTTCCATTTGGTTTTTCAATTGAACTAATTTTAGTTCATTTTTAAAAACAAAATAAAACTATTAATGAATTTGGGATAGAAGAAGTATATTAGTCTTTGTATCTTCAAAATTTTTATTTTTATAAAATATATATTATATATAAAAATTATATATTTATTATAATTTAATAATGATATATATCATGAAAAAATTTTATATAAGTTTGGGCTTACGTACATCAGTATGAGCTAAGACATTATGGGCCATCAGATCGAGATTCGATGGCACAAGAAGACAAACTAATCTGCCTCTTGAGTTATATGTGTTGTTCGATCGTAATCTGATGATGCATGACATTGAGGCTCACACAGTTGTGAGTGAGCCTTAATTCATATAAATGGGTTTTATATATCATATATAATACAAGGTATTGATACATATATGTGATTGTATGTCATTTTATATATTTCATTCATCTTATATTAATAGCTCCATTTTATTTTTCAAAATGAACTAATTAAATGGAACTACTAATCTAGAATAGGAGTATGTCATAAATATATATTTAAATTAACAATTATGTTTATATAAAATATGTATGTATATATATATATATATATATATATATATATATATATATATTATTTATATATAATTTTAAAATTATATTCGAGTTCGAGCCGAGTAGTATCGAGTTCGAGTTTTATTCGAACTTTGAGTTAAGCAGGGGTTTACTCGAACTAGGCTTGAGCCTATTTGAACTTCACTCGAGTTCCAGCCAAGCCTAATTTGGACCAAGCTGAGCAGATCTGGGCCTACTCAACGAACTTGTTAATTGCCCTAAATAATGTAATGTGATAGGTACTAAGTAAATCTATAAGAACAAAACAAATGAACAAGGTACTGTGGTAAAAAACAAAGAGGCCGCCCTAGTGTGCCGCTGTGGATCGCGGATTTTGCTGTATTGATTTCTGACACCCCGTTTGTCCGTGATTGTTTTCAGCACTTCCTAAAATCCTCGGGGCAGCAGCTCTCTCAACAAGGCAACGGTTTTGACCGCCAACTCCGCCACTGACACCGCCACTGTCGTGTGCTCGCCATCAAATGCCATGATTACGAGGTAGGGGAGCTTTGAACTCGTAATTTCATGATAGCATATTTTGAATGAGTAGCAACATGCTAGGACTATATGATTGAATGCTATGGATGTTAGATTATAATCCATTTGCATAATATAAGAGGATGACTTATGCCATGTTGAAATACATATGACATGCATGTTGGCTGTAAGTATGTTGAATGTGCATGCATGTGCTAGTGATGGCTAGCGTGCATGTTTGAAGTATGTATGAATGTGTATGTATGTGCTAGTGATGGCTAGCGTGCATGTTTGAAGTATGTATGGATTATGCATGTGCTAGTGATGGCTAGCGTGCATGTTTGAAGTATGTATGAATGTGTATGTATGTGCTAGTGATGACTAGCATGTATGTTTGAAGTATGTATAAATGTGTATGTATGTGCTAGTGATGGTTAACGAGTATGTTGGCAAGCTACATATGTATGAAAGTATGTATGTGATAGACATACGTATATATGATGGCTATTTGCCTATGCTATATATATGTGGATGTGGGCAGAGGTATGAGCTATGGATGGTAAGAAGTGTCAGTGTTTGGTATGGATGTGGATATGGATGTGTAAGCGTATGACGGATGACAGAGGATGTGAGTATGATGGGCGAGGTTTGGAATGGATCGTTTTGGATCAGAGCGCATGTTGGGGGATTGTCAAACAGTAAGAGTGTGCAGAATTGTACAAGCATAACATACAGATTATGAAGTGAAAAGTAAACATAATAAGTGAGGTATTAAGTAAGAGGATGATAACGGGGATTTGCAATGAGGAGCTCAGTTTGACGATGCAAGTAAGATATTTTGACCATAAGATGGATGACAGAGGCTATATGATTACGTAAGGATTTGTGTATGGTGAGCTATGTTGTGACTTAGATGGGTAATTGAAGTCTGCTGCCGTAACGAACTAAGGTTTCGATCAGACTTAGCTTCGATTTGATCAATCGAGCATTGTGAGTTTGTGTGGCATAATTGTATTGCATAATGTACTTAATTCAAACTTGAATTATAAGCACAACTAATGATAGCGTTGTGAGTTTAAGACCTGAGGGTTCGACGGATTAAGTTCCGTGTTTGAGCTAGTCGATAATGAGTCGGTTGAGCATTTCTCATGTCTTACCATGGTGTTTATCTTGCGGGATGTTGTCTATGTGCTGTATAGAGCACCGGACGTCTGATGCTCTGTTGAGAGCGATGTATGTTTTCGACTTTGTCTGTGTGTTGTATGAAGCCTAGACGTCTGATGCTCTGTTGAGAGCGACGTATGTTTTTTAATTGGTCTGTGTGCTATATAAGCCTAGACGTTGATGCTCTGTTGAGAGCGTTGTATGATTTCTGCCCAAGAGTGGCATTGTATGATTCCACCCAAGTGTGGCACTGTATGTTTATGCCCAAGTGGCACCGTATGATTTTTGCCCAAGAGTGGCACTGGCACTATAAGACCCATTATGGTGGGCAACTGTATGACCCCTTATGTGTAGGTGTTTATGTTTGTGCACTCAGGTAAGTAATATCATGGATCTACTCTTACCTGTTTGATCTTGTGCCCCATGAGCACAGGTGTGTCTTACCTTCGAAAAAGTCCATGGCGTCTAGTCACTCCCCGGAGGTTAAGGTGATGCCCCAGTGGCATTCTTTTCTATTTCGATGTTGGAGCTTATTAGTTGTAATGAGCTTCAGTGGTTGATAGTATGTGTACGATTATGAATATGAGCACGACTATAAGAGTACGAGTACGATTGTAAGAGTATGTTTTTGAGTAAGACAGTAAGTGTATGATTTTTAGTAAAACTGTACGAGTAAGGTCATACGAGTATGATTGTACGAGTAAGGTCATACAAGTATGTGTAAGTTGTATGAGTAAGCATATGATTGTACGAGTAAGGTTGTACAGGTATGTGTATGTTGTATGAGTATGCGTACGATGGTATGAGTAAGTTTGTAAGACCCTAGATAAGGGTGTTTGTGTAAGTTTAATTTGATGGTATGATTTTGGCACGATGGTGCATTTGGTATGATTGTATGCGTATGTGTGTGAATATGATTATATTATGTTAACTGCTTCATGTTTGAGTTGCATGAATGCATGTATTTATGAACTTAGTGAGTTCATTGTTTCGGATTCCCCTACTGGGTATTTTCCTACTAAGTATGAAAATACTCATTACCATACTTTTTAGCCCCGTCGTACGGGAGGCTTTTGCAGGTTGTGACGGAGAGCTCCTGAAGAGGATGCTCATTTCAGTGGTGGATTGATTCCCGTTGACTCAGGTATATGCTTGACTTACTGCGAGTTTTGTTTGTGCCACGATCTGATGTATTGGGTGAGATGAAAATTAAGATGTTTATCTTTCTGGACTTTAGGTTGGATTAGACTGTGGATTGTTATGGGACATGCACTTAGGGATGCCTGGGAGAGATTTGTATTTAAAGTCTATGATCATAGCAATTTATTCTTACGGTTGTTTTTGAGTAGCGCCTATGGATGTTTGGTTTGGCCGTACGATGTTTGATCGAATGAGTAAAAGTTTGTATGGGAAAACCGATGTGTTATGTTATAATTTCTAAAATTATTTTCACATGTTTTGTATTTCCCGATTTATAGCAATTATATTGCAAAAAATTTTCATGAATTTTGAGGAAAAAGTATGAAAAATCGTGGGCGTTATACTCTCCCTTCTCTCTCCTCTCTCTCTCCTCCCCTCTCTCTCTCTCCACTCTCTCTCTCTCTCTCCTCTCTCTCCCCCTCTCTCTCCTCTCTCTGTCTCCTCCCCTCTCTCTCCACTTTCTCTCTCCTCTCTCTCTTCCCTCTCTCCTCCCTCTCTCTCTCCACCCTTTCCCTCTCCTCTCTCTCTCTCTTCCCTCTCTCCACCCTTTCCCTCTCCTCTCTCTCTCTTCCCTCTCTCCACCCTCTCTCTCTTCTCTCTCCTCTCTCTCTCTCTTCCCTCTCCTCTCTCTTTCCTCTAATTTCAAATTTTTAAGATTTTTTATTCTTTAAAATTAATTTTAAAAATAAAAAAAATAATTAAATAAAAATACTAATAGCGATGTATAATACTATACGTCGCTATTAGTACATTTATTCGCGACGTATATTTCTATACGTCGCTAATCCATGCATTAATAGCAACGTATAAATATATACGTCGCTATTAGTATTTTTATTTAATTATTTTTTTATTTTTAAAAATAAAAAAATTAATACAAATTTTTTTAAAAAAAAAAAAAATTGCTCTCACCCTCCCCTCTCTCTTCCCTATCCTCCCCTCTCTCACTCTCACTCTCTCCTCCCTCTCTCTCCCCTCTCTCCTCTCTCTCTCCCTTTGATCTATTTCCCTCTCTCTCTTCCCTATCCTCTCCTCTCTCTCTCTTCCCTCCCTTCACCACTCTCTCTTCCCTCCCCTCCCCTCTCTCCTCTCTCTCCTCCCTCTCTCCCCTCTCCTCTCTCTCTCCCTCTCTCTTCCCTCCCTCTATCTCTCTCTTCCCTCCCCTCTCTCTCTCTTCCCTCTCTCTCCCTCCTATCTACCTACACACTCTCTCCTCTAATTTCAAATTTTTAATATTTTTATTCTTTAAAATTAATTATAAAAAAATTTAAATAAAACACCTAATAGCGACATATATAGCTATACGTCGCTATTAGTATTTTATTTTAATTATTTTTTTATTTTTAAAAACAAAAAAATTAAATTTTTTTTATAAAATCAAAATAAAATTCCTCTCACCCTCTCCGATCCCCTCTCTCTTCCCTCCCCTCTCCTCTCTCTCTCTCTCTTCCCTCCCTCCTCTCTCTCCCCTCTCTCTCTCTCTCTCTTCCCTCCCCTCTCTCTCCCCTCTCTCTCTTCCCTATCCTCTCCTCTCTCTCTTCCCTCCCCTCTCCTCACTCTCTCTCCTCCCTCTCCCTCTCTGTCTCCCCTCTCCTCTCTCGTCTCCCTTCTCTCTCTCCCCTCTCTCTCTTCTCTATCCTCTCCTCTCTGTCTCTTCCCTTCCCTCTCCTCTCTCTCTCTTCCCTCCCCTCTTCCGTCTCTCTCTCTCTCTTCCCTCCCCTCTCCTCTCTCTCCACCCTCTCCCTCTCCCCTCTCCTCTCACTCTTCCCTCTCCTCTCTCTCTCCCTTTCTTCCCTCCCCTCTCCTCTCTCTCCACCCTCTCCCTCTCCCTCTCCCCTCTCCTCTCACTCTTCCCTCTCCTCTCTCTCTCCCTTTCTTCCCTCCCCTCTATCTCTCTCTTCCCTCCCCTCTCTCTCTTCCCTCTCCTCTCTCTCCTATTTACCTACACACTATCTCTCCTCTAATTTTAATTTTTTTATATTTTTTATTATTTAAAATTAATTTTAAAAATAAAAAAAATAATTAAATAAAAAACCTAATAGCAACGTATAAATATATACGTCGCTATTAGTACATGTATTAGCGACGTATATAGATATACGTCGCTAATACATGTACTAATTGTGATGTATAGATTTATATGTCGCTATTAGTATTTTATTTTAATTATTTTTTTTATTTTTAAAAAGAAAAAATTTAATAAAAAATTTAAAATAATTAAAATAAAATTTTAATAAAAAATAGGTAGTAGTGACGCATATGAGTATGCGTTGCTACTACAAAGGGTAATAGCGACACATTTTAGACTACATCGCTGCTACTATTAGGTAGTAGCGATGTACAATATATGTGTTGCTATTAGTTCTTATTTTTAATTTTTTAAAAAAATTGAGAATTATTAGCGATGCTAATTTGTAAATGTTCTATTGTTGAAACTAGTAGCGACATTTGTAATTATACGTCGTTAATAGTTTTGAATTTTTTTAAAAAAAATTAAAATATATATCTTTTAGCGACGCTTACAAAAGCACCGCTAATAACGTAAGTATTAGCAACGCATAAATGAAAGCGTCACTAAAAGTTTACGTATTAGCGACGTTTGGAATTATGTGTCGCTAATAGACTACCATTAGCGATGCATAGTAATATTGGTATTTTTTGCAACGGTTTTGTATATGTCGTTAATATCACTTTTTAGCGACGCTTATATAAGCGTCGCTAATACCCAATTTTGTTGTAGTGTAACTCCAAATATTGCAAACCTAAGTTACCTACTAGAGTAACAAATTTATATTTCACCCCCATGACTTTTGATGGTATAACTTCCTCCAGGGCCTATAAAAAGAAAAAAAAAACTTTATGTAGGGATTGAATTTGATTTTTAAATATGTCATAATTCCTAGATAGACTAATCCCAACATTGAAATCTAACTTTGTAGTGCAAGTTATGATCATGAAAAATCAACATTATAAATTTACTACTGGAAGTTTCTACTGAAGAATTGATTCTCTACTAAAAATGAATCATAACAATAACTTCTAATTATCATTACTTAGAGCAACAATAGTCTAATTTTTGTGTTCTTTAGTCCATTGGATTGGTCCTTCTAATACTACAATATTACTAAATTTCCAAATCAACTTCAATTCTTAGAGGATTTTATCCAACGAAAAAGTTATAGGTGTCAAAGCTAGCTACTAGAAAATTGTTCATCTACTTGAAACACATGAATTCATGAGTTTGACTTTTCTAGGAACTGAATTTGTTTATAAAATTTATGTTGTCACCTATCATGGAAACATAAATCAACCTCATTAAAGAGTGCGAGGGTAGGGCTCATGTAATTCTAGATATTGAAAACCCAAATTCTTTTGTTTTTAACAATTCAAACCCAAGTTGGCTGCTAGATTATTGAATGTCTATTTGGCACTTGTAGCTTTCTGTAGGTATTGTTTCATCTAGGAATTGAATTTGAAATAGGAAATTAAAAGAAAAACCTAAAGCCACAAAATGTATTGTAATTCTAAATCTCAATTATAATCATGAGAGATCATGATTATGATTTAACTATATAGAATGGATTCAAATATCGAAAGAAATAGTGTAAAATAGATAATAAAATGAAAGCTTCTAGTGTCTAATTGAATCTTAGATGTTCCTTCTAAAGTGTAAACTATTCTATACAAAGTAGAATCATATTGTTGTTTTCCTACAAACAACTTGAGCTACAAAAGTCTAGTTTTTTTTACTTTGGTGCATTAGGTCCATCTTGAAATAATTATATATAGCATAGTTTCATAATCGAACTTAATTCCTAGATGAAGTTATCTATAAAAAAGTCACAAGTGTCAAAGACATATCTAATAATAATCTATCAGCAAATCAAATTTGCAGCACTTGGAGTTACTGAAATACTTCTTTTGTCCTACAATACTTGGCATTCATTTTGAAAAAATGAATGTAGCCATTTGGGATTATTCTATTTGCAGTTTGTGCCACTGGGGCTTATATATGAGGTTGCCACCTCATTGGCAGTCATTATTTTGCAATTTTCTCTGAAACCCTATTGTAGAAGAAGAAAACTTATTTATATATCTTTTCCCCTTTATTTTGTGAGTTTATTTGTGTAATTTGCGAATGAGGAAGGTTGTGAATGCAAACAATTGGATTCATCCTAGGCTGTGCTTCCCATCAATATCTTCCTTGCATTAGTTATTGGCCCTACATAGTTCCAACATGCTTCCTCGATGTTGGGGAGGATGTGTTCTAGGAACTAATGAGATTTGTCATTGTAATGAAGTAGCAAGGTTATCGCAATAAATTGAGCAACAGACGCTTCAAATGGATAATTTGTTGGTTGTTGTTGCTAGTCAAAACCTCAACTTGGGTCAACCCAATGACCAAGTTTAAGATGATGAGCTGGAGGTTGATTCTAGAGGTGAAAATCCATTCACCAAAGCTTCATGTCATCGCAAAAAAGAGTTGGACCAAGAGTTTCACCACAAAACTGCCCCACATAAGTGATTTCTACTTCATGCACCGAGGAAGTTGGAAGCATATGCATCTTCAAGACATGAGGAGATGGAGACTAAGTGTTGGGAGATAAGTTTGAAGATTGACATCCCTCAATTTCATGGTGGGATGTAGCTAGAGGAGTTATAAGATTGGGTTTCCAACATGGAGGACATCCTCAATTTCAAGGAGGTCCCGGAGGATAAGTGTAACGCCTTGGAAATTTTTTTAAAATGTTTTGGAAATTTGATCGTTTGGGCCCATAAGAGAATTTTGGGCTCAATAATAGTTTTTCTTGAATTTGAACCATTTTGAGCTCAATTCGTTCAAGGAGCTTTAAGGTTATTTGTAGGGCTATGAGAGATAAAGAATAAGTTAATCAGACATTGGGATTCTAGGTTGTGGCCTCGAGAAGCATGTCAAGGGAGGGCCCCACTTTGCGAAATATTATTATTTTATTGTGATGCGGACTTTGAAATATTATTATTACTTACATTACAAATGATTTGGAATGATTGGATTCAATTTTAAAGGGTAGTCATTTTTGTATAAAGCCCAAAAATTATCATGGTTTTGAAGGGTAGTTATTTGGTATTCAGCCCAAAAATTATCATAAGTTTTGAAGGGTATTTATTTGGTATATATCCCAAAAGCTATCAGAGTTATGACTCTTAAATACCTCCTATTGAGACATATGGTGCACCCATAAAATGGGATATCATGGGAAGATCTTTTTCATTCTGATCTTGTTGCCCCACAAGCACATGTATATATTGCTTCGATATTAGTGGCATTCTGTGAATGATGCATTATCTAATTTTGTAAACGATTTATCGGATAATGTGAAATGCCGTTTTGTTTGAATTTCTTAAAAGAAATATGTTTGAACTTTGTTCAAGTCGACAAAGATATTTTTAAGTTATTTTAAGTCTACATTTGATCATTAATTACATGAATTATTAGAATAATATTTTATCCATCTTTTATTATGTTTTATGTTATAGCATGTTAGTAGAATTTGATTCTACCTACTGAGTATAAATATACTTTTCATCCCAAATGTTGTAGGTATGAATGAATGAGATAATATTTAATGAAGATAACTCATAGAACTTCGAAGGATCTATGCTTTATATTTATTTGTCAAGTTAGTTTGATGTGCATTAATTATGTACATTTGCACTGCTTTGATTTTGTTATAGAATGTCTATAAATCTTGTAAGTTTTTTAATTATGTAAATTAATGAAAAGTTACTTTTTTGTACACAATTGATCTTGGCCCCCTTTTTATTACGAATTGATGAGATTCTGACTTTTATGCCTATTCAAAAGGTCGAGTCACTAAAATAAAAGTGTTCTCTTGGTAATAACTTGCTTCTAAGATCGAGCAACTGCATCGTGGCAACAAATCAAGTTCACATGTGCACACCAAGGCAAACTAAATATTGCTAAGTGGGAGAAGTTGAAAAAACATGTGGCAAGTCTCTCTATCGTATAACTTTGCTCATGTTGTGTATAAGCATTTATAAGATTTAAAACAAGAATCAAAGACGGTGGACAGGTATACGAAGAAATTTTTTTAATCAATACACTAAAACAATTTGGTAGAATCGAAAGAGCAGCTTGTGTCTCATTTTATCAAAGGTATGCAACAAAATCTTAAGGATACTCTGAATTTATTTCATACATTCTCTTTGTTAGAACTGCATCCTAGGGCACTCTATGTGGATTGCGGAGTAGTAGTAAGGGCCTATTGGCTGTCGATTTGGGAAGACTAGAGGCAATTCTTTATGCACGCTAGCCACAACCAACTCTGGTAATGTGTAACCCACTCCTAAAGTTGCACCATAGGGCACTCAGAACACCACTAAGTGTAGAGAGCGACAAATTGTCCTCAAAATAACCGGATGGGTAAAGGGTTATCTACAAAATATCATGAAAATAATGAGTTTGATGATTTTGATTTTGATTATACTATGAGGATGAGCGAGATGAATATGAAGTAGAAGGTGACCATGAGGAAGCTTTGATGGCACGTCGCCTTTGTTTTTCTCCCAAGGAGGCTGAGGGTGATTGATTGTTGGCTAATAAATAACATATTCCACACCACATTTACTATTAGAAGTAAGGTGTGTTAACTCGTGATCGATTCAGGCAATTGTGATAATGTGGTGGCTAAAGAGGTTGTTCAAAAGCTTCAGTTGAGCACTACCCAACATCCAATCCATATAGGTCTAACTTTTGGTGGAGGAATTTCAGGATGTTTTTCCAAAATCCTTACCCAATGGGTTGCCACCTATTAGACAATTCCAACACCAAATTGATTTGATGTCAAGATCTAAGTTCCTTAATTGTCCACATTATAGGTTGAATCCTAAAGAGCATGAAGAGCTTCAGCAATAAATTCATGAGTTATTAACAAAAAGCACATTAGATAAAGTTTTAAGTCCATGTGTTGTACCCAATGTTTTAAAACCCGGTCCGGACACCGACCTGGATTGGTGTTCGGGCCCCTCCCCACCTTCCTTCTACCTTCGTCGAGTAGCTGGCTCCCTTCTGAGAAATGGCTCCCACAGGTAGCAACAGAGAGTTTGATGGGTGGCACCACTTGCGCCGGGCGCAGCTCCGCCCTCTGAGCCTTCTTCTCCTCTTCCTTGTCACTCTCTCCATCCTCCTCACCTCCAACACCACTGCCATCCAGTTTAAACTTTAAAGTATGCCTTTGCATCTCCCAGAAAATTTGGGCCAAATCTTCTATGATGGCTCTATCGATGAAGAGGTGCTCCGCTAGTTCAAGATGGAGGCCAAGGACTAGATCAAGGTTGCACGCCAGCTGATCATAGTTCGCCAAAGAGGGATTTTCAACGGCATGTGGAGAGGGATTTTCGCCGGTGAAAATCGCCAGCCGCCGGCCATATCACCCAAAGCTCTTCCCTTTCCGGCCATGCATGGACGGTGATGACATGTGAAGAGGAGATCGTCAAGAGGGAATCACCAGAGGAGATCACCGCTCACGGTCGCTTGCCCCAAATCACTCAAGCCACCTCCAAGTCCGAGCTCCTCCATTCCATGTCCAAAATCCCAATCACGAATTCGCGTCGTGGTCCTTTTTTTCTTTCAAAAAACTGGACCGGACCGGAACACCAGGCAACCAATTTAACCAGCCGAGTCACGCTAACCCGGCCAGGTTAAACCGACCCAAAAATCCATTTGAACCGGCCCATTTTTTTATAAAGGGTCCGGTTGACCCTAGTTAGACCGGCCGGTCTGGTTCGGTTTGTAAAACACTGGAATACCAACCTTACTCTCAAAAAGGATGGTCGTTGGTATATATGCATTGAGAATTATGTTATTAACAAGATTACTATTAAGTATTATTTTTCTATTCCACAACTTGATGATTTGTTTGATCAATATTTAAGTTGTGCTACTATCTTTAGTAATATCGATTAGAAGAGTAGATGCCACTAGATTCAAATCAAGTCAAGTGATAGATGCAAGACAGTCTTCAAGACAAGGAAAGTGTTGTATGAGTGGTTGTTCATGCCATTTGGGTTATCTAATGCCCTAAGAATGCTCATGAGAGTGATGAACCAAGCTCTTAGACCATTCATTGGTATTTTTTGTGGTAGTATACTTTGATGACATACTCATTTATAACTCTTATTTTGATTCTTATTTGGTGGGTGATAACTTAAAATATTGAGATTAACATTTGTTTAATGCTAAATTTACATATAATCAAAGCATAAATAAAAGTACAGGTATTAACCCTTTTACTATTATATTTTGGTTTAACCTATGTTCACCATTGGATTTGGCTCCTATTTCATATATAAAGTGATTGAGTGACTAGGTTGATACCAATTTATTACTAACTTGCAGTATATTCATTATGATATTGTCAAGAAATTGCAAGTGTCTTGATGTTAAAAATAAAGCTTCATGTGATCTAAAGAAGCAGCATGTAGAATTTGATATCTTTGTTTGGGCTATTCTGACCAAAGATAGATTTCCAATTAGGGAATACAACAAATTATCTGCTAGGAAGATTGGTCCCTTAGAGATCATTCAAAAAACCATCCTAGCCGCATACATACTTAAGATATGTTTAATGTCAAGGACATCATTCCTTATCTTGACAAGTTTTTATACGATGACTCTAAATTCGATTGCAAACTTTTTCAAACCTACGGAGGATGATGCAAGTCAATTAGCTTTCAAATATATGGAAAATTGGGATAAAAACATAGATTTCGCAATAGTTGAACCATAGATCAATCAATTATTGAGTGTGATTGAACATTTCCCAATAAGCTTTCATAAAATGGTCCAATACCTCGAAAAATTGACCAGGCTCCAAGAGCAACCAATGAGATTGTTCATTTGCTTTTTCATTAACATGAATGATCGCTCAGCTTATAAGTGATCAATTACATTGTTCCAAGATAAGTTAGGATTTTGTTTTAGATTTGTATTTTTATGCTAATATTCCATATTTGGGATCTTTTTTCTTTAATTAAAGTCTTAACTTCATGGGTTCTTACTTATTTAGGATTTTTTTGTGACTTTTTTTATTAGCTAGTTGTGATTTAGTGTTATATTGGACTCTTTTATTTATAGTTTATGCTACTAGGTCTTATATAATAAGTTGGCACCTCATTGGCAACCATTATTAAGGACGAAAAATAAAGTTTCTTTCTCTATCCTTTTTACTTTATTTTGTGAGTTTACTTGTATAATTCACAAGAGATAAAGGTTGTGCACGCTTTTAGCCGAAATTATCCTACAAAGTACTTCTCATCAATAGCCACCCTGCATCACTAGGCTTAGTATAATGGAAGGAAAAAATAATATATGATCCATGATTGATGCTAAAGCAATTGGATATCTAATATGTTGCAAATTAATGATGATGATATTTTGTTAAGACATTGACGTAATCAGATCCAATAAAAAGTTATTTGACACAAACGATTCTCTTTTTCTAATGCTAGATTTTAAAGGCAACCATGAGTGTGAACAAGGACTTGCATTTATGTGATTTACCTTGCCAAAAAATCCATTAAAAGACTCTAAGTCAATGTAACTAATTTGGCTACGCATTCCCTCCAAGCCTGTAGCTAAATTCAATGGCTTCAACACAAACTAAGTGCATGTTAGACAATATTTAGAATATGCAAATAGAAAAAGGATGGAATCATTTAAGATGTGATAGGTACTCTTGTAAATCATTGTATACATTTGATTAGAGTGTAGCACAATTTACATATTGCATTATTTATTAACGAGAGCTTAGAACCCTGACCAATCTCTTATAAAGGACTATATTATGTTGTACCAAATGAAGCTTAAGCTTAGTAAAAGATTACAAGGGATTGTAAGACAGCCATCTCCGAAGCATATTAAGGCATTCCCTGGGCTTGTACTCTGGGGCTGTGTGGCCTCCACCCTACACAGTTCAAACTCCACGTTAACATGTGTGATATCTTATGCTATGATGATTAGTGTCAGCTTCATAAAGTTCCGTTTCTTAACTTCGACGTGAAATTGTCACAATGCTGAAAAACCGTCTGAATGGTTACTGCTTAAAAATAGACAGGTAAACCATTCAGAAAATTTCAAGGTGAAATGCCTGACTGCGTCAGCTATTCAGACGTCAAGCATCGGCAAACGACTGAAAAGCCTAAAAAAGACACTTACGATGAATCAGTGCCATACACGGTTATTAAACACAGTTTAAAATGGCTTTCTTTACCTTTATAGTAGCAAATGTCAAGTTGTTGAAGTATTGCCTAGTATACCTGGCAAATCCAGATAATTTATGCGGTTTAGTACTGTTGAAAAAAAATAATATTCTAATATTGATAACCCTACTGTGAACAAGGCTCACCCGGCAACTTGGCCATCTACAAACCATGGTCTCCAGTCATCAATAATTGGATAATTAAGAGACCTTATCCATGCTTGAGTGCCCACAAATGGGCATGTCATGTCATGGTCACCACTGTTTGAAGAAAGAATTTATTCATGAATTCTAATAAGGATAAAAAAGGAAGAATATTTTATCCAAGAAGATGAAACAGAGAGAATTATCACCTGTAGATTAGAGCTCTAAAGCCTCTTTTGGTGAG
Source organism: Saururus chinensis (assembly GCA_035235625.1). NCBI lineage: Eukaryota > Viridiplantae > Streptophyta > Magnoliopsida > Piperales > Saururaceae > Saururus > Saururus chinensis. Next base: position 6,648,496 of record CP141142.1, read on the forward strand.
GTTGAGATGATATTCTATGGTGCTTGACACATCATTTGCATATGTTATGCCATAGTTGCACCTCTTCCATTCTTTCACCGCCCTCTGCTTGTTAGAATATTCATTCCACCACGGTTAACGCAGTTTCAACCATTACAGAATGGTTAATCAAACAAACATACCTTATTAATATGTAGAGCCTCTCTTACACGATTATCATTTGCCCAAATTGCAGATAGCATATACACATAACCCTGTCAGGAATCCAAAATATAGAGTGAATTAGATCAATTGGTTACCCAATGGGGAGGAGAGAGGGAGGTGGAGAGAGAGAGACCCTGCAGGTTATATCAGAAGCAGGGAAATCTTCAAGGTTTTCCTGAAGAAATCTTCTGTATCCTACTAGTGCTTTTGGCTTCGGAGTATAAAAAACGCAAATTGGTTCCAATATGTGAACTGTATTAATTCCTATCATGCACTGCATTAAGTAGAATACTAAGCACATCAAATTAGTCCAAATAAATTAACACATTCAACGGCATCATAGAGTAAAATCATAAATGAAATGAACCTGGTTCACTGCCCCCATAGCTTGGGCGCATTGTTCGTCTGCATTGTTGATGTAGTTACCATTACAACTTTTCTTGGCTGCCTGGGAAGTGATCAAATCATGAATCACAAATTGTTCAAGATCTTTTCCACTGAAACAAAATTTGTTCAATTTTTTTATTGAAACAGAACCTCGTAGATTTCGTCTGATATTATTCCCATTCCATGTAAAAAAGGTACTACTGAATTAGAATCATATTTCGAATCTGTCCCCGGGTTTCCGAGCAGATAACCCTGAAAATTGCGATCATTCCATATAAAAATGAATTTTATATGAAAATACATGCCCATAATGTATACTGTTTGCATATGAAGTCTTTCCCCTGAATTAAATACCTTAAGGTTCAGGGGAGGCTGCAGACCAGCTTCATTTCCTACAACAGAGGAAGAACTTGTAAGGACTTGATATAATCAAATAAAACTAGGAAGAATATCCAACAGAGTTAATCAAAGTATCGTTAAACTAAATGACCCCCAATTTTCTTGCTCCTTACTAAAGGAAGCTAATTGCATTATGATATTTCTTTTCTTTTGACAATATGGTTGTATCCCTAGGGTGGAATGTTCTATTTATAATGTTTATTCTATGAGCATTCATAGCTCATCTTTTTTATTGGCTTTTTAAGAGAAGTGATTATCTAATATAGTATCAGAGCTAGAATATATACACCAAGGCCCACTACATCAGTGATATTTTTTTCCTTTCCATTATAATTTGTGTTAAATAGTAGTAAGCATAGATACGCCAAAATAGGTGTCATATTTATATTATCTCATAGAAAGCATCAATTTCTCCCCAAAAAAATACTTATGGCCCCCCAATATAGAAAAATAACTGGCATTTTTTAATAGTTCAATACCCCCCACACTCCCCTATATTTTTACTCATGTTCACCTTAATACCTTAAAACTTCTGAAGGTTTTTTGGCGAGTGGTACCTTTCCACAAATAAAACTGATTCAGATGGAAACCTTAGGTCTCCGTTAAATTATGCATATTATGGCGGTGACCACCCCCACCAAAACTTTTCCTAAAGTTTTTTAAACTTCTAGAGGTTTCGTGGTAGGGGTACCCCACAACAAATAAAATTATATTATACGGGGAGCAAAGTCCCCGTTAATGTCTTTATATTGTAGCGGTGACCTCTCTCCTCCAAAAACCATCTAGAAATTTTTTATCATCCTCCAAATAAAACTTATTTAGATGGAGATCTTAGTTCCCCGTCAAATTTTGTATATTTTGGTAATGACCACCCCCCGCTAGAAACCGTCTAGAAATTTTCTAGAGTAGCAAGGCGAAGGGGAGAGGGAAAAAGATCATGGAAGATGAGCTACAAGCGAGCGGGGAGAAGGAATAGGAGAAGAGGAACCATAAGCAACGAGGGAGATAGAAAAGCTCACGCCGAAGGGGGAAGATTGAGAATGGGGTAATAAAAGAGCAAAAATAGAGTTAAAAGAAATATTAGGGGCAGGGGTATTTAGTAATTTGTTTAATTTTTTTGGGGTACATAAAGTATGGGGGGCTTGAGTAAAATCTGAGGAGGAAATAGTCATGTTCTATCTCATATTAGCATACCCAATCATATTGTACCCATATCTAGTATATGTGCTTCCTTGGTTAAATATTATGTAGGGAGCAATTTGCCAAAATAGCCCCTAAATAAACCATAATATACAAAATGTCACCAACTTTAGTGTAATACAAAATGGTCTTGTACACACGTGAATGCCTACATATGTAGCAGGAATCATCTAATATACCCCTCATATTTTCTTTATTTTAACTTCACAAACCCAGTGTTTCCCTTTTCGAACAACTCTGTCGGCTTCAACGCTGACACCTCTACCCACCTACTCGACCACATCTGCCATCAACTTCACTGCCTATGCCACTAACTTCACCATTTTTGCTACCAACTCTACTTCATGAGCCTTTGCCTTCACTTCCTTTTCCACTATCTCCTCCCCCCCCCCCCCCCCCCCCTCTTACTCCTCACTTCCTCCTCTCTCTCTTCCTCTTCTTCCTCCTCCCTTTTTCCTCCTTAGTTGTCTCTTCTTGGAATTTGACAAGACCGGCCACAAACTAATTGGCTAAACTTAAAAAAAAATTATCTACAAGCTCAAATTTTAAAAAATAAAACCATAAACATGTTGAAATACTCAAAAGTATGAGTCAATTTTATTTTTTTTCCTTGATATGAGCTTTTCTTAATGTTGAGCTTTTTTTTAATGTTGACCAAACCTCGTATTGGCATCGATAGTCAACAACCAATAAGAAGATTTATTGCAATAAAGGAAAAGTATGACAAATTCTAAGTGTCAGTATCTCCCTCAATAATTACAATAAAATATCTCATCAAACCAAATAGCTAAACAAAAACCATAAAAGAGATTTTAAACATGCAACTATCGTCTATCAACTTCCTACTATCAACTATCATATTTTTCGGCACCAGAGACCACCTTCTTCTCTGGCACCAACAACCCCCTTCTCCAATGTTGTCGATGACCCTTTTACTGATGCTTAACAGTCAATAGTCGCATGTTTAAAATCTTCTATCTTTTTATATTTATCTATTTAGTTTATTGAAATAGTTTATTGTAATAAATTTGTTTGTCAGCTATCGAGTGTTGACTCTTGTATGAGATTTTTTTAGTGTTAAAAAAAGCTCATAATCAAGTACAAATAAAGTACTCTTTATTTTGAGTAGTCTAACATATTTATAGGTTCATTTTTTAAAATTTGTAGAGAAAAAATATTAAAATTTTAATAACTCTACCAGCTAGTTTGTGTCCAAGTCTTATTAAATTCCGAAAAGGAGGAAGAGGCAACCGAGAAGAAAAGGGGAGGAGGGGAAGAGGAGGAGGAGGAGGTGAAGAAGGCAAAGGGGGATGAAAAAGATCTAGTGGCAAAGATAGTGGAGTTGGTGGTGGAGATGGCAAAGTTAATAGTGGAGGTGATGGAGCGGGAGGTAGAGGTGACAGAGTCAAAGCCGAAGCAATTGGCAAAGGGAAGCAGTAATTTAGTGAATTTAAAAGGGAAAAAATAAAATAGGGGAATTTTAGATAATTTATACCATATGTATTGTAGGGGTTCACAAATACACAAGGTTATTTTTTGTATTACACTTAAGTTGGTGACATTTTGTGTATGAACTTGTCTAGCGTCATCAATTTTCTAGGTGACCAAAAATAAGAGATGCCACGTCACCCACAAATGGTGAGAGAGTTACGTTTGCATGCCCCCCCCACCAACCCCCCCCCCCCCCCGCGCGCGTTGTCTACTAGGTCATGCAATTTGGTAAAAATAAAAATTTATGTGTATTATGGTATATTCTAGGGATATTTTGGTAAATTATTCTTAGAGTCCCGTTTAAAAACGCCCGGGCTCACGCGCGTGAGCGTGAGCCCGGGCCCTTTCGGCCGTCGGATCTAAATCCGACGGCCTACGCTACTCAGGGGGCATTTAAGCCCTGAGTAGCATGGGCCGTCGGATTTAGATCCGACGGCTCAAAGGGCCCGGGCTCACGCATACGCGCGTGAGCCCGGGCGCTTTTTAACTTTTCCCTTATTCTTATGTTTGGCTACTTTTTCTTAGACATTTTTTAAATTGGGTAGATTTTTGTTTAAAGTCAAAACTATAATGATTGAGAAAATAAATTGAACCATAAAAACAGAATTACCACGGGCAATATCAAGGGTAATAACTGGGACAGTAATGCCGGAATATGAATCACCGCCAATGTAAAGCTCGTTAGAAAGGAATTGAGGATGATCAATTAGCCACTGCATCGAAAATAAATGAACATACACTAATTTAGCAGTCCTTGTATCATACGGAGTACCAGAGAATAATACACTTTTTGCACTGTTTTTAATCACACTTTTTGTACTCTTTTTAATCTAATTATTTGTGCAGAATGAATCACCTTCCTCAGAAATTGCTGCACTAGTTTAGATGATTTTATGTCTCCCATAGTGTAATCATGTATGCCTCTCACATATGAGAATCCAGTTCCAACAGGTGAGTCCAGAAAAATGACATTTGACACCTGAAAACGTACTGGATGTTAAAAGCAATAAATTGGAAAATAAGAAGTCACTTTTAACCTGTAATTACCTTGGTCCAAGAGCTTGGATTCAATGTCAAAGTGGGTAAGCTACCATTGTACTTCACTCTGTTGAATTGCAAGGCACCTACAAAGAAACAAACACGTCTTTATATCTCGAATTTGTCTGATTGTTCATAATCGTCTTCGGGGTCTGTCCAATTTATTGACTATCATGTATTTTTCTTGAGATTGATTTCAAGGTGACATGTATATGTAGAGTAGCTTTTTCCGTGACGCCATTTTCTTGATGCTGATGGGTTGTAGGATTTTCTTAACTTTCTCGTGAGCAAGCCAAAAGCTGGCGCAAGAGGTGACGTAAGAAAGTCTAGTAAGGAAGCTATACATGCCTTCTTTCCCAATAACCATCGCCATCTCCCCCTCTCAGGGAGGTAAACTTGCATCGATGGACGCAGTTTTTCCATTCAGTAGCTCTTTTGAAAATGAGAACTTTGAAAGAAATGCAACAATACAATATAGACGAAAGCTATATTTGTTCCACTGGCATTGCAGCTCTTGGACAAGATGAAAACATAGAACAACCTCATGTGAAGTAAAAGTGATATCCAGCTACAAAAATTTTGACCCATTCCTATCTTTGGTCCCCATTCATCTAACCATCTCAATATCCAGTTTTATTTTGCAGCTGCTGTATATTCATGGACAAGATATGTGGGGTTCACATACCACTTTGAAGGACCTGATGTACAGCTGAATGAACAGTTTATTAATGAACCCTATTTTTTTTTTTCCTCCTTCCCCCAACCAAACTGATAAAATACCTTTTTCTTTTTACTAAGTCTCCATGTTTTCCTATCACTTTGTTCCTACTGCCCCCGAATCTCACCCCCTTCTTCGGTGACGCCTTCAATTGCAATTCCGGCAGTAACTCCGGCGATGGTTATTACTTCTCCCCTCCTTTTTTACCCTTTTCTTTATACCCAGTCAGGCTCTGGCCACGCAGGCCCGGCCAAGAACCAGGCCTGCCACGTCTAGATCTGACTATGGTTGCGCCCTCAGGTCAGCCGCGGTCAGGCTCTGGCCAGGGATTTTGTGCAGGGCCTATTGGCCTAGACTGCGCTTAAGAGAGACTTCACAGCCGGCTAGCCTCTGGCCGTGTTGGAGATAAGATCGACCACCTAGCCACAATTAGAGCCTAAGAAGAAAATGTGGGGGATGAGATAATATTTTGAAGAGTAGGGGATAAGGGAGACATTTTAGTAAACGGGTGAAAAAAAAATGACACAGGGAAAAGGCTAGGGTTTAAATAGCCTCGTTCATGCCTGAATATGCTTCGATTTAGGGACCATATCAACGAACTCAAATTAAATGTAACCCACTTTTAAACCAGACGTGGTTTAAAACTTTGTGAGGGACTGGATAGCTCATTGCTTTTCTTTTAAATTACTCATTTACCCTCAATGAACCGTATTAAGGACCATATTAAGGAAATTAAATTAAATGGTGAAGTTTCATCAGCCGTTAGATGGCCCTGGATTGCAAAAATCACATCAAATTCGCAGATTGCTTGCACTTCCGAGTGGACTTTCGAATCTGGGCCATCAGCGGATGTGAATTCCATATTAACTACGTGGATTGTGGGGTGTATAACATTCCAAAAGAGAAAATTATTTACCAATCTCAAACATGAACCCTGACAAAGCTGAGCAACCAGGCCCTCCAGTAAGCCAGAGGAGAAGAGGGTCCTCCTTGGGATTCTGCTCAGACTCCACAAAGTAGTAAAACAGCTGGTACTCATTCAGTTCGCCCACACCCACATACCTGAATCCCAGAATCGGTTTGTCGGAAGAATGGTCTGGAGAAGAGACTGAAACTTGCTTGCATGTACTAGTATATATAGCAAAATGAGATTGGTCATGGTGTGTCATACCCGGTCTCCATGTAAAAGGGAAGAGGGCCCTCAAAGCCCGGAAGAGAGGAGATGACACTAGGAGGAGAGTCTTCTTGTGCATGCGTAGCTGCCAGCACCGAAGAGAGGAGAACTAGACAGAAACAGATGCAGGCATAGTTTTGTGTTGCTACCTGAACATCTGCCATTGTTAGAGGCTCAGAGCTCTCTATACGCAGTAGTCGTCGAACGTTGATCAGTGGCAGCAGTGGAGCGGAGGGGAGCAGTCGCCCTTTGAAGCTTGTAAATTGGTAATATAATGTGACACAGTCGCAAACTTATAGTTAATGTGAAACGTTTGTCTATCCCAGCGAGTCGTGCTTACATTTGTGGTTTATAGGCTTCGAAAGGACTTCAGCAATTACGTATTTTGATAGGGACTTCATTGTTTTCTGAACAGAAAAATACCAAGTTCTAATTAGAACAATCAAGTGTTTTTTTATGTTTTTATAACTATTTGTATTTATTTTTTGTTTATCTTTTTGGCATTTATGTTGACATCTCAAGTTTAATAAAATGACAGACAACAAGAAGCACAATAAAGCAAGACTAAACTTTTCTCCGTTACTCTCTTTGTCCCACATTAATAGCTTCATATAATTTTTTAAAATGAATTAGTTATTATTCATTTAAAAAAATCAAATGGAGTTATTAATGTGGAAATGAGAGAGTATTTAGGTTACGTACCAAATTAAGGTGTAATCTTGATTGTTTCATTTCTTTGTTATTTACTTTTCCGAATGCAACTATTCATCCCATGGGACCATCAATGTCTCTTTCATGAACTCTTCTTTGAAGAAAAAAAGACAGTTGATCTGCAGCCGCCAGGAGCAAAGGCAAGAATCCATACGCAAAAAGGAATCATTAATTATGGTTAATCAAGTTGTTCCCTTCTATTCGTCTTAACTAAAGTATCTTTAAAGGGTTCATCCGGCTTGTGATTAGTCTAAACGGTTTCCTCCAGTTATGTTGGACACATACAGTAGAGATAATGCACATAATATATCCATTATCCCAGTCATATCTTACTAAGTTCACATATATAACTTCGTTAATTATGCATAGAATACATTTTGAGTTGTCCTTAGCTAAGTTAAACACGAGATCTGGAAATGAATTCTCCCAAAATACACAGGTTACGCATAGTATCACTTATGTTCACGAGGCTTTACCATGTAGTGAACTTGAACCAAAGACTACCTGCTATGATTCCACACTTATTTAAAAGGTTAACTATTAGTCATGTCTTAAAATAAGTATCCTATTTTGAAAAAGTGAAATATTTAAGCTACTTCGTATTTCTCAAAGAAAAAACATTCCCAGAGTTACAGCTCACTGCACCTCTAAGAAGTGGGTCGTCATATCATTGTCTCATATCATGATCTCTGACGACCTATTTGTCATAAGTGTAGTGAGTTGTATCTCTAATTAGCCCTTCTCTTTCTCAAAAGTTTCTAAAATTATATTTTTTATCACCACATAAAAGTAGTATATAATTTCATCTTAAACTTTATTGAAGAAGAAGAAGAAAATTTTTTTTTATTTTTTTTACTTTATTTTGTAAGTTTACTTGTATCCTTTGCAACAAAGGAAGGTTGTGCATGCTTAAAGAAAAGTTGTGCAGGCTTATAGCCAAATTCTCTTATAAAGTACTTCCCATTAATACTTCCCATTAATATCCACCCTACATCACTAGTCTTGGTATATGAGAAGAAAAATAATAAATATATGATCCGATTGAAGCCAAAGCAATTGAGATATGTAATATATTGCATATGATGACAATTTTTTGTTAAGACGTTGACATAGTCAGATCCAAGTAAAAGTTAATTGACACGAATGATTTTCTTTTTTCTAGATTTTAAAGGCAACCGTGGGTGTGAATAATCACATGCATTTACGTGATTCACTTCTACTAAAAAATCCATTAAAAGACCCTTTAGTTATTGTAACTAATTTGGCTATGCATTCCTACTACAACAAATAGTCTTATAAATGTCGTTAATGACTATTAACGACGTATAATAAATATCGCTATAAGCATCAAAAAAATTGTCATCATTATTACCAATTTGTGACGTATAATTAAAAATATCGCTAATAAAGCATATTAGTGATATATAATTATGTGTCGCTAATAATAACTTATTAGCGACGCATAATTTCTAACGTCGCTAATGATAAGTTATTAGCGATGCTTGAGTATACGTAGCTAATAAAGAAATAATTTTTAAAAAATAAATTATTAGTGATGTATATTATAAGTGACGCTTATATATACGTCGCTAATAGAAAAAATATTTTTAAAACAATTAAAAAATAACTTATTAACGACATATATTTAAAGTGTCTCTAATAAGTCATTATTAGTGACGCTTTTTAAGCTTCACTAAAAATTATTTAAAAAATAAATAAATAGTGACGCTAGTAATTGTTATTTTTTTAAATCAAATAGCGACACTTAGCGTCGCTAATAATTACTTTAAAAAAAATCCCCGATGGGCCCAATGTCCCATTGGGAAAAGGAGAGGAGGCGGGAAGGCAGCAGGGCACCAAAATCCGGACTCCCGACTCCTCCCCCCTCTGAAAATTAGAGGAGGGAGGGGGGGGGGGCATCAAAAGGGAGCAGCAAGGGGAGGGGGGGACTGGAGCAAGGGGAGGGAGGGGGAGTGCGGGAGAGAGAGGGGGACCGGGCGGCGGGGGACGCGGCGGCTAGAGCAAGGGGAGGGAGAGGGGGACCAGAGCAGAGGGAGAGGGGGAATGGGGTAGGGGGGAGAAGGGGGGAGAGGGTGGGAGGGCGGTGGAGGATAGCAAGCCGTGGGTGGATGGGCGGCGCGGTGGCTGGAAGATGCGGCGAGCGACGGGGTGGCTAGAGCAAGGGGAGGGAGGGGGGACCGGAGCAGAGGGAAGGGGGAATTGGGCGGAGCGGAGAAGGGGATGGGGACCGGAGGGGTGGGAGGGCGACGGAGGACGGCAAGCCGTGGGCGGAGGGAAGACATGGTAGGGACCGGGGCAGAGCAAAAGAGGAAGGAAGGGGCAACGGAGGGGTGGGGGGCCAGAAGACGGGGCGCCGTGGGCAAGAGGCCGAGGAGGAGGCGGGGCTGCGGGATGGAGAGGAGGAGGGGCGGCGGGGGGGAAGATGGGGGAGGGGCAGGGGTTATTTATAGGCAATGGGCTAAAATTTTGCCTGCGCGGGGAAATTTTTCCTGCGCACGAAATTTCCCTACACGAATGTAATTTCGCCCATGTCTTTTTTATAAAAAAAAACTGACATTAGCGACGCTCGCAGTGAGCGTCGCTATTACGAGTATATCAGCGACACATAATTTATACGTCGCTAATACAATGTAATATTAGCAATGTCGCTATTACAACAGAGTATTGGCGACATATAAATATATACGTCATTTTTATAACATAGTATTAGCAACGTATACACATATACATCGCTAATACTCCTATTTTAAAAAAAAAATTGTATCCCCTCCTATCCCTCTCCCCTCTCTCTCTCTTCCCTCTCCTCTCTCCTCTCCCTTCCTCTCTCTCTCCTCCCTCTCCTCTCTCTCCTCCTCTCCTCTCCCTCTCCTCTCTCTCCCCTCCTCTCCTCTCGGCTCTGCCTCTCCTCTCTCTCCTCCCTCTCCTCTCCCTCTCCTCTCTCTCTTCCCTCCACACTCTCTCTCCTCCCTCTCCTCTCTCTCTCTCTCCGTCTACTCTCTCTCTCCTCCATCTCCTCTTCCTCTCCTCTCCCCTCTCTCCCTACACACTATCTCTTATCTAATTTCAATTTTTTATGATTTTTTATTCGTTAAAATTAATTTTAAAATATTAAAAAAAGTTAAAAGAAATCATATTAGCAGTGTATATATTTATACATTGCTAATACTTATATTAATAGCGACATAAAATTATACGTCACTATTAATATGTATTTTAATTTTAACTTTTTATTTAAAAAAATAATCAAAATAAAATTACCCTCCCCTCTCTCTCATCCCCCTCCTCTCTCTCTCTTCCCTCCCCTCTCCTCCCACTCCTCTCTCTCTCCCTCTCATCTCTTTCTCTCTCCTTCTCCTCTCTCTCCTCTCTCTTTTCCCTCCCCTCTCTCTCTCTCCTCCCTCTCCTCCCTCCCTCTCCTCTCTCTCTCTCCCTCTCCTCTCTCTCCTCTCCTCTCCCTCTCCCTCTCCTCTCTCTCCTCTCCCTCTCCTCTCTCTCTCCTCTCCTCCCTCTCTCCTCTCTCCCTACATACTATCTCTCCTCTAATTTCAATTTTTAAGATTTTTGTTCGTTAAAATTAATTTTAAAATATTAAAAAATAAAAAATAATTATATTAGCAATGTATATAATTATATGTCACTAATACATCACGTATTAGCAGCATATAATATTATATGTCGCTAATACTTATACTAATAGTGACGTATAAAATTATATGTCGCTATTAGTTTGTATTTTAATTTTAATTTCTTATTTAAACATATAAAAATTAATTAAAAAATCAAAATGAAATTACCCTCCCCTCTCTCTTCCCTCTCCTCTCTCTCTTTCCTCCCTCTCCTCTCTCTCTTTCCTCCCTCTCCTATCTCTCTCTCCCTCTCCTCTCTCTCTCTCCCTCTCCTCTCTCTCCTCCCTCTCCTCTCCCTCTCCCTCTCCCTCACCTCTCACTCTCCCTCTCCTCTCCTCTCTTTCCCTCTCCTCTCTCCTCTCCTCTCTCTCCCTCTCCTCTCTCTCCTCCCTCTCCTCTCCCTCTCCTCTCCTCCCTCTCTCCTCTCTCCCCACACACAATCTCTCCTCTAATTTAAATTTTTTAAGATTTTTTGTTCATTAAATTAATTTTAAATATTTAAAAAAATCATATTAGCAACGTATATAATTATACGTTGCTAATACTTATACTAATAGCAACGTATAAAATTATACGTCGTTATTAGTATGTATTTAAATTTTAATTTTTTATTTAAAAAATTTAAAAATAAATAAAAATAAAATTACCTTCCCCTCTCTCTCCTCCCTCTCCTCTCTCTCTCCCTCTCCTCTCTCTCCTCCCTCTCCTCCTCTCCTCTCTCTCTCTCTCTCCTCCTCTCCTCTCTCTCTCCTCTCCTCTCTCTCTCCTCCTCTCCTCTCTCTCTCTCTCTCTCTCCTTCTCCCTCACTCTCTCTCCCTCTCCTCGCTCTCTCCTCTCCTCTCCCCTCTCTCTCCTCCCTCTCCTCTCTCCTCCTCTCCTCTCTCTCCTCACTCTCTCTCCCTCTCCTCACTCTCTCTCCCTCTCCTCTCTCTCCTCCCTCTCCTCTCCATCTCCTCTCTCTCCTCCCTCTCCTCTCCCTCTCTTCCCTCTCCTCTCCCTCTCCTCTCTCTCTTCCCTCCCCTCTCTCTCTCCTCTCTCTCTCCTCCCTCTCCTCTCTCCCTCCCCTCTCTCTCCTCCCTCTCCTCTCTCTCTCCTCCCTCTCCTCTCTCTCTCTCCCTTTCCTCTCTCTCCTCTTCTTCTCCTCTCTCTCCTCTCCTCCCTCTCTCTCTCCTCTCCTCCCTCTCTCCTCTTCTCCCTCTCTCCTCTCTCCTCTCTCCCTACACACTCTCTCCTCTAATTTTAATTTTTTAAGATTTTTTATTCATTAAAATTAATTTTAAAATATCACGTATTAGCAATGTATAATATTATATGTTGTTAATACTTATACTAATAGCAACATATAAAATTATACATCGCTATTAATATGTATTTTAATTTTAATTTTTTATTTTAAAAATAATAAATAAAAAAATTACTCTCTGTCTCCTCTCTTCTCTCTCTCTTTCCCTCCCTTTCCTCTAAATTTAATTTTTTATTATATTTTATTTTTAAAAATTAATTTTAAAATAAAATAAAATAAATCAAATTAGCGACGTATATCGCTAAAAAATTTTATTTTATGGTTTAGTTTTATTATAATTAATAAGTATTAGCGACGTTTATGTGAAGCGTTACTAATATATTAGCGACGCTTATAATAAAGCGTTGTTAATATCTAACTATTAGCGACTTATAGATTTATGTGTCGCTAATAGTTAACTTTATTGTGATATTTTTTTATACGTCGCAAATAGTTATTTTTAGTAACGCTTTATTTTGCGTCGTTAATAAATACGTCGCTAATACTATATTTTATTGTAGTGTCCCTTCAATCTTGTTTCTAGATTCATCAACTTCAACACAAACTCATAGTGTATGTTAGACAATATTTTGAGTATGCAATATCAGAAAAAGGAGGAACCATGTAGGATGTGATAGGTACTCTTGTAAATCACAATTTACATTTGATTAGAGTGTAGCACAATTTACATTTGGCATTATTTTTTAACAACAGCTTAGAACCCAGACCAATCTTTAATGAAGGACAATATTAGCACCTTATGTTGTACCAAATGAAGCTTCAGCTTAGTAAGAGATTACAAGGGATTGTAAGAGAGCCATCTCTGAAGCATATTAAGGCATTCCCTCGGCTTGTACTCTGGGGCTGTGTGGCCTCCACCCTACACAGTCCAAACACCACGTTAACATGTGAGATATCTTATGCTATGATGATCATCTTCAGCTTCCTAAAGTTCCGTTAATTGACATTGACGCGAAAGTGTCCGAATGCTGAAAAAGCGACAGAATGGTTACTGCTTGAAATTATCTGAAGCATATTCAGATAATTTCAAGGTGAAATGCCTGACTGCGTCAGCTATTCACACGCCAAGCGTCTTCAAACGGCCCAAAAAAGACACTTATGATGAATCAGTGCTATTCAGGGTTATCAAACACAGTCTAAGATTGCTTTCTTTACCTTTATAGTAGCAAATGTCAAGTTGTTGAAGTATTGCCTAGTATACCTGGCAAATTCAGATAATTTATGCAGCTTAGTACTGTTGAAAAAAAATAAGATTCTAATATTGATAACCCTTCTGTGAACAAGGCTCACCCGGCAACTTGGCCATCTACAAACCATGGTCTCCAGTCATCAATAATTGGGTAATTAAGAGACCTTATCCATGCTTGAGTGCCCACAAATGGGCGTGTCATGTCATGGTCACCACTGTTTGAAGAAAGAATTCATTCATGAATTCTAACAAGGATAAAAAAGGAGGAATATCTTATCCAGGAAGACGAAACAGAGAGAATTATCACCTGTAGATTAGAGCTCTAAAGCCTCTTTTGGTGAGGTTGAGATGATATTCTATGGTGCTTGACACATCATTTGCATATGTTATGCCATAGTTGCACCTCTTCCATTCTTTCACCGCCCTCTGCTTGTTAGAATATTCATTCCACCACGGTTAACGCAGTTTCAACCATTACAGAATGGTTAATCAAACAAACATACCTTATTAATATGTAGAGCCTCTCTTACACGATTATCATTAGCCCAAATTGCAGATAGCATATACACATAACCCTGTCAGGAATCCAAAATATAGAGTGAATTAGATCAATTGGTTACCCAATGGGGAGGAGAGAGGGAGGGGGAGAGAGAGAGAGACCCTGCAGGTTATATCAGAAGCAGGGAAGTCTTCAAGGTTTTCCTGAAGAAATCTTCTGTATCCTACTAGTGCTTTTGGCTTCGGAGTATAAAAAACGCAAATTGGTTCCAATATGTGAACTGTATTAATTCCTATCATGCACTGCATTAAGTAGAATACTAAGCACATCAAATTAATCCAAATAAATTAACACATTCAACGGCATCATAGAGTAAAATCATATATGAAATGAACCTGGTTCACTGCCCCCATAGCTTGGGCGCATTGTTGGTCTGCATTGTTGATGTAGTTACCATTACAACTTTTCTTGGCTGCCTGAGAAGTGATCAAATCATGAATCACAAATTGTTCAAGATCTTTCCCACTGAAACAAAATTTTTTCAATGTTTTTTTATTGAAACAGAACCTCGTAGATTTCATCTGATATTATTCCCATTCCATGTGAAAATGGTACTACTGAATTAGAATCATATTTCGAATCTGTCCCCGGGTTTCCGAGCAGATAACCCTGAAAATTGCGATCATTCCATATAAAAATGAATTTTATATGAAAATATATGCCCATAATGTATACTGTTTGCATATGAAGTCTTTCCCCTGAATTAAATACCTTAAGGTTCAGGGGAGGCTGCAGACCAGCTTCATTTCCTACAACAGAGGAAGAACTTGTAAGGACTTGATATAATCAAATAAAACTAGGAAGAATATCCAACAGAGTTAATCAAAGTATCCTTAAACTTCCCAATTTTCTTGCTCCTTACTAAACGAAGCTAATTGCATTATGATATTTCTTTTCTTTCGACAATATGGTTGTATCCCTAAGGTGGAATGTTCTATTTATAATGTTTATTCTATTAACATTCATAGCTCATCTTTTTTATTGGCTTTTTAAGAGAAGTGATTATCTAACATGGTATCAGAGCTAGAATATATACACCAATGCCCACTACATCAGTGATACTTTTATCCTTTTCATTGTAATTTGTGTTAAACAATAGGAAGCATAGATACGCCAAAATAGGTGTCATATTCATATTATCTAATAGAACGCATCCATTTCTCCCAAAAAAAATACTTAGAGCCCCCCACTATAGAAAAATAACTGACATTTTTTAACAGCTCTGTAACCCCCACACTCCCCTATAATTTTACTCATGCCCACCCCAATATCTCAAAATTTTTGGAGATTTTTTGATAGGTCGTATTTTTTCATAAATAAAATTGATTTGGATGGAAACCTTAGGTCTCTGTTAAATTATGCATATTATGGCAGTGACCACCCCCACCAAAACTTTGCTTGAAGTTTTTTAAACTTCTAGAGGTTTAATGGCAGGGGGTACCCCCCGACAAATAAAATTATATTATACAGGGAACAAAGTCCCCGTTAATGTCTTTATATTGTAGTAGTGACCTTTCCCCTCTAGAAACCATCAAGAAGTTTTTCATCATCCTCCAAATAAAACTTATTTGGATGAAGACTTTAGTTCCCCATCAAATTTTGCATATTTTAGCGATGACCACCCCCCACCAGAAACCGTCAAGATATTTTCCAGAGGAGCAGCAAGGCGAGGGGGAGAAGGAAAAAGATCGTAGAAGAGGAGCTACAAGCGAGCAAGGAGAAGGAAAATAGTCGGAGAAGAGGAACCATAGGCAACAGGGGAGATGGAAGAGCTCACGATGAAGGGGGAAGATTGAGAATGGGGTAATAAAAGAGCAAAAATAGAGTTAAAAAAATATTGGGGGCATGGGTATTTAGTAATTTGTTTAATGTTTTGGGGGCATGTAAAATATAGGGGGCTTGAGTAAAATCTGAAGGGGTGGGGGGGGGCATATCTAGTATATGTGCTTCCTTGGTTAAATCTTATGTAAGGAGTAATATGCCAAAATAGCCCCTAAATAGACCATAATATACAAAATGTCACCAACTTTAGTGTAATACAAAATGGTCTTGTTCACATGTGAACGCCTACACATGTGGCAGGAATCGTCTAATAGACCCCCCATATTTTTATTATTTTAACTTCATAAACCCATTGCTTCCCTTTTCCAATAACTCTGGCCAGCTTCAACTCTAATACCTCTACCCACCTACTCCACCACATCTGCCATGACTCCACCATTTTTGCCACTAGCTCTGCTTCATCAGCCTTTGCCTTCACTTCCTCCTCCACTATCTCCCTCCCCCCCTCCCCCCCTCTTCCTCCTCACTTCCTCCTCTCTCTCTTCCTCCTTGGTTGTCTCTTCTTAGAATTTGACTAGACTACAAACTATTCGGCTAAACTTTTAAAAAAATTATCTACAAGCTCAAATCTTAAAAAATAAAACCATAAACATGTTGAAATACTCAAAACTACAAGTCGATTTTATTTTTTCTTGACAAGAAGATTTATTGCAAAAAAGGAGAAGTAAGATAAATTCTGAGTGTCAGTATCTCCCTCAATAATTACAATGAAATATCTCATCAAACCAAATAGCTAAACAAAAACCATAAAAGAGATTTTAAACATGCAACTATCGTCTATCAACCATCATGTTGTTTGGCACCAGAGACCACCTTCTTCTCTGGTACCAACAACCTCCTTCTCCAATGTCAATGACGCTTTTACTGATGCTTAACAATCGATAGTCGCATGTTTAAAATCTTCTATCTTTTTATATGTATCTATTTAGTTTGTTGAAATAGTTCATTGTAATAAATCCATTTGTTAGCTATCGAGTGTCGACTCTTGTATGAGATTTTTTTAGTGTTAGAAAAAGCTCAGAATCAAGTACAAATAAAGTACTCTTGGTTTTGAGTAGTCTAACATGTTTATAGGTTAATTTTTTAAGATTTATACTTGTAGAGAAAAAATGTTAAAATTTTAATAACTCCACCAGCTAGTTTGTAGCCAATCTTATTAGATTCCGAAAAGGAGGAAGAGGCAACCTAATCTATCATGTTTATAGGTTAATTTTTTAAGATTTATACTTGTAGAGAAAAAATATTAAAATTTTAATAACTCCATCGGCTAGTTTGTGGCCAGTCTTATTAGATTCCGAAAAGGAGGAAAAGGCGACCGAGAGGAAAAGAGGAAGAGGGGAAAAGGAAGAGGAAGAGGAGGTGAAGAAGGCAAAGGTGGATAAAGAAGAGCCAGTGGCAAAGATAGTGGAGTTAGTGGTGAAAATGGCAGAGTCAATGGTGGAGTTGATGGAGCCGGTGGTAGAGGTGACAGAGTCAAAGCCAAAGCTATTGGCAAAGAGAAGCAGTGGATTGGTAAAGTTAAAAGGAAAAAAAATAGAATAGGGGTATTTTAGATAATTTATACCATATGTATTGTAAGGGTTTACAAGTACGCAAGGTTATTTTTTATATTACACTTAAGTTGGTGACATTTTGTGTATGAACTTGTCTAGCCTCATCAATTTTCTAAGTGACCAAAAATGAGAGATGTCACATCACCCACAAATGGTGAGAGAGTTACAATTGCATGACCCCCCCCCCCCCCCCCCAGCATATTCTAGGGATATTTTGGTAACTTATTTTTATGTTTGCCTACCTTCTCTTCGATATTTTTTAAATTGGGTAGATTTTTGTTTAAAGTCAAAACTATACTGATTGAGAAAATAAATTGAACCATGAAAACAGAATTACCACGGGCAATATCAAGAGTAATAACTGGGACAGTAATGCCGGAATATGAATCACCGCCAATGTAAAGCTCGTTAGAAAGGAATTGAGGATGATCAATTAGCCACTGCATAGAAAATAAATGAATATACACTAATTTAGCAGTCCTTGTATCATACGGAGTACCAGAGAAGAATACACTTTGTGTACTCTTTTTAATCACACTTTTTGTACTCTTTTTAATCTAATTTTTTGCGCAGGATGAATCACCTTCCTCAGAAATTGTTGCACTAGTTTAGATGATTTTATGTCTCCCATAGTGTAATTATGTATGCTTCTCACATATGAGAATCCAGTTCCAACAGGTGAGTCCAGAAAAATGACATTTGACACCTGAAAACGTACTGGATGTTAAAAGCAATAAATTGGAAAATAAGAAGTCACTTTTAACCTGTAATTACCTTGGTCCAAGAGCTTGGATTCAATGTCAAAGTGGGTAAGCTACCATTGTACTTCACTCTGTTGAATTGCAAGGCACCTACAAAGAAACAAACACGTCTTTATATCTCGAATTTGTCTGATTGCTCATAATCGTCTTCGGGGTCTGTCCAATTTATTGACTATCATGTATTTTTCTTGAGATTGATTTCAAGGTGACATGTATATGTAGAGTAGCTTTTTCCGTGACGCCATTTTCTTGATGTTGATGGGTTGTAGGATTTTCTTAACTTTCTCATGAGCAAGCCAAAAGCTGGCGCAAGAGGTGACGTAATCAAGCCCGGTAGGGAACTAAAGACGTCCCGGGTAGTAGTAAGCAAGTCTAGTAAGGAAGCTATACATGCCTTCTTTCCCAATAACCATCGCCATCTCCCCCTCTTAGGGAGGGTAAACTTGCATTGATGGATGCAGTTTTTCCATTCAGTAGAAAGTTATTTAACTTGATGGATGAAAAAAGAAGGATGATGACTGGAAGACTTCAACAGGAAGGATGACTTGCTGCATGAACACCTTCTCTTTTGAAAATGAGAACTTTGAAAGTATTGAAACAATACAAGAGAGGAAAGCTATGTGTGTTTCACCGTCAGTGCAGCAAAGAACACTTTCATGTGAAGTAAAAGTGATATCCAGCTACAAAAAAATTTATCCCATTCCTATCTTTGGTCCCCGTGCTTCTAAGTATCTAAATATCCAGTTTTATTTCAACATTGCAGCTGCTGTATATTTATGGATAAGATATGTGTGGTTCACAGACCACTTTGAAGGACCTGATGTGTAGCTGAATATGCTTCTCTTTTGAACTACCCATTTGCTCTCATGGAACCCTTTTAGGGATCATATCAACGAACTCAAATCAAATGGAACCCACTTTTAGACGGGACATGGTTTAAAACTTTGAAGGACTGGATAGCTGAATGCTTCTCTTTTAAACTAATCATTTGTCCTCAAGGAACCGTGTTAGGGACCTTAAATTAAATGGTGAAGTTTCATCAGCCGTTAGATGGTCCTGGATTGCAAATATCACACTGAATTGGCAGATTGCTTGCACTTCCGTGTGAACTTTCGAATCTGGGCCATCAGTGGATGCTGAAACTTCACTTGCGGATGTGAATTCCATATTAACTATGTGGATTATGAGGTGGATAAGATTCCATAAGGGAAAAATATGTACCAATAATTAAAGAAATAATGAAAAGCCATTTTTACCAATCTCAAACATGAACCCTGACAAAGCTGAGCAACCAGGCCCTCCAGTAAGCCAGAGGAGAAGAGGGTCCTCCTTGGGGTTCTGTTCAGACTCCACAAAGTAGTAAAACAGCTGATACTCTTTCAGTTCGCCCACACCCACATACCTGAATCCCAGTATCGGTTTATCAGAAGAATGGTCTGGAGAAGAGACTGAAACTTGCTTGAACGTACTAGTATTTATGGCAAAATGAGGCTGCTCATGGTCTGTCATACCCGGTCTCCATGTAAAAGGGAAGAGGGCCCTCAAAGCCCGGAAGAGAGGAGATGACACTAGAAGAGTCTTCTTGTGCATAAGTAGCTGCCAGCACCGAAGAGAGGAGGACTAGACAGAAAGAGATGGAGGTATAGTTTGGTGTTGACACCTGAACATCTGCCATTGTTAGAGGCTCAGAGCTCTCTATACGCAGTAGCCGTTGAATGTTGATCAGTGGCAGCAGTGGAGCGGAGGGGAGTAGTCGCCACCTTAGCTTGTAAATTGGTAATATATGTGACACAGTCGCAAACTTTTTGTTTACCCCAGCGAGTGTTGCTTACATATGTGGTTTAGGGCTTCGAAAGGACTTCAGCGATTACGTATTTTGACAGGGACTTCTTTGTTTTCTGAACAGCAAAGACCAAGTTCTGATTAAAACAATCAAGTGCTTTTTTGTGTTTTTATATCTATTTGTACTTTGTTTTTGTTTATCTTTTTGGCATTTATGTTGACATAATATGACAGACAACAAGAAGCACAATAAAGCAAGACTCAACTTTTCTCCTTGTCTTAGCTTCATTAAATTTTTCAAAATGAATTAATTTTTATTTATTTTAAAAAATTAAATGGAATTATTAATGTGGGATGGAGAGTATATTTAGGTTACCAAATTAAGGTGCAATCTAGATGGTTTCATTTCTTTGTATTTGATGCTAAATTTTCCTATCACTTGTTATTTATATCTACACGTAATTAACCACAAAAAGTATTCTAGAATGACCTTTGTCCCCATATTAAGTGTGTTATTTGTAAAAAAATATAAATTTTAAGAACGTGAGAAGCACATTAGACCACAAAAAGACAAATTTTTGACTTAGTTCGTTGTAATACTAACTAATTTAGCTTCTTATCCTCCTATTTGTTAATAAGCATATTAGAAACTTTTTACTTGGTAGGATTATGGGAAATATGATACTTAATGTGGGACAAATAATTTTTTTAATTAGACATTTAATATGGGACAGGGAGTATAAAAATAGAAACGCTTATTGAATTTTTTGGGGCATAGTACAGAATGTCTGTGTTTTTTACCCTTTTAAACACTAAACTTCATTAATGTGGAATTTATTTGACCTTATCATGTAATCTCTGTTTATTAAAAAAAATTCCATCTTCGAAAATTTGGTTCGTGTTGCACCACCATTGACTGGTTCTTATGACAAAGAGTAATACATGGTAATTAGTTCACGTGGTGTAGAAAGGTAGACTGATGAGTAGAACAGGCATCTGATCAGTCATCATCTCATGGGACCGTCAATGCCTCCTTCATGAGCTCTTCTTTGAAGAAAAATAGGCAGTTGATCAAGAGCAAAGACAGGATTCCATACGCAAAAACGAGTCATTAATTAAGGTTAAACAAGTTGTTCCTTCTATTTGTCTTAACTAATGCGTCATTAAAGGGTTCATCTGGCTTGTGATTAGTCTAAACGCTTTCCTCCAGCTATGTTGGACATACAATAGAGATAATGCACTTACTAAGTTCACATATATAAGTTCGTTAATTATGCGTAGAATACATTTTGTGCTGTTCTTAACTAAGTTAAACATGAGATCTGTAAATGATTGAATTTATTCCAAAAACTAAGGCTATTAGGAACAGGACGCCATTAGGTATAGTACATGTAGGGAACTTGAACAAAGGACCACCTGCTATGATTTCACAGTTAATTAAAAGGTTAACTATTACTCCCTTCCTAAAATAAGTGTCTTATTTTGAAAAAGTGAAATATTTAAGCTACCTCATATTTTTCAAAAGGCAAAACGTTATGAGAGCTATGTTGTAGATCGGTTGTCTACAAGAGCCGGGCCGGCTCTATAAAATTAGAGGCCTATGGCTAGTCTTAGGGTGTATAGTGCACTTCCCATTTTCCTTGGGCAATGTAAAAGAAAAAATATTTGGATAATCTTCATTGTTTTAGAATTTTTCTTACAGTTTGTTATTCCAATTGTTTTCTAGGAAAGAATCGTACCAATTGTGTAATTTTTATAGTTTTATACCAATTTATATGATTGGAAGAAATAAAATGAAAAGTTTGAAGCAAATTTTTTTGAAGTTATAGAACTTAATAATTTAAGGCTGGGAAAAGGAAAGACAGAGTATGTGGCCACACCCATTTTGGGGTCTTTTAAATTCATAGATAAAATATTAAATGCATAAGACAACTTACTACAAATGACTAATGCAATATTAAAAACTAGAGAACTTGCAACTGTCGTGGTCATTAAAGTATCAAGAGGGAGGTATCCAAGACTATAAGGCTTTTTTTCTAAGTGGGGCCTTAGGCAACCACCTAAGTTGGCTAAGGCTCAAGCCGGCAGTATACAAGAGATATCATCATATGAAAAAGAGGAGAAGAGAAGGATTAAGACTAAAGAAACTAAATTTAACTAGATAATTCTATTTTTTTATTGATTTTTTGAATAATGAATCAAGGTAAAGCCTCTACATATTTATAGACAATTAAGAACCTTATTCTAAATAAAACTCATAATCATATTGGGCCTTTAACATTAGCCTATAAACAATAACATGAAACTCTTAATTACTTTACAATACTTTTACTAATTATTAAATCCTAATTATAAAGGTAAATCAATCATAAGCATAACAAACTGCAAGTTACTAAAGCTCTTGATGAGACCATGATCTGGCGGCCCATTTGTGAGAGTTGTAGTAATTTGGAGCACTCGCTAGCCTTTATCTTTCTCAAAAGTTTCCAAAATTATCTTTTTATCACCAAATAAAAATATTTAGTAGAGAGTATTTTAAGAAATATTATATATATATACACACACTACATAAAAGAGGAGAAAGTGGTATATAGCTAAGCAAATGGCACACTTATCTTAGCACAAATTATTTTTTAAAATATGACACTTATTTCAAGACACAATAAAGTCTACTTAGTTGTCATCTAAGCTTTGTGACCCAAGAGTATTTGCCTATGTATGAGGTTTAGCACATGGCATACAACATTGTTCATTTGGACATTTGCTTATAGAGAGATTATGAACTACTTCACGGCAGAAAGCATAGATTTGATCAGAGTTCTAAAACTCCATTTTGGCTCCAAAATTTCCCTGAGTTAATTTTACTCCATGACTTTTCATGTTAAACTCTATAATGACTTAAAAATAACATAATTTCATAATAGACTCCTCAAGTCAAGCTCTAACACTCACGGCCATAGCTAATATGGTTTCTTCTTCTATAATACATTTATTTCAAAATTTATACAATATATTTATAAATTAATTTTCTACTATAATATTAATATTATTCTAAGTTGAATATATTTGTTAACTTCATGTGAATTAAGTATTTTACTTGTCGAAATATTGTAAAATATTTGCATTAATTTTAAAAAAATTATACCACACTGGATCAATTTATTTTTACTATCTTATTTAAACAATTTTTTTCATATAAATTATTCAAATCTTGATATACGAGTCATTTTGACTCTAAAAACTCTGAGTTGTTTCAGCTCAAATAGTTTTGGAGCTAAGTCTTAATCTTAAAGTTTTTTTACATTGAATTTGATTGTCAGATTATGATCACCAACTATGAAAATTAATGGCAACTTGCAAAGGTATTGAAGGTGGTCAATCACCATTGGATCATAGACGCTTTGCTCATGCTTTACTCATCTGAATGAAGTAAAGTGAGAATGCCCAAGGTTGGAGCAAGGCCTTGGCATGCTTGTGTCAAGAAAGACTGAGTTCAAAACCATCAATCCGACCTATATTTAAGTGTGTTTTTCAGTTTTTATAAGGAATATATGATGTCTAGTCTACATTTGCATCATGTGGCCTTGTAGTGTCACTTATATCTGAAATCCAGTATTACAATACCTACCGTAGGCTTTTTTTGGATTTTTTATGACCAAAACGCTATATTCTTAAACCCAAATTCACATTATAAATTTTGCGTTCACTTTTAACCTAACCGGCCGCTTTCTCTTCTCGATCCCTTCTATCTCGCCAGTGTTGCTTCCCCTCTCTCCTTTTACCCCGGTATACCTAACCCCTTCTTATTCTCCTACATATACCCACAACTTTTTATAGCATACCATCTTCTATGAACAAATGCAATTTTATGAAATTTTAATAGGTTGCAGATCTTGGAAAGACAAATCCAACCATCATAATCCGTCACAATTGAACTTTTCTAACTCGAGATATTGCAAACCTTGGCTGGCTACTAGACTATCAAATTTCTGTTTCAATCCCATGACTTTTGATGGTATAACTTCCTCCCAGGCCTATCACAAAGAAAAAACTTTGTCTAGGAATTGAATTTGTTTCTAAATTTTAATAGGTCATAAATGCTAGAAAGAAGAATCCCGACATAGAAATCAAAATTTTGTAGCGCGAGTTATAATCATGAGAAATGAGCGGTACAAATTTACTATTAGAAGTTTCTCCTGAAGAATTGATTCTCTACTAAAAATTAAGCATAACAATAAATTCTCATGATCATGTCTTAGAGTAACAGAAGTCTGATTTTTGTGTTCTTTGATGCATTGGATTGGTCTTTCTAATACTGCAATCTTACTAAATTTTCGTAATCAACTTCAATTCTTTGAGGAAGTTATACAACGAAAAAGTTAGGATGTCAAAGCATGCTACTGGAATATTATATATCTACTTGAAACACGTGAATTCATGAGTATGACTTTTGTAGAAATTTTTTTATTTGTTTATAAAACTTTAGATACCCATCTTGGAAAGATAAATTCAACTCATTAAAGAATGTGGGGGTAGTGCCCATGTAATTCCATATATTGAAAAAAGTTCATCTTTTCTTTACAATACAAATCCAAATTGGCTTCTAGATTGTTGAATGTGGGACTTTCTGAAGGTCTAACTTCATTTAGGAATTGAATTTCAATTAGGAAATTTTATTGAGTGTAGATAATTTAAAGAAAAAACTAAAGCCACAAAAAGTATTGTAATCTTCTAAGGCTCAAGTATGATTATGATTTCACTTTATCATAGAATCAATTCAACACTCAAAAAAACTAGTGTAAAATCAAGTATAAGATGGAAGTTTCTAGTGTCTAATTGAGTTAGATGTTCCTTTCTAAAGTACAATTCATTCTATATTAAGTAGAATCAGTTGTTGTTTTCTCATAAATATCTTGAGCCACAAAAGTTCTTTTGTACTGCGGTGCATTAGGTTCATCTTCTATTAATTCTAACATAGTAAAATTTCATTATCGAATTCAATTCCTAGATGAAGTTATACCATCAAAAGAGGCGCAAGTGTCAAAGGGATATCTAATATTCTATCAGCCAACTTGGGTTTAAATTTGAAATTACCTAAGTACTTCTTGTGTTACTTGGGGAGTTGCATCAGTCTTTCCAGAACTAAAATATGATAAAATTTCATAACCAAATTCAATTTGCATAGTTGAATAAAAAAATCAAATTTGCAGCAGAAATTTCACCATCTAGAAGTCACGTGTTAAATAGATATTTAATATTTTAACAGCCAACTTTGAAACTTATGACTGTATAATGGTATAACTTCTTTAAGTAATTTAATTCAATTATGAAATTTTAGAATGTTGTCGATAGTGGAAAGGCGAATCTAACACGTCAAATATGGCAATCAGACCTCTGGGGCTCATGAAGTGTTCATGAAAAGATGTAGTCAGCACTAGAGTAGAATCGTAATATGAAGTGATTATCATGCAATTTCCCTGTTGGCATTGGCTGATTGGCTACTCACACCAAATTTGGTATAAGGGCCTCACAGCCGATCTGAACCAATTTTTGTACACACAATAGAGACCCATACACAATGTTGGCCTTAATACAAGAAAAGAAAAAAGATTGTAATATATGGAGCAGGCCAACTTACCATCACATGCAACGGAGAACCTTGCAGGAAGCTTGATCTTAAACATATATGCAATATACGTAGCCCATAGAGATGGCATTAGAAAAATAAAGGTGAATGGCTAAAAATTATAATTTTGTTCATTTCATATGAAGCTGGGTTGCATGAAGCTCCATGCTTGATCAGTTTTAAGGCTTTAGAACCATGAAACTTATCCAATATGCTTAGGTTTCCCCGCCAAGCAACAAATCACAAAGTTATCAAAGTTGACTGTCCAAGAATAATACCACCAGATTAATTCTCTTTCCATATTGAACATGATCCTTTTCATTACAAAACGAAATAAGAACCCGATAGTTGGACGCTGACCCGATGTTTTTTAGAACAAAACACCCCCAGGGATGTTTTTATTCTGAGGAAGATTTGTGAAGCCAACTGGCCTACATTTTACTTTTAGAAACCTAACCCCAAACGCATTTTCACGCTGTCCCCATCCCCAATACCAAATCATGGGAAGAACATGCGAAAAATAACTCTCCCTAAATGTAACCGTTTGGGTTTTTTTTTAGAACCCGTCAACTCAGACCAGGACTGATTATATTTTTCTGGGAGGTGGGAGGGGTCGGGGCCCCCCCCGCCCTAATCTGGTGGGAGAAGGGAAGACTCTCCCTCTCCCCGCAAAATGACCCTTTCCCCTTTCGCCCCACGTTCCCCTCTCAGAGCACCTCTCTCTTCTTTCCCTTCTCTACTTGCACCCTAAACCCCCCTCTCCCTCTCTTGCTCGCCCCATCTTTGTCCCTCTTCCCAGGACTCCAACGGGCAGCAACGTGATATAAGAACTCGATGGACCCTGACCCGACATTTTTTAGAACAAAACACCCAGGGGATGTTATTATTTCGAGGTAGATTTGTAAAGCCAACTGGCCCACATTTTACTTTTAGAAACCTAACCCCAAACTCAGTTTCACGCTGTCCCCATCCCCAATACCAAATCATGGGAAGAACGTGCGAAAAATAACTCTCCCAAACAGGCTATATGACTCTTTTTCCACATTGAACATCATCCTTTTCATTACAAAATGATATAGAGATTGAAAATGGACGGAATAATTTGCTAATTTTTATGTGATTTTCTGTACAATACACATCTATAACAAGAAGATTACAAGCACATAGTCAAGATTTCACAAAGTGCAGGCTAGTTGATTGAGCTCAATACAAACTGCTATACAAAATTGCCTCAGCATTTAGTAACTTGTGAGAACCCGTCTTTGCTGTTGTAAAGCACGAGATAAAACTTTATTTCTAATAGCTCTTACCCTTTCTACTACAATTTGGTGCCTCAAAAAGGATGGATTGCATGCAAAATATCCATGCTACTTCCTATATTCCTTCTACGTTCTGCCACCTAATAAAGCACTGCCTGATAAACTTTCGCCATTAAGATAACTGATAGAGGCAACCTGGATGGAGCATCATGCAAAACCAGTTTAGCTCATTCGATTTTCATTAAAATATACTCTTCATTTCAAGTAATATGGTATCATTTAATAGAAAATGGCATATTTGATGTCTATTCAAAAGAAACTCATGAATTTTCTTATTAATTTTGTAACTAGCGTTCACAAAGAACTTGTCAAATTTAAAGACGTTAAATTTTTATATGTGGCACAATACTTCATTATCTCAGCAGGAATTCTAACTCAAGCTTCAAAATACCTCTTTGCTTTGACAGCTGGACAGAAAGAATGGCTCTTGTTCCAATATCCCTCCATTGTCGACCAGAATTTTTTGCAGTTCCTGCAAAAACACAGATTTTTTGCTTGGTAAGCAAGAACACATATTTTACAAATTCACAAATGGTTGTGGTCCATTGTACTATGAGAAATGCTACGTATGCTTGCGCAAGGCCTGCTCGACGCCCATGCGCAGTCATGTCAACAATAGGGGCCGGGCATTTCCACAAAACTTTTGAAACCAAGTCTCAAAACTCACCCTACGGCACTTGACAACCATCTTACTTGAGTCCACATAGGTGAACTCCTGGCAAACCAAGTGAGTAGGCCTAACTATATCCAACCATTAACTTGAAACCCACTATTTAGAGTGACCTGGCATTTACCTTCCCAGTTAGGTTCTCAAACTCAAGCAACTGCTCCACAATAACCTCAAGCACCTTGCAATTCCTTTGCAACATATCATGTGCTTTATCATAAGCTACATTGTACAACTGCAATACGAGAAAGATAGAGAGCCACTTGTTAGTAAATTCTCTTATTTGACTTTGTTTTAAATTGCATACTGCAGTCTACAGAAGTTAAACAAATGATAACCAAGGCCAGTGAAACAATCAAGTTCACTGGCTTTGTAAGCAGTAATTTAGTAAAGGAAGTTTATATTGATTTGGACAAAAAATATTTAAAAGCCAAAAGAAACTGTGACATACATTTGAAAGTAATGGGAAGAATTGGAAAAACTCCTAGAAAACAATGGCCAATGTTATGTACACCGGGTACACCCAAGCAAGCATATGGGCAGTTTTACTTGTGGGTTAAGTCTAGAGTCCCCATAGCTATGGTATATTTGTAATTAAATTACGATTTATTGAGTCATAATCACTTAATATGAGACTCTTGTAATCCATGCTTAATTATTAAAGCTACTAGGTAGCCAATAATCTACTACATCGACTTGCATCTCCAGCTTTCCTCTTGTCCTCCGTCATTCTTATCATCTTTCTCTCACCAAAGAAGATAATTCCATAACAAAAAAGAAAATCAAAACGATTGTAACACATGCCTTTTCTACTTTGGCCGCCATGACAAGTTCATGATCATTGCCCATGCTCAAGGCTGCAACCTTTGCCATTAAAAAGTGCACAATTAGAGAAAATTAGGAAATTCAATAATTAAGGTGATGACAGAAAACATAATCTACTAATATTCCAGAAACAATAAAACCTACTCTCCTATCAAGCAGCTAGACTAAATTGCAAAGGCATCACAGTTTGAGAATACAAAAAATGAGAAGATTAATGTTTTTGGTTATCTCAGCTTCACTCTACAAACATACAAAAAATTTAAAAAACATAATTTAAAAAGAACTTCAAAGGTAGCTGTATATACCGCATTACTCGAAAAGTAAATTGCAAGGTTGTCATCAGGGCCCCACCCATATTGCATAACCATCCGTGTTGCAATCTGAGGTGAACAAAATCAGGTTACAAAAGCAAAAGGTTTATCCATAATACAATCTACATGTAAAAAAGCTTCAAAGAAAGAAAACAAAATAACAGTTACAATTTGCAAATTTCCTTTTGTCTCATAAAGTATGAATAAAAATGTCTAGCATCCAGATGACTGGACAAATGTTTTTGTTCAGTCACCTTCACACACCATCCAACATCCCCCTCTGCCCCTCGTCAGAGATGCTTGCAAGATCACCAGGTAGGGGATGAGTGCGCTGCCTTCCCCCACTGTCAGCACCCCCACCCTCCGCCATGTTGAAAAGATGGGTTATATTTCCCAGCAGGAGCACTGGCGAATCATGATCCAATGACACTAGTGCATCATGCAGACGAAAACTATCACCCAACTGAGCAGAAGCTTGTTTTTTCCTATAGGAATAGGTTCCTATTACTACATAATTTCAATTTCCACACAAGCATATGTAAACGCATGTACAGGCACACACCCGCACAGACATGCGCAAGTGTGTACACATACACACACATGAGAGAGAGAGAGAGAGAGACCTCTTGTGCTTGCTTAAGTTCAGAGGAAGACAAAAAATTCTCTTCACCCAAAGGAAGCAGCAACTGAGCTGCAACGTGTGAACCAAAGCAGAATACAAGCTTTTTCTCGAGATAAGATCTTGTTTCCACATTTCCATACATAGAACCCCCATTCTTGGCCTTTGTAATCTTTGTACAACCAATACCCTTCAAAGGTTTCAAGATTCAAAATTAATAGGAGATATAAAAAGTTGTCGAGAAGGCATATACAAATGAGGATCACATGATACTAACTTACCTCCCAGGAAGCTGGCTCAAGCCATATATTATCAACTTCATCAAAATTTGGTAGGAGAAGAGAAATTAGACCTCGGCCAGCTGCCCAAACAGCATGTGGGAATTTGGTCTCCTTTGTCCACTAATATCATTATATGATTAAGAATTATTAAATTTAAAAAAAAAGTACAAAGAAGAACAATATCTTAAGAAGAAACGAACGGAAAATGAAAGGTAGTTCATAGGGGAAAAAAAGGTGCAGTTGTCATACAGCAAATTAGCTTTTTTTCACGTGAAAGCTTTACTCTTCAATGAATGAAAGCATGGGCAAAGAGAATACAAATATCAACTCACAATATTGAATATAGTGAGCAAAATAACAGATACGCATAGCATTACGTACCATCAATAACAGACAGGATTAACTGGCAAAAAGGCTCTCAAATCAGTATTTAGTTGCACTATGATCCAAATAAATTCCACATTATAGTAATATAAATCAAACACTACATCTCTCAATAGCAATATAAACATTTAGGAATTGACTTGCTTTGCTCATTAGATGATTACTTTATGAATTCAGCAACCACTCCATCTCACATTAGCAATATAACATTTAGGATTTGACTTGCATTGCTTACAGATCATTACTTTCTGTTTTCAGCAAATACTTAGCAACCTTAGCCAGCAACAGGATTAATCACCACTGGTATGTATGAATTCAAATTATCCATAACTCTTACAGGTTCACAAGTACAACTGCTTGCATAACTGTAAAAGCACATGCACCAATGGTGACCAATCCAATGCTAAATCAAAATACTGCAAAGGGAGGAATAAAGGCGTGGTGCAAAATCAAGATGAAAAGCTTTGCCCTCTTCAAGCTCCAATTTGAATGATATACAAAAAAGCAGATATTAATTCACCAGGTTGCATCAGCCAAATCAACTGATAGGAACCTCTTAATATTTTAAATAGTATCAAATAAAATCAACCAAATAGAATCCGAGATCCTGGCTAAGAATTTCTTATTTTATCTATAGAAAAAGGGCCCCGCAAAGAGACCTGCACAAAATGTCTCAAGAATATTTCCTTATTCTTTCCTAATAGTACATAATTTCCTTCTGATAACAACAGAATAACACTAATTTGAACTTTCAAATGTTAAAAGAAACAGATAATTTTTCGATCTTACATCAAGAGGAGGGCTCAGAAGCTCTATTCCGTTGCTGATCTGACCATATGGTTCCATTAGATCAACCACTGATTCTAATTCATTTCTTGTCAAATTCAATCCAAGATGATTGACAAGCCATCGACTTATACTCTTCACGAGTTTGGTTTGTCGAACTATGTTTGGGATGGTAAAGCTCAGACTCTGCCAGAATCAAGTCAGATTTATATTCAGATCTCATAAGAAAAATTAATATGAATTATATATGCACTAAAAAAAAATTGTGTATACACATGTAAGAATATTTTCTACAAGTGTTGCAATGAATAGTGCTTTAATCCACAACCAAGATTAATATGTCATGCTACAAAAAACCCTTTATGAATGCAGTACAAGCAAGAAATAATTCATCTTCTGTGCGTGGCTGACCATCAAACTATAGAAAGTTGGCTGTTTTTGACAGACCTCACAAAAGACCAAGAGATATTCACTACATTTACCTAAGAGTAATTATAATATTAAAAAAGTAATCCTAAAATTTGTGCACAGTGGTCTTAATCCCAGCAGATTTTTTAAGCAAAATAAGCCAAGCTGAGGTGATTCACCATAGTAGTTCATTATTAGCTTCAAGAAGGGCTGAAGAACCTAGGAATTACAGTTTACAGACAGCCAACTGAATATATATTATCGCATAAATGGTTTTCTGAAACCCAATTAAATTTGACACAAAGTGACCTGTGTGGGTAGACACATAAACAAGCACCTGACAAAGCATCGTGTAATATATTCTTTTCCCATGTATCCCTGGAAGACCCATGTCAATATTCCCTCACACTCTCCCCATCATGCAAAAAGATAAGCAAACGCAAATGTCAGAATTACTCATTACCGCAAACCAACCACAATAACTCATGAGTTCATCCGTGTCCAGAAATTTATTCCTAAAAGCACTTCCTTCCAAGGCCACAGGAACGAGCTTTAATTCTACAGGCCGTAAAAGAGTAGTTTTCTCAGCAACCTGAAAGAAAGAGAGAAAAACGATTGAGCTAGATATATAAACCACTAAAGAGGGTCCATGCGCGCATAGATATATACTTTGTGTGCTACCCAGGATCCATGACCTCTTATGGTGCAAAGCATTTCAACCGAATACAGGGTATCCACATGTTCACATGAAATACAACTGCCCACAAATAAAACGACTTATTTTAAGAGCAACATGTTATAAAGCTTTCAGATTAGTCAAATCTAGAAAAGTTACTATTCAATGTTGATTGTTGAATATGGTCCACAAATTTCTTTGTGCATTGCTTCCACAAAATCTTTGTATACTATCGTTAAGGGCTTGTATAGATGCAAGGTTAGCGAGAGAATCCTGACATGAATTGACTATCCTGTTTGGATTGAAAAAGAGGGAAAATAAGTCAAGGAATCTAAAAAAGCTTGATAACCTGTTAAATCAGAATCAGCTTTGGAACAGTGCACAAACTGGGTTTTTTTTTAAAATCTACTCAAGAAGAACCCAGATTGTGCACTGTTAACAAGCTGTAGCACTGTTCACAGTCTGGTCTACAAATTGTGCCAGCAATTTTTTGGGACAATCTTGATTTACTTCTTTAAACCATCTATATCCAAACAGACCCTAAGTCTGCCCTTGAATCAGTGACATCAGAGGCTTCATCAATCTTCTAATTCCATGACACTTCACACTTAAGGGCATTCCAACTTCGGCTTCGTGACATGAATGCGTATAAGCATGCACACTTGCTCATTTTGATTTCAGTATGTACACTACCTTTTTCCAATCAACATAATCTATGAGCTCCTCATCCATCGTCTCTTTTGCTGCTATTTGTAAGATTTTCTCTCTTTCCACCTGAGTTGGTCGCTGGAGATGCAATACTCTGTCCATACGGCCGGGTCTTTGCAATGCCTGATCAATTTGTTTAAGATTTCTGGTGGTAGCAATCAGAACAACCCCATCCTGCTTCTCAAAGCTGCACAAAATGCATCTAATCCCATAAATAACAATATAAATTTAAATTATAGTCTGCTCAAAAAAGGAATAATTTACCGTTGCAGAAGGTAAGCATACAAGTAAAACAGGAGATATCAACTACCAAAAAACGAAACTAAAATCAGATACCAAAAGGAATTTTTGAACCTTTTAAATGATAATATCATGGAGTAAATTACTTAAGAAAACATAAATGAGGATAAGTAACAGGGTAGGAAAATTATTATGTATTTTAAAAGTAAGAGTTCCATCAGTGAGTCACCGACACGTTGATGAACTCACCGTTGAAACAGTATTTTTCTGTCAGGGAGGTACGTGTCGATGTACCTATGGAAACAATAAATACTCTGTCAATGAGGTTTGACGTGTCAATGGACTCGTCGATGAAGCTGCAATTCTTATGTGGACAAACTCATAGGTGATGCAGAAACCAACCTACCAACAGTTGCAAAACTGTAATTGAAGCAGTCAGGCAGTTTTTAGAGTTGGTTACACACCAAATTTTGGTTTCTAAATTTTCTTATAAATATCTTTGACGAATCTTTGACCCAAAGGGTACGGACTCTCCAACTTTGGTAAAAATCGGCAGGTTAGGGTATGTCAAGGAAGCAAGAACCAAATGTGTAGAGACCTCTTTATAGTTTGATCAGAGATCGGATTGCTAACCTTAAACTATAATACTAAAACAAGAAATGCATGATTGGTGTATGTTGATAGAGTAATATATGTTTTATATTTGAATTGATTCATTATTGAATGAATATGAATCTCGTATGGATAACTTGTGTTAAGTAGAAAGACATCATTTTATTCTCTTCATGTGATAATTGATAAATGATTCTAATTGATTACATGATTAAATTCCATAAGAGAGAATTATTTTGATGATCATATAAAATTATGCAACTTTCCCATTCATCGGTAGTCATCGGCATGTCGATGATGCTACCGATGCGGGAAAAAGATGATAGAGCACTATTGTTGAACGAATGGTTTTATGGGTGGGTCACCGAAAGTGATATTGGCATGTCAATGAGGACGTCAATTAAAGTGATTTTCGTATTTCATTCTAATATTAGCAAGGGGGGTTCAACGCATTGATAAGTTACCAATAGTCATCGGTAACTTGGTCCACACATTGATGAATCTATCGATAGTAAGTTGGTTTTGGACATTTTT
Organism: Saururus chinensis; assembly: GCA_035235625.1. Lineage (NCBI taxonomy): Eukaryota > Viridiplantae > Streptophyta > Magnoliopsida > Piperales > Saururaceae > Saururus > Saururus chinensis. Next base: position 6,682,429 of record CP141142.1, read on the forward strand.
AGCAAAGAAATGTTATAAATATTAGGCTATTATCATGAGAAATAATAGCATATTATTTCATGCATGAATTGTAATTATATGATGTGATGAATTATAATTTGGTGTATGCACCTTTGTCGGTGTAAATATCCTTGCATTGGATTACACCCCAAGATTGATGTCTTTCGGTATCTTAGATTAAAAAAACCCTCAATGCCTTAGCTCCATAAGTAAGTCTTTAGCAACGTTGACAGAAAGAATTTGGTCTGACATTTTGGCCAAGGTCTTCAAGCTCTCTCGAAAAAGGAGTTAGAACCTCTTCTCTAGCCCGGAAATCATGTTTGAATGGATTAGAGCATTAAAAGATAACTAGTCCCACGTAAAACAATTCAGAAGTCGGAACTTCAACCACTTAAGCCCATGAACCCTTGTACGCCTTAACTTTATAGCAGGGATGAGGCGGGCAAACTTAAGAATATCAAAAGTCCGAATTCAGGTAGTTCATATTCTAGTGAGGCAAAACAATACTCCTATATATGCATACCGTGTTAAAGAAAACCTTTGACTTGCACTTATGAAGTTGTAGACCTTTGAGTGAAAGTCACATTATATTGGATAAGATGGTTGTTGTATGCTTAAATGTTATACTTTTGATGCTTTGAAATATAATGTTCCTTACAATGGAATTTATGACGGTTAATAAACTCATTCTATTGTAATATTGTGATATAATTCTTGAAGTATTATAGTTCTTGTTTAGAGTTCCCATTGGGTATACTCGTATACTCAGCATCCATTGTTGATGCAGATTCTTTAAAGAAATAAGCGGGTGAGGGACACTTGTGCTAAGAGAGGACGTGAAGATCTTAGTTCAACGTAGGATTTTCTAATCTTGATAATAACTTTTAGTTAGTGTGTAATTTTGTTGTAACCCCTAGGGTTACAAGGGTGAAATCAAGGAGACAGTGCATGTGGGGAAGAAGGGGAAAAGAGTTAAGAAGGAGCAGAGATAAATAAACTAGACTAATATCCTACCCAAAATTCGTAACTAATGACTATGGAGGAGTACATGATTTATCGGCTTCAGCCTTCTCCAATTAGGAAGTAAATCTAAACTACGAGAGCAATAACAATAAGAATTCTACCTTTAATAAGCAATTCTAAACTAGGAAAGCAAACCTAAACTAAAGCATACTTTATATAAAGAAAGTCCTAATTAAATCCTAATTCAAAATCATAACAATCCACCGTTGCTTCCGCTAGGCCTTATCCTCAACGCTGGGAAGGACCAAGATGCTCATCAACAGCATCAGGCTAGAGAATCCAAGTATAATTCCAAGGAGGGCGCTGAATGATGTGCAATTTATCCAGCGATTGAGCGGTAAGGAGGCATTTAACCCATCGAGCTCAAAGCTCATCTACATGTGTTCAAAGTCCCATTCAACCTTTTGCAATGTGTGCAACTAATCTATACCAAGAACGATATCAACTCCCTTAATAGGTAGGACATAGAAATCAAATTTTATAGTAAGGCCTTGAGCAAGAAGACATGTTTTACGACAAACCCCCGTACTGCAAAGCTTAGCACCATTAATTACCATAACATCAAAGTTAGAACAATTGGAGATCTACAAGCCCAACTTTTTAGCAACAGCTTCATTAATGCAACTACGAGTGCTACCTATATCGATAAGAAACATGACACGTTTTTTCATTTGCCCATTAATGTGCATAGTATTGGGAGCATTAGGCATAAAAGGACAAATATGAGTCCACATCATTCACTAAGGCAACGAGGGTAGGGTCAAACTCGGCCACAGGGTCGAGAGAACCCACGCAGTCAAGTGTATCCTCAACAACATACGCATGAAGAGTCTTAGTAACGATAGCCAAAGGGATACTTTTCATCACAATTGTAGCATAAGCCCCGGGAGTGGCGAGCCTCTATTTCAGCCCGAGATAATCGTTTAAGAGAAATAAGAGGATTACGCCCCATAGTGGTGATAGGACCGGTAGAAGAAAACTGTGGTGCCCGTGGAACATGTTAATGCTAAAGCTGTTCTTGACACATGCGAGCCACACGGATTGTCTCTGCCAAGGTGCGTGGCTTAAAGATACATGTCGAAGCTTGCAAGTCAAGCCTCAACCCACCCAAAAAAATGCCAATCAAAGCAGCTTCTAGCCAATTAGAAACCCAATTGGACAATTTTTCAAATTCATCTTGATAAGCTTCAACAGTGGTAAATTGGTGAACACGGGAGAGATGAAGATTATAGTCCTCATAATCAGTAGGCCCAAAGCGGACAAGGAGGGCTCGCTCCATGTCATCCCACGTAGCATGCGGAGTATAAGACATAAAGTGCTCGAGCCACTGCAACGCACGACCTTCCATGTGAAATAAAACAAGATCAATACGCTCATGATCCGGCGTCTGATAGAAGTGAAAAAATCTTCAAACGCGAGATACCCATTCTTCTGGTTCGTTACCCTTGAAGATTAGGAAAGTGCATAGTTGCGGGCCACAGCATCATAACCCAGTAGATGTCCTCCGAGCTAGGGACCACCGGGCCATGGGCCCGGTGGAAGATGGTGCAAGCCATGAAGACCCGAAGGGGAATAATGAAGTGGCATCACAGTCCCAATTCGGATAAGATATGGACCTTGAGCCACTTGTAAAGCCCAAGTCCGTGATGGATCGTCAGGCTGGCATGAGGCCCGCCCAAATAAGATGAAAATGCATTTGTTTGCCCTAATCTCTCTCTAGAGAAGATCATGAGATTGGCAAGGCAGCAACAAGGAAAACCATCAATGGTCTTGAAGGGCGACAACCAGCCAGAGCAGAGGATGTGCGGAAAAGTCACTGGCTGGCGTTGCGTTCCCTGATCGTGGAGTGCAGCAATTGCGGGACAACCACAGGAACGGCGGAAAGGAGCTGTCCGGTTGAGACTGAAGGTGGCATGGAAGCAGTGGCGACAGACGGAGCCAGTGGTGCCCCAACGGAGGCCATCAACAGCTATACCCGTGGGAAATAACCCGACTTGGGGCGGCCAGAAGCATAGCAGCGTGTGATGGTTGCAGAACCTCAGCAAGTTGGGTGGCAGAAGGGCTGTGGTCTTGCCCAGAATGGTCAGGAAGGGAGCCAATGGATTTGTGAGGTGACTATCTGAAGGCAGATGCAAGCAGTACAGATGCCTAAACGTGGCCGCGCACGGAAGCGGCCATCTGGGACCGCTCCGATGAAGCCAAAGCAAGGTCGAACGATCTAGATGTTGGTGGAGGACTGGCTTCCATAGCGGGGCTCGATTTCGAGGCTAGTGAGCAGAGGATGGCAACACCAATTTCAGTGCCGGGAACAGTGCCGGTAGTTCCTACGGTTGTATAGCGGCAAGCGGGGTAGAGACTGGACAATTGGCGAGCTCTTAGACAGATGTGGATACGGAGTCACACCAGTTAGCAAGGGCCGCCAAGGAGGCTTGCTGGCCTGTCACAGCCGCCATGACCTCTTGCATTGATTGTGCGACGGTGGCAAGGGTGTCCGTGAGATGCTAAAACCGCTCCGCCCAACTGTCTATACTTTTCTGCTCAAGGACTTGAGCGTCCAGTTTGAGTTGAAGCTTGACAACGTCCGTCTAAAGGTCGGAGACAGCCATATCCGAGGGTTCAATAGCAGAACCGGAAGCTACTTTTTTTGGCATTCAGTCATGGCGGTGAGGAAGCGTTGGAGTAGGAAAACCTCACTCTGATACCAATGTTGTAGCCCCTAGGGTTACAAGGGTGAAATTAAGAAGAGAGTGTATGTCAGGAAGAAGAATAGGAAGAGAGTTTGGGAGGGGAAGATATAAAAAAACTAGACTAATTTACTGCTCAAAATTCGTAACTAACGACTGCGGAGTACATGATTTATAGGCTTCAGCCTTCTCTAATTAGGAAGCAAATCTAAACTAGGAAAGCAATAACAATAAAAACCCTACTAAGCAATTTTAAACTAGCAAAGCAAGCCTAAACTAAGGCATACTTTATATAAAGAAAGTCCTAATTAAATCTTAATTCAAAATCATAACAAATTTCTAATACATAAGCATGAGAGTGCAAATTACTTATGGCTGTGTGTATTATGCAATTTGGTATGTACACAGATAAGATCCTGCGAGACTTGATTATGATTTTCTCATGTCTTACACTCCCTGTGTCCTATATTAATAGCTATATTTAAAAAAATACTGGTTTTTATTAATGATGATACCCACATATAAGAGAAGAAAAAATAAGCTTATGATATTTTTTTTAAGTACCCAACCACTTAAATTTCACAAATTAGAGCTATTAATATGGAACAACCTATTTTCCAAATAGAGCTATTAATTTAGGATGGAGGGAGTATATAAAGATACAATGGTTTGATTATCCATATATTTGAAAACAAGTGAATCACACCTTAGAATAGTATATTTGTCAAAGGATTTGACAAATGAGTTTCTAAATTTTTTTTGTTTATGCTGATTTTCATTCAAAAATAAATTGAGGAAATTCGGGGCGTGACATAGGCTCCCAAAAGTACAACAATTTTGCTGATAACTATAATAAGGAACAACTAGTATCCCCATTCGTTACTATCTTTATATTTTATGTTAGGACTGTGACAAGGAATCTCCAAATCTGTTTAAAAGTAAAAAAAATCTTAAATTAAGCTTTCAATTTTTAAGGTATGGCAAAGCCTTGCAAAAATACACCTACAAGATATGCAAATAAAACAAAGCAAAAGTTTGGAGATATACCCATCAAGTTCCACTAGGAGTTGATTAATGAAAGCCTCATGATCTTGCTTTTTAGTGTGGATGAACTGGCCACGAACACCAGCAAAAAGGTCGAAATCCTCAACAAATATTATTACTGGCGCCTATACAGCATAGTAAGAAAAGTATTAGAATCAAAACATAAAAAAACAAAGAACCAACAAATCCAAGATTCAGTATCCAACATGAACTCTGTTCCAGCCATCTGGCATGGGTAAGGTAAGTTCAGCTCCACCCTTACCATGGACTACTTCTTCAATGAGTGCTTACAATCAAAGAAATTCAAAAGATAAAATAAGTTGCAGTGTGGGAGGAAATTAAATAAGCAAGATTAGCAGCACCAACCAAGTCTCTAGCTGTCTGAAACAGCTCTCTAACATTTGAAGCACTTTGGCCCACCCAGAGCCCAGCTTCCAATTGACGAGCTTTAACTTCAACTAAAGGTACCCTTGCTTCAGCAGCTATTGCCAGTGCTAAGGAAGTTTTCCCTGTTCCTCTTTCACCCACAATGAGGACTCCCTACAGTAGCACACGAAAAAAAGTTCAAATAAGCATTTAAAATTGCACAGTGCAATGTACAAAAGACAGACCAAACTCTAAGGGTAAGTTATCAAGCCACGTAATTCACTCATGGCATAAGCAAAACATTTGTCAAAAATTAATTCACAGTATAGTGAGGGGTGGGTTTTCATCAGGAATTGCATCCAGGGTATGATACAATTCTCGGACCGTGGCCCATTTAACAGAGGGGTCCTGCTCACTCATCTCTTCCTTTTCCCTGATTACCTTTCTCTCAGCCCATCCCCCTCTCACCCTGTCCTTTCACTCTCTCTTCATCCCTCTTCATTCTCCCTCTCACTCCATACTCTATCTCACTTAAATCCCAGCAGATTCAAACTTCTTTCACCGCTGCATGAATCTAACTCTCATATGAAACCTCATGAACTCCACTAATAACCCTTGGAATTCACCTGTGTGAACACATTCCAAGGGGAGAATTGAATTCCTCATCTCACTTCCCACCTCACGAATTAGCATTATGATTGAAGAAAAAGATGACAAGCCATCACCAAGCTTCTTAAAACTTAAAGCACATAAATGATTTGTCATTTTACAAGGGTTATGTCAAATACCATACATCTAAGATAGATTTTGTTTATTTCTGCAAATGAAGATGCTATGACTGCTCACGCCCAGGAAATAGAATCATTTCAGGAAAGAAGTTTGGCGACTCCTGCCATGTTTCTGCAAGGAAAATACTATGACTGCTCATGCCCAATAAAGCTCGGCGAGCACGTGCCACAATGTGGCACAGGGCCCACATCTAGTGGGGCCTGCATATCATGACATGTGTGCAGCAAGCGAGCATTCCTGCAGGCAAGCAGTCCTAGAATTACTCTTTCTGTGATTAAATTTGTAGGAGTTTCAGTTTCAGTATTTAGTCGGGTGAGTCCTAGTTCGGTATAGATTGGAGACATAAACTTAAGTAAGAGACTTAGAAGTTCTAGGTGTCATGTACTCTATAAAAACAGGGCATCCCAACTTCATAGAACAGCCTCGTTATTACTGAAAGCTTAAATTTTTCTTTCGTTTTGCATCTGATTTCGGTTTTAATCAACTGAACCTCAGAAAAAAAGACGCATGCACACACAAGCAAGGATCCTTTGAAGCACAAGTGACCTTTTTTGCATTTAGAACACACTCTGACTACTTCCCAATAAGAGAAGCCTTTCTAGGAACTCATTTTTCAGATGGAAGACTTAAGCTTATAGATGAGAACTGCATTGTCTTATATTCAATGATATGTCCCTTTCAAAACTCACAATATAGTCCAAATTTCTAACACATTCCCTTAACAAGTCCAACTTCAAACGAAAAAGATATTGACAACAGGCATGTTCTAGACAAAGTAAATATCTTCAAAATAAGAAAGAATTTAGACAAAAAATTGATGACAGTAACAGGTATAAGAATGATCAGAAAAGGAAGCCAAAATGATGAACTAAAAAAAAACCTCAGCAGCAATGGGAATCAATTAAATTGTCTACAAAAAAAGATTAGGTGACAAGAAAGATGGAGGGACCCCAAACAAAAACATAAAGCTTAATCTTTACTAAATCGAAAACTTATGTTTAAAGATAATCTTCACAGAGCACGAGTGAGGACCCACCACGAAGATAGAAGAAGACTGCACTTTTTGACATATTTCATCCATTCATTAGGCATCAATTCTAGAACTAGTTATATAATGTCATAAGTCCCTGATCTTACCCCGACCAAATCAGCACTAGTAGCACAATCATAAATTTCAGAAATTCAACAGCTAAGGAAAACAACAATTTATATTTGCAAAAGAACACTTTGTTCAGAGTCTAATGTCCTCATCAAAAACTAAATACAAAATCTAATTGTCTAAATTTATCGTACCCGAGGTGCACGAGCTCCCATTTCCTGAAAAGCACTTGGATTTTGCAGGAAGGAAACAATTTCACTGATTTCCTCTCTCATGGAGTCAACACTAGCAAAGTCCTTTAAACGTATTGGTGGATTCTTTACCCTCTGAAAATGAGAGATACATAGCATGAAAAAAACACTTTCAGAAATGAAAACAACAAAACCATGAAGTGCATTGTAATCATATTCATACCTTCATCTGGTCAAAAGCAGATTTAATTGGATCAATGCCCTCCTTCTTCCGACGAATCCTTCTTTTCAACTTGTACTTATGATAAGCTTTCTGCAAAATGGAATATATATGGTTAGCTAATCAAAGTCAACACTTTCTTTTAGCAGGTCAGATTAATTCAAACGTTCATACAGAAATGACCACTAAATTTAGCCATACCACTCTACGCAACTTTCTTAAGTTTGGATCTCTTCGGAAAGGTCCATAACCAAGGAACCTTGGAATCTTCTTTATCACAAAACGGAACATATTAAACAACACAAACACATATATCACGCTTCTAATCAGAAACCCAAAGTACCACGAGATACCAGGTCTCCTCCTTGCTTTGAAAGCAATTTCTGCTTCAGACTGCCATTGCAAGTACCATGTAGAGCCAACAGCTTGAAGTTGATCTTCCGGCCAGGTCATTCCCAAGTTCATTCTCACCTGTAAGTAAATTCAAGAAAAAGAAGTTCATAGCTAATTTCAGTTGCTCATGGAAACTAATCAGAAGATTTGAAAAACGTTGATGCTTCATACCACTTTGGGAACAAGCATATCGATAATTGGAAAAGCAATCACGACCATTATGTCATCAGTGGTGTTCTGTATCTTGTCAAAAAGCCATTCTCTCACAATTCTAACTACCCTATACTTCCAAAGTTCAGTAATGCACATATATGTAAACCTCATAATCAATTGAAACTGTTGATGAATATCCATCTCAGATAGTGGGATCCACATAAAGTGGACAGAGGTAGGGATACCCAGTGATTGCATTCTAAGATAAAGTCCATCAAAACCCCCAAATTCTTCAAATAAAATGTCAAATTCCTGCATCAGAAAAGGGTAATGCAATTAAAATCTTTAAAACCAAGATATGCAGTGCAAGTATAAATTTCATAATCATAATAATAATAATCAACTGGCGCCTTTTCCCACTAATTTGAGGTCAGCGATATAGACCTTACGCCTCCATTCTAGCATGCTTTGAGCCAACTCTTTCATACGATGTAGCTTAATCATATCCTTTATTATTAACTCTTCTCTTAGGTATCCCCCTCCCTCCTTTGGCATCATTTACATACATGCCTTCTAACCTTCTTACGGGGGCATCCATTGGTTTTCTCTGAACATGTCCATACCAACACAATCTACACTCCCTAAACTTCTCCCCCAAAGGTGCTACCCCCGAGAACACGCGTATATAGTATATACTCATTTCTAATCCTATCTCTCCTAGCTTTCCCACACATCTACCTTACTGTTCTCATATCGGCTACTTCAATTTATCTATATGAAGTCTCTTTGGGGCCCAACATTTTGAACTAGAGTATTGCCAGCCTAATAGTTGTCCTATAAAACTTCCCTTTAAGCCTATTGAACATGCCTAGCACACAATCTCTCGAGCGCAACGCAGCCATGCATTTTATCCACCTATGAATCACATCACTATCAATATCTCCCTTTTTGAAAAAAAAATAGATGATCAATGCATTAAATTAAAAGTAATTACCCGGGTATCAACAAAATAATCCTTGTCATCGCCCTTCAAAGTGAGAAACATAACTGCCCAATCATGCCTAATGCAAACATTCTCAATGAGCTTCTTTGACACAGCATAAGGAACAGCCACTGGGTCCATCTCCCATCTATCTTTCTCTTCATTATACCATGTTTTGCCAACAACTCTGTCACGATCCAACAAAATGCGTTCCTAGATTTGAACAAACATGTAGCATTTACAAATTAGTATGTCAGAGTCAGGTCGATAACAGAATTTACCAGATGATACTAAAGTAGGTTAAAGCACCTGTTTTTGAGCCACATATTGTTTACCATGTTCAACATTTTCAAGCAAATTCCTTTTCAAGTTTGACTTCGATTCTTCTCGCCATTGTTTCCAACTATGGTACAAACCGTGGCTCACAGCTTTGGGAACAACAACCTCTCTATCCCCAAACATCCATTTCAGCTGCAGTTCGGGAAAGCCCTTTGCAACTTCATCAGTTGGTGTGCTTGAAACAAATCTTTTCTCATCTCCATGCTTCTTCATTTTCTTCCTTATTTGTGACTCCATATTTCTTTGCAGATCTCTTGATTCTCTAAAACGCTGCTTGATGTTAAGAATAAACTGCTTAGTATTCTTGTCGAGCAAACTCTCCGAATCTTCAACTTCCAAAACTCTAGGCAGTATCAATTGCTTCCAATATTCCTTTCCAGCTGTTTCTAGTTCTTTTTGGATATCCGACTTAGATAGGTTGCTTACAGAAGTTTTGTCAAAAATGCTGGTAAAATGACATTAAAATAAGTTTTTTTCTACAAAGATTGAATACTTCAATTTTGTAAGGACAATATAAAATTTGAAACAATCAATTAGATTTACCTGTCATCCACAATCAGACACTAGAGACCCTCTAAACAATATGCAGCGATACTAGTAAGAAAATATTCCTTTTATAGCCATCTCAAATGAATGCCGTTCTATAAAATTCCCTTCGTACAGATTTATAATTGACAATTAATTGCGTGTCAATGCTTGACATTTCATTTTGTAATAGAAATAGTAGCCACAAACTTAACTTATATATGATCATTTGTAGTTAACAGTGCCAAGTGTAAAAGATGAAAGTGCACAAAGAGAAGGTGGCAGATACTCAATTGCAATACTCATATTCCAAAATCAAATCAAAGAAATTGATATTAGCATTTTTATCTCCTCAATTTTCATTAAACTAAAAAGTGCCACCACATGATCATGGCAAATTCAAATACAAAAAAAGAAAAAAAGCTAAACTCAACCAACTCACTACTATAGAAAGCCTTTTTGAAGAGGCAACAAAAACAATAATCTCATGCTTCCCATAAACACAAGCTTAAAAGGCGTTAATTTTAACTGCCGCACAGCGTCCATTTTAGCACTTTCAAACAACTTAGAACAACATTTCCTCCCAATCCTATCATCCCTACTATGAAATTCATCACAGATGCCTGTGCCACTTAGCTCTTCTTTCAGCAGCCAATAATGTTATATAAAAAATAGATAATCATGTCCTCTTCATCAAGAACAGAACCTAAGCCAGCCTTGAGTCCAATTAGTTTAAAATAAAAACTACACTTGAAATGCCAAGCAATCTCAACTATTCACACATTATAAATTCGCTACCCAATAGTTTAACATTTGAAGAATACCAAACATTTTAATAATTGGGTATTTTTTATGAACAAGGAATAAAATAGAATAAAAGGGTAAAGTAAATCAATACTTTTCCATACTCTGCTGCTTCCACCGACGACTGAACCTTTCCACCAGCAGCTCGCTCTCCCTTTCAATGAAGGCCAGCTCCCGTATCCCAACACTGTAACATAAAGCCTCCCTCCTCGATATCCTGTCCTCAAGCTCCGCAACCACGTCGCTTAACCTGCTATATTCCTCATCGGCTTTGTCTATAATACTCTGCAGCTCCTCCATCCTCTCCTTCTCCTTCCCCCCTTCATTACTCAAACCCTCCAGCTCCTTATTCGCCTTCCAGAACACATTGTACACATCAGCCAACCGCTTGTCAAGCTCCTCCTTCTCTTCCTTCAACTGACCCACTTCAGCGTTCAGCAGCTGCAAAATTTCGTCCTGCAAGTTCTCCCGCTTCTTTTTTACTTCTTTCAACGCTTTTTTAACGTCATCCAGGCTGGCTGTCCCGGACTTGACATCTTCGATTCTGCGAAGAAGAAGGGGAATTCTGTCAAGCAGTTTCTGGGTGTAGGACGAGTATTCATGCTCACTCGAGCCAGTGTCCTTCCTTCCAACTTCCTCTTCGCGGGTCACCAGTGAAACAGCCGGAGCCGCAATGGCGGGCATTTGGAGTTTCGAACCGGGGAAGAAACTGACTGTAACGCAGAATACGGCAAATGCAAGCGGCTTTTGAAGTAACTTCAGCAACTTTCCGCCATCGCCACGAGAACCCGGTTGCGGATACATCCCAGTGAGGCGATGACAATCGTCACTTCCGGGGAGTTGGGGAGAATGGGGCAAGCCCAGCTTGGAAAAAGCAGGGCCAGGAGCTCCATGGTTGCGCTCGGCTCTAATTCGACAGAAACGAGGCTTCCTCCTGAGAAAATGGAAGCTGGGTGGAGACCGGTGGAGAAGGGAGAACAAGGAGCCGGGACATGGGCGGAGAGGGAAGGAAGAGACGCCATTAGACGTGAGAGACGGAGGACTTCGGAGGGCCGAGTCCATGGTGGGTCCGAAGAGGGGAGAGGGGGAAACGAACAAAGGTAATCAGCAGGTTGAGGCGTAGAGAGAGGGCAGTCGACCCATCTTCCGTCCGACAGTGACGGCGAGACCGGAGGTGGTGGTGGCGCCACTGCCGCTGCCGCTGCTGCCGGCGGGGCTGACGGCAGCTGCAGGGGTGTTTTTGCTTTCGAGCAGTTGGGTGGAAACTCTGGATAAAACGAGGGGACGGGTTTAGACGGGTACGTGACCCGGATCCGGTTATTCTCATAACCAGACTCGGGTAGCGTTTAATATTGTTGGACGTGACCCGGACATTGCTGGCCACGAACGATGCCGCAGTGGCCTGCATTCGCCTTTGTCGCACGGCCCAGTGGGCGAGATTGGGCCCATTCACATTAGTTGGGGGCCCAAACAGTTGATCTTACTGGCTCAAAGTGAGGCGACCTAACTCTGCTGGCCCCTTTTGGCCCAATTACCTCATGGCCCATGTCCAATATTAGCCCAAGTAATCGGCCATGCATGCGGTGCAATTGAAGGAGTTCTGATTGCCCAGTCGCACAGAATAGTTACTCGCGATTAGCCGAAGCTACGTTTCCATTTTGTATTGGAAGATAGGATTGGGATTGGGCATTTCCGTTATTTCACTAGGATTGTTCGAACTCTTTAGAGTGAAAAGATGAGGAACCTATCATCCCTTTATTTAGCCAGCCCCCCTATGTAATAAGGTCGGTGGATAATGCATATTGAGACGGTAGGGGGCGGGGGGGTTGACAGACTCCTCATCTATAGTTAAAATGTGAAAACTGTATGATTAGAGTGGACAACTAGGCAATCAAAATTTTTGTGGGGCTCTATATAGTTCGGCCTACTAGATATCATGATCAAGTTAGCATGTAGGACTACAACCATAATAATGTAGCATGTTGTGCCTTAGTGCAACAAGTGGTAATGACGTGTTAGACATGTATATGTTGTTATCCCATTTAAAAAAACATGTAAAAAATCCTTAAAAAAAATCTTATTGCTAGAAAATGTTTTTATTGAAATTTTTATGTATTTTTATATTTATATCTCATATAAGTAGTTTAAGTCGTACTTAGCACACTGTTAGACCTTTAGTTGCTTGATAGGCGAATGGGTCATATAGTTCCTTAGCTTTGGCATGTGGACAGCAAGGGCAAGCACAGTTTGAGGTGGGCGTACGTGTCAGTAGCAATGGTGAGTTGGTGAATAGATTTATTGGAGTCTTACTTGAAATAGGACTTGATGGTTGGGCACTATCAACATAGGGGTGAGTCCTATGCATATGGGACGAATGTGAAGACTCCTACTTGGCGTAGGAATTAATTTGATGTGAGGCCGGATTCGTGGGTATATACCGGCAACCATGCCCGAATACATAAGTAGCAAGCTATGGCTAAGTGCACATTGATGAAGGATTGGTTGGTTGTTGGTTCATTAGCAAGTGTCCTATCATACCTAGGAATGCGCATGAAGCCTAGTACAAGTAGAAAATAAAAGAACTCATGTGTCATATGTAATGTTATTAGCTAGTGTTGTTGGTCAAAACTATATGTAATTAATTTTAAAAATCTGACTATGGTTGTAGTTGAGTCAGGTTTTAAATTTATGGACTTAAAAAATAAGTACAAATATGTTCTTATAGATCAAGGCTAAAGACTAAAAAGTGATGAAAGTAAAAGAGGTTTATTTAGCGTACACTAATACAAAAATCACTTGGAAAATAATTTTGGAAGTTTAGACCAATTTAGGATAAAAAGGGTAAAAGTGTAAATGAATAATGTCATTGATCGATCGTTGCAACATACTCTGGCCATAATGATCAATCGGTTATAAATTGTAGCACAGAAGAGTTGAATCAATCGATCATCGATCACTTCAACAAAAGATCGATCGGTACCTAAAATAACCCTTTGTAAAAGAAGCTGAAAGTTTATCGATCGATTATTATATCAAGAGATTAATCGCTAGAAGTATCATGACTTAATGAAATAATAAACGATTGAATGTTGTTTAGAGCGATCGATCTATCATGGTTCTAGTTACCTAATTTAAGCATCTTTGGAAGAGATTTTATTGGAGTCAAAGTCTCAAACCAACTTAAACCATCTTCGGAAGGTATAACAAATTTGAATAAAAGGAAACCTAGAATATATTAGAGAAGAAATGAGAGGTTGTTTATCATTGTTTTCCTTTAGAGTTTGCAAAAAACTTTAAGCACATATTAATAGTGGATTCATAAAGATGCACAACCCATAGAGAAGATTCTTACATAACAAACAAAAGAGGAGACATGTCAAATTCTTCAAAAGGGTTGAAGAATTTTAACTGTGAATCAACAATCGAAAAATGAGTCTTTGATTGAGTTGTTAGAAAAAGAAGAAGAAAAACATAACACAAAGAGAGAAAATTATAATGCCCTGCCTTTTTAATTATGTCTAACCAAAGAGGTTAAAGGTAATTAGTAAATTTTTAAATAAATTTTAGGAGGTTTTAAAGGTTAAAACTCTGTAGTTGAGTAGAGCTCAAAGAAACGAGTATAACAATTTAAAGAACGCACGAAATAGAGGTTAGGAACAAAAGTTATGACCTTAAGAAGTGTGTCATATAGGCGGGATCTACTTAAAAAAAGTATGATATACTGCTTTAGGTGGGTTAGTATAAAGGGCTCGTCGATATGAGTCCAACGGTACCAAGAACATGAGAATCTGAATCCAAGGTAAAAAGATACTCACGTTTGAAGTATATATTAAACAAAAATGGCGCGTGCACCCATAAAACTGTCAGCGTGCCATCTCAAAGGTGTGCACCACTAACAGCAGGTACCGCCACAGTTTTGGCAGGCCGGGGTCTTTTTATACCCCATTTTGTGTCATTTTTCAGCCGACATTCATTTTCTCTGTTTCTAAGCGTTCTGAGTCCAATTAAGGTCGTTCAAGAGGTGTTCTTAAGTAAATCAAGCATACTTTATGCAATGGAGGGATCCATTCTCTGAATTGGCAATCATATGAGGAGGAAACACCCTGAGACAAGAAGAGGCCATACTTGTCATCCTTGAGCACAAAAGAACTTCTCCTTCTCTGTTTCTAGTCGTTTTGACTCTATTTGAGCCCGTTTAAGAGGTGTTCTTGAGTGAATCAAGTGTGTTCTACGCAACGGAGAGGTCCATTCTCTGAGTTGGTGACCGTATGAGGAGGAAATGTCCTGAGACAAGGAGAGGTCCTACCAATCATCCTCGAGCACCAAAGAAAGATAAGGGACTAGGAGTAAGACAGGATATTGTCCACAATTGACAAGCCACAACGAGAGAAGAGATCCGAAGTAGGGTAGGCTATGTCCTCCACCGAAGAGCCACCTAGTAATAAAAGTATCTCCAAGCTAAGGGGAGGCTCCGTCCATAGTTCACAAGCACAGAAGGAGAAAAACGTCTCCGAAAAGAGGATGCTCTGTCTGTCACCTCTGAGCATGGAAAGTAAGGAGTGTCTCTAGGAGAAGGAATGATACATCCACCTATTTTGAAGGGGATTCTACCCACCATCTTCAGACCTGAAAGGAGGACCCTCTGAAGAAATGAACAACTCTAAACACCGCCACTTCCGGTGTCTCCTATAGGTAAGTATAACTGATCTTTTGTATGAGAATACATATGCATCCTAAGTAGTTAACTTAGGATGTTAATTTACTTATATGTTTATGCATCTTAATTAGTGATAATAATATACTAATTAAGATGTATGATGTATTTTGATCTGATGGATGCTGAGATGTTCTGTTTTGAATTGTTTGTTATGTTTTATACGATATAATTTGAGGTGTCTTGATATACTTTAATATGATATACTCTATTATGATCTGATAGGATTTGATGTGATCTAATCTATTTTATTGTGCTATGTTCCGCTTTGTAGTAGAGCGAGATGTGTGATTTCGTTGATTTATTAACTTTCGCTTGACTCCGATAGATTATGAGTTTCAATATGAGTCCGATTGAATATCAATATATACATATTTTAACATATATGATTTTATGATACATGATGTATGTAGTAGTCGTTGGGCAAAACTACATTTTGATTCAATCGTATTGGAATAATATTGTGAATGTTATTCAATATGTACGTAGGCAACCAATAGCAAGACAATGTTAGCCCGATTCAAATTAATTATAATTATAAATTTTATTCTAATTTACATGCAACGAATTATGAAGCTTCGTTGTGTGTAAATAAATGTAACAACCTGATTTTATGTACGATGAAGCTTTTAAGCTCCGTAGTATGTAGATGAACGTTGTACATCTCGCACATAGATGATGATTCCTTATTTAAGGAAGAAAAAATTTTATTAGAGATTTTCTGGACCCTGGCTTTGGTCGAGGCATTACAAAAACTTCTGGGATTCTAAGGAGGAAGAAATTGAAGGCCAACAACAAAGAAAATTTAACAAAGAGAATGTGTTCTTGTTTCTGCCAAATCTCGAGGTTTGTTGGTTGTTCTTGTATTTTGTAAGATCTATCTTACTAGTACATTGGTTTATCCTTGTGAGGCTATCGTGGTTGTATACCCAAGTTGGGTTTTCCACGTTAAATCTTTGTGTTATTGTGTGGTTTGCATGTTTAGATTAATAGATTGATAGTTCATGCATAGATTGATAGGTCAAATGAGGGAGTTATGGTATATGCAACATCAAAGAAGTTTTATAGTAGACGTAGAAAATAGTGAATTTGACATTTGGTCCTTATTAGTACAATAACTTATATGGTGGTATAAATTTAAGTATGAAACTTTGGAGATAGAAAGTAAACAAACGTGGCAACCATGTCATAGAGAAACTTTATGGCTTATACTTATAGAGCAAGTGTCCCACAAGTGTGATCACGATAATTATTGTAATCATGTGGAAGCATTTATGATTGAGTATACCTATGTCACTTATGGTTGGTCATGATAATATTAATATTTTATTATAATGGTTGTATCATGTGATAATGTAGTATATTCATTTACTTTATCATTCATAATACTTGTATAGCTATCCACCGAGTATATTATATATTCAGCATCCTTGTGATGCAAGTTCACATAAGAATAGCCGAGTTGGGAACATCGTGCATGGAAAGGATAACTTAGACCTTTTTAGTTGATGTAGGATTTTTAATATTTATTAATAAATTTTTAGTAATGTGTGTTTTTGAACTTAGGCATGTAAGCGGTGAGTGTCAATTACTTATGGTTATGTACATCATAGATCATGACATATACTTAGGTGAGACCCTGTGTGTTGTAGTGTGATTTCACTTAGTCATATATATTATGTTGGTTTGAATATTAGTATATTCAAAAATGTGTGGATCACCTCCAAGATAACTTATCAATGTTTAGCAAAAAGTTTTGAAAAAATTTGTTTCTATTGTTTGAATTACAAGAAAAATGAGTTTTAAAATCTTGGAGGATGATATAAAGTTCCTTTAGGAATTTGGTTTTGCAGCAAGGTCAATATTACTAGGCCACTTGGGATGTTTAATGTTTTCTTACTTAAGGTAGATAATTTTAGGCATGTGAATGTCAATTTGTTTATAATTATGCATATCAAGAAATTCAGACATGTACTCGCGAATGACCATGTTCAATTGAACATGTGATTGAGTTGAATTACTATTGTACTCTGGTTTAATACTCGTATGTTCAAAAAATGAGTGACTCGTACCATGAGATATCTTGTCAAATGTTTTAACAAAAAGTTTTAAAATTTTTATTCCGCTTGCGGATTTATAAAAAATGAGTTTAAAAATCTCGGGGCATCATAGTTACACATGGTTATATACCAAATTCGGTTATTTTCCTCCCTTATAAATACCATTTGATGCCTTGTGACCCTAATCTCTATGAAAATTGGCTTATGGTCAAGAGGAGTCATCTAGGGCATGTCAAAAATTGGAAAATAAGGGAGAAAAGGACTGAACACTAGGGACTTGATGCACTACTTCCAAAGAAGAGAGGTCGGATTATTAAGCTTGAATCCTATGTGATTGTTGGATTGCTAGTCTTAAACCAAGAAAGTCATGTTTTAGTGATTTGATATGAAGTATGACTTAGATAGTATAATTTATTTTGGCGATCAAATCCTAATTATATATGATTGATGGTAAGTATGATTTATTTGGTTACATGAGTAGCAATTGTGGTTAAAGTTGAAGTTTTTATGGATACATATGTTGAGGTTATATGTTTTTACATAGAGGAATGAATTGAGCAATATAATGAAAATTTTCTTTCTTCTGCTCTAATCACCAACATGTTCATCGATACATTGATGGTTAGAGGAAGATGAGCAGTACTAACATCAACACACAGGGGTGTATCGATGTTAAACTGGGCATCAGTAGGCAACACATTGATGCTACATTGGTTCATGATTTTTAGTGAAGTTTCTACCAATGTTTTCACTAATGAGATGTATATTAGTATAATTTCCTTGCATAATGAATATAGATAAATATTAAAATACATGATGGGAATATATCTATGATTGAGGGGTAAGTAAATCTTAAGTTTGAGCCCTTTAAAGAGTAAAAGAACTTATGTCATTGTATATGACACTTAAGGACACATGGGTCTAGTATAGGGTTAGACTCCAAAGGAGGATTTGTATAGCCGCGTAGAAGAACCACATGGTAGTAAAGAAGACTATGACTTCTGTCTCCCCTTAGCATTGGAGTTTTTATTTGTAGATTCTCTCCTTGTGGCCCAAGATATGGTTTAAATGGGTTATAATATTAAAAGATGTATGATTCAAGCACAATGCTAAGAATCTCAACCACTTAGGTCTATGAGCCATTCCGGGCCTTAGCTTCATAGTATGGATAAAGCGGGTAATAGCCTTCAATAAGAGTTTGTGTTGCTTTGTGGAGTGGTATGCAATTTATGGAGTCAGGGAGATCTCCTCGGTATTACAACGTACTTAATGACCCTTTTAGTTTTACAGTTAACTAGTCAAAGTGCACATGCAAATGTATGAGCTAAACACAATATTTTCATATGTGATAAAAAATAAATAGTAACAATATGCATAAGGAAAACAAAAATCTTGATAATTTCAAAAAATATATAATAATTATGAGCTACCACAAAACAACTTGAATAACAATTAGGATCCACTCTCCAACAACGCGAGTATAGAAACTTTTAGCATTAGCTTTAATCTCCAATGTTATCCACAAAACCAATATGAAGCTTCTCACATAATCAATTAGGACTTTTGAGTTACTTACCTTTCTTTTATAAGATACCTAGAAACCAATACGTGATCTCTCTCTTAAAGGGCTCTCTCATAATGCATTTAGACTTTGGATTCAACTTAAATTAGGTTTACATATAATACTTGGAGACATGCACCATAGTAAGGACTTTTAGTGAAATTTCCATAGAAAATTTGGAGATGTGAACCCATAGCAATTTAAGACTCTTATAGGAATCTAACTTAGGACTTTTAATTAGGTTTCTATATAAAATTTGAACATATTAGGACTATTAATTAAGCTCTGTATAAAAAGTAGTGACGTGCACTTTAGCACTTTTAGAATCTTAAACCATTCAAACATAGTTATTTCAGGCTTTCATTAGTTGGCAATTGTATATAAAAATTGAAAATGAGTAGCCATAGTAATTTAAGAATTTTTTGGAATCTCAAACACAAAGTGAACTCCTAAACACAAGGGCAATTTAGGATATTTGGCAAAAATCTATGCCCCCTTTTTCACTTTAATAATAGTATAAATTATGGAATGTGGTCATGATTTATCTATATTTTGTTACAATGTTGTGGTTCTTATTTAGTTATCCCACTGGGTATACAATATACTCATCACCTTTGTGATGTGAATGTTCAAGAAGAGTAAGCTACTTGGAGGAATTGGTATGTATGGCAAGAACAACTTTCTCATACCACATAGTATGTAGGATTCTGTTATTTCTAAGTTGACCCTTAGATTATTAAGGATGATTGTATGTACATGAGTGCCAACTTATTTTCGTTAGTGTGTATGATGTTCCTAGGCATGTACTTGGGCAAGGCCTATTTTATTTATGCAGTAGTTTTATGACAGTTATTAAGTAGGTTGATTTGATATTCGTATATTTGAAAAAAAAGCAACTTGCACCCAAGATCATTTTAATGTGAGTTTAGATTTATCAACGTTATTGTTGTTTTTCTTCTGTAGTAGTTATAAAAATAAATTTAAAAATTTTGAGGGTGTAACACAAAGGTTGTTGGATGAAGGTGGGACTCTTAAAGGAGAGCATAAGCTAATTTCTAGCTAAGTTGGGACCTCGAATAGATGTCTTGGGTGGGACTATGAGCATGTTTTTAATTGGTTGTATTATGATGGGTCACTTAGGTGAGGAATCTGTAAAGGGACAGCGGAGTTCTAGTAGTATTAGGCTTCCTTAGCACCTCCCCTTTATATAAGGAGCAGATGGTTGAATGAGAGAGCATTTAACAAGGGATGGAGCATTCAGCAATCTTGCAAACACTAAACAATTCTATAGAGGGTGTGAGTGATAAGTATGAAATATATATCTATTTTATATGTCTTTTTACCTTATTTGCTAGTATAGATTAGGTTAATTAAGAGTTAGTTATAGTTTATTTAGATTAAGATAGAAATTAGTATTTTAGTTTAATTATTAATAATTTTATAGTTATTAGTAGTTTAGATATATATTTGAACAAAGTTGAGATTTTAATTATATTGTACATGTCTAAAATGTGATATTTTAATGTTTTATAGGTAAAGTGCATTTATCGAAGTACTTGGATGATGTTTGAAATAATTTAAAATAGTCTTGACATGCTTTAAAG
The DNA here is from genome assembly GCA_035235625.1 of Saururus chinensis. NCBI lineage: Eukaryota > Viridiplantae > Streptophyta > Magnoliopsida > Piperales > Saururaceae > Saururus > Saururus chinensis. Next base: position 6,702,980 of record CP141142.1, read on the forward strand.
TGATTTGGACAACTTTTCAGAGTTATAAACAAGTTGAAAATTAATATGGACATGAAAAAAGCTTAATTAACAGAATATAAACTGTCCAGATTGCAGAAACACTATAGCCGTTCGAATGGGGTCACTTACCGTTCGATCGGGATAACGTGAATTCGGACAAAAATATAATTCAAGCATTCGAACGGGCATGCAGGGAGTTCGAACGGCATAACGTGCAGTTTCCTAGTTTTAGCAAATTTTCAATCATTTTCAAATTGGACTTCTTCCTATGGATCTTATGCCGATAAAAAGACATATTTAGCTTGAAACCAGAGGATTCCAGTAGATTTTCTTAAGAGAAAAAGGAAGAAGAAGATAGAAGAGAACTCAAAGCTTTCAATGGAGATTCAAGTATTTTCTTCTACAATGGAAGGCTAGATTTTTCTTTTACTTAGGAGTTGATGAAGTTATAGATAAGTTCCAGTGTCTTTTCTTTTTAATTTAGATCTCAGCTGTGAATGATGACAATTATATGATAAGGATTTTCTTTTTAATGGAAGTGCTTTTCATGTTTATTCAAATCTATGTTGATTTATTGTCTTGTAGATGATAGATTGATGTAGTTTTGATATTTACATCAATTCTAATTTTTGTGATTTAGATGAGATGTTCACACAATAGTTTTAATATTCAGATAATTAATGACTTGGATGAGTTATACTAAGATTAGACGAGTCATGCCTATAGCTAGTTTAGTATAAATGATTCGTGCTATTGTTGAAGATAGTTCATGCTATAGAATTTAATTAATGATTCTTTCTGAAGTAATTCTAGCTTGTAGCTGAGAATACTTGTTCATATTCACACTAGATTTAGATTAAGAGTTAAAGAATTGTTATGGTTCTATAGTAGATTCAATTTCTTAAGTAATTTCCATCATATTAATATCTTATTTTTAAACTAGTTAATTTCTTTCCTTAACTTAATTAAAGTTTAAGTTTGTTTTAGTTTTCAATCAGCAAATTCTTCTTTAGATTTAGTGATAATCCATCTGTCCCTGATGTTCGACAACTCTTAAATACTTATCCTAGTACAATTACCTTGTACACTTGCAAATAGTTTAATTATAAACGATCAGTGAGCTGAGAGGTGAGTTGGCAAGGATCAAGTTCACAGGGGTGATGTCCTATGCGAGTGTAAGGTGGTTCTTTAGGTTTGGGAGCCAGGTAGATGACCTTGTTTGTTGTAATTTCAAGTATTGGTTGTTGGAATAAAAGGTTTTAGGGTAGAACCTCTTTTTCCTATCTCTTTCCTACATGTTGGTATATGAAAAGTTGGGTTAAAGCTAGGCAAAGCAAAGCTGGTAGGCTATAGGTTAAGCGGTGCGACCAAGCCATCACGGGGCAAACATGCACCAAAGAGTTTCTCACTGTGACACGTGCCATAGTTTAGCATTAGAGTGCGATTTATATGTGTTTTGGCATTACATGCATATGATAATTAGATGAGCATTATAAGACCCTATAAGAGAGGGTCAAATACTTGAGCTATGTTGTTATGGGCTTAATTCTTATATTTGCGACCCGGTGGAAAGCAACTTATGTGACCAATTTTGCGCCATTTGAACGGGTGACAATCTTGGCAAAGGGAATGCTTTCATGTGGTATATGTTGTTTTTGGCCTAACAGGAAGTGAGTGGAAGCTGTTCCACTTCATAAGATTTATTTGTTTCTAAAATAAATTGTGGTTACGTGTTGATGTTTGATGGTGATGAGTACTTCCCGTATTAATTATGACAGGCAAAAAAATTTAGCTGGATGCGTTCGATTTATAGGTATAACTTCTTTTATGAAATTAGAACAAATATAGATGCATGGCACAATGTATATTTTCAGGTGTGTGGTGTGTGTGTGGTGCAACAATGAGTCCAATAGCTTGGAAGATTACTTAACTGAATTTCACCTACACGTCGGTCAGGGATGACCTTGACATTGTGGTGACAATGTTAATGGTAGAATGATTAAAAGTGCTTGAGTAAACAAGGAAGTAACTCTACCTAGAGCAACAACGTATTGATCAAGGACCTCAAGATGCGCAACTTGAGGGACTTGCACAAGACCGTATAAAGGGATTCTGAGTTCTGTAACTAGAGATATTTCTAGATAGTGTCATGGTTGGAGAAGACTTTATGAGAGTGGTTTTGAAGTTGAGCATATTCAAAAGATAAGATCTTAGTAGCGCTTAGGCAATGGCTTTGCAGCACTTTTCTGCCTCATTAAGGGCAAAGTATTACCTTCGCTTGCTTTTAACATCAAGACAGCTCTTTTACTATGCACTTAATGATTGTTGAGTTAAGTTGAGACGAATGTCATCTACTTCGCTTGCTTTTATGTTGTTTGGTGCATTATATTTTGTTCAACATAAATAGACATCAATTGTACGTATGTGTGCAACTTTTGATACGCGCATGCATTAGGCACACATTAAATACAGTCTGAGGTTGGCCACTCACACAGTAACTGCTCTGATGCTCAATGAGCATGTAGGTTGAGAGCTACACTAGAGAAGTGTATAATCTCCCCGATTGAAAGCGAGAGGAGGTTCTTGGAACCGGATGCAATTTCCCACAAATTGTATTGCATACAAGCCAAAAGTAAGACTTAGGCAAGTGCATTGGAGAGCAGCATATGTCACTCTAGGAAGGAAGAGCTATAAGCACTAAGGTTTTGACTATGCTAAATGCGTCAAATCAAGAGCTTTGAAAAGCAATTGGACTAAGATCTAAATGTTTATCTATAAGCTCATAGCATGTTTATCATTAGGCACATACTTCATCGACCAAAACACCTACACAAGGATTGATCCTTGTTTCCTTGCTGATACAAGCAAATACCGGGAGTATATGGCCCTTGTGTCCTAATCACCTTGAAGTTGAAGGTTGATGTTGCTACTTTAGTACGCATTTGGGGATGATGCCTAATTTGTCCTCTTACGGATCAGGTCTAGGTAAGTAGTCATCTGCAATAATACGTGGATAGGGAAGGCTCTTGAACATCACTTCATGTGACATTCTAGCAATGTGAGTTGGAGTAAGTCGATACTCATGAGGGATTAAGAGGCTCTTTTTTCCTATTTATTTTTTCTACTTCCCCAAGCCTTGGACCGCAAAAGAAAAGCTTTTTTTCTACATCTCCTTCTCCAACTCTAGTGAAGGTAGTAGTAGCAACCCTACCTCTTCCCCCTCCTTTCTTTCTTCTCCTCCTTCTTCCCTTCTTCCTCTTTGATAGCCAGCAATGCAAAGTTGTTGTCATTGGCCAAAAAGAGGATGGAAGCGTTTGCGGCGACCAGGTGCCCCATCTAGATTTGGCCACACATTTGGTATAGTCATGACTAGATCTACATGCCATACCAAGTCAAGGCTGGTTTAGCCAAGGCCAGCCCGACCTGGCCTGGACGTTGTTGCTTTGGTTGTGGCCTCTATTTTGCCACCTCTATTTTGTGGCCAGTCAGCAAAGAGGGGTAAAGAAGAAGGAGAATTCAAGTCGCCACTATTAGGGGCGTTCATAGATGTCCATTGTCCATATGTTTGTCCATGTCCGAGTCTGTTTTTATAAAATTGACATTTTTTTGTCCGGGTGGTTCAAACAAAAACATAGACAAAGTTTTTTGTCCTCACTAATAGGGAGCTACGGACACAGACATACCCTTGTCCATCTCCATGGACGTTCGCATCTGCCACTCTTACCCCTTAAATATATTAGTACTTATTACTAACTGCTAGAAAAAATAAAATTTAGTTCTTATGTAGCATCTTAGGACAGTCCTAACATGTTACATAAACACTGAATCCAACACTTATGTACCATGTTAAAACAGTACTAACATACTACATAGGTATTGGACAGTTTGAAAATATAAATCTATAAGTTATATAGCATGTTAGGATAATCTTAATATACTACATGGGTATTAGATAACTTAAAAATATAAATCTAGTACCTATGTAACATATTAAGACAACTTTTACATGCTATAAAAGTACTAAATTTTTTGAATTGGGATAAAAATTTAGGTGTTGAAATATTTGTCCATTTGTATCCGTCCATGTCCGTAGCGGATAGAATTAGATAAAGTATAATACGGACTTAGGCAGACATGGACGGATGCAGACAAGAGTTATTTAAATGACGGATGGACACAGACAACCCTCTGTCCGCGTCCATTTTCATTCGTGAACACCCCTAGCCACCGCCATTAGTAGTGATGGAAAAGAAAGAGAGAGGCATGGGGAAAAGAGATGTTAAAAATTATTTTTAGACATGGGTATAATATATAAGAAATGGGGGACAGAGGAGTTTAACGGGGTGCAAATAGCCATGTTCTCTAGTAAAACCCTTTACATAAACTTTAATATATGATAAGTATTCAATGAGACTCTTTTAGATGGTTGCCACATGTCAACCTAATATTAGTTGCTTACACTACATGAGTCTTACTTTTTACGTTGTGTTGTTTCTAACTTTGTAAGGTATGTCTTGTATTTTCAAACTCAAATTTGTACATTCCTAGTATTAATTATTAGAAAACTCTTGACAAGCTCTTTCAAATAAGATCCCACATAGTAAGTTTTTTTTAACTTAAGTGGATCCTACATGCAAAACATGCTTCTCAATAACAATTTTTTTATATTTTTTCTATATTACACATGTTCAAATTTGCACATTTTTTATAGCATTTAAAAATTATCAACGAGATTTATCAAACGAGACCCTTGCCGAATTGGTCTTGAATATGAAGAACACACGTTTCATGGCACAAAGTTCATTGACATCATAGTCCTATTCAACCTATAACCTAATATTTAGCCCACGATTTGGAGTCACATCTGTTTACTAATGTATATGGGTTAGTGTAGTACTCATAATTATGTACATGTAATTATGACCATTATGATCATAGAAGTGTGTGTGTGTGTGTGTCTATATATATATATATATATATATAAAGTTTAAAAAAGCACTCAGGCTCATGCACAATTGCATTGTGATAGTCGGATTTAGATTTGAAGGCTCATGTTACTCAGGGGTTAAATGCCCCCTGAGCAACATGTGCTGTCAAATATAAATTCGATGGCTGAAGTTGCCATGTCATGCCCCCGCCATACACTTTGACCCAAACCCGGCCAAAATAGAATAACGATGGTATGACGAGAGGAGTTCTAACTCAAACTTGGGCTAGATCGAAGTATATAGCACCTATTTCATGCAAAAGTAACATGGACAAATTAGCCTGGAGGATACTCAAACATCTCAATAAGTATTCTCATTAAAGCATTCCCCTCTTCTCAACCCTGGAAGGAACCCACATTTTCGGGCATAAAATCTTGCCCATTGGACAGAAAACCCCACCTTTTAGACTTAAAACCAATATATTCAAAATCCCAAATGCAACTAATCCGAAAAGCTACATAACACTACAGCTAGTCACGGTTAATCTGAGAGTTTAATATCCTTCTAAACGACCTAGCGGATTACTAAATTGTTTTTAAAACTAGGTCTTTGACAAATAAGAATTAAGAGTTCTAGCCTCTTTTGGACAAAGTTTTTAAAGTAAGAATAAACCTTAAATTCTCTCAAATCCCACTCATGATATATCAATTAAGCAATCATCATTTAATCCACACATGAACATAGTAGTTTACATAAAAAACCTCAACTAGGGTAAAAATTACGGCAAACAAATAATAAAAATACAATTAAGCATATTAGTCAATTACACAATCATCAAGACATGAAAATGAAAGAATCATAATATAAACCATGTTCATCAACTTTTGACACTGACTCTTCCCCTTAATCTACGACACTCATATCTAATGTGGTGTAATATATATAAATAAGAACAAATTCACATAATACTATTCTAAGAAACAAGTTAATGCATAATTTAAATATTCAAAAATTCAAGCAACCGCATCAGAATTTCAAATTAAGAAGAATCATGTCAATTTCACTTTGAGACAAAAAAATATAAGCAATCAAGATTATGTCTAAAAAGCCAGTTAATTATTGTTTTAACTTTGAAGTACTCTTTTTCACAAATATGCTTTAAAAAGTTTGAGGAATCAATTTTTTTGTTTTCAAAACATTCAAAAAGAAAATCATGATAAATTATAATGCTCAAGAACATTGAATTCCATTGAAAGCAATTTTTTCTGAAAATCAAACACTTAAAATCTGCAAGTTGAGCTCTTTTTATAATTTTTTAATCAATTTTCTTTTAATCTAAGTACATCCACATATTATGTTTATTAATACCTTGCCTTAGATCATTTAATCTCATTTGTATAACATTGTCAATTTTATGCTTTTCTTTTTGACACATTAATCCTATTTTATTAGTTTTGAAGAAAAACCATCAATGTAGTCAATTTTTGTCGCTTTTAATCTTAAATCTCACAAGTTCACTTTTAATCAAACTGAGACAAATTTATTTAAACCCAAATAAAGACTAAGTTTACATTTTTTGACACTCTTTAACTAGAATCTATGTACATAATTTTCCTAAAAAGGTAAAAACAATAAAAAAAAACTCATAATCAACATTCCCAAGCATTTTCCTGAGTTTTGATATTTTTCTTAATTCATTTTTTGACTTTTTCTAAATCCTCTCTACTTGCATTATTATATTTTTTTTATTTTTTATTTATTTTTTATTCATTTTTCTTGATTACAAGCATATAGGAGCTTCACACTAGCATAGGTCGACTTAAGTAGGTAGCTCTTCTTTATCATTTTTACGATGATAATTTCATTATCTAAAGAAATATTAAAATACATTATCTAAAGATATATTAAAGTACACGAGACTCATAAATATTGAAGTATATTACATAAAAAAATTTAATTATAAATAAAAATATAGCCAATGATCCTCTAATTTGATCACCTAAACTCCACTAAAATCAAAATGCCTTGATGTTCATACTTAAAAGTGGCTGAAGTTTCAGCATGATGTGTGCAAGTTTTTCGAACCAGATAATTGCAACATTAAGCTAAAGAAAATCAAATTCATTTTCATTCTCCTTTGTGTATCATTCTCTTAGTTAAGGTATATTTAACTATTAATCATGTTGTTTATCGACTTAAAAGAAAATTAATCGCAAAATATCTCAAGAGCTAAACTTTATAAAAAAATAAAGATAATTGCAAAACCAAGCAAAAGCTATACTATTTTTATTTTTTGTATTTTTTATCATTTTTTATTTTTTTATTTTTTTATTCAAAACCTATAGATTAAAATAATGTAAAAATAGAGAAAAATGTGATAAAACTAAAAAACATAAATCTCCTAATTATATATTAAATTAAATCATTAATACAAATCAAAATCTCTTATTTAGATATGTAAGACTTCTTAGTCATGCTTGGCTAACCAATCCTAAGGCAACCTATGGTAGACTTCATTATCACATCAACTTGAGATTTAAAGTTCTCTAAGACATATTTTATAATCTAAATGTGCAAAGTTTTCTTCTTATTGTCACGAGTAACCTTCTTTGGTGTGTAGTTTGGTGTGTGTTTTCTAATCCATGTGTTTTTGTCTACATGTTTTTTATGATCTGAATTAATGCTTATGATTATCACTCTTTTAATGTCTCTTCCTATGATTACACTTTAGACTTTGATTCCTAAGAGGATTCTTAAGTTTTGACACGTTGTCAATATGTGGAACAACATTCCTAGTGTAGATAGGTTCTTTAGATTTAAATAACATAGTAACACCCTTGAAACTAGTAGAATTTAACTCTCTAAATCTTAGTCTTTGTTTATCACCACTATCTTTTCCCAATGTATAAAATCTTATCCAATTTCTTTTGCCCTAAAGTAAAAGATTTTAATTTTTTTGAGAAATTTTAAATTCATTCTCTAGATCTTCAATATTCTTCAAAGAAGCTTTATTTGTCTTTACTCTTTCATAAAATTCATTATAATAATTTTATCTTGTTTAGAAGATTATTTTTCTCATATTTGAATGCATTAACTTCTTTATTAATAAACACAAGTTTATCTTATAAAGAACTAGATTTTCTCCTCTTTTTTTTTAGTTCACTCCTCAAAGTTTGAACATTTCTCTATTTCTTCTTTATCTTCAGCCAACTTAAATTGTTTAATAGAAATAAATTCAATTGTCTTTGACTCAAAGCTTTATGTGAATTTTCCTTCAGAAAATAATAAGTAAAGGCGTAAACTTTTTTCTCTTTTCTCATTTAGGTTTCTCTCTCTAAAATTTTGCAATTTTATACTTTCCTTCGTCCTATATTAATAGCTTCATTTCTCTTTTTCATCATTTTTATCTAACGATGAGTCTCACGTAAATACTAACATAGTAAAATTTTGCATGGTAACACCCTGGTTTTCCGGACATCCCCTTCCAAAAGACCACCTCCAAGCCGACCGTGCCACCTTCATCCTTTGTTTTCGCATTGCCATCTCCTCATTGCCTTCCCCATCCTTGCTGGTATCCTCACCAAGATGAAGCTCGTCAACATGGAGGTTAGACGCCTCACCATGTCTAATGCGTAGGTGAAGAACGACCACCGGGGCCCGACATGGGGACCCCTCATTGCCAGCTCATGACTAAGAGAAAGTCATAGATGTAGATCCCAGACAGAACCTCACAAAGAGCGCAGTTTCCACCTGCCAACAAAAATGAGGCATCATCTGGCGGTAGTGAGCTGGATGAAGAGGGTCAGTCCCTTGTGGAGGGAGAGGATTGGGTGGAGGTGGAATCAAAGGCCGGTCCTCCGACCAAACCTCGTAGTGGGGAACCTCCCGGTTGTCATACACCACCTCCAAGCCGACCCCTTGGCCATCTCGACGAGGATGACCTCATGCTTCTTGATCCCAATGACAAGGTCTAAGCACAAGCGCGGAAGCTACGGTGGAGGTTGGCGATGGACTGGAGAAAGAAGGTGGCATGGTAGAGACCAATCCGATCGAAGGCTGTTGAGGATTTTCTGTAGTTGCAATAGAAGTAGTAGATGGGTTGTATCACGTTGTAGCCATTGTTGGCGGATTGGATCTCTGTGTGGCTGGAGCCCAACTATATGTCCAACCTCCTAGTGTGGTGGCTCAGTACACCAAGAGGAGATTTCTGCAAGGACTTGAAGATGACGAGACGATAGCAACAACTTCCCTGTGGAGCTCATCACAGGTGACATCAAGTTTGTGGGCATTTCGTTGCTGCTCATAGACTTTTACTAATTTGTCCTCTCATCGTTCTTCTCCACCAAAAATAAAGAGTTGTAATCATCATCATCTTCTAAAGTGCTTTTGGTAAGAACATCGACCTCCTTCTCGCCGGGAACCATGGCTTCAGCAACAACGCTTTTGACGAAGACGCTTGAAGGAAAGGATGGTCTTGAAGTATATCAGCCGTCCATCGGTACTCCGCATCTCACACAAAGCAACTGTTGAGGAAATCCTTGCACAAGTCGAGCAAGTTTGAGGGGACGTCCGGGTTCTCCTTAGATCAGTTTGCGTACCAGAAGGAGCTCTGCTATGTCCTCATCCCGATTACCCGAGATCCCCCTGTGGATAGTTGGATTTCAAGCCAGAGCTGTGGTCTGGGAGGTGGACCCGGCACAGTGGAACGACAACTGCGAGATCAACGAGGATGGGCGGTTCCGGTGCATGGACCCGAAATCCCCATGCAAGGCACCGTGGTGCAGCAAGTGTATAGATGTTTCTCTTTTTTCAATTATGTGAGAAGCTTCTCATACTTATGTAACTGCTCAAATTGAACGTAATGGAGCAATTAATATAGAACACCATTTTTTTTCTATTGGAGCTATTAATATAGGACGGATGGAATAACATTTCTATACCTCCTTAAGTCGGTTTACATTAATAAGAAATGAAATTGAAATTGGAATATCTTAATTAGTGTAACTAGTCCTTGAAACGATCAATTATTCTAAACAATAATCGATAAGTTACTATTTTTTTATGTGCACAATACCCCAAGAGATCAATTAATTACGAGAGCTATTGATCGATAAGTCTTGATTTCATTTTTCACCAGGCTGAATTAAGGGCGATCAATTGTTTTTGTCTTCGTTCTTTGCCTTCGTTCTTTGCAATGATTGATCATTTTTCCTATAATTTTACCTCTTGCTCTTTTTACCCTAAAATTTTTTGAAACCTCTGAAGTCACTTCTGAAACTTTTTAAGTAAGTTTTATATGCAAATGTTATATGAATAAGCTTCAAAACCCTTCAACATTTTTTAGTCTTATACCTTGATTAATAAGAACGCATTGGCTCCTAATTTTTAAGTTTGTCAATTCCAAATATGATTCGACCACAACAACCTCAAATCATATACTAATACTCAGTACATACAAAAGATTTCTAGACATAATTTTGATAATAAAATTAGCTAATAAACTAAACATATGACTCATATGTTCTTACATAATCATAGTTTAACAAATCATTTTCATGATGTATGTGACAAGATTCAATATGAGCAATGCTAGGCACATGCAAGCATAAGTAGTCATACAATAAACAACTTTATTATATATGAGACATGGTCTATACATGGCTAATGAGATCATGTAAGCATAAGTGTGCATAAACATAATTGGTCATATTCATAAAAGTGTTAAAGTACATGAAACATTGTTTATATATGATTAATGTCACATGTGTACAAGCATTCATACTTCAACATAATCACACTCTACTAGTAACATGTGAGATACATGAGGAAATCATGAAAATTTGGCTTAAAAATTAGCATGAAGTCATATTATGTTTAGTCAATCGATCAACCTCAAGGGGCAATTAATCAAGAACAAAGGATTTGAGAACTATCATTTGGCAGATCGATTGGCTTGCATCATAGATCATTCAGCTGGCTGATCCATCGGCTTGACATAGCGATCAATTAGTCGGCCCAAAAACATAAAATAGTTTTTCTTAAGCACAAAACCGATTCAAACCCATCTCGAAATTACATAAAAATTCATGACACTTAAAGTAATCATCATCTAACCCTTAGACATAATAGATCTAGCAAAACTCATGCATATCCATGTCAAAAGGCCAAAATTACCCATTGAAGAAAATTTAAGCTTGCACGTCTATAAACTTCAAGAACATGAATCCACCCATAATCATAGTGTTAATGCAAGTAAAATCTCATCAAACAAAAATTTATTACATCAAATCAAATTATAGACCGTTCAATCTCCTCCCAAGCTCAAGGAATCCATATCCAACAAATTATGTCATATTAGCCCTAAGCAAAAATCCCACTTTCCACCAAATAGAGACTCAAAATTACTAATAGAAGATAGATTCGTCATCCGCTTGTGCCCAAAACGAAAATCACGAAAGTAAAGACATGAAACATGAAACAAAAAACTAGGGTTTCAAAATAAGGATAAAAGAATGAGGAGAAGAAAACATGTAATCTCATTCAAGAGGAGATGAACATGGGATAGGTAAAATATGAGAAAATATAGAAGAAATTTGAGTGATTTACCTTAAATTAAGTTTTCCCTTTTTTAGAGAGGGTAGGGCTCTCTAAAACCTTCCAAATCTCATCCCAACCTAAATGAGAAGAATGATCAATGTAAGTATTTATACCTAAGGTGAGTAAATATGCTTTAGTACAGTTGACCAAAATGAATGTGACAAGGCTCAAGCCCATCAAAGATGTCAATTGAAAGTAGGTGGCCTAACAAGGTAGTGTGACGACGTGGGTCCTAGAGTGGGGTCCACATTTGAAATACAATGAACTACATAGAATTTGCAATAAATAATATGGTAACTTGGTAGTTTATGTTGAACACTAATATTTTCCAACTAAAATATAAACCAAAACTAAGAAAAATCATAATTAGCCAAACCATCACACAATAAATAGTAAACAAAACAGTACAACTTTATTGATCCCACATTAGGGCTCACACAGTCACGCATGAGCCTGGACACTTCTAAATAAGAGTCAAATATATATATGCATGTAAGGGAGACCTTCATTAAATGCATATTTTATCTCTATTCTATTTTATTATATTATTCTTTTCCTTTACTTATATGCATTTATCTGTACAATCAATGCACATATATTCTTGTGTGTTTGCTTTAATGGATGGGTTAGAGTTGCTTCTTATATTTATTAGTGCAAAGTGATTAATTATGATTAGATAAAAGGTGGCGATTAGTTGTAACTTGACATTTAGAGTGCTCACTTGAAACATCCTTTATGTGGAGGATGAGCACCTCAGTTTTATTTCAGTTGATGATTAATCAAACAGTAAGAACTAAGAAGTTGGCAACCAACCAAAAGGAAAAGAAAAAAATTGGCTATAGGTAAATAGTTAAGTCCTCCAAAACTCTACATTACCTCATCAAATTCTTACCCAATTCATGCACGAATTTTGATCCCTTGTCCATCGCTCAGGTTTTCGTAAGCCCAACTCTTGTACCATGTATAGGAAAGCCCAAATTCGGCTCCGGATTTGGTCCATCCTGATTAAACCCAAACCCCACCCAACCCGATTGGGTTTAACAAATAATTCATTTCTATTTTTAGTAAAATAAATAGTACACCATTTATCATTGAAAAATATGAGGTTCTAAATTATAATTTAATTAAGAACTAATGATTCATTTTACCCCGAAAAAAACCTCTAAATTTTATCTCAAACAAAGAAATAAAAAGTTATTTTTAAGGCCTAGTAGATCGGGTGGGAGCAGGGTCAGTTAGAAACCTAAACTCAACCCAACCTGACCTGGTTATCGGCCCAAATCCCAAACTTGACTCCAGACCATTAAGTTCCGAACCGGTTGGTAAGCCTTAGTCAGGATGGGCCTAGCGTTCGTAGAGCCTGTCAACTGGCGCTAATGCAAGTTAGACACTAATGTGTACCTTTTTTATGCACCCTCAATCTCCTAGATTAGTGGTTCTCAAGTGTTTTAGATGAGTAGCTCCCAATGTCATATACTATTCAGGCCCATAAGGTGACCTTCCTTTAGAACATGGCCCCAATAATAAATCTAAGTATGGACCTATAAAGACCATTGGACCCTGCACATCACCCTCGTTAATGAAATTCTTGCATGACACCCATATCCCAAATCAAGTGATGGGACCAATGAGCTGTGATGTGTGGATAATTGAAGGCCAACCCTGGTGTACAATCCAATCATAGACTGAAGCAGCTGCCGAAAGTTGCCCTTTTGACTGCCATGTTTTTGGCCCAGCCGCGCCCTTCACGTCCACGCCACTGTTCCTGTCAAATCGTTCACACACCCTGGTCTGGTCAGGACTCAGCACGACTCAGCCCTCAGGATGACGGGTGCAGCCAGCTTTTGGCAGGCTACAGTCTTTTCCAATTGTGATCACGATGTGGGACCCGCATCGGCACGGGGGTCCCACGTAAATCAGACGCTTGTGGGGGACGAGTGGGGTCATTAAGCCGCTCTCCACTGGGCACTGAGCAATTGAGGATGCAACTCGGCCGTGTTGACTCCGGTTCCACTTCGAGTTGTTCAACAGTCAAGTCATTTTGGTTTACACTTCGAGTTGTTCAACAGTCAAGTCAGTTTGGTTTAGTCTACACTCTACAGTTTCAGTCAAAATGATACTTGATTAATTAATATTTCTTCTATTTTATATTAATAATTATATTTTAAAAAATGATAGACATCTAATAGAAAGAAAAAATAAACTTATATTTTTTGTATGTATCTAACTACTTAAATTTAATAAAATAAAGTTATTAATATGAAATAAAATATTTTTCTAAATTAAGTTATTAATTTAAGAAGAAGGAAGAAATCAAAGTTCAACTATCAATTAAACTCCAATTACAATTGATTATGGAATAGTAAACCTAATTTTCAATCAATCATAATTTGTTTAAGCCCCCAAATCTGACCTGGTCCATTGAAAATTGAGTCCACACCCTAGAAGCTTGGATGTGGGTCATGTCTAACATCAATTTTCCACTGTCTATGGCATTGTGTACACTTTGCCAACCAAACAGCAATTGTTAATCAGCAAACCTACTCATTTTACATAGTTTACAATAGGATATCTTAGCCGGAGAGACTTGCTCATCAATTCATGATTGGATTAGTTTATTTCTCTTACATATGCCTGGCTTATTATTATATCTTAATTGAGAAGATAAAGATGGGCAGACAGTCATGGTCAAGGGCCGCAACAAAACTAGTTGGCAACATCAAGAAATGCTCCTGTCTAAGGAGACCGTCCCCAACTTCAACAGTTCCATCCCCCTACTCATTCAAACAATTCCCATGCAATTTCCAACCATGTGCCTTTCCTTCACAGGTGTTCAACGATATATGTATGATATTCACATGAGCACAACGTTCTTTAAACTACTTCCTTCTTTGGTGAAATTGTAATTTTCCTCCTTTTCTACTCTAGCACTTAAGACAGGTGGGTAAGTCTTTATAAACTACTCACACCTAGATCGTGGCGTGTGACATTAATTCAATTTAATTGCATATCCTATATGAACTTTCTTTGCCATGACAACAAAGAAAAGAAAACACACCTTAGGGTTTGGGTTTTCCGCCTCTAAGTTTCCGTTATAAATTTTTCTACGAGTTCTCTAATGTCTAACGTGTTAATTTTTTTAGATTCATTAATTACAATTAGCTTAATTTTAAATTTTGAGAACGGTAACTTTAAAATCTTCCTAACCATAAAATAATCTGATATTGGCTCTCCTAGTTGATCACATGTATTAACAATCTTTGATATTTTAGCATAAACTCAAACTCGAATATGATTTTAAAATTATATATAAATAATATGTGTATATATATATCAATATTATGTATCATATATGTATAATATATTATTTATATCTTTACTAAAGTGTAATGGATATGTAATTTCTATGTCTGATATATGTTTTTTAAAAGTACAAATTTTGGAGACACGAACACTATTATACTCCTTTTGTCTCACATTAATAGCTCCATTTGATTTTTGAAAATGAAATACAAATTAGTTCATTTTGAAAAATCAAATGGACCTATTAATTTGGAAAATAGTATATACATACATTTATATACTACACTTGATGTGTTTTAAAATTTATATATATCATAAAAATATAACTAAATAAAACATATAGATATATCTAACATATTAATTTTATTATGATATTATACTAAAATACCCTAATAACTCTACCAAAGTTTAAAACAAAAATTGAAGATTGAGGTGATAATATAACACCGTAACTCCTAAGACTTGAATAAAAAAAGATTTATAAAAAAAAGACACAATTGGTTGTACAATCATTGTGGCACAATTGACTACTTATCCACTCAACTTTAATATGGAACATCCATACTCAATAAGCTATCATAATCTTCAATCTACCTACCTTAGTTATTATTTATCTTTGTGCATGTAATTTAAAAAAAAATAAGCATACAAAGGGCTTTAATTGGGTTTTATCTTTTTTATTTATATATATGTAAAATGAGAAAAATTATAATGTTACCTTTTGGAGTATATGTAACTAAAACTTATTTGTTACTCTTCTTCTCAATTAGTGACTATACTCAATTATTCAAGGTGAAGTAGTTATACTTTTTGAATGATATTTATTATTATTTAATACAAAAAATATCTTATTATGGGAGATACTTTATATAGTTGAGCCTCGGCTCATGATTCACATATTGAAGTTCGAGTTTGAGCTCCCGCTGAGTTTCATATTTTTTTCAATTCAAGTTGACATGGAGCTAGAACTTTTGAGCTTGCTCGAGTTTTGAGTTGAGCTTGAACAATTTAAGTTCAAGCCTAGCGAGCTCAATACTCAACTCAACTCATTTTTACCCCCCTATATAGGTCTAATGTCATAGGTTTACTGCAGTTTATGCTTCTTTTTTATGCAAATCAAAATTTTGCGTTTTTCTTCTTAGTTCCCTTGCAAGTCATTAATATTCTTCCTTTCATGGTCTTGACAAGCGATGTGCCCTATCCTTTTACAAGTGTCATACATGATCTATATTCACTGCAAATGACATGAACTTAATCCTCTTTTCGTACATCTTTAGAATAGACATATACTTATCACCTTAGCCATATCTCAATTGATGAAATGATTATTTGGCTTAGTAATCATTATTAATTAAGTGCTTGAGTGTTGAAGCACAACAATTTGGGTGCCTTGAAGACCCTCATCAACTAAAGTGTCTTAGTGAGGCCTCTTTTGTAACTTTTTTTGTATTGGTAATTATTTTATTAAACACTCATAACCTCACAAATTTGAGATGGATCCAAACATGAAGTTTGCCATAAGCCAGACATAAACAAAACATATTTTCCCACCTGCAATACACATTACATCACAAGAAAAAAATTACCTTCCAAGCACAGCATTCAACCCATAGAAAGATTTAGCGAGATTATTCATGTCGATGGTATGTATAACCACTTCTGATGTAGAGGACCTCAAACTCCACTCCCATGAGTAATCTCTTAATGCTGCAACATAATGCTTTCTGAGACTTTAATTAGGTGTGCCATGAAAAAGAAAAGAAAAGGTAATTTAATTTGGGTATTATGAATGGCTAATTTTATTTAGAGAATCAATTGACTAGTTTTTAAAAACATAGCATGGATACTGATATTGTAAATAGAATGATAGACTGCATCAATAAATCCATTACTTGGTAAATGTTTGAATTTTTGGTAAAAGACGGAGAATAGAAAAAAAAAGCTAAACAATTGGATTTTTATCCATGGGATAACCACCAATTGTGTCTCAAATTGATCACACCCATTTTTTAAAAACAAGCTCTACAAATAAATAGTTTGTTCATGAACAATTTGGAAATGTAAAAGTAGCATAATTATGGAAAAAACTATACAATTTTTATGATTTATTCTACATATAAATATCTTTTTTAGAGTGTTAGTGCAATAAAAAGATTTAAAATTTGTCATTTATATTAGATAAAAAACAACAAAAATGAGTGCATGGAAATTGAACATTAATCCAATGAGAAGAGGTTCTATATAATTGTAAAGCTAATAAGTAACACAATAACACATTAATTACTTTTAAATCAGAGGGACACAGTCATTGGAAATGTGTGGAGGTAGTAACTTTACTAATATCACATAAAAACCTTAAATAACTTGGGAAAAAACTAGCCAAAGCGGCATCTTCAATGAGCTGCAGCTCCTTGGCCGTTAGATCACGGCATCTTGCTAGACATCCTCAATGAATTTAGCACACTCAAGGTCAAATTATTTTAGTTATTTATTAGTCCCTTCATCCCAATTTAACTGTTTGTATTCAAAAATTGGATAAACTAAATTTTTAGTTTTTTTTTTTCAAATGTAGACTATTAAATTGAGATTGAAGGAGTGTTTCAATTTTTTTACATAGCACCTTAGGTAATGCTATATAAAAAAGTCCTCCCAATTCATGTTGAATCAAATCCTTTTTACTCCTTCCATCTTATTTTTATTGGTCACATTTGAAAAATATATGATATTTAAAGAGGCTAATTTATTAGCTATGAGAATGCTAACATTAAATAAGACAATTAATATAGGATATTTTTTCAAATCCAAATAATTAGTATCCATGGAAGGAGTATATCACAAGAGCACCCAAAGTGCAAAGAAACTATTCATTAACATGCATAATAAAAAAAAAGAGCCCACCACAATAATAAGCCACTATCATAGCCCTTATAATTAGAGTATCTATCGAACAACATAAACAGTAGATGATGATGCATGATTTTTGCTTAATTAAACTCCATGTACCCTTCTTAGGGTAAAATGTGACATCAAATTGCCCTTGGTAAAATAAAACACCTTGATAAAAAAATGTCAATAAAAAAACTACATTAAAATTACTTAATAAAAATGTTATAAAAAAATGGCCTTTTCGTAGCACTGACTACTAAGCTATATAGTACCTGCATTTCACATTTTCCAACTTAGCCAGTTTAATTAGATAATTAGCCCCCAAAAATTCTGGCACACAAATTTATATGACGTGTCGAGTTATTATTCGCTGATCTGTGAGCGTGCGAGATAGGCCCGAGAGCGGCCCGGTGCGCGATGCAGTCAAGGGGAGACCGGATGAGCCCCGCCCCGGGTAAGGGGGAAGGCGTACGGTCAAAGTGGGAGTGGACGGTCAAAATTGCTGACCTGTGCCTTTAGGAAATTGCTGAGTCGTGGGCCCCGCAAACTTTGCCTTTTTAACATTGAATAAAGAAGTAATGACGATTACTTTGGAAAATATTCTTGTTTTCCAGTTTAAGTGCTAGTTCCACAGTCCACTCGTGCGTCACCAAGCTGTTCAAATGACAGATTTACCCTTCCCTTTGTTCTATTGCTTGCAGTTTCTCGTCCTTTTTAAGTGCGATGTAATTACTGCATTGTCTATTACTCATCCTTTTTAAGTGCATGTAATTACTGCATTGTCTAAAGTGGTTTCCTTTTTGTATTGGTATAAAAATTTTTAGAATTTACTTGTTGATATTATTATTTTTGAATTTTGTTCTTTTACTTATTAGAGTATTTATTTCTTTTTAGATATATAAAGTTAATTAATGATGCCATAGAATCAGAATGTATATGAGTAGTATTTTCTTAATTATTGATATTTAAACTTTATATTTTATAAAAAATAATATGGTTAAAATTTTCATTAAAATATTATAATCAGGTAAACCAACGAGACTAGTTACTAATAGTGTTCTAAAACCCAGATCGGACCTGTTGTTTAGACCGTCTTTGATCGGACCCATTATAAAAAATGGGTTGGTTCTTTTCTCTCTTCAAACAAGTTTAACCTGGGTAGGTCACGAAGACCAGGATGGTCGTAACCTAGTATCAAGGTTTGGGTTTGGGTTACATAACACTAGTTTTTATTTTTTTCTCACATCGGGCTCATACAAATGGGCGATTGATTGATTTAGCGACTTTAGTTCAATCTATCTTTTCCACTCCCCTCTCTCATTCAGTCGAGGGCTCAAGACAATTTTGGAGACAACACTAGTACATGATGATGCCCTTAGCCTTCTTTCTATTCTCCTCTCCCAAGTCCAAATCCTCCTATCTATCCATGTCTCCATGACCCCATCCGTCCATCAACGCCCAAATAAGTGTTGCCGCCCATAGCCACCCGTCATTCCCCCTTTTGGTGAATCTTGTGAATACGCCCTATAGCCTCTAGCATCATCAATGACCCAAAGTCGGCATCTTGCATGCCACCCTAGCCACCACTTTTCTCCCTCCCATAAAAAATAAGTGATCTTGTCAAATTTTGGTGCACTAGGTACTCTCTCCCCCATTTTTGTTTCTTTTATTTCTGATAGTATGTCCTTAAGAAGATGCTTTAATGTTGTACCAAATGCAATGCTGTTGTGATTGCCATTTTTTGTTTTTCTATATTTTTGATGTAATGTGTTGTGATTGCCCTTTTTTGTTATTTCCAATTGAAATAGTTGTAATTTTTTTACAAGTTTTGCTATGCAAAAGTTATAATTTAAGGCCAATCAAACTTGGGGCTATTTGGTTACGGAATCTAGGGAGGATTCTAGTGTTTCCACCTAAATTCTGCCCAAAATTACCTAAATTTTGGTTGGGTGTGGACATAATTTTTAATTTTTCCCGTAACACAATTCAGAGTGGTTTCCACCCAAAAATGCCAAAATCACCTTGTCAGGAGATTCAGGTGATTATAGGAAAATGCTTGAAATAAGAAACACATGATCATCATTATTTATTAAACCCTGCCCCTCATTTATGGCAGTCATATCTGTAATATCCCATACTTCCTATGTTTTAAAAATTAAACACGTGGAAAATAGTATGTTGACCACCTAACATTTTTAGTTGAATAAATTCCTAAATAGATAGAGTTTGTGGCTGAAACTATCTGGTTAGAAAGTAGACAAAAAGAGCTTCAAAATGCACAAATCAAAGTTCGGATGAGGGAGTTATGATTGTTCAAAATTAAACGTATTGTACAAGACCCATTTACCCATTTTAGACATGTATTTGGGTCGTTTAAGTCATTTTGTGGGCCCATTTATTTAGAGTGACGGAAATTATTAAAATATAGCCTAAGTGGTCCACCTTGGCCCAACTTCTAAAGAGATTAGGCTTCATAATCCCTATCTTTATAAAAAGGGCTTCCTAGGACTTACTTATAGAGGTTTTTTGCCCTTAGGGGAAGAGAGAGAAGAAGCAGCCATGAGAGTTATTTGGCCCTTAAGGGAGGGAGAAGGTGGTTAACTGTGAGGCTCCAGTAGCGGTGGATCAACAACAAACTAGTAATTAAGGTAGGATTGTCATCTTAGTCCTTGTGCTAAGATTAACTAATGTTAACTTAGTGTATGATTAAAATCGTTGTTAAAACTAAATTAGTGGTAATAATTAATGATAGAGGCAATGGAAAAAGCGGGGCAGCCAAATCGCTGACCAACCTCCACTGGCTGGACGATTTGGTGCCCACCGGTTAGACATGCTATTCCAACTAAACCCAAGTCATAGTAAATTAGAAATAGGTGATTTATGGTAGGGGAGAAAGATGTAATATTTTCTCTTTCCCCATCTCTTCTTCTCCAGCCAGATGGTTGTGGCCAGACTGTTACCTTCACTATGCGAATTGAAGCCAAGAACTCCATCTTTAGCTTCATGCAGGATATTTATTTCCACCGGCTACCACAAACACTTGGTTCTTGACGTCCCTCACTCTAATTTTTTTCTAGCCGTCGAGTTGCAGAGGAACTGCAAGAAGGTTTGGCGGGTCACCGCCATACGCCTTATTCCTTTTGACTCGACCCACTTCAGTGGAATCTCTACCTCATTGATTTGGCGAAGGGTGGTTTCAATTAGCTTTTTGTAATTTTGATTTGACGGCTAATTTGATGTGGAACCATGAGGGTCTCACTTAACCTCTTGTGATTTAATTTAGTAGCTAATTTAACGTGAGACTTATGAGGGTTTCATTTAGCTTTTTAATTTAATGTGAGACCCCTGGGGTCTCACTTAGCCTTTTGTTATTTTGATTTGATGTGAAACCTACAGGGGTTTTACTTAATTTAAATTTTTGTTATAAGTTTCGTCTTATTTCTATGTGTAGAATATGTCAATTTCTTCTTTTTTTTTTTTTTAGACTTAGTTAGGTTGAGAGACTTTGTTCACTTTGGAGTTAGTCAAGCTCCAAAATTTTGGACTAAGTCTTTTTTTATTCTATTTTTTTATTTTTCTTTCCTAAAAAAATATGCCAACAATTCATAGTTAAATAGTACTACTTGCCAAGCAAAAAATTAGATTCCTAGCTTATTGTAAAACACCTTTTATAATCTTGGTATTTGTCAGCTTCAATGAATTATAATGATTTGAGATCGTCACATTTTATGGCTTGAATTAATGAATTGTGGTATGAAAGAATAGCTTTGAAACTTGTATTGATCTGCTTAAATAATTGAGGTCTCCCTTGGCCTGATCAAATTGTGTAATTGATAATTACTTATTACCTTTATATCCATATGTTCATATTAAATTTTTTAGTACTTACTTGAAGGCTCTAACAATTCTTCTTATCATTTTTACCTTGTCATTTTTACCTTGTTTCATGTTGTTGTTTGGTGTGTGTGTGTGTATATACACACATATGAAATTTTGATAGGTTGGGGGTCTTCTTGTGCTAGTGCATATGCAGGTAGCAGCAACTGATTATGGCCAAACATGTTTTTATTTGTTACTAATCATGCTTGTATATTTTGATTGGGATAATTATTTACTTCTTAAAATAGGTTGGAATGAACAAGTTTTGAATGACCAAACTAATTTAAGTAAAATTTCGAATAGGTTTAAGTTTTTTTTAGAAGATGAGGGGACTTAATTTTTTTAGGTGTTAATATCATCATTTGGGTCAACTCAAGTTGACCCACGGTTCAAACGATTAACCCAGCCCATTCACTAATCCAAGTCTAGGTCAAGCCAGGATATTAAACATTGGTTATTAGTGGGATAACTAGGATTTTGCTTTATGAAGCGGAATGAAGTCTTGAAGGCTAGAAAAATTATATTCCCCTGTCTTAAAATAAGTGCTCCATTTGGTTTTTTAATACAAATTAAAATTTATTTATTTTAAAAAATTAAATAAAATACTTATTTTAAAATAAAAAGAGTATTTAAATTTACATTAATGTGTGTGAGCATTACATACTCCCACAGTCTTAGTAGTAGGATAATGATATTTTAAGAGGACATTTTCTCTTAACCTCTTTCTTTCCAATTCAAAATTAGTGCACCTATTTCAACCTCTTTATGGCCGTCTATTTTAAGAGACGCCCCTCAGGCATGGTAACCTTTTTCAACCCAAAAGGCTACACTATGTAATTTTTTAAAAATATCAAAACATTAGTTACAAAAAATCAAAGTCAAAATATATAAATACTCATTTTTTTTTGTTATTCTTCCCTCAATCATGAAACTTTCATAAATCAATAGTCAATAGTCATAGCCGTGGGCCGTGGACCGGATTCAATTACCGAGGACACATCTGTCATTATGGCCAATCCTGCGGACGGGATCCGTCTTTCCGCATGCCTCGCCCCGTCTCATTTCAACCACTACGGACACGACCAAAAAGCAATAATCAACACGATCTTAGGATATTACCTCACGTGCGGGGCCCCCATGTTACCGGCTACAGCCGGTTTTTTTTTAATCTCTGAAAGTATTTTCCCCTTCTCTTCCCCTCCTCCAGTGGCATAGCATAGATAGTTGCAGAGATCTCCCTCTCTCTCTGCCTCCCCCTGGTGAGATCTCACTCTATATAGGATTTTGGGAGGTGACCCAGTTCGTGATCTTCAGCTCCCATTCTCATTGCGTTGTCATAATTGTTTTTTTTTGTTACATTTTTTTTTGGTGGAGTGGGTACTGTAGATTTGGGTCTTTTTCATTTTTTTTTTTTTGATCTTTCCAGCCGTCTGGGTTTGATGATTTCGACCTTTTCTGGGGCGAGGGGATTATTGGGTTGATGATGCTGGCGATGGAGGCGGTAGTGGTGTCGCTGTTGTTGGTGGCTGTTATTCTTTTGACTGGGGGAAAGCAGGGAGGATCAGATAAAGCCATGGGAAAAGCTGGGTTCTTGCTGATAATGCCCTCTAATGCCATGCCTCCTAATTGCTGTCTCGCTGTTTATTAGGTCCCCCCATTTCCCTTTTCCCCTTTCTTGGGGCGGGGCGGATTTTGGTTTATATATTTTTTGCTGCTTTTATTGTTTGCCGGTGAGGGATGCCTCTGTTCAGGCTTCCATCTCGGAGGAGAGACGGGGAGTTGGCCTTTGAGGGTGGTGGTGGGCATGTAGTGGATCTGGAGGTCTCGGCTAAAAATGGTGTCTTGGGTGCTGCCGGGGAGAAGCTGGAGCTGAGGAGGATGATTGAGGAGCTGGACCTGTGTGATGTGCCGTCCGTCTTCATCTGTCCCATCTCTCTGGAGCCCATGCAGGACCCTGTGACCCTCTGCACCGGCCAGACCTACGAGCGATGCAACATTCTCAAATGGTTCTCGCTGGGGCACTTCACCTGCCCCACCACCATGCAGGAGCTCTGGGATGACTCCATCACCCCCAACAAGACTCTTTACCATCTGATCTACACTTGGTTCTCTCAGAAGTATCTCCAGATGAAGAAGAGGTCGGAGGATGTTCAGGGGAGGGTGACTGATCTCTTGGAGAGTCTCAAGAAAGTCAAGGGCCAGGCCAGGGTCCAGGCCCTCAAGGATCTGCAGAAGATTGTGGTGGCTCATGCTTCTGCAAAGAAGACTTTGGTGGATGAATCTGGGATTGGGTTGTTGTGTTCTCTGTTAGGTCCGTTTACTTCCCACGCAGTGGGCTCTGAGGTCGTTGCAATTCTAGTGAATTTGCCGCTTGATTCTGAGTCCAAGTTGAATTTGATGCAGCCTGCGAAGATCTCACTGGTGGTGGACATGTTGAATGAAGGATCAATAGATACAAAGATCAACTGCACCAGGTTGATAGAGTTGCTGATGGATGAGAAGGATTTCAGATCAGAAATTTTGTCAAGTTTGAGTCTTTTGGTTGGTTTGTTGAGGTTGGTTAGAGATAAGAGGTACCCAAATGGGACTGTTGCTGGACTGAGTCTTCTGAAGAGTATTTGTTCGCATAAGCAGGTCAGGAACTTGGTTGTCAGCGTTGGGGCTGTTCCGCAGCTTGTCGAGCTCTTACCCAACTTAAACCCAGATTGCTTGGAGTGGGCGCTCTACATGTTAGAGGTGCTTTCGACATTGCCAGAGGGACGAATGGCCCTTAAAGATTGCTCGAACACGATTCCGAATGTTGTGAAGCTATTGATGAGAATCTCTGAGAGTTGTACCGAGTATGCTCTTTCCATCTTGTGGGCTGTATGCGAGTTGGCACCGGAGGAATGTGCTTCGCAGGCTGTGGAGGCAGGATTGGCTGCAAAGCTTCTGCTAGTAATACAGAGCGGTTGTAATCCTACTCTCAAACAGAGGGCGTCGGAGCTCTTAAAGCTATGTAGCCTCAACTTTACTCCCACCACTTTCATATCGAAGTGCAAGCTCACAAGAACGATTCAATGAAACACTGAAAATTGATTGTTTGGTTTATTTGATCTACCCATCTTTTCGGGTTTCCAAGGAGCTATGTTCTCGCCCCAGTGTGTGGTGGGAGAGGCAATACGAGGGCTATTCACTCTGTATGAATCAGAGCTGAGGTACTTTGGTCTTTCCTCTCATGTGAATACAGAAAGATGTTATTTTTTTTACTATGCTACATTGGTTTGCATACGCAAAATACAAGCACCATAATGTAGGATGGAAGGCTCCATTTTACTGTGAAGAGAAAATGTACCTGGATTTCTATTTAAGTCTTTGCCTAGATCCTGGCGGATATGAAAGTTTTTGTCAATAAGCCAGTGAGAAATTGTGAATGGACCAGTTCTGTTTTAGGGAGAAAAAAGACAAAGGAAGAGGGTAAACCCTTTCTTGTAATAATTTTTCATGGATACCAGTTTGATAGTATGCACAATGTAAATCTGTTCATGTAAGACGTTGGAAGGGTGAAGGGACGAGGCTTACAACAAAATTATTATTGAATCGATGCAGAAGAAAATTGAATATTGATTTGCATTGAGCTTGACATTACGTTTGGGATTGTATCTGTTTTTTTTTTGTTTCTTGTTTTGTTTTACACACATTAAGCAATCATAATCCCCATATTATTTTCCTTTTCTCTGCTTAAAAAGTCTTGTGCATTTGGATTAGATCAAAGTGCTTTCAAACTATGCGAATGAATGCTTTGCACCTGGTCCTTCAACATGATATAGAAAATGTTTTTTCTTTCTTGTATTATTTGTTTACGTAAGACACGATCCCCTGAATAGAAAAATGCTAGGCACCGAGCAGACTCTATCATACATATTTGATCCTCTTCCCAGCCAAACTGAGCAATTTGTCGTTTGGAATTTTGTGAACAAATTGAAGACATGCTTGCAAATTGGAAATATGTTTCCCTGAAGTTGATACTATAATGTTAATATCTATTTTTATCTGGTAAACCATTAATGTAGCATACAGGTGAACTTTTAATTGCTCCACTTTAATGCGAACTAACTTGGATTATTTTTTTCCAGGTTCCATTATCACTTTGACCATTGGCTGTATTATTGTACACACACCTTTGAAATCTGAATTAATGGTGCACGGAAGCAAGTACTGTTTCAGATTTGCGTGATGCCGTTAATCCTAAAAAATTTCTTGGAAGACCACATTGACCCACAGAAATGGTTCCTTACAGATTGAGCAGGACCTCTTGCATAGTTGGCGTGTTGGTCTGTAGCAGTCATTGCCAAGTACGCCTGCAGTCACCATTTCATTTCTAGAAAGCTAGCAGGACCTCTTCTATAGCTGTTTGCGTATTGGTCATTGCCAAGTATCTTCCAGGCCACCATTTGCACATTTGAAAGCTCTCTGTTGATTCTCTCTTTCTCTGATTAGGCCTTCATTACACTGAGTCACTGAGGTGAAGTCACTTCATTGATGCCCACGTACTGCATTGGCTTGATTTATTAGAAAAGCGGTACCCACTACCCAGTCCCATTGCCTTGAAAGAAGCAGTGGGTCTTGCAATTGGGGGTGGGGGAGGAAGGCGGCATTGCTTTTTGCCTACGCATAATAAAAACAGCTGGGCATGGAAAGCAGTGTGGAGTTACTCACTTGGTGCTGCAACAACCCCTTGAAAGTTGAAACTTGAAAGCCCCACATTTGACAGAATGGCCCTTTGATTGGAGAAAGTGTTCTCATTTGACCCATCTTTCATCTCTCTGTTTCATCTCTTTTCTTTTCTCTTTTTGCTGTAGTTTGATTGATGAAGGAGATGGGGATCATATTCATTCGTATATTGGCTTTTGAATATCTGTTGCGCAGTCTGACTGGGAGTGAATGCGAGGTTTTCAAGCAAAGCTTCAAACTTGTGGCAGGCACGTGCTGTACTTTGTCAAGGAAAAGCAAACTCGAGGCTTAGTTCGAGATTTGTGGCATATTTAATTTTAATCAAATTTTTAGTGCATGGAGATACTGTATGCCGATAAACTAATAAACGATGGGTATTGTATGGCAGACTATTACAATGTATTAGGAGTGCTACATAAGCATGAAATCAGGTGAATGCCACCATTTCTGTAGCACATATTTGCCATTTTCTTATATATATATATATATATATATATATATATATATATATTCATTTGGTTCTTATATTGGCTTTCAAACTAAGAAACCGTCGTCAAGCTGCAATTCCAGGCAACCTTTCTTACTACTCATCAGGCTGACTCAAAAGATTGGCAAGGAAAGCACTGCTGTAGCTCTGAAACTTGGTGGGTGATTGGACCATCCCTTCCTGAAGCTGGATAAGTTTTAGCTGGCACAAAGCGCTCTGCGCTATCCATGAGCTGCTCGGCTGTTGAGCCGGTAAGATAATCCATGTTGCTGGCTTGCTGCAGATGCATGTGAACCCTGAGTCTATTTTTTGTCCATGCAGAGTAGACCCCAAGAGATCCTGTGCAACAACTGTTCTCTTTTGGGCAGCGTTTTGGCCTTTAAGCAAGACAACGTTACCACAATTAAAAGTTAATGCAGAAATTCTCTCTCTGTGCCAAGTGACTAGTAAAATATATGTATAAACGATCTCGATCAGTGCACTTAAACTAAAGGCAGAGAGACCAAGGGGATAAAGGCTAGATAGTGTTTTGCAGTGTTGACCGTTTTATATTGCTAAAGTTGTCTTCAATTTAGGAGACTATGGAGGCCAAAACTTAGAAACTTGGCAAAATCTTGGACCGGACTCAGTAGGAGATTTGGTGCACTAGATTTGAGCCTTGACTGCAATAACAGACATTTTGTTATAGGAAAATCTTGGACTTGGAAACAGCTGGACATACATCTTCATTTAACTTTTTTTTTTGGGTACAGTGCATATCCATTAACTTGGGTGTAAGGGGACAAAGTTGAGATGTAAGTACAGGTACCTCTGTACCAATACATTTCTTACATAAAGAAACCAGTCATTATCATGGCATTAACAAGTCTCGCCCTTCTTAAACACTCTGCTTGCGGACAGCTTGATGAATAATGACAGTGCTGTACATGGCTTATGAATTGTAATGGGTCTTTCAAACGATCTGACAGATGAGTTGAACATGCACTGCGCCAGTAGGAACTGCTGGAACATGGAATACACCATGGACAATCAGTATAATTGTGTACAAGTTGTTGTGGGGGGAACATGGTCTGCCTTTAACTTTTGTAGCACTTCGTCTTTTGAGACGATGGGTGAGCTCAACTCCATGAAGAAGTGAACTTCTTAAGAATGAAATCTAAATAATCTGTCAGGCAACAAATGAAACAATGTCTTAGTAATTAAACCGTTGGTTAAATTTTAATTACGCTGGTAAGTTTAGGAAACCGTTTTAAGTTTACCATTTACCAATTAGAGTTTTTTTTAATCAAACCCCTACCCCATATTTCTAGGAAAAAGCCACTTTGCATTATTCAAGTGTTTTATTAGAATTGCAAGCACCCAACTAAAATGGGTAGGACAACTTACCTCTTCGGGCACCTACAATGTAGAAAATTCCAATCCTCAAAATTTCTTATTACACACATTGGTGAATATTAATAATACATTAAGTTTTTAGTGAGAGGAAAGAACCTTATGGATGCCAAATTATATCCTAGCTAATCACCTAGATTATTAATTACAAGTGAACAACCCCTATTAAGTTGACGGTGAACGAGAAAATGGGTCAGCAAGTGGGTTAAGTCCAACTTGTGTTATCCAACTTATTGGGCTTGCTTGAATTAAGCTAAAGCCCATTTCAAGTGAACAAGGAGTTGCCTCCACATAGGTTAAAGAAGTGAACATTCCCACGTCCGAAGTGAGAAGGAACTTATATGGTATGTAATCGGCTTTATATTTAAGCCCAAATTGGGTGCCCCACTTATGTGGTGGAAATAGATCTGGCACACAGGCACCACGATGGGTTTGGATACTACTCTTGGGAAATCATACAATGCCTTTAGCTAAAAAAATTGATTAATGTATACCTAGTGTTACAAATTATTAAAACTAGTAACTTTAACAAGTACACAAAATCACAAAACAATGGATTTTTACACGGAATTCACAAATTGCAAAATTCCTAATTCACTATTGCATGATGGAAAACATCAAAAACATAAGACAAGGGATTTTTATGTAGAAACCAAATATGGAAAAACTACATGACTCCATCTAGACCAAATATTGCAAGAATCAAACAAGTACAAAGTTACCGATTATAAAGGAATGACTCTTCAACCCATGTTCAACTTTGGTTGGTCCCTATACCACTCTTACTCCATTGACTTTTGGGATACTCTCGCGCCCATTTACCTCTTCATCATGCAACTTGATCTTCTATGCAACAACTTCACAGTGAGACTTGGAATACAGTTCCAATCTCAATTATCTCTCTTTACCAACTTTGTGTTTAACATGATCATGTGAAGAATCCAAACAAATAAACCTAAAGTTATGACAAGAACATAGAGTATTGCTGGAATCAATGACTAAACACAAATTCTATTAAAACACAATAGGCAATAGCCATGAAAATTCTCTCTTATAAGAAATCTCTCAATTTAGAAATGAATTTTTAGTCTTCTTTATCTCTCTCCTATGATTTACCACATCTAAATACCCTTTATATAGGTATCTAAGTCTGTTCATGACTTGGACTTTCAGTAGAAAATAAAATCTACTTAGAATATCTTATTATAAGTAAAATTGTGTTTTGTCAATTGATCACTTGACTGTCCAATTGTAACACCCTATCCTTCAATAATGTTAAATGTTTGGGACTAGGATATTAGTAGGAATGGATGGGTGATACTCCATTGTTTGATATGGCTTGAAGTAATGAGTTGAAGATCACAAGAAGCGAAGGTCTAGAGTGAAAGTTATGACATTGAAGCATGACATGTAGGTAGGCCCCACTTGAAAAGTGTGAACTACCAATGTGAGGTCTTGTTTCTTAGGGTTCGTCCATACGAGTCCGTCAGTATCAAGAACACACAAATCCATGTTCGGGATAGGGAGTTATGGTCATTTGAAATTTAAAAAATATATTTAAATAAAATAATAAAAAGAAAAAGAACAAGGTGCTGATTGTGTAAGTGCGCCGATGGCAGTGTGCCATGCGGCGTGCCCATAGTGTGATGTCTGTTGAGCCACATGGCTTGTTGCCACATGACATGTGAAGCGTTGCCTTGCAACATGCGATGATGCACGCCACAAGGCACATTGTAGCTTGATGCATGGCGTTCTATGCGCCATGCAAAGCACAAAATGTCCCACCTCACAACCTATAAATAGGCGTGGGTCTCGGGCTCCAAGAGGAGGATTTTTGTCGCACTCCAAGGTTTACAATGCATATAAACTTTAATAAAACGTATCTCTCAGGCCACGGCGTGAAGGATTCATCATAAGCATAAGATAAAATTTTATCTCCTAGGAAATAAACCATTCGTGTAAAAACACACAAAGAGAAAATAACAAGGTTTCTTACTTAAGATTTATGGTGCAGTTGAAAATCTTCAAAAATATCTCGAAAGCTCTCAAGACTTCCCTTCTACTCAGGAACTATGCTTCACTGAGTCCTGCAAGGTCTGAGGGTGGTGAGTATTTTAAAATACTTAGTAGTAAAATTTATACTATTAGATATAAATGCAACACACTATAATTTGAAATTACATAAGATAAATAATACTTTTAATCAAACAGGGTGTGCCTTTCACCCAAAACCTCCTCTAGAGTTTCTTCTTACATATCGAAGATGTTTTCTCATGGCTTACTCAAAATGTCTAGAAGTTCATCCTAAGGAGTTTGCTTTGGGTACAAATTAGCTACTTCTTTCTCCTCTATAGATCATTGCAAGGAGTTTTCTCATAAGGCGTCAGGATCAAACGAGTAGAGAGTTTTCTCATGATACTCTATACCCTAGCGCGCGTAGCCTTCTTAATGATGTGTGCCCTTTGTTAGGGGCTAACCAGGGTTCCCGCCCTTTATTAGGGGCTAACTAGGGTTCTTGCCCTTCGTTAAGGGCTAACTAAGCTTAAGTGTGTACCATGCATTTAATTTCAAACTAGATTATCCAATTCCAAACCGGATTATAGTTGTGCCCTCTTTTATCCATAGAGCTCTATTGGGACGTCCACTAACTAAAGCTCTGGATAGACGAATCAATTTTGAGTTCTCTGACTCTTAAAGTTTTATTTCAAAATATTTTATCTCAATGTTTAACCTTTCAAAAACCCTAGCCTCACCTCTACAAGCCATGAGAGTGTCACTAATAATGATGGAGCATCACTTATAATGACTACAAAGATAGGGTTGGTCTCTCATTCCAATGAAGCAATTACCTTTTCTTTATCCCATTTCAGTAACTCGATCATAGTGCTTATACATATTTTAAAAAGTATTCTTGAGAATCATCCTTTGACAAGGAACAATTCTCTGAAACCGTCTTTCAAACATACTTTACTAATTTATAAATAAAACAATGACAAAGCTAGATTTTTCTCTATCTCACATGAATCAACGTGTATAATTCATAATCAACTTCAAAAGATAATCATTTGATAAAATAAAGAGATGAGTCAATCATAAAATCATAGTATATACTTCATATCCTACTTCAAAGGATAATCATTCAATAAATTGAATATATGAGCAAATCATAAAAAATGCAGTACACATTTCATATTACTTCAAAGGATAATCATTCAATAAATCGAATATATGTGAAAATCATAAATCATACCATGAAACTAACTCCAACACTTATCATGCTAGAGTCATATATATATATATTAAGTTTAAAAGATAACCTACGTAAACATTTATGCATTAGGAAAGGATAAAAACCCTTACCTAATTCTCTACGCGTATTCAAAGATGACGAGTTGAACTCTTTGCACTTGGATAATGATTTTATGGTCTTTAGATATCTCTAACCTAAAAAAACTGCCACAATGTTCGAAATGCTCAAATTATGTGGAAATGCCTCTTGAATGACCTAAATCGCACTTAAAACAACTTAGAAATAGAGAAATGATGTTTGAGGAGTGTGGGAGTGGAAAAACTGGAAAAAACTACCCGCTAATAGCAATTTATAGCCTGTGCATTGCGAGCCATGTTAGCATGATTGTCAAGCAGTGAGTGACGTGCAACTCACATCCCTTTTTTTACTATTTTTTTCTTTTTTGAAAACATTTGAACTTTCAAAATGCTGTAACTTTTTACCTGAAGTCTGATTCGGCGACCTTGGTACTGTTGAGATTTTATCAATGAGCCTTATGAAACTAGACCTCATATGGGTACGTTATCTCGTACTTTTTAAGTGGGTCCTACCCATGTGATATACTTCTTGAAGTCCCGATGTCTGATTTCTGTAGTTCAAGACTCGTTATGCTTGGTATTCAGATTTGTCTCACATCCTCAAAAAACTCTCTAAATAAAAATATCTAAATTATTAAAAAATATTAAAAACTCTAATATTAACGTTATTAGAGTAAAGCAATCATACTGAAAATTCATGGTCATTACAATTTTACTGCTTTGACATTTTTGCTTCTCAAAACTTTATTTTTCCCATTTCTAATCCGTTTGAAACTTGATTTAGACTATTCAAAGTGTGATTATAGCTAATTTGAGGGCACACTATGCAATGGTGGAGTCCAATTTACAAGTTAACTACTCATAGAGGAGAAAATCTCGGGAAGAAGAGAAATTTTGGAGAAAACGTCTTAGGAAGAGGAGAGGCTTTGCATGCCATCACCAAGGATGAGGAGAGGCTTCACCCTCCATGACGAGGACCCCAAAGAGAGGAGGGTAAGTATTTTTAATTTCTAAATCAATGCTAGGATCAGTGTTTTAAAAACAAGCTTGACCATTGATCCGGATTGGCCGTCGGGCCAGTTTAACTCGGTTCAACCTCGGGTCAGCCAGGGTTGACCCATTTTCTATATATTATATTAAATATAATGTTAAGTATAACATTCATGCACAAAACCATCATAACTAAGTGGGTAGAGCGCATGTACTCTTTCTCTAGGCCTGGGTTAGAATCCGAGGAATTTTTTTTGGATGCATTATAAAGTAAAAGACTTTTAAATAGAATAGAAATACAAACATATATAACAAAATTCCATAGCCCAATGGGTAAGACTTGCTGTTGGGCTTTAACTGCGTGAGTTGGAATCTCGGTTGCAACAAAAATTTTTGCAGGCTAGGTCGGGTTTTAAAACACTAGCTAGGATTAACCGATTGATTTATGTTAATGGTTTTACATATAATCAATATGCTTTTGATTAAAAGAATTTGGAATGTATTGTGATCCGTTGATGAGTTTTTTATGTGTTTTGAATCTTAGGTCTCTCTAGGTAGTTCTTTGGTATGAAGCCCAAAAATTATCATTTTTGGATAGTGGAATGGCTAGATAAGTCCACCTCACCGATAGGTCGGCCCGATCACCAATGACCATCGGTAGATACACCTACGTGTCGAGCCTTTACCGACAATGTGAAATCTATCTATTTTATATGTCTTTTTACCTTATTTTCTAGCATAAGATTAGGTTGATTTTGATTTAAATAGGGTTTATTTTTGTTAATATAGAAATTACTATTTTAGTTTAATTATCAACTAATTCGGATACATTAGTAGTTTAGGCTGTATTTGAATCAAGTTAGGATTTTATTTAATTTGTAAACATCTCAAATATGGCCTATTGTGCGTCGTAGGTGGATGTTGAGCAAACAACTTTCTTGATGCTCATGTCACTTAGAAAATATTTGAACATGGTTTAGACATCTTAGACGAATTAGACATTGGTACATAGCAAAAGTTGTCTAAAAGCTTACACATGTTGAGTCATTAAAGCACTTTCATGAAGAGCAGAATTCCAAGTGAAAGACTAGCCAACATGGAGAAGAATCATGAGGAGGAGAATTTT
Organism: Saururus chinensis; assembly: GCA_035235625.1. Lineage (NCBI taxonomy): Eukaryota > Viridiplantae > Streptophyta > Magnoliopsida > Piperales > Saururaceae > Saururus > Saururus chinensis. The sequence goes on from CP141142.1 coordinate 6,736,608, forward strand.
TCATGTGAATAGTAAATCCAACAACTTATGAAAAACAAAGCTAGAGAAAATAAGGGAGATTCATGCGATTTGGTAGGTTTTGATTTGGGAAGGAAAATACAAACCAATGAGGACAATGGACATCCATAATTCAGTCTATAAGGTGAAGCCAAAGAGCAGCCAATGTCCAAATAAAAACACAACACAAGAAAAGGAAATAAAAGCATGATAGGTAAGAACAACCAATAAGAGGAATCAAAGGCCAGCAGCCAATGCAAATAAAAGGAAGTGAGCGAAGATCCATTACTAGTAGCTAGAGTTTAGAATAGAATGTGTAGTTTGCACCAAAAAAATAGAGGATGACCAACAGAATAAACAGAGAAAAAAAGGAAGGAGAATTAAAGAAGGAAAGATTTGATTTGCATGTGACTGGAAGAGGAAATAATCAAGCTAGATAGAGACAATAAAATGAAAGCAAAGAAGGACAGAATTGGGCATGAATGAATAAGGGAAGAAAACTGTTGTCAAGAACAATGAAACATAGTAGAATTTTAGAATTTCAGAGAGGTGGAAGAACAAAGCAAAACAGAGAGAAAGTAGTCTCAACCAAAAACGAGCAAAAAGGATAGAAAAAGAATTTAGAATTCAAGACGAAGACATAGTAGCGAACTAGAGGATAGAAGGAAAATCTATGTCTCTGGGTATTGTAGCATGGCCGGAGGAAGAAGAAGACATTGCTCACTTGTCATTGTTCATGAGCACTGTTCATGAGCAATGTTCATAGTTACTGTAGCTGCAGTGAGCAGGAATTTTTACAATGGGTCTTCGATAGAGAATTTGAAGGGGCATTATTTATTTTATTTTATTTCCCTTTGTTCTCTGAATAAAATGTTTAATGTTATGCTCTCCATAACATTGGGTTCTAAACTTGCTTAACTAGGGTTGAGATGAAGTACAAATGAAGCGTCTATTAAACTCAAGTTGTAATTTCTATTTAGTGGATTAATCTCTTTTTAATTCTACCTTGGGAGTTTTCTTCTAATTATCATGTTAAACACATTAATTCATTAGATTGTCACTAGGTGTGAATTATAACCTATGTGTAAACGTGTAAAGAATTGATCTTTGATTACTCATGCTCTCTGGATACATGTAACACTTCGACCATCGATTTAAAGTTGAGGTTTCCTTTGGTATTATATGAATTTTGACTAGGGTTGATGATACATGTGGATTTAGTATGGATTGGATGCCTTGGTTTAATCCTTCATACTACTGTTACACCCCAACTTTTTAAATTGCTTTAAAGATCAGAGCATTGGCAACTCGTAGTAATAAACGGGCCAAGATCAACTGTGCACAGAAGAGTAACTATCCATTGATTCAGATAATTACAAAAAACTTTACAACATAAGGCTTATCATACCTTGACAAAATCAAAGTCACGCGCATACAAAATTAATACATAACAAAAGAACGTTATAAAGCATAAATCCTTCGAAGTCTACGAGCAATCCTCAAGAATGTTATCTTCGTCGTCCAAACCTGTGGCGTCTAGGGGGTGGGTGAGTATAATTATACTCAGTAGATAGAATTAAATTCTATTAGCATGCTAAAACATGAAGCATAAATAAAGATGCATAAAATATTCTCATAATACAATGTCGAATTAAATCAATATTATTGACTAACAAAATCCAACATATTTTAGATAAAAAGTAGACAAAAATAGTTCTTCACCTAATTTGGTAAATTCGGATAATTCGTTCGTAGCCAGAATCCGATAATTAAATCCAAATCAGATAAATCGTCGTTCATAGAATGTCACCGATACCCGAGCGACATACACCCGTGCTCGTGGGGCAATGGGATCAAAATGAAGAGGATCTTCCCACGATATCCAACTTTATGAGAGCGCCATATGCCATAATAGGCGGTACGTAGGAGTCATAACTCCGATAGCTTTTGGGCTTTATACCAAATAGCTACCCTTCAAAACCGATCATAGTTTTTGGGCTTTATACCAAATAACTACCCTTTAAATCCGGTCAAATCATTCATAAACGTATTCCAAATAATAATAATATTTTAATGGATATATTACAACAAAACTCACTAAGAGGCGTACACGATGCTATTATTTTAGCACATGCCCACCCTTAATCATATCCATTTGAAAATAATAATTTATTTAAGAGACAATAAATTATTAAAATATAACGCCTAGTTGTAGCACAAAATTAGAGCTTAAAACCACCTGCCCTCGTTAAGCCTACGTTTGTAGTTGGCTTAAAAATGGTGGGCGGCACCTCCCCCTCCGCAGAGATATTTTCCTTGTCTGGTTCGGGTGAGGCGGACAGAACCTCCCCTAGCACTAGGACAGTCTCCTCGTCCGACTCAAGTGAGGCGGGCAGAACTTCCCCTAGCGTCGGGACAATCTCCTCGTCTAGCTCGGGTGAGGCGAACAAGGCCTCTTCTTGCTTCAGGTTATTTCTACCTTTTAGAGGGGTTATCTCAAAAAATGGACCCTCTCACGATGTCAGGCACTCTCGAATTTGGTAAATTTGGTTTTTGAACGGGTAAAAATGGATAAGAAACGATGAAGAAACACGCGTTTAAGCTTACAAACGTGCGTTTACACAAAGGGAAGGAGTGGAAGAAGGGGTGGGGCGTGTTGCACCACACCCACCCCTCCCCTTTAAATACCCAAACAAGACCATCGGATGCGCGACATGTGTCACGCATCCGGCAAATTGCGCAAACAAAGCCGTAGGGCTAGCCTGATAGCTAGCCAGATAGCCACAGGGCTAGCCTACGGCTAGCAAAGGCAAGCCTGCCGCTTTTGCGGCAGGTCCAGCTGACGCCATTTTCTTTTTTATTTATTCATTTTTTTTAAATTTTCGTTTTTAATATTAAAATGAGAATTTAAACTGGCAGAACTCCCTACCTCGAACTTAGAATCACGCGTTCTTGGTACCGTTGGACTTGTATCGATGAGCTATTTGAAACAAGACCAAACAAGGGCATGTTTTCTAGCAAACTTAAGGTGGGTCCAGCCTATGGCACGCTTCCCAATGCCATAGCCTATTAACTCGGTATCTGTTTGACACGATCTTAGGCTCAATACATTCGCCTCGCCGAGCCTTATTAAATGTCTTAAGGCTTCTCTAAATGAATCGAGTTCAAGACAACTTAATTTTAAGAAAAACTGTTAATGGGCCCAAACGCCCGAATTTCAAAACATAGAAATTACGGGGTGTTACAACTATTTTCTTTGAAGTTTTTAGTTTTGTCTCTTTAGATTTCAAGAAAAAATTATTTGAAATCTGATTTTGATAACTTAGAAGTAATGACTAGTGATTTTAGTTTTCGACTATTTTTCCTATGATTAGCATTCCTCATAGGATCGACCTCGAATTCACCGAGTACTTTATAACTTCACTACCTATGCTTAGGTAATATTTTTCATGTTGTAGTTCTCACTAACAAGTAGTAGTTGAGGGTATCTGAGCATTTCTGAGATTATTTTTGTATTTTTAAGGTTTGATTTTGCCTTTTCTTGCCATAGAATTCAAAATTATGCTTAACTTGTCCCTATTATTTTCATATATGGTTGTAGCTAGCAATAATTATGTTTTTGATAAATTGAAGATGCTTAAAGCAAAATTTTGTGATATTAAAGATGGAAATTCTCAACTTGTTCATGACAAATCCTTGTGTGATACCAAAAATCATAAATTGCTTGAGAAAATTGAAAGATTGTGAGAAGAATTGAAAACTTCTAATTTAAAATTGAAAGTGTTTGTTAAAGGCAAGGAAAAACTAGATAAAATTCTCTTTTTTGGACAATTTGGAAGTGATAAAAGTGGTTTATGGTATATAGTACACCAGAACACAAATTCCCTATTAAGCACTAAATTTGTTAATGCGAGAGAATTGAATCATAATTATGCTAGTACCTCAACTTCTAAACTTTTAGTGAAAAAATAATTGCTTAAGAAGGAACTAGTGACTAAATTTGAGAAAAAAAAATTCAATGAAGAAGCCACAATTTGTGAGAGATAATGTAAAATTTGACTTGGGTAGATAAATCACATGGATGGGGAGAAACTTAAGGAATAGTGTAAAAGTTCAAAATCTTTGACATAGGGCTCACACACATGATCACAAAAAGACTCTCATAAGTTTATGCATAAGGGTTATCACATGGAACAATAATTGTATGCGAAAACACTTAAGAATGTAAATTATAATAAAAACTTAAGTGATCTTCAAGAATTTGTAAAAACAAAATAGTTTCGATAAATAAAGAGGATGTTAAATGACATTTAGTGAACATCGCCATTAAAAATTAATATTTTAACATGTGGTACCTAGATAGACAAATTCAGGTTTACTAATTTGGTAGAGAAATATGATAGCAAAGTTACCTTTGGAAATGAATGTACTATAAAAATAGATAGGATAGGCACATTGTATTGTTAAATTTTAATTGTTTTTACTCATAAGCGCACTAATGTATAATAGTTAAGCTGCTAAATCAAGTGTCGATCCCACATAGACTTGAAATCAGAAAACCAAATTTAATTTAACTTAAGTAAAACCTAATCTAGTTAACAAATATAAAGAGAATGACTTGATTAAAGAAACTAGTGAAAATAAATAAGAACTTAAAGGCAATTAAACTATCTAAATCAAAATTCTAAATTTTTAATCTAATAATAAGAAAGCAATGCAAAATAAATAGAACAGTAACAAATAAACAAAACACTAACACATAAACAAAACACTAAGAATTAAACAAAATACTAAGGCATATGAATCCACATTCATCAAATCATAGAAACTCATAAGCATGATTATTAATCATTTTTTCCACATTCCTCATAATAATCTAGAATTCAATCTTTATTATTATGAAAAATATCATCATTAAGCTCTCATGTATAATAAAAAAATATATTGTTCCTCTTCACTTCAAAAGATTAAAATCAAGTTATTAATTGTATCCATAATTTGTAAATCACAACTAATGCCCAATTTTAATATTAAAAAAGACAAAACTAAGTAAGAAAGTAATGAGAACTAATTTAAATCATGAAAGAAGCATGACTAAACTCATATCTGAATCAATTTCATTAATTAAAAAGGTAGAAACAATTAACATTAAATCTATTATTAATAAAATATTAATCAAGTCGCATAATAATAATGAAATTTTATAATTTAATGAAGCTTCATCTAAGCCCTAGCAATGATTTTTAGCTACTCATTGATCTAAGAAATAAAATCTTCATTAGAAAAATTGAAAAGAGACTTACAAGATGCGAAAAAGATGGGAAAAATAAAAAAAAACTGTTTGTTGTAGTACCATGTACAGTAACCACGAATTACTGTTCATCATCTTCAATCTCCGGCTTGTGAATAGTGCTGCTATGTAACCGCAGACTGGATTTTTTTTTTCTCTCGCTTCTTCACTCCTTTGGCTTGGGGCTTCAGTTCTCTCACTTTCTAAGTGTTCTTTAGGGGTGTAATGGACAACATTTGTCCACCATCCGTTCGCAGCCGTGTTCGTCCACAATGAAAATGGACAATATTGGCTTGTCCGCATGAACATGGACATGGCTGCAGATGACAGTTTTGGTCCGGTCCTTTTGCAAACGCAGCTGCGGACACAGCCTGTCCGTGTCCGCGGCTGTCTGTGTCCAAGGGTATATATATATATATTTTAACCCATATACCACTTTCCCCTCTTCCTTTCCCATCTCGATTTCAACCTAAATGGCTAAATCACCATCTCCTCTCAATATTGCTGCCTTGCCGTCGCCGTGGCCTCCCCTTGCCTCGTGCCACCGGTGGCCACCACCTTTCCCTCCCTATTCACCTTGTCTCGCCCCACTGACCGCCAGCCTCACCCATAGCCACCGCCTACACCCTTCCCTCAGCCACTGTTCCACCTCACTTCACCCTTCTTCCCCATCGTCACCTCCGACCCTCTTCCTTGCCATTGCTTCCTCCACCGGATCTCCTCTCCCCTCAACTCCCTCTCCTTTCACTGTCATATCTCCATCTCTCCCCTCTCACCTGATCTCCCAATTGTCATCCTCCATCTTCTTCCGTTGTCAGACTTCCACCCTCTTGTTGGCCCTTGCCTCGCACCACCGGTAGACACCCATCTCCAGTGGCCCAATGTCTCACTCTTCCTCGCCGTCTCACACCATCACCGCCAGTGGCTGTCTCACACTCATCCTCGCCGCCAGTGGCCCAACATCTCACACTCTGCCTCACACCACCGGTAGACACTCACCATTGCTTCTGCTGGGCTCCTTCCCTTCTCCCACTATTCCTTTCCATCTCACACCATCACCAAGCTGTCGCCTTTCTCTACCAAGCTACACCATTCCCGCCTCTTTTCTCATCTCTACCATTCAAGGCTGCAGGATCACCGCCTTGCACCACCAGCCGCATGAAGAAGAAGCACAATTTTTTGTAATTGTCCGTGTCCTTCTATGTCAGCGACAGACATATACGGACGGACAAATCTTGTGTCCATCAAGGACAGAGGATGGACGGACATGACTTTCATTTGTAAACGGACGGCTGCGGACCACCCTTGTCCGCATCCGTCCATTTACACCCATGGTATTCTTTCATCAATTTTGGAGGACGGGATTGAAGGATTTTGCCTCTGGTTCGTTGTATTCTCCTCCCTCCTCCTCCTCTACAATTCTCTGTTATAGTTTAAATAATTTTCTGGACAGCACCTATTTCCTTGTTTAAGTGCCAAATTCTGTCCCAAAATAAGAGCTTCTTGCTATATTTAAGTATTCTTTTTATAAGCTTTCTTGCTGCACAATTCTTTCCCACTTTATTTTTGGTTTCCTTTCTTTATTATCTCTTGTTCGTGTTCAACAATAACATCAATGAAAATCAGCTCTCATTCTTCAATCTTAAACTTTAAACATGTTCTTCATTAACCAAATTGAAATGGGTTTTGAAATGCCTAATTTATTTGCTCAAATTCATACTTAATTTCACCCAAAATCAAATAACTGTAATCTGGACATTTCTGTCAATTTTTTGTCCAGGAACTCTTCTAGGAAGATGGAGTTTTCACTGGATTGTCCACATTATTGTCCAAATTTCTTCTCTGTTCATTAAGCTATTATGTTCAAGTCCATATATATTTCCAACTTGTCTGTAACTCCAAGAAGTAGTCCAAATCACTTGTAAGCATGTCAAGAGAATTATGAATTTTTTTGAACATTGTCCAAATGGCTTGAGAAGTGTGCATTACCTAAAACACATAGATAGTCATATTTCAAAAGTGTAAGACATATGAAGAACACTGATTTTATTCAAATATGCTTCCTCTACAATTAACATTGCCCAAATTAACTAATAATTAAATCACACTACTAATATCTATCTTAACATAACTAAATTCTAAATAACTCTTAATTAACCTAATCATATACTAGAAAATAAGGTAAATAGGCATATAAAATATATAAAAATCATGCATATCACATTGAATATTTCTGGATTACCTAATTTTGACAATGCTTTATATTTAGTTGTTTTAAACTAATATTTTAAGCATTAGTCAAATTTGTGATTATAGATTTACTGTGACATGTTTAAGAGCCCATGACAATTGTTATATGCTTGATCCTCTTTATTTTGTAAACTTGTCCTTTCTTGATAATACTTTTATGTGACATCAAAGGTTAGGACATGTGAATATCAGATATTTGATAAAGATAACAAAGAATAGGATCATAAGAGGTGCCCCTATTCTGAAAACCCGTGAAAACTTTGTATGTGGTGCTTATAAAAAAGGTAAACAATCAAAATCCCATCATAAAAATATGAAACATGTGAGAACTAAGAGACCATTAAAGTTGATTCATATGGACCTTGTGGGACTAATGCAAACAACTAGTTTTGATGACAAAAAGTACATCTTGGTGATGATAGATGAATTATTAAGATTTACTTAGGTAGATTTTCTTAAAGGGAAATTAGATGTTTTTAAAATATTTTAAAACCATTGCATTTACCATCCAATATAAGAGTAACTTGAACATAAAGACCATTAGAAGTGATAGTGGTGGTGAATTTACTTACTATAGGTTTAAAGAGTTTTGTGTAAGAAACCGGATTCACAATGAGTTCTCAGCCCCTAAAACCCCTCAACAAAATGATGTAGCTAAAAAGAAGAGTATGACTATTTAGGAAATGGCTCGGGTGACGCATAATGAGAAGACTTTAGTAAAATATTTTTGGGCCAAAGTTGTGAATTTAGCAAAACATACACCCTTAATATAATTTATTTAAGGCTTGAGATAGTCCAAACACCGCATGAGTTGTGGAGAGGTGAAAAACCCATTATTAGACATTTAATAGTCTTTGGAAACCCTTGCCACATATTGATTGATAGGGAAGCTTTTGAAAACTTTGATAGCAAGAGTGATAACAAGATCTTCCTTAGATATTCTTCGACAAGTAAGGTATATAAGGTTTTTAGAAAAACAACTCAAACTATCATGGAGTACATCTCATGTGGTTGTGAATGATGAACAAATATTTAAGAATTAAAATAGTCAAAATGAGAAAGGAAAATGAAAAGTTGATGATTGTTTTAATTTTGATGATTCACCTAATATTTTTAGTGATGCGGATAAAAAAAAAGTACAAGAAGATGTACATGATGATGATCATTTACATGAATATGAAATTAATGAAGAGGAGTAAGAACCACAAGTTCAATCTAGTTAATTCTCTAATTGGGTTCAAAAGGATCATCCTGAAACTAATGTGATTGGTGACATCATTAAGGGAGTTAGAATAAGACATCAGTTGGAAGAACAAATAAACTTTTAGTATTATGTGTCTCTTATACCCAAAGAAAATTGATGAAGCTCTTTAGAATGAAAATTGGATTAATGAATACAAGAAGAATCATGTCGATTCACAAGGAATGATATTTAGTTTCTTATTCCTGGATCTGAATAGTGCAATGTGATAGGCACAAAGTGGATATACAAGATAAAAAACATATGAACAAGGTAATGTAGTAAGTAACAAAACAAGATTAGTTGCTCAAGGCTACACAAAAAGAAAAGACATTGATTTTGATGAAACATTTGTACCAGTCGTAAGACTTAAATATATTAGATTTCTTCTTGCTATGACTTATTTAAAATCATGATATATAAAATAGATGTCAAGAGTGTAATTTTGAATGGAAACTTAAAAGAGGAAGTTTATGTCGAACAATCAAGGGTTTTGTTGACCCACACCAGAGCATGATATGAGAGACTGACACAATCTATAACAAAGCAAGGCTATATGAAAGGAGGTGTGGACAAGACATTATTCATTAAGAAATTTGTAATGCATGTGGTGATGACACAAATCTATGTGGATGATATCATTTTTGGACCTACTAATGATAAACTTGCCAAAGATTTTGCAAAGGAGATGAGTAAAAAATTTGAAATGAGTATGGAAGGTTACTGTCTTATTTTCTTAGTTTATAGGTACAACAAATTGATTCTGGAATCCTTATCACACAATTTAAATATGCTAAAGATCGAGTGAAAAAATTCAAGATGCAAAACATGCCAAGACCTTGATGTCCCATTTCGTCAAGTTAAGTAAAGATGTTTCACGTAAATCTATTGACCTAACCTTGTATAAAAGTATGATAGATAGTCTTTTGTACTTAACTGCTAGTCGCCCAAATATTTGCCTAAGTAAAGACATATGTGCTAGATATCAAGTTGATCCTAAGGAATCACATATGATTGTTGTCAAAAGAATAATAAAATATGTGAGTGGATCTACAAGATATGGCTTATGGTTCCTATTTGACACTACTTCTAATTAGTAGGGTATTCAAATGTTGATTGGGCAGAGAATGTAGATGAAAGGAAGAGTACCTTAGGTGGTTGTTTTTATACAGGGAATTTCTTAGTTTCTTGGCATAATAAAATAAAATAAAATTGTGTTTCTTTATCAACTACATATGCTGAATATATAGTTGTTGGTAGCGATTGTACACAACTAATGTGGATGAAAAAAATACTATTTAATTATAGACTTTGTTAAGGAAAAATGACTTTCTACTGTGATAATCTAAGTTTAATTAAAATTTCACAAAATCCTATTCAACATTCTCAAACAAGACGTATTGATATTAGACATCATTTTATTTGAGATTTTGGTTGACGATCAAATTGTTAACTTTTAACATATTTGAATAGAATTTCAATTGGCTAATATTTTTGTCTCTTGTTTTTACTTAAAAATCTTTTGGAGCATTAAACACAACAAAAGCTATCTTTTCAATTGCTATTTAGAACTTTTTGTAGTTTGATTTGCAATAGTTTTGATTAGTGTTAGCTTGATTTGTTTGAGAAAAAGTTCTGAAAAAAATAAACAAGTCTTTTTTGTGTTGTTCAACAATATGGCATGAATATCATGTGGAACTATAACACACGGGAATTTTGAAAATATTTTCTTAAAATTCATATTTTTTTGGTACTATAACGGGTGTAAACCAAGAAAAATAACAAAATACGAAACATGTGAATACAAAATTTTAAAATCGAAAACATCATACATCAAGTTTCCCACCTAAATATTCATCAGCCATCATATGACCAAACCAAATATTCTTAGGCATGAATAGAAAATAAACATACAAAATAAATCACCATGGTCATGGGCTTAAAATAAATCCATCATAGGCATCCCTGAGTAAAAGTCTCACAAATAGTATGAAGTCTAATTTCATATACAAGTTGTAAAAGTACAACTATCTTAATTTTTATCTTACCGAATACATAAGATCGTGGAAAAATAATAGACTCAGAATGAGTTAGAGGTATACCTGAGCCAAATGAAATCAATCGACCCATATAAATAAGCATCCATCTTTAGGAGCTCTCCATAAAAAACCTACAAAAGCTTTTAGAACATATGAGGCTAAAAAGATAGAAAAAATGAGTATTTTCACACTAAGTAGGAGAGTTCCGATAAATTAACTTTGTAAGTCCATACATAGATACGTTTATGCAAGTTTAACTTAAAGCTGAAAAGTACATAAGTACATCAGAGTCGCATCATATAATAATCATGCCCAAACACACACTATCTTACCATTCTTACACTTACTCTTACACTTGCTCTTACAGTTACAACCTTACTCATATCATCTTACTCAAATTCTTACACTTATAGTTTTGCTCATAAACATACGTTTATAGTCTTGCTTAGAAACATATACGTACAATTTTTCTCAAAAACATACGCTTATAATTTTTTGTCTTTAGAATCTTACATACTTACTCAGAAAACTTACATACTCATAAAGTTGTACACATACTATTTACAACTGAAGTTTATTACAATTAATAAGCTCCAGCATTGAAATGGAAAAAAATGTCACTAGTGCATCATCTTAACTTCTGGGAAGTAACTAGATATCATGGACTTTTTAGAAGGAAAGAGACACATATGCTCATGGGTCAATGATCCAATAGGTGAGAATAAATCAATGATACTACTTGCCTTCTTGCTCAAATGCCTGCACTTGGGGGCCATATAGTGCAAACAATGGGTAGAAATCATACAGTGTCACTTTTGGGGCCAGGGTCTTCCAATGCCACATGGGTAGAATATACAATGTCATCTCCAGGTAGAAAAACATGCAACACTATCAATAGAGCATAAAACATGCGGGCTTAAATACTGCCAAGATAATATAAAAAAAATACATAACTCTCAATAAAGCATTAGAGGTCTGGGCTTAGATACAACACTAAGACAACATCACGTAGGATAAACATTATGGTAAGATATGAGAAATGCTCAATTGACTAATTATCAGCTGACTTAGACATCTAACTTAAACCATGGAATCCCTCAGGTTTCAAACTCAATATTAGCTTTGCTTATAATTCAAGTTTGAATTAAATAATTTATGCAGGTATAATTATGTCATGAAACCCTTCAGTCTTACAATCTTCTACTGTCCAATCCAAAACTAAGCTTGTTTTGAAACCCACATTCACTTACTTACGGAACCCTCAACATACTCTCCAATCCAATCCACACTAATCCAATCCAATCCTCACCGACAAACTTACATCCTCCGCTTTTCAAGATACGGTTTCATATCCATATCAAACTTCCTATAAAACCCCTCTGACATAACAAACAATCCAATGCACATGCCCTACACACATACACATAATTCACAAACATACTCGCTAGCCATCAATATCATACTCATAGTCCACATCATGTCATACACATAATCTAACACATTGTAATTTGTTGTTTTCCCCTCTTACATTATACAATCGAATCATCATATAACATCTAAAGCATTAAATAAAATAATCCTAACATACTGCTAAATAATTAAAACATGTTATCACAAAATTACAAGTTCAAAGTCCTCCACTTTGTAATTCATGCAAGTTCGATGATGAGCACACTATTAGTGGCAATAGTAAAAGACATTGCCTAATTGAGATAGCTATTGTCCCGAGGTTTAAGAAGCACTGAAAGTGACCACAACAAGATGGGGTAACAGAAATCTATGCAGTAAAATCTATGATCCACAGTGGTGCACTAAGGGCAGTTGAGAGAAGGGTCATGCCAAAAGAAGTGGTAAGTGCGACTAGAAGTCAATGGTGTACTAAATAGAGATCAACCGATGGTTGTGAAGCACTCGATCAGCCACAAGATGTCAAAATCGGCCACATACAACACCCAATAGCGGCAATTTCACATTGTAGATGGCCTACAAAAGGGTGGAGGGCATGGGTAGGTGATCATGGACATAGGAGAGGTGGATGAGGGCTATGGTGATCAAATTTAGCTGTTGGTGATTCTATAGATGGACAAACGGTGCAAAAGAGGCACCTATACCCTGCAACACATGCACAACAACCTGCCCATGAGGTCAATGGGGTAAACAGAGGGGAAGTGCACTAAATGGCAGTGGCCCAAAGTCCTAGAGGGGCCTATGGAGCCATGGCCAGGTGGTGCTGGCCAATAAAGGTTGATAGTGGCCAAGCTCGATTCCCAAGACAAAAATCAAAAGGGTAGAACTCACCCAAATGGAAAAGGACCCGAGGAAGTAGTGGGTCGGGTCTATGATGGGTAGAGGAGGTGGATCCCATACCAAAGGGGGTATTTCAAGGTGGGGTGACAATCACAAGGTTGTCACCATGTCAAGGCTGACCGACCAAAGGTTATATGGAGGCCGATGACTAGCAATAGTGGCTACACACAAAATAATAAAAAATAGAGGGCAGTTGTGTGGATTGGAGCTCATAGGAGGGAAGAAGGCCGGACGGGGTTGGGTGCAATAGAGTGGGGTCAGGTGAGGTGGTCCACTGTCATCATTGGGCCGAGGTCGAGCCTCCCTCTTCAATAGCTGATTGGTTGTTGTTGGTCAACAATGGTGGTGATAGAAACAAAACATGCAGAGAGAGAAACATGCGTCTAGCCCGGGCAAAAGAGAAAAAGAACGGGGAAGGGCAGAGGAGAGGAGTGGGGCAAAGGGAAGTTAAGAGGGATTGGGAGAGACAAACTCTTGCTGTCCCAGGCCGAGGTAGAGCCATCGATTTTCAGCTAGTGGTGGCAGCAAAATCAAAAGAAAGAGAGAGGGGACTAATTGGTGAGGCAAAACCTTGTTGGGGGACCGGCGGGGCTAGGCCAGAGTGGCCCTGCTGCCATGACCGGTTTAGGGTTGAGCCAAGTGAGCTCTATCCAGCCTTTTCCCAACTACGATGGCATTCGAAAAGAGATAAAACGGGAAGGGGAGGAATGAAAATGATTTGACAAATGGGTAAAATGACTAAACAAGCTGGAAGGGAGGCCACCCTTGTCGTCTCTAGGCCGTGGCGGGCCAAATAGAGTCTTTCTAGGCCATATGCAGCATCGTGTGGCAACTGGTAGATTCAACAGAAGGGGAAAGTAGCTAGAAGCTTCTTCCCTAGGTCAGGGGCGGAAGTGCGCCCAATCCCTCCTTTTTATATACATTTTTTTCATTTTTCTTTCTACTCTCTCTCATTTTCTTATCTTTTTCTCCCTATCTCGAGTTGGAAACTCCATGGAACACGAGGCCCAATGCCCACGACTAAGCCTCCACACCCAACTCGATGGGTACAAATACCGGAATTATAATACATAAGAGCAAATGAGCTAAAGTGTCACATTTTCTTGCCAAAAATGATGGGAAAAATTGTAAAAAAATCATAGAAATTTACAAAAAAATAGGGGATTTTACATGAACACACTTGAATTGTAAAGTACAATTAAGTTAAGAGGATTAATTGAATATTAATTGAGTAGAGTTTTAAGATTTATAATAATTCTTTATGCATTGTTGAATTATTGTAAGACTTAATACTCACTATGAGAATTTAATATCATTTATTTGATTCAATATATAATATGCTTAATTTGTTTCTCGACTCCGGTAGTATAAGGTAGTTTAGCGGTTTGGATTCTTTTGCATGATGAATGAGATTAGATATGTTTGTGTTTTCTTTGTACATTTTTTGTAAACATTGTCATTAATACCTAAATGAGAAATCTTGTATTAGTGTGAAATCTATTATCCCTTTGACCTTGAAAAATTCATAGAATGAAAAAAAATAATGCAAGGTTACGAGAACTAAGGAAAAGCCAATAAAAGACTAAAAATATGAAAAAAAGTCAAATATTTGAAAAAGGCAAAGGGCATGAAGAATGAAAAAAAAAGAAATAGAATTGTGTATTGATGCTTGTATCGTTTATATATTCAATGCAAATCAATGATCAAGTGGAGTGCAAAGATGAGTCAAGTTTCTCGACAAACTCATTTGCCAAAGTAGTGGAAGAGAATAGCTATTTTTTAATATATTATCCATTGATATCCTTATGATTATTTTGAATGATTATTGTATATTTTTTGACTTGAAGTAAAACACTTTTACATTTTTTCTTATTATGAGACTTGGAACTTAAAATCCAGATTCTTTAGTCAAGTGGGTAATAATATTATGTTATGCTTATGTGGGATATACATGGTGTGTTATAATAAAACTTGGATAATGTGTTCATACTTGATAATGCTATATGATGCTCAACACACTTTATTTTCATTGACAATTTTTTCAAATGATTGATTCCACTTTCAATTGATTCGAGATGTGGTTTTAAATTGCTTTCCAAGTTTCTGTCTTTTAATTATTGTCTTCTTTACCTCGATTTTCTTTTGTCTATTTATGACAAAAAGGGTAAGAAAATTGGGTTATAAAAAACATTAACTCTTGAGAGTAGAGAGCTAACATAAAGCTTGAAAAAGAAGATCAATGCTTAATTGATAAACAAAAAAAACTCTTGATTTGGTTAAACTTGATTAATCTTCACTTAAATATTTAAATTATGTATTTACCTATTTCTTGGAATAGTATTATGTGGGTATGTTCCTTGTTTGTGAAATGCAAGTTGAAGACCACACCAAAATAGGATTAGAAAGTTATAGATTAAGGGGAAGAGTCATTGTCATTATTGGATAATTTGTGAAAATCTGATTATGCACTATAGTGTTGTAATTTTTATTTTTTAGATGACAAGTTATAATATTTTGTCACAAAATAGCTAAAGGAGAAGATTAGAAGCACATAAGTCTCCTTATATCATGTATTGACTTAATTCTGTGATTAAAACAATGTCATAAATATGTAATTTTGAGTTAATTTAAGTATGAAGATTGGATTTTGAAGATGACGTGAAAGGAAGACTCAAATTTGTGTTTTTGATAGGTAAAATCATGTACACACATCATATTAACATACTTTAGGGTAAAAAGAGACCTTAGGTGAAAAAATGGTAAGAGTTGGAGGTTTTTTGTATGAAAAAAAAAATGCTCAACATGATTGATCGTTGCAAAGAACTGATTAAAAAGATCAATTAGTTTGAACTATAAAAAACTCTCCACAACATTGTTGATTGATCAATCACTTCAACAAATGATTGATTGACACCTAAAAATTCATTGCTAAAAAAGAAGTTGAGAATTTATTGATTGATCACAGGGTTGAAAGATCGATCAATAGAAGAGTTGTAATGTAATAAGAATAGGTGTTGATCAATTTCCCTATAGAATGATCGATTGATAAAGCGCAAAGTTGCCTAATTTAGACTTTTTCAGTTTGGTTTAGAATCCTAGTTAGAGTCATATTTCTTTTAAAACGTGAGAGTCTAAAAAAGGTTAAGAATATGAGGAAAATAAGACAGAATGCTTAGAAAAATTAGAGAGCTTGTGTGGAGTTGCTTTAATGAGGTTTTGAGAGAATTAATCTTCTAGAGAGAGATTTTGTCTACCTTAATCAAAATAGTAATTAGAGATGAGATGAGTGCACACAAATATATGTGAGGCATGATATTTGGTGAAGATTATTACTAAGAAGATTAAGGAGAAAGAAGATTTATTCAAAAGGCGGAGATGAAATATCTATATTAATAGAAGAATAAAAAGAGGAGAAGATTGAACTATTGCCAGTAAACAACCAAGAAGTAGTTGATTCAAAATAAAGAGTGGTGTGAAGAACCAGGCATTTGAAGAAAAAAATGTCTTTTCTTTTTGTAATCGGTAATTTTATAATTTTAAGTTTACATAGTGCATAGTTTTTCTAGACAGAGTGTTATGTGATTTTTCCCTAGTTGAGTTTCTACGTAAAAAATTATTTTGTGTTGCTTTGTGATTTAATTGCAAATTTTTGTTAGAACATATTAGAATTAGGCATGTTGAATTAGACAAATTCAATGTTTGTTTTGTTTAAAAGGGGAAGATAAATATAATAACTTAATTTCATGTTAGAGACACTTTATTTTTCTCGGTTTGTGTATGCCACACACATAGATCATAAACCAACAATAAATGCTTCCACATGATTACAGTCAATATTGTGACCACAGTTGTGAGACGCTTGCTCCATAAATATAAGTAATAAAAGTTTTCTATGACGTGGTAGCCATATAATCTGATCTCAATTCATCTGAAGCTTGACTGCTTTGTACACACCATGATACTAAGGCCCAACATGGCTTATGGATCCGAATGGTCGAGATCTCAACTATCATAATTGTTAAAACCTCATGTAATGCTGTGTAGTACTCATCATCTTTTAATGTTCTAGTCTATTTAAACCTGACTCTTGGGCCAAAGGAACATCATTATATAACTCCCATCCTTAGAGAGCGAAAAGACCATGATCGTATTTCATACCAACCCTTTCGTTGCATGTATAAACGACTCACTTAAGGAGCTAGTCAGATGTTATGATCTTCTAGCCTTAAACATCAATTTTGGGTGTGATATATTACAAGGATTCTCACACACAAAAGTACTCATACCAAAACATCAATAATTATAGCATTATATAGTCATGCACTAATATGCATTGAATTTTATGCTACTATCATATACAATAATAGCGTATAACACCTAAAACAAAGAGAACACACCCATAGAGAACTAACTCTATGTAGACACTAGAGTCGCCCTACATTACGTAAGTGTGACGTCAAGGTGAAACCTTACATGTCTGTTGGATGGGATGTGGGCATTTGATCATGGATCTCTTGTCATTCGTTCTTTAGTAGTTGGGTCTTGCCTACATGGTACTTAGCGAATGTGATGTCCAGGAAATTTTAGGTATGTTTCAAGAATTTTTTTCTGATTTTTTTTATTTTTGAGAAATTTGTAAAATTTGGGGTATGCCTAACAGTTTTTGGGCAGTGCAAAAGATTTGAAGGGCCCATTGTAGACCCAATTAAGTGGGGGACGAATCACTTAATTTAGGAGGGTCTAAACCACTTAGGAATCCATATCCTATATTGTTTAGTCCTTACCGAATTAAACCCTAATTCCCTCTATATATTTGGGTATTCCTCTAATTACAACCCTAATTATGCATGAGAAAAATTAGTGGTCATTGGGAGGAAGAAGGTGGTTGAAAGTGGAACTCTAACAATTGTAGATCGACGACAATTCGGCGATTGAGGTAAGTTTGCTGTATTAGTTTATAGTCAATATTAATGGTTGTTTTATTGGATAATTGAGATGTAGATTATATGATTAGTGAAATCTGCATGCTATTTTGTAATAAAAATGAATAGTAATCTCTTGTGCAATAGTTACATAAATACTTAAGTGCAGTTATCATTGTTCTCATAATTACGAGGAAGTATATCTGTAGTAAAAATTATTTATTTCCGGTTGACTGCCGTCGGCCGATCACCGGCTGGCCCCTCTCCACTAGAATGTATGTGGTCTCTTTTCCCACCAGGAACCCCGGTCGTCGGATGGAGTTGACTAGGGTGGATGTTCTAGTGTCGTGAAAAAAAATGAAGGAACATGGAGCATTCTGGCCAAATCTGTTCTCCGGCCATGAGTTCGAAGCTAGAGTGTAACCCTCGATTAAAAGTCAATGTTGCAAGCTTTACAAGTATGTTGAAGGACGATCTCCACCGGCCAATCAAGCATGAGATTTCTGGTGGAAGATTTATTTGTTTCTTTTATTTTTAAATGTGGGTTGTAGGGAATCAGCCGCAGGACAGATGGACAGGACGATGTTGGGTGCCTTCGGCCCTCTTATCTTGTCCCACTCCAACAAATCCCATCGCCGCTGGAATGGCGCCCCATCGCGCATGTCCATGCTCGACAGTTGCGACTCCCGGTTGCCTTCTGGATTTCGTTTGCTAAAGAGAGTTTGGGAAGGGAGTAGCGGCGGGCACCGACTGACGGCAACCGGTCACTCCCAAGTCTCCACCAGTTTGGTCTCATGTGGATTTGGAGTGGCCACCATGTTCTGGCTGGAGGCCCGCTGCATGCTCTACTTGAGCTTTCCAAAGAAAAAAAACAGAGAGTGTCGGGAGGTTGAAGACGGCCCCAGGCCGGGTTGACCCGGCCTGAGGTCATTAACCCTTGACCTGGCCCAAACTTGGACCACTTGACTAGGCCTAGTGGGCAAGGTTTCATGCCCATGGTAAAAAATAAATTAAAATTAAATTAGCCAAAGCAAATTTGTTATGTGCAGAGGTGCCAGTTTGGTATATGTAATTGTAATAAACGATATAACATATCTTGAATAATATATATATGTATAGTATGGTACATATGAACTGTTTATAAGATTTAATTGTAATTTTACCGTTCTTTCAGCTTGAGCCCTACCTAGGGAGTAAGCTGGGCTTCCTTGTGATTTTTTAGCCTAAACCTTAATAAAAATATGGTTGAATTATCTATGTTGTTAGGCTTTATTAATTTGTTCTATGTGTATAGTTGTATCTTGAGAATCAATGCATAGAAATTAATAAAGAATAATTATTAAGCATAGAGGGCTTTGGATTGGGGGTTGACACTTAATTAGGATAAAGACTAAATTACCCTTAGGGATCGAAAACCCGTTTATGAATTGAATGGGGGTTTTGACGTGGCAATTGACTTGGTTGATGAACCAAGGATGGTTTTGGGTGGCTTTAACCTAGTATGATGAACCTAATGAGTTAGGGTTGATTTATGAGTCTAAGCTCTATTGATAGGCCGTTTGATTTGACAGTGTAGTTGCACTTGCCCATTGGAGGGAGCTCTGCGTAAGCTAGGCTCACACTGATCTATTAAGGATCATTTAGGGTACACGCATTTAGGGTCACTGACATCCTGCTTGGTTGGTATTTCTCACCACTTCTGTTCAGGTGTAAATGTGGGCCATGACCTTCCACTCTGGTCAGCTCCTTAGGGGCTAGGTTGTGAGATGATACTTCCTGGTGGATTCCAGGGTCCCTATGTATTCTCGGGTTTCATCATGGATTATCCTTGGCAGGTGGTCTATGGTGAGTATATCATTTGTCACTTAGATTGATATCTAATGTGTCTGTCTATCTATGAAGTTAGGCTGGTTATTAGTTTTCCTAAGAGGGGGAAACTGATGGGGAATTATAATAAGAATTGATTTGATTGTTGGTTCAAGTGGAAACGTAACAGACTTGCATAAAATATAATAATATTTTGCATTCATATTATTCAGCTTTTCTACTGGGTATTAGTATACTCAATGACCTAGTTTTGCAGGAACTTCTGGTGAGGATTAGTGGGATCAGGACTAGACTATCAGATTGAGAACAACTTAACTCTAGTAGGATTTAGTTCTATTATTTCAGTACATTTTAAATGATTGTAATAATGACGTGAGAGCCAACTTTGATTAGTTAATTATTTCTAAACAGATAATATAGTTGCATTTAGATGGATAGTTTACTTATTTGTGGATTTTTTATATTCTTATGCTATTATATCATTTGTTATCCGTATTTATGAACCCCAATGATCATGACCTAGATATTTAGTTGAATGATTTGATTTAAAAAAATCTCATGAATTGTCGCCTGAACTTTCAATGAAAATATGTTTGAAAATCTGGGTCATGATAGTGATGCTTATGTATTTGGTTGGATTGACCTTAACAAGTCCAGGTTAACTATGTTGGTTAGGTTGCGATGTCAACTTTGGTTGCTTAGTAAAGGTAAGCTCTGAAGTTTTGTTTGGTGATGGAAATTGGGAATCACTAAGAAACCTAATAGGATTTTGAAATAATTTGGGTAATAGCTCACACGATGGACAACTCTATACTCTCTCTTTTCTTAATTAAAATTGATGTGTGTGACATTTGTTGATTGAATGAAAATACATTAATGAATATTTGAATTCTAGTGCCCCGAAAGTTTCAAAAGGATGGGGGCCCAACCTAGGATGCAAGATCCCAAATACCTCCCATGGTCTTTCTGCTGAGATTTCATAATGGACTTAGCAAAGCATTTTGATTTTGTAGTGGACGCAATGGGTTAATGACACATATAGCTGAGATAAATTTAATTTAATGGGTTTCAATAGGGATTTATATCATCGTGAAATTATTTAATTGATTGAACATGGTTCAATGATAGTCACTAATATTTTAAATTAATATTATATCATGTATGGCTGACTAATGTGCATTCCCATGTGTTCATGATTATTCGTAATTGCTGTTGATGATGATTACTTCCTTATTGGGCTTTTACTCACCTATTTTTTTTTTTTTTTGTTTTGAAAATCTTTCTTTAGGATTTCCTTTGCATCTTTTACACAAACATGTGTCACTTGAAGGAACTACGAGGAATGGACAATTTTTTAGGCTATTTTTCTTATACTTGATCGATCCTAGATGGTTTGATGGTTAGGTTAAGACACTTAAGTCACACCTCAGTTTAGGGTGCAATTTATTATTATTAATTTATTTTTCTTAGGTTTTGAATTTTGAGGGCGTGACACATTGACAGATCAATTGCTCACCGACTTGTTGATGCGGTTAGTATCAATAATGTCATTTCTCTCATTTTATCGGCAATATCACCGATGTGTTGGTGGTTGTGCCATTGATCGGGAAGAAACTTCAAAGACCATCCCTGCTTCCCTAAAATTACTCAAAAGTAACCATCTTCTAGTGATGTTAAATAATGATTCATGTAATCAAATAAGTATTCAACATAGAAATCATAATTCTTCAACGTTATAATAGATCAATATCACAATGAAACATCTTATGCATGTTTTCATGTCAAGAGAAGATATAATCCAACTTATATATGTACTTTTAAATCAAATCACAACAAGAAAGTTAACAATCCTACCTCTTATCTGAAACCAATGGAAGGGTCTCCATGAATTCGGTCTCCAAACTTTGACGCACCCTAGTCCTCCGCCTTTCTCCTAGAGTAAGAGATTTTTGAAGGATTTGGGTCAAGGATTGTCAAAGGTATTTATATGAGGAGAAATGAGCTGAATTTTGGTGCATAACTAATTTAATAAATTACATGAAATTATTTTTAAGTGTAGTTTCGAACCTATTGGTAAGACTGACTAAGAACATCGATGAGTCAAAGGTCACCAACTGTGTTTTTGGCACCTCATCAGTGAGTTATTTGACATGTCAAACCTTACCGGCATTAATTGATAGTTACATCGATAGGGTCACTAACATGTCAATACCTATCGACAAAAATTTATTTCTTATAAAAATATAAAATTAAGTTTATATTTATTATTGTTGCTACTTTCTTGAGTTTATTATTCAGTTTTACTATCTTTATTAAAGGAGTCTGTCTATTTGTTGAACATGATGCCCACAAAACTCATAAATCAAGAGAATACCATGAGTTGAAATAATAAATATATTGCACAATAATTTTACATAGAAATCATGGGTGACCCAATAGTAGCAACATGTCTAAGCCTCATAAAGTCATTTATACAATCCTATCCACACATGCGCGATTGCCCCTTTTAAAGGGAGATAACCGCTTGGCTAAGGACTGCCAACCAAATAACTTTTTGATATTTGAAAATTATGTGGAACACTTCTTTTGTGTATCTAACACTAATTTCACACCAATCTAATTTGAGTAGAATATTTACCCTTTTCTAGTCCATACTAAAGCCAAGACGTGTAGATCTTCTATTAAGTCAACACCCAACATGAAGACTATTTTTGTCACCACTACACATGCGATCCATAGGAGTTTACACTACCTCAATCAATTCTTTTATCATTAGTGTCATTCTCTTTTAGTGGAAACCAATCGATCTACCCATTATTTCGGTTATACCATTATCATACGAGGCTAAGATAATTTTCCCTTCCTCTTTCTCTTTTAATTCATTCATATTGTTCAACACCTCATCCACATGTCCAACTATGTGTTACACCACGTCATACACATTCGACTCTATGTCGGGTCCCACTCACAAGCTATCAACATGTCTATACTCGTGTCCACAACACGTGAGGCCCTTATTTTCCTCACTGCCCAAGCTATTGACATTTTTAGCATTTTTATTAGTGGCACTTTTGAAGTTACTAAACTATGGATTTTTACTTCTGAATATTGTAAAGAAAAGCTTAGATGAATGGTGAATTATTTTGAAATCTAAAAGCTCAAATACAAGGATTATAACAATACAAGATTGGGAACTCCATATACTTTTAATCTGGCTTCTCAAATATAGAATTTTATTTGAATTTTGGTGTATATCCTGAATTCTATATTTTATATCCAGAATCCAAAACGACTAATCCCCGTTCGTGCGAATATTAAGTTTAGAATAAGGTCTATACATGTGCATGTAAGTACTTGACTTTCTAAATTCTTTCTGGTCTTTAGTTCCTTCTGAAGAGCTGAAGTGCTGAGTTTACTTTCTGGGCGAAGCATTCCACAGATTCCGTTTGAAAAAAACAGTACGCGAAAAAGACCAGGCTGAAGAAAAACAGATGCAAGAACAAACTTTTTCGCCGACTGCGTTCAACATTTTCGGTTTTTCACCTGAATCCGACAATGTTGAGTTTCGATTACGAAGTGTTTCCACGTAAGTGACTAAAACAGATCTGCTTAGTTCTCCCTTTTGAGAAGTTTGTCTTCTATCTGAATGTGGACATGATTAATCGAGAGGTTCACTAGAGATATAAAGAAATACTATATTCTATACAACCAAAATATGAGTCAAATTTTTGGCATTTAAACAGTATGAAATGTTGAAATTAGGAGGGAAGCTATTATCAATGTCTGAGCTCCAGTACAAAAGGTTTCTTCAAGCCTCATTAGAAATGGATTGCCCGTGCCCATATGCCAGCCCAATTTCTTTGCTTTAGGAAGAGTTGCTTTCGTAATTGATTTAAGAGATAGGAGTCAAATTTTTGGTCACTTGAAACATTGGGTAACATTCACACTAGTCAGAGATATCAGCGTATGTATAATGACGTGGATTTTTGTTTTTACTGAAGTCCAAGGGGTCTTATAGAATTGGTCACAGTATCCCATTGGAATGGCGATGAAATACGGGGTTGTATGTAGAATTTAGAACGTTCAAATATTCTTGGGGACTTGTAATGCTTTCATACTTTCTTATTTACACACAAATAAGAAATAGTCCTTTTTGGTTGTTCATCACAAATATGCAATACTTTCACACTTTGTGTTGGAGAACTTATAAAAGAATTCTCCTTTACCAAACTGATACTTCCAAATTTGTTTGAGAAGCCATTTTTGCCATTAGAGTTTGTCCCACATATCCGCTATATAAGTTTTATAAATTTTTACAAAGACTTCTGGAAAATGAATGACCTGTTGGTTCATATGGGTTTGGTTCATTGAACTAGCTTTGGTCCCATGACCATTGAAAAGCAGCACATATTCATCTAAAAAGAGGATGGCTACCGAGCGCTGTAGCTTCAACAATGGGTAGTGATTTGGAGCCCGCCCCCCCCGGACCTGGCCATGATCTGAAAGCCATGGGCTCCAGAGCTTTAGCGCTAGGTAGATTTCGTCGTGTAAATATTACATAAAAAACTCTTTAACCCATTATTCATCCTATAACTCTGTATCTCAGAGTTGGTTGGATGCTTGGACTCCCTCTAGTCTGATTCTCAAGCATGCTCAAGGTCTCATTTCGGATCAGCCATTAGAAACTTCCAGTGTGTTTCAGTTGAATAAGCCTAATCATCTCTAATTTAATAATGCAACACAAGACTTGTCGAAAATGAATGATCATGGAGGAGGAACGAATATTCATGTACAATCTTAAACTAAACTTGACTGTATCTTAAAGTTAGTTGCATGCTTGGACTTCTTATAATCTGATTCCCAAGCTCTTATTTCAGATATGTCAATCTGATTAGCTATTATTAGCTTCTAGATTTTCAGATGAATAGGCCTACTCAACTCTTAACCATATTAACTTTCTTACATATGACAAACAGAAAACCACCAAGTCAATTGGAAACCGAATCTGATATCCTTTCTCAAATCCCAGAATGGCCCAGGAACTACAACCCAGAAGTTACTCTTTTTATTTTTTATTTGGATTAGAAACCCAGAAGCTACTCAGAAGCTTGGCTACATGCCTGTGTTTTCATGAAACAATATTTAAACGAGAAGAGATGGGATTGGGTACAGTGATGAAATCTTTAGTACGACTTCATGGGCCATGGGAAGTAACTTGTGGGTCAAGCTTAGCCACTAGAAACGGATGCATAATGAATGAAATGGCATAAATTTTGTGATGATGAACAGAACGAATTCCTTCGTTGACCAGTTAATTTCCTTCCCAAATTATTGCCAACATTAAAGGGCAAATAGTTAGTTACATGGAAACTTCCCAGACTGTGATGGCACATACAAGAGCTTTCACACAAACCGCTGCTTGAGTGCATGCATGTTCCCAACATTTCCTCTTTAGACTCGACAAGGTGTGATAACAATTTATGTCTCTACATGGAGGGTTAAGACAGAATTTATTCACCCAAAATATGCCATGAACTGATTATTGTCCTTTGTAAAAAGCCAAGTAAAGTGGGTTGCTTTTTTAATATTTCATTCTTGACAATGAGCCCATAGTACGAGGAACACACAAGGAAACTCTACATATTTGAAAACGACTGTAAATCTTATAGATAAAGGGTTCTTATACATTTTTTATGTTAGTATGTTAGAATAGAGCATAAAAAACTCTTTCCAGTAAAAAAGGGGATACGTGAGTTTATAGGGTATTTAAGATTGAGAGATTTTGATAAACATATATGGAAGTAATTTTTCAAAGAATACTTCACAGACATTAAGAATAAGAGTTGCAAAGAAAAAAAGCATGGCTTGAAACTCACTTGTATCTTGCAACTTGTTAAGTCTTATAGTCTTCCAGTTTTAGGTGTGAATCCACATTTTTTGTTGTTCTTGATGATCCATTGTGTCTCTTAGAACATACTTTTTTGTCCTTTTTCCAAAAAAATATTATAAGTATAGGCTGAGACTAGATATCATGGCCGTCAGATCAAAATCTGACCGCACACAATGCTTAGGCTCATATATACATGGGTCTATTTTATGTTTCTACTAGAGAGGCATTTTTTGGTTTTTTTTCATCTGGTCTTTGCTTCAATCTTGAAATCTTATCTTTATCATGTATCCATATGTTTCTAGATACCACTTCAGGCTAAATCACTCAATTACTCATAGTACCTCTGTGACCCATTGGTTTTGCAACTGATGTGATTGAGGCTTCGTGGCATTTATGTTCGTTATTGGAGGAGTTTTGGGACCGTTTTGCAAGAAACCTCCTCGATGGAGGCGTCTCTTCCCTTCTCTCGCGGTTGGAGTTGTGATCCACCGAGAAAATCAGCATCAGTATCACCGAGAAAATCATGCTCCTCACCTATGAGAGATGGATGCGTACAACAAGATTAAGAGTTTTTAATATTTTCCGCTTACCATGAGCCGACCGTCTGAAATACTTAAGGGTCATTTATTTATGAGATGAATGATACATATTAGTATATATTAGTGTTAATATTATTGATATTAATGTACACTAATATATGTACCGTTGATTTTAAATATTAATTGTTTCAAATACTTTTTTATGTTAGACTTATAGTAAATAGGGAATATGAAAATTTTGTCTCAATCTGTTAACGAACGTTTTTACAGCATAAGCATCCCTAATAACATCTATATATATATATATATAATCCTGAATACCTAGGCACAATAGTTAAGCCGTTGGGATGAGTGGGATGTGCAGCTGGAAAGCTTTGCCATCTACTAAAGTGACACTTTCACAACTCAATGCTAGTTGTGAATAAAAACTCCAAGAAAAAAAAGTAAAACTTAAGATAAATAAAAATAAAATGTTAATCATTATCAAAATATTTTAGTAAAAAATGAACTTTTAATTTTAATTTAATTTAATTATATATTAAAAACTATATTTACAGCCATCAAATCAAAACTCCACGATTCTTGTAGCGGAAGCAGGTTTTAAAAACCTGCAGGCCCCTCTATTTAAGCCAAACATTTGTGCTCTAAGTGGGAAACACTATTTAAAATATTCACAACAAAATTCAAGTGAAGAAGATGCGCACGGGGGCACTGATTTCCCAATGTAACCATGTCAAACCAATTACAGAACATATGACGAAAGATGCCTACGTCACAAGATGCTAGCAGGCCGACCTTTATCGCAGCTATTATTTCAGCCACTAAAAAGTCAAAAGAAACCCAAATGCTGAGTACCCTAAAGTCCACAAGGAAAAGTATCATATTGAATTTACGCCTATTTAAGACTTCGTCTTTAAATTAATAGTTTTAATAACAAACTTATTTTATATTAATATTTTATTTTATTTTATTTAAATAATTAGATACTTAAAAAAAATTATAAGCTTGTTTTTTTCTTCTAATTATTAAATATAAATTTCATTATTTAATAAATAATATTATTTTTTTAAATATAACAATTAATATAAGATAGAGGGAGTGCTTGTTATTATTAATCTTAAAAATTAGTGCAGCGAGTCAATTGCATTAATATACATTTAGTGTGTTCACCATTAATTTTTAATTAATATAAATGGGTCAATTGTATTAATACTGTTAGTTATCAAGATTAACAAATGTTCAACGTTGATACTTAGTGCAAGTGGGTCAATTACAGAATATGTACTAGCACGTACATTGTTAATTATCAAGATTAACAAGTATTAAACATAAATTCTTAATACAAGTAGGTAGGTCAATTGCATTGATTTGCATTAGAGCGTATAATGTCAATTATTAAAATTAATAAATAAATAACGCTTATAAAATAAAATTAATAGTAACCAAATAATTTCTCCCCTTTTCTAGGGATGAGAAGAAGGCGAATGGCTCATCTCAAGTGAGGGTATAGCGCAGACACAAGAATCTCCTTCCTACCCCACCGACTCAGCATTGATATCAGCGCCATGGTCACATCATCTTTCACAGCTCTCTCTCGCCCCAAATACCCCACCTTCCACGTCGCCGGCGACATGGTCAGGCCTTCGCCCTTTGACTGGCCTGGCCCACCGCCGCCGTGACGCCAGCCGAGCGACTTCTCGCCATCACTCCCCCCATTTGGCAACCAAGCCTTATAAACGGAGATGGTCTGCTTTTTTCCTAGGCCATGCAAAAGTACTCACAACTACTCCACATTGTTGTTGCACACAGAGACAAGAGCATGGGGAAACAAGCAAACAAAGGCCCTTCCGTCCATGTAGTAATGGATTCACACGGGAACAAGCTGGAGACCTTCACCCTCCACTCCGTCCGGCGGCTTCCGTCTCAGATCGGGAAGCGGCAGGCAAACGTGGTCCAGCCGAAGGTGTACATAGTGGAGCCCAGGGGCTTCCGCCACCTTGTCCAGAAGCTCACCGGCGCTCCGAGTGTTGCCCAGGCCCCCGCCAAGGGGCATAGTGGGCATAGTCTTCAAAGTGTCGCGCCGCCTGCTCTTACGCTGCCTCGGCCACTCCCGGTGGTGGAGCCATTGCCGGAAGGATATGAATCATATGATGACAATACTTTGCCGTTGCTTCCAATTCACACACCCTCGGGGGACAAGAATTTCCCGCCTGAGAACTTTGGGAGCTCGTTCGGCTTCCCTTCGCCGACGGCGCACTCGCCGTGGTTCAACTTCCCACTTCTTAGCCCCGGCACAATGGCATCCTTAGAACAAGAAACTGCAATTTAGTGCAATTTGCTCCTGCTTCATTTATTGTTGTATTCGTTTTTTAATTTTAAATTAAACTAGAGCTTATCAGGTTCACTTCCCACAGAAGAAGGCTTGTAGACATCCAATTCCAGGGACCCAACTGAGAATTGTTTATGGTGATGAACAGAAGCGAAGACCACAATAAGTTAGCAACTGATCAACTGGCCAATAAGTCTGTTACTGCCTCAGAGAAGAAGCAACACCGTTTTTTTTTTTTTTGTTTCTCTGCTATCTTGCACGGGTGATGTTAATTATTTTTTCATTCATTTAATTAGTGCACCAATTTTACATAAATAAAAGCTCTTTATATTTTGGATATGGTGCAAGCATGCTATTGAGGATGATTACTCACAACAATAATCTAATGCATGGTTTCCCTTATTTCCATTTGTTAAATAATTGACTGTCAAAAAGAGTTCTGATTAGAACCAACTAACAATACATAATACTCATTCTGTCCCATATTACTATATCCATTTAAAGAAAAATCTGTCCTATATTAATAACTTCATTTAACCCAATATAAGCGGTTGTGTACTTAGAAAAACCATGTCAGAAGTTATTTTCCATGTAGGTGCGAGCAGATGGCCTTTATGTTTGTCGATAGACCCAGGGAAACATTAAAATGGGATATATACATACAAATAATAGTGGACTTCAAGGTTTATTATTTGTTCATCTTCCTTTTAAATAAAATATTTAATACTCCTCTGTCTCAAAATAAATATCTTATGTTTTTTTAAATTAATTAAATTAAACTTATTTTTAAAAAATTAAATAAAACACTTATTTTAAAACAGAACATATATAGCACCATGGAATAGCAAGAGAACAGGTATATTTCGCCAACTTTGGCTACCATGAACTATCGCAGTCAAGAGTGACTGGCAAGAGAACTAGCATATTATATTGCTCAACTAAGGGGTATCATATACAATGTACTTTCCACTTAGAATAAAATGATCCAAACCATAAGTGATTATTCCACTAAAATTCAGAGAGGCCATTTAAGAAGGTTAAACTGTTACAAAAAAAATCTTTTAATTACACAAGGAGCTTGGGACTATGAATGAAGATAAGTTTTCTTTATTGAAATATTTTTGCAATGTTCACTATGTCCTTCATTTAGGTTTTCTTCCTCTAGCCACTCCTGTAGATGGCTAAGTGGTGATTATTTTTTTTATGTATATATTTATTATATTATGACACACCGTGTTCTGATTATGCCTAAACCAATGGGTTATGGGTAATTATATAAATATATATTAATTATTAATGAGTTTCAAGGATTGTAATCCTTATATATGAGTAATGAGTGTAATGAATTGAAGAACACACAAAACGGAGGTTGAGAACAAAAGTTACGATATAGGGAAGCGTACTATATAAGTAGGACCCACTTAAATAATGTGAGATAACCTACCTATGTGTGGTTTAGTTGGGCTCATCAATATGACTCAATCGGTACTAAGAACGCACAATTTCAACTTTGGGGTAGAAAGATATCGTATTTTTAAGATTTAAAAAAGAAAAAAAATATAAATATAAATAATTACCACGTGGCAGCACACAAACGCGTTAGGAAGGTGACACGTGTCAAAAATATGACGGGCATCTACGCATGTCAATTACATGTCATATGTGTGTTTGATGCGTGATAGACACATCAGACGCTTGTTGAATTCTTTATTCTATAAATTAATAGTTAATCCTTCATATTGAAATTCATTCCGAAACTTCTTTTCTTTCTTTTTTAATTTATTTTAAGTCCGATTCAAGTCGTTTAAAAGACGTTCTTAATTAATTCGATGGTGTTTTATGCAATGAAAACATTTATTTCTCAAGTTGGCGACTCCATAAGGGGGAAACACCTAGAAGTAAGAGGAGGCTCCATCTTCCATCGTCAGGCCATAGAGAGGGAAGTGGCCCTGAGTAGGGGAGACTGTATCTTCCACGGAAGGGCCATGTAATGTGAGGTACATGCATCCCCGGTTTAAGAAGTTATGTCCATAGCTTAAGGGCACGAAAAGGGTAAAAAGTCTCTGGGCAAGGGAAAGGTCTGTCCGTTGCCTATAGGCACATTGTGAGAAAAATATCTCTAGGTAGAGGAGGTTCTGTCTGCCGCCTATGGGCGCAAGAAATGTAATGTGTTCCTAGTCAATGGGAGGTTATGTCTATTGCCTTGGGGACACTTTGAGAAAAAATTTTCAGTGTAAAAAGAGTGTCTATCTGCTACTTTCAAGTGTAATGAGACAGATGTTCCGGAGCTAGAGAAGACTTTGCCTGCCATCTCTAAACATGAAAGTGAGGACGTTATGAAGAAATGATAAAAGTCACTACTTTCAGAACTGTAGGGGAGTGAGCTTTTCTTGCCATCTAATTTAATATAATTTATATGCATGTACATCTTAATTAATAATATTAATATACTAATTAAGATATAGAATTTGCTACGATCTGGTAGATTCTGATACATTCTGATCCAATTTTATATGACATGCTTTGATATGATCTGATATGCTCCGTTATAGAATACTTTGTTTAATCTGATTTACTCTGATCTGATTTGTTATAATCTGTTATGGTCGGATGAGATTTGTTATTATCTGAAGTGATCTGATATGATTCGATCTACTTTGTAGTTTTGCTACCACTCTGTGATAAAAAGACACATGTGAATTTAATAATATTTTGCTCACTTCTACGATAGAGTGAAATATGTATTTCCGCTTATTTATGAGTTTATGTTCAACTCTGAGTTTTATGAGATCTTTATCTAATTCTAAATGATTTATTTGGATATAAAAATATATGTATTTTAACGTATATAATTTTATGATACATGATGCATGTAATAGCTAATAGGCAGAACTACGTTCGGATCCGATCATATTAGAATAACGTCAGAGATGGTATCTAATATGTACATAGGCAACCAATAGTACAATAACGTTGACCCGATCTAAATTAGTTACAAAATTAAATTTGTTCTAATCTACGCATAACAGAATATTAAAGTTAGTGTGTGGACAAACGTTATGACTCTTATACTCAGAGTCTACAACTCCTAGTCGGTCTCGGTTTTAAATTTTTTTTGTTTATTTTATTTACTCTGATTTTGTCTTCCGAATAACCCCCGATTTGGGTCGGGTTTTTGGGTTGAGGTGTTACATATATACTTTTGTTTTCTTTATTTTTAAAAATTCGTTAAAGCACACAATTCAAAAGAAGAGAGAAGTAACCCCTAAATAAAAATAATATTTTTACTCTATTTTGCCTACTCCACTTTGATTTGATAAAAAAAGTGAATATCCTTTTAGGTGTAACTTAGATATAGAGAAAGTGTTGTAGGAATATTTGCTTCTAACACTAAAAAGGATACCCTTCCCCAAACCCTTTTTTTGTTCTTCAGAAGGCCTGATAATAATGGCAAGGGAACATTATTTTGGCTTGATCCCTGGAGGCACACTCCTTGAAATGTTCAGAAACAGGCAAGTGGGACAACTTTCAAGTGATATTCAGTCTCAGATTGTCTTCAAAATGACATTTAGAGTTTTCATGAAGATGGTAGCTACCACACTACCCAATTTATTAATTACATAGTGCCATTACAACCTAAGCCATCTATTGAAGATAATTTCATCATCTGGGTTCACTTCACTTCAGGTTTCTCAGCGAAATCAACTTATGCTGCTCTTCAACCTACCCATAACCTTTTAAATGGTGGTCCATTGTGTGGGTAAAACACAATATCCTCCATCATTCTTTTATCTCGTGGCTTATGCTCCAAGGTAAACTTTTGGCTTTAGACCAGCTTCAGATAAGGGGTGTTGCAGTGGCGACCGTTGTTTTCTTTGTAAGAAAGAGCGTGAGTAGAACGAGCACTTATTCTTCAATGTGGCTCTTTCAAATAAATTATTTCAGCCATTTTCAAAATCCTCATAATCTATTTTCCAAGTCGCAGGATGCAGAATTTTTAAGAGGATATTCTCTATCTTGGATATGGAAGAATTTTTAATACTTCCTAATTAGTATGAGCCTAATGTAAGAAAAACTTGTGGACCATCCTTCTATGAGATCAACTACACACATTAACACATATTAGTGTCAATGTCATTGATGCTAATATATACAAGCATGTATTCCATCGATTTGAAATAGAAACCCTTGGACATAGTCATAAACCTCTTGCAAGTGTTTTATGGATTTTCTTTAATGCTCCTATCTACGATGTTTGGAGGGAAAGAAATTCTTACATCTTCGGAAATGAAGCTCTCCATAAAACAGTCCTTCAACAAAGATGTGAATCATAAGTCAAAAATTACTTTAGCGCTCAGCGTCATCTTCTTAAAATTTTACATGAGTTCCCATATATTGTTCGTATAAGGAATTTGTAATTTCCTCCCTATACTTTATTTCTTAATCTAATAGTAATAGTAGGAGGTATCCCCAATTTACCGATCAAAAAACGATGAGAAGGAAACCATGAGAATATCTCATATAATTATTATGTCATAATAATAAATCACGCCTTATAAGTACAAGATGGCTTAATGTGTGAGAGGCCCCTCTCCACTCCATCCAGGTATCTGTCTATCCATGTCCCTTTCTTTGCTCTGCACCTCTGCTTAATAATGGAGCTGCCATCAAACGCCATCACCTATTCCTGACTAGTATGAATAAAACTTGTCTGCTTGTCACTAGAGGTAACTAGCTGGGCCCCTCCAAAGCAACAAGTGAAAGTGGTCCCCAATTGAGGTGGGCCCAGTCTGGCCCACTGAAATGGATAATGGCTTAAAATATTGTTTTTCTTGATGAGTATCTGTTACTACACGCCAAAGTAGGTGGGGTGCGCGCAGCCACCCCCCAGATGATAAGATCGTCAGAAACAAGAAAATGCCACCATGCTATCTTTCTTTGGTTTTTCAGCTGCTGTTGGCTATGTGAACACAAGATGCGCGCAACAAGCTTTGCTTGGGTCATGGCAGTGTGCACTTGCCACGAGAGCTTTTCATGCTTCATTGGGCTATTAATCCCCCACGGCCAATTGATATGTATTTAAGCGCAGAGAAGAGTTGCCTGATGCTTGAATCTTAATAGTTAATGCATATGAGATGGTTGGAACTTGGAAGAAGACACAGTACTATTGTTGATTCCATAATTTATATCTATGATGGTAAGTCCCTCAAGTATAAATTACTTAAACAATTTTGAATTAAGTGATTATCCGCCCCATTTAATTGCAGTTAAATAAGTTAATAGAACTTTTTTTATTCAGAGAATTTGAATTAATAAATGGAATCACACAAAATTAGTTAAATTCTAAACAGCTTAGTGAATAATTCAACCCATTTATTGCCCTAAAAACAGAACGGAGTGCTAGACTTGTCTTTTGTCTCCTCTCTAAGGTCTTCAATCAAGTCTCTATCATGTACCCAGAAACAATTTTGAATACTCCACTCTGATAATGCACCCATGCTAAAGAATTATGGGTGCGCCGTCATATTTTCAAAATTGATGACATACACGCTAGTGCATGCACCATCACGTACATGGAAGCAATTTCAATGTTCCACAATGACAATGCACCGATGGTGAGGAAGCATGGGGAAGCCGTCAATTTTGAAAATCAATAGTGCACACATATATACATTAGCGTCTTGACAACTAACCCTAATGCTACCGTAGGCTAGCATGTGTACTATCAATTTTAAAAATCAATGGCTCCTAGGTGTTTCCCCACCATAGGCGCATTGCCAAAGTGTAGCATTAAATTGCTTCTCATGTACAACAATTTGAACACCGACATGCTTCCAGAGGATGCATTAATGTTTTTTTCTTTTTTATTTTCAGATAAAAAATATGCAATGATGTTAATAGCTCTAGCCATCCTATTGAGCTTGTTTACTCTTTTATGTCAATTGCTTTAACTAGTTAATGTTCAACCTTCATATTACTTATTATGTTGTACTCCATCCACCCTAAATTAATATCTTCATTCAAGAATAAAGTTCCATATTAATAGTTTCATTATGTTAAATTTTCGTAATTGGGTAATTAAAAAAGAGTATCATAAGCTTATTTTTTCTTCTATTCGATATGGGTTTTACCATTTAATAAAAAATATATTTTTCAAATGTAACTATTAATATAGGACAAATGGAATATTTGGTTTCCAAATAGAAACAATTAGTGCACTTTTAAGTAAAACAAGTTAAGTAATTTGGAGAGAGTAGAAAGGATGGGAGTTGGATAGCACAAGCAGCTTTGAAAGTACATCTTGAAAGTAGTAAGGTTAAGGCCATATATTAAGCATTGATTCAGCATTAGTTGTGTTGCTTGCATCCCTCTCCGGTTTCTTTTATTATTGTCAAGTTCTCTTGTAGTTGAGGAGAGCACCCAAAGTCGAACCTTTGTAGCTAATAGTAGAAAATATTTTCTATGCTCCCTATTGATAGTGAGCCTAGCATAAGAACACATGGGAGCGGTTGATACTTAAAATTGATAGCGCATACACTAAGTGCATATTAGCATCATTGGCCCTAATGTTAATGCGTACTAGCACATGTACTGTCAATTTTTTCGATGGATGGTTCCAACTCACTCTTAGTAGGGAGTATAGAAAATATTTTTCTAATAATGAAGGATGTCATACCCCGGCTCCGTTCGACCCAAGCCGAACCCGGTCCAAGGGTAGGTCAGAGCACGAGGGCAATATAATTGAAAGAGATTAATGAATTTGCGGAAGACTTAGCCTCTCATATGGGCAGTTCAACTAATAGCGTTACACATCTTACGTCATTTGAACAAGAGTAAAAATGATAATAAACATAATAAGTCAACATAATCATCCTCACACACATCCCACATCATAATATCTGGAGCCCACACATGGCTCAAAGTTTGGAAAGATCATAGATGTCTAACAACAACAAATAAACACGTACAACATACATAATCCACAAAAGGGTGTTCTCAAGATCCAGAAAGATGAAAATTAGAAAGTAAAACACCATCAGAATGTGACGAAAGCTAATCCTATGGGTATTCATATCATCCCTCAAATAAAGTATCATGCGTGTTTGCACGTCGCACCATGCAACCCTAAAACAAAACATAAAACGGGGTGAGTACAAAACTCAGTATTGGTTTTGATGATAACGACAAAAATAAAAAAGATCATCACAACATAACATCATGACAATTCAGATTTATAAATGACATGATATACCATTTTCTAATCATCTCCTTACCAAACCCCTACTTATCCATAAGTAACAACTCTAGCATGCATATAACTCATATATCAAGTCAGGCATAAATGATCATCTCATGACTTAGCATCCATCCTGCATAAGTAGTGATCCTTATCCAATAAAAAATCAAGCATAATATCACACATAATTCAAATAAGAAGTGTCTCTCATACACTTTCTGATTATGCAACCATATCACATAAACCTGCATTATAGTATCTTAATCACATCATTTAGATCATGCATTCGTATCACATAAACCTGCATAATAGTGTCTTAATCATATGATTCAGATCATGCATTTGTATCACATAAACCTGCATAATAATGTCTCAATTACACGATTTAGATCATGCATTCATATCCCAACCATTCTATAGTTTATTCACCCTGCATGACAAACATATTATACACATGATACACAATCATGCATAATAAATCATATCCACACGTGTCATATCATCCCTACACAACCTGTGCAATCTTGGCATAATATTTTTATACACATGCATCATCAACAAATGGTGAATGCCTCCGTCAAGGAGTAAATACAATCCACACAGGCGGGACATAGTCAGATTTTTACATAGGAAATATAAAATGTGGGGGTAGTCAGCCCTTAAGTCTGCTCGCCTAAGATGATCTGGCCAAGGATGTCCGATTCTCACACAGAGAACCTAGAGTAGGTGTGTTAGCCCACAAACATCTCCTGTGGTGGGGGAAAGCCCAAATTCCCACACAAGGAACCCTAAAATACATAGTAGCCCGTGCATGAAGGCGTACCACTCTGGATTCTTAGGGTCCAAATGACTATCTCAATAAATCTCATCCGCAAGACAAGTACATAACTCTTTCCCACATAACTCAATTTGACTCGACTCAACCCGGAGAGTATACATGTTCCACATAGGAACTCAAATCTAAATCATGTTCTTTCGGATTAGCCAAGTTCTGATTAAGTCAACGATCGATTAATCCGGCACACAATATCACATCATTGCATACAATCGATCAATCACGCTTAAACATCGTTAAAATCTCGTTCATGAAGTCTGTTCCATGATGTATGGAATCATGATACATCCGTGAGCAAGATTTACGTGAATTCCAATACATGGAACGTACTCCCATCAGTCCTCATATGCATCATATTCGAATCGTAAACAACCAAGATTTCATAGCAAATACCCCATGTATATGTGTTTATGCAACTCTAAGCACATAGTCATGCTTTGACAATAACTCGTAAGGCAATACACATATGCTTTTATAAAAATCTAATCATAGTTACAAACTGAAATCATGGGTAAATTCTGACGTAAATTGTCATTCCATTTATATGAAATCAAATGCTCAACTCTTACAATATGATTATTTCACACATGAAGCTAAAACATGATATCATCATTCACCCACAATTCATTCATATTATAAGACAATATATCATCTCATTGTCATAAGAATTTCATCCACCGTAGATCTAAGATAATCAATGCTAAACACGTCTAACCATAATCATGTAGTTCCACATAATCCTTAAGCATGCTTCATAAATCCCAACCAAAACAATATATCCTTCCAATAGTTTATTCCAACTCAAAACACTCCAAATAAACATTAGAAATATCAGTTGAAATTAAAAATACCGAAATAAGCATAAACACCCAAAATACCCAAATCTGCTGTGTAACTGATCGATCGGCCACTAACAAAGCAGATAGTGGTCTTCTTCTTCCTTTCAAAATTCAAAACCAAAACACCATTAATAGAGCTTAAAATCTTCATTTCAAGCCTCATGCACCATCAAAATTAAATTAAACATTCCATAACATTAAATCAACTCATTTCAAATCAAAACCCTAAGTAAGCAAAGCAAAAGATTAAGTTTTATTTAATCTACCATCAAAGCCATAAATATGAAACCTATTAAATCAAAATACATAAAAATTGAGATTTGTATACATATTATGGTTGAGATAAAAACCCATTACCTCTCTACTTGATTTGAGTCGGATTTACTCATGAATCACCTCTGAAACATTCCAAAAGTATGATTTTTATGTTAATATTCATTTAAACTTGATTTAAATTTAAAAATCATAGAACAAATACTAGATCTAAAGCTTAGGATGCATAAAATCAAAATTTTGAAGGTTAGAGTTTGAGGTAGAGGAGTAAAACAATGATTTGATGGATTAAAAATAGATTGAATCAATGAAGAAAGATAAAATTAAAAGGAATTTAAAAAAAACCCTAAAGATTAAGCAAGGATTAATGAAATATTACCTCTAATCACTTCCTTTTTGGGCTTAATTGGATATTAAGCTCTAAATCTCCTGGCTCAGCCCTTTCCTAAATGGAAAATGGTCAGCTTTTTTTCTTTTATAAGAAAGAATGGGTTGTACCTAATTAAAACTTGGGGTGAGAATAGAATGTTTATTTAAAAGTAGGTATTTTGGTTATTTAAACTCTAATTCGGACAAAAAAAATTCTAAAATTTTTTGTAATGACTTCCTTTGATATCTGGGATAATTTGGAAACCTCAAATTCGACCATGGGGCCCACAGGGTACCACCAAACCTTAATTTTTAAAATTTTCATAAAAATTCTCAAAAAATCACAAATGGTTTGGATTTACTTAAAAATCATAAATATGAAGTTATTTTTGTTTTAAAACTTTAAAAATTACCTTTATTTCCAAAAATTATTAAAATTAATCAAAAATAACTTAAATCACATAATGATGATTAAATAATAAATAAAAATAAAAATAAACCACTTCCAGACAATAGTTCTTACAAAGGATGTGCTCATCCTACTAATAAAAAAGGTAAATATCACTTACACTCTCTAGATTATGATGAAAATACATACACACAAGGTGTATGAAAACTTGCACATAGACCCCTGCCTGTGAACCCGGCATGGTGTCTTTTTTAAATTTCTCCTTTACCCCTTTCCTGTATATGGTAAGAGACCCCACCTCCACCCACATTCCTAGGGTTCTTCTTGTTATTTACATACCTTTGTAAGTTGTGAAAAAATAAACTTAGCGGAAAAAAATGATTGAATCAAGTAAGAATGCTCTGTCCTTAAGACAAAATTCGCCCTTCCTACTGGTGCTAATGATACACTTAGGCATTTGCCTCCCAGGAACTATGTTATGATATGCTCTCACAGAAAACACAGAGATGAAAATCTAGTGAAGTATGATGTTGAAAATAATTTTTAGTGTTTTATAAGAAATCCCATTGAAGACAACCCCTCCCGTTCAAACAAATGCGTCCGTCCATTAATGGACACATTTTGGTGAGAATAAAACCAAACTTATTTTGGGTTAAGATAAAACCAAATAAATTTATCTCACAAGTAATTATCTTCTTGACCTAACCCGACCCAACCTGACTGGCCATGAGTGCGAACCAAATCTAGCAAGACGGATGGTGGTGGTAGCACACCTAGGTGCATGAAGCCAACATGTATCTCCTCTACAAAAGTGGGTACCATTCACTCCTTCAACCTATTCACATGTGTGATTCTCATTAACTTCAAAGTGGGCTTGGGCTCTCAATACCCATATGAGTTTGACCTATATATAACCCACTTCTAACAATACCCCACATAAATGAGAATTAGCTGGATAACTATATAAAATAATGCAGACAAAACTTGAGAGTAATTTTTAAAAAATTTGTGCATGGGGGAAAGGTAGTTTTTTGCTTTAAACCTTCTTTTGTGAAAACTATCGGGTCTACTCGCTAATCAGTGAGCATGATGTCTTGAACTGTTCAGCCATTTGTGTAAACCAAGATAATAAAATTCACACAGTCACTTCTCAGACACAACGTAGTTCTCATGATTATGTTCACTTAAGCCCTGAATAAACATAATTTTTATAAGTACTTTAGAAGATTTAGCCTTAAAATCCTCATAAAAGCGGCCTCTTCACGCTCATATAAAGTGATTCTTATTAGGATTATTTTATCGTACCCCATTTTAATTAATTCAAGCTATAAGAAACATTAAAAATAAATCTAATCTTGATTCACTCTACAAGCATCACTATCTCATCGTAGGAATGAGGACGAGATGTTATCTCAATAGTGATTCCTCTTAAATTCTTCAAAATTCGATTGTCCATTTGAAACTAGATTTTGAGATCTCCAGTCAACTAGGTTGGGTTTCCATTATAATGACTCTTAATGCATAGGCTTCAAGCTCATTCTCCTCGATGAATTGCTTACTTATTCTTTACAATTATGATGACGGCAGCGACAGTGGTGTGCAAGTGTGGGTTAGCCCACTATGGTGCATAGGTTTAACATGTATCTCTCATAAAAAAGTGAAGTAGCCAAAAGACATAACTTGAAAGGCCTAATTTATGCCTTATAAACTAACACTATTTTTTCTAAGTGATATGAAACTATTCACTCTTTCAACTAATTTACATGTATAATTGTCATTCACTTTAAAGTAAGCTTGCACTTTCAATACCCATATGAGCTTGACCTATATATAACCCACTTCTAACACTTCCTCACTTCTTGTCTCCTATTCTTTTGTAGCCACTACTTTACCTAGCCAACTCTTAATGAACAAATATTCTAGCATATAATGGCCTTTATTTCCTTCTACATTAGTCGAAACTCCGACAAACCACATTCTTTTCAAAATTAGACAAACAATTTGGTTATGCAAGAAGAGTAAGAACCGGTCCACTAATAATCTAGCTTGTAGTCATGCAATACAAGCTGTATAGTTTGTGTGGGAGAATTGTTTACCAGTCCATTTTTTAATGCACAGTCATGGCTACGAGATTGCTCATGGTGGTAACATGATTGGTTCTATGAAGAATCAAAACAATATTTAGCCTAGTCCTCTACTAAGGAACAGACCTAAACTTTTAAATAACAGCGAAGATGAGTCAGTTTAGACTGTTAGGTCATGATGTTGAGCCTGCATTCCATTGAACAAGTGAATACTGATTCAGTGCCTGAAAATTTTAAATTTTGTCTTGTGTGGAGGTTGATCTTCTTCACAAAGTCTAGTTTGGTACTCGGAAATGAGGGGATGTGATGTGTGGGAAAAGAGGGTTTGGGTGAAAGCAGATCTACTCAAAAGGAGGATCTACTCAAAAGGAGAAAGAAGAGGGATAAAACAGAAAATTAAGAAAAGCAAAGCAGGGGTAATGAGGAGTGTTTTTTTTAGATTGATGTTTTGAGCTGGTAGGGGTTTTAATAAGCCCAGTCTAGTATTAGCGTGACTTGGCTCGAGCTCAAATTTTGAATTATCAGCTTGAATCAAGCTCTACCCTATCAGCTCGAACTTGATTAGAAAAATTGAAGCTCAACTCAAACTTGAGCTTAAATCTCCTCGGTAATAAACTAAAGTCTAAGTTTGACATATGCTCCGAAATATTATTTTACAATAATTCAATCCAATTAATACAAACAATGTATTATAATTTATTAATTACATTCAAGTTCAATTTCAAGCCAAGTTTAAACTTAGTTCAAGTTAAGCCGAAACGAATTGAAGTGTGTTTGGACTTGAATTAACTCAAGCTCAGTTCGAGCTAAGCGAGCTCTCCTTGACGAGAGATTTTGACTCGTTACACACCGATGAACAAGTTTCTATAGTACAAGGGTGTAGTGTGTTTTCATCATAATCTAGAGGGTGCATGTGCTATTTACCTTAAAACAAAGAATTCTCATTCTAAGACAGAAGTGTTATGCTTTTCTTAAAGAAGTTAAATGAAAAATAAAAGAGTCCCGTTTAGGTGTGCCCCGATTCATGACAACTATGTGCGTTAGGGCACTGTGAGACTTCAGATTTATATCCGATGGCTCATAATACTCGGGGGACTTTTATGCACAGAATAACATAAGCCATTAGATATAAATCTGATGGCTCATAGCACATTGGCTCATGCAATAACGCGTGAGCTAGGGTGTTTTAAAACTTTTCCCAAAATAAAATGTTGTACTTAGCAACACTTATATGGTGATTTATACATTACCTACTGAGATATACACTATTTTCATATAACTTGGATTTTCGTCAAATATCATAGATTACCTACATGTGGACTAAAATACGTATTTGTTGTACATCTTCCTCTTCCCCTTCTACTTCTCTCCTATCCTTAGTACACAAAGCTAGGTTTTTCTAGTTTTTGCATATGAGTTCTCATTGATTCAATGACTTGTTCTCCTTCTCCAATAAAATAGTCTTCATAAATAGTAGAGAGCGGAGAGGTTTGTGTAAAGGTTCTACCTCTCCTACTTTAAAATAACAAAAGAAGCAGAACTAGAAGAGGGGCTTCTTAGTTTATCTCCATTAATGGCACAACCGAAGCCCATTGCCTATATGGACCACATCCCCTCCTCCCTTGACAAGTTCAAGATGGATGCTAGGATCCATCACCTCCATTGGTGACACTCCTCACTTCCCATACTTACCTTTTGGTCCTTCCTCCTTGTCCCTCCTTCCCCACTTCCTCTTCTGCCCCACCTCATCCCTTTCCTCTGCCTTCGACTAGGATTGACACTGCCTCTGCACCTTGTCCGTTGTCGCCCTATGGGGCGACCTTACTTAGGAGAGACAAGTCCTTTGCTCCGCCACTCCCTCCCGACACGATGTCTCTTTGTCCTAGTCATTAGAAATATGATAATATTGTTGAATTGATTAAGCAATATATTGAATTACTTCTACATTATACACTCCTCCCTCCTTGCCATATGGTCCTTCTTCTCAAATCTCCATCTCACTCCTCGCCCTCTTCCTCTTTTGCCCTGCTTTGTCCTCTTCCTTTGCCTCAAACCTAGCATGACACTCCCTCTGCACCTCCTTTGCCTTCCTTCCTTGAAGCAACCCTGCCAAGGGAGAGGTGGGTCTTATGCTTTTCCACTCCCTCCTAACACGGTGGTCTTTCTATGCTTGTCACCGATAATATAGTAATATTGTTGACTCAATTAAACAAAAGTGCAACTTCTACATTATATATTCCTCCCCACTTCCATAGCTTGCCATCACATCCTTCCTCTCCATCTCCCTCCTCGCCCTCTTCCTCTTCCAGCCCACCCTAGCCCAACTCTGCCTCTATACCTCCTCTGCGACCACCCCCTGAGGAGGCCCTACCTAAGAGAGGTAGGTCCTTCACTCCACCACTCCTTGATGTGGTGGCCTCTCCATCCTCTCACTGGAAATATGGCAATATCGTTGAATCAATTTAGCAACATTGCTTAATTGATTCAACAATAGTGCTGAATTGATTCACAATATTGCTTAATCACTTTTACATTATACATTTTTCCTTATTTCCATGACTTGTCATATGGTCCTTCATCTTTATCTCTCTCCTCAACATCTTCCCCTTCCACCCCACTTGGTCCCCTTCCTTTGCCTCCACCTTGGCTCGTGACTCCCTCTACACCTCTTTTACCTCCGCCCCCTGAGGTGGCCCCCCTAGGAGAGGTGGGCCTTCCGCTCCACCACCCTCTCTCAACATAGTGGCCTCTTAGTCCTCATCACATGCAATATGATAATCACTTCGACAATATTGCATAAGTGATTAAACAATAATGTTAAATCGTTTGAACAATATTGTATAATTTATTAAGTAATATTTAAATTACTTATGCATTATACACTCATCCCCACTTCCTAAGCTTTCCTTAATGGTCCTTCTTCTCGTACTCCCTCCTATTGAAGAAGTGATTCAATAATATTACTGAATTGATTCTATAATATTGTTGAATCACTTCTATTATATTGCTTAATCACTTATGCATTATACAGTTCTCTCTGCTTCCATGGCTTACCATCTTGTCCTTCCAATCCATCTCCCTCCTCACCGTCTTCCTCCTTACCATGTCCCCTTCCTTTTTCTCCAACCTAGCTCATCACTCTTTGCAACTCCTCTGTTGTCACCATTACGGTGGCTCCACCTAGGAAAGGTGGGTCCTCCACTCTACCACCCTCTTTCTATGCAATGGCCTCTCTGTCCTCATCACCGACAATATAATAATATTGCCTATTTGATTCAAAAATAGTGTTAAATTGATTGAACAATACTATAGAAGTAATTCAATACTATTGTTGAATTAATTTTAAAATAGTATTGTTGAATTAATTTTACAACAATATTGTTAAATCACATTTGCATTATACACTCCTCACTTCCTAAGTTTGCCTTCTAGTCCTTCCTCTCCTGGTCCCTCCTTGCCTTCTTCCTTTTTCGCCCCACCTGATCCCCTTCCTTTGCCTTTGACCCAATGCAATGCTC
Organism: Saururus chinensis; assembly: GCA_035235625.1. Lineage (NCBI taxonomy): Eukaryota > Viridiplantae > Streptophyta > Magnoliopsida > Piperales > Saururaceae > Saururus > Saururus chinensis. Next base: position 6,780,802 of record CP141142.1, read on the forward strand.
CCTCTACACCTCCTTCGCTCGCTGCCCTGCCTAGGAGAGGTGGGTCCTCTCCTTTGCCACTCCCTTTTGACATAATATAGTAATATTTCTTAGTTGAGAAGTGATTCAATAATAGTGTTGAATTGATTCAACAATATTATAGATTGGTAAATCACTTCTATAATACTGCTTAATTAATTTTGCAATATTGTTGAATTACTTTTGCATTATACACTTCACCCCACTTTCTAGGCTTACCTTATTATCCTTCCTCTCTCTTAGCCCTCTTCCTTTTTTGCCCCACCTTGTCCCCTTCTTTCACCTTTGACCTATCCCAATGCTCCCTTCGCACCTCCGTAGTCATCGCCCCCAAGGGGTGGTCCCACCTAAGAGAGGCAAGTCCTCCGCTCCACCATTACCTCCTAACGAGGTAGATCAACTGTAGGAGTCAATGGTTCTGCTACATGAGAGGTGGTGATTTGGCTACCAGAGTTGGTGGTAGTGGATCAGTGGACCAACTCTAGGAAGTGATGGATCAATTATCGGAAATGAAAGAGTGGGCAAGCTCTTAGTTGCCGAAGATGGATGATCTTGCAAAGAAGGGAGGGAGATGCATTTTTATTGAATTATTTTGTCATTAATGTGGCAGAGACTTGTGGTAGCATTGTCTTAAGAGAGAAAGATAATTTGGTTTGAAATTGACCTAAAAGCAAATAAGGTGGAATATATGAAAAAAATTCAAGTGATGTGAAAATAGTATTTGTCTGATCAAGTAATATATAAATTGCCTCTTCTTTAAAAATGATGTTATGAGCTGGTAAGGGTGCTATGAGCTAAGTCAAGTATTAGACTGGCTGCTCAAATTTTGAATTGTCAGCTCAAATTGAGCTCAAACCTATTAGCTTCGACTCGTTAAGAAAAATCAAAGCTCAACTCTCCTATATAAGATACTCGAATCTAAGCTCTACATGGACTCCAAATTATTTTTTTACAATAATTCAACCTAATTAATACAAAGTATATATTATAGTTCATAAATTACGTTCAAGTTCAATCTTGAGCCTTAATCGAGCGAGTTGAGCCAAGTTTAAACTTTAGTTCAAGTCAAGTCAAATTGAATTGGAGTATGGACTCAACTCAAGTTAATTCAAGCTCAATTTCAGTCATGCCAGCTCCGAGCCATTTTGACTTGTTAACACCCCTATGGGCAAGTTTTTATAATACAGGGGTGTAGTGCATTTTCATCATAATTTAGGGGATGTACGTGCTATTTACCCTAAAACAAAAGGTTCTCATTTTGTGCAAGGGCTATGGTTTTTTTAAGAAGACAAATGAAAAATAAAATGTTCTACTTAGCAAAATCTACATGCCCATTTTTCTTTATTTTGCCAAAAGAAAGAAAGTTATGATCGTCATTTCTTCTCCATATATATTATAGTATACTATAAGGAAGCCACAATTTTTCTTTTGAAACTAAAATGTTGGCAATCGGCATTTCATAAAAACACTAATGCACCAAAATTCAGCAATTGCAATGGGAGACCTTTAACGAAGAAAGTAATTGCATCACCCCCACCTACAAGCAAACCTCCACAGAGAGTCATTTTTTTGGGCTCGTTGCTAATTCAATTTATACCTTTCTATTGACAGATCCAAGAGATGTGCAACTTCTTAAAAGATATTTAATTCAGTGCCTAAGCTGCTAATCTGCCTAAGAGAGCGATTTACTTCCAGAAACCCATTGCTTATTTGGTGTCAATCGTGAAAGATAGAACTAAAGGCATTTCCAATGGACCATGCATTGCAGATTTAATCTCGTCTGAAACAAGTCCATGTGCACGTTTGAAGGTATAAGTGACAGTTCATTTCAAGTTCAAAACACGGAAACAGAAAACATGAGAAGACACTATCTGGGACGGACACGAAAAGAACAAGCCAAAGAACTACAAGAACGACCAAGGAAGTAACCAAGAAAAAAGCAAACCTAATTTCGTGAGAAAACTTTCACAGGGCGCGACTGGTGGCCCATGTTTCTCTCGTCTTCTTATTTTGCTTGCTTAGGTAGTGCAACTCAATTTTTAGGTTTTAGTTAACATGTCAAAGAAAAACCCATAAGAAAATTAACAATAAAACACACAATCCATGCAGGAAAACCATCATCTATCAGATGAAAAGTCAATTGTAACTATAAAGTCAAAAATGTAAGATGTTGCGGCGTTATGCTATTCTCATATACAAGTTTGCAAGGCTTTCATTTCTAACTGCCCATTTGCCCCAAAATTCAACACTCCTATTGCATCATGAATCTATCAACAACATATCAATAGAATACCTGTACAATGGCATCAGCATTTCATCTGAGTCAATCCCTTAGTTGTCCCAGTAATTTCTCAGCTGAGACATATGTAAAAGAAGCTCATCCCTGCCTAAACCTGTAACGCTGCTTGTCATGATCCATGGTGGAGGTGCAGGGAAATATTCTCTTATCTGATCTTGAAAATTTTTAATGTTCACGTCCGGCTGCTTTCTGTTTTTACCGCCCTTCATTTTATCACACTTGGTGAAAACGAAAGTCATCGGGATCTGAAAATTCATAACTTGAACCATCAGGCCAACATTATGAACTAGAAAATTTGATTGTGGAGGACAGAAAAGTACCTTATTGCGGCCAAGCCAATTTGCACAGTCAAGATCAATCTGTTGAGGAGGAATGCTAGCATCGACAAGAAGTAATACAGCAACCAGAGAATCCCTATTCAGAAAGTAGCCTTTAGTGAATGAGGACCAATCATTTCGAGCTGATTCAGGTGCATTGGCGAATCTGCAAACAAAATCGCATTATTACAAAAGTAAGCCATATGAAAGTGGGGTTTAATAAGAAATAGTAAATTATCTGTGTTCTAGTTAAATATGTAGTCTTAAGTCTAATTACAAGTGCAGCATCATATTTTAAAACAGAAGTGAAAAACAGAAAACGAGTAAGAAAAACCATGTGCATGAGAATATTAGCTACACTACATTCACCCAGAAACTTAGTTTTGAAACAAAATAAAAACATTGATTGATAATAATAAAGCTAAAATTTATTCTCAGGAACAATGAGGTTCATCCTGTTTCCTACACAGATTTTTACTTGCAAAATCATTCCCATCAGCAAATTTAATAATAAGTTATTTTTCAAATAAATCAAACATGGTTATAGTGATCATTTCATGACTATTACCAGACCAATATTAACGTATAAATCAAGACCAGCCCATTTATATATGCAAGTTTGTAGCATGAGGCAACCTCTTTACAAAAGTAATGTGTAAAGTTGTCTTCAAACTTCGTAAGAAGGTTCTAAACAACAGAATGGTAAATACATGTCAACCCTCTTCCCTTCTCTAATAAGTACGATTACTAATATCAATTTGAGGACTATTGTCACTTTACCAGTTTTTAAGATTACTAATAGAAATTTGAGGACACTTTTCACTTTACCTGTTTTCAAGTGTTTTTACAGAACACATTACAACTAAGTACAAACTAGAGTAAAGATCCCTTCCAACTTGTCCTCAGTGCAAAAGATTCACTGAGATGCAAAGCCAATAGAGAAACTTTAAGCCTTAACCATCAAATATGATACTTTTACTTATAATCTTCATTAATCCTAAGAACCAATTTTCTTAAATAGCAGACTGAAAGTTGTCTAACCATTAAAAAACACCCCTCCATTCCAGTTCTGGGTTTTGCTTCCTTTGCATGAGATCTACGAAAATGATTAGGAACTTATTTAATAGTCGTAATTTGGAAAATTCTGGAAAAGGGTACCATGCTAGGGGATTGGACAAGGAGGATTGATATATAGTCTACACAAACTTTGGACACATTCCGATGCAAAATATAACCTAAAGAATTTTCCAACCAAATTTTGACATCTCAAAACCCACAAGCATTGATTGAGGAGCCTTGCAAATCTAAATGAGCCCGAGTTCAGTAAGGCATATATCCCAATGCTCGCTTTTAGAGCCTTCTCGGTCCTGTCCCATGGAACCCTTTTGTAAACCGTTATGGAGTTATTTAATAAGAACTGAATAGGAAACTTGTCAAAAAAATTCTTTAAACTATGAACAATGTGAATTATGAGGCAATTTATCAAATTACAAAACCACCTACATGTGTTTTACTGCCCATGACAGATTTTCTTATTGGCTTTACGTTTAGAGCCCCTAAGCTGTGCTGGAAACGAAGCACATAAATAAGGAAATTCTGGAAATGGTCCCACGTTTTGACATATGATGTTTTGCAGGACATGCCATTTCGTCCATTTCTTGAGAAGGACTTGGAGGGACTGGTATGTTTATTATTTTTTGAATCCCAACTCTAAAGAAAAAAACCAACGAGTCTCCCTGTAACAGTTATTCAACCAGACAATATCATGTTCAATACTAAACATGTTGCCCCTTCAATTCAACCTTGCTGGCACTGCCTTTCATGACGCCACAAGTTTGCCTGGCTTGTTGAATTGTAGATGGAAAAGGCTATTAAGGACATTCATGCACTACTGCTGCCAAACTGCCCCCTGCTCCTAAGTGGAGACCAGGTTACCTCTATTCACCTCAGTTTCCAGCATTTTCTCCTCTCCTTTTCCCCTCCCTCACATCTGCCTCCTTTCCTCTCTCTCTTCCTTTCAATAAGTAGCTCACACTCCTCTTTTTCCAGTCATGTTCCTCTCTCTTCCTTTTCTTAGTGACATATTACTTTTTCCTTCTTAGCCTATACTCATCGCATAAAACATTCAGTTGTTACAATTTCAGAGTTAAATTTTTATAGTGAAGTTGATGTTGGAGGTCAAGTTTGTAGAGATCTTGAAAGTAATCATCTACTGCTTGCTGAGAAAGCTTGAGAAAAACATGGTAAACCATTTCCATGGAAATGACTGCCAACCGCTAACATTGAAAATAGCATGTCCAGTGATATAAAGCCTGATATGATTTCCATTTTTTTGTCGGGAATGGGATTGTTATAATTTCCATTGACGTCCAGGCAGACTAAGAGGCCCTTAGTGCAACACGACAATCAAGTTTGTAGTAAAAACAACATAAAATAGATATAGAAAAAGAAATTATTCAAGGACAAGGCCAATTTACCCATAACCAGGCAAATCAACAATGTACCAACTCTTGTTCACCAGAAAGTGATTTATCAGCTGCGTCTTACCTGCATCATAATCCCAGTACATTTACATGATGAGAAAAGGTGCAACATCCAAATTTTAAATGAAATAAACCGGAAAAACATGGTAATCGTTTCCTACCAATCCAGCTTAAAATTAACAAAGGTTCATTTATAAGATAACTTTTTTCTACAAATACGTTCACATTTCAAAAATTTCAAGCTGCGCCACATGAACAAATCCAGAAAAATGGCCCAAATCAGATATGACGGATGACATAGTTTCATGGTTGAGCTAGAAACACAAACTAGAGGGTCCAACTGAAGACCGAAAGCAAAAGAGTTAATTTTTCCAATTGTAGCTAAATATCTTATCTAATAGGACAAAAAAAATTGCTCTTTGTTTTTTTTACTAAAAGCTGCAGCATTGCAATCCATACGATTCCAGAAGAAAAATGCAAATTTTTTATCATGGACGACTCGAAATTTAACAAAAAAAAAAGAAGCATGGGCCAGTGTTCAGTGAAGCACCTGGCTTCTTAGAGGTGAGGGCGACTTCCTTCTTGCGGACGAGTGTGTTAATGAGAGAGGACTTGCCGACATTGGACCGGCCCAGGATGGCGAACTCGGGCCGTCCGTCGCGGGGGCAGTCCCTGGGACGGCTGCTACTCTTTACGAACTCCACCTCCCTTATCTGCGCGTGCCCCGCGTAGGGCCCCACCACGATGTTGGACCCCGGGAGTACCATCTCCTCCGTCACCTCCTCCCTCTCCACCCCTGGGGGCACAAACAGCGCCATCCTCACAAACCTCGCCGACTCCGGAGTCGCCCCGCTCGGCACCGCCGAGGAGGCTGTGACGGCGGAGGCGGATGACAAGGTCCTGCACTTGGCCAGTCGGGTCAAAGTTAAGGTTTTGGCGAAAAAGGGGGTGGGTGGCGGAGGTGGACGTGGAGCCAGCGGCGGCGGGAGGCGGAGGAGGTAGCGGGCTCGGGTGAGGAGCATTTTTGCTGGGCCGAGAGGGGATGGAGATGGGCCTGGATGGGTTAACGCCTCTCTCGGGCTACTGCCGCAGAGAGCTGACGACGGCTAATCGCACTCGGCAATAGCCACACTTTACTTTCCAGTCAACTAAAAATGGCGACACTCACTGCCGTTAACTGACGGACCTAATAGAGGAAATCATTGGGGGAGTGATTAGAAAACCTTTTAATATATAAGTGTGCATCCTAATTAGTTAAGTACAATAGATAATTAATACTTACATTCTCTCGGTAATTAATAGTTTTATATAGATGGAGCATTTTTTATTATTAATAAAATATTAATTTTAAATTAAATTATTTTAATTTTTAATTAAATACATAATATGAGATTTAAATAAAATATGCTAAAATTATTAAAATAAAAAAAATTAACTAAATAAAATATTTGTACGAGCCCAAGTGGATGCATGTGAGTGTAAGCCTAAATATTATAGACTCTTAGATTAAGATCAATTACGTAAAAATAATCTATTACATAAGCCATTCAGCGGATGTTTGGGCTTATGCTCTATTGTATAAACCTAAACTTATATAAATAATATTTTTTAGTTAATACCAATATGATTATGTTATGTGTTTAATAATATTATATATTTTAATAAGAACACAATCTATGTGACTAATTTTTTTTATACATATTATACCTCTTAATAATTATTAAAAAATTACATATAATTATTTTTGTAAATATTTTATATTAATATTTATTTCATAAAAAGATACCAAGTATTTTATGAAGAGAAAAGGAATACATTAATGAAAAAACCTTTTATTAAAAAAAAGAGATAATAATAAACAAACAAGAGTACAAATTCAATCATTGGCACTATAGGTTAAAAGTGAATTATTTAACTTATCACTATAAAAATAAAGATAAATTATACTTACACCTTTAAAAGTTATTCAAACCAACACCAACACCACCATCTCACATTTTCAAAATTTATTATTATTATAAATAATAACAATGTGATTGGCATTAAAAGAACCTTTGTAAATATAAGTACGGATATTTTTTATCATTTGTATTATTAACAAAAAAATGCGTCCAAAGTTTTTTAAATGAGAGTTGTAAGTGTAATTCCGACGAAAGTGAGGAGTGTAAGACAATTAACCAAAAAAGATTAAAAGCTTATAATGCGGAAAAGTAGATTCATAATATGTTGCCCAAGGACGTTAAAGTGCCGTCTGTTGACGGAAAAGTGAGCAGAATATCCAACATACCGTCTCGGGGGCATTTTGGCCAATTCGTACCTCCGGTATATAAAGACGGGACCCGCCGGCAAGTACAAATCCCTTCTTCCTGAGTCTGCGCGCAGAGAAATCGGTGGGGGAAATGGCGTGGCTGGCGAGGTCCCTTGCCAACTCTCTCAAGCTCGACGACGGCGACGGAGACGGCGACGAAGACGCCGGCAACTCCGAACAATCTGCCGATCGGAGCCCTAACCGGAATCTGGCTCCTGGCGGGGTGGAACAAGGCGAAGCCGTCGCCTCGCCGCGGGGCGTGAAGGAGGATCTCTCCGAGCTCACCAAGACCCTCTCCCGCCAGTTCTGGGGCGTGGCCTCCTTCCTCGCCCCGCTTCCTTCCTCCGATTCTCCCTCTGCCCCGCCGGATCCGATTGAGAATGCTGGACCAGGATCCGGCCCGGCAGGAGTCGGATCCCCCCGGGAGGGGGTGGTGGGCGCGGTGGAAGGGGGGATTGGCGGGATTCGAGGCGACCTGGCGGAGATTGGTGGGAGGTTCAAGTCCGGGATTTCGCGGCTGTCAAGCAACAAGGCGGTGACGGAAATTTCAAAGATCGCGTCCAGCTTCCTGGCGCCGTTGGAATCGGAGGGGGACGAGGAGGAGGGGGTCGAGGCGGTGGGGGTGACAGAGGAGGTGCTGGCGTTTGCCCGGAACATTTCGATGCACCCGGAGACCTGGCTGGACTTTCCGCTCTTCGTCGATGACGAAGACGCTGATGGTATGTGGTTGATTGTTACTCCTATTTAGTGGTAAATGCTTAAAATTATGCTTCAGCATTTGTTGTTTTTATCTGGCTAAGGATAGCAAAACTCCAACTTTATTATTTCTCCTCGTTAGATTCTGCGCATTGAGATTCATTTAGTAAAAAATGAACGGATGGAGTTTATCTTGTCCCGATAACTGTGACATCCTTAAGTTATTCTTGGATACTGGAAAGTGTACATCTTTTGGGAGATTTTTTGCATTATTTATTTGACGTGTTTGCTCTGAAATTATAGGCTATCAGTTTAATTGAATTAAAAAGAAAGATAATAGTTGGCCAAATTAATTTTAAAAAAAAATGTTCTATGATGGAAGGTTGAGAAGTGGCTTGGCCAACAGTCGCAGGAGGCATGGGAGGGTAAACATTACTCCTGATACCGTATATATAATTCTAGAAGGAAAATAGACTACTAAGTTCGTTATGTCTTTGATTTTTGGTTCTTTGGTTGTCTTCTTCGTGCAGCTTTGCTAGCATTTTTTTTCAGAATAAAAAAACTGGATTCTGCAGAATGATTGTGCTTGGCAATAACAGGATGAGAGATTTGGAAAATACTCCCTCCGTCTCATGTTAATAGCTCCATTTAGTTTTTCAAAATCAAAGAAACTACACTTACTGAATCAATCTGACCAAAACAATGCTTTTTACAGACATTATACAGACTGCTTAAGTAATATAGTTTTTGACTTTCATCACCACTCTGGTTCGGATTCAGATCTGAAGCTTGAAATGCGGGTTTTAGTGTTTAGTAAGGAAACATCTGCGGAGTTGACAACTAACCTTACTGTTACACCTGAGAAATATATTGTGCAAGTGGCCATTGGATAATGGCCAATTGGCCTCTTGAAATGACTTACTTTACAATAAATTGATTGAAATTCTTTAGAGTTTGGGTAGCCTGCACCCTGTAATGTATTTACATTTGTTTCACACCCGTCTGTTTGAAGACTTACATTAGTAATGTCTGGGTATCTAGAGAATACAGAAAAATCTTTCTCATCTTCACAGTAAATTGTGCCATCACCTTAATGATAGTATGTGTTACAGCTTGCAAATATATCTGCATCCTCCTTTTAGACTAGCTGCAAATTAATTTCTTACATCTGGTTGGAGCTCTGAGTTGACTGCTCGACCTCGTACGACTGGTTGCAGAGAACAATGTCAAGTGGAAGTACTCAAAGTTTCCCCTTATTTTATTGGTGTAGACCTAGGTGCAATTGAAACTTTACTCATGAAGGCCTAAAATGAGCAAATAATGAGCTCCTTTTGAGTTTTCTACATTGGTAGTAATGCAGAGAACACAGACTTGCAGTCTGAGGCTATGAGTATAAGACATGTTTAAGGAACCCTGGGAAAAAAAAACAGCTGTCTAGGTGGTGTTGTTATGCTTCCATAAAACTGATTTGAGAATTTATAATTTTGTATAGGGTATGTTATTATTATTTAAGCCCCTTATTTATTAGGACATTTGTAAGAAATTGAATTTTCTCAATACTGCATAAACGTTCGATAAGCTTATTGTGAGAGGGGACACTTGCCTTGCAAAGATGGGAGTATTATGGCAAAAATAATAGCCTTTATCTATTATTTGGAAACCATAGCTTATAAACTATTGGCAAGAATATCATGATTATTTAGGTGGTGTCATTCCATGTAATTGCCACATTGCTGCCTTTGAGTTCAAGTAAAACATGTTATTTTTGCTCTCTTTTCAAGGTGAAGATGCTAATCTTTTTAAGAAATCCACTGTCTTGATTAATTTGTTTGTCATTTGGTAATGTGATTTCCTAATACATAATAATATTTGACCAACTCACCAAATTAAATAGGAACTCGTGAAATTCAATTCCCTTAGGTCAACTGTTGGGTCAGTGGTTTGTGGATCCCCTCCTCTCTCCAACACAAGTAACATTGACTTGATGTGCTTGATCCAACTGTATAAAAACTGAGTCCAATATTTGTATCATTAATTACTTCATGTAAGTTTTATTGTTTTTCAAATTTCTTCATGGCTAATTTGTACATTATACATTTTACATGATATCCAACATAGTAATCAATATTTACTATTGCCATTAAATCCAAGTTTATCGGAAGCTAGTGACATGAATCTTTTTCCATCGTTCCACTTGATCATGACCACATGAGCATTTAAACCACTTATTTCACAATCTAGTTATTCTTTTTGAACTACATTATCATTATTTTTAACAATTCACCCTTATTGACTAGGCAACATTGTTGGGCTCTGCCAGATCAATGGCGGAGTCTGTTGACCAGGTGGGTTTGCCAACTTTTTTCATAATATGGAAGGCCGAATTTACTTGTAGTGCATCTAGGATGCTATTCTAGTCCAAATATTTGTTTGTTGTTCACTTTATAGAATGATATTGCTGATGATAGTTATGTGATGGTAAAAATATTACTAAAGATTACAATGCTTTCTTGTGCAGGTGATTATTTCTTCAATAGGCCTTTATTTTTTCATTTTTTAACAAAATATTTGATGTGAGTGTACTCAATGACATGAACATAATGAACATGATATAGAAAATCAAAAGAAATTGTGTTGTTAATTCAACAAAATTTTTAGAAGTAACATCCAAAAGTTATTGCGAGTAAATTTTATTGGTTATGGAACCAGCCAAAAAAAAATGGTAATGATAGATGATGATGTTACTGTTTAGGTGACTTTGATCTAGACGTAATCTCGGTTAACTGTACAAGTTGCCTGCTTTCCCCCCCCTAAAGGATAAGATTTTGATGGGTTATTCTCTTGTTAGCTTGACTCTGTTCTTAACATTTTCTTATGCACGGTTCTTATACAGATTTTGACATGTCTGATGCACAACAAGAACATGCATTGGCTGTTGAAAGCCTTGCACCAAGACTAGCAGCTCTTAGAATTGAGCTTTGCCCAAGTCATATGAGTGAGGGGTCCTTTTGGAAGATTTATTTTGTTCTCCTTCATTCTAGACTCAATAAACATGATGCTGAGTTATTGTCCACTCCACAGGTAGGTTCCTCATGTCCTTGCACAATTTATGTGTTCTTATAGTCTCCTACAATGAAATCTAGACTTGATTATGAAAAATGCACGTTGAGAGTTGTAGTTTCTTATTGTTCTGGACATAGATGTAATATTTAACCCTTCTTTGGTTCCCACTTCCATTTCTTTTTTCAATTCTACATAATGCTCTTAGAGTTTGTAATTATTGGACAATGAAGGGGCTATAGTTGTTAGGCTGCTGAGAATTTCTTGCATTAATTGAAGTTTAGATTATGAGGTTCTGTTCTTAACTTACTTAAATATATGGTTAAAATATATGTCTACAACTTTATGGCGAATTTAAATATCAGATGTAAAATTAAACACTTTAGTAAGGCTTTTGCGCAACATGTTAGCTGTACATAACTTTGGATACCATAGATGGTTACTGTTACATACTACTTGGTTCTGTTGGAATCAGCATAAATGTCATCTGGTAATTGCTTACAGGAAGTTTAAAGCTGCAGGAATAGATGGGAATTTAAACAAATATGTTGAGGCTCTTGTGCAATTTAGTCGTTGTAAACAGCATTGGACTGTATAAATAGCTTCAGTTTTTTGTTTTCCTGATAACATTTATCTTCAGTTGATTTAAGTCAATTGCTTGCTTCCTTTAAAATTTTTAAGTTTTGTAAATGGGGTTGACTATTCATGTATAGTAGTGATGTGTTACAAGGAGTTAAAAGCTTCAGGGGCCTTAAGCATTATTGTTGTAGTTTTATGCCTTTTTGATTTAGAGCTGGTGATGACGACTCATAATCCTTGCAATGAGTTTCTTGCTGTTATATTTGTTAGATCCATTTTCATGTCAGCTAATGTCACGCTCCAGGTTACAGTAGTGGTTTGCTTACTTAAGTAGTAGAAATATGTCAAAGTCTCTTTCAAGCTTTAAATGTTCTACACTTAGCAGTGGGTGCAATAAGGCTCAAAGAGATGCCTCAAAAATATTATTTTCTTGGGCTTAAGAAAATTGGTTTTGCTGTTTAGTTTAAATTGGATTAGCTCCTCTGTATCTTCATTTTCAGAAATGAGTTTTTTTAGAGTCAGGAATGAGATTTTTAGTTAGTTAGTAGGGAAAGCAAGAAAGGAAAGCCTGTTGCAGGGGGCTTAGGTGCTGGACCTCCCCGCTCACATCTTGAAACATGTCTAATGTGTAGCATTTGGGCATAGATACCTGGAAAAACAGGAATTGTTTTGAATTGTCTTAACTGATTTTCAGCTTTTCTTTAGTTCATAGTTCTTTTGGTTCATTTGGATACTTGTTATTATTACTTTTTTTTTTATGTTTCCTACACTTGTCATTGTGACTTCTCTGCCTTCATATAGATCGTGGAAGCCAGATCCATGCTAATGAGCGAATTGCAAAATAGAACAAAGCCAGCTGAAGCTGACAAATTTGGTCGAGTAGGCACATCCAATGCAAGAGATCCCCCAGCAGGGCTAGACCGAACTTATGGCACTCTTCCAGAATCAAAGCATCTCCAAACTTTTGCAGGGGAGTCAACCCCTTCCATAACATCCACCGATGTTGAAACAGAGAAGTATCCTCTCATAGCTGCTGAAATGAAATGTGTTGACAAGTCCGTGATTGAAGAAGAACCCATTGTCAAAACTAGTAAAAATGATGCATCCACCAGTGCACTGAAGGCGGTGGACCAAAAATCTGATGAGGAAGGTGATGATTGGTTGGAGGACAATGCAGATGTTGGCAGCTCCACAATACCTCTTGGGAATGAGGAAGATGTCTCCTTCAGTGATCTTGAAGAGGATGAGGATGGAAGTGGACCCACTAGTGCAAGAACAGTAACAGATACCTCTGACTCATCGAAAGGTTCAGGACAGTGGGTGCAGCTGAGCAAAAGTCCCCGCAGCGCGGCTAAGGACTCTAGCAGTGGGCCAAAGGAAACGAATGACTGGCTCAGCGTTGATATTGACACGGTATGAGATATGGTCACTGTAAATTGTTTGAATGCTTCTCCGTGATGCCAAACTCACTATTATATCTCGTATCTTTATTTCTTTGTTCAGCAATATGTTGTGGTGGATACTTCCTGTACATAAATAGCCCCTGTATTCTAAACTTCGTAAGAAAAGACTTGACAGCCATTCATTGTTGGGGGAGTTTTAAATTGGTTCCTCGTTTGAAATTTTATCTACGAAAATTACCCAAAGAATGATATATTTTCGAAACTACTTTACTGTCTATGCTGCTGACAATGTAATCCTTCGATTACCAAGTAGTCTGTCAATTGTTTCGCATTTTTGGTCTCTTAACTGTTCAGCATTTTTTTTCAGTATCTAAACGGCAGATATGTCATTGGAATGCTAAGATGTCACGTTCATCTTCCGTCTCCATTCAACAGATCATTGCGCAGCATCTAATGACAGAATTGTCATTAGAATTAGAATGTAAAGATGTCACGTTCATCTTAGAACTCCATTCAATAAATCATTACAGAAGTTCATACTGCCCGATTCTGTGTGTTAACTGCGTGAGTGTTAAGAGACTGGTGCTTTGTTGGTAGGGCAAGTAAGCTGTCCCGCTCCCATGTGCCGGCGATTTGTACTAACCTGTTACCATCCGAGTAAGAAATAACAAAAGACATCAAAGCTTTAGGCCTATCCCACTTCGGTTAATATCTTCAAGGCTGGGAAAGACTCTCAAGAGTCAAGAGTGGAGTCCCTCCATTTCTCCATGTGGTGATCCTCATTTTATGCACAATGCTTATAGTAGTTTGTTAAAAAAAAAGGATTGATGTTGACAGATTTTGTAATGTATGAAGAACTTTACTAGATCAAAAGATTATGAAATGAACTATGAACTATGCTGAAATTTGATTATTTGATGCGAAACTATTCCGGATTAATGAGGTGAGAAATCTCATTCACACAGGTTGTGAATGTGTTATAAATCCAATTAAAGGATTGGTGAGGCAAATTCAATTCAAGGGTTAGTGAACCATGTCTTCACTAAAAAAGAATCATATAAATCGGAAGCCCTTAAGATTCCTACAAGTCCCCCCTGAGGAAGAAAAATGGGGGTGTGACCCAAAGTCCCGCCTAATTTTCCCTCAACTCCTTCACTCAGCGAACTTGGCTACTTATAATCCGGGCAATTACTTTTATTACCAAAATCAAAGAGTAACGCTGTGCTTGCTGCCTCTCCCATATTCATGTTGGATGCTGCCATGATGTGCCCTGCAGCCCCTATAGCAAACTTAGGCGAGCAGACCTGGTTGCCCACCACATGAGTAGTTCACCACTCCCACTTTTAGCAGGCCCACCCCTTAAACAGTTGATATCCACGGTCTGCAAATAAAACGGGTGGACTGGCTGTCTAAAACAAAGGGAGATGAACTACTTAACCATTTCCTAGGAAGTATTTTTTATGCTCAACAAAGAGCATGAGCCTAAGTATAAGGAATGCATGTGAGGCATTGATTTTCAATATTAATGGCGCATACAATAACGTACATTAGCACAAATACACTAGTGTATGTGTCGTCGATCATAAAAATCAATGTCTCGTAAATATTCCTTATGCTCAGCTCATATTGAGCGTGAAGCATAAAAAGCGCTTCTCATTTCCCACGGCCCTCTGCCTACCCCATAATAAATGGGCAGGTGAACATGTAAAATCACTAGTAGAATTGTTTCTTTTCTTTTCGATGAACTTGTATAATTGGATCTGAATATTAGATATTATGAAAAAACAAGATCTTAATCATTTATGCAAGAATTTAATCTTGCTTATTGCACAATTTACGTTTCTGGTGCACAAGCATGTGATGGCACGCGAGTTTTGTCAAAAAAAATAAGAGACTCAAAATAAGGGCATGAGAGGGGACCTGAGGGCTCTTGCCCCTTCATTACAATGTCCATACTAAGAGATTCTGAGCCACTTCCAGGTTTACATTAACAGCTTGCCTCTTACTATACAAGATACCCTTTTCTTTGTTTACTACAAGTCTGACTAAATAAACGATGCACAGAGCAAATAAGTTGAACTAATCACTGTAATTAGTCATGTAATGAAAATTTTGTATTTTTTGCGGAAACATATGTGTACAGCTCGGAAACAATTAATTTTGGGCCGAATTATTTTTTAGAGCATTTTAATTTATTTCTAATGTAGATTAATATGCCAAAGAAGCAGAGTAACATTGAAACCCGGGAACATCTGTTAATCTTCATTCTAAATTCTAATAGGCGTGGGAGAATTATTAACCAACAACGATAATTAATCCAAAGAATGGTCATGAGCAAAAGCAGGCCTAGTCAAGCAAATAAAAACGACCCCTATTTTGAGACGGGTAAGATCTGAGTTTAGCAGCAATCGACTCATGGGGATGAATGCATAGAAGCTTTTTCAGATTGATGCAAAACATAATTGAGTGAACGCACCTGCAACATTTGTTCAAAACATAAAACCAATCAGAAATATTTGTGGTAACTTACCACAACACTCACTGTGCTCCCATATTTGAAAGGCGTAAGATCTTGCCATTCAAAAGCAAAAATAACAATGACAAAAAAGCTGCCGTAATAGTATTATCAATCCAATTGAGAACAAAGACATTCTCTTTGATTCTAGCCTTACTGCAGATCTTTTTGTCACAAGTATGTACACATGTCCTGATGAAAAGGAGAACATATTATGAAATGAAAAATAAAATGGGTCCTACTCATCAATGGTGATGGGAAGATGAAGTAGGCTTTCGACGTCGTTTTTTAAAGTCACGTTAACATTACTCTTATAAAAAATCACCATGAATTTTTCCATGTTAACTAAATGCCACATCAGTTCTCAAACATTAGATGATTGAGCACGTTACAGATTTAGTTTCTTCATCAACCTTGGGGCAATTCTCTCCCTGGGGCAGTAAAACACATAATGCTGGAATACGCGAGTACAAGATCAAAGTACACTTCCTTCAACAAATTCCAGAACAAGCATACATGTTCTTTTTAAATAGTTCTATCAAACATTTTCACATATTCTCAAAGCATCATGAAAGGATTGCTAACTGGATGAGGCCCAAAACCTTTTTATAACAGACAGATGAAAAGTATGCTATTACTTCCTTAATATAACGTAGTAAATTAGCCTTCTCTTGGATGCTGGATGATGGAAAACAGATAAGTAAATTGTGAACACATTTCAATATAGAGCAGACTGCCCACAGCACAACCACAACATAGAAGCTAAATCAGAAACCTTATTGTAGATGGCAAATATGACACAATAAATTTTTTGACACGTAGGGTCTTGCCCATGTTACTATCGAAGTTGACAAATGTGCTTCGGAAAAATCACAATTTTATTCATAATACAAAAATGAAGTAAGTTTATGAACTTCCATAGCTATCTTAAGGCAAATGAAACATACCCTGCTCTAGTGCATAGTGCACGGTCATCTGCTCAAAGTTTGTCAATCCCTCCAGTAAATAAAAGTAAAATGCTCCCTATGCTTCACTTTTCTCAGTCAAATTAAATGTCACAACTAAGATAGAAGAAGAATAGCGTATGCATCATCAGAATTGCAAGCAAAGAAGCGACAATAACTAGATAGGCAATCAGAAAAAAAAAGAACAGAAAAGTTTAAAATGAGAGGAAGTGTCAAAAACTTGGTAGAAATAGATAGGGAGAAAGGAGAGAAAAGAAGCCTTTATTAAACTTAGCAACATTCAGCTTTCAAAAAAGAAAAAGAAAAAGAGACCCACTCCAGAAGAAAGGAAACCTGCTTGCAAATGAAGAAAGAGAAAAGACAAAGGGCAGTCTACAACAAAGCAAGTGCGCCGCTTGAAATGCAAAGTCAAGGCATAGAGTAGGATGAAAAGTTTTACCAATTCCAAAGATGAGCAGCAGATGGCAATGAGTGGCAGCCATTGGAAGTGGATGAGGCTTTTGTGACTGGAGTGGCTTAAGCTGAACCTCCAGTGATT
Organism: Saururus chinensis; assembly: GCA_035235625.1. Lineage (NCBI taxonomy): Eukaryota > Viridiplantae > Streptophyta > Magnoliopsida > Piperales > Saururaceae > Saururus > Saururus chinensis. The sequence continues at coordinate 6,797,983 of CP141142.1, forward strand.
CTGACTGTGGGGCAGGCTCAAGCTGCTGAGAGGGGTGAAGCAGGCTGGACATGAGCAGCTGTGGGAGGGGCAGATCAGGCCGGACTCAAGCACTGAAAAGAGGGGCAGGCCTGAGACCAGAGTGGGGGAAGGGCAGATGCAAATGAATCAATTTTTGACAAAGTAGAGATACCAAGGTTAACCTGATGAATTTAAAACTTGCAGTCAGATCAACATCCAACCGGTATGAAAGAGCCTTGTAGCTCATGCGCAGGCTCAGATTAACGGGACTCAAATGTTTTACTACTCATTTTTCATGTAAATTTCTTATTATCCATACATGTAAAAAATACAAAAAAAAAAGAAAAAAATACTCCACCGCTCATTAATTTTCTACAACAGCCCACTGGCTACGGCTATTGACAAATGCACCTCCAAAGAAATACTAAATTTCTGTTGAAATTAATTGCAAATGTATTTAAAATGATAAAATGCACTCGTTTTCTTCAGTCTGCTTCTTTCAGAAGCAGTCCTGAGGTTCACCCAAAACTTAAAACAAGGTACCAATCTTCTGTGAAGATGCATTCACTACCATTAGAACAAAAGAGAATTATTTAGACCTTGAAATTCATCAACAGATCAGGAATCAGCCCAACAAAGGCGCATTCAAAATCAGTGTAAGAGGAAATGTGTCTACTGGCTTCACTCCCTTCAGCACAGAAGAAAATATACCAGTATAAATTCTGTGCTTTCTACAGGAATTTTGGGACAAGCTTCAAGGAAACAACAAATGCATACAAAAATTTACAACTAGGTCCATACGTTGCAAATTATACATACCATGTCATCATAGAAATAATCAAGGTTGCAAGCACATGTAGCAGGATTACAAGAGAAGTAGACAATACATGAGGGTCACACGCAAAAATTTAATTGGCTTCATATGCATGCATGGTTGACTAAGGTCTGTGAAGTAAAAAGCAAAATTACATGAGCACACCACCATGCAGTTCCTTACAAATAGACATCAAACAAAGTAATCCAGGTAACAAGAGAAACAGTAGCCCACTTAGCAAACAAGGAAGAAACTGTACAAACAATACAAGGCATGTGTTAGATAACTACAGCTTAAGCTGTTAGGAAACGAATTATGAACATGCTTATTTCATGTTCGTAACTCCCCCTCGCACCCCACTGTGATATAACCATTGTTTCCCAGAAACAGATCACCATTTTACTTTTTTCATGTTTCAAGAGCATGGAAACACAAAATAGTTCCACTTGCACTACAAAATGGAAAAAAGGGGCTGAAGTAATGAGCTCAGCAACTTAAATTTGCATTTTAGCACAACAGTAATATGTATAAACAATGAAGGGCATGAAGGTAGAGAATTTGACGAAAAGTTCAACATGAGACGATAAGGTCAGAGCATGGAAAATGATTTGAAATCTTATTTGAGACACCTAGGTAGTACAAAAATATTCATGGGAGATACCCAAATAGTTAAAAGTCTCCCCAAAATAAATGCATTGCACACTTACAAAAGATTCATAGACCTCAAAATGTCAAACCTTACACTTTTAGAGCAAGAAAATCGTGATAAGTATGAGAAGGCAAACAAATCCAACCCGTAAGAAAGCAATTCCACTGCAACAGCTTGCTTAGCCGGAAACATACCTTTTTGCAGTACATAGAAGAAGACATTTTTGCCTCGCAGAAGACCTCCAGCTACCAACGCTACACAATGTACAGTTTCTAGATGTGATATAGAACAGTGACCAACCAAACAACCGTGAATATATAGAACAGTTCCATATATTTTTATGAAAGAGGAGCTGCTGAATGCCATTTCACCTATGGGAAGACATAAAACTTTTAATACCATTGACCAGCCTCATGAATTTTAGATAAGCAAAACAGCAATACGAAAGAGGCAACATTAAGCTATGGGCTAAAAAACTCTACTCATCCTTATTGAGCTACAAAAACAAACATGCTATGATCTTATCCAGCAAAGCTATTAACTCATCCACCCTAATCCTTCAAGAGTCTTGAAAACAGAAACAATTACCATTATATTTACATACTAATTATGGCTCAAAACAGGAATGACCAAAGAGGCAATTTAACTGGTCATAAGTGATGTCTTTTGCATTTCTTTGCCAATCTTTAGAGAACTACATAGGCCTTCAAGGGAAGTAAACTAAATTGATGAGAAGCACATTGATGCTAAATTCGTATCAGCACCAGTTAAGATCTGCTGTTTAAAGTTAATACAGTATGATAGAGAGAACATATGTTTCATTCCATATGGTTCCAAATTGGGGAGGTTCATTACAAGTTGTTCAAAAGGACAAATTCAAGAAGGCAATCAATGTCGGGCTGATTATCTGAGTTGGATTATCTGAGTTGCAGTACTTGCCTGCAAACCATCACAACAGTCTACTGAGTTTCAGGAAGGCAATCAGTAACTGCCTATAAATAACTAACAAATAAAAATTTATTTTTTTTCAACAGAAGACTGTTCTGATGGAGCAGACTATCATTCAGGGTCTCATTTCAACTATCCAAGACAAAGAGGCAAGGGACATCCTGTAGCATAGTGTGAAAGAATAGTTTCACACAAGAATCTCAAAGTGAGCAAAGGAATGAAGTGTAGTAGCTAGGAAGTTTCTACATTCTCACTAATCACCGCATCAAAGAGGCTTGGCATCTGCTCCTTATTTTAGGTGCTCTGCCTGAGAAAGTACTTTTGGGCATGGCTGGGGACCTAGGTGGGAGTTCTGGTTGTGACGAAATTTCTAGAAATGCATTGCAAATTTCCTTTTTCTAGCTTCTCCAGTGGTCCTGCTAGGTAGGTACTTCCTTCTTCCTTCCATGGCACTCCTGGAAAACAAACAAAATGAGTGAAGCTACTTCATTCCTCCATCCCCCATCAATCATCATTTTATCATTAAAACTAATTAAGTTGGGAAGTGAAACATATAGGCACTCACACCAATCAGCCTGGGACTCGGGTGAAGAAGCAGATTGCTTGACATTCCGTCTAGCTCACTACATAGATATCCGCGGCTTCCGTGGGCAGTGGCAGTGTCAAGTGACAGACAGCCAGTTTAAAGCTGCAATGGCTGCATGTGTGCATGGGGGGCGGGGGTGATACCCCTCAATCTTAATTTTTAGGAAACAACTTAAAGTTTTTTGTCCATAAGTTATTTCCCTAGTTTTCTTTCTCCAGAAAAGAATTTCCCAATTTTCAATTTGCCAGCTGAAGAAAAAATCCGTAAATTCCCCCCCAAAAAATTATTTGCAGGGATCTTGAAGGGAGACAATTAGAGCCTAAGGGATTAATATGCAAATCCCCCTTCACTGTGTGATCACAAACACGACACCCACTAATCACTAGAATGTGTTGCATAATTCTTCGAATAGAAGTATCAAAATGTTATATCACGAGAGTGTGTTGCATTATTCTACGGATATAAGTATCAAAATGGTCTGATAAAAAAGTAGCTTGATGCATATAACCAGTACCAACTACCAACCATGCAATAATCACCCACTTCTGCTCTGAGCGTGCAACTACCAACTATGCAATGATCACCAATTCTGCTCAGAACGTGCAAGCAGTAAACTTTTCTTAGACTGTTATCAGAGATTTACCAACTTTATGGAAAATAAAATTGCAATTAAAGCTTCCAACAAAAGGCTGGGAGTGTATTAAAAATGAGGAGACACTTGCCAGTTGACGTAACTAGTCAATTACTTGAAATTATATCATTTTTATGGTACAGAAATGCTGAATCTATAGAGATACATGGCATAAGTATATAACGAAACAAGTTATTCAAATGCTCTTCCAACCTCTATTTCCACTACTCTGTCTGTTGCTGCAAACAAAAATTCATTTGATGAAATTGCTGATAAATAATCACTGGCAACTACATTTACTTCTGATACTAGAACAGTGACAATAAGCAGCGGCAGGCAATTTCAAACCATCCGAGATAAGTTCCACATCTCCAAAACCTTGCAGCTGCCTAAAACAAATGCCATGCCACAAACTATGTTTCTTCTCCGTAACCAAGTTCCACTTATCTGCAGCATTGTAAAAAGAGAGCATCAAAGAAAATGATGTTTTCATCTATACATTCACCACACACACACATAAAAAAAACATGTAGTTTCACTTGATTTCCAGAAGCATGTAGTATCCCAACAAATTTGGGTTGAGTCTCCCATTAAAATTGTTTTACTATGATTACAAGCACAAAATAAATGCCATTAGAATTACCTAATTTAAGAGCACCATTCACGAGCATTCTGAAACATCTGTAGCCATGGACTAGGGCCCTTTTTATCAACTTTCCACTGTTTAGGGTACCAAGGAAACTGCCACATCATGAAACAACGCTCTGGATGAGGCATCATAGCAAGATGCCTCCCATCTGGAGAACAAAGAGCAGCAATTCCCAATGGGGAACCATTGGGATTAAAAGGATAAGTCTCTGTCACACTCCCATCATCGTCACAATATCTTAAAGGAGCCAGACTGGAGTGCAGAACTTGATCAAGGACAACCTCATCGGGAAAATATGCTCTTCCTTCCCCATGAGCAGCCCACACACCCAATTTACTCCCTTCCATGCCTTTAAACATAATTGCTGGGGAGTCACCAATTGCCACACTGGTAAACCTGCACTCAAACCGACCAGATTCATTATGAACAAATCTAGGCTGAGTGACATCTCCACCTGCACCAAGGACGCCCCCAACTTGGCCTCCAGGAACCCATCCAAGAAGTGCCATGAGCTGACACCCATTGCAAACACCAAGACTAAAAGTATCAGGACGCTCATAAAATTCTTGGAACTGTCTTAGTAGAGGCCTGTTGAATCTTATTGATGCTGACCAACCCTTCGCAGAATCCAGCACATCTGCATAGCTGAATCCACCAACAAAAGCCACACCCCGGAAGCCAGAAAGACTCACTGAGCCGCTCAATAGATCAGACATAGTAACGTCCCAAGGCTCAAATCCTGCAGCACAAAATGCTGCTGACATCTCACGGTCCCCATTGCTCCCTTCCTCCCGAATAACAGCTACCTTAGGCTTTAACAAGGCCTGAATATAGTTGTCATCAGTAAATTTAGGAGTAAATGACAGTACCCAAGAAGGCGCATGTCTTGCTTTCAAGCCCTCCTTCTCAAGTTCTACACAAGAAGCTAATCTCTGAAATTTCTCAAGATGAAAACTAGTCTCTTCCCACATGTCCCTAAGTAAACTTGTTTCCTCCTTCAGATGACGCACACCGTCAACAAGCAATTCAATTGAAGGGCCTGCAGTAACATGCCCAATCACCTCAGAATATATATCAGCAGTAAGAAGTTTCCGTGCAACAGTATCAAGATTTTGCTCGCTGACCTCAATAACAAGGCCAAGCTCTTCTGCAAAAAGAGTTTGGAAGGGACTTTTTCCTCTTGATTTCAAATCCAACTGCACACCACAGTTCCCAGCAAATGCCATCTCTAAAACACATGTAATAATCCCACCATCACTAATGTCATGCCCTGCAGAAATAAGTCCATCAGAAAGAAGTTCCTGAACGGTCACAAAGACCCTTTTCAGAAGAGGAACATCGTCCAAATCAGGGCACTCATCACCAATTTGATCAAAAACCTGGGCAAGAGCAGAACCACCTAACCTTCTTTCACCTTTTGCTAAATCTATGTGCAACAATACCCCGTTATTTTTAAGCTTTAGGTCAGGGGTCACTGTCATTGTGATGTCAGGGCAGGTTGCATAAACACTAATAACAAGGTTTCCTGGGGCTTTAACAACTTCACTTGAAACATGAGCAGCCATAGAAAGACTATCCTTTCCACCATCAATAGCAATACCCAACTCAATCATGGCCTCAGAAAGTGCAGTAGCAGCATCATACATGTCAGCTCCTTCCCCATCAAGTTTTGCTGCATACATCCAATTTCCACTTGCTTTGACATCACCCAGAGAAGTTATTTTTGCCCAAACAAGATTAGTAAGTGCTTCGCCAACAGCCAATCTAGCCATAGCTTTTGAGTTCAACAATCCCTTAATGGGTTGTTCTCCAATCGCACAAGCGCCCCCAGTGTAGTCAGTGTATGTTTGAGAGATGACCGCCACATCAGCAAGAGGAAGTTGCAATGGACCTACAGTTTGCTGTTGTGCCACAAGTCCTGTAACACATCTATCCACTTTCGTCATCAAAAATCTTTTAGAGCAGACTGAAGGAAGCCTCAATACCCTTTTAAGACACTCAATTAACGTGATACCAGGGGCAATATCTAGTGGTTCCTGTTCATGCACAATTCTCTTAAACTCAAAAGTTTTTTGAGGCATATCCCCTAGAACCTTTTCGAGCTCAAGATCAACAGCTGGAGGGGGAAGAGGCAATCCACTTGATTGACAATCCTCTATTGCAGAACTATCTATCAATACTACTCGGCCATCACCACTTATACTTCCAATTACTGCCATTGAAACCTTTTCTCTCTCACAGATTGAGCTTAACAAGCTGTGACTTCCTGCTTTTACCAAAATAGCATCTTGCTCCTGATACTCAGCACCCCATATCTCCAAAACTGACATTGTGTGGTCTCCAACAACAATTTTTCGTATATCAATTTCAGCACCCTGTGGATAAATAATTTCCTTCACAACATTACAATTTCCACCAGCACCCTGATCGTGAATGCTAATAATAGGGTTATTTTCCCCCATTTCTACACAGGCACGAACAACACGATACAGCTTCTGTGCCATCTCTGCATCTCCTCGTTGAACAGCATTAAAGTCGAGCTCCGCATCATTTTGCCCACTCACCATGCTGGAGGCAGCTCCACCACCCATTCCAATACGATATGCAGGGCCACCAATTTTGACAACCAGCATTCCAATCTCAGGCTCACCCTTTGATATATGCACATGATCAATCTGCCCAATGCCTCCACTAAACATAATTGGCTTCAGCCACTCACGCCTTTCCCCACTTGGGAGTCTCATTCCAAATGTTCTAGTGTATCCTTGAATCAAGGGTTCCCCAAACTTGTTACCGTAGTCGGAAGCCCCATTACTCGCATCAATCAGGATCTGCAATGGAGAAGCTAAGTTTGATGGATATGCAAAAGATGGGTCCTCCCATGGGGCATAAGATCCCTCAATCTGAAGGTTCCCAACACAATAACCAGCAGTAGAAGCTACTACAAAAGAACCACGTCCTGTTGCATGGGTGTCCCTAATCCGTCCACCCGCCCCTGTTTCTGCTCCTGGGTATGGGGCCACAGCACACGGGAAGTTATGCGTCTCTGCAGTAAATAGAATATCCAAGTCACGAGTTGAAGTGCACAAAGGAGATACTGAACCAGATGATACCGGACGCAAAGGATTCACTGTAAAGCCCTTTATAGCACTAGAATTATCCTTAAATCCAATAACAGAATTGTTGGGATTTGCCTTCAAGGTACTCTTAACAATCTGGAAGAGGGTATTGGGCACAGGCTGTCCATCAATGACAAGCTTCCCATTAAAAAACCAATGCCGACTATGTTCGCTGTTGGATTGTGCAATATCAAAGAGTTCTACAGTTGTTGGATTCCTCTTAATATCATCCCTAAACAGTGCAGTGTAATATTTCAGATCCTGATCATCAAAAGCAAGACCCATCCGCTCATTGATCTCTTCTAGAGCTTCCTGTCCTCTCTCCATGACGGAAACCTGAACAACTGGCTCAGGAACCACACTTGTCTCAAATGATCTAAGGCGCTCTGGATATACACATTCAGTCATGCGATCATGAACCAATGCGGCGAATTCATTAACCAAATTTGCCACCAACAACCCACTTCCAGGCTTGAGAAACAGCAAATACCTCCTTGACCTCTCCATTCGTGAGACTTCTGTCAATGTGCATGATTGGCAGATTGAAACAGCATTGGTCGACCATGCAGTTGTAAATGAAAGGCGAGGGCCCACCTCAACCAACACCACACTCACACCTCCCTCCATCTCCTTATCCAGAAAACTCTCACTCTGCAAATTCTCTGGTTCATAGGTTTCACCCAGTAGCCACTTGAGAATCTCAAGCTTCTCACTTGACAAAGAAGATCGCAGCCCAATGTTAAAACACTGCTCTGTTTTCAGCCCAACAATGTCTGCCGATATCCTCCTCTGTGCAAGCTTGAGAAGGTCCTGCTGTGCACTTGAACCAATCAGTGGCAGGCGGAAAAAATGCATAACTTCAGATGGAACCTCCGGTGAAGCAGGAAGTATTACAGGTGCAGTGGCTAACCCTGCTGAAACTGAAGTGCTCGGTTTCGGTTTTAATGGGGCTCTAGATGAAATCAACCCATTTAACACAGATGACCCAACAAGCCATCTTCTACCAGCAATTCGCACTCGGCACAGTCGTCCACTATAACTTGGAGCCCAAAACAGATTTTGCCTGTGTGATCCTAACAGCGACTTTGAGACAGAAATTTCTCCTATGGTTCCAGCCATTCCCCTTATTTAATAAACAGAACCCAGAAATACTTCTAAGCCACCAATCTGAATATCCGAAAGATAATTACTATAAGAGCAACTTTCATAGGACTGACCTTCAAAGCTAAAATTTGATTTAAGGCTGTAGAAATCAGGCACCAGGAACCGAGCAACAACCAAAAAGACTTCTTCCTTATGAAACTCGCTGGTGATAAAGACACTGGCTGCAAGAGAGAGAAATGCTTAATATACAAACTATCATATGGCGGCAATGAGAATAACACCATGAAGGTGAGGGCTAGAAAAAAGGCTCAGTATAAAGGATCAAAGTGACAATGAAGCCATAAGTGATAATGAGCAACTCAAGATCAGGGAAAAGCCTGAGAACAGAAGGAACGAAGTAGACGAGAGCAAATATGGGACAGGATATTAATTTCACTGCCAATATTTACCAAGAACAGAACAAGGTTATATGCCAGCAAGGTTTCAATTTCATAAACTATAAATATAAATTACAAAAGTGTAGAAAATTACAAAGAAAACAGATCACCCACTGGCAGGGGAAAACACCCTCTCCTTCCCCAAAGAGTACTAGTGCAAGCTGCAAAAAACCAGATCCACTGTTATCAATGGAAGGTAAAAAATCAGTAGTACGCTATAATTCTCTCCAATGTTATACTCCCTAAAAAAGCAACCATAAAGGCATAAACATTATGCCGTATAAATGGCAGAATTCAAATGGTTTTTCTCCTTGCATTTTACGTCAGAATGATTAGATTTTAGGCTCGCTGTCTATTCATGAAAGCCTGCTTCATTTTAATTAGGCTATAACATAAATGGTTTTTATTTCTATGTATGCAGCCAGTTCATCAAAGTCAGGGGCAAGATGGCAATGAGAAGAAAACCATAAGGTGGGTGAAAAATCAAAGTGGCACTGAAGTCGTAGGTGATAATGAGAAGCTCGATGTCACTGAAAAGCCTAAGGACAAAAGGAACGAAGTAGACATGAGCAAATATGAGGCAGGAAATTAGTTTCACTAGCAATATTTACGAAGAACAGAACAAGATAAAATATGCATCCAAGTTTTCAATTTTCTTATATGCAACAAGACTACAATTGTAGGGAAATACCTAGAAAACAAAGGACTGGCAGCAGCGAAGACCCTCTTCTCCTCCGAAGGGTAGTAAGTGCAAGCTGCAAAAAAACCAAATCTGAACGTGATGAATGGTAGGTTGATAAAAAATTACAAATAAAATAAAGCGGAATGTAGAACCAATCATCAGAGATTAGTTTCACTCACAATATTTGCAAAAAAGAAATAAAATAAAATAAGTAACCAAGATTTAAACTTTCATAACTATAAACAATTGTCGGGAATTGCCTGGAAAACAAAGCACCCGATGGCAGCGGCAAAAAACCTCTACTCCTCCGAAGAGTATTAAGTGCAAGCTGCAAAAATCTAAATCCAAACGTGATCACTGGAAGGTTAAAAAAAATACTCCTTCCGCCCTACATTAATAGCTCCATTTGGCAAAAAAAAAAAAATTATATTAATAGCTTCATTTAGTTCAATTTAAGTGGTTGGGTCCTTGAAAAAGAGTACAAGAAGCTTATTTTCCCTTCTCGTAGATAAGTTTCATCATTCAATAAAAACCATTTTTTTTTCAAAATAGAGCTATTAATTTAGGACGGAGGGAGTATAATTTAAGTGAAGTAGACTGTAGAACCAATGATCAATTGTTTTTTGAAGAGAGCAACTCCACCTTCAGCCATTATAGCCAAAAAGTAGAGGAAAACTCTCACGTCAGACATCAGCGGCGCAGGAGTATTGGCGCAGGCAGCACTGTAGACTGCAAGACATGAGGAGGACGACAGGGAGACTGGAGGAGGCGGGGAGCGACACTTACCAGACCAGCGACGGGGGACAAAAGAGGCACCAACGGGGGGCGGCGTCCGGCGAGAGCAACTTCTAAGATGGCCGGCTTGTCGAGCAGGGAGGACGTCGGAGCGGGTAGCCGGGGCTGCGGAGCGGGGGCAAGGGAGGCAGCATCGGGAAATGAACAGGAAAGAGGTACAAAGACTAGGGTGGCGCGAGCCAGGGAGCCGACAATCTCTACTGCTTAGGGCGTGGAGGAGTCGAATTAAGGAAAGCCCGTGGGTACCACATAGGTGGGGTGGGGTCACGGGAAAGGGGTCCCCTTTGGAGTATCGAGCCTAAATTTTTTTTGCCCAACTTTGTTTATTTGGTATTTAAAGGTGAAGATTATATAATAATTTCGAATGAGTAGATGAAGGGTTTCACATTTGAACCCTAGATTGTTTTAGGGTTCGTTCTTATGTCAAGAACTTATATCCAATTTCCATTCATCTAAAACTTTCAACATAATTTAGGGGAGCAGAAGGGCTTTAACGGAACTCAAATTCATTGCCTTCGAAGGTTCATCTACTAGCAAATGGGAGCTAACTTGCACTTATGTAGGAATACGGTTGTTAACAAACTGAGTCAACTTGTTGAGCATGCTAATGTGGCTCAAACTAGGTTTAATTCAAATCGGGTTCAGCTCAAACTCAACTCGAGCTGAGTTTAAGTAGACCCTTACTTAAATCGGCTCACTTTGAATAAAACTAAAATTTGATTCATACTTGGCTCGAGCTCAAGCCTCAAATATAATTTTAAAATTAAATATAATATATATATATATATATTAAAAAATAATACATGTAGATATATATATTATATTTATATAATTATTATAACCTATTACCAATCTATGTATGTGTGTGTGTGTGTGACACACATTTGACTTGATGATATGCAATTAATAGAGTCTTGAGATAAGAATGAAGCAAATGAAGTTGAATCATAGAGAAGATTCATGTTGTAGTTGGAAGGGATGCAAGCTAGCCAAAAGAGAAAGACTTGCAATTTGGTGGCTACATTATGTTGTTGCTAAAGATAGATTGGTTCAATAGGGTCAACCATGGCTAAATGAAGATGAGTTGAAAAAATATTATGCTAATAAGGAAAAGCAAGAGCTAAAGTCATCATGTTACTAGTGTTGGAGGAAAGATTCAAGATAGTTAAAGAGACATGGATTCATTGGAGATGAAAACAAAGAGTTGTGAGTTTACTAGAGTCTGAATAATAGCATAAGAGGAAGAATTGGGTTCTAGTGGAACCTAACATCATACAAAAAATGAAAATAGGTCCCACAATGCTGGCCAACTAAAAGAAGTCCATTGTGTGATGGATTTTAATTGGGAAGTGGGTAACGAAATGGACTCTAAGGATGAGAAAGGGTTATAAATACCCGTCTCTAACCTTTTAAATAGTGACCCATGATACAGTAGTAGAGCATTTTTTTGCGAGCAACAAGCAAAATGTTGAAGATGTGTAGTGAAGAGTTCAATTGGCCAATTTAAGTACACATCCTCACTGAAAATAATTTGCTCCTTATTTTGTATGATTCTTAAATTAAGATTTCCTAACTAGCATGTCTTATGGAAAATTTAGTGCGTTAAACAAATATGATCAATATTCTCTTTTAGTAGTGGCAAAAAGAAGGCTACAATATTGGTTGTCCTTTGCACACTTTTTCCTTAATGAATTAAATACCAAATAGTTAAAGTAACCAGTTGACCTAAATGTAAGACCCAAATATTCAATATTGGGATATTTATCATTATTTAATACCCTTGCATTCATATGCTTTAGACATAGATTTTTTTATTTTTTATTTTGGTTCAAGCCCAGGTTAAGTCTAGGCTCTTGAATTATATAATGAAGTTTGCATTCAAGCTTGAACCAAGCTTCAAATTTATCAATTTGAGCTAGAATATATATATATATATATATATATATATATATATATATATATATATATATATATATATATATATATATATATATATATATATATATATTAGATTTATTGTTGACTCATCATGGATTTAGTGTTGGTGGAAAGATTTGGGATAGTTAAAGAGGCATAGATTCATTAAAGATGAAGAGGAAGGGTTGTGATTTTACTGGAGTTTGAAGAATAGCATAAGAGGAAGAAACGGGTTCTAATGGAACCCAATGTCGTACCAAAAGAGAAGATGGGTCCCACACTGCTAGTTAATTAGAAGAAGTCCATTGTGTAATAGATTTTAACTAGGAAGTAGGTGATTAAATGGACTCTAAAGAAGAGAAAAGCCTATAAATGCTTATCTCTAACCCTTTAAATAGTGACCTATGGTATAGTTACAAAAGCAATTTTTCGCAAGCGATGAGCATAATTTTGAAGACACATAATAATGAGTTCAATTGGCATATTGAAGTATAAATCCTTAGTCAAAATCATTTGCTTCTTAATTTGTGTGGTTCTTAAATTAAGCATTCTTAACTAACATATCTTATATAAGATTTAGCATGTTAAACAAATGTGATCAATAATCTCTTTTAGTAGTTGCAAAAAAGAAGGATGAAACATTGGCCGGGGCCTGCGCTAAACGAGGTGTGACTGCACATAGGCGCGTGATGTATGGCGTGAGCGTGTGTGCCTTTGTTGCTTGTGCTCTCAGGCATTCCTCTATAAATAGTAATCATGTGCAACTTCCGAAGGAGTTTTCTGACCTATTCCAAGTCCATTTTTGTCTATTCAAAAGACGTTCCTAGCTAATTCAATGGTGATCTATGCAATGGTATAGTCCATTCCTCGAGTTGGCATCCTTAAAAGGGGGGATGTCTAGGGGTAAGAGGAGGCTAGGTTCGCCACACCCTCAAGCCCCAAAGAGAGAGAAGTGGCCTAGAGAAAGAGGATACTCCATCCTTCGTCATTGGGCTGCATTAAGTGAAGTGGCCCGGAGTAGGGAGGCTCCATCCTCCACCGAAGGGCCACACAATGTGAGAAATGTCCTAGGATATTGGGAGGTTATGTCTGTAGCTCATGAGCATGGAAAAAGAAAAGAGACTCTGGGAAAGGGGAAGGTTTGTTCATCGCCTACGAGCATGTAGAGAAAAAAGTGGGTCTGCACCGAGAGAAGTAGTCAGGAGTAACGGAAGGCTCCGTCCTTCACCAACAGGCCACGCAGTGTGAGATACCCCTCCAAGTAATGGGAGGTTCTATCCGCTGCCTATGGGCGCAGGAAGTGTAAAGTGTCTCTGAGTAAGGGGAAGTTTTGTCCACTACCTACGAGTACGGGCAGTGTGAAGTGTCTCTAGGTAAGGGTAGGTTCTATCCACCACCTATGGGTGCAGGAAGTATGAAGTGTCTCTGAGTAAGCAGAGGTTTTGTCTGTAGTCTCCATATTTAAAGGGGAGGATGCCCTTAAGAAAGGAGCAACTCCGAACACCGCTACTTTTCATGATATTAGGGGAGTAAATGTTTCTGTCTTTCCGATTTCATACACAATTATGTATGCTTTGCTATGTTTTGATATGCTCAACTATGATCTGATGTGTTCTAATATGTTTTTCTACGCATGATCTGCTATAGGATATTGCTCCAACCTGATATTATATGATTCAATATGGTTAGATGAGATCTGATATAATTTGACATGATTTGCAATGATGTGTTTTATTTCACTATGTGGTAGAGTGGGATGTGTCATATTGTTAGTATTTTGCTCCACTATGTGATAGAGTGAGATGTGTGATTCTGCTATTTTAATATCTTATGTTTAACTCTGATAATTTATGAGATTTTTATAAGACTCCGATTAAATATTTAAATATACATATTTTGACGTATGTGTTCTGTACTATCTAATGCATGTAAAAGTTGTTAGGAAAAACTGTGTTCGGATCCGATCATATTGGATTAGCATTGTAGATGTCATCTAATACATACGTAGGCAACTGGCGATAAGATAACATTGGCATGATCCAAATTAGAATAAAATATTAGTTTGTTCTGGCCTACGCGCAATAGAGGTTAAAGTTCTGTAGTGTGTAGATGAACGTTGTGAATCTCGTACTCAAACTCCACCACTTTTGGTTGGTTTAAATTTTTGGGCACCCAAAGTTTGGGTTCTCATAACCCTTGGCTCGAGTCGGATCTAAGGCTGGGGTGTTAATTATAGTAGTTGAGATCTCGACCACTTGGGTCCATGAGCCCTTGTAGACTTTAACTTCATTGCGTGGATAGAGCATGTAGGCTTCAAAAGAACTATGGTTTGAGTGTGAGTATTTCATAGCCTAATGAGGAATGATTAAAATTTTAGCATAGAAAACCTTTATAACTTACACTTATGAAACAAGTAACTCCTAAGTGAGGTCACCATACTAATTTGAGATTACGTGCAAGCATTTATGAATAATATGCTCAATTTTCTTGTGCTTAATTAATGGAAGGTTTGCTATTGAAAATAATAGTTGTTGATCATGAGATGATGCAGTGTAATCATGCACTTTATCATTTAGTAGTACTTCCCTTAGAAGGAGTTAAAACAAAAATACTCTTAACCATTTCTTATTTTGAGGTGAAATGCATGGAAGAAATAGAAAATAGTGGTTGGGAAGATCATTGTAGCAAAAGCCATTGGAAGGATTCGTTTTGTTATCAATTAAAGTAGGAGAGGGGAAGAATGACTCAAAGAAAAGAAATCAATTAGTTATTCATCAAAGTTGTAATTGATTCAATGACCATTAGACAAGGGGAAGCGTTTTTATGCTCAGTGAAGAGCGTGAGCCGAGCGTAAGGAATGTCTAGGAGGCGTTGATTTTTAAAATCGATGGCGCACATGGTAGCACACATTAGCACATGTATTACTTGTACTAATGTGTGCTACCATATGCGCCATCGATTTTGAAAATCAATGCCTCCCAGGTATTCCTTACGCTCAGCTCATGCTGAGCGTGGACCATAAAAAATGCTTCCTAGACAATAATATATAGCTATGAGGTGTCAAACAAAAATTCATTTATTTGCATCAACCTTTTGAACTATTATTACTCAATAGAAAATGAGAGATTTGGTTTCTACATATAGGTATTGGGGTTGGCAAAAGAGAGATTTACGTTGTTTGTGGATCACTAAGATAAGTGTAGTAAGTCGGGGAGGGGGGATCCTACGGTTATGTTGATTAATACATGATTTGTACAAGAGACAATTGCCTCTTAATCGTAAAATACTTTCACAAATAGCTATGTCAAATAGGAATTGTCTTCACATGATTTCTAGTGAGATCATAAAATAGGGAAAACATGATGGTTATAGAAAATAAAGAATGGAAAAAGATGAGAAATTCAATGGGATTCTAGATTGGATTGGAATTCTACTTTGGATTTGATAGGGATAAAAGATCTTCCTATGTTATACTATTCAATTCTTGATGATGAATTGATTTAATATACTCAATTCAATGGAATTGTTTGATCCTAAAGAGGATCTTGTATAATTTTGCATGTGAGGGATTATTTTTTAGTTTTGTCATCATTAATACCTGATTATTTTTTGATAATAGTAGATAGATCTATTAATATCTATCTATAGATATCTATTTCATTTTCCATATGATTTCCTTTCCGATCCTAGTGAACGTAGATATGTAGTGAAAGATTAAGTACTAGAGACAATGGGAGCTCCATTATAAAAACTATGAATAATGACAATGATTCCAATATAAGAGGAAAACCAAATGATTTTGATATAAATATAAAATTCAGACATTTATGGGTTCAATGCAAAAATTGTTATAGACTAAATTATAAAGTTTTTTGGGTCAAAACGAATATTTGTGAACAATATGGATATCATTTTAAAATGAGTTGTTCAAATAGAATAGAAATTTTGATTGATTTGGGCACATGGGATCCTATGGATGAGTACATGGTCCCTATCAATCCCATTGAATTTCACTCAGAGGAGGAACCTTATAAAGATTGTCTCCACTCTTATCAAAGAACGACATATTTAATTGAGGATGCTCAAATAGGCATAGGCAAATTAAACAATATTCCTATAGCAATTGGGGTTATGAATTTTGAGTTCATGGGCTAGCAGGGGATATGTAGCAGGTGAGAAAATTACCCATTTGATCAAGAAAATAAAAACAATAGTAAAAACATTGACATAAATCAAAAGATGAATCCTGATATGTTATCTAATTAATTTAGAAAAGTATCTTAGATTAAAAAAATCTAAATCAAGAAGAAAAAGAATGTTTGGGCCGAGAAACTTTTGGACAGATATACAAAATTAAAAAAATACTTTTTTGAAAAGGATTATGTAGAATTTGACATTCAAATACCTAGAAGGACAGGACAATCCAAAAGCAGCAAGGAAACAAAACTTATTTCCTTATTGATATGATATTTGCCTTTTCAATCGAGTTGGCATAACTCTTTCAATGAAAGAATAATTGATAAGATCAAAGTATTATCGCTCCTGCTTAGACTAAGTGAGAAGTTCTTTTTTAAAAAAAATTGATAGAATAAGTTCTTTTGATCAATGAGTTACTTCTTCCCCTACCCTTCTTTTTTGTCCACTACTTCTTATGGATCAAATTGGTTCGGTTCGTTTAAATAGACATGAAAAAAAACAAAACAATAATCTTTAACCAATTGGATCAACAATCATTACTATTTCTACTCAAGAAAAGGGTGAAATTTTTTTTTCTTATGTGGAAGATTAGGAAGATGAGTAATCCCTCCTAAAATCATTTGTTCCTTTCATTTACCTCTTACCATCTATTTTCTTTCTACGTATGCCCATTTTATTTTATTTATTAATATATTAAAAATTATTTATTATTTTTTATAAGAAGTATTGTAATAAATTAGGTCTTTTACAATTTATAATATGACACAAATGTAAGAAAACTTTAGGGATTGTATATGGGAGTGGGAGGAACCCACCCTTTGGCCCAACCCAAGACTTGTCGAAAATTTTCTATAAGGGTTACTACCAAGTGAATCTTAGATGCTAAAAAGTCAACCGTTCAACATATTAGCGAGTAATCTTGTGTGCTAAAAGGTCAAATCTTTAATGCCTGTGAGACCTGCATAAACGCCAGCCACGGAGGAAATGGGCATACGCCGCTGCCTGTCTTAGTGAGATGTAGGAAGGGAAGATATTTGGGTCCTTTTATTGGTATCTGCCACCAGGAGTTATTGACCGTGGGATCAACAGTAATGTGTGCTAGCACATAGCTTCGGCTAGCACCTGAGCCTTCAGTTCTCATGATCGACGGCTTCCCTTCTTGGAGGATATCTTCCTAGATGACGATAATGTTTTCCTACACACATTCAAAATGTCCACGACCCGTGACAGAAGTTAGAATGTGTCTAGCCTGACTAATTCCCATGGCAAAAATTAGTCAAAAAAATATTTTTCTTTATGAAAGAAGAATTTTAATCTCTTTCATCCTTCTTCCGAGAGGCCTGCCACTAGAATAAAAACAAATGTGGGGCAACATATGAACAGGGAGGTTCATGTACACCCCATTAGTAACAGTTTAGTAGGCAAACAATATGGAACACATTATCCGCTAAACATTGGAAATAAAACGAAAAATTCTAAACCTACCGGCATTTACCCACGACCAGGAGCTGTTCTTAATGGATCTTGATTGTACTTCTAAAATACGAGCAGTAAATCAATGGCTATACAATAATCCTTTGGGGGGACTGCAAAGATCTAAAACACATGGTAGAAATTAAAACAATATCTCTTTCGCACTCAAAGACTGCAATCGGGGTCGTCCACTACTACTATTAGTGTAAAGAGACTTTCAAGTTTCAACCAACAACCCACTCGACCCTCGACTGGAAGGAACCCCAATCCCCCCCTCGTTTGGTATAAAAGGGACCAAGTTCAGCTCCCTCTCTGGCCGTTCCATGTATTTGATCCAACCCTCGTGTGCTAGCAATGGCACGGCTTCATCCCACCCCATTATCAGCTTCCCTTCTTGCACTTGCTCTCCTTATCTTGTTCATCTCCTTCTCACTTCTTCGTGGTGCTGTTCAGGCCCGACCAATAGAAGACACGCCTGGGTTCGGCCATGGAAGGTTTGGACCGCATTCACCGTATAGATATGACCATCCCCCTATACACGACTGACGGCCGGCATTGGCCGGTATCATCTTATGTACGTCCAGCGGAGTTGCTTGACGTTAAGGATTTCAGCTGATCCTCAATCTTCAGATAGTGGAAGCCGTTTGTGTTCTGGTTCTGGCAATTGTAATAAGACTAGACATATCGACCGTCAGACCGTAAACTAATTACTTACCAAGCTTTCATTCTTTTTTATACACTACTCATACAAATGCAATAAGCGCTTTCTTTATAACGTGAGTGTCTCTACTCTTCATTTTCTGGAACATCTTCTCCATTTGTAGATCCTCTCCATTCGTCGCTCTCAACTAATACTCTAAAAATCCTAGAATATCATTCAACAGTATATGAAGTAGTTGGCCCTCATTTCTGCTTCAACTGCTCCATCCTATATATGCATGTTGGTTATATTCTGCATTTTACTAACTATTTAATCATGAACCCTATTAATCATGCATGACTAAAATTCAAAGACTAAATCCCTGAGCATTAAGCAAATCTAACGCATCCGACCTGCCTGGTTAATTGGGGTTCCATTTGAGGTAAGAATTCTGTTCAAATATGATATCCTAAATATGTCGTAGTTATCCAGAAAGAAAAATGCGTGCCATGGTTCGAAACAACATGTGATTAGCGTAATGGTTTTTTGGCTGGGTAATCAGTTCAAAGTTAAAACTTCATTTTACTGGGTTTGATATATTCAGCACAGTTGGAATCACCTTCAAATCATGCTATTCTCATTCAACATATTGGAAGGACTGGAGAGTATGAACTTGGTGCTTTATTTGTTGATTCAAATATTTCTTATGACACAGGCGGAGTTACTCTTGAAAATAAAGAGCAGTTTTTCATTCCATGGGAAACAAAAATTAAACCTGCAACACTAGAAGAAGAAGAATGAATTGGCAGTGGTGAAGGTTGCTCCTCCATCTATATATATGTAACTTGTGTGATAATGAGATGGCTTGTCTCATGTCTAACATCTCAAAAGGATACATAGCTTTGTTCCAAGTAATCCTTGAGCCATCAACCCGCCAAAGAATTTACATTAAGTACATGCACGTAAAAAGATATAGATCTGAATGGACCAGGCAAGATTCCCACCATTTCAATGAAACATAGGACACCAAATGGAGCTCAAATATTGCAAAAAATATTTGGATCCAGTGTCGCGACCGGATCAGGTAATCAGCACATGTAGTAAATTTAAACTGTACGTGAAGTATACAATGCCAAAAAACAAGAAATAAATGGCGCCAAGAAAAAAAATGTTAATAACTCTCCATCATAAATATAATTCAATATGAAGAAACAAATATTATATCTGTTTGCAGTTTTATCGGAAGAACTATATTAATATACATCTTTACTTGTACCTTCGGAATTTGCAAAGAGGGACAATAGTCATGCAATTTGACAACTTCTAGTGTAGCTTTGAGGAAATTCTAATGCAACTGAGCAATAAGAATATTCAAAGAAATAATTTAATTAATTTTTTGTGCACACCTAGATGATCTAAAGCAAACAAAGGGCGGTTTGGGGTTCCTTCCCGTCGAGGGTCGTGGGGGTTGGTGGTTGAATCTCTCTTCCCTCTAAAAGTAGTAGCGGACGACCCCTATTGTGGTCTTTGATATTGAAAGCGTCTACCCTGACCGGTCTTTTGTATTAGCACGTACTGCCTTTAACGAGGGGAAAAGAGATATTGCTTTAATTTATGCAGTGTGTTTTAAATCTTTGTTAATGGGGGTGGACCCTGCTGTTACTGTTTTTTTTTAGTGGATAATGTGTTCCATATTGTTTGCTTATGAACTGCTACTAATGGGGTGTACATGGACCTCCCTGTTCATATGTTGCCCCACATTTGTTTTTGTACTAGTGGCGGGGCTTGTATTGTCTAGTCGTTTGAAAGAAGGTTGAAAGAAATCAAAATTCTTCTTTCATAAAGAAAAATATTTTCCGGACTAATTTTTTATTACCAATATTGTGACCCGTCTACACGGGGCTCCAAACATGGTCAAATCCCTGTGTGTGGGGGCTAGTCACGGGGCTCCGGTCATAGAAACTAGTAAGGCTCAATGCATTCTTTCATAAAATTGGGTGGGTCCTCATTGCCTGACTTTTAGCTGGTTATGGACATTTTGTATGTATGTAGAAAACCTTTATGGTCCTCTACGAAGATATCCTCCACGAAAGGAAGATGTTGATCATGAGAATTGATGGCTTAGGCATTAGCGCAAGTGATGTACTAGTGCACAAGTACTAATGTGTACTAGTATGTACACTGTTGATCCTCACAATTGACGGCTCTTACGATACCAATACGAGGACCGAAAAATCCCCTTACCATATCTCACTAAGACAGGTAGCGGCCTTTGCCGATTTCCTCAGTAGCTGACACCCCAATTATGCAAGTCTCAGGGACTTAAGGAATTAAACTTTTTAGTATCTATGATTCACTTCATAGTATCCCTTCTAAAGATTTTTTTACGAGTTATGAGTGGGTTTCTCCCACTCTCGTATACAATCCCTAAAGTTTTTTCACATTTGTGTCATATTATAAATAGTGAAAGACCTCATTTGTTACAATGCTTCTTATAAAATATAAGAAATAAAGGGAACAAATGATTATAGGAGGGATCGATTACTAATCTTCCTAATCCTCCACACAAGAAAAGAAATTTTCCACCTTTTTCTTGTGCAAAAATAGTATTAATTATTGATCCAATTAGTTAAAGATTATTTTTTTCTAGGTCCATTGGTGTAACACCCCGACCTGGAAAACCAACCCGAACCGGGGGTTCACAGGGGATAACCCGCATTCCAGGTTATCCCAGAAATTAAAATTATAAGCATAGAACCAGAAGCAGTGGACTCTAAGTGTGAGAGTCGTCACATTCCTTTACACACTGTAGAACTTTAGTGTTTCGTTACGCGTAGGCTAAAACAAACCTAATTTTATATCTAATTCAGATCGGGCTAACATTGTCTTGTCATTGGTTGCCTACGTATATATCGGATAACATCCACGATATTACTCCTATATGATCGGATCCATGCGTAGTTCTGCCTAATGACTATTACATACATTAGGCCATATGAAAACACATACAACTGAATACGTTTCTCTGAATATTTAATCCTAGTCATACAAAAATCGATAAATTACCGAAAACACACATCTAGCTCTATCACAGAGCCGAGCACCACGTAGACACCATCACATGTCTCGCTCTACCCTAAAGCAAGACCCAACACACCACACATCTTGCTCTACCCCAGAGCGAGACCGAGTACATATCATATCTATGCATATTAAAACATAATGGATCAAGGCATAACATATTAAAACACGATAGATTATAGCATAGCATATCAAAACACAAAGGATCAAAGCATAATATATATCCTAATTAGCACATGCATTCATATAAATAAATCGAGTGGTAAGGAAACACTTACTCTCTTGATGTCTTGAGAACTAGTGACGTTCGGAGATGTTCGTTTCTTCTGGGCATCCTCCCCTTCCAATCCAAAGGTAGTAGACTGATTTCCTCCTCTAGCTCCAACATGTTTCTCCCATTCTGCTGGAAGGTGATGGACAAAACCCTTCCCCTTCCCGGAGACGCTTCTCATTTTTTGCTCCCATGGGTGGAGGATAGAACCTCCCCTTACTCGGGATTGTTCCTCACACTGTGTGGCCCTTCGGTGGAGGACGGAGCCTCCCCTACTCCAGGCCACTTCCATTGATGCAACCTGTTGATGGAGGACAGAGCCTCCTCTTTTCCCGGGCTGTTTCTCTATCTTTCGGGCACAAGGTCGGCGGACAGAGCTGAACCTTGCCCAGAGCCGATCCTCCCCCTTCCCGGTGATACTTAACACGTAGCGCGCCCTTAGGCCATGGACGGAACCCCCTTTACCTGGAGACTTTTCTTTTTCCGTGTTCGTAAGCTACAAACAGAGTGTCCCTTTCCCTGGGGCATTTCTCACATTACGTGGCCCTTCAGTGGAGGACAAAGTCTCCCCTAATCCACGCCCCATCTCACGATGCGGCTCGGTGTCGAAGGACGGAGTCCCCTCTCCCTCCGGGCCACTACTTTCTCTTTGGGGTAGGAGGGTGGAGAGCCTCCTCTTGCCCCAAATCGCATCCCCTTCTAGGGATGCCAACTTGAGGAATTGACCATGTCATTGCATAAAACAACCTCAAACTAGCTAGGAACGCCTCAAGAACAAAAGAAAACATACTCAAAACGAGTCGAAAAACTCCTCTTGAAGTTAAAAGGGATTTCCAATTTATAGAGGAAAAGCCTGCGAGCATACGAAACGCCCCAAATACACACACACAACCCATCGCGCAGCTCTTGCGAATGGGCGGGCCGGCGTGTGGCCCACTGTGCATCACACAGGACGCCCCACAATCACACGGGCCCGCGGCCCCTGCCACTCGGCACTGCGCCACGTTTCGGGTGGCGCTGCTGACGTGATGACACCAACTATTTCATCTTTTCCCCCATTATTTTTATATATTTCCCATAATATTTTATTCCATAAATATCCATATTTCAACACACAATAACTTCCTACCTTGAAGTCAAAATCGTGCATTTTTGGTATCGATGGACTTGTATCGACAAGCCATTCTAAATAAGACCATAAATGGGTAGGTTATCTTGCACTTTCAAGTGGGTCCCACCCATGTAGCACACTTCTCGAGGTCATAACTTTCGCTCCTTACCTCCATTTTGCATGCTCTTCGATTCGTTACGTTTGTTACTTTGAGCTCTACCTAAATACAACGAGTTCATCCCTTGAAACCCCCCTAATAATTATCTAAAATTACTAAATTAAGCGTAACCAAAAAATGGGTTGTTATAATTGGAATGAATTGAACCCATTTGTTTTGATTTATAGGAAGTAGTGAACAAACAAAAAAAGGGTGGGGGTAGAAGTAACTCTTTGCTGGAAAAGAACTTATTGAAACTTCATATAATCATTATTTAACCCTATGATATGATAATTTACAAAATTTCATGAAATATTATATAATCATTATTTAACCCTATGACATGATAGATGTAACATTTTTCATGGTTATTTAAGTAAAAATAACATTAAATTATCCATTTAATTAGAAGATTCAAATTCACCATCCATAAGCTCTAAAAGCATAAATCAACCCACAAATATAGTGTTACTGTAAGTAAAACCTCGGCAAACAAAAATTGCTTACCTTAAACAATATTGTAGACCCTTGATTCTTCTCCAAAGTTGAAGAAACACCCAATAAATTAGGTTACATTGGCCCTAAGAAAAAATCTAACTTTTCTACCAAATAGTGACTCAAAATCACTATTAGAACATAAATCTAGCATCCTCTTGTTCCCAAAACAAAAATCATAAGAGTAAAAGTAATAAATCTAAATCTAGGGTTTCAAATCATGGATAAAAAAATGAACTTGACAAGTAAAAACCTAAAATGCCATTTAAGAGGAGAAAAACATGGGTTTTTATGGTGTAAATCAAAAGAAACATGAAAGATATTTAAGAGATTACCTTAGATTAAGATCTTCCTATTTGAGATAGGGGTAGAGCCCTCCAAAGCAGTGTTTTAAAATCCAGCCCAACCATTGACCCAGATTTGTGGCCGGGCCGGTTCAACTGGGTTAAACCCGGGGTCAACCCGGGCTGACCCGGTCACTATATAACGCCGCCTTCAACCCTAATTCCCACCGTCGCCTCCCAATCTTCTCCTCTGGTTCTTTCCCTTTCCTCCTTCTTTCCCACCATCCTACTCCCACTCCCTTTTGCTAGCAGCAACCATCCTCCCCGGCTTCTACCAGCCCACAACAGCCACCATCCATCAAGCGGCCCACCGTCACCCTCGCCTTCCCAAATGGAATTCCCCTTTCTCCCCTTCTTCCTCCCCCTCTCCCTCTCCCCTTAGATCCATTAGCAAGTTGGCCACCTCCTCTCCAACCTCCTCCACAGCTTCTCTCCCGCCAAGCCGAAAACTTTGAGATCCATTTTCCTTCCCCTCTCCATCTCCCTTGGTGATGGTGATTTCGGCACAAGTGGTGATGGCTATTTCGGCACCAGTGACAATGGCTATTTCGGCACTAGTGGCGATGGCGATTTCAGCATGCACCGGCTTCTCTTGCCTCTTATCTCTTGCAGTTCTGCACCGGCATGTATTTAAAGCTCATTTCCATTGACAATAATATGTGTGCTGAGATGAACAATGTGGGTTTAATAGTTTGCCCTCCGTTGACAAGAGCACTTCAAAGATTCTTTGAATATGGAGTTTCAAATCTTGCATTCATGAGATTTAATTTACTTGGGTCTGGTGAGTGTTTCTTATGCACGGATCATGCTTTGAAGAGTGGTGTGTACATTGTATTCCTAACATAGAAGGGTCTTGAGTCTTGAGTCCCGACTGGTATGTTTCCTTTTAATCAATAACTTTCCTGGTGATAGGTATCATTTAACCGGTGGCTATATCAAAACATTGAGTCTGTTGTGTTAGTGTATGAGGACCACATTGACCTCTTTTGTCTTCAAAATAGACCAGTAAAGGACTCTGATGCCGCCCAAGTGAAAAGCTTTAATTGGTCTGCTGATTTGCTCTATTGTATTTCTGAAAAGAAAAATGTCCGATTTTAAATTAATAATGGGATTTGTTTGAAATGATTTATCCGATTAAATTATCTGATTGTAATTATCGGATAATTAAGAGACCAAGAGTGTTTTGGATTTGTGTTTGACAGGATCTGTATAGTCCGGATTTGCTATGTTGTGATTCTGAATAATGATTTATCTGATCTTAACGTAAAAATCAGATTGTGTTTAAAATGTTTTATCCGATTTTAAGCTATCGGATTTCCTTATGAAGATTCTCTCCGATTGAAATTATTGGATTTCGTTTTGTGATATCGAAGTATGAAGTCTTGGATCATGTTTATGCTTGTATTATCCAATTTTTAACTATCGGGTTATGTTTTTGAATGTCTTATCCGATCTTAATTATCAGATTTAGTTTTCGAATGTTTTATCTGGTGGCTATTGGATTGTGGTTCCGAAGATTTTCTCGGATATTTAAAATTATCGAAATTATGTTTGTGATTGCTATCCGAGTAATGATCGGGTTTTGTTGTGTTTGGAAGATTTTTTTGGGCATATTGCAAGGATGTAATTGATTTAAGGGGGAAGGAATGTAATGACCCATTTTCTGGTTCGCTTAACCTGAGGGGTTAAGGGTAATTCAGTAAGTTTGGATAAGTGTTAGGGGGTTTCAAGGGATAAAATCCTTAGATATGAGTAGAGCTCAAAGTAATGAGCATAACGAATAGAAGAGCACACGAAATGAAGACCAGGAGCAAAAGCTATGACATCAAGAAGCGTGCCACATGGGCAAGACCCACTTCAAAAGAGCCAGATAACCTACCCATGTGTGGTCTTGTTTCAAAGGGCTAGTCAATGCGAGTCCATCGGTAACAAGAACATGGGATTTTGACTTCGGGGTAGAAAATTATCGCGTTTCAAGGGTAGGATATTACTTAAATAAATTAATATTGAATCGGATAGGATCAATAACACAAGTTGATAGGACTGACGATGAAGCGGATAGGATTGTTGACGTAGCGGATAGGATTGCCAATAAAGCGGATAAGATTGTTGACACAACGGATGAAACTAACACGTGTCAATCCTATCTTCTATGTGTCAGCCTCACATCTATCTATTTTTTCTATAAATAGTGTCCAGAGCATCCAGTTTTGGGGTTGTTCAGGACCTCCTACATTTCTTCAGAGATCCCACATTCATAAACTTCTTTTTTTCGTTTCTTACTCATTTTGAGTCTTATTCCAGTCGTTTAAGAAGTGTTTCTAGCTAATTTGAGGGTGATTTATGCAATGACGTGGTCTATTCCTCGAGTTGGCATCCCTAGAAGGGGGGAACGGCCCAGGGAAAGAGGAGGCTTTGCCTACCACCCTTGTGCCCCGAAGAGTGAGAAGTAGCCCGGAGAAAGAGGAGGCTCCATCCTCAGTCACTGGGCCACATCGTATGAAGTGGCCTAGAGTAAAGGAGGCTTCATCCTCCACCGAAGGGCCACGTAGTGTGAGAAATATCCCTGAGTAAGGGGAGGTTTTGTCCATAGCCTATGGGTACGAAAAGTGTCAAATGTCTTCGGGTAAAAGGGAGGGTCTGTTTGCCGCCTTCAAGTGTGCAAAGAGTGATGTGTCTCCAGGAAAGGGGAGGGTTTTGGTCGATCGCATTCTGGCACAATGAGAGGAACGTGTTGGAGCTAGAGGAGGTTCCGTTCTCTGCCTCCGAATCGGAAGGGGAGGACGCCTAGAGGGAACGAACATCTCCAAACATTGCTACTTCTCGGGCCATCAGGGGAGTAAGCATTTTTTACCTTTTGATTTAATTATTTAAATGCATGTGCTTATTAGGATATACGTTTTGCTTTGATTTGTTGTATTCTGATATGCTATGCTATGATCCGTCGTATTTTGATCTGCTATGCTTTGATGTGACCTAAACATGTTCTGTCTCGCTCTGGGGTAGAGCGAGATGTGTGATATATGCTGTCTTGCTCTAGCGTAGAGCGAGATGTGTGATTGTGTTTGGATCCACTCTAGGCAAGACATGTGACGGTGTCTATGCGATGCTCAACTCTGTGATACAGCAAGTTGTATGTTCATGCGATTTATTGGCTTCTGTATAATTTTGATTAAATATTCAGATATATGTAATTTGACATATTTGTTTTCGTAGTGTCTGACGTATGTAATAGCCATTAGGCAGAACTACGTATAGATTCGATTGTATTGGAGTAACATCGTAGATGTTATCCAATATATATGTAGGTAACCAACGTCAAGGCAACATTGGCCTGATCCGAATTAGATATATAATTAAGTCTGTTCTGGCCTATGCATAATAGAGCACTAAAGTTCTAAAGCACATACAGGAACATGAAGACCCTCGCACTCTGAGTCTGCCGCTCCTGGTTTTTGTTTTAGGTTTTAATTCTTGGGATAACACAGAGTGACCCTGTGAACCCCCAGCTTTGGTCGGTTTTCAGGTCGGGGTGTTACATGAAAAGTTAGTGAGAAGTATAATACATATGCAAGTAATTAGTAATAGTATTAAGTTATGTCATACTCATATTTTTAAGAAGGAAATAATTACCTACAAAAGAATTAAACATGTGATTAAGTTCACCCTATCCTTATATAGAGGATCGCCTGCATTCCTTACGGCTCACCTAAGGGCCTGGTACACTATCTGTAAGGACCCTCATCTTTAAACCGGTTTTGGTTTTCTTTAATTATGGGTTATCGTGAGATTTACTTGTTTTCTGATCTTATTCGGTGAATTTGTAAATAAATAGAGTTTGTGATGGTTTTAACCAAAATTAACTTCAATATTAGTGGTTTTAAGTGATTTTAAACCAAATGTCAATTTTTGGAATTTTTTGGATTTTTCACTATTTTCCCAAAAATTAGGGTTTTGGCAGGACCCCTGTGGGCCCCACGGTTGAAAATTTTATTTTTGTGTCAAATGACCCTAGACATATACTTAAGGTCACACAAAAATTTTCAGAATTTTATTAGTCTTAATTCGTGCTTAAATTTGCAAAATAACCACTTTTAGCCTACTTTTCAAATTTACACCCCAAAACTTACCTTTGCCTACCCCAACCCTTACTATAAAAGGGCAAACCTGAGCCATTTCCATTTTTGGGAATAGGCTAAGGAAGGAGGTCTGGCCTAATCCCCACTTAGGCCCGAATTAGAAGCCGATTAAGGTAAGCTTACTCTAATTAAGCACTAATCCATGGCTTTTCTCTTAATTTCTTCAAAATCTACAATTTTCCCCTTGATTCAATTCGTTTTTGACCATCAAAAGCTACTGATTTGTGTTTTACTACAAACCCTAACTTTCAAAATTCGATTTTTACTACCAACAAGCCCTAGATCTAAGATTTAATTAGGGATTTCTTAAGTAAATCGATTTCTATTGGTGTTTGATTCAAACTCATTGTATTTTCAAGGATTTCAAGAAGGGTGACTCTTCAATCCGAGCTTAATCAAGTGCTGAGGTAATGGGTCTTCGAAATCTCTATTTATCCATGGTAAAACTCTTCATTTTTGGCTTATTTCGAAATGGTTTGCTTGATTTAGTGTGTTAATGGTAAGATTAGAAAATGGAATTATTTAATCCCGATTTCTTAGGGTTTTGCATTATTATGGTTTGGTTTGATATTCTGGAAGTCAAGGAGGACTTTTGATGATGATTAGGGTGCTAGATGTGGATTTGAAGTGTTATCTATGGTGTTTCGGTTTGATTTTGCGAAAGGAAGAAGATGACTGTTCTGCCGTGTTGGCGATCGATCGGCCTTGCAGGGCGATCGATCGGCTGAACTGAAATTTTCAAAATTTTGCGTGTAACCGATCGAACGGCCTGAAGGGCGATCGATCGGCTACACAGGAAATTGTATGTTGTGTGTATGATGCCTATTTTGATGATTCCACTTTAGCTTGCCAATTTTATATGAATGTGGAGTGTTTTAAGCTATGTTAGGCTACTGGAAATGTATGCTATTGAGTTTATAGAGTTGAGACATATGCTTAGAGATGGTGGGATGACTTATGTTTTGTGGCATGATGTTGGAATCGTTATCTTGAAATTATGAACGGTTGTTTCCCTTTGGATAAGCATATATTTTCAGTAGGACTACAATCATTGTTGGACTGATTTGTCATGATGAATTGTGATTAATGGTGTGTGAATGTTGGTGATTGCCATGACTCAATGATGAAATGAGTGATGTTATAGGTGTTTAGCCTTTGTGGTTGAGTTTTGCATTTAACTATGATTTCAACGATTCTTCTACTATGATTTCCGCTGGAATTCATGTTTAGATAGAAATTCACATGTGTGGTGTGGTAGTGAGTTGATTTTCAAGCATGTTAATATGTATTATGTGAAAGGCTTCTACTAGTTACACACACACACATGTGGGGGTTAAATGATGATGTTGAAGCTTAATATCGTGATTATGAATGATACATTAGGGGCTGGTGAGAGCACTTATCATGATTAGGATTCATGTATGCTTTGCCCACGCATGTACCATGCTGCACGCATCATGAAAATGAATTTCCAATTGAGGCTTCATCGTGATTAATCGAATTTGACCGATTGGATGCAATGGGATGGAATTGTGTGCCGGGTTTATCGGTCGTGGATTAAGCGCAAGTTGATTGGTCCAAAAGGACATATTTTGATTTGAAGTTCCTGTGTGGAACGATTTGAAGTTCCTGTGTGGAACGATTTGAAGTTCCTGTGTGGAACGAGTGCACTCCCCGGGTTGAGTCTTGTTTAATGGAATGATGTGGGGACGAGTTGTGTACTTGTCTTGCGGATACGTGAGAATATTTTTATGTGTGTCATCTGGACCCTGAGAATCCAGTGTGGTATGCCGTGTGCACCCCGCTACCACGTGTTCTAGGGTTCTCTGTGTGAGAACTCGGGCTCTTCCCTCCGCAGGAGATGTCCCTGGGCGAACACCCCTGCTCTAGATTCTCTGTGTGAGAATGGGACATCCTTGGCCAGGATCGTCCAGGGCGAGCAGTATTAGGGATTGACAACCCCGATCTTTCTTGAATTCTTGTGTAGAATTTTGTACCATGACACGCCTTCGTGGCCTTGTCTATGTTCCCGTCTGTGTGACATTAATGTGTGATTACTCCTTGATGGAGGTTGATTGTGATGATGCTATGCATGTGGATTATGTATGTTAGAGATACATCCATGCATGCTGATTTTGATGTTATGCATGTGGATTAGGTATGTTAGAGATACATCCATGCATGCTGATTTTGATGTTATGCATGTGGAATATGTATGTTAGAGATACATCCATGCATGTTGATTTTGATGTTATGCATGTGGAATATGTATGTTAGAGATACATCCATGCGGGATTGGTTATGATGTGAATGCATGTGGGAATATGTATGCTAGAGATATATCCATGCAGGTTGAATTATGCATTTTTATGCAGTGTTAAGTGATATGAATGTGTGATCAGAAAGTGATGCACCATGTAAATCTTTGATCTGAAACGATCTCATTTCTAAGCTATCGTATTTTCTACGTTGACAGTGATATTAAAACCATTGCTGAGTGTTAAAACTCACCCCTCTTTTGTGTTTTGATTTGGGGCTGCGTGGTACGACACGCAGACGGACAGGATTGCCTTTTTGAGGAAAAGTCAGAGGTAGCTTGGGTGTGATGATGGAGATCGTTGCGTGACTTATCATCGTTCTTTCATGCTTTATGTTCGAACCTTTGTGTAGGGTTCTTGTTGTGGTTTTATGTCACATGTTACAGTTATGTTTGCTTATGACTTACTATTTTGAGCCGGTGTGGGCTTTACTTAAACTAAGCTTGTGGGTTTGAGATTATTGTTTACTTTGTGTTAAGCAACACCTTTTCTTTCCCTTTTATTTACTCTTGCTCAAAGGATTGTGCGCACTCCGTGTTGCTGTTAATCGCCCGTGGTTAGGGATTAAGTCTTCCGCTAGAATCGTTTCTCAATTTCACTTCGTCGCCCCCGCTCGCTATGACCGGCCCTTGGACCGGGTTCGGCTCGGGTCGGGCATGGCCGGGGCGTGACACTATCTTCCCCCAAGAAAAGACATTGAACGATCTAGGGCTTTCCTCCTCCACCAATAGCCAATACTTCAAGTTAATTGTCTCCATGCTCTAAAGAGTAGGAATACATCTATGACATATAGAAGAGAAAGTCTAAGCTTGTCCTCCATTAGTCTTCTTGGCCTTGATCTTGTTCAAAATGTCACTATCTTTGACACCTAATATTTTTGGAAAGAGCCTTTATTACAAGTTGGACTTGAATGCTTGTTCATTTATGTCTGTATCCCGCAACTTATGAATCAATAGTCAGTGGTAAGGTGGCCACACCTTACCACTGATGTTGAATGTGAGGCACGATTTCCTCACAAAAAGTAGGCTAGTATTAAGTTGATGGAAGACCTACATCAATGGCAGATGAAGAAACTTCATAAACTAGGTTATCATAAATAATACTCTGATCCCCTATTATGACTCAGTTCAGTTATGACAGAGTAGCAATTGAGCACCTACAGTCTAACTTGCCAATATGCAAGCAAATAAATATGAAACTTATGGTCTTAATTAAAATTAAAATTGCAAATTGAATACAATTAGCATACTTATGATGTCCTTTAGGTGGGTTGCGATGGTCGCTAAGTGGGTTGCGATGGCACCTGGGTGGGCAACCCCCCATACCCATTGTAACCCCCCTCCCTTGCCCCCATTGAAACCTATCATATAGAAACAAAATAGAGGTGAAATGAACATGAAAATACAGGCACAGATGGAAAGAGAACTTACTTGCTTGTGAGAGGCAATTCGTGTGTGAGAAGAGCTGAGAATGCAGCCAGGGAAGAAACGAGCGCTGGGACAGAGAGCGCAGAAGAGCCGAGAGACACACACAGCGGAGCAGAGCATAGAGGAGAGAAGAGCCAACATGAGAGGAGAGAAGCCCAGCGCAGAAAAATGATCAACAGAAAAAAAATGCCCGGTCGATGCGTAATGCGGGCAGCTGGTGATGGGATGGTTTGGAATGGAGGCGATAGGATGGTGGTTCGATGTCCAAGGGTTATTTTCATCCTTATTTTGAAAACCGATTATAAATTTATTCATAAACCCATCTCTATTATAAATTTCTTTTACAAAACCTATGTTCATTTTGGATAACTTTCGAACTTGACAGTTAAAAGAAAATTCCCCCTTATTTTAAAAGATCTAAACTTTGACTCTACATGGATAAACTGGTTTAGAGAATGCATTTACACCACTTCTTTTATTGTGCTCATTAATAGTTCTAATTATAAGGTTTTTTGGCCTAAATGTGGTCTTAGACAAGGTTGTACTCTGGACCAGGGTTCAAGTGATAGAGGCAGCTAGAGAGCCCGTTGATGGAGTGAAAGCATCAGTGGCTGGGATCGCAGTTTCATCACTACAGGAAAAGCAGGAACTATGGTAGTGGACCTGGCCAAAGTACCAATTTGAACAGAACGCTTTTAATTATTTCCTAGTAACCTTAGATTACTTGACCAGACTTCACGCTTCCCCAGCGAGGTCGTTCGATTCGACCAGTCCCTCTTTCATTTCGAGCTTCCTTCCCAATGAACAACCATCCACAAATGTCGATTCATTCAAGCAAGAGAGAGATTAGTCAGTGTCTAGATGTGCTCCAAGTCCTTGGGCTGTTGAACAGAATCCAACCACACCGGAATGGATGGTACAAAGTCCTCCAGCTTTTCATACTTTTGGAGAACTTTCTGCTATCGAAGAGACGAGAAGCTATGTAAAGTGAAAGAAGAAAAAGCTCGCCGACTGCTACTAAGAACCTAACAGAACTTTTCCAAAAAAAAAACCACTTGTGTAGGTCGGAGTTGAGATGCTGGGGGGCCGGCCACCTTTCTAAGCACTCTATTTTTTCAACCATTTATTTTTAGAGTTTGTCTTGCTTCAGTTTCGGCTAACGTGCGTTGCTGGCTTCACTTTACTTAGCCCAAGCTCTTGCTGGGACCGATCAAGATCAATGTATAACAGCTCTCGCGATCCGATGTTGATTCTGAATGGTATAAAAGAATTCGTACTTAATTTCATTCTTTCTATCAATTGACAATTTAAGAAAAAACTTAAAAATAAAACAACAAGTAAAAAAAAAAAAGGTAAGATAAGCCTTCCCTCTCTATGGATATAGCTTTCATTGATTTCTATTCCTATCAGCTCCAGCTGAAGCTCTCTCTCACTCCGCGCTGCTGCTTCTTCTTGATCTTATGCTTGCCTTCGTTCTTACCTATTTTCTATCTTTTTTTATCATTATTTTCTGCATAAAAGCCTTTTCCTCAATGTTGCCCTCCAAAATTTGATAGAGAGCCAACTATCTCCCATTTATTGTCCGCTGATGATATTCTCATATTCTCTTAGGACTCCGTTGCTTAAGCTCAAGCAACTTTAAGTACTCTTCAGTCCTTTGCTCCCTTCTCTGGCCTTGAGGCGAATGCATCTAAATGCTAATTTTTCTTTTCAGCCAATTGCAACAATAAAGGCGCCATTGAGTCCCTATTTTAAGTTCCAATTGGTTCTTTACCTATTCATTTCTTGGGCTGCCATTGCCATCTAAAAGATTATCTTTTACTCTTTGCATGTATCTCCGGGATAAAATCAATAATAATATGGCATGTCAACAAGACTTGTTTTTAAGAATATAATATGTGTGTTAACATTAGCACGGTATGTGTACTTTGTGTGTATTAAAAAATATGACAATCGCACCAGTGAGACAAGAGCCTTTACTAGAAATTTTTTGACCAAAATTGGAGAAGCGCAGTTGCTAATGAAGTGACAGTCCGAAAATCACGTAAAGGAGATCGAAATACGCTGTTGAAGGGAAACACTTGTTGAAAATTGCAAATTGACATGGAGCTGTAAGTGATAATTTGATCCGCTTTTTACAAAAAAATTTGTAAGCCCCGATTTTGTGGAATGTTTCTTATAGGAAATATAGAATATTTGTCTTTTAGGTCAGATAGTATGGAAAAATCTCCTATAAATGAACAAATAGCGATTGGGGGCCCACACTATTGTGTATTGCATCCTGTTCTCTATGTTTTGGGTAAGTAATGTAATCTGACACAAATGTAGGAAAACTCTAGGGATTGTATATGAGAGTGGGAGTAACCCACCCTTTGGCCCAACTCAGGTTTGTAGAAAATTTTCTTGAAGGGATACTACTAAGTAAGTCTTAGATGCTAAAAAGCCTATGTTTAACAGATTATCCGTAAATGTACTACTAGCTAGTAATCTTGGGTGGTGAAAAGTTTAATGCCTAAAGTCCATGAGAACTACATGCGTGGTGTGTCCAACCACAGAGGAAATAGGTACAAGCCACTGCCTATCTTAGTGAGATGTGGGAAGGGAAGATTTTTTGATCCTCCTACCTAGTATCTATCATTAATTATGAAGATCGACGGTGCGCATACTAATGCACATTAGGGCATGTATACTACTTAGCATGCTCCGTCACATATTAGGGCATGTGCACTACTTAGCATGCTCCGTCACTTATCATAACTTTATGGGCGATATCCAGATATCTTCCTAGAGGACCCTAAAGTTTTCCTGCATGCATACAAAAGTCAGGTGACGAGGACCCACCCCATTTATGAAAGAAGAATTTTAATCTGTCTTCCATCCTTCTTCCGAGGACTAGATCCCGCCACTAGAACAAAAATGTGGGGCAACATATGAACAGGAGGTCCATGTAAACCCCATTAATAAACAAACAATATGGTACACATTATCCTCTAAACACTGAAAAAAGAAACGAAAAATGCTAAACCTATGGGCATTTACCCAAGGGACAACCCACAAGCTGTATCTAAAATGGATCTTGATCCCCACGTATCAATGGCCATTGGTGGAATTGTGCGTTGGATAACGTAGGGGTAGCATTACGCAGAAAAAGAAAAAATAACAGCAGGGTCCAGCCCCATTAGCAAAGATCTAAAACACACGGCAGAAATTAAAGCAATTTCTTTGTTCCACTTGTTGAAGGTAGTATGCGCTAATACGGAAGTCCTAGCTCGGTCAGGCTAGACGCGTCAAATACGAATTACCGCCATGGGTTCGTCCACTACTACTATTGGTGTGAACTGTGAAGAGACATTTAACCACAACCCCTCGTTTGGTATAAAAAACACCGAGTTCATCTTTTATATTTGTAGTTTATAGCATATCTGGCAGCTATTTTTTTTAAGGCATGCATTTTTGTCCCTAAAATTTAATTCATTAAAATTTTTATCTTAATTTTTAAAATTAGTGTATTTTAGGTAATGACTTGGCAGAACTGTACTAATTTTTAAAAGAATTTTTTTTATATTGTTTGGTTAAAGAATATAATATTTCGTATTCCTTAAATTTTAAATACAAATACAATATAACCTACTTATGGATGAAATTACCCTTAGGTTTTAAATAAACCCATTACCCCATATGTTATAATAAATGAACATTAGAATAGTATTGTGTCGTTCTGGTGTATTGGGATTCATCGGTGGCCAACGAAAGTCACCGGTGGGAGGTGACTGGTGGTGACTCCGCGACGAGATTCACTGTTCATTAAAAAAATAGTTTTTTAACACCCCAAAAGCTCTTTGAGGGCTCTAAAGGTTGCATTTCGCAGATTTGATCACCCTTTTATACCATTATTGATAGGACCGATATTTGCATACATTACAATAGAGAGGTAGGCAATGATGATTTATATATCGGCAGTATGCACGATTGATGAACATTGATCCACCCTTAAGGTTCGAGGAGCTACTGCTTTAAGTCAAAGCACAACTTGCTGTTAATGGTAATATGACTTTGAAGTATTTAATTTCATCTTCCCAATCATCCATGATTTATAAATTACAAGATGATGAGGATATGTAATTAGTATTCTTCATTCTTAAGAAGGAAAATAAGGAGGTGTTATTACTGTTTACCGAGATGAAAGAGTTTGATAACGATGACAAATTACCATCCATAGAAAGGAATTAGACAGTCAATAGAGATAAATCATCAGTCGTAATAGCTTAGCTCAACTCTAATGTTATATTTCAGACCGGAGGCAATGAAACACAATTCACTTTTGAAATTGTCATGTAACAATGAATTTTTAGATTACATAAGATAGTATTTTATCATATACCCAACAACACGATATCAAACATATCATGTTACTCTCAAAGCATATCGTGTGAAGTGAAAATACTATTTATAATCTATCGTATAAGTAATGATACGACATACACATGTAATATACCAATAATGATTTTTAGCGTAGATCTAATAACACGACATGTATACATATCATGTTATCGATAACACAATATAAATTATAAGTGTGTAATCAAATACACAATGCCGAATTATATTGTATTTTTATTAACATGTTAATATACAATGCAAATTGGGAGAATCGGGAAACTTGCCCTCAATAAATCCATGTCATTCTTCTTTCACAAAACTAATGACTACAAAACCTAGGATAAAAGTCAATCAAAATGGATTAGAAGAATTGTCGCTAACGATAAGTGCGACAAGAACTTCATTTAATAACTATGAACTTCCATATAGCCCTTGTAATTATACTGGTGAATAATTTGAAGAAATGTAGGGTGACAATCAGTGGAATGATAATGATATAATTAATATACAAATAAGTAAAACTAGACCCTCGATTTGGTATAAATGACACTGAGTTCAGCTCCCTTGCTCGCCATGCTTGTATTTGATCCAACCCTCATCTACTAGCGATGGCCGGGCTTTATCCCACCCCATCATCAGCTTCCCATATTGCACATGCTCTCCTCATCTTGTTCATCTCCTTCTCCCTTGTTAGTGGCGTTGTTCAGGCCCGACTAACAGATCAAGACAGACCTGGGGTTGGCCCTCCACACTACAGCCCGGTTGCACCTTATGTTGAACAGCCCTCTATAGATGACTGACGGCAGTGGCCGGTATCATCGTATTGTCGGGCAGAGTTACATGATGAACATGATTTGAGCTGATCCTCAATCTTGAGATAGTGGAAGCCGTTTGTGTTCTAGTTCTGACATTTGTAATAAGGTTAGGCATAATGGAAATGAATAAACGATGCTTTGATCCTAAATTAATTACTTACCAAGTTTTCATGCTTTTTTATGCCATCATACTTACAATAAGCGCTTTCTTTATTAAGTGAGTGTCTCTTCATTTTCTGGATCATCTTTTATGTTTGTACTTTATAGCATGTTCGGCAGCAATGTTTTTAAGGCATTTTTGTCCCTAGCAAAATTTTATACATTTAAATTTTTATCTTAATTTTTAAAATTAATGTATTTTAGGTACTAATTTGTTTGGTAGAACTGTACTAATTTTTAAAAGAGTTTTTTTCATATTACGTGGCCCACGAATACAAAATTTCATTTTCTTGGGATTTTAAACACAAAAACCATATAATCTACTTATGGACGAAATTACCCTTATATTTTCAATAAACCCATTACCCCACATGTTATAATAAATGAACACTAGAATAGTGTTGCGCTGTTCCGGTGTACTAGGATTCATTAGTAGCCAATGAAGTCGCCGGCAGGAAGTGAATGGCGGTGACTCCCCGGCGAGATTTGTTGTTCATTACCCCAAAAACTGTTTGAAGGCTCTAAAGGCCGCATTTTGTGGATTCGATCACCCTTTTATACTCATTATTGATAAGATCGGTATTTGCATACATTACAATGGAGAGGGAGGCAATGATGACATGTATATAGGTGAGAATGCCCACGCGGAGAAATTGCTCGCATGGGTAAATTTCGTGTGCTAGCAAAAATTCCCTGCACGTGCGAATTTCGTCCTCCATTGTTCTTTTTAACCCTCCCCTCCAATGTCTTCCCTCATTGACCAACTGCCCCCCAGTGACACCCCCTCAGCGACTGGCCCCCTCGTCCCTTCCACTCTCCCCACTCCTTCCACTCGTCCCTCCCGCTCTCCCCTCTCCCCGGCTTGTGGCATCTGAGGTCAGATTCCCCCGCCCCCTTCTCTCCGGGTTCCCCCCCTTCCCCTCGTCTAAAAAATAGAGGGGAAGGAGGGGGGGAGCGGGAGGGAGGCCATCTGAGACCGGATTCTGGTGGGGAGCCTAAATCCAAACCCCCTCCTCCCTCCCGCTCCCCCGATCTCCCCCGGGGTCCCCTACCCTCCTTCCCCTCCTTTGTAAAATAAAGGGGAAAGAGGGGTGGGGGGACCGGAGAGAGAGTGAGGGAGCGGGAGGGGGGAGGGGGACCATCTAAGGCCAGATTCCGGCCCCCCTTCTCCCTCCCGCTTCCCCCTCCCTCCCCGGGTCCCCCAATCATCCTGCCTCTGGCGGGATTATTTTTGTTTAAATCTTTTATTGCCATGTAGTGTCTACATGGTGATCTCGAGGAGAAAATTTTGTTTCTTTAGAAGATATATATATATATATATATATATATATATATATATATATATATATATATATATATATATATATATATATATATATATATATATATATATATATAGACACACACACAAACGACAACCCTGTAGATATATTTACTAAGGTGGTAACAATGGAGAAGTTGAGCCTCTGCTCAACCTCCATTGGCCTTCTACACTAGAGGACCAATGATGATCATGATCACATAGTTACATTGTTTTGTTGGAAATAGACTATTCACTTTAAGTTGGACATTATTTGGAGGAAGGTGAAGTCTGATCAGTCTTCTAAGTGGGAGATTGTGAGTTATAGAAGCTTAAATCGGACTGAGTGATTGATCGTTGTGCCAGAGTGATCGATTGGCCCCTATTTATGAAAGCACGATCATTGGAACGATAGATCGCAATCCAAAGCGATCGATTAGTACTTGATTTTATTATACGGGAAATGAAGCCTAGAGTTAGTGATTGATTGGAGTCCAGAAACTATCGATCGCTTGCATGACCAGAAGTTGCCGATGTAAAGAATGATAGATTGCCGGTACCAAACAATCGATCAATTGACATGAAAGATTTTGGAATGTCCCAATTTAGACTCTTCCTGAATTGCTAGTTGGAGATTTCATTTCTTAAAAAATTATATACGAAATTGTAAGTATTCGTGGGGTATAGAAGACTCTTCTTATTTCTTAAGACTTGGTAGTTAGCCATTGAAGAGGCTGAAGAAGCTTTTAAACATCTTATAACTGTTCTCTATGCAAGTAGTGAAAATTGTGTAACCTCGTGGACGTAGGCACCGCTGCCGAATCACATTAACCCTTATGTACAATCTTTCTCTCTATTGCATCTCTTTACTCGTTTTTGTTCTTCACAAGGATCCAACCGTTGCATAGACTATACCCTAGATCAATTCTAGTGAGCATATAGTCCCCAACACATGGAGGTCCATGTACATACCCCATTAGTAAGAGTTTATTAAGCAAATAATATGGCACACATTATCCACTAAACACTGAAAGAAAACGAAAAACCGTAAACCTTCCGGCATTTACCTACTGGACAACCAACGAACTGTACCTAAAATGGATCTTATCGTGCTTTTAAAATATGGATCCTACATATCAATGAGTATCCAATGATCCCGAAGGGGAACTGTGCGTTGGATAAGGTAGGGGTAGCATTACTAAAAAAAGGAACATGAGGGTCCACCCATCCCATTAGCAATGATCTAAAACACACGGCAGAAATTAGAGCAGTTTCTCTTTTCCACACTCATTGAATGTAGTACGCGCTAACCCCTAAGAAGGATGAAAAACAGAATAAAATTCTTCTTTCCAATGGTTGAATTTTAATCAGTTGCAGAAGGATGAAAGACAGATTGAAATTCTTCTTTCCAATGGTTGAATTTTAATCAGTTGCGGAGACATTCAACAACCCCCCCCCCTCGTTTGGTGGTATAAAAGACACCAAGTTCAGCTCCCTCTCTTGCCATGCATGTTTTTTATCCTACCCTTGTCTGCTAGCGATGGCCAGGCTTCATCCCACCCCATCATCAGCTTCCCTTCTTGCACATGCTCTCCTCATCTTGTTCATCTCCTTCTCTCTTCTTAGTGGCGCTGTACAGGCCCGACCAATAGATGGCACACCTGGCGGCAGTGGAAACTATGGCCCGCGTCCACCTTATTACTATGGAAAGTCCCCTGGAACCGAGTACTGACGGCTGTGGCCGGTATCATCTTATGTCCGGCGGAGTTGCATGATGGACGTACAGGATTTGAGCTGATCCTCAATCTACAGATGGTGGAAGCCATTCGTGTTCTGGTTCTAGCACTTGTAATAAGAATGGAAATGATGCTTCAACAGTCAGATTGTAAATTAATTACTTACCAAGCTTTCATGCTTTTTTATACCCTCATACAATACAATAAGTGCTTTCTTTATAAAGTGAGTGTCTCTACTCTTCATCTTCTGGATCCACTTGTCTATTTGTAGTTTGTCGTTTTAAACTAATACTATAAAAAAACCTATATCATTTAAATATATAAAGTTGGCCCTCATTTATGCTTCAACTCCCTCATCTTTCATGAAAGGATTTGGTTTTAGTTACTTAAAATAAGTCTTTTTGGAAAAAAATTATTCCCAGTTGAAGTAAAAGAGTTAATTCAATTCCAAGACCTATATAAAGGCTTAGGTATGACGAATTTAAAAAGAAGAAAACTTATAAAATATTAGAGAAGAGAGAATAGTCCTTTACTCAATGTTTTCCTAGAGAATCTAATAATAGGCTTTTGGAGGCTTGTGTATAAGTAGTTCGCAATTATGTGACGAGTAATCTTCGTCTCCACAAAATTGTTCAGAAATTTCCTATTCTCATAGTTAGGTGGTGTTTGTAGTCTAGTCTCTATTTTGTCACTTAAATTTTATCTTACTTTTTGATGTGAACTCTATCTTGGCTTAATAGAAGGGGTTAATTCCCTCATTCACCTATCAAAAAATAAACAATCCTAGTAGTGTCCTTGTCTCCAACAATGGTCTTTACCATGTCCACAAACTACTGCAACAAGAACAACTAGTTTGGCACCAGGATGACCCTTGAGAAGATGGTAGACCAGACATTTAAGCTAAACCCTGCTGACACAAAGCATATGTAGGTTTGAATGTCGTAGTTAGACAACCTAGGTTCAAAGAATGGCCGGTTAAGTTTAAATGGGCGTAATTCCTTACCCATGATACGCTTCCCCAGGCTATTGCCTATGACCCCGATGTCTTATTGATGCATTTTCCAATCCTTATAAAATACCTTTAGGCTCCTTCAAACGAATTGTGCTCGAAACGGTCAATGTTTAAGAAAAACCGTTATTGGGTCTTCAATCTCGCTAATGGGCTCAACCGTTCAAATTTTAAAATATTGAAATTTTGGGGCATTACTTACACCTATTTTGATTTGGCTTTTATTTAATAGATTACTTGAATGTTTCATTCTTAACATACTTTTGTTGGAATCTTTGTTTTAGTTTTATAATCCCACTAAGTATATCCGTATACTTAGCGCATCTTTTATAGTGCAAGTTTTCCCGGAAGAAGAGGTTCCATAAAGGTTTCAAGAGGTTGTAGCCATAGTGAGGAGTCTTCCCTTTTAAGTGTTGATCTGTTTGTTCTTTCGTAGGTTTGTCAATAGGTACGTGAGGGTGACATTTATTGTTTATATTAATTAATTAAAGTATAATTGACAAATAAATGTCCAACTATAGATCCTGTGATTATTTTAATATTATAAGATATTCTAAAAATAAATTTATGAAAGTATCATAAACTATGATTTATGAAAATTGTTGATGTCACGCCCCGGCGCTGCCCGACCCGAGCCTAACCCGGTCCAGGGGCCGGTCATACGCACGGGGGCGACAAGGGAAAATTGAAGAACGGTTTAGCGAAAGACTTATACCCTATTTACGGGTGATCTAATCACAAATTACGGAGTACGCACATCACTTGAGTAAGAGTAAAAGAGTAGAAGAGAAAGAGTTTTACTTTAATTCTAAAGTAGTAATAGTCTCACACCCACATGCTTAATTAAACCATTGCCCACTTTGGGCTCAAAATAGGTTTAAGCAACAAAATGTATAACGTAGCATCACACAAAAAGAGAACCATACACAAAGGTTCTAAATATAAAGCATAAATCAAAGGAAATAAGTCACATAAGAGTCTCCACGATCACATCCAAGTCGTCTCCGATCTTTCCTCAAATAGATGATCTGAAACATCTGTGTGTCGTGCCACGTAGCCCCAAAACAAAAACACAAGAAAGAGGGGTGAGTTTGACAACTCAGCAATGGTTTTTAACATAACTTTCATCATCGGAAACACGATAGCATAGCAATAATCATTTATATCAAAGATTGACAAGGTGTATCATTTTCTGATCTCTTAACCTGCATCATAATGCATAATCCACATGGTGCCATTCATATCACATAAACCTGCATGAAATGTATCTCTAACATACATATGAAATCATGCCATAACATCAAGTCATCTTGCATGAGATGTATCTCTAACATACATATCCAACCATGCATCACCTCATATCAACCTGCATGAAATGTATCTCTAACATACATATCCCATCATGCCTCACATCACATCAACCTGCATGAAATGTATTCCTAACATACATATCCAATCTTGCATCACATTATATCAAGCATACCTCCATCAAGGAGTAATCACAATATTGTGTCACGAAGACGGGGACACAGATGAGGTCACGAAGACGTGTCTTGGTCCAAAATTCTATACAAGAATTTATAAAGTTCGGGGTTGTCAATCCCTAAGGCTGCTCACCCTAGACAATCCCGGCCAAGGGTGTCACATTCTCACGAAGAGAACCTAGAGCAGGGGTGTTCGATTTGGGACATCTTCTGCGATGGGGAAGAGCCCGGGTTCCCACGTAGGAAACCTCGAACACATGGTAGCTGGTGCACAGAGCATACCATACTGGATTCTCAGGGTCCAGGTGACAATAATAAACTCAAATCGCAAGACAAGTTCGAAACTCGTCTCCCACATAGTTTCACTTAGCTAGACTCAACCCGGGGAGCACTCTTGTTCCACATAGGAACTCAAATCAAAACATGTCCTTTCGGACCAAGCAAGTGTTGATTAAGCCACGACTGATTAATCCAGCACGCAATTTCACCACATTGCATCCAATCGATCAAATTCGACTAATCTCGAGAAAGCCTCAATTGAAATCTATTCTCATGATACATGCAACATGCTACATACGTGGGCAAGGCATACATGCATCCTAATTCATGCTAAGTGTTCTCATCAGCCCCTCATGCATCATTCATAATCCTAATCCCAATTCTCATCATCATCATTAAACCCCACATGTGTGTGCACCTAATAGAAGCACTTTTCTCAATGCATATCAACATGCTTTAAATTACTTGCTACCACACTACACATATGCATTAAGATCTAATCATGAATTCTAGCGGAAATCAGTAGCTAAAATCTTAGCTCAATTCAAAGCTTACCACAAGCTAACCACTTAGAAGATCATTCACTTCATCCTTAAGCAATGACATTCACTAACATTCACACAACAATTAACCACATCCTAACATGGCATATCAGTCCATAGTATGTTGTAGCTCTACTGAAAGTATACCTAACCAAAGAAAATCTACCATTCATATCCTCAAGATAGCCATTCCAACATCCCACATTCAACCATAAGACATTCCACATAGCCATAAATATATACCTCAACTTCATAACCTCCATGGTGTACCTTTCCAGTAGCATACTATAGTTCAAAACACTCCACATTCATATAACAATGACATATTAAAGTAAAATTACCGAAATAGACATCATACAAATATCATAAAACTGCTGTGTAGCCGTTCGAATGCCCAGAAGGCCGTTCGATCGGTTACACAGAGAAATTTCAAATTCACAGTGTTGCCGTTCGAACGCCCAGCAGGGCCGTTCGATCGGCTGAACCGGAATCTGTCGAACTGGCAGTGTTGCCGTTCGAACGCCCAGCAGGGCCGTTCGATCGGCTGAACTGGAAATCTGT
This sequence comes from Saururus chinensis, assembly GCA_035235625.1. Lineage (NCBI taxonomy): Eukaryota > Viridiplantae > Streptophyta > Magnoliopsida > Piperales > Saururaceae > Saururus > Saururus chinensis. The sequence goes on from CP141142.1 coordinate 6,842,232, forward strand.
TGAACTGGCAGTGTTGCCTTTCGAACGCCCAGGAGGCCGTTCGAACGCCAACAAGGCAGAATCGACCTTCTTCTTCATTTCGAAATTTCAAACCAAAACTCCATTGATAAACCTTGAAATCTCCATCTAACAACCTAGAAGCCCATAAAAACTCACCATAACTTTCAGAAAGCTAATCCAAACCATAACAAGATAAAACCCTATGAAATCGGGATTAAAGATTACCATTTACTAATCATACCATTAAAGCTCTAAATCAAGCAATCCATTCAAAATAAACCATCAAATGAAGAGCTTTACCATAGGAAAACTGAGATTTCGAAAGTCCATTACCTTATCCTTTGATTAGGTTCGGATTTGATGGTCACCCTTCTTAAAAGCCTTCCAAAAACATAGAGTTTAAATTAAACTCCATTAAAAACCGATTTAACATAGAAAACCCTAATTAAAATCTTAGATCTAGGGCTTGTTAAGCATAAAAATGGGATTTTTAGATCTAGGGTTTGAAGTAAACATTGAAATCAGTAGTTTTGGTGCTTAAAAATGAATCAAAACAAAGGGAAAATGATAGATCTAGAAAGGTTTTAAGAAAAGAGCTAGGATTAGGGCTTAATTAGATAATGATTACCTTAAACGCCTTCTATTTCGGGCCTAAATGGGGATTAGGCCTAACCTCTCCTCCTTAGCCTATTCCCAAATTGGGAAATGGCTCAGGTTTTCCTTTTAGTAAGTCTTGGGGTGTGTTTGGGTAAGTTGTGGGGTGTAAATAGAAAAATAGGCTAAAAATGGGTAATTTGGCTAATTGAGCACTAAATCGACCTGAGAAAATTCTGAAATTTTTTGTAAAGTCTTAGGTTGATGTCTGGGTTAGTTTGACATAAAAACCCAAATTTCGATGGTGGGGCCCACAAGGGGTCCCGCCAAACCCTAATTTTTGGGAAAATAGTAAAAATTCTGAAAAATCCCAAAAATTCACATTTGACTTGAAATCACTTTAAACCACTAATTGTGAAGTTGATTTTGATTAAAACCATCAAAAACATCATTTATTTATGAAACCACCGAATTAATAATAAAAACAAATTAACCGTGCATTAACCGATAATTAAACGAAACAAAAACCGGTTTAGAATTTAGAGTCCTTACAGTTGATATCATGTCCTCATTTTAACTTTTAAAAAAGTTTATACTTATAACCATTAAATTTCATTGTTGCATATTATTCACATTTTAACTTTCGAAAAAGTTTATACTTATAACAATTGAATTTCACCACTGCATATTAGTCAATGTGTTATGACATGTTTTTCAAAAAGAAAAATGTTTAGAAAATAAGTGTATAAAATTGGGGGCGTGACATATTTTAGTAAATTATTTACGTAAATTTTTTTAGATCTCTTGCAATATGTTAATATAATACTAGAGGCTAATACGACATGAACCCTATTTTTAGGTTATGTTAACTTTAACTTTCTAATGCTATATCTTGTACTCCCAAATTTAAATTTGAGTATTCTTTGTCTCTTTAAATAGCTACTGACGAGTTGCATCAAATGAGACCCCACATGACTATATTTCTCTAACTTTTTTGTGGCCCCACTTATAAAACATATTTTTTAATAATAATTTCTTTTATTTTTGCTTATATAATATATGTTTTGATTTGCGTATTTTTTACACCTTTAGAAAACTCCCAAATAGCTCTATCAAATAAGACCCGTTACCAATCTAGTCCTCAATATAAATAGTGTACTCTATGACACAAAGCCCCTTAACAATATTGACTTCACCGACCTATGACATACTCCCTCTGTTTTAAATTAATATCTCCATTCGGTTTCTCAAAATGAACTAAAATTAGTTTATTTTAAAAAACTAAATGGAACTATTAATGTGGGACGGAGGGAGTAAAATTTAGCCTATGAGACTTGGACTTGTATATTATAAGTATGTCTGGGTTAATATGGAGTTTGTGTGTATAATTTATACACTATAATCTTGAACAAATATATTACTACTATAACATGCACGAGATATATTTGTTCAATACATTATTTATTTTTAATTTAATTTAATTTATCTAATCTAAATTTACTTGTATTATATATATACAATATTCTTACTAGTATCAATAAAGAAGAAAGGATAAAAAATAGAGGGGGATAACAACTCTCTCACGACGCAGAACTGTTAAATAATAGACACATACTTCCCTTTGCATTGCAGAACTACAACAATAATGCAAATAAGCAAAAAACAAAGGCACAAACACTATAAATGAACAAATAGCGATGGGCTCATATACTGTTGTGTGTTTCATATCGTTCCGTCAGCTTTGGGTAAGGAGACATAAATGTAGAAGACTTTAGGGATCGTATATGCCTTTGGGCCAACCCAGAACTTCGTAGGAAGAAGTTGAGAGGTGCTGCCTTGCTCGTTACAACTTGTCATTGACATGCCTTCGCGGATGAGGAGCTTGAAGATCTGGACATTGGCGACGATCCCAGACTGGAGCAGCAGTTGCAAAGAGAAAGTTTGAAAAGATTCGCTTGATCTGATTGGATGCTCAAACTACGAGTCGATCTACATCATTCCCATTCTACCATGTAATCTTCTTCAGCAGCAGTATCCAAGGGCAAGAAGAATTTGAGTGTGAGATGACATGGGCCATCAGGAGACGGTGTGAGCAGATAGCATAAAGAAGAAGCTCAAGAAGAATGTGAACAAACGCAAGTACAAGAAGCAGCTTTGCCGTTGGACTTGATTACAACATGAGCTTCTATCTTTCTTTTCTTCCATCTCTTGTCTTTTCCAGGTTTCTGCATAGTGTGTATACCAGCTTGGCACGTAGTAAAAAATTCTATAGATTCTTTAGATCATTGATTTCACTTCTCAGTGATGAAATGGAATAAATTCTCATATTGATTAAAGGAAAAATTATATAAAAAATATTTAAAAAATAATTATCAAAATAATAATAAAAAAAGATATTTACCAATATGGTGTTACTTTTCGCCTAGTAGGTGTCAGCTAGATGTCACGAACGTGCCCCTTGGGCAGCCGACCGTGCAGCGCTTGGAGGCTTAAGGCCCACCAAGCAAGCCTTTGTTTAGGACGAGTGACTTGCCTTGTATAGATGCGTTGCGCAAATCACTTGCGGACGCTCATGCAAAGCAAAGAGGTAAGGGAAAAAAGTGAGTCACATTATAAGGAAACGAATGAACACAAGCATAGAAAATTGATGTATTCACTATCCACATGTTTACAAGCAATGGGTGCAACAACACTATAACCAACATCACAACTACTCACTCCCCCTTATATAGCATAAGAAATTTTTTGTATATGGCTGGAGTGGCAGCCAAAGTGGTTGTACGGGTATGGTGGCACCATAAAACATAAATAAAGAAAATACATGAAAATAAACAAAAGTACATGTAAGTAAAAGCAAAAATGAAGTTGGTGGGATGCCCAGAACGCAGTCCATGACATAGCGCTAGTACCTACGTGGTTTTAAAAAAAAATTAAATTATTGAATATTTTAGAAGGACGAAGTCAATATACTTGAAAAAGACGAAATCAGTACAATATACTAATTTCATGCTTCTAAAGAATGAAATTAATAATAAACTGATTTTGTCTTCTCTCTCTCCTCTTTCTCTCTCTATTCTTTCTCTCTCTCCTCTCTCTCTCTCCTCATTCTCTTGCTTCTCTCACTATTCACTTTCTCTCCTGTCGCTTTTAGCCATCTCTCTTCTCTCTCTCTCCACCCTCTCTCCTCTTTCTCTCTCTTTTCTCTATATTCTTTCTCTCTCCTATATCTTTCTTCACACACTCTCTCTCCTCTCTCTCCTGTCTCTCTCTTCACACACTCTCTCCTATCTCTCTCTTCACACACTCTCTCCACTCTCTCTATTCACTTTCTCTCTCCTCTCTCTTTCGGCTATCTCTCTTCTTCTTCTCTCCTCTTTCTCTCTCTTCTCTCTATCCTTTCTCTTTCTCTATCCCTATCTCTCTCTATCATGCGGGTGTTCATGAACCCTATCTCTGAGGAATGGGGAGAAAGTAGGGAAATTTAATTTATTTTTTTTACTAATTTATTATATATTATATATTAAAATAATAAAGTTTAAATAAAATATAATATATTTGCTAATGACGGAATAAATATGTTTTTTTAAAATTTTCATGATTTCATCTTTTAGAAGAGAAAGAGAAGAGAGAATAGGAGAGAAGAGAGATAGCCAGAGAGAGTAAATAGAGAGAGAGAGGAGAGAAAGTGAATATAGAGAGTGAGAAAAAGAGAGTGAAAAGAGAGAGAAGAGAGATGAGAGAGAACAAAACTAGTTCATTAGAAGGACAAAATTAGTCAAGTATATTGATTTCGTCCTTTTAAAGGATGAAATAATAAAAAATTAAAAAAAACCACATAGGCGCCAGCACTAGCTGCCACTTGCGTGGCGAAAAAGAAAACTATATTGGTAAATATTTTTTTATCTCTATTATTTTGATGATTATTTTTTAATATTATTTATATAATTTTTCCTTGATTAAGTTTCTTTAACAACAACAACAAAAAGAGGAATCAGGTATTGATGTTGTTGTTTATTAAGGGGGTATGGCCTTCCTAGGGATCTTGGTATGGGGATTTGTCTCCCTTGACTAGTTCTCATGACTAAGCTAGATAACAAACAATGGGAGGCTATCACATCACCCAAAAATGGTGAGAGAGAAACTTGAAAAATGGATCTAATAGTTCTTATTTTCCCCCCCCCTACATATTTATTAGTCATTCAATCTGGCCATACAATATGGCTAAGAAAACATTTTCTTCTCTTATAAGCCTTACATATTTGAATTTCAAACCCATGGTAACAAATCGGGATGAAGTGTTTAGGCTCATAAGACCACTCTTAAATAGGTAAAAAAATATCCATACTCCATTTCTCTACACTAAACTTTACTCCATTATTTGATTGAACTGAGAGACTCCCCCTATTGTTAGGTGAGACCCAAATTTCTTAGTCTAATCAAAGGATTAGAGTAGATTTTTGGTGTACAACAATAGGATAAGAATATTAACTTTCTATTAATATTCATCATTTATTTGATACAATTGGTGGATTTCATTTAAATAATTAGGCCAGCCTGGTGTTTCAAGTGTTCTTCATAGAGGCTTCTATGATTGCATACGATTTTTGTTTTAGTAGATAATTTTGGATTTATCAGGGTAAGACAAGAATGAGGCTTAAGTGATGAAACACGTGGTTGCTGCAATGTGGAGGATGTGACATGACGTTAGTTATGTGTAAAGTGCTTGGTTGATATTCTATTTATATTTTTATTTTCAAATACATGACCTAATTGTGATGTAGTAACTTTATGGTTCAGTTGTATCATATCTTGTGGAAGTGGATGTTTTAAATGAAACATTAGTTGAAATAAATTAATGCTTGATAGATATAAAATCACCGGCTTACAAGCCCAACAAAAGATGCTTCCTGATTGTGGATCTTGTATGAATGAACTGGAACTCCCTTTGTCCCACTGGAATAAATAGTACAAAATTTTCCAACAAAGTATTAGTACATTAGTGATTAATTCTATTACGGATATAAAATCATAGGATTGCAAACCCGATCCTAATTGTAAATCTTGTATGAAGGAATTGGATCCCCTTTGGTGCTTCTGAATTAATAAATATCTAATTTTTGCATTTCAATGGAAAAATTAGACTGAAAATTTTCCTATAAAAAATTTTACTAGTTAATGATCAAATGATAATTTGGTTGGTCCTAATTCTACTGGAAAGCAATATAATTGTTGGCAAAGAGCACATCCTAGGTTTTTTCCGTGCTACTCTATTGTGTATTGATTGTTGCAATTGTTTTTTTAGCAATTTACCAAAATGACCCTAAAATACATTGTAATCCACAAAATAACATACATTTTTGTGTTATACAAAAAATAACCCTACGCACATGTGGACCACCTTCACACATGTGGTACGAATCGTCTAACATATTTTTTTTTCAATTTTCTTCATTTTAACTTCACCAACTCACTGCTTTCATTTGTCAATAGCTTCGACTTTGACATTGATACTTCTGCCACAGGCTCCACCCCCTCCGCCACCTCTACTACTAACTTTGTTTTCTCCGCCATTCGCTCTACTTCCTCCACCTTCATCTTCACCTCCGCATCCATCATCACCTTCTCCTCGTCCTCCTCTTCCACCTCCCACCTGATAAATATGTTAAACTACTCAAAACCTAGAGTGAGTTTTATTTTTACTTGATTTTAAGTGTTTTCTAAAGCTAACCTAAACCTCGTATAGATAGACAACAGTCGACACTTGGTAGTTGATAGTAAAAAGTAGGTAGTTGACAAATAGATTTATTGCAGTAAAAAAGATGTATGATAATATACTGAGTGGCAGTATCTCCTTAAATATTTACAATGAACTATCTCAATATACTAGATCGATAAATAGAAAAATAAATAATATTTTAAACACGCAACTGTTGACTATTGACTGTATTAATTGTCGACTATATCAATTGTCTTGATAGTCACATGTTTAAATTTTGATTTATTTATTATTTTATCCATTTGGTTTGTTAAGATAGTTCATTATAAATATTGAATGAGATATTGCCACTTAAAAGGTAAATTTTTTAACGCTCCACACTCAATATGAGCCCAACATAAAGAATGTATGTGAACCATCCATATTTCAAATCAACAGTGTATACACTAACACACGTTAGCGCTAATAGCACTGATGCTAATATGCATTAGAGTGTGTAGTCAATTTCATGGGTGGATGCTTCCCAGGCATTCCTTATGTTGGGCTCATGCTAAGTGTGAAGTATTGAAAACTCTTCCCACTTATAATGATATCTTACGTCCTCTTTACTATAATAAAACTATCGAATGTCAACTACTAGTACGAGGTTTGGGTTAGTGTTGAAAAAAAAACTCAAAATCAAGTAAAAATAAAATTCATTCTTAATTTTAAGTAGTTTAACATGTTTATAGCTTCATTTTTAAAATTTTGACTTTGTAGAGAAAAAAAAATCTTAATAGCTCCATTATCTAGTTTGTGATTGGTCTTTTCATATTCTGAGAAAAAGAGTAGGTTACCGAAGAGGAAAAGGGGAGAAGGATAGAAAGGGGAAGAGGAGGAGGAGAGAGGACAAAGAGAGTAGGAGAGGAGGAAGGGAGGAAGAAGAGGAGGTGGTGATAGAGGAGGGGAAGAAGAGAAGGTGAAAGTAGAGGAGGAGGTGAAGACGAAGGTTGTTGAAGTAGTCAGTGGTGGAGTCTATTATAGAGGTGGTGAAGTCAATGGCAGAGTTGAAGTCAGAGCAGATTTTAAAGGAAAACAGTAGGTTGGTGAAGTTAAAATAAAAAAAATTAAACAATTTATACTACATGTGCGGAGGTTCACATGGGCACAAGGCCATTTTTTTGTATTACACAAAAATGTATAACATTTTGCGTATTGCGGTGAATTTAAAGGCCATTTTGGAAAATCACTTTTTTTTTATATTATAATATGACATTCTATCTATGTCATGCATCATAGTTTGAATATGTCACACCCTACCCCGCCACACCCTCTTTGACCTAAACCTGGTCCAAGAAGGTGAGATACGACGCAACGAAGCAGAAGACTAAGTCATCTGTGGTTCTCATCGAAGTACACAACATGTGCCCTTTGTGCGAAAGTAAATAACAGCTAGTAAAAATGATTAATTAACAAACTTAGTCTAACACAATACCCACAATCCTAAATAACAAATATAATCTCAAACCATAAGGATATAATGAGTTTAAAGTCATCAGAGGCTATCCATGAGAACATATAACATAATGAGTTCTAATATCAATTATAACATGAACCTAAAACATCCAATATAAATAGCCTTCTCATATCGTGTGTTTACTCGTCCTCAAGCTCATATAACAATCCATCATGAGCACTTGAATGTCATGACATACAACCCCAAAACAAAACCACAACAAAGAAGGGTAAGCTTTGCTTAGTGAGGGTTTTAAACAAACACTATAAGCTCATGACAACACCAAGAACATTCATTCTATGAAACCATCACATTATGCATCAAACCAAAACTTATGCATCATAGTCTTCAATATTATACATAAACATCTATGTAAAACTTGTGTATAATGGGCTCAATAACTTTTCATATTTATATTCACATTCACACCACCAATGCATCATAGGGTCATTCACAAGTCATAACACGCATTCAAAACCTGTGAAATCATTAAGTACCATGATTCATTCACATCGTGTATAAATCAATTAATGTCATTCACATTCACCTTGCATACTTAATTGTATCAAACCATATCCATCTTGTATGTTCAAGGGTAATCAGTCCATGTGCATTCGATTGTCCCTACGCAACATGTGTCAATGAGTGTTATCAACCATACATATGCATAAATACTACGGTAAATGTCTTACAATAGAGAAAACTATCATTTTTATCCTAGCCGAAGCTCAAGCAGACCCGCTTACCAAGAAATCCTAAAAAAAATATCCTAAACAATTTAGGTAAATCTCTAATGAAAAAGTACTTCATAGTAAGCCGGTGCACATGAACAAACCAACATAGATTCTTAGGTCCAGAAAGACTTACAATTTAACTCACTATAACATTTCGTTCTTCTCACCCAGAGAAAAAACTCATCCTCAAAAGAATGCAAAACCTCATTTATTAGACGTAAAACCTTGCTCTCAAAGGGGCATAAAATTGATTCGATAAATTTTTGAGCGGCTAATCAGGAAAACTATATCATTCAATATGCTAATCATGGTAAAACACGATCAATTATGGCTCGATAAATTGTTCTTATGATGTATACATTATGATACATATGTAAATTATATTTAATGGATATAAGCATAGGTAAATCTACTCTAATTAATCCTAATATACATTAAACATAGTCCAATTGTGACAAATAAGGTCTTGTAAGTGTGAATATAAAATACAATCACACAAATATACCTAATTGAGCTAAAATATATGAAACATTATTCATTTGTAATTAAATCGTCATGTACAAGCATTCATGTAATAAACATGAAAAAATAATCGAAACATAGATTTAAATCAAGTAGATATCATACTAAGCTTAAATATGTAAAACCATCTCTTTAGTTAAGCTATAGCACACATAGCATATTCCACATGAAATTAAGGTAATATATGTAAGTATTTATATCTTATAATGGTCGTAATATACTAGAATCATAGAGTAAATAATAAAAAATTATCAAAATCCCCCTTAAAATTAAGCATATACTCATTTATCCCGTACTAAGTAGATATTTTACGAAAAATGATATTTTCACATCAAAATCACACATCAATAACTCACACGAGTTTTGATTTGTTTAGATAAGTGATCTCATGTGAACTATGTGTGGAGGGCCTATTTGTAAAGTCCAATCAAAACTCGTGTGAGTTTTTGTTGGTGTTTTTATTGTGGGAATATCACTAAATATGTTTTAGCATAATTACAATATGTATCTTGTATATTTTAAAAAAATAACAAATAAACTCTAATCAACGTGAAAATTTACAAAGACCTACATCATAGTATTAGTTATAATATTAATACTATTTTATAAAAATAAGTACAAAAAATAATTTTTATGAATTAATTAATGAGATTGTACAGTTTAGCAAGAATTGTCGACCTTCGAATTTACGATTGTCATTGACTTATCATGCTCCAAATGACTTGAAATTTTTATAGCATGTTTGTAACATATATCAATCTATCATAAAAAAGAAACCAAAAATCATACGTTTTATCCTCAAACATATTTCTAAACACGGAAACAGAGAGTTGTTTTACTATATAGAAAGTATTTTAAAAAATATAATAATTATATATTATTCTGAAAGACTCTAAAAAAATAGGAATATAATCTAGACATTATAATCTACTCTTAGAAAAAATTTAAGAATAAAACTTATAGTAAAAGTATCTAAAACATAGTCATAAATCCAAAACAGAGAATTGTTTGACTGTTTGAATGACCTAAGAACCCATTTGAACGGTTGGCCGTTCGAATGACCTGCCATCCCATTTGAATGGCTAGTCATTCGATCGGCCTACAAGGTAATCGAACGACAAGAACAAAACTATCGAAACAATCGTCTTCTACCTCTCGAAACCAAATGGAAACTCTTCAAAAGAAACTATAAAAATTCTTAAAACTTCATCAAACTTTATATAATAATTACCTAAGCCTAAAGTATAATAGATCTAATATTTTTATACATAAATACACAAAAATAACATCAAATCTCATATTTTTAAAGAATCATTATAACCCATCAAGAAGCTTTAAGAACTCAAATATATCTACAATCATCGTGTTACATGCTGAAAAGCTACTTAAAATAGAAAACCCTTACCTCAAACAAGATCAAAGACACTTGATCTCTTCCAAAGCTCAAAGAACACCTACCAAAATTATGGTTTTTATTAGCCTAAGGAAAAATTCATATTTTTCCACTAAAATAGGCTCAAATAACAAAGAAGATAATAGATTTAAGATTTCATAGGGTTAAAAACGAAAATCACATCGGTTAGGGTTTCAAACTAGATTAAAGAGATGAACTTGATAGAAATATACTAAGAATCCCACTAGAAGAGGTAATAGATGGGATCATTAAAACAAAATTGGAAGAATTAATGAAGGATTATGAGAAAAGTTCCTTAATATGGGATTTACTTTTTTAGAATAGGGGTAGAGCCTTAGCCTCCTTCAAATCGTAGCCCTTCTTTGGGAATGGATTAAGGTTTTACCTTTTATCGTAAGTAACTAATGGGCTGAAAAACTTAATTATTAGGCTGAAAAATATGTAAATGGACCCTAAGTGACTATTTAAGTGGATATTTGACTCAAAAAATAAATTTAATCAAACCAAAGCCCATTTGGGCAAATCAAGAGAAGGTTGATTGCCAAAAAGACTAGCACGCCCTTCAATAAAGACATGGGTCCCACGGTGGGGCTTGCTTTAATCATAAAAAAAATACCTTTAAATAGGTAAAAAATTGGTAAATCAAACTTCACACTAATATTCTAAGATAAAAGAAATTAAACCTTAAAAAAATAATAACTAAACTAACCCATTACCTTAAGAAAATCAAATCAAACATAAACAAACAATTTTACACAAATTAAAAAGGTAATAATTAGAACATCTTACACAATAGTTGTTTGGGTCCACTTCTGGTAGCGCTGAGCTGAGTTTGGGTCGGGTATTGCCAAACTCAGCCTTGGACAATGTACCCAAAGCCTAGACCTAGACATGGACTAGACTTTTCAAGCCCCACCCAAATTTACCCAGTCCCAACCAATAGTGTTTAAAAATTTTATTTTTTGTTTAAATTAAATCTCAATTTTAAAAAAATTCCATTTTAAATGATGATTTCATCTAAATAGTTGTTATCTTTCACATGCTTAGAATAAAGTAATTTGAACAAATCCACCAAAAGCCCCCCTGAGCCATTAAATCAATGGATCAAATCATTTACACCCACCTACATGCCTAAGAAGTTTCCACAAGTCTTAAGAAGAAAAGTTGTGTTTAGGTGAAAAAGGAAGACTTCAAGAATCTTAGGAAGCAAGCTAGGAAAATGAATTTTTTACCATCCTTAAAACCTTTATATTACTTTTGAATTGAATTTTTAACCAATACAAAAGGAATCTCTTCTACATAACAAAGAGATATGCAAGACATTCTTGATTAAATTCCTTCAATCATATGGGATATATTTTTGTTTTGATTGATTTTTGTTTATTTGCTATTGGTAGATTAGAAACAAATTAAAAAAAATGAAAAAGCTTAAAAGGCAAAAATAATTTGCTTTATGCACATTAAAATAGATGCATTAGTTTTTGTTTGTTTTTGTGTTAATGTTAAACTCATAATACTTCACTAGAAAAATTTATGATTAAGGCTAAAAAATATCATGATGAATGCTCTTGTTCTTTAACTGAGAGAAGAATCCTCCAAGGTGAGTGTAAAATCTACGATACACAAAGACTTAGGAGTTATGAATATTCATGTTAAAAAAGATAAGGAAAAATCCTTGTAAAAATATGAAGAATGCTACCTACTTGGAAAATTTCATTTAGATTGATAGCTACCATCCACTTGATATCTAAAAATAAAGTAACACAAAGGAATGATTGATGGAAGTTGAAAGCAAAAGAAAAGGTCAAAATTGAAAAAGACATGGGCATAAAAGATAAAAAACAATGTTGCTTGTTCAATTGTTAAAATGCTTGAAATGTAATATAGTCTAGCAAGTGAGTTAGAAAAAAAAGACCACTTTCATGCTAGAGTCTAGATAAGCTTATCTCATTTTGATTAAATTGAAAATAAGAGTTTTGATTTTAGACTAGAGTAATTGACAAGAGTAAAATTGATACGCCAAAAGAGCTTATAATATCAATATGAAAAATATAAACATGAAATTCACAAACAAATAAGCTAACTAATTAAATTAAGGGAACAAATGACATAAATTTTTTGTTCTTTAATGTCAAACAATGATTTTGCCAAGTATAAACCATGAGCTCAACTTACTTTTTAGTAGTTGATTTTATCGAGTTTTAGTTGTGATATTTAGATTATATTATTTATTGAGGTCAAATTTTGAGCACTGAATATTATTGGAATGTTTTTTAATTTTAAAATAATAATAAATTTTTTTCTCAAAGCTCATTGATCGATTGTAGCTGGTGATCGATAGCTGGTGTGTCGGGCAAACTCCATATATGCTTCATTTTTACTCCACTTGCTCCAACACTTCTCAGATTTTTCTGCTTTGAGTAAGTTGTAAGGATTTGAAGTCAATTAGTTGGATTTTCCAAGATATCTTGATTTTCCTAAATTGCTTTATTAAGTGTCAAAACTCAATATTTCAAATTTCTATCAATTCTAGGTTGAATTCTTTGTTGTTTTTTATGTAATTTGCTAATTCAGGTTAGATGTATAGTATTCTAAGTTTTCATGCAATTTTATTAATTAAAATTTTGAGTTCTATGGGATTAAAAGTTTGAGTTTCTTATTTTGAACCCAATGAACCATAATAAATGTTGATTTGTGATATAGATTTAGACTAGTGTTGAGAATGTTGTTTCAAAATTGATTTCAAACAACGCGTTAAAATTTGATATAAGCCTAAGACTATTGTTGCATGTCTAATGGTATTATTAATTTCATTCATTTTCAAGGGCAATGAACTTTTTAGCAAATTGGAGGATAATTCTATAGTGCTTTATCTATTTGTAGTAGGGGTGCTCACGGACATCCAATGTCCGTTTGTTTGTTCGTGTCCGCGTCCATGAGTACATAAAGTGGACAATTCTTTTGGTCCGGGGCGGACACGGACACGAATGTAGACTATTAAATTGGCTTATCTTCATAGGTGTATGGGGACGTGGACAAACTGTTGTCCATGTCCGCAGACATCCGCATCTGCCACTTAATTTGAGATAATGAGATTACTGTTTGCCCTAACCATGAGATTATTGTTTACCATTCCAGTCGTGAACGACCACGAACTAGTGCTAGAGCCTTGCCCCCTACTACTCTGCCTCTTCCATGACAACTGTTATGCAAAATTTACACCTTTGAACTTCCCTTTGAGCCTTTGTTGCATCAGATCTGCCTTAAAAAAGAGCTATTTCTCCTACCACAGTTGGATCGCGGCTGCCTTCAAAGAGAAGCTATTTTGCCCTCGTCAACTGCAACCAATTTGTCCTCCGATTCAACAAGTGAAGTGGTGGGCTGCTGTCCACCGATTCAACAAAGAATTGTTCTTCATAAAAGGTAAATTTCTAGATCCCTCTCTTGTGGTAAATTTCTGGATCACAGCATCTCATGATGATTTCCATTTGACTGGTGTTGATTCATCTGGGAGACTAGAACTGCTTGCTTTCTGTCAGATTGGTGTTGATTCATTTGCCTGTGCCTTCTCATTTTTGCCTTTTGTTCTTCGTAAAATCGTTCTTCAATTGTTGTTTTGTTCTTCGTTGAATTCGTCTGACCAGAGCCAACTACCTTCGAGGCAAAATGAGCCAGTTCTCCAGGCAAGTTGAACTCTCAAGTTCAGCCCATGCCATAGATTTGTTCTTCACATCCCTCATATCGCATCAATGACAAAGCTCAAGTTCAATCAATGCCTTAGATCTGCCTTTGACAATTCTATTTTTTTTTTGTGACCTTAAGCGAGACGAGAAATAGTCAAGGCCACATTGTCATTTGTTTTTAGAAATTTACATTTGTGTATGGTCACATTAAAGAGGGGTTAGTTGTCTGAAAGTGAATTTCTAACTGTAATAGTTGAGGTGCTGCAGCATATAGAGGTATATCCAATGAAATAGATAATTTGCAGCATCTTTTTACAAGCCATTTTGAAGTAAATTATGCTAGCTCATTTAATGAATGAGATCTGATTCATAGCTACTTTGTAAAAGTTGAAGTGATACTTAGATATCTATTAGAATATGGTATTGTGGTTGTGTATATGGCTTGGCAATATCTAGTAGTTTTTGTTTATTTTGTTTGGTGAATAAAAAGTGTTTCTTGCCTGATTGTTGCATGCAGTTATTGTTTTTTAGCTTATGTTTATTATATGAATATGGTCTATTTATAATACGTAAAAGCTTTATTAATTTTATTCAAACAATAATAATATGTGATTCTTTTATTCACGATTGAGTGTTGCTTCTCATTGAGTTATTATTATGTCTAATCATAAAAGAAAAAAGGTTCTTAATAGTCAAACTAAAATTTGGTCTTAAGTCCAAATCAAACTATAGTTTATATACAAGAAAAAATCACATAATGGAATAGCATCAAGTGAAATTGGGTCATTTAATACTGCATTAGAAACAACTAGAATCTATGTTTCTCTAAAGAAAAGTAAAACAACCGATAAATCAGCTAAGGTCTCTCCTAAATTAAAAGATTTACATCTAAGTAGTGAGATTATTTTAAGAAGCAAGTTGATAGAGATGAGAATCACATAGTTGTTTGCAACTATTGCTCGAAGAAGGTACCCGGGGATATTAAAGGGCACTTGGAGCGTGATTATCCTAAATATAAATAAGAAATGAGGAATACTCAGGTTACGGGCCAACGGAATTTATGATTGGTGGAGAAAAAAGTTATCGAATATGTTCAATTAAGACCTTTAATTTTAACTAAGAAAAAACTGGAAGAGAGCTAGGTGAGACTATCATATTGCATGAGTATCATTTTGTTATTGTGAATCACTAAGGTTTTAGGAGATGAATAAAGCATTTGCAACCACAATTTAAGTTTGTAAGTCGTATGACTATTGTAAAAGAATGCTTAAAAGTTTATGATAGTAAATTTGAAGAGACATTTAATGCTTTAGAGAAACTTAATAGTCGAATTAGTATAATAAGTGATTTTGGACCTCTATTTAAAATATTTATTATATTTTTTTTACGGTTCATTATATTAACGAAGATTGGAAGATGTAAAAGAGAATTCTTAATTTTTGCAATGTTAAGTCTTGTCACACAATTGAGTTTATAACTAACATTATTTATAAAAAATATTTATTTGAAACATTGAGAGAAAACTTTTGGTTTTGTATTAGATAATTGTAGTGCTAATGATTTAGCGACTCGTGAGTTTAAAAATCATATCTTCTATAGGGGGCTCCTTGTGTTAGATAATAGTTTACTTAATATACATTGTTATACACATTACTTAACTTAATTATGTAAGATAAAGCTAAATATGATAAAATATATTGTGAACAATATACAATAAGAGTGTAGGTATGTAAAATTTTCTCCACAAAGATCACAAAATTTTTACAAGCATGCCAAACTACTAAAGATGTCAAAAATTAAATTAGTTCTTAATGTGCTTACAAAATGGAACTCAACATATATTATGCTTAAGGTGGCTTTAGAATTGAAAGATGTATTTACTCGTATGGCTTTACTTTATTATAAATATACTTTTTTACCTTCAACACAAGAGTGGGAAAATGCTAATAAATGTTAAAGTATTTTATGATTTAATCAAGGTTTTTTTCGGCACACAATATCCACTTTAAACATTTTTTTATTTGTGAGCTGAAAGTGGTATTACATGAACGATACTTTAATAGAAATGAGTTTATTTCTTCAATAACTACCAAAATAATTGATAAATTTAATAAGTATTGCGATGATACTTATATGATGCTAGCAATAGCTTCTATTTTAGATCATATAATGAAATTAGGAATGATTTATCTTTATTTTTTAATATTCTAGGTGAAGCATTAGGAAAAAAAAATTAAAGAAGTTTATGATGTTTTGGGGAGACTTTATGATGAATATACTTCACAGGTATCCAGATCAAGTGAGTTTCATAGTACGGTTTTAAAAAGTCAAGCTTTTTCAAGTAGTGATAATATTTCAATTACTAATAGTAGATGTGAGGATTGGAAGGATAAATTCACTAAGTTTATGGAAAGTAAGTCAAGACAAAAGGCGAATATGAGTTATCTTTGAAAAAGCTCATTCTAAAATATGTTTTTAATGATACATTTAATATTTTAGCATGGTGGAAAAAAATTGTACCAAAATATTATATAGTGATACATTTAATATTTTGGCATTGTGGAAAAAAATTGCACCAAAATATTCAATCTTATCACAAATTGCAAAAGACATATTGGTTATTTCATTATCTACCATCGCATTTGAGTCATCTTTTAATACAGGGGAAGAATTATTCATCAACCAAGATACAAGATGAGCACGAAGACGATTCAAAAATTGGTGTGCACAAAGTTAGTCGAAGGCTAAGTTAAAGGTAATTTTTTGTATGTTTAATTTGTTTTGGTTATATGTTTTTTGAACTTATAAGAAATATTTATGTTAGACTATCATTTGTTTTGTTGGTTTACTATTAGAGGAATCCAAGGGTGAAGTTCTTGATTAAAGCATTTTTTATATTAGCTTAGAAGATGAAAATTAATTTGAAGTTTAATTGAAGTACTTTTAGTGGTAACTTTTATTAGTAAATCTTATTTTTTTATGATTATGATTCATTTATCACAAGGAAAAGTTATTTTTTGTGTAGGAACAATAAAGACTTGGATTCATTAATCAATGTCATAGGATGCACGAGGAAGAATAATATTTTAATGGTCAATTAATTTTTTGTGTAAGAGGAACAATGAAGATATTATATTAGATGAGAGTGAACAAATGTTTTAGTTCCTTACATTTTTTTAATGTTATTAATAGTTTTAATTTTTTCTCTTTTGGAGTGTTGTTAGACATAATATTTTGAAATTTTGAATTTTGATTATAGTAACTACTTGATAGTTATAGTTGATGTAATTGCAATGAAGACTTTTTTTTGTTATAATTGATGATAAGAATTTTAAAATAAAAATAAAAATAAAAATATAGTCGTTATGTAACATATTTGAACTATCCTAACATGCTACATAAGGACTTAACATGTTAAATAGGGATTTGGCTTAATTGTCCAAGTCTGCCCCGTGTTCGTCCATGTCCGTGATGGACGGACTTGGGCAATAGCTAATACGAACATTAGTGAAAACAGACGAACGCATACAACATATATAGAATTGGTGAACGAACATGAATAGGCCTCTGTCTGTGTCCGTATTTGTTTGTGAGCACCCCTAATTTGTAGATTACTGGCCATTGCAAATAGTGACTATATTGAGTAGGGGTACTCAATGTCCATGGTCTGGTTGTCAATCTGCACCCACATCCATTTTTATATAAAGCAGACAAATTTTTATGTCTAGGCAGGACACAAATACAGACCATTGTCCATCCAAATAGGTAGTTGCATCTGTATCCGTGAGTGTCAATGTCTGCCCTCTTTACCCAAATGTGTATTACTATATTAGTTACCTAGAGTTCCTAACCCATTTACTCTTACTTCCTCATACCCATTTAGACTCATTGCCTCAGTCATCACACGATTCACTCTGTAGAAAGCAGAAATCCTATTCACTATTTAGCTTTTGCATTCCCATTCCATCAACTGGTGGCTAACCAATTAAAAAATAAGTTGAATATGGAAACTGCTCAAAAATTGATATGTGCACAATATTGGTTGAGGGCTAAGTTTGAAGGTAACTATTTTGTATGTTTAATTTACTTTAGTTATATATATTTTTAGCTTATAAAAGACATTTAAGTTAAATTATAATTTATTTTGTAGGTTTACTAATAGAGGAATTCGAGGTTGAGCAAATTCTTAATTTAAGCATTTTTTATACAGGCTTAAAAGATGAATGCAAAGTTTAATTGTTAAAGTACTTTTGGTGGTAACTTTTATTGATAAATTCTTATTTTTTTTATAATTATAAATTATTTATTATTATTATTATTGAATTATATAGGTATAATCTATTTTGGTGTAGAAAACACAATGAAGACTATAATCATTAATCATTGTTATGGGATTGCACGAGGAAAAATAATTTTTTCGTAGAGGATTAGTTTTTTACAGCCAACAATAAAGATATTGGATTGCATGAGCGTGAACAAATGCTTCAACTCCTTAACGTGTTTTTGTTTTTTCCCTTTAGAGGAGTGTTTCATTTGATGTCACCTTTTAAGAAACCAAGTTTAGGGTTAGGGGTGTGCAATAAAACACTAATGAGCTGCTACATCATTAGTACTACAATTAGCCACTTTCACAAAAGGTGACATCCCTAAATCCAGTTTCTCAAAAGGTGACATTTAATTAAACACTCCCAAAAACAAACACTAAAACTAACAATAACACTAAAAACTCTCACTCCTCCACACAAAACTAATCTTCCACTAAAAAATTGTTCTTCATGAAATCTCATGACAATGATTAATGAATCAAGTATTCATTGTTGTTCCTACACAAAAAATAAATTATACTCATGTAATTCAATTATAATAATAAATAAATCATAATCATCAAAAAATAATAATTTACCAATAAAAATTACCACTAAAAAAACTTTAACAATTAAATTTCCATCTTCCAAGCCCACGTAAAAAATCTTTAAATCAAGAACTTACTCACCCTCAAATTTCTCTAATAGTAAACCTACAAAATAAATTATAATTTAACATAAATGTCTCTTCTAAGCTCAAAAAGTATATAACTAAAAAAAAATTAAACATACAAAAAAGTTACCTTCAAACTTAGCCCTCATCCAACTTTATACGAACATATTAATTTTTAAACTATCTATGTGCTCATCTTATTTTTTGATTGACTAATAATTGACACCCTAGTAAATGATTAATCGAATGTGATAGTAGATAATGGAATAGCTAAAATGTCTCTTGCAATTTATGATAAGATAGAATACTTTAGTATACACTTTTTTCACCATGTCAAAATATTAAATATATTACTAAATATATCTTTTAGAATAGGCTCTTCTAAATAACTCGTACTTAGCTTTTATTCTTTGGCTCGACTTACTTTTCATTAACTCAGTAAACTTATCTCTTCCAAGTCTCACATCTACCACTAGTAATTGAACTCCTCTCACTACTTGAAAATGGTTGACGATTTAAAATCATACCATTTAACTCACTTGATTCCGACACCCATGATACAAAATCATCATAAAGCCTTCCCAAAACATCACCAACTTTCTTAGTTTTCACTTTTCCTAATGCTTAACCATATAATTTTGAAAAATAAAGTTCAACCATACCAATTTTCATTTTGAGATCTAAATCAGAGCTATTACTAATACAATATAACTATCATCCCAATACTTATCAAATTTATCAATTATTTTGGTAGCCATAAATAAAATAAACTCATTTTTATCAAAGTATCATTCTTTTAATACCACTTTCAGCTCATAAATTCTAAAAAAAACATGTTTGAAATGAGATATTTTGTGTCAGCAAAAACCTTTGTTAATTCATAAAACACCTTCAAGTATTTATTAACGCTTCTAACATTTTTCAACTCTTGTTTTGAAGGCAAAAAGTATATTTATAAATAAGTGAAGTCATATGAGCAACTACATCCTTAAATTCTAAATCAGCCTCAAGCATAACATATGTTGAATTCTATCTTCTAGACATATCAAGAACTAATTATTTTTTTGATACCTTAAATTGTGGCATGCTTATAAAAAAAAATTGTGATCTTTGTAGAGAAGATTTTACATACTTTAAACTCTCACGTACATTGTCCACAATATCATCAATCATATTTAGCTATCTTGCAAAATTAAGTTAAGTATATGTGGACAATAACGTACATGAAGTAGGCTACTATCTAATACAAGGAACTCTTATAAAGGAGATAGTATTTGAACTCATGATCCGCTACATCATTAGCATTACAATTATACAATACAAGAACAAAGATTTTCTTCTCAATATTTCAATTCACACATTTTTTATAAATAATATTAATAATAAACTCACCCGTGTGATAGGACTCAACATTGCAAAAATTAAAAATTCTCTTTTGGAACCTCCAATTTTCATCAATATAATAAGTCATCAAAACAATATATGTAATATTTTTAATAGGGGTCCACACATCACTTATTATACTAATTCGACTATCAAGTTTATCCAAAACATAAAATGTCTCTTTAAATTTACTTTCATAAACTTTTGAGCATTCTCTTACAATGGTCATAGAACTCACGGACTTAAATTGTGGTTGCAAATGCTTTACCCATATGCCAAAACCTTTGTAATTCACGACAAAAAATAGATACTCATGCAAGATGATAGCCTTAGCTAGTTGTCTTCTACTTCTTTATTAGTTAAAATTAAAAGTCTTAATTTAGCATGTTTCATTACTTTTTTTTGTCCCCCAATGCTAAATTTTGTTGGCCCTTAACCCAAGTATTCATTTCTTGTTTATATTTAGAACAATGAAGCTCCAAATATTTTTTTAATGGGTTGGTTCCTTGCCTTTTAGTATCCCCGGGTACCTTCTTAGAACAATCGTTACAAACAACCCACTAATTCTCATCTTTATCTACATATTTCTTAAAATAATCCCACCATTTGGATGTAAATCTTTTATTTTTAAGAGAAATCTTAGCTAATCCATTCGATGTTTTACTTTTCTTTGGAGACATAAAGATTCTAATTGTTTCCAATGTAGTATGAGATGGCCCAATCTCACTTGATGCTACTACATTGGATAATTTTTCTTATACTTAAATAGTAGTTTAATTTGGACTTAAAGACCCCATTTCAGTTTGACTATCAAGAACCATTTTTCTTTTATGACTAGATATAATAATAACTTAGCAAGAAACAACACTCAATCCAGAATAAAACAATCAAACATTATTATTCTTAAAACACAAAAATAACATTAACACCTATAATCCTAATAAACCCAAAAATTAAGGGCCAAGTATACATCCCAAAATCATAATAAAGTATATCTTTCTCTTAAAAATCATACAATCACAGTATAGAATTTAATAACCAATATATGTCATACATTGAAAATCATTAAATTAAATAATAAATTAATAACACAATAATCAATGACCAAGTTACAAAAAAGTTTCATTATAAAGACTAAGCTCCCCCAATGCTACATAGAATTTTTTTAAAAGAATTCTCCCATAGGAAGACATAACAAACAATATCAAGAATCTAAGCTCCTTAAAACGTAAAGGTATCATCAAAAACCAAAGTTACCAAACAAGAACATTCATAAGCAACTAAAAATTTAACGTAAACAAGCAAACCTTAAAAATGCTAAAGACCTCCAACCATATCCATATCAAAACAAATATCAAACAAGCACGGTTATACCAACAAACATTGGCAGCTATAAACCTTAAAAAAAAATTCGAAAAAAACTAACAAAGAATTCCACATTTATTCTATGTATCATAAATAGACAAACAGAAACCACCATTTCTAACTACTGACAATTTTACAATAAACTCAAAGAGCAATGATAGGAAACCATGAGTCAACACACAAAATGATTTCAAACCTTTTTGATAAAAAATGTCTTACACAAAAACTTAAAGAACAGGGGATAAAAAGGGAAGTCATTTGATAGCAACTAAACAAAGTCTCATTCCAAATTACAAAACCCTTGTATTCGCTCCTACAAAATAAAAGTAAGAAATGTCCCTATCTGGCAAGCATATTATAACAAAATTAATAAAGATTCTTACTTTGATCCTGAAGGAAGCGAAGCGAACTCGTGAAGGACTCAAGAACTCGAGACTGGGCCTTCACCGAGCCCCGACTTTGATGCAGCTATTTGGGTCTCTTAGTTTTTTTGCATCGAGTGCTCCAGTACTTATCCGCTTTCTTCGGGAGTTTACTGGCAAGGATGCTAATGCGGGGCAATAGGATCCAAGTTGTTAAACTTGGATACTAGACATTCCAAGCTGTTACACTGATCAATTTTTTGTATGATTAATTAAGACTGAGTAATTGTCATCAACGACGACAAGAAAAAACATAGAACAGAGACTTGGAACAGAGTGAGTTTCTACTTACCATGGCAGCCAAAGGTGAGCCATACATGATCAAACTTAGCCCTGCTAACAAAAATCTAATGACATCCAAGTGCAAACTGCCACGAGAAGACGCGGTAGGCCTCTGTGCAGCAGAGCAGAATCGGGGGCAGTGGCTAGTGGCCTTGCGCGGAGAGGATGGCATGAGCATAGTCTGTGCAGCGGAGAGTCAGAGATGGGGTGCGATTGATAGAGGTGGCCAGCGTCTCGGCTTGGAGGTGTGAGTCCTAGGCCCTGGCTATGGTCTTTTCCTTGAAGAGTCAAAGGCCGGGTAGGAAATCGGAATCAGAGGTACTGACCGGTCGACCGGCGTGGAGGATTGAGGAGAAGGCCGAGAGGCTGGGTAATCTCCTCCTTGTCGTCGCTGCCCGCTAGCCGCCAGTTAATGGAAGGGGAAGGTAGGAGCAAAATGGTGAATAGGGTTTCTGCCTTTGAATCGAGTGATGACTGAGGCAGTGGGGCTAATTGGGTACGCCGTACGTAGGGGTGTTAATGAGCCGAGCTGAGCCGAGTATTAGGCTGTTTCGGCTCGAGCTCGAACTGCTGAAGCTCGGCTCGAGCTTGGCTCGAAGCTCGAATAAACTCGAACTTTTCAGCTCGAGCTTGGCTCGATTTAGAAATCCAAAGCTTGGCTCGAGCTCGAGCTCGAACTTGAATAAGTGAATCATAAGCCTTGGCTCGAACTAAAAAAATAAAATTAATCTATATATAAATATAAAGTATATGAAGTATCACATATACTAATATATTTTTAGTATTAAATATTAATTAATATACTTCAACAAGTATTACGACTACACCGTGAATATTTGATTATAGTCACTATGAAAGAAGAAAACTATGACAAATAAGTTTTAGTTACATATGCTAAAAAAATGCAACATTATTATTTTTCTCTCTTTATGTACATATAATCACTAAAAAAAATGTAAAAAATAAAAAAATTATTTATGCAAGATCGAGATCCAAATGCGCAAGAAGACATAAACTAATCTACCTCCCAAGTTATGTGTGTTCTTATATCGTAATATGATGATGTATGACATCTATACTCACATAGTCGTGAGTGAGCCTTGACTCATATAAACGGGTCTCATATATCAATACGATACATAGTATTAGTATATAAATATGTGATTATATGTTGTTTTATATATTCCATTCGTCTTAGATTAATAACTCAATTAAATTTTTCAAAATGAACTAATCAAATAGAGCTATTAATCTAAGAATAGAGGGAGTATGTTATAAATATGTATTTAAATTAACAATTATGTTTATATAAAATATGCATATATATACATTATTTATGTATAATTTTAAAATTATATTCGAGTTCGAGCTCGAGGTCAAGTCGAGTAGCATCTAGTTCGAGTTTCATTCGAGCCGAGCCGAGTCGAGCAAGGGTCGGCTCAAACTCGGCTTGAACTTATTCGAGCTCGAATCGAGTTTGAGTCGAGCCTGATTCGAGTCGAGTTTAACTCGAGCCGAGCCTAACCGAGCTGAGTTTGCTCACGAGCTAGCTCAGCTCATTTACAGCCCTAGCCGTACGAGGGAGTGAAAGTAGACGGGTCAGGAACTCGGGCCTCAGGGTAACTAAGAGTAATGCTAATATGACGTTGAGAAACGTACGTTAAAAAGTTATTTCATCTTCTTAAAATGGTTGATGAGTGGGACTCATTTCATTGGTCCCACTTATTAACGGTTTTGAGAAGTGAAGTAGCTTTGTAACGTATGTTTCTCAACGTCACTTAAGTATTTTTCAGGTAACTAATGCTCCCTCCGTTTTATATTAATAATTTTATATCTAATTTTTATTAAGATCACTTTTTTACGTGTTTAACACTAACCCATAATCACCAGCCCGCTCAAAAACTTCTACAACAATATCAATCTCAGAAATTTTCACATAAGCTATAACCAGCATATCAGCGATAAGAGTCTTTCTTCTTCCCCTCCCGATGCATCAGTCCTTTTGTTCATCCCATATTCCAGTCCTTTTTTCCTCTCCTACCTCTCTGCTTTGTAAAAATTCCTCTTGAAATTTCTGAGCAGCCTTCACTCTATGGAAAGAGTTCCCCTTTCTGAGCTGTCTTCATCCTCTGAAAAGAGCTAGTCTATCTCCTCCGCTAGCATATGTGGTCTTTGTCTTTTTTCCCACATGTGATTTTCCTTCCCAACCCGTGGAAAGAGCCAATCCATCTCCACCCCTTTCTTCCTATTTGTGGTCTTCATCGTACATCATCGTCCTTGGGGTCCATCCCCTTCGTGACCGCGGCCGGCATATGGAGGATCAGTCACACAACCGTGTATGCAAGCAATCTCAAGCCCTCCTCCTTGTTCCCGTCCGACACATCCACGACTCTATCACTAGTGCCTTGGCCTCCCTCTCCAACTACTGACCTCGCTATCCTCATCTCCGTTCTTGCCACTCCAATCTAATGCAGATCGTTGTCTAGTGATTTATGCACTCTGATTTTACATGCAGTGGATGAATATAAGTAGGTTTTTACGTGAGAAGCATTAGAGACATAGGTAGGTTTAAATTCAGCAAAATAGAGCAATTTATATAGAACATAATTTTTTTTTTCTATTAGAGCTATTAATATAGGACGGAAGGAGTACAATAATACATATTTCGGTGAGCGGCAGACATAGATGTTGTTTGTCCAGGTCCACAACTACTTGTTAGGACAAACAAAAATTATAGTCCATGTTCGTGTTCAACTCAGACATAAAAATTTGTTCGCTCAATATAAATGGACGGGGACACCAACAAACAACGTCTGTTAGTACCCCTACTCAATATACTCACCATTTGAAATGGTCAGTAATCTACAAATAGATAAAGTACTTTAGAAATATCCTACAATTTGCTAAAATTTTCACTGCCCTTGAAAATGAATGAAATTAATAAAATCCCATCGGACAATAATTGTCTTAGCCTTATATCAAAATTTAACGTGTTGTTTGAAATCAATTTTGAAACAAAATTCTCAGCATTAATCTAAATATACATCACAAATCAACATTTGTTATAGTTCATCAGGTTCAAAATAAGATACTCAAACTTTTAATCCCATAGGTCTCAAAATTTAACCAATAAAATTGCAAGAAACTTAGAGGACTATACATCTAGCCTAAACTAGCAAATTATAATAAAAACAACAAAGAAATCAACCTAGAATTGATAGAAATTTAAAATTTTGAGTTTTGGGCACTTAATAAAGCAATTTAGGAAATTCAAGATATCTCGGGAAATCCAACTAATTGACTTCAAATCCTTACAATTTATTTAATAGAAAAATCTAAGAAGTGTTGGAACAAGTGGAATAAAATGAAGCATATACGGAATTTGCTCGAGACACCAGCAATCGATCACCAACTGCATTTGATCAATTGGCATTGAGAAAATTTGCTATTATTATTAAAAAAATCTCAAAAAATTCCAATAATATTCAATGCTCAAAATTTGACTTCAAATGAAGACTATAACCTAAATATCACAAACAAAACTCGATAAAATCAACAACAAAAAATTAAGTTTAGCTCATGGTCTATACTTGGTAAAATCATAATTCAACATTAAATAACGAAAGATTTATGTCCTTTGTTTCCTTAATTTAATTAGTCAACTCAATTGTTGTTGAATTTTATGTTTAGACTTCTCTTAGTGATATTAAAAGCACTTTTATTAATTTTAAAAATGCATCAATTTAGCTCTTGTCTAAAATCAAAACTCTTATTTTCAATTTAATCAAGATGAGACAAAGTTATGTAGACTCTAGCATGAAAGTGGTATTTTTTACTCATTCGCTGGACTATTACATTTCATGCATTTTGACAATTGAATAAGCAACATTGTTTTTTTTATCTTTTATGACCATACCTTTTTCAATTTTGACCTTTTCTTTTGCTCTCAACTTCCAAAAATCTTTCTTTTATGTTAGTTTACTTTTAGGTGTCAAATGGATAGTAGCTATCACTCTAAATGAATTGTCCCAAGTAGGTTGCCTTCTCTATTTCTTTACAAGGATTTTTCCTTATCTTTTTGAACATATTCACGACCTTTGTAAAAATAAAAGATTAAAACAAATTCTTCATTGAAATTTAGCAAGTTCCTCTAATTTTGATATCCTATGAAATATTAAAATCTAAACACTTAAGTCTTCAAGTATTATAGATTTCATACTCACCTCTTCTCTTAGTTAAAGAACAAGAGCACTCATCATGATATTTTTTCAGCCTTTATCATAAATTTTTCTACTATAAAGTATTATGAGCTGAACATTAACACAAAAACTAATGCATCTATTTCAATGTGCACGAAGAAAACTATTTTTTGTGTTTTTAAGGTTTTCCATTTTCTTATTTATTTGTAATCTAACAATAGTAAATAAACAAAACCCAATCAAAACAAAAAAATATCTCATATGATTGAAGGAATTAAATCAAGAACGTCTTGCATATCTCTTTATTTTGTAGAAGAAATTCCCTTTGTATTATTTAAAAATTCAATTCTAAAGCAATATAAAGGTTTTAAGGATAGTGAAAAATTCAGTTTCCTAGCTTGCATCCTAAGATTCTTGAAGTCTTCCCTTTTCATGTAAACACAACTTACTTTTCTTCTTTAAGACTTGTGGAGACTTCTTAGGCATGTGGGTGGGTGTAGTGTGCTTCTTAATCCATAATTATTTGATATTTAGTCCATTGATTTTATAGTTCAAGGGTGTTTTGGTGGATTTATTCAAATTACTTTATTCTTAGCATGTGAAAGATAATCATTATTTAGATGAAATCATAATCTAAAATAAATTTTTTTAAGAATTGAGATTTAATTTAAACAAAAAATAATTTTTTTAAACACAATTGGTTGGGACTGGGTAAATTTGGGTGGGGCCTGAAATGTCTAGTCCATGTCCAGGCTTTGGGTACATGGTCCAAGGTTTAGTTTGGCAATACTCGACCCAAACTGAATTCGGTAGCTACTAGAAGTAGACCCGAGCAACTATTGGAACTATGATGCATGACATAGATAAAATGTCATACTATAATATTAAAATAAAAGAGCAATTTTCCAAAAATAGCCTTTGAAAACACTCTAATACACAAAATGTCAAACATTTTTGTTTATGTAATACAAAAAAAAGGCCTTGTGACATGTGAAGCTCCAAACATGTGGCAGAAATTGTCTAAAATACCTTTTTTCTATTTTCTTCCTTTTAATTTCACCAACCTACTACTTCCCCTTTGCAAGCAGCTTTGGCTTCGACTCTTCCACCTTTGCCATTGGCTCCACCACCTCTCCCATAAACTCCACTCCTCCGCCACTGATTCCATTTCATCCGCTTTCATCTTCACCTCCTCCTCTATCGTTGCCTTTTCCTTCTCCCCTCCTCTGCCACCACCACCTCCTCCTCCTCCCCTCCTCTGCCACCACCACCTCCTCCTCTCCCCATTCCTCCTTTTACTCCTCTTCCTCCTCCCCTCCCCCTCCTCCTTATCCTCCTCTTCCTCCCTTACTCCTCTCCTACTCTCTTTGTCTTCTCTCTCCTCCTCCCCTCTCTCTATCCTCCTCCCCTATTCTTGTAACGACCCTGATTCTTGGAAGTGATTTTATGATTTTAATAATGCTTAGATTTGAGTTTTTATCGAGATGTGTTTAATTAAATATTTGTACTCAATGAGTTTTAGTAATGATGTGTTAGAGCACTGAAAGACGAGCGTAACGAGCCATGAACCGCTCGAATCGGACTGAAAGTTACTGCCACGGGAAGTGTGCCACATGGGCGGGACCCACATGAAAAGTGTGGGATAACCTACCCATGTGTGGTCTTGTTTCGAAGGTCTTGTCGACACGAGTCCATCAGTAACAAGAATGTGTGATTCCAACTTCGAGGTTGGAAGTTATTGCGTTTTGAGGTTGGGATATTATTTAAATAAAATAATATTAATCGGTTATGATCGACGATGCACTGGATAGGATTGACGACGTAGTAGATAGGATCGACGACATAGCGGATAAGATCGGTGACGTATCAGATAGGATTGTCAATCCTATTAGCCACATGTCAGCCTTGTGTCTATTCACTTTTTCTATAAATAGAGTCCAGTTTTCGAGCTCTTTTTTCTCTCCCACATTTCTACATTTTTTCCTATGTTCTTCAAACTTTATTTCTTCGTTTATCACTCATTTTAAGTCCGATTTGATTCATTCTTGAGGCATTCTTACCTAAATCGAGCATTTTTGACATCGTGGAGGGGCTATTTTTTTGGTTGGATACCTCTAAATCCCCAAAAGTAGATGTCCAAGAGCATGGTGTTTGGTGTATCATTTTCGTTCTCGCATGGAAAGCGAGGTAGGGGGTTTTTAACTCTAATTGCATGCTTAGTGTAGTTTTTATGAATGTTTTGGCATGAATACATTTATGAAGCTTGTTTTGGATAAATATATTATGTAGTAAACCAATTCGATATGTGATACATAGTAATTTGGTTATGTTTACTTATTTGATTCGATTTTGTACGTACGAGCCTCTTAGTGTTGTGGTTATGTGCAGTGTTGTGGATTTGATTTCATACGAGCCACTTAATGTTTTGGTTTCGTACAGTGATGTGATTTGATTTTGTACGAGCCACTTAATGTTTTGGTTTCGTACAGTGATGTGATTTGATTTTGTACGAGCCACTTAATGTTTTGGTTTCATACAGTGATGTGATTTGATTTCATATGAGCCACTTAGTGTTTTAGTTTCGTACAGTGATGTGATTTGATTTCGTACGTGTAACACCCCAACCCGAACTGGGGGTCCACAGGGGATAGCCCGCACTCCAAGTTATCCCAAAAATGATTAAAAACAATCTGAAAACCAGGAGCGGCGGACTCTGAGTGCGAGAGTCTTCCCGATACCTCTAAGCGCTATGGAACTTTAGCGCTCCATAGCGCGTAGCCCAGAACAAACCTAATTATATATCTAATTCGGATCAGGCCAACGTTGCCTTGCCGTTGGTTGCCTACGTATGTATCGGATAACATCCACGATGTTACTCCAATACGATCGGATCCGTATGTAGTTCTGCCTATCGGCTACTACATACACAAATCGTACGACAATACTTACGTATACCTAAAAATTTCATCGGAGTTATATGGAAACACATAAAACAACGGCAACACAAATCTCACTCTATCATAGAGAAGAGCACCACACGACCACCATAACATGCCTCGCTCTACCCCAGAGCGGATCCATCACATTCACACGTCTCGCTCCATCACTGAGCTGAGACCACACGCATCATACATCTCGCTCTATCACTGAGCAGAGACTGCACACACACCACATGTCTCGCTCTCCCCCAGAATGAGACGGAACACAGTCATAGGTCTCGCTCTATCATTGAGACGAGACCGAACACACACCACATGTCTCGCTCTACCCCAGAGCGAGACAGCACACATCATATCCATGCATATTAAAACATAACATGTCAATGCATAGCATAACAGAACACACTAATCATAGCATAACACACATCCTAATTAACACATGCAGTTCTATAATTAAAATGGGAGGTTAGAAACGCTTACTCCCCAGATGCCCCACGAGATAGCGGTGTTCAGAGATGTTTGTTCCTTCTGGGCGTCCTCCCCTCCCGATCTGGAGGCTACAGACAGAGCCTCCTCTAGCCTCCGCACGTTCCTCACATTGCACCGCAAGACGACCGACGAACTCTAGACTTTTCCAGAGACGCTTCTCATTTTCTACGCCCGTGGGTGGCAGACAGAACCTCCCCTACTTGGGGATGTTCCTCACCCTTCGTGGTCCTTCGGTAGAGGACATAGCCTCCCCTACTTCGGGCCACCTTTCTCGATGAGCCCGATGACGGAGGACGAAGCCTCCTCTTTCCCTGGGCCACTTCTCTCTCTTCAGGGCACGAAGTTGGTAGACGGAGCCCTCCCTTGCCCCAAACCGATCCTCACCCTTCCAGGTGACGCTTAACACAGTGCGCGCCCATAGTCCAGAGATAGAATCCCCCTTCCCGGATACTTTTTTCTTTTTCTATGTAAATAAGCGATGGACAGAATGTCCCCTTCCCATGGGTGTTTCACACACTGCGTGGCCCTTCTGTGGATGATGGAGCCTCCTCTCCTTCCCATGTCATTTTTCTCTTTCTTGGGGCATGAGGGTGGCGAACAAAGCCTCCTCTTGCCTCGGGTCGTTCCCACTCTAAGGATGGCAACTCAAGGAATGGACCATATCATTATGTAGATCACCATCGAATTAGTTAGGAACGCCTCAAGAACAGAAGAAAACGGACTCAAAACGACTAGGAAAACTCCCTTAGAAGTTGAATGAGATTTCCAATTTATGGAGGAAACATTGTGGGCGTACGATGGAAAAAAGTACATGCGCGTGCGATGTGCTGGCCGTGCACATAATGCGCACAGCCATACACTGTGTGTGTGGGGCCCTGTCCCACACCGCATGGGCACGACGCACGGCTCCCGTGCGTCAAGCGGGAGCCGGCTCAAGGGAAAGGGGCGACGCGCGGGCCTGCTGGCCCCCCGCCATGCGATGCCGTGCCGTGTTCTGGGCGGCGTGGCTGACGCGGCTCCTAGTGTCAGCACTGACGCCAGTTATCTCATCCTCATTTGATTAAAATAATATTTTTCTATATAATTTTAATCCAAAAATACCCCGAAGTCGGAATCGTGCGTTCTTCATATCGATGGACTCTTATTGACGAGCCCATCGAAATGGGTAGGTTATCCCACTCTTTTCAAGTGGGTCCCGCCCATGTGGCATGCTTCTCTAGGTCGTGGCTTTCGCTCCCAGCCTCCGTTTTGCGTGTTCTTCGATTCGTTACACTAATTACTCCAAGCTCTACCCGGCTATGGGGATTTTATCCCTTAAAACCCCCTAACACTTATTCAAAATTATTGAATTACTCCTTACCCTTCGGGTGGGGTGTAACCGAAAAATGGGTCGTTATAGTATGAGCCACCTAGTGTTTTGGTTTCGTACAATGATTTGAATTTCATATGTGCCACTTAGTGTTTTGGTTACGTATAGTGAAGTTAATTGATCTTTGTGTGTACCCCTGAGTGTTTGGTTACGTGCATTAATTTGGATGCCTGCCGAGAAAAATAATTGGCAAGTGACACGCACAAGGTGGAGTATCATGGGAAAACTCCTTCCCTAAGTGACCCTTATTTGCCCCATGAGCGCCGAGGGTAGGCTGTAGGGTATCACAGCTTATGATGTGTTTTGGATTTGAATTTATGGATGTGATTTGATCCAGATTTGAAATTATGGATGTGTTGTGACTTGGTTTTGAGATTGCGGATCTAATTTGATTAGGGATTTGAGCTTGTGAATCTGATGCAGAATTTATCTCGTGGATTTAATATGATTTGGGGATTGAACATGTGGATTTGATTCGGAAGTGAGCTTATGAATTTGACATGTTTTGGGAATTAAGCTTGTGGATTTGATTTGCTTATGAACAAAGTGAATTTTGGGGGATTTATCGAGGATAAAAGAGATGTGAAAAAAGTACAAGAATTGTGTTTTTGAAGGTTTTGGTGTTTAGCATCGTTTTAGATTTTAACAGAACCCACTAAGTATAAATATACTCACCCACCCCTAGATCCTATTGGTGTTTCAGCAAGAACAAAGGTGGAAGCGGAAGGGATTTCCGAATGGTTTTATTTTAATTAATTTGTGTAATTATTTTGTGACCGATGTGCCTAGAGATTTATAAACGCTTTGTAAACTATCAGTTGTACGCACAGTGGTCCCTGGGCATGTGTATTAAATAGATGTAGTTATGGTTGTGCAATAACTTCATTGTGTTTGTTTATGGTTGTCACATTCGGTCATGTGCACGAAATTTACACATGTCAGATGAGGATATTCTAATTAAATCGATGTGGAAAGGGCTGCTGTCACATTTGGTATCGGAGCCCAAGGTTCATTGTTGGTAGAGCTATAGTTGTAATCGGTCACACAAATAATTAGTATTTTGTTTTCTATGATCTGACTGATGTTTTGTTTTCATGACCAACATAAGATTTATGGCTGCTAAGTCAAAGAAGACACGTATCCCTAGCTCATTGTACCACTGACAGCTCGAAAGTTGCCCTTGCCATTGCAAGCAAAGAGATAGAGAGGAGAGACTTCAGAGAGAACTATCATTGTAGAAATGTCAAACTCCTCAAGCGACCCAAAAAATGTTGTTTCACCTGCCTCTTCTGAGAATAGTGAAGTGCATGAAGTGATAACCATTTGTTATTCCCCTATTTCAACGGAGGAGTCCAAGGAGGAGGACCTATCTGAGGAGGAATTACCCGACGAGGACCCGAGATGAGAGGAAGATATAGAGAGCTTTGAGGGAGAAAATACTATGAGGGACTCTGACATGAGAGAGTGTAATCCTAAGAAAGAGAAAAGGGAAGAAGAGTCTCAAAGCAGCAACAAGGGCAAGGGACCGAAGTGGTACATGGAGTGCTCTCATGGGAAATGTGTCTCCTGTGGAAAGAGGGAGCACTACTTCGTTGAATGCTCACAAATGAAGAACGTTCCTTGAGAAGCCCCAAGTCTGCAAGTTGTGTGCAAAGCTTAAAAGTGTATTTCCGTTTTTGAGTTAAACTATATCGTTTAACTTCTTTTGTGATTGTGTGATTGGTGTGTGTTTTAAACATACTACTTCTCATGAGTTAGGTGGTTTACCTTACTTGTGATTTTGTTTTCGGTGTGTGTGTTAAGCACACCACTTGTGAGCTAGGTGTTTTAAATACTCCTCTTCTCGTATGTGCGTCTGAAAATGTTTATAAAGAAAACTTTGTTTGTTTGAAAGTTTCTTGTGAACTTGAGGTTGTTACAATCTATTAGTACCCCTAGAAATGATTTTTGTTAGTAGCCTCAATAGTCTGGGGTCTCAGCCTTGACTCATGAATTAATAGCAGCATAAAACCCATTCAAAAACCTCTTCGATTTGATGATGTAGAGAGTGACTCATCATTTATGAATGCAAGGATTCTAGCCTAAACCTACTACTCTTGCAAAGGTAATGGAACTGTCCTTTTGACGAATCAGGAATACTAAGAGTTCTTAGTGGAATGTAAGGACTGCAGACATAGCAACGAGTTTAAGGAAGAAGAAAGAAAAAGGAAATATGTGTTCGCTAACTAGAGCAGTAATTGAAAAGCTTAGGAGCTCAATGGATCATAGGTACATGTTCAAGGGAAGGATAAATCAGAGAAGCGTTCCAAGTGAAATCGCATTCATCTACCCAAAGTCTGTTACTACTCTATGGGACAGTGCTTTCCTTGCGGCAAAGGGGGACACAAGATTAAGATATGCTCCAAGAAGGTGATAAAGATGGAATAGAAGCCTAAGAATCAAGGGCAAGCCTATGCTTAAAGCTTAAACGTCAATAGGAGTTATGTAAGGTACTTCTGACCTAGGATTGATGCATTTTCTAAGAATGGATTGGTTAGTAGATAATGAAGTCATGGTAGACAATCAAAGGAAAAAGAGTTATCATCCATAAGCTTGGAGAGGAAAACTTTATCTTTTGTGTAATTAAGGAAAGTATAGGGACTTGTATTATGTCTGCCTCTAGGGCTTAGCGATTGATATCAAAGGGATGCCACGCGTATAAATTAGAAAATATTGATGTGATAAGGGTCTTTCACAATGAGCTTTCTGTTGATCTTCCAGGAGTATCACCATGAAGAGAGAGTGACCTACCGAACAACTTCTACAGAAAGAAAGAAAGTGTTGATTTTCAGGTGTTTAATTCTGTTACCTTCAAGAATAAGTATTATTTACCTCGATCGATGATTGGTTGGATTGCGATCATTTTTTGTTAAAGCTATTGTAGTTTATCCTACTAGTCCAGATGAATATCAAAAACACTTACAGACAGTTCTACAAATTCTAAGAGACCATCGGTTATATGCTAAGCTATGTAAGTGTGACTTCTGACTAGAATAGATTATTTTTTGGGGTCACTTTATTTCAAAAGTTGGAATATCAGTTGAACCAACCAAGATCAAAACAGTGAGGATGTGGGATGAGGAATGTGATTATGGATTTCAAGAATTTAAGAAGGAAGCTAACCGTAGTACTGGTCTTAGCCTTACCGTATGGCAGTGGAGGATGTGTCGTATATTGTAATGTTTCTAGAAGTGTCCTTAGATGTGTGCTTATGTAGAATGACAGAGTGATCTTACCTAGAAAAGAAAAGGTGGTAGCCACAACATGGAGTAGCAAGGCCGAAGGAAGAGTTGTTCAAATGCTGGTACAAAAGTGGAATTGATGGAAGAAGTAATAAAATTTTATTATGGGTTGTATTTGAAAAACAAGAGTTCTATTGTGGTCAGCCTGGGAGTGAAAGCAAAATTAGTTGGGAACAATGTGGAGACTAGAAAAAGAAGATGGATATGTGCAGGCCTTGCTAGGAATGCTTGACTTCGACAAAGACTCTGATGGAAGAAGAATAAGATTTTGAAAAAAATCGGTGGATCAGGTAGTGCTCATGTGAAGACAAGATCTGTTATGTGAGGCACATGGATCTCGGTACCCTATCCATTTGGAAGGATTAGGGATGTGTCAAGAACTGAAAAGGAATCTGTAGTGGAATGGGACAAGAAGGGGCATAAGAGAGTATGTCTCTAAGTGTTTAACTTGCCAACAAATTAAAACTGAACTTTGAAAACCCTTTGGTACTTCACAGTCAATTGAAATCCTTGAATGGAGATAGGATCATATTTCGAGGATTTTGCTTCAAAGCTATTTAGATCATTGTAAGGTCATGAAGCTATTTGGAAAATAGTGGAAGGAAATGGTGAGTTGACACAGAGTGTTGTTGTCGATTTTATAAGATTGTGACAAGAAGATTCACTTCTCAATTTTGACAAGGACTTCAGGAAAACTTAGGTAGTAACCTAAGTTGTAGTATAGCTTTCCACTTGTAGCGGATGAGCACTATGAGAGGAACATTCGGACGTTGGAAGATAGGTTAAGGGTTTGTGCCTAGATGGGAGAAGTAATAAGTGAATGAAGTTTGGACATAAGAGTTTTATTGATAATAGACTTGTGTTTAGATAAATTGCCTGTTGATTTTGGATTTTGGAGTCATGTAATATTAAAGTATGATTTGCTATTCATAGTTGCGAACCCCAATTATTATGACCTAGATAATTAATCGAATAATTTGTTTTGGATTAAAAAATAATTTATTCAGAATTTACCATTCGTGCTATTAAAAAGGGTTTTAAAAATCAAGGTCATGACAGCTGATATCGAAGACATTTTTTTAACTACAAGTCTAAAATCATGTGAAAGGTTTTGGTTTGGTGGAGGATGATTTGTTTTAGGATTGGAAACACTCTTACGTAAGCATGTAGTAGGGTTGTGGAACGGCTGAGGAGAAACCCTGGTTCTGTAAAGTCAGAGTTATGCAGAAGAAGTTGGTGCAAGAGTGAGTTTAAGGTGAAAAGCTAGAAAGGAGGAGTTGAAGTTCACTTTAAGAGTTAAGTTTATTTTGAAATCGGTTTGGCCGCACAGCTAGTAGTGTTTTTGACATGGTTCGCAGGTTCAAGTTTAAGGAGTGTGTAAGAAAGCCTTCAAATGAATTGGATTAAGTTGTGGTTGTGCTAGAATTAGAACTATTGTGTGAAGATAAATTAACAAAAAATTTGGCTCATAAGGAATAGAGTTGGAACAAAAATTCTTTAGCCGAACAGATATTCCATTGGTGAAAGTGTTATGGCAGCACCACTTCGCTAAGGAAGCAATGTGGGATTTAGAAAGTGAAAAAATGAAAGGTTTATAGGAAGTATTCTTTTGGTAAAAGAAAGGTTAAATTTTGAGGACAAAATTTTCTTTAAGGGGGGTAGATTGTAACAACCCTGATTTTAAGATGTGATTTTATGATTTTAATAATGCTTAGATTCGAGTTTTTATCGAGTTGTGTTTAATTAAATATTATTACTCGATGAGTTTTAGTAATGATGTGTTAGAGCGCTGAAAGACGAGCGTAACGGGCCTTGAACCGCTCGAATCGGACACCGTGGTCGAAAGTTACGAGCACGAGAAGTGTGCAACATGGGCGGGACCCACATAAAAAGTATAGGATAACCTACCCATGTGTGGTCTTGTTTCGAAGGGCTTGTCGACACGAGTCCATCGGTAACAAGAACGTGTGATTCCAACTTCGAGGTTGGAAGTTATCGCGTTTTGAGGTTGGGATATTATTTAAATAAAATAATATCAATCGGATAGGATCGACGATGCAGTGGATAGGATTGATGATGTAGTCGATAGGATCGACAACGTAGCGGATAAGATCGGTAACGTATCGGATAGGATTGACACGTGTTAATCCTATCTGCCACATGTCAGCCTCACGTCTATCTACTTTTTCTATAAATAGCGTCCAGTCATCGAGTTCTTCTTTCTCTCTCACGTTTCTACATTTTCTCCTACGTTCTTCAAACTTCATTTCTTCATTTCTCACTAATTTTAAGTCCAATTCTAGTTGGAGACCTCTAAATCCCCAAAAGTAGATATCCAAGTGCATGGTGTTCGGTGTATCATTTTCGTTCTCACACGGAAAGTGAGGTAGGGGGTTTTAAACTCTAATTGTATGCTTAGTGTAATTTTATGAATATTTTAGCATGACTACATTTACAAGGCTTGTTTTGGATAAATATATTATGTAGTAAGCCGATTCGGTATGTGATACATAATGATTTGGTTACGTTTACTTATTTGATTCGACTTTGTACGTACGAGCTTCTTAGTGTTGTGGTTATGTGCGGTGTTGTGGATTTGATTTCGTACGAGCCACTTAGTGTTTTCGTTTCATACAGTGATTTAAATTTTGTACGTTCCACTTAGTGTTTTGGTTACGTACAATGAAGTGAATTTATTTTTGTGCGTACCCCTAAGTGTTTGGTTGCCTGCATTGATCTGGATACTAGCCGAGAAAAATAATCGGCAAGTGGCGCGCATAGGGCAGAGTATCATGGGAAAACTCCTTCCCTAAGTGGCCCTCGTTTGCCCCATGAGCGCCGAGGGTAGGCCGTAGGGTATCATTGCTTGTGATGTGTTTTGGATTTGAATTTATGGATGTTATTTGATCTAGATTTGAAACTATGGATGTGTTGTGACTTGGTTTTGAGATCGCGGATCTAATTTGATTAGGGATTTGAGCTTGTGGATCTGATGCAGAATTTATCTCGTGGATTTAATATGATTTGGGGATTGAACGTGTGAATTTGATTCGGAAGTGAGCTTATGAATTTGACGTGTTTTGGGAATTAAGCTTGTGGATTTGATTTGCTTCTGAACAAAGTGAATTTTGGGGCATTTACCGAGGATAAAAGACATGTGAAAAAAGTACAAGAATTGTGTTTTTTTAAGGTTTTCGTGTTTAGCATCGTTTTAGATTTTAACAGAACCTACTGAGTATAAATATACTCACCCACCCCCAAATCCTGTAGGTGTTTCAGCAAGGACAGAGGTGGAAGCAAAAGGGATTTCCGAATGGTTTTATTTTAATTATTTTGTGTAATTATTTTTGTGACCAACGTGTAACGGTACGATGTTCCTAAAGATTTATAAACGCTTTGTAAATTATCGGCTCTACGCATAGTGGTCCTTGGGCATGTGTATTAAATAGATGTAGTTTGGCTGTGCAATAACTCCATTAATGTTTGTTTACGATCGATTTTGTGATCGTTGTGCATGACGGCCGTCACGTTCGGTCACATTAGCGAAATTTACACGTATCAGACGAGGATATTGTAATTAAATCTATGTGGAAAGGACTGCCGTCACAAGTCTTCCTCAATCACCTACTCTTCCTTCTTCTCAATATCTGAAAAGACCAATCACAAACTAGATAGTGGAGCTATTAAGAACTTATTTTCTTTACAAAGTCAAAATTTAAAAAATGAAGTCATAAACATGTTAAACTACTCCAAACTAAGAGAGGGTTTTATTTTTACTTGATTCTGAATTTTTTTTTAACACTAACCCAAGCCTCGTGCTAGTGGTAGACATTTGACAATTGACAAGTAGATTTATTGTAGTAAAGAGAACATAAGATATTATTTATGTGGGAAAAGTTTTTAATTCTCCACACTCATCATGAGCCTAGCATAAGGAATGCCTATGAACCATCCATCCATGAGATCAACAGTGGAAACTCTAGTGTAAATTAGTGTCAGTGCTATTAATGCTAATGTGTGCCAGCATATACACCATCAATATGAAATATGGATGGTTTGCATGTGTTCCTTTTGCTGGGTTCAATTTGAGTGTGGAGCCTTAAAAACTCTTCCTTCTAAGTGGCAACATCTCCCTCAGTATTTATAATATACTATTTTAATAAACTAAATAGATAAAATAAAAAATAAGTAAATTTTAAACACTTGAATGTCGACTGTTGACTGTCTCGAATCAATAAAAAGTTGTCAGTGTCAGAGAAGGAGGTTGTCAGCATCAAAGAAGAAGGTAGACTCTGGCACTAGATGATATGATAGTCAACAGTAGGGACAATTGACAATCAAGACAATAGACAGTCAATACAAACAACAATCACCAGTCGCGTGTTTAAAATATTCTTTATTTGTCACTAAGATATTTCATTGTAAATATTGAGGGAGATGTTGTCTCTTAGAATATTGTCTTACTGCAATAAATCTACTTGTCAACTACCGACTCTCTACTGTTGACTGCCCAATGTCGACTGCCAAGTGCCGACTGTCGACTATCAACTGTCAATACAAGGTTCGGGTTAGTGTTAAAAAAAGCTCAAAATTAATTAAAAATAAAACCTACTCTTGTTTTGAGTAGGTTAACATGTTTATTGCGGATGGAGGTGGAAGAGGAGGTGGAGGCAAAGGAGGGGAGGAGGAGAAGGGGATGGTTGATGAGGAGGTGAAGATGAAGGTGGATGAAGCGGAGGCGGTGGAGGAGGTGCAACCGGTGATAGAGCTAGCGGAGTCAAAGCCAGAGCTATTGGCAAAGGGAAGCAGTGGGTTGGTGAAGTTAAAAGGAAAAAAATTAGACAATTCCTTCCACATGTATGGAGGTTCACATGTGTATAGGGCCATTTTTTGTATTATACAAAAATGCATGTCATTTTGCGGATTTCAATGTATTTGATGGTCATTCTGATGAATTGCTCAAAAGAAAAGCAACTACAACAATCAATATACAATAGAGTAGCACAGAAAAAACTTGGGATGTTCTCTTTGCCAACAAAAATATAGCTTTCCAGTAGAATTGGGACCAACCAAATTATCATTTGAACATTAACAATTAAATACTTTATAGGAAAATTTTTATTTTAATTTTTCCATTGAAACGCAAAAATTAAATA
The DNA here is from genome assembly GCA_035235625.1 of Saururus chinensis. Classification (NCBI taxonomy): domain Eukaryota; kingdom Viridiplantae; phylum Streptophyta; class Magnoliopsida; order Piperales; family Saururaceae; genus Saururus; species Saururus chinensis. The sequence continues at coordinate 6,882,252 of CP141142.1, forward strand.
TTTATTAATTAGGGGATCCAATTCCTTCATAGAAGATTTACAATTAGGATGTCTTTTACATGTAAGGATCACAAGCCTATGATTTTATATCCATAATAGCATTAATCACTAATGTACTGATACTTTATTGGAAAAATCTTGTACTATTTATTCCACTGGGACAAAGAGAGTTCCAGTTCATTCATACAAGATCCACAATTAAGCCTGTGATTTTATATCTATTAGGCATTAATTTATTTCAACTAATATTTCATTTAAAACATCCACTTCTACAAGATATGATACAACTGAACCATATAGTTACTACATCACAATCAGGTCATGCATTTGAAGATAAAAATGAAAACGGAATATCAACCAAGCACTTAACATATAACTAACATCACATTAGGTTGGCCAAATACCTCCACATTGCAGCAACCGCATGATTCATCACTTAAGCCTCATTCTTGTCCTACCATGATAAATCCAAAATTATTTGCTAAAATAAAAATCCTATTCAATCATAGAAGCCTCTACGAAGAACACTTAAAAGACCTGGCTGACCTAATTATTTAAATGGAATCCACCAATTCTATCAAATAAATGATGAATATTAATAAAAAGCTGATATTCCTACTCCATTGTTGTACACCAAAAATCTACTCCATCTTTTGATTAGACTAAAAAAGGTAGGTGTCACCTGACAATAAGGAGGATTCTCTCAATCCAATCAGAGATTGGAGTAGAGGTTGGTGTAGAAAAATGGAGTAGGAATATCTTTTTCCCTATTTAATAGTGGTCTTACAAGCCTAAACACTTCATCCTGATTTGTTACCCTGGGTTTGATATCAATGGACATGTGAAAGGGCAAAACATAAGAATTGTTGGATCCAATTCCCAAGTTTCTCTCACCATTTTTGGGTGATGTGACAATCTCCCATTGTTGGTCATTTAGCTTGGTCATAAAAACTGGCCAAGGAAAGACAAGTCCATAAGAGAATCTCTCTCTCCATACCAAGATCACTAGGAAGGCCATACCTTAATAAACGAATCAGCAATATCAACACCAGATTCCTCTTTTTTTTTTTGCTGTTAAATTTGCTTAATCAATCTGAGAAAATTATTCCATTTCATCTCTGTGAATTGAAATCAGTGATCCAAAGAAATCTATAGAATTTTTTACCATGTGCCAAGCTGGTATACACACTATGCAGAAACCTGGAAAAGACAAGAGATGGAAGAAAACAAAGATCGAATCTCATGCTGTAATCAAGTCCAACGGCAAAGCTGCTTCTGGTACTTGCGTTTGTTCACATTCTTCTTTATGCTATCTGCTCACACCGTCTCCGGATGGCCCATGTCATCTCACGCTCAAATTTTTCTTGCCCTTGGATACTGCTGCTGCTGAAGAAACATGAACTCAGAAGATTACATGGTACAATGGAAAGGAAGTAGAACGACTCATAGTATGAGCATCACATCAGTTCAAGCCAATCTTTTCAAACTTCCTCTTGCAACTGCTGCTCCAGTTTGGGATCAGTGCCAATGTCCAGATCTTCAAGCTTCTCATCTGTGAAGGACACAAATTGAGGAAATTGCCAATATTGAGGAGCTTAAGGGATGTCAACAAGATGTTGTGTCGAGCAAGGCAGCACCTCTCAACTTCTTCCTCATCCTCTCCTTCACACCCCACCCTCATTTCTCTGTTTAAACCACCGCACATCTCTATGCAGTTGTAGGGTTTTATGATATCTGCTCCCCTTTGATTATACCTGACAAAGTGGTCTGAGTGAACATTTTTGTGTCATATGTTGGGATTTCTGCACTCACCATATGAAGGCAGAATTGCTCATCTGTCAGCTGTTGAATGCAAGCCTGCATAATCCAATGACGTGGAAATTATTTAGTTCAATGGTGAAATTGGACATACCTGTATTTAGGATTGACTGTAACTGCTCATTATACGTTTTTATGCGCAAGTGGATGAGCCTTCTTTACCTTTGCAACCTCCCAGACTTAAGAACACTAAGACAGATCCACTAGCCAGAGTTGAGGCTCTTCAAATTGAATTCATGCATTCATCTGATGGCTTGAACATTCAAACAAGATCTTGTGGTCTCCCAGTATCTGCATCAATTGCAGGTTGCCCATCTAAAATGAAACAAGCTGCAATCAGATATGGACTAAACTATATATGTTCGGGCACTAGCTGCAGAACGAGAACAAACTGGTCAATCACATTGGAACAACCAGATGGGCATGCCAGTTGTTTTTCTGCACAAAATAGTATTTCTGAGTTAACTTTTTGAACCAGAAAAAGGTGCAGGAAAAGTTGCATCCAGTTCAAAACATCCATGAAATTGAACGCGACTTATTTGCACATAACTCAATAATGGCTAGACATGGCAAGGGACAATCGATGCATGATTTTCTCAATGAAAAAGTAAAAAAAAAAAAAAAAGTTCTCTTCTTCTTCGTCAAAACTGTGTTTATATTCTCAAAGAGCACTAATACTTGAGACAACTCACAGTTGCCTGACTTAATTCTAGGAAATAATAGCAAAATCACAAAAAACAGGTTAAGGAAGTAGAATAATTAAAATAAATAAAGAGTTTATAAAGAAAAGAGGAATGGCACACAGAACCATTTGTTTCCTGTAGAGTTTAGCATTTTCCCCAAATTGCTATTACTTTAATAAAACATTCTTTCCAAGTTTCTCCTACAATTTACATATATAAGGTACCTGTTATGAGGCTGGACAAAATTGGCCCAAAAATGGCTATCTTTTACTTTGTACAAGAAAGTTGAAAGAATGCTTCAACATGACAATATAACAGCAAATAAACAGGTTACAACTGCTACATATCTGTCCTAAACAAAACAAGGATAATAGACTACAATGAGAATGTTGAAATTCTTTTCGCTCAATAGTACAGATGGGAACACCCACGATTTTTGAAGGTCATTTTGAAACAATTCAATCTCTTTTCCATTGTCAAATGTTACATATAAAAGACTATAAAAGTAGACATGCTTACACTATTGCTTCTACATTACACTGCAGCCACGTAAAATGCTTAGTACCCGCTATTGCAGGAAGCAAAATGAGAGCAGAATCAAAATTACTCGATTTCCATTATCATGTGTTATAATTTGTATTTCTCTTTTTGTCCAGAAAAAAATCATGGGCTTTGTAGTTACAAAAAGCCAATTGTAGAATTACAATATCTCCTCCACAAAACCTACCAAGGCTCAGAAAAAAAAAATGGCAATTAGCTTCACATCAACAAACAAAACAAGCAATTTTGTTTTCTATCTATCAACTCGACAATCTATATAACATGGACAAAAACAATAGTAAGTGACCATACAAATAAACAACAGTACATTTATAAGAAGAGTAAAAAGGAAACTTGAAAGAAAGAATGTACTTTTTCTCCTTGTCCTTCATGTGTGTGAGCTTCACATTGAAATTGCCCTGCATCTTCACCAGACTGCTTAAAGAAAGAAACATGGACTCAGAATTTTACGGGCATATATCTTTTAAATTATTTGAATGAGACATCTCTTTTTTAATTCATCAAAGTATTGGCAGTGATCTGAGTGAACATTTTTGTGTCATATGTTAGGGTTGCTACACTCACATATGATGGCACAGTTGCTCGTCTCTCAGCTGTTGCACGCAGGCCTGCATAATCCAATGAGGGGGACATTATTTTGTTCAATGGCGAAATCGGACATTAGGATTGACTGTAATGTCTAATAATACAATTTGATGCCCAAGTGGATGAACGGTCCTTACCTTTGCAACCTCCCAGATTTAAGAACACAAAAACAGATCCACTAGCTAAAGTTGAGGCTCTTCAAATTGAATTCCTGCATTCATCAGCTGGCTTGAACATTCAAACAAGATACTGTGGTCTCCCAGGTTCTGCATCAATTGTAGCTTGCCTGTCAAAAATGAAACAAACTGCAATCAACTATGGACAATAGTATCTATATATGTTCTGGCACTAGCTGCAGAACAAGAACAAGCCCATCAATCAAATTGGGACTAGTGCAACCATACATTCATTCTTCGAAAGGAACTCAAATTCTATAATTGACAGTAAACACTATTGCCAATAAAGTAGACTATAAAGGGATCAATTTTCGAGACTAGATATAGTTATGTATTTTGAACATCTGGGTCCAGTTAATGCAGGATGTCATGATTTTCCACTTATGAAGCTTGTAAAATTCTTGGTTCAACATACCAGATTACTAGAAACATACTAGTTACATATAATAATAAGAGAGAAAAAGACTGCCAACTGGCCATCCACATGGAGCTCCAATTTTATACACCAGACTACTGTTTTTTACAGCATATTAGAAGTAACTATACTCGAATTAGATAAGTAAACCATACTGATTATGTAGCAACTTGCTTGACTTGGGAGTGACAATAGAGGGTAGCCAACCTAATCTCCATGACATATGTTGACAAAAAATAACTTCAACGCAATTTTGGTTATTGAAATCATTATTCACAAGGCAAACATCCATTGAATCATATGCATTAGTCAAATTGAAAAACAGGTTTTTACTTTCATAAGTTATTGAAGTGTACACAAACACTATTATACAATGACCTTTTTTACTTCTTAAGTAGAAATACACTAGTCACAATTGTGCATAGCAAACATTTTGTGTGAAGAGTAAATTCCTCAAGAAATTAAAATAAATTCCTCGTTCAAAAGTAAATTACTATAAGCACAGCCAGCTGGCATGCCATTTAACTGTTTGAACGAGAAAGAAGTTTTGAAAAAGTTTTATTCAGTTAAAAAATTCCATGAAATTTAACACGAAATTACTTAAAGGTAATGTATCTGATTTGCACTTGAACTCAATATTAAAAATTAAAAAAGAACATAAGTTTTCTTCTTCTCCTTCAAAATTGTGTTTATTTTCTTAAAGAGCACTAATTAAAAGAAAGAAAGAGTTGAAAAAGAAAAGATGAATGACAAGCAGAACCAGTTGTTCCCTGTTTAGTTCAACATTTTCCCCAAATTGCTATTATTTTAATATAACATCCTTTCCAAGTTCCTCCTATAATTTACATATATAAGGTGCTTGTTATGAGGCTAGACAAATTGGGCCCGAAAATGGCTATCATACACTTTATACAATAAAGTTGAAAGAATTTTTAAGAACACAAAGTAACAGCAAATAAAAGGTTTACTAGAGAAAGCAAGGATAGTAGACTACAATGAGAACGTATAAATTCTTTTCACTCATTCAATATTATAGATGAGACCACCCAAGAATTTTGAAGTTCAAGTTGAAACAATTCAATAGCTTTTCCATTGTCACATGTTAGATATCAAAGAGTGGAAAAATAGACATGTTTATACTATTGCTTCTACATTATGCTGCAGCCATCTAATTAAGTAGCCACTATCGCAGAAAATCAACCAGGGATCAAATGAAAAAAAAAATGTTGGCAATTAGCTTGAAATTGATGAACAAAACAAGCAATTTTGTGTTTCTTTCTATCAACCCGACAATCTATCTAACATGGACAAAAACGATAGGAGAAGACAATACAAATAAACGAGATTGCATCTATAAGAAGTGTAAAAAAAAATTGGGAATAAGAATGTACTTTTTCTCCTTGTCCTTCAGGTCAGTGAACCTCACATTGAAATGGCCCTGCACCCGATCCAGCTGCTTCAAGAAAGAAACATGGACTGATCAGAATTCAACGGGCACATACCTTTTAAATTATTTGTCATACAAAAGGAAAAGATGTAGATGGACTCTGTACCTGTGTTGTTTATATTGGGAGCACGGAATGAGATGAAGCCCAGCTCTTTCTAGTACAACCGGTAATCGTGGGATGAAGCCGAATCGTACCTGTAACGCATCATATGAAGCCAATGCAGAGAGGTGAGGCTGTCACATGAGATCGAGCCAATCTCTTTTATCTTCATCTCGCAGCTGCTGCTCTAGTTTGGGGCAGTTCTCTATATCCAGAAGTATAAGGTTGGGAGGTAATCGATCGTCTGGCCGGGCCTCTAGTTTTGGGCAATCACTTATACTCAGCTCTGTAAGCATGGGTGGAAGCCCCTCCTCCGGGAAGGACGCAAGTTGTGGACAATAGCGAACATCGAGGTGTGTAAGGGTAGCGAGGTTGTGCAACGCCTCCGGGAAGGACACCAGTTGTGGACAACTCCAAACAGAGAGTTGTTTGAGGTTTTGCAACGCCTTAGGAAGGGAAATGACGTTTGAAGAGCATCCGTTTACACGGAGAAATCGAAGAGCTGTTGGAAAACCATCCTGTGGAAGCTGTGGAAAATCCAAAACTCCCAAAGTATGTATGGATGTGAGGTTGGGCGGCAGCAGACAAGGAATGGGCAAAGAGTTGCCATTCGCAGAAAGTGACGGAACTACTACACCCGCTTCTAGTTGAGACCAACAATGGTAGTCAATTTGTAGATTCACCAGGGACGTTAAGTGGGAGAGCCCATGGGGAAGGGAAAGACTTGGGCAATTATGAATACATAGAAGCTCTACTTGGGGGAGGTCCATCGGAGACGAGAAATTGGAGTTAGAATCTTGGAGAGACGAAAGCAGAGACAATTTGGTTAACTCTTGGCAATAACCTAGATATAATTGCTTTAGCTTCGGCGCCGCCATAAAAACATTCCTCAACTTGGAGCACCACTGTATGTTTAGCATATTCAATAATGGAAGCTCAACGTCCGCCATTACGGTGATCCTACGTAACTCGATCATTTCGAAACGGTCGAGACAGGAAAACGTGAGTGTTGACATCCACTTTGGAAATGTGTCCCCACTGTAGTTGATGAAAGACAAAGAATGAAGGGTGGTTGGATGAGGCTCAAGAGCCTCTAGTACCTTTACCTCCGCTTCATCGTCACGCGCCACCACGTGGAAGCTCCACTCAAATGTTAGGGATTTTATGTTCTTCTTGCTCTTTAGATTGGCCATTACTGCCTCTTCCACACTATCCACATTCTCCAAACAACAGATGACAAATTTGTCTGCGAGGTTCTTCGTGTCTTTGAGTTCCCCGATTCCCCGTCCACTCTCTTTGCCAACAGGGTACCTGTCCAAAGTTTGTAGACTAGTCAACTTAACCGACTCTGGAAGATTTGATATTTGAGTGTCTTGGATGCATAGGTTCCGCAATTTTCGGAGTTCCCCGATATCTCGTGGTAAGTTGCGAAGACGGTAGCAATAGCTAAGGTCCAACTCATTTAAGTTGGACAATTTGCATATCGAGTTTGGAAGATGTAAAATGTTTGTCCTTCCGAGGTTTAGATGTCGCAGGTTTATGAGGCTTCCAATATCTTCGGGAATGTTTTCAAGCTTCCTACAACCGTCCAAGATTAGATATTGCAAATTATAGAGTTCACATAGTGCATCCGGCAGAATCTTAATACTCTTATTCCCAGAGAGATTGAGGTACCTCAGATGCTTCAAACTGCCAATGGATCTTGGTACCTTTGATATATGAGCCCGTCTCAAGTTAACTACACGCAATAATCTCCACTCTGAAAGTCTATCCAACAAGTCCTGACAGCGGCAGCGGCGAGATTCAAGGAATAAAAACGTGCGCAAGCCTTTGGCTTTTGAAAGTAACCCAAAGTCCACTTTTTGCTTAAAACTGCCATCAATAGAAGCATGTCGTGCTCTCGCAAAAGACTTGCATAATTTACTATCATTCTCCGGTCGACAATAAAATTGTCCCAATAAAGTGCAAGCTAGATTGCTTAAAAGGTCGTGAATCCTGTTATCATTTTGAATAAGGCATCTCTTTTTTAATTCATCAAAGTATTGGCTCCCAATGTCCTCCAACAACCTGCCTTGTTTAGCCTCTACAAAGCCTTCTCCAATCCACATTGAAACTAAATCCTTCTCATGAAACCGATAATCAGAAGGGAAAAGAGAAAAGTATTCAAAGCAACGCTTTAAAGGGGAAGGTAAATAATGATAACTCAATCTCAAGGCAGAGAAGATTTGATCCTCGTCATTTTCTGAATGCCAAAGTTTATTATTCAACACAGCTTCCCAGCTTTCTTGCCTAGCACCTCGTAGCATTGCCCCTAATACTTTGATTGCCAGAGGGACTCCTTTGCACTTTTTGACAATTTCCTTTCCCAATTCAATCAAGTTCTCATCTATATTTGTATCTGCATCCACTGCTCCGAAAGCTTTATTTTGAAACAAAGCCCAACAATGATCATGATCGAGTTCTTTTATCTCGTAGGTTGTCCTGCTATTCATAGCTTCTGCAACTTTGTGGCTCCGAGTAGTGACGAGAATCATGCTCCCTTTTTTACAATGATTTAATGGAGCTTTCATGAGATCCCATTCTTTCGATGTCCATATATCATCCAATACTAGTAAAAACCGCTTACCTTTCACCATGTTTTCTAGGCGGCCTTGTAAAGCAGCTAATGACATGTTTGGACAACTATCTCTAGTAGAGTACTCTATGAGTTCCTTGGTCACCTTGGCAACGTCGAAAACATCAGACACACAAGCCCAACTTTGCAGGTCAAACTGTTTCTTAACATTTTCATCTTTGAATACAAGTTGGGCAAGGGTAGTCTTTCCTAGCCCTCCCATACCCACAATGGAGACCACAGAATAATTCTTTTGATCATCTCGGGGGAAAAGCAACTCTATAACCTTGTCTTTATCTGTCCCTCGACCATAAACCTCAGACTCATCTATAGAGGGACTGGTTTCAGGGCTAAGTCTAGTTTGACGAGACCCAATTGAATTTCTTCTGAACCCAAAAGCATTTCCTTCTTTTACAGCCTCATCTAGCCTCTCCAAAACCTTATTAATATCTCTTTTGAGAGCTATATTGAACTGTACTTCATTAGCACCCTGAGATGCCCACGATGTTGCTTTATCTAAAGCTGCGGATACAGAGCCACATACCTGATCGATTTTTCTTTTTTTTGTTGGTAAAGCACATACCTGATCTTGGCTTTTGGCTGCTTGATCCAACTCCAACCGACGGGTTTTCATCTCATCAACGATGTCATCCATGTCATAGGCCAGCTCCCTGAGAACGTCCAGCCAGTGACTCACATCTGGCTCAGTGAATCTCCTCGTCTCGGCATCGTCCAGCACCGTTTGGACTGTTAACAACTTTCCTTTCAGTTTGTCCAGCTCTGAATTGATATCCCCAAGAACTCCGGGGAGGAGGATCGAACTCAGCTCCTGAAACAAAGTACCGAAGAAGCTACTGAGGGCTGCTCCTCCTATCAGCTCAAGCGCCATGCCTTTCTCTTCTTCTCCAAGAGAGTTGAAGGTAAAACGGTAGGAGGGATGGAGTTGAAGCGTTGCCTTCGGCTACCAGCCGTTCTTAAATCCATTTGACTGGGACTCAGCTATTAGAAATTAGGAAGATAACTTACGAATATTATGGGCCTTAGGATATAAATTCAACAACTCATAGAGCTCGGGGTCACATTCAATGGCTCATAGAGCTCGGGGGTTACAGGGCTCGTATAAACGGGTATATATATTTCTTAGATGGCCTATTTTTGTAGGCCATATTAAATAGGGGTAGGAGACAACGAGAGATGCCTACCAAATTATATAAAAAAATATTAATATATTTTAGGCTAATTTTGATTAATTGGATTCACTCATCAAAATTGGTCAACGTTTCAACCCTAAATTAATAGCTTAAATTTAATGTAATTTAAATAAATAATTCTACATATTGAAATAACCTTAAATTTATAACCTCACATCTTTAAATAAGATCTTTAAATCTAAATTTGTTCTCCACTTATTGTATATCTCTAAAGACTCAAATTAGAAAATATAATCTTAATTGTTAATTTAATTGTGAGATTGATGTATCATGATAAAAGAAGCCTATATATCTAAATAGGCCAAAAAAATTATAGCCTCCTATTTTTTATGATATTTTTTTTATTTTTTTAGTCTTATGTTCAACAAATATTAGTAAGATCTATATTTTAAAAATTAAACTGATAAACTATTTTATTAAGTTATATTATATCTATCTATCTATATATATATATATATAGTCTAGGCTTTATGAGGCCATCGGATCAAAATCCAACAATATTAGGAGGTAGAAATCAATCATCCAAGCTCATGCACGACTGCGTGAACTCAGGCTCATATAAATAACTCTCTTTCTCTAATTAAGACACTTATTTAAAGACAGATAGAGTTGATATTATAAAAGAGAGAAAAGTCACATCTCTTGCTTCAACTTGTATAGTTGTATTTCAGAAGCCGACGACAGTATTAATATTTTAATTAATGTCTTAATTGTACCACATGCTGCCCACCTAACGAGCTTCAACCAGTAAGGTTTATTAATGGCGCTTACTATATACCTAGAAAAGATGCTCATACCACCAGCCTCTATTAGTCTAATGAACCTATAATTGCCATCCAAGCCGGTCTAAGTAGAATCCAACCTAAAGCCCAATTAGATAATACGTGTTTTGGTAAGGAAATAGGCTAGAAATTTCTTCAATGGGGTTTTGACATTAACTACAATTTTTTTGTTAATTTGTTATTAACTCTAAAATTTATATTGAGATAAAAATACCCCTAGCCACCTTTTTTATCATCTTCCATTCTCATTCCGCCCTCCTTATTTTCATCTCTATTCACCTCACCTCGCGCCACCGATCACCGCCCCTCCCTTATAGTCACCATCCCTTCTCCCTCTCACCGGCCTAGTAAACACATACAAGATGCCCCTCCTCTGTCTCGGCCCCCATTCTCCCTCTCTCTCATTGGTACAACCTACTCCCCGGCTGCCAGAAGCCTTGCCCAACCCCTGTCTTCAGCTCCTGATCCCATGCCAAAGCCAAAAATTAACCAAAAGCCACCCTCTCGCCGGAAACTTAGGAGCCTCAGCGCTTCGGGTAATTTTCAAAGGGATCGAGCCTGCCTGGGAACTGGGAAGAGAAGCAGGCCTACCACTCCACTCCTCTGCTAGAAGTTCGATGAAGATGCTGACTTGTGCTCCGTCGACCCACCAAAAAAGCCTCCGGCCAAATCTAGCGCCAGGGGTAGCAGGAAACTAAGTTGTGATGGAAAATAAATATTTACTCTTTTCATTATGTACAAAGAGAGTAAATTACTTTTTATGTTATATAAAAAGAGAGTAAATATTTACTATTAAGTAAATATATATTTATTATCAACGGAGTACCCTCTGCCCACGGCCAAACCCAACATGTAAGGCAATATGATCATTGGCTTCGGGGGCGGTGACAGTACAAGAGTGGTCATCTTTTCTATCATGGGTAGTAGGTTCGTCGGCTCCGGAGATTTCAAGTCCAGTTCAACAATCAAAGGCGGGGGAGCCAGCTGTTCAGCAACCTTTGTTGCAAACTAAGGTGTCTCCACTAGAATCGGTGGCACTGGCATTAGCGGAGCTTCGTCCGCAGCTGGTGGAGGAGGCGAATCTTTAGGAAGGTAGCAACCTCGTCTTCTTGGATGTAGCGAAAGTCATTGAGGACCTTGGTGGAGGAGAATGGTGAAGATAAGATAGAGGAGGTTGGGCAAACAAAAGAAGGTTGAAGGAAGAAGAATTAGTATGGAACAAGAAAGAAGAAGAAAGGAAAATGAAAAGAAAAGAAAAGAATGGTAAATTTATAAAAAATATTAGAAAATTTTTTGCATAGCGTCATTAGTTTCATATTAATTTCGTATAACTTAAAGAGGTAAGTTTTTAATTAAATAACTTTTATAATAAAATTCATATTTTCAAATAAAGACAGATACGTAAGTTATTTTTTGTTAATACCTAAACTACCCTTCTCCTTTTAATTGACTCCTCTATTTTTCTACATTTCTTGTGGAAAACGGGAAACGCTGCTGCTCTTGTCAGAATAGGGAAGTGCCGCTCCTCTTCGATATTTTGGGTGGCCGAAGAGAGGCAGGACTCAGGTTATATGTATGTGACGGTTCCAGCTCTCCATCTTCGATTCAAGTGCATCCGACTGCAGCATTTGTGAATCTAACTGCTCGGTTCCTGTGAATGGTAATCACCTCCTCCTCGCTCCCTTTTCCACGCTCTGTTCCTTATCATCTCTCTCTCTCTCTCTCTCTCCCCCTATCTTTTTCCTTATTAGTGATATGTTAAAATTATAGTTCTTTCAGCTGAGATCCATGTCAATATTGGCTTGTCCAGCACTTCAAGAGTAATCCGACTATGTTTAGTTCAAGTAAATCTTTCTAGTGTAATAAAGCTCTAAAATCTTGGGATTAACTTATTTTGTTTGGCCTCGGACATGTTTTTTTAACTGTTGTTTTCTACTTTTTGATTGACTATTTTACTACTGTTTGATCTCAACTTTCATAGATATCATTTTTTGCATCTAAATGTTCCAGTAATCAGATTTTAAATGTGTTATAATGAAGAGTATTTCTGTTACCTCTGGTTTTTTTGTAATTGGGTTAACAATGGGTGTCCAAGTTTTAAGTGCCACCTAGAACTCTAAATTTTTGGCTGGAAAATAATTATGTATATGACTAGTGCATGTTTGATCTTGCTGCCTTCTTTTGGTTATATTCAACTTCTTATATAAAAATAAATTTCTTCCTCGATATTTACATGGTTATTAAACTGCCAAGAAAAGAAAGCCTATATCATGTCCCTCTTCTGCTATTGTAAAGTTGGAAATTTTGCCCATGCTTTCTGAATAGCCATTGCTTATACATAATTAAAATACAACATTTTACTGACACAATTGTATCAGTGACATGCAAAGGTCTAATCGTAACATAAGACTCTTTTAATTACTTATTATACAGGTTTGTATCATAATTAATGAGTTTGATAGCTCTTCCCGAATAAGAACAAAAAGTCATTCAGATGCCTTGCACTTTTTCTCTCATTGAGGCCATGCATGCATATTGATTCATTGAAGACAACGAAAAGCAATGTGAGAACATCCTACTTCTAAATGTTGTATATAAGATGATGACTAATTAGCAAAATGAGCCATTTTTCCATCTCTCTTTATGGGAGACCACAAGACTAGATGGACTCACAAATGATTTTAATTTAAAAGATGGCAGAGATGATTTCTAAGTCATTTGTGAAATGTTATAATTTTTGAGTCTCCTAATTTATGGTCAATAAGTTATAATTTTTGAAATGTTGTGTACTAGTTTCTTTTTTTTATTTGTAATGATGTATGATGGATCATGCCACTATTGTAATAAATGTTACATGAGTTGTTATCCTAGAGTCTGTTGTTTTCTACAAATGTTGAAACATATTAATATCCTTGATCTTAATGTTTTTGGTACTAAATTAGGAGTTTGGACCTAGAGATTTTTATCTAGAAAGTAAATTTCATTGTAATTGTGAGTTTTTAAATTGTATTCTTTTTTTTGTAGGCCAATGGATTATTTCCTTCTTTTCTGTTGCAATTATGACAAGCATAATGTTGCCATATGACTTCTACATTCTTCCAGCTATAAGGACTTCATTCAATTGATTTGCAATAGATGGAAATAATTTAATATTGATTATTTTACTTTATCTTTCTCCTTTCTTGATCATTCGGATTATATGATTGAGAAGGATGATGATTTGCAAAATTGATTCTTGTTTGCTTCTGAATTGGGCAAAAAAAAAGTTTGTCTATTATTAATACTTCAAAGATTCTTCTTCACCATAGTGAGAGCAGTGTGCAGGGTGTTAATTTGTTATCTACTAGTATGCAAAGTAGTAATGATACAATATTTTTTGAGTCGATTATTGATGAAGAGCGTAATATGATTTCTATTACTTCCACAAATAAAAGTAAATCAGTATTGACTGAGAAGTGGTGTGAAGAAATTAAATATGTTGGACAAAAGCTTGAAAGAGGTGTTCAAGAATTTAGGCATTCTCTATATCATTATGTTGTTGAAGTTGGTTTTAAATTTAAGTATGTCTATAATGGGCCTAATAGGGTTACAACTAAATGCAAATATAAGGACATCAATGGTTGTAAGTGGTATGTTTATGCTACAAAAGATTCTGTAAATGACATTTTCTACATACTTATTTTAAACAATGGTCACACTTGTGGTATGATTATGCGTAACAAGAAGAATTCGAGAATGTCTGTGGATGTTGTGTTTAAGGAATTATTGGATCAAGTTAAAAGTAACCAACCCTCTTATTCGTTTGATTAATGTGGTAAAGTATTTTAACACAAATTATGGAATTGATATTTCTTATCAACTCACAATTAGGAGTGTTTAGAAAGCTCGAAGTGAATAATTTAGAGATAGTTCTAAGTCTTATGAACAACTTTCTTTATATGTTGAGTTAGCAATGAAGAGTAATCCTGGTAGTCACATGTCATTGGAGGTTGATAATGAAAGTAATCATTTTAAAAGGGTTTTCATTTCATTCTATGCATGTATATGTGGGTTTCAATATTGTTGTCCTATTTTGTATTTAGATGGAACTCATTTGAAAAGTCATTATAAAAAAATAATGTTAGCAGCTACTGGAAAAAATGGGAACCAAGGTAAAATAAATGCAATTTTTTCAGCTATACTATATGTTAGTTTAATTTTTAATTATATTTTTATTAGTTTTGTAGTTTGTTGGAATTGTAGCATGCCTTGTTTATGTAAAATTAAACCTACTTAGTGATATTTTATGATAGTAGATTTGATGTGCAATGGAAAGGACTTGTTCTTGCTTTTGTTGCATTATTGTTGTTTTAATAGTCTCAGTTTCTTTTTATTTTAAGTATATTTCCTCTTGCTTTTGCTATTGTTGATGCTGAGAATGAGGATAATTGGGAATGGTTTTTATTTCAATTGAAGTTAATTTTGGATCCTACATGTGAGTTTACAACTATATCAGATCATAACAATGACCTTATTTCTGCCTTACCCAGGGTTTTCCCTTATTTTCATCATTCATTTTGTTTATATCATCTAAAGAACAATTTGAAAGACAAGCTGAAAGGACGACCAAAGAAATTTCGTGAGAAGATGGTAAAATTATTCAAGGATTGTGCATATGCTGCAAAACCATCACGCTTCAATAGGTTGTTGGATAATTTGAAAAAAGAGGGTGGACAACAAGTTAAAGATTTCTTGGATGTTTTGCCAAACGAAAATTAGACAAATGCTTATTTTAAAGGTAAACACTATGGTGAGATGTTTTCCAATGTTGCAGAGAACTTTAATGGATGGATTGAAAAAGAAAGGCACCTTCCTATTACTCAAATGATCGATGAAATAAGGGGGAAAATGATGAACATGATGCATGATTGTAGGATGGAAGCAAGGAGATGGAATGGTTTTCTTCGTCTAGAAATTGAGAAAAAGTTGAATGAAGATATAAAGTATGGCTCAGTTTGGAAAATATCATGTTGTAGTGAAGATGTTTATGAGGCAATGTCTCCTTATCCTTCTTTAGTTTTTATTAACAACCATTCTTGCTCTTGTTATCAATGGCAGATAAATGGTTTCCCTTGTGTACATGCTTTAGCAACATTGATGAAGAGAGGTAAGGATATTCATTCTTATTTTAAAAAATATTTCACAAAAGAGTGGTTTCAAAAGTCTTACATGATGACAATCAACTATGTTCCTGCCATTGAAAGTGAGGTGTAAACTACTAATGAAGTTTCTCTATTACCTCCACTATCTAAGAGACCACCTGGAAGGCCAAAGAAACAACGAATACATTCTCGTGGAGAGCATATACCTAGGAAGATGACATGTGGAAGATGTGGAAAAGTTGGTCGTCATAACAAGAAAAGTTGTAAAGAACCAATTTAAATACATTGATTCAATTTTTAATTGAATTTTATGTTGACATGCAGTTCAAACTGATTACTGATTATCAACACATACATAGCTTTTATATTATTTCTTTTGATTAATAATGAATTCTATAAAAAATTATTTATATAATTTACTATATCAAGTGCAGAATTTTGAAATTTTAGAAGTGCTGTTTAAAAATCATTTTTCAGCCATAACACTTTCATGCTATCCAATGAAAACACGCTATTAAATATTTAAAATTATATAACATTTAATGTGGTTCATGTTTTACACCTTTATCATATTTTAGACAATAGAATTGAATCAAAGTTTTCAAATTTTGCTCTTTAATGATTTTTTTTGACTTTTTCCACAACATCACTATCATGTTGTTTTAAGAAAATACATTATTAAATGTTTAAAATTTTATAAAATTTAATGTGGTTCATGCCTTGCACTTTTATGATAATTTAGATAATATAATTCAATTATAGTTTTCAAATTTCTTGTTTGTATGATTTTTTTCCCTTTTTCCACCACAGCACTATCATGCTATCCCATGAAAACACGTTATTAAATATTTTAAATTTTAATGTGGTTAATGCCTTACTATTTTTACACCTTTGCATCATATTTCATCTTCACCTTTAATTCTAGAAACTGGATCATATATATAGTAGTTAACAAAAATATCTATGGGACAGGATATACTCATGTAACCTGGGTGATAATTAGGCATTTTTGCTTATGTGTTCATGTTGCACATGAAGATGAGCACCTGCTTTTGTGAATTGATGAAGATGGAGAACGTATTATGGCAACTGTCTTTCTAATACTATATATTAACAAAATGACCCTTGGATAACTCTTATAAGAACCCTTAACCTCAGTAGGTACTAGTAGTACAAAAAGATTGTGCTAGTGCTGCCATGGTGATTACTAGTAGTTGCAGCTCCTTGATCTTTACCCTTTTCCATCTCTTGATCCAATGCTTAAAGAGAGCAAAAATTGCAGATTTCTTGGTGAAGCTAGAAGTTCTAGCAACAATTCTTTTTTATTTTTGACTGCTCTCTCATGAACCTTCTTAATGGTCTGAACTAAGGATGCATAATCTGTTAAACTATTTTTCATCCATCCTCAATGGTTATAGTCTTTCTTTCTTCCTTCTTTTATTAATACAACAATTTCACAGTCTCTCTTTCTCTCTCAAAAGAAAAAAAGAAGTATAGAGCCAAGTTGAGAAGAAGCAGTTGTGAATACTACATAAAAAATTGAGAAATAAAGAGCACATCAGCATTTTAAAGAGCACATCAGCATTTGTACAGGAAAGGATCAACTGCCTTTGGCAAGTTGTCATGGAGAATTAGAACAATTGGAAGACATAAAAGCCACATGATTATTTGTGTAACATTTGTTTTGATTAGTTTATTGTAAAGATGAATCAAGAAGCAGGGAAATCTCTCATTTGTAATATGGTTGAGGCCTGAGGGACATCTTTCCAATGGTAAGAGAACCAGCACCCTGTTGTATGGGCAGCTCCTGAATAACAACGACTAGAGCTGCTACAAGCACTACAAGAACGTGCCACTGCTACAATGATCTACAACAAACTAACAAATAGCATTAGGCCTAAGAAAAATCACCATCATGCTACCTATTTAAAATGGTAAACAATTTCTATGCCACCAATTGCTATGTGGTAAGCCATTTTCCTCTAGAAAGTATTTATTTTGTTCACCTTAACACTTCTTTATAAGTAAACTACCTTTGCTGTTGTATTAGAGATGTAATCAGAAGATCCTGAAGGAAATATTGCCCACCTCAAAACTCTTCCATTTTCCTCGCTTGTAAAATTCAGTAAATGAACCTGGAGACATCTATCAACTTGTAAGAGCAAATACACAACTGACACCAAAAGTTTGCTTAAAGTATTTGCCAAGGAACGAGGTGTCAGAAAATCACAAAGTGCTTAGGAACTTCAGGTTTCTAATAAAATCTAGAGAAGAGCTGCTCCCATTTGTAACGTCACTAATTCTCCTGCAATATCAATAATGAAAATTAATACATATAGTGAAAGATATAAGAAAATATGTAAAGCAGCATAGTAAAGACTCACACTTACAAATCAGTCAATGAGGTGATATTAGAAATGACTTCAGGTATTGGACCCTGAAAGGAGTTACCCTCAAACCTCCTGCATTAGATTTGCCCACAAAAAAAAAGAAACCAAAGTAAGACTAAAATTTCATCTTAAGAGAAATATAAACTACTTTTAGCTATAGTGATATCTTTAGATTGGAATTTGATTTTAGCGTGGCTTAAGTAGACCTGCTTAGCATTGACCATCTTTCACTAGGATGGATGAGATGCAATTGTGTCTCACCAACCGGATTAGTCTTAGATTTTTTATTGTTGAATTCTCAAATTTTAAACTTACAAATTTGGGTATTGTTGTGGAATATTTTCCACTTCTGTAAAAGATGATTGCAGCTCTTGGGATGAAAATTGTCCTTTTAATGCTTCAAGCTCATACGATTTGATGTGTTTCATCTGAACAAACATAATCATTTTTAAAATAAGTAGATAAACAATGCTAGCTTTGTCATACTTTAATATAAATAATACTTACAAAAGTCGACGCATCTGCTACAAAGGTATCATACATTCCATGTTTTGGCCTCATAGAGTTGTAATGTCTCCATTGGCCTTCATGGGTATCATAAACAAGCAAATGTAAATGACCCATGCATGAACCATCCTTCTTATGTATATTTGAACATATAGGAAACATATGATACTGTGCAAGTTGGTTGAAAGATTTTAAAAAAATAATAAAATTAATTATAAAATTATTATCAACTACTGACATGAATTTTTAGAAGCACATGTTCATGCTACTTAAGAGTATAATGAATATTTATTAACTTACAGAAACAATTTTAAACAGCATGATCATTCAAATCAATAACACCTTCCAAAAAATAAAAAAATTAAATTAAATAAATAAATACTTACAAAACATAATGAGCTATAGAAGACATATTCGTCAATCGATTCTTCTATTTCCTTTTTTCTCCTTAATATTTCAGTAAAAGAATTAATAACCTGTCATTTATTTTCCAAAATTTTAATTAGTCATAACTTTTACTATAAATATAAATAAAAGAAATTAATTTTCAACTTATGTTACTGCCAATTTCATGATCATCTACAAATTGATGAATGTCACCTAAAGTGACATGTACTCCTTTGTCACAACTCCAAATGATTGATCTACAATTCATTGAAAAAGACTAGTAACACAATTAAATTCATAATCATTGATCTTAAAACTTAAGTGCACTATTGATTTACTCATGATGTGTCTCCAATTTTATTCATTTCATCAATTTTTATTTTTTCTTCCATTTTTACATACTTCCAGACCTTTCCTTTAGATCCCTTCTTATTTTGCCCTGCTGATTGATCTTTATCCATCTTTCTCCTTTTAGCTATCTTTGGGTAAACATGGGCTGTGTCTTCTTTTGATTCTTTGTTTGACCTCCCTGTCCTATTCTTTACCCTATCAACCACTGAGCTTGGTGTTATATGTGGTTCAACTGGTTAAGGTCTAGAAGTTGGCCGTTTTTGTGGGGTTGGCCTTTTACTTCCTAGCTGTTGCTCCTCATAAATATTTGTAAAGGCAATGAAATCTATAGAAGCTTGTAGTATATCTATCTTTTCTTCATACTTCTTGTTTTCTTCTGTCTTTATTGCCAATTGTCTCTAAAGCAATTCTTTTTCTTCTTTTTCCATTACCATTTGATTGAATACATCTTTAATTTTTCTTTGATACCTTGTTTCTCTTTCTTCCATTTTCTTCATCTTCATTTTCAAATGATATACTTCAATTTCAAGTTTTTTTTACTTCTTCTGCTAATTGTTTTTCAGCAGCCAATTTGTCCTTCTCATAAGCCAATTTTCCCTTGTCAATGAACAACTTTTCATTGTCCTCCTCTACAAAAGCAATTTCAGCCATGTTGCGATATTGATCATTGCTTTTCAAATCATCTTCCATTTTTTTCAAATTTTCTTTCAATCTTTTAATTTCGACTTCAGCTTCTTTTCTTGCTTCTTCACTTTTCTTCTTCTAAGAAGCAAGTTGTTCCTTTTCTTCCTCAAGAATTAATATTTTTGCTCTACTAGTTTCCAGTTCTTGCTTAAGTTTCTTTTTCTCTTCATTCAAAATATTTATCTCAACCATATTTTCGTATTCAATAGGAGCAGTGTCTGCAAAAAAATAAACAAACTTTAGAAGAAATATAAGACATATAATACAATGTATTTCTGTAAATAAGATATAACTAGATGGTCCTTTTATATGCTTATAACACAGAAAATCAACAAACTAAATACATCATTTAAATAAAGAAAGAAATATAAAAATCAGGTAAAAATTATAAGATTGAAATTAGAGACAACACAATAATGTTGCCAATAATTTGAAACAATGTGTCGAAATTATATGATCCATGCTGCCCTTTGAAATCCACTAGTAAATTCATGGCAACATGATCATGCTGCCCTTTTTTCAAATACAATTAATTATTATCTCAACCTGCTATCAATTGTCCCTTTACAAACTAACGTAAAAAACACAAACACTAAGAACAATTAACACAATAGCTTTAATCTAGTTCCTGTAAACACTAATAGTACAATGCAAAAAGAAAAAAGAAAAATACGATAAAAAACTGGAACTACTAAACTAGAACCATAAAGTCAAGTCAATCTAGTAGCAATCCTAAGCTCTGATTGATTTGTATTCAATGAAACTTTAAAATTGTGCAAAAATTTGCATTACATATAAAAAAAAACTAGAAAAATGTAGATGAAGCCAGTAGAACAAAACCCAAATTTTAAATAAAAACTAGACCTTACATCACCGGCTTGTTGACCTGAGCCATGGATATCCTCAACTCACAAAAACATCAACTCAAAAGTTTAGTTCTTTGAAATATATCTTTTCTTCTAAGTGTTATAATTATTAATAGAGGTTGTCTAGTCAGTGCTGTGCTGCAGCTTGAGCCCTAACTAGTCCTTTAGTTGTCAGTGCTCAAGCTACAGCGCTGGCTAGATTTCCCATTATCAATATTTGGTCAAATTTTATCTTAATAAGACCAACATTGTAATGAATTTGCTGCTCATTCTAATTTAACTATGTAGTTGTATCTCCTTTTTTGAAGATCTTTGAGGACCTTTAAGTTTACATTATATCAAACTTTCCTCTATCAGTGTCTTTTCTTGAGCAGAAACGATTGCTATGTGTGTGGGTGTGGGTGTTTAACCACACCCAAACATAAATTAGGAATCACTTAAGACACTAATGACTCAAAGTCAAACAAGCAAGCTCAAATAATCCAAACCTAATACCCAAACATAAAACAACTCCAATATAGCCAAACATCAACATAGAACTAAAATCCGTCAAATAAAAGCTAAAATTAGTAGCTCAGTATAAGCTCCCAACTAACAACCATCTCGAATGCCAAAAGAAATAAACAATATTGAACAAGAAATTGGAGCTTTCACCATAATTTCACACTGAAAAACAAGCACTCACAATACCTGAGAGCAATAAATAAATAAAACTTCTTAATAAGAGAAACATTACCTATGTTTTGAAGCCATTCAATTTGGGGAACTTCATCTTTTATTGAAACTTCATCTTCACTATGTTCTATATTTACAAAAGAAATTTCATCCTCTTGAACTACTTCTGAATCTTCTTCTTCTCCGTCTTCTTCTCTTCTTAGAGAATCAAAAGAAGAATCATCTTCTTCTATTCCTACTACTGAATAATTATCTGGCTCTCCTTCTTCCTCTTCTTCAATTCATATAGAATAGGAAGATGAATCTTCTGGGAGTCTTTCTTCTTCTTCCTCTTCTTCAATTCCCACAGAATAAGAAGATGAATCATTTGGTTGTCTTTCTTCTTCTTCCTCGTATTGAGAAAAAAATTGAATTAAGGTCAGTTTTTTGTAACCAACCATTCAACACCTACATTTAAAAATAATATGTTATATTATTAATCCATAAATATTATCATCTAAAATTTTTTATTCAATATCATGTCAATATTTTTTACCTCATGATCTTCTATGCTTTGAATATTAATTCTTCCAAGTTTTCTGTTCATATTTGAAAGTCTCCAGTTAACTATTCGGGGTACACAATCATCTTCTTGCACCTCATCTTCTAGGACTGATTTATCCTTTTCTTGAATGAGCATTGTATGCTCACAAAACCAATACTGCAAAAATATGTTATCATTGTTAGTTTCTCATACAAATAATAATACATAAATAAATATTTTAAATAATCAATTTTTCTTAGCATTAAAGCTATTTGACATCCTCCAATGTTTTGTTTGGCTTCAAATTTTGTTGCAATGGAAGAAATCAATTTTTTGGCAATAATTGTTGGCCATTTGTAATTAGCCCTAACTTCTATATCTTCAATAGCTCTTATATATGACCAATTAACTTGAGTTCCTCTTGTAGGAAAAAAAACTTTAACTAATATATACAAACATAGAAGCCGAACTAAATCCTCCTTTTCTTGTTGACTTAATCTAAGCACCTACTATTTTTACTGTGAGAGAATCATTTCATATATGTCTTCTGGGAAAACCCTCTGTACAAATGGTGTGTTGGGTTTTCCTTTACTATCTATATGGAAAAGCTTTCCCCTTCCCATTGGAATTCCGAATATAATAGACACATCATCTTCTGTGAATTCAACCAATCTTCTTCCTATTTTAAATTTTCTTGTTGTAGGCTGAAATGTGTCTATTATTTTCTCCAAAATCTGATCTGATTTTTTACAATCACTACTTGTAATTTTTCCATGTAAGAAAGCTCTAATGATTCCCCAAAAGGGAGTTCTTCTTAATATCTCTATTCTATCGTTATCAAGGCAACCAGTAGTTTCTTCTAAAACTGTGCACAATGCTCGTAGGTTACTTTTAAACTGCACCATGACTGTAATGAAAGACACAATTTAATATAAATATATAAGTAAAACAGTAGAAAAGAAATAAACATGCTGCCCATTTTTTAAATCAACTGTAAAATGGAGAGCAGCATGATCATGCTACCACTTTAAAGTCTATTAGAAATTTCAGGGCAGCATGAACATGCTGCCCATTTTTTAAATCAACTCGAAAATGAAGATTAGCATAATCATGCCGCCCCTTTGAAATCTATTCAAAATTTCAAGGCAACATGAACATGCTACCCCTTTGAAGTCTATTAGAAATTTCAGGGCAACATGAACATGTTGTCCATTTTTTAAATCAACTGGAAAATGGAGATCAGCATGATCATGCCGCCCCTTTGAAATCTATTAGAAATTTTAGGGCAACATGCTACCCCTTTGAAGTCTATTAGAAATTTCAGGGCAGCATGAACATGTTGCACCTTTTTTCTACGATCAAAAAGAAAAACAAAGACAATTTAGATAATACAATTTAAGTAACTATTCTAAAAAGCTATTACGTAAAAAAAACTAACTTGAAACCAAAATTTTAGATAAAAACTAGACCTTACAAAATTTTATGGACAGACCACGTAAAAAAGTCAACTAGCTGCATATTCAACTCATGCATTCTCCTATCACAGTAAAAGAGTAAACACTCACAGTAAGCACTGTGTTCCATGCAGAACAAGGTCAAGCGATTAAAAAACATTAGAGCTTAAGCAACAATCACTATCTACCAAAAATGGTGCAAATAAAACAAGTCAATCACAGTAGGACGAAAATAAGTGAAGTGAAGCACGGGAAAAAAAATGTGAAACGAGTCAAGATTGTCGAAAACCAGAAAGCCCTTTGCAGACATGATAGAAAAAGTTTGAGAGGAATCTCGATAAAGTTGGACCAAAAAGTTGTGGACAGAAGAAGAATAGAAAATTTTTAAAATCGATTTAAAGCAAACATTAACCTAAAATGGAAGAAAAGTGAAAAAAATGTGTTATATACTTGAAATAATAGTTTGAAGATGAAATTTGTCGGAGGACTTAAGAGAAAGTCGCCGAAGGACTGAAGACAGAGTCGCCTTAGGACTGAAGAGAGAGTCGCTAGAGGATCGTTAAAGAACAGACAATATAATCGCTGGAGAATGGAAGAAATTGCCGGAAGACTGAGGAGTAAATCGCCGGAGGACAAAGAAGATGATCGCCGGAGAACAGAGAAGACGATCGCTGGAGAATGGAGGATGAAATCGCCAGAAGATGGTGGAGAAAATTGCCGGAGCAAATCGCCCACACTAGGAGAAAATTTCGGGAGATCTGATTTGAAATCGATGGATGAGTACAACAAAGAGGATTTGCAAGGGTGGGTATTTTCATCTATTTACACAACCACCACCATTAATAATATTTTATGTTAGGTAAATTTATTAATGGAGGTTTTTGTAATTAATAAATTTTCTTTGTCTCAGTGTGTTTATGCCCCAAAATATTAATCATGTGACCTAGATGGCAGGCGGCAACTTTTTTAGGACCCAAGCGTTAGATCAAGTCTGGTGACAAGACCAGAGCCCAGTTTGTTCTTCTTGAATATGTCTCCGTGACTTGGTCTCTACAACACGGGTTGTTTTCTACTAGGATAAGAGCAGGTAATTATGCATTTAGATAAGCAAGTGGCTTATTTCTCTCCTTATTCTTATTTCCCTTGATGAGATGCTAAAAATGAAGTTGGCTTTTACATCAGAACACTTCGTTATGGACTGTTATCAATTGATCTAATTAAAAAAAATTGTCATAATCACCTCTAAGAAATTTAGATGGCAACGACTTCAAAAGGCAAAAGATAATAGCCTATGCTTGTAGATATTTTGTCAGGAAGTGGTCACCTGTAAATTGGTAAAAGAGTAGATCTTGGATATGTCTTCAGGCTCTCATGCCATAGGTGGAATAAGGACGGTTCCGAAACAATATTAATCTCAGGTATCAATCTATAATTAATAAACTTTTATTAGTTAATTTCATACATTAGAAAGTAGATTTTCTAAATCATATGGCAGTAGCTATAGATCATGGAAGTATAATAAAAAATATTTAAGAAGTGAATGGAAGGATTTAATAAACGTTAGTTAGGTTAGGGAAATGCTTAGAGGTGGCTGCAGCATCGGAATCAATTGTTATGGCATGGAACTGTGTTTGGTTTTGATTATGATCCTATATTGTGAATTGACATTAATCTGAGTTGTGTTGTGCTACTTATGGACCAAGGGGTGGAAAGCCAATTGAGTCGTCCGCATCCATGTCCCACATCCGATTGACTGTGACAGAATTACATAAAGTATATATGGGAGAGCTTCATCTAAGTTGAGTTTAGGTTCGTAAACATCGTTGTGCTTTCTAGCCGGCTTAGGTGGGGTGCAGGAAGAGTTTTTTATGTTTCTCTATGAGAATGAGCCTAACATAAAGTATATATGGGAGAGCTTCATCTATGAGATTGACCGTGCATATGTTAGTACATGTTTACCATTATTATTTACGCTAATGTGTACTAGTGTGTAAGCCGTCAATCTCAAATATTAAAGGTTCTCATAGAGTATGAAAAACTCTTCCCATGAGTGAGATAATATATGTTGGTACAATTCTTATAATCATATATACATGTAATTTATAGTTATTATAATCCTAAAAGCATATAGCTATAGCATGCAAGTGAGACCTTTATTTGATACATATTTTATTTTATTATATATTATATTTTACTTTTTATCTTTTTTTTTAATTTATATGCATTATATATATACATTCTTGCTAGTAAGTAATTAACCAAATATATCACGTCAAATCTGCCTACTTAGGGTCCATTTGAAGTAGGATTTCTTTTTCAAATAGTTCTAAGGCTCCTCCCTCAATTGTTCTAATTAAATTGTTTTATTACGACAATAGAATGTTGGGGCTTTTATATCTACTCTTCATGGCTCCCTGCAATGGTTACAAGGAGAAGACCAATTACAAAATGTTATAGAGTCACTTAAATAATTAACTTGTGAATGGATATGAGAGACCTATAATAGCAAAAGGAAAGGTGAAAGTCAGTCAATTTATTTATCTATTTTTTATAAAGTTACGAACAACCCACCTAATTGTTATAAAAAGAAACACATAATTTTTTCCTTCCCGAGCCTAAGAACTCTAAAATCAAGCTCTGCATCATTTTCCCCACTCACTATGTTGGAGGCCGCTCCACCACTCATTTTGAGGTGGGAAGTGATTTTTATGCTTTATTTTGACAATGAGCCAAACATAAAAAAAGTACATGGAATATTTATTTTTAAGATTGATGGAGCACGCACTACTGTACAATAACATAAGTGGTACTTACGTTAATGTAAGCTAATGTGTGTATCATCGATATTTAAAATGAACGCTTTATATATATTTCTTATGCTTGTGAACGGGACTATAAAAAACACTGCCTTCCCATATGACATGTGACACCACATGATAAGCTGCCCAATCCCACTACTAAACATAATTAGATTCAGACAGGCATTTATCTACTTGGAAGTCTCATTCCAAATGTTCTAGTGTATCCTTGAATCAAGGGCTAACATAGTCGGAAGCTCCTTTGCTTACATCGATTGGGATATGCAAAGGAGAAACTAGGCTTAATGAGTATACAAAAGACTCTTCCCATGGGGCATAAGATCCCTCAATTTTAGGCTTAGGCTTAATGAGTATACAAAAGATGGGTCTTTGGTCTTCCCATGGGGCATAAGCTCCCTCAATTTGAAGAGTCCCGACACAACGGAGAATGCAGTCTCCCAACAAAAGACTCTTTAACAATAGACACATACTTCTTGCTAATACGTAAAAAAAAAAAAGCCACGAACACATACTGTTGGGGATAGCGATTGGGAACCTATACTGTTATATATTGCATACCGTTCTTTCACCTCTAGGTAAGCAGATATAGTAAGATGACTTTAGCGATCGTATATGAGATTGAGGGGAACCCATCTTTTGGCCCAATCCAGGACACCAGTAGAAAATGTTTTAGAAAACACAGGCATAAGAGGAGAAAGAGGAAATTTTGGGTGCTAATTTAAAGGACTCATTTGATAATCTATAAGGAGAAAGTATGCCTGCATGACACATGTGCCACAATGGCCCGGACAAAGGGTCGCCGTCCCACGAGGGTGAGACACCTCCAGAAACCCGTACTCAATAAAAGATAAAAGTCCAAATTCGTGTGTAAACGATAAGAGTAAATGAAAGTTGCACTGCATTTTATCTTCAGATGGGTGCTGAAAAGTCTAGTCACGAAAGTCTTTATGGAAAATGAATTTTAATCTCTTCTTCGTAGTCAAGCCGGCAAACAAGACGAAGAACAGGAAAAGAGACTAGTTACCATCTTTTCCAAAGTTCAAACAACAAATATAAAAATAAGCTCAGAGAAGATGGGACCATTAGAGCCTCTCGTTAGTAGCTGTCCAATAGAATTCTTCCAAACTTGTGCTAGAACAATGTACTCCGTCACATTATTTAAACTCTCACCCTCATAAGTTGACCCCACAAAAATATACACTCACTTTGTTCTATATTATTAAACTTTATTTAATTTTTTAAAATAAACTAAATTTTATTTTAAAGAAAAAATAAAACCATTACTATGGGACAAAGAGATTAGTAGTATGCTAAGACACCTGCCAATGGACCATAAACCTACAAAACCTTCTTTAGCATGAACATCAGCCTTCTGTCTCGTGCAAAGCCCATTGTTCGTGCATCCGAACATAGTTGCCCATATGTTCCCATGAATCCGCTCCCACATCCGAATCCTAGTCCAAGTAGGAGTCTTCTTGCATCAGTCCAATGTGCATATGGTTCCCCCTATACTGATGACACCCAACACGTTCGAGTCGAACTTGAAAATCTGTTTTCCAATACTACCGATGTCTTGCAAACTTTTCCGGAAGTGTGTGTGCCTTGCTAGTCAACTCACCAAGGCTGAGGATATGTCTCCCTTGTTTGCCTATACATCGGCTAAGGGTTTAAAAGCCCTCCCCACTTAAAACTTTTGACCCCTTGTTGAACCCCAATTTTGCAGGTGCCCTGATTGAAGGTTAAGCCTCTACCTTGTTAGAGTTCCCCCTATACTGATGACACCCAACACGCCATTGAGTTTACTTCGAGTTGAACTTGAAAATCTGTTTTCCAATACTACCGATGTCTGTCAAACTTTTCCCGAAGTGTGTGTGCCTTGGTAGTCAACTCACCAAGGCTGAGGATATGTTTCCCTTGTTTGCCTATTCATCGGCTAAGGGTTTAAAAGTCCTCCCCACTTAAAACTTTTGACCCCAATTTTGCAGGTGCCCCAATTGAAGGTTAAGCCTCTACCTTGTTTGAACTTGTCAAGCAAGTATCCAATGCTTCCCAACACACCACAACTAAATTTGAACAAGCCTTGACCAAAGAACTACTTCAAACTTCATCTTCATTGACAACATTGACAACACCTGCATAAGTCACATACTACTCCAAAATGAACCTTTTGGCTGCTCCAATCAGCTAAGTTCTCGGGAGAACCACTCTCCCAAGTGCAAGTAGCCTCAATAACCTGCATCATCCCCCTTTGTAGAGGATTCCAACATTTGAATGCATCTCACACATTATAAAAGGCCCAATCAGACTATGCCTTCCTCACCAACTCAGCCATTTCCTCTTCTACAACAACACTTGTATTCAACCTTTCTTTCTTCTGGTGGCCCCATGCACATTACCGCCCATTGAAATTAAAACAACCAGCACCTTTTCTTGGCCTGCCTAATTTCTCTCTGCCCTTGTCCTTGCCACTATTTTCACCCATCTTGCCCTCTTTAGTGGGTGACTTGTCGTACTTCTTCCCTTGCATAACAAAATTTAGTTTGAAGCATCCTAAGTTATAAGCAACTAAAATGATTGTGGAAAGGTCCTCTATTTCCCTTCTCCATAACTCGTTTTGTGCCTATGTTTGCAATCTTGACATGAAATACAATAACTTGTCAACCTTCATCATGTTTGTCACTCCTAACATAAGTGACTAAAATACCTTCACATAGCCTTGGATTGCTCCCATATGCTTGAGGCTTCTCAATGCTTCCCTTGCAATCCAAGCGTCGATTTTGGTAGGGAATTGCGTATGCAACTCCTTGAACAGTACCATGTCTCAATTCTTGGCCGATCCACTTCTATGTCATCATCTAGCTACATTTGCCACTAAAGCTTTACATCCCCCTTGAGATACATTGCTACTACAATGACTTTCTCCTCCTCTAGAGTATGGATAAGCTTGAAATAGCTTTTCACGTCCCAAAGATAGTTGTCAATCTCCTTGGTACCTCATTGTTCTCGAGTATACATTTGGCTCAAGCACCATTGCCTTCTTAGCAGCCCTACTGATATGATACAATGTGAATGAGATATTGTATTAAAGTTGCCATGTCCTTTCTTATTCTTTCTTTCCTAAGAAGATGCAATTAGAAGCAAACATCCACATTAATTGGTGGAACCCAATTATGAAATTCCATGTTTCTTAGTCAAAGCAAGTAAATAAGACCAAGAACATAATAAGAGCCTTCCCTAGTTACAATCTTATTCAAAGTTCAAAAAACAAACATAAAATCATCTAAGAGAAGTTGGGACAACTACAACCTCCACTAGTTATGGTCCATTTGTTTAATCTAAATTTGAATATGAAAAGCCATATGAAAATTTTAAAAAGCTTACCATTTGAATTTCATTTTTAATATAGATCAGAATAAGATTTAAATCTGAATCCGAATTAGATTTAAATCTATGAATACATTCAATTTTTTTTTATTTTTAAAATAAACTCTTTTTTATTTTGTAATAACAAACATTATTACAACAAAGATTATAATAACATATGTGTCATATGTTAGGTTAATTAGTTAAATTTTTTTGTCAAAATTATGTCAGAACCTTAAATATGTAATTAGTCTTAAAATCTGATTAGATGTAGTTATGGTTAAGATAGATTTGGAATTGATGAACTTAAAAAAAAAAGGAGTATATATGTTCTTATCATTTAAAACATAAGACTAAAGGTGTCACGACTTGAATTTTTAAAATGCATTTTCATTGAAAGATCATGCGACAATTCAAGATTTTTTTTTTAAATCAAATCAAATTAGCTGACTAAATATCCAGATCATGATCATTGGGGTTCATAAATACAAATATCAAATCATATCATAACAGAAGAGTATCCAAAAATCCACAAATAAATAAACCATCAATCTAAGTGCAACTCTTACATCTGTCTGGAAATAAGCGACTAATTGGCTCTCATGTCATTATTATCATCATTCAAAATATACTAAAATAATAGAACTAAATCCTATTAGTGCTAAGTCGTCCTCAATCTGATAGTCCGGTCCCAATCCTGATCCCACTAATCCTCACTAGAAGATCTTACAAAATCAAGTCGCTAAGTATACTAATACCCAATACGAAAGTTGAATAATATGAATGCAAAGTGTTATTACATCTTATGCATGTCTATTAGGTTTCCACTTGAACCAATTATCAAAATAATTATAATTCTCCATCAGTTTCGCCCTCTTAGGAAAACTAATAACCCACCTAACTTCATAGACAGACACATTAAATGTCAATCTAAGTTACAAACGGTACACTTACCATAAACTATCCGCTAAGGATAATCCATGATGGCTGCTTGATCCAACTCCAACCGATGGGTCCTCATCTCATCAACGATGTCATCCATGTCATAGGCCAGCTTCTTGAGAATGTCTAGCTAGTGATTCACATCTGGCTCAATGTATCTCCTCCTCTCGGCATCGTTCAACACTGTTTGGACTTTTAACAACTTCACTTTCAGTTTTTCCAGCTCTAAATTGATATCCCCATGATTTCCGTGGAGGAGGATCAAACTCAGCATCTGAAACAAACTTTGGAAAAGGCCACTGAGGGCTGCCCCCCCTATCAGCTTGAAATTGATATCCCCATGATTGCCATGCCTTTCTCTTCTTCTCCAAAAAAGTTGAAGGTAAAACGGTAGGAGGGATGGAGTTGAAGCTTGAAGTTCAACAAATTAAAGATTCAACACAATCGCCCAAAGGACTCTGACATATAAAAGCATTGCCTTAAGCTACCAGGCATTCTTAAATCCGTCTAATTGGGATTTGGCTGTAAGAAATTTGAAAGCAAGCAACTTACTTGAGGACCAGTTCAAAGTTCTATTTGAAATATATTTGTAATTGCTTGTGTGGCCTTTTTTTAATCTTTTTGATGATTTCATCTTTTTAAAAGCACGAAATCTGATTTCGTTGACAAAATTAAGGACAAAACCAAATTTCATCCTTTGCAAGGACAAAATCAGATTTTTGTCCTCTCTCCCTCCGCTCCTCTCTCTCTTCTCTCTCCTTTATCTCATCTTTTCTCTCTCCTCTTTCTCTCTCTCTACTCTCTCTCCTCTCCCTCTCACCTTTCTCTCTCCTCTTTCTCTCTCTACCCAGCCTATGAGGAGAGGTAGCCGAAAGAGAGAGGAGAGGTAGCCGAAAGAGAGAGGAGAGGTAGCCGAAAGAGAGAGGAGAAAGAGTGAATAAAGAGAGAAAGAGAGAGTGAATGGAGAAAGAGGAGAGAGAAGAGAGAGTGTGAATAGAGAGAGAAGAGATAGAGTGATGAGAAAGAGAGCAGAGAGAGAAAGAGCAGAGAGAGAAGAGATAGAGTGATGAGAGAGAGAAGATAGAGAGAAGAGAGAGAAGAGAGAGAAAAGAGAGAGGAGAGAGAAGAGAGAGAGGAGGGGAGGGAGAAAGGATGAATTAATTAAAAGATTTCGTCCTTTACAAGGATGAAACAAGGACGAAATTTGGTTTTGTCATTGATTTAGTCATTTGAAAGGACGAAATCAGATTTTGTTCTTTCAAACGATGAAATCATCAAAATTTTTTTTAAAAAAACTACATAAGCGCTTAAGTAGAAAAAAATAATACCACTTTGAAAAATATTTCCCAAAGTAGGTTAATTTGGTAAATATTTAAAAAAAATTATTATTTAAATAATTTTCCCTAAATCTTTTAGAAGGCCTATTTTTGTAAGTTACATTAAATAGGGATATTGGATAAAGGGAGATGTGTAGCACATTATATAGAAAAGATATTAATATATTTTAGGCTAATTTTGATTAGTGGGATTCGCTCATTAAAGCTAGTCAAAGTTTTAACCTTAAATTAATAGCTTAAATTTAATATAATTTTAATAAATAGCTCTATATATTAAAATAGCCTCAAAATTTGTAGACTCACATCTTTAAAGAAAGTATTTAAATCTAAATTGGTTTCATACTTATTATACAACTCTAAAGACCCAAATTAGAAAATATAATTTTAATCATTAATTTAATTATGAGATTGATGTGCTATGAAGAAAATGACTTATATGTCTAAATAGGCCCAAAAATTTATGGCCCCCTATTTTTTTATAATATTATTTTTATTTTTGTAGTCTCACATTTAACAAATATTAGTAAGATATATATTTTAAAAATTAAGTTGATTTGAACTTATATATATATATATATATATATATATATATATATATAAAATCTAGGCTTTATGGGACCGTCCCGGACTTTATGGGGTCGTCGGATCAAAATCCAATAGTATTAGGAGGTAGAAATCAATCACCTAAATCCAATGATTGTATGAACTCGAGCTCATATAAATAACTCTCTTTCTCTAATTAAGACACTTATTTTAAGACAAATAGAGTTCATATTATAAAAAGAGAGAAAAGTCACAACACTTGCTTCAACTTGTATTTCAGAAAGCCGACGTCATTATTAATATTCTAATTAGGACTCATTTGTTTGGTCTATCTGAATCTGAAAAGCTAATTGAAAATTATGAAAAGCCTACAATCTGAATTTCACACTGAATTTTAAATCTAAATCAAATCTGAAATTGAATTTGAATCTAAATACATTCAATTTTTAAAAATTTTAAAATAAATAATATTTTAATTTGTACTAAAAAACTTTATTGTAGTAATAAATAATTAAATATTTAATTTGACTAATAAATTTTATATTTTTACTCTTTTGTTAATATATTTATTGATCTAATTGTAAATATTTAATTTGTGTTTAGACAAATAGAGCCTTAATGTCTTAACTTACCACATGCTACCCACCTAATGAGCTTCAACCGGCAAGGTTTATTAATGGTCCTTACTATATACCTAGAAAAGATGCTCATACCACCCGCCTTTATTAGGCTAATGAACCTATAATTGCCATCCAAGCTAGTCTGAGTAGAATCCAACCTAAAGTCCAATTAGATAATACTTGTTTTGGTAAGGAAATAGGCTGGAAATTTCTTTAATATGTCTCTGTGATTTGGTATCTACAACACGGATTGTTTTTATATTAGGATCATGGAAGGCCGTATCGATACGAATGACATTATTAATGACTATGGATATGGGTGGATATGGGTATGCTCTAAAACATGTATAAACCCTTTTACAAATATAAAAAAATATTATAACTCATAATATATTATTATAATACTTCTTTAAAAGTATAATAAGTCTGTAAAATACCGTATCAACCGAAATGGGTATTCTAAAATTAATTCATTTAGAACCATGCACTATTATGTTCTCCGTCCCATACAAATTATTGCCCATTCTTTCGCATATTAAGTGTTCTAAAATTAATTTATTTTAAAAATAAATAATGTACTTAATATGAGTCTAAGTTATATGTTTAAATAAATATATACTTATGGAGTACTATATGTAAAAAAATAATTATGTAAATTGCATGGACCTACTCGTATTGATCTCATATAACTTTAGATATATTATTTTTAATATAACAAAAATTTAAATTTTCAAAGAAGTTGGGTTTGAATTGTGTTTTTGTTTTTAATAAGAAAAAAAAATTACTTAAAAAAAAATTTAAATAAAAATTTTAATTTTTAAATACCACATCGATATGTATCGGTTGTATCAATATGGTACGGCCTATATAGCCTATAGGCATTGGATTTTGGTGTGGGGGGCTTGTACCCCTATCGGTTGAGACCGATACGGGTACGTATCTATCGATATTGTACGGGGCAAGCACAGTATTGACCGATACGACCTTCCATGATTAGGATAAGAGCGGGTAATTATGCATTTAGATAAGCAAGTGGCTTATTTCTCTCCTTATTCTTATTTCCCTGGATGAGATGTCAAAAATGAAGTTGGCTTTTACATCATGCCCAGGTCTGACCCAAGTTGATAAATTAAAGAAATACACTTTGTTATGAACCAATTGATCTAATTAAAAAAAAATCATAATCACCTCTAAGAAATTTAGATGGCGACGACGTCAAAAGGCAAAAGATATTAGCCTGTGCTTGTAGATATTTTGTCAGGAAGCGATCACCAGTAAATTGGCTAAAAGAGTAGATCTTGGATATGTCTCCAGGCTCTCATGCCATAGGTGGAATAAGGACGGTTCCGAAACAATATTAATCTCGGGTATCAATCTATAATTAATAAACTTTTATTATTTAATTATATACATTAGAAATTAGATTTTCTAAATCATGTGGCTGTAGCTATAGATCATGGTCCGTGGAAGCATAATAAATAAAAAAATTTAAGAAGGGAATGGAAGGATTTAATAAACGATAGTTAGATTAGGGAAGTGCTTACAGGTGGCTGCAGCATCGGAACCAATTGTTATGGCATGGAACTGTGTTTGGTTTCGATTATGATCCTATATTTGAATTGACTTCTATGTCATAGGAGGTTTTAGTCTAGGTTTCTAAGAAGTGTTTTTTCTATATTGTCTGGCCAAAGAATAAAAATTTCCATTTTAACTGGATTTTAAATGGAAATGCCTATCTTTCAACATTTCTTCGAGTCTTGTCTTCTCCGGCCGCTTCCCTTGGAATAACTTCTTGTAGAATTGCCCATTGCCTTGGGCACCCTTCCCCTTGCTATTTTTCAATTTACGCGGGTTCCCTTTTCCACTCAAACTCGTGATCATAGCTATTTCAGCCATAGTAAGGGGTAGTCTTTTACCCCTTATGTCGAAAACCTCCAGTGAGTTGTCCCAACATTCACTAATGAGGACATCTAACAGCGGCTTGAAGATGATGATAAGCTCAGAATCATATACTAGGTAGAACCTAGTCTCTACCAATATGGCCTTGCATCCCGGACGTGAATCTACAAGGTCTTTTGATAGATACAGTCCAGTGGGGAAAGTAGTTGTTCCCAGACCCGGTCTTCTCCTGTAAATTCTCTTCTTCTTCTCTTCTGCAACATTCACTGACTCCACCATTTGATGTAATACTCTTAATTTTATGTTTGCAAAATTGGATAAATATATGTCAATCAACAATAGGTCGTGACCATAATCAATAGCCGCATCGATGCACATTATTTAACTAACTTCTATTTATACGAAAAGTATATTTATCGTGTGATCGAACATATGCTACGAGGAACTTTCATACACGATATTATAATGGTTGAACATCGTGTTTCCAGTGTCTTATTGAACACACAATATATGACTCATTGTCTTTCTAACCCAATGATAGTCTACTTCGACTGCCTATGTTGTGTGCTCTCATACACGCTAAATAAAAAATTGTGCATACAAATATCCAAAATCCCTTACCACGAAACCGCCATTGTTGTTCTCCGAGCAGGATTAACCACTTGTTTGGCAACTTCTTTTCTACAAAGTTTACTCCCCAGGATTTTCGCTAACCCGAACTGTGCTACAAAGAAGAACCAGCTTTGGGGCGTACAGTTTCAAATCTCAACTTATGAGAAAAACTCATTCTTCTCAAACTCATTCCAGAACAAAAAAACCCTAATCTTCCATGTCTGATCAGATAGGTCACAAAATATTCTCCCATGCCACGTGAACGATGCTAAATCAAAAGACTTTCCAATCGGAACAGAGTTTTCAATCGAAGGAATCACCAGCATCTGAAGTCAAATGCCAATGAATGCGACTTTCTGAGGGTTTTACACGATTGAAAACTCCACCTCCGATTAGGGGTATTTTAGTCCAAAATTTACCTTATATCATGATATTCTAGGTTTTATGGCATTTCCATTTAAAATCTAGGGAATATGAAATTTTCCATTCTTTGAGCAGGCAATATGGAAAAAACTTTTTTTCATATTCCTCTCTATGAATGAGCATAATATAAGGAACACATGTGAGCCCTTTATCTATGAGATCGATGGCGCATACACTGGTGCATGTTAGCACCAATACCACTTGTGCTAACGAGTGTTAGTGTGTGCGCTATTGATCTCAAATATTAAGGGCTCTTATGTGTTCTTTATGCTAAGCTCATTGTTATAAAGGAGCATGAAAAAATTTTCCGATAGGGTGAGACAATATACTATAGTACAATTCTTGTAATTATATGTTCATGTAATTTATAATTATTATGATCCTAAAAGTATATAATTATAGCATGTAAGTGAGACCTTTATTTAATACATATTTTATTTTTAATGTATACTATATTTTACTTTTTACCCTTTTTATTTCTTCTTTTAATTTATACAAGTAATACGTGTGCATTCTTGCTAGTAAGTAATTAAGCAAATCTAACACGTCAGATCGGCCTACTTGGGGTCCATTTAAAGTAGAATTTCTTTTTGAAATAGTTTTGAGACTCCTCCCTCAATTGTTCTAAATTTTTTTATTATGGCAATAGAATGTTGGGGCTCTTCTATCTACTCTTCATGGCTCCATCAATGGTTACAAGGAGAAGAACACTTGCAAAATTTTACAGTCTCACTTAAACAATTAACTCATGATTCGTGAATGGATGTGAGATACCTTTTCCTAGCAAAGAGAAAGGTGAAGGTCAGCCAATTTATTTATTTATTTATTTTTGATTAAATTACGACAACCCACCTATCTATACTATATAAAAAGGGCGGGCCAAGTTTGACTTTACAACGAAAAAAATACCAACTATGCCATCAAAGAGTGGGTATTAACGTATTTTTGTAATTCAAATTGTATGAAATTATAGTGGCTTTGTAGGGGTATCTCGGGTGTTTACAGCCAAAATTAATGATAGATGAGACATTTTGTACTAGATGTACGAAAATGTTCTCTATAGTTGGGTTTCCTTTTCCTACAATATTGGATGTAAATTTGTTGATTTGATAAGGTATGCTTACCATATGGGATATAATTAATTGATACTAATAATGTTATTTTTATTATTGACAATTTTTATTGATATGTGCGTGTGATTAACTTCTATGTATATCTTGTAATAACATTTTGGAGTTGATAACCCTTGGTCTTCTATTTTATTTTAGCTTCATCAAATTTGGGCAAAATTTTGGGCATTTTGGCTTGACCATGGGTCTTCCAATTTTTGTTTCGTTCTTCCCCTTTCAGCTTCATCAAATCTATATCAATCTATATACTTACTATATTAAAAGTGCAGGTCCTAGTTTGACTTTTCAATGCCAAAAAGACTCATTTGAACATTAGTGGATTGGAAATTACATATTTTGAGTGTTATGTTGATGTGTAAATATAGTTGTCTACTATGGGAATTACTAGGAATATTGGGCTAAAAATAAATGAGGACCAGACATTTTGACCATGAAGTACTGAAAATGACCCTGATTATTACTTGTTGCATCATTATAGATTGTGACGTAATTATTTAAATTTAAATGAGGGCGAAAATGGTATTTTGTTGTTGTGGTTGATTAATAATAATAATAAATATGATATTTATTATCTTGTATACCTTTTTGGTAAGTACATGTATTAGAATGTAAGGTGCTAATATCTTACCTAATTAGTGGTGGCCTATATTTGGTATTCTTTGTATATAATCATTGTCCAGTCTTTCAAATTTCCTCCTAAATTTTTTATTCATGATTTTATATCCTTATTTTCTTCTGGGATATATGTATATTTTTTTCTTGGTTGATAAAACTGTGCTCTACTTAGAATTTTTTGTGTGGTACTTCAAAGTACACTAAGGAGAGAGTGTCCTAGAACGGGGGGGGGCGGGGGGGGCGGTGAATAAGACAACCACTTAAAAGCTACTTGTAAATTTAATTCTACACAATATGACAATGATGATCAAGACAAGATACAAAAAAAAAATCAATCGTGTGTACATTTAGTAAAGATAGATATTCATATTTAGAATGTGCAGAGGTGAGAGAAGGACTCAAGCGATGTGAAGTCAAATATGTAAAGTCATCACAACATCAAACAAATAAAGAAATCATGCACAAAGAGATTTATAGTGGTTCGTCATCAAGTACTTGCTTAGACGGACAAGTACATCCACTCTCAGAGCACCTAATCCAAGGCACTTCTGACATCCACTAAGTGAGTATTTCGTCTACCTACAACCATTTACACACCCCAGTTTTCTTTGGTTCATCAGTAACCGTACATACATTTAATTGAATCCACACTCTTGTGGCTATGCACAACCCGTTCCTCTCACTATGGTGTTTCAACCACTAGGTTAACTCCACCAACTAGAAATTTAGAAAGAAGAGATATTAAGAACACTTACAATAGTTTGCCCTTGCAATACGTGTGCGCTTGACGAGTGTTCAATCTTCGGTCATCCCACATCCAACTTTGGATCTAATTCGATGCTCTGAAATTGTTGAGGCTTATTAGATGGGGGCTTTGGGTTTCTAGGTGGTTTTTCATAAAATGAAGGAAACCTTGGCCAAATAGTCAAAAACACCTTCCCATTTCCTCATTGAGAATCTTTTATGGCCATTCCCAAGGGGAAGGTGGGTACTTATGACAAATTCAAGGCTTTGGAAGGAAATATTTCAAATGCCAAGGGGGTTGGGTAGAAAGATAGGTTTCTAAGATTCAACTCTATATGAACAAGAAACCAAAGACCATCAAGCTTGAATTTCTTGCTTTATTCTCTAGAAAGACTCCATTGATATTCCTTTGAACGAGAGAGGAAATTCAAGACAAGTGGCCCAAGGCTTTCTAAAAATATGGCAATGAAGCCACAAGAATGCCTAGTGGACTTGAGAAGGTTTAGCTCTACTTGATGATCAACTCTTCTTATGACATGGGTATTTATAGAGGTGAAGAGATGATATTTCTTAGCCATTGGTGGATGAGTCTACCCATGTGTGGGTAATCCGACCCAAGAGTGGGTAAGACTACTTATGTGTGGGTGAGTCTACCCATGTGTGTGTAAATCTAAGTAATAACCCTAATTTTCTGACATGATCTCTATTCCTTGAATAAATTTTTCATAGAGCTTATTGTTAATAATTTCTTAAGTATTGGTTAGAGCTTGCAGACACGTGCATAACAAGTAAAAAAATATGTAGAATGGAGGTCAAGAACGAAAGTTATGACCTCAGGAAGCATATTCTAACGGGTAAGATCTACTTTAAAAGTGCAAGTAAACCTTCTCAAAAGTGGTTTGTTTCGTAGGGCTTGTCAATATAAGCTCAACTGTACCAAGAACACATGAATCTAAATTTGGGATAGGAAGTTACAATTGTTTGAAATTGAAGTTTAAAAAAAAAGTTCGGCTCGGCAGACTGAGTTGTCGTGCAACTCACAACAAGAGCTGAATGCACATGATGAGCACATGTTCTTCATGAGCACCGCCGAAATTAGTTGCACCACCAGAAATGGCGGCGCTTCGCCGACTTTGGTGGGTATAAATACCTGCGGGGTGAAAATTTTTCACCACAATTGTTTCTTCTCCCTTTCCTGTTTCCACTGCTTCTGAGAAATTTTAAGTCCGGTTTACCTTGTTCAAGATATGTTCCTTACTAAATTGAGGGTGCTCTACACACCGGAAGGGTCATTTTCTTGAGGTGACCTCTCTAAAGTCAAGAAAACCTTATATCTCTCTTAATCCTCCACTGTTTATGGACTATTTTAAACCCATTTGAGTATGTCCACTAAATTGAGGGAATTGTCTTGAGTTGACCGCTTGAGGGCTATGAACTCAAGGAGAGATTCTCTTTATTATACTCTAAGCGTGTTAGAGGTAGGTGGTTTTAATTTTTAGATGTACGCTGGGATTTTGACCTATAGAGGTTTTGTTAATGGCTTTCTTATTATATTTTGAAAAGAAGCTCTGTCTTTAAAAACTTATTTTCTTCTAAAAAGATTTTTCGTGTTTTGGGTAACAGTACCCTTTAGATAGTTCCCGGTTTCTCAAAACTAGGAATAATTACTATGATGATTTTGGATACTGCCACACTTGGCTCTCACATTCACAGGAACTAGGATATCATGGGAAAATCTCTTTCTTTCTATCTCTTATTGCCCCATAAGCGCGGGGTGTAAGTCATCGGGTATCGTGACATTCTGTGACCATATTTTCAATTTTTTATTATTTTTTGAATGATTTAAATAAAGGATAGAAAGATTATTATGTCTATGAAACATATTTTTAGAACTTAACTCAAACTACTGAGTATGAATTTACTCACCCACCATCGGATTTTGCAGGTGTAACATTTGAATATGAAGAAGCCGGTGAAGAGCTTTCTTAAACTCTAGTATTTGTTTACTTTTTTTAATTTGTGTAATATTTTAAGTGACTGATGTATAAAAGCATATTATGCCAAATTTTGAAAATCTTTGTATAATACAAAGCGTGTTATAATTACTCTTTTAGTACATAGTGTTCCTTGGCACTTGGAATTATATATATGTTTTTCAAAAATTATTATTTTTTATTTAAAAAATTCAAGGGATGTTAGAGTCTACCCATGTGTGGGTAAGTCTACCCATGTGTCATAAGTCTACCTATGTGTGGGTGAGTCTACCCATGTGTCATAAGTCTACCCATGTGTAGGTGAGTTTATCCATTGGTTGGTAAGCCTACCTATATGTAGGTAAGTCTACCGATGTGTGGGTGAGACAAAGGTGTATGAGTGACCCTAGAGAATTATTTATTTATTATAAGGTCCTAGGGGCAGAAAGAAATATATGTAAGAGCCATGGTGAGAGTACCAGTTGTAATTGATACAAATCTTGAGCTTGATGGAATTTGTAGATGATTTGGAGCACCAGTCTGCTATCTTGTGGCCTTCTCTTCAAATCAACTTCACCTAAAATAACTCACAAATTTGTCACAAAAATTGATAATCGTCTAGGTGGGAGAATACACTATTTTTTGGACACGACATTAACAATTTACCCCTTTGTCATTTTTGTGACAAAACACCCTATAGAAAACCTTTCACTTAAAGCACTTGCTTTACATAGAAAAAGATACACAAGTACAAGAATGTTTTGCAAAACATTACAAATGCTCCCTCTAACTATGTGGACATAAGCTCCCCCTTTGCATATCCTTGGATCATAAGAATTTTTCCTCTAAAAGCTTATTGCATGAACATAGATTTTGGTGGGATATTGTTCTTCCCCTTTTTGTCAATGAAAAATGACAAAGACAACACATGAAAAGTTGAAAATGTAGCACATAGCAAGCAAGGCTCATGTATGACAATTACAACATTAAAAGCAATGAGTTAATATGACTTCTTGAGTTTTATTGAATCTACATGCAGGAGAATACACTAATTGTCAATAATTACATGAATGCAAAGTTGAAGTAAACTCCATGGTTCATGAAACATTAGGCACAAGGTGGTGTAAGCATGTAATAAGTAGAGTCACATAAGTGGCCAAAATCATATGCTCAAGTAATAGAGGTAGGCGTGCATCCAAAATGTGATCCACCCATGGTGAGGGCACTCACGGCAACAGGTAAGGGACATGGTGGAGGCAATCCTCCATAGTGTATTGCAAATGGAGCAACCACTCAGCCAATGGAGTGGTGACACAGCCAAGGCTAAAAATAAGTTCTCATAGATCGGAGGTTATCCCTTTAAGCACAACATGCTGAGTGCAAATCTCAACTTCAACATCACTGCGAAGGACAGCAAAATCCAACCCAAGGTCACTACACAGGTCATGAGCGAGTAAAGTAGGATGGAGGGAGTGAGCCACAAGCATTGTACGAAGGACATTGCCGAACTATGCATAGGCAACGAAGAGTGCCTCAAGATGAGAGGGAAGAGAGGAGGCTAAAGGAACAAGGGCAGAAAGAGCCTCGAATAGCGGTACAAGTGTTGGGAGATGTGTACAAAGTTGAGAGTGGAAGGCTTCTTGGGCAGAGGACAAGGAGTCAAGGTGGAAGAGAATGGTAGCCTGACCCAAAGTGAGAGACTCAAGGCAATAGAAGACCATCCTGAGGGAGCCATTGGAGGTGCTCAAACTAGAGGGAGGCTCAAGGCATTGGAGAAGAAAAACAAAGAGGTCGAACTCAGCAATAAAAGGGGCATCCTCTGAGAGTAATGGAGGGGTAGCTAGTTTAGGTGGATTATGTGGAGGTGAAGTGACTGGTATGGGTTCTAGTGGTGAGAGCTCAAACGGAATGTCAACGGGCTCGGGAGAGGCTACAAGAAGGAGAAAAAAAGGAGTCATCCCCAATGTTTGGAATTGTTGGATAATGAAAGATTTAGGAGGAAGGAGTATTGTGCCCAAAGGAAGAGGCAGCCCCAAACATTTAGAAGCCAAGTGCATGATCAAATGCCCAAAGGGGAACACTCTATGGTCGGGCTTGTGAACAAACTTGACAATGTGTGCTATTATGAGGGAGGAAAGACATACCTGATGGCCAGATCCAATGAGATAGAGAAGTGTGGCCATGAAGCTGGTGAGTTTTGAGGAGTTGCCAAAGCATGGATAGACATTTCGAAGAAATAAGGTGTGCATAAGCCGATACTATGGCCGAAGGTGACAGAGGGGCAGTGGAGTTTTAAATGTCCATGATTGTGGAGTGGTGCAAATGTGGCGGGCAGCAACTTCATGAATGGCTGGGCTGGAGGGGACATATGTGATCACTTCGGGGCCAACATGGACAGGTATGTCAAGGAGCGCAGCAAGCTCTTCAACATGAAATGTCATAGGTCGACCATTCAAGAAGACAGTGAAGGAAAAT
Source organism: Saururus chinensis (assembly GCA_035235625.1). Lineage (NCBI taxonomy): Eukaryota > Viridiplantae > Streptophyta > Magnoliopsida > Piperales > Saururaceae > Saururus > Saururus chinensis. The sequence goes on from CP141142.1 coordinate 6,925,117, forward strand.
GGGAAACAAGCTGGAAGGATCTTGGCTTGGTACATGGTGTGCACAAGGCAGGGGGGGGCGGAGATTGCACCATTCTAGCAAAGAAGCATATGAAGTTGAAGTGGATGGAGCAGTTGGAGAAAGAGGCCAATCTCAGCAAACTCAGCATCAAGGGCCATTGGAATGGCATGTTCAACAACAATGGGATGAGGACGGCAAGATGGAAGACAAAGCTGAACTTGGGTATTGCGAGCAGGGATCAATCCTAGTTGAAGCTGAGCAGCTCCGAGTAGAGAAGGAGGTTGAGCAGGCTGCAAACTAGGACCAGTAGGAGAAGGATAGTGAGTGGGAGGAGGAAGTGGCAGCCCTTGGGCGTTTGAGGGCTGGGGCTATGGCCAAGGGAGACTTAGTTAGGAGGTGGATGTTGGTGAATCTGGGAAGTGGGAGAGGAACGTGGGGAAGGCTGGAGAAGAAGTTTAAATGTAATAAAAAGGACGGAAAGAAGTCAAAAGGCATTATGGAAGAAGACAACCAGGGAAAAGAGATTGAGTTAGTTGAAATGTGCAATACAAGAGAAACGAAAAAAGAGGACCAGAAGTGGCTGATTTGTGTCCAAGAAGAAAAGACAAAAAAAATATGGATTGAAAAAGCCCATAGAGAAAGGAACAAAAGAAAATCAAAGTTGAAAAGAGTCTCACATGATGGTGCCCAACATGGTGAAGTTACAGCATGGTGACATATCAAGTCGCCAAGGTGAGGAAGCATGGCATGTCAACACATATTATCACATTGTTGACTTTCAAAGAGATGGTATATTTAAGCAATTAGAGGTGGTGGAGCTGCAAGGGGTGTTTCCAATTGAGGAGAGAAGGGAAGAGAAAATTTTGAGTGTTGGAAGTGCAAAAAATCTTGTTCAAGACCAAGCTGAGTTGGAATTAGATGTAAGAGGCATGAGAAACAATAGATATATTTTCCCATCTATTTGAAATTGTCCAAACAGCCATAAGGGTATTAGGAGGACCTAGGAAATCTTGGAAAAGATTTGGGAAGAAAAAGACACCCTCATTCAATGAACAGACAAAAAAAATTCTTTGTGAAAAAAAAACTCATGAAATGAGCAAAAGAAGAAGCTAAGATGAAATTTAAGAGAAAGAAAGAGGAGAGAGAGAAGTGTGCGTTATTAGACCAAGAAGAAGGATTTTCCTATGGAGCATAGAGTCGGGTGGACATCCATAGACTAGTGAATCTAAGAGAGTCTAGTGGCTTGGTCATAATATCAACAAGCTGATTATCAATAGAGACATAGTCTAGTGCGATTTTGTGATATTCAACTAATTCACGAATAAAGTAGTCTAATATCTATGTGCTTAGTTCATGAATGCTGAACAGGATTCATTGAAATATTTATAGCACTTGTGTTGTCACAGTAGACACTCATTGTTTCTTGTTGAATTCCATAGTCCATGAGCATTTGTTTCATCCATAAAAGTTGAGCATAGCAACTTCCTACTACAATGTACACAGCTTTAGTAGTGGAGAGAGAAATAGAGTTTTGCTTTTTGCTATGCCATGCTACCAGATGATTTTCAACATAAAAACAGCCACCACTAGTGGACTTTTGATCATCAATGTTGTCGTCCTATTGGCATCTAAATATCTAGCAAGTAATGTAGATGTGTCATATGGGTACCAGAGACCAAGGTTAGATGTTTCTGCAACATACATGATAATTCTTTTACTTCAATCAAGTAAGATTATTTTTGGATTTGCTTGATAATGAGCGCAAACTCCCACACCAAAGGATATATCAGGTATACTAACAATTAAATAAAGTAAGCTGCCGATCATACTCTTGAAAAGATGAGGATCTACACATTTTTCTTTTGTATCTTTGCTCAACTTGAGTGTAGTACTTATTGTACTAGTGGCACATCTTTCAAAGTTGAGGCCAAATCAGTTCCTTAGCATATTTGGTCTGTGAGACAAAAACTCATTTTTCTAATTGTTTGACTTGAAATCCCAAAAAGAAGGAGAGTTCTCCTACAATGCTCATCTCAAATTCTAATTTCATTAGAGTAGCAAACTCAGTGGCATTACGTTCTTTGATAGAACCAAATACAATGTCATTTGACATAAATCTGAGCGATCAAGATTGAGTCTTTGGTTTTTTGAACAAATAGTGTTTTATCAGCACTACCTCTTATGAACTTATTATTTACCAAAAATGATGTCAATCTCTCATATCAAGCACGAGGTGCTTGTTTAAAACCATATAATGCATTCTTTAATTTGTATACGTGATGGGGATACTTTGGATCAATAAAACTCTTTGGTTATTCAATGTATACTTCTTCATTACGAATTCTATTTAGAAAAGCACTCTTAATATCTACTTGATATAGTTTAAATTTCAAATGACTGGGCATGGCCATCGAGATTAGAATGGACTCAAGTTTAGCCACAGGGGCAAAGGTCTCATCAAAATCAATACCTTCAATTTGAGTGTATCCTTGTGCAACTAATATGGCCTTGTTTCTGACAATAACTTCATTCTTATTAGTCTTATTCTTGAAGATCCATTTGGTTTCTATAACATTTTTGTCAGCAGTTCGTGGTACAAGGTACCAAACCTCATTTCTAACAAATTGATTAAGTTCATCTTGTATGACATTTATCCAATGCTCATTAGTGAAGGCTTCTTCAACATTCATGGGCTCTAATTTAGAGGTGAAGCATAAATGACTAATTTTGGCTTGTCGTCTAGTTAGTACTGGTGCATGAGGATCTCTAATAAGTTGAGCAAGAGGACGATCATTGATCGGTTTTAGGTCATTATCATATTGAGGTGGAGGAGTTGTATTGTTGGAGTCAATTTCATGAGTATTATTATCATAGTCCTCGCTAGCTTGTGGACCAGAGTCCATTTCCACATCATGGATAACCACAATTATGGATTCTTGAATAGTATTTGTTCTCAAGTTCAAGACTCGAGGCTCGATTATTTGCACAATATCAAAGAAAAATGCCTTCATCACTTTTTGAGTCGAGTTTGGCTATATTTTCTCTATCTTTTAAAATATAACATTTTCTACCAAACATTTTAAAATATTTTAACACTAGGCTTTTTACCATGCCACAATTCATAAGCTGTTTGATCCATACCTGCATGAAGATAAACTTTATTAATAATGTAGCAGGCAGTGTTGATTGCTTCAGCCCATAGATTCTTTTGAAGGTTTTTACTGGTTAAGAATACAATGGTCATATCTTGTAGAACACGGTTTTTCCTTTTTGCAATACCATTTTGCTAAGGAGTTTTTGGTGCAAAGAATTCATGATAAATTCCATATTTATCAAAAGAAGCATTTTTGAATTCCCCACCATAATGACTCCTAATTTTGACAATGGATACATCTTTCTCATTTTAAATTTATTTTTTTATTTCCTTAAATTCAAGAAAAAGTATTTGATTTTTCTCTGAAGAAGGCTACCCAAGTAAATCTAGAAAAATCATCCACTATTACAAGAAAATACTTCTTTCCTCTAATGCTCTCGGTTCTCATTGGTCCAACTAGATCCATATGGAGCAATCCGAGAGGTCTAGAGGTATTGATAGAGTTTACCTTTTTGTGTGTGGCTCTAATTTGTTTCCTTATTTAACAATCACCACAAGCATCTTTAGTTTTTCAACTAATATTAGGTGTGATAAGTCTATATAACTTATATGACCCAACCTTTGATGCCACAATATTGCTTCATTCATTTGAGCTATCGAACATGATGAATAATCTGATTGAGATATTCCTTTAACCACATAACAGTTGTCAGTAGTCCGAAGACCTTTTATAATAATTTTATCTTTCTTGTTAATGATCTCACAATTGCGACTGCAGAAGTTTACAAAGTGGTATTGATCAAATATTTGAGAGATATTAAGAAGATTATGTTTTAATCCTTCAACACACAATACATCCTTGAGATGAGTAAGATTTGGAACTTTCAGAGTTCCTTTGCAAATAATCTTAGCAATGTTTGCATCTCCAAAAGTATCAGATCCACCATCAAACACTTTCAAGTTAGAGAAGAAAGATTTTTTTCCTGTCATATGCTTTGTACAACCACTATCCAAGTACCATTTATAAAGATTTCTGGCTAAAAGGGATCTATGAACAACTAAACCCTTTTCTTTATTTCTCGGTCTCCACATTTTGATATTGGATGAATTTATGTCACTCTTTTTAGGCATTTTTACATCATGCCTAAATGAAGAAGAGAAAGTGATTTTTCTCATCCTTTCTTTGCTTAGTTTGCCTATTGGAGGATTACACACAAAAAAATCATTCTTTTTTTGGGTTAGACTATCTCTGTGTTTTAAATTTAGTCTTAAGATTTTTTCAAAAAGTATGGAAGGTACATTGTCTAAAATAGAATTGATATACTCAAGAAGGTCACTTTTTGTGTAATCATTCTTCTTTGAGGATCTTACCTTGTTCTCCACTTTAACAAGTGAAAAGAATATTTTATCTTGAGAATATTTACCTAAAATGGATTTTTCTTTTTTAGCTTTGGTAAATCTTGCCTTCTTACAAGATATCTTGCACTCAAAATTAAGATGTCCAGCTTGTCCACAGGCATAACACATGATTGGTTTTTTGAGACAACAAGCATACTCTTTAATAAACTTATTAAGGAAGTCATTTTGGTATTTGTTTGATAATCATAGCCAAGGCTAGATTTGCTTGAAGAACTTTTACCTGAACCTAATAGTTTTTCCAATTTATCTCTGCTTTGGGTGAATTTTATGATCAAGATATCTTTAGATTTCTTAAGTTCTTTTAGGAGACAATTTTCAGTGGTGATAAATTTTAAGTTTGTATCTTTCTTTAGGGAGTTGTCTTCACTAAATTTTAACTCAATTTTAACTTTGATAATTTCTTTGGTTAATCAATCATTATTGGCCAAAGCCACTTCAATTTCCCCCTTAAAGTTTAGATTTTCTTTCATTAGGTCACAGTCCTAGCCAATTTAATACTTTCCTTAAATAGAGAATTAAAGACATCTTGAATATCTTCATTACTATTTTTAGATGTGCAAGATTGCAAATCACTCTCAAATGATTTGTCTTTTAGTACATTTATATTACTTCGGTCATTTTGAAAAAGGATAGGGGTGGACATCATGAATGCATATTCAGCCTCCTTGTGATTAGATGACTTATTTAAATCATCTTCAAACTCTAAGGAGTCATCCCAGGATGCTTTGGTGGCTATTTCCTTTTTCTTAAATTTTTGTTTTAATGGGTAGTCTAAAGCCATGTGGCCATAGCCATGACAATTATACCATTCTATGTCTTTTGATTTCAATCTACTTTTTCCTTTTCATTTGTCTATATTTTTGTTCTTGGTAAATCAATTTCCTTTATTTCTTCCCCCAAAGTGTTTAGCAAACCTTTTTGCTAGGAAAACAAGTTCTTAATCATCCTCTAATTCACTTTCTGAATCGTAGACACTTTGTTTATTCGAGATTGAGGTTTTAAGAACTATGGAGTTTTCATACTTGCTGGAAGGTGTAATTCAAAAGTTTGTAAAGAACCAACTAGTTCTTTAACTTTCATTAGTTCAATGTTCCTACATTCTTCAATAGATGTTACTTTAGCAGTGAATGTTTCTGGGAGAGACCTAAGAACTTTACACACAAGTGATTCTAGTATCTTCTTTCCGAGACCCCACATGAAGGTCTCATTCTCCTCCATCTTGATATTTTCAAATTTTGTTATGAGAAGTTAAAGCTTAGATTTCTTCACCAATGAAGTCTCTTGATGAGACACTTCTAAAATGTTCCATGCCTCTTTGGCACTCTAATATATACATATCTGTTTGTATTCATTAGGAGAGGCAGCACAAGTAATGACACTAAGGGCCTTGCTATTTCCCATACTTAATTTCTTATCTACTTCAGACCATGTGAATATATCTATTAGAAATTTAACTTTATCACCATCTACCTCTATCATTTTAGTGGGAGGAGTTCATCCATGTTCTACACAATACTATGCCAATTCATCATGAGCCTTCAAAAAGGTTTGCATTCTATTTTCCAGTAAGCATAGTTATTCCCATCAAAAGGAGGTGTCTTGGTAGTGGATGAGCTCTCAAACTTAGCCATATAAGAGCAACCAGGACAACACTCTAGGTGATTTCACCTTGAACAAAGTGTCCAGGCTTTGATACCACTTGAAAGTACACTAAGGAGAGAGTCCTTGAGGGCAGTGAATAGGACAACTACTTAAAAGTTACTTGTAAATTTAATTCCATAAAATATGACAATGAATTGTGTGTACATTCAGTAAAGACAAATATTTGTATTCAGAATGCACAAAGGTGAGAGAGGGACTCAAGCACTGCGAAGTTAGATATGTAAAGTCATCACAACATCAAACAAATAAAGATATCATGCACAAAGAGATTTATAGCGGTTCGTCGTCAAGCACTTACTTAGACGGGTACATCCACTCTCAAAGCACCTAATCAAAGGCACCTTCGACATCCATTAAGTGAGGGTTTCGGCTATCCCATAACAATTTACACACCCTGGTTTTCCTTGGTTCATCGGTAATTGTACATACATTTAATTAAATCCACACTCTGTGGGCTATGCACAACCCGTTCCTCTCACCTAGGTGTTTCAACCACTAGGTTTACTCCGCCAACTAGAAATTTAGAAAGAAGAGATGTTAAGAACACTTACAATAGCTTGCCCTTACAAGTAGTATGTGTGCACTTAAAGAGTGTTCAATCTTTAGCCATCCCACATCTAACCTTAGATCTATTCGATGCTCTGAAATTGTTGAGGTTTATTAGATGAGAGCTTTGGGTTTCTAAGTGGTTTTTCATAAAATGAAGGAAACCTTATCAAATAGTCATAAACATCTTCCCTTTTCCTCATTGAGAATCTGTTATGGCCATTCCCAAGGGGAGGGTGGGTACTTATGACAAATTTAAGGCTTTGGAATAAAATATTTCAAAAGCCAAGGGAGTCGGGTAGAAAGATTGGTTTCTAAAGATTCAACTCTATAAGAATAAGAAACCAAAGACCGTCAAGCTTGAATTTCTTACATGATTCTCTAGAGAAACTCCATTGATATTCCTTTGAATGAGAGAGAAAATTCAAGACAAGTGGCTCAAGGCCTTCCAAAAATATGGCAAGGAAGCTACAAGAATACCTGGGGGACTTGAGAGGGTTTAACTCTACTTGATGATTAACTCTTCATATGACATGGGTATTTACAGAGGTAAAGAGATGATATTTCTGACCCATTAGTGGGTGAGTCTACCCATACGTGGGTAAGCCTACCTAAAAGTGGGTAAGACTACTCATGTGTAGGTGGGTCTACCCATGTGTGGGTGAGTCTACCCATGTATGGGTAAGTCTACCTATTAATGGGTAAGCCTACCTATGTGTGGGTGAGTCTACCCATGTATGGATAAGACTACCCATGTGTGTGGCTACCCATTGGTGGGTAAGTCTACCTATGTGTGAGAGAGACAAAGGTATATGAGTGACCCTAGAGAATTAGTTATTACTATAAGGTCCTAGCGGTAGAAAGAAGTGCATGTAAGAGCCATAGTGAAAGTGCTAGATGTAATTGATCCAAATCTTGAGCTTAATAAAATGTATAGATGATTAGAGCTACAGTTTGTTGTCTTGTAGTTATCTCTTCAAATCAACTTCACCTAAATAACTGATAGATTTGTTATAAAAATTGATAATCACTTAGGGAGAATGCACTATTTTTTAGACACGACATTAATTGTACTTTGTGTGGCTTTTGAACTTATATTACTGTTATATTTTTTGGGTTTTCTATATTTATACCATGCAATATGTGGCTTTTAGATTTATATTCGCTTTTATGTCATGTGTGCGTCTATGTCTATATATATATATATATATATATATATATATATATATATATATATATATATATATATATATATATATATATATATATATATATATATATATATATATATATAGTTCTGCCTATTTTTTTTTAGTTTCTCATATTCACTGTGTTTATATTTTCTTGCTGACATTTTTTTCTCTTATGCCATGTTCATTATTTTTGTTCTTGTTGGCTTATGTATTGTAGTAAGAAAGATGTTGTGCAGGTTTTTGGTGTTTGTGAATTTTAGATAATTTTTATTTAATATTACTATTTTTTTATTTATGTATATATACTTTTGAAATTTATGTGGATTTGTTTATTCATGTTCTTTTTATGGAGGTAATTTGGAGCATCTCCTCCACAGTGCCCAGGCTGGCTGGTGGAAGGCATGGAAGCCTCTTTTGGAGTGAGAACAGGAGAAGCAATAAAGATGAGGGGACACAATAAGCAAGTTAAGTATAGTGGTCCATTTTTCCACTTGCGCTGGGAAATTATGTGGTATATTGAGTGCTGGGTATACAAGTCCATCTTTCTGGCTTTAGGGGCAGTCTTTCATGAAGTTTCAATAACTAGAAAATGTTGGACCATGGTATGGGCTTAGGCCCATTTCGGTCCAATGTTATCGCGGTATGAGTGAGCCAGTACGGGCCACGAGGTTCAAGGGTGGTGGGGGCAATCGCGCCAGCCTCAGTGGACATTGAGAAACAACACATGCTCCTGTTGTGTATGACCCTTTAGTTAAACCGGAAGATCAGAAGCAGGAAAGCTCAATTAAAATAGCCCACTTAAGAGAAGTAAGTGAGGGGTATAAAAAGGGAAACATGGGAGAGGAGAGGATGCCCTAGAGCAGTCCGCCCCTCCTCTTTTTCCCTCCTCTCTCCCAATCAGCCACCCCCCTCTCTTTCCCTTGGTTCGGCTTGCTCACTCTTTGGGAGAAATCCCTTGTTGGCCGCCCCTCTATGCTCTCCTCTCTCACTCCATTGGCGAGCAAGATCAAGGAGAAGGCTCTCCTCCTTGTGTGGGAAGTGTTGGCTGATTCGTTGGGGCATTCTTTGCTGAGATCTACATCCAAAAGCAAAGGTTTTGAGGGATCAACACATCTAAGAGGTAATCCCCTTCTCTACTCTCGTTTTCTTGTGATTTTGGAGTGCGGGCTGATTGCTTCAAGGGTGTGCATGGGGCTTGAAACCCAAGGTCAGTACGCTATCACTTCCAATTTGATTTGCTATATGCATGATTCATGATGGATAGTTTATAATGCTCATTGATTTGAGTTTATGCGCATAATTGTGTAGATTAATTTGTAAAGCTTGAATTTTGATTGGTGTGCCACCCCCTACCCTCCATGCTTCCTCTGGTCCTACCACTCTACAGTGGTATCGGAGCCTAGGTTTGGATTGTTGGTTTCTGATCTAATCAAAATTTGTTTTTGATTTACCCGACTAGGGTTTTGTATGCTATAATTGAGAAAATTGATTAATCTATAAGTTCCATCCATAGGGGTTTTGATATAAAGTTGGAATTAAATGCATATTGGACTTATATGAATGATTAGCATGCTGGAAATTATGTGATTAAGAGTTTAATTGTGTTTTGCATGATTGGAAGCATATAGGGGCAAAAAGGTGATTTTGATCTTGTGGTTTTTTGCTCAATTTATTCTCTGATCACATTCTGCCCACACACTCACTTTTTGGTAGGGCTGCATCTTGGTTCGGTTATGGCGGTTCCTACTAGAACCAAACCGAATTAAGGAACTGAGATACAGGAACCGAACCAAACCGAGATATAAAAACCGAACCGAACTTACATGAGAACTGAAACCAAATAAAAACCGAATATTTTCATTAAATTACTTTAATTAATCAAATTCAAGATAGAAATAATACAAAATTGCAACCTGTCTTTTATCATACAGGTTTATACATAAAATTTTGATAAAACCTTCGGCTCTGCCCTCTTCAAAAGTCTTTCTTCTGCCCTCTGCCCTTCAAAAGTATTTCTTCTTCCCTCTTCAAAAGTCTTTCTTCTTAGCGGACAGAGCATCACTCCTAACATAGGAAAACCAAAAAAATGTAAACTACTAAACTAGTACTTGATGCTAGCATACTGCATAATGAACCCAGACAGAATTCAGCACTCTTATTGCAGACAAACATCTATTACAACACTCTTATCCCAGTAGGTTCATTTTCTGCTTTTAAATTGACGGTAATTGGATCACAAAAGGAAGCTTTAACATGCATTTCCCAAGGATCACATTTGATATAATCAATACCACAATAAAGAGCTGTTGAAACGAATTAAATAGAAAAATGTGAAGCCACTTGCATTCCGTCAAAGGACTTTGAAAACTGAAATTTCCAAGTGAATGTCACTTAAAAAGGTTTTCACAAAAAGCATGCATGATAACTCTTTTAAAATGGAGAAACAAAGAGATTTAAAACGGAGAATCATATAATCAGTTGTGTTTCACTTATAATTGTGGTTTATTTCACAATGGTATGCCACTAATATTTCAACATAGTACAACGTCATAGAACATGGTCCAAAAGTTATAGCCAGTGACGAAAATCACACCATAAAAATAAAAACATAAAAATGCGGAAAATATAATCAAAGAATAAGAACATGATTCAAAAGAAAAGAAAAACCTAGCCAATTAATAGTAGTTTCTCACGCATTCAAATATCAAATTAAACAGTGTTCATGACAAATCAGAGTGATAGTCATAAACTAGATGCATCTAGGATGTCCACAGGAAATAACTAATACTGATCAATTTTCAATGACAGTAATACTACCCAGAGAAAGTCCAGGGACTTTTTTCCTATTTTTACCATAACTGGAGCCTTTTCGTTGTTTAGGAAGAACATAAAAATAGTTAAATACAGTGTCAGCCAGAGCACACATCGGATAAAAAATTAATATTCCAACAAAAAAAGAAACTCATTGACACTAAAAATTTAAAGTAAGAGAAAAGAAAAAAAGTGAAGTCTTGTTTTATACTATCTATTTGACAGAAAGAAGAGGAAAGAAATAACAAAATGAGACCTTTTCAAGCTGGTTCATGAGGGAGATGAGGAGGGTGTTGGTGGTTTTGGTTTGCTACTTGGCCGGAATCTTCAATCCCCACTCCATCACATACCATCGATTTGCCCAACGAGCAAAAAACCGTCGGAGTCTATTGACGGGAGGAGGCCGGGAGAGGGGGTGTCGAGTCTATCGACGGGTCATGTTCTTCACAGCAGCTGGAGAGGAGGGAGATGAACAGTCGAAGGGAAGCAGGGAGCCACCACGTCACCACCGTCCGCTGGGGGAGAATGGGAGAAAATTTTTGGGCGAATGCGAAATTAGGGTTGGGAAGGGGTAGAAACGAGTATTTTTGCATGGGTAGATATGTCGGTTTGGTTCCGGTTTCATTTTTTTTCTTAAAACCGAACCGAACCAAAATTCACTCGGTTTTTTTAAGAACCGAACCGAAACCGAATAAGGAACCGAACCAAACCAAACTGTTAAATTTTGGTTCTGTTTTACCTTGTTCGGTTTCAATTTTTTGGTGCATCCCTACTTTTTGGTCAGAAAGAGTAAATTAATTTATCTTGATTAGATTTAATTAATTTTGTGGATTAAAAGAGTGTGAATTGACCATTTTAGCACTAGGGACATTTTGGTCAATTCATATGTGTTGTGTGTGTGCTGCTATTTTCCTATCCTGAATTGTTTTTCTTTGTGTTGAATACTCATTGAAAACTTGCTGGGTGAAAAGGTTTGATGTGTCTTTAAGGGTGAAAAAGCCAAAATAGCCACCAAAAATTTTCTGGACAGAAAATAAAAATTCCAGCAACCTCTAATAGTAATTATTTTTTGTTTTTATGCTGATTTGGGTGTTTAGGGGATTCTAAAATTCATAAATACCTAAATAGTCTATTTATGTCAACTTCCTTAAGGGGTAATAAGGGTTTACTTTGGAAAGTGACCCAAACCCTAATTAAGGTACACCTAAATTAAGTAACTCGGCATAATATACTAAATTGTCTCTTTGCCTTATTATTGATTAAGAGAGTCTAAGCAATTATTCATTAAGAATGTGTTAGCCTTCCATAGTATTAATTTCCTATCCTTAAGAAGGTGTTAGCCTTCTATAGTATTGATTTCATGTTCTCTACCTTTTCCTTTGTAATTGCACAATGGCTTCTAAGATGGTCACATCAGAATTAGGAAAGACTGAGAAGTTGAATGTTGATAACTATCTGGTGTGGAAGAGAAGGATACACCATATCTAAACTTTTTCTGATCTTGCTCATATCATTGAGAAAATCATTGAGCCACTGTTAGAGGGTTCTTTAGCTGCTCATATAGGAAAGCTTATGAAAAATTGAGGGATGATGACAATAAGGCTAGGTCCACCATACTGACTTTCATGAAGCCATGGAAATATACTTTGAGAAGTACAAGACTGTCAGAGAGATGCTCGAAGTTGTTTTTGTTAGGTATGAGAAGCAAACTGAAGGTTATAAGAGGATGCTACACTTTAAGTACCAGAACTTCAGGATGAGGGAGGGAGATGATGTGAATGAGCACCTGTGTGCCATGTCCATCATTGCTGATGACCTGGAGACATTGGAAGACCCCATCTCTAAGGGAGTACTCCAAGTGTCTATAGTGTTGAACAACCTCCCCAAGTCTTGGGAGAGTGTGGTGGTCTACCTCAACATTAATGACCAAACAATCACAATGGAGGCTCTGACTGCCAAGCTTAGGCTTGAGTAGGAAAGGAGGAGGAGTTATGTGAAGGCTTTTAGTGGTGTTGCTACTGCCAACCTGGCACAGAACTCTGGTGGAGGAAAGAAGGGTGGACAGGGGCCTAGTCCCTCTAATAAGAGAGCTTTTAAGAAAAATAGGAAGAAGCCTCAGAACAAGGGCACTAGAAAGGAGAATAACAAACCCCAGGGTGCATGTTTCAAGTGTGACCGGGTGGGCCACTTCAAGGCTAATTGTCCTCAGAAAGTTGACCAATCAAGCAACGGTAACAAGGGCAAGAGTAAGGAGATTGTGTGTATTGTTTATGAGGTGATAATTGTTGACATCAAGAAAAAGACTTGGTGGCTAGATTCAGGGGCTACAGTTCATGTTTCTCACTTCAGGGAAACTTGGGGAGAAATGATTAGCTTGATGCTAGGCCAAAATAAAGTCTTCATGGGCAACAACACTTACTGCGAGGTGGAGGCTATGGGGAACTACAAGATTCCTTTAAAAGATGGGTCTACATTAGTGCTCATTGATGTGCTATTTGCTCCCTCCATCAAGAGGAACCTGATTTCAATCTCTGTTCTAACCAAGGAGGGTTTGAAGTTAAGTTCAAAGGAAGCAAGGCCACTGTGAGCAAGGGTGGGACTATACTTTTTACTGCTTCTTTGGTAAATATTTTATACTGCTTAGATGTAATGAACTCTTCTGAATCTAATAAAATAAGTGTTTATGAGTGTATTGTATTGTATTGTTTGTGGATGATGCCCTACTGTGGCATATGCATTTGTGTCACGTTAATGTAGATAAACTATATAGAAAGTTGAACGTTGGATTGTTACCCAAGATATTCATAGACCTACATGTGTGTGAGGATTACTTATGGGCAAAGATGAGAGGGCAATCCTTCCAAAAGGGACAAAGGGCAAATGAACTCTTAGGGATAGTTCATTATGATATCTGTGGGTCCCTGAATGTTCAGACCCACAGAGGGATGATATACTTCATCATGTTTATAGATGACTATTCAAGATATAGGTATATGTATCTAATAAACAGAAAGTTTGATGGCTTAGATAAATTCAAGGAATTTAAAACTGAGATAGAGACTTAGTTAGGTAGGAAAGTAAAAATCTTGAGGACTGACAGAAGTGACAAGTACACCTCTAACCTATTTAAGGATTATTGTAGTAATCAAGGAATAATTCATCAGTACACCATACCGTACACTCCACAACAAAATAGAGTAGCAAAACAGGCATAATAGAATGCTTATGGATATGGTTAGGTCCATATTAAATCACTTTGAGTAAGGAACAAACTTCTGTGGTGAGGCTTTAGACACTATCGTGTACATCCTAAACTATGTACCCACAAAGGTAGTCCAATAGACACCTTATGAGTTATGAATGGGTCAACATCCGAACTTAGGGCATCTTTGAGTATAGGGGTCTAGGGCACACGTAAAGGTGCCTAACCAATATAAGTCAAAGCTAGACCCCAAGACCATAAGTGCAACTTTATTGGTTATTGTGACCACTTTAAGGGATACCGATTCGTGGTTTACCACATGGATGAGACAGTGGGGGTTGTTGAGTCTAGAGACATTTATTTGTTAGAGAAAGAATTAAACCCTAGAATACCAAACAAAAGAGTCGATTTGTTTGAGGTGGTTAAAGATGTTGGTCCTAGCACTTCTCCAAAGGAAGTAATTGGATCAGATCAAAACCAAACCAAACCGGAACCTAGGGCATTGAGGGAAAAAAGACTTTGAACCCAGTTAAGGGACTTCTACAAAATGCTAAGGGAAGGCAACATCATGTTAGATGAACCTGTTCTAGACGACCCGATTACCCTTGAGCAAGCTTTAAGTCTTCTAGACACTCAAGAATGACATAATGCTATTCAGGAAGAGATGGACTCTATTTTAGAGAACAAGGTCTGGGAGATAGTGGATCCATGAAAGCCCATTGGGTGTAAATGAATTTTCAAAAAGAAGCTTAAGGCTGATGGGTCTATAGATAAGTACAAACCGAGATTAGTAGCCAAAGGGTTCACCCAGGTGTATGAGATAGACTTTAATGAGACATACTCACCAGTGTCAAGATTTGACTCGATTAGATGTCTCTTAACATGTGTTGTTTACTATGATTTAGAGTTGTACCAAAAGGAAGTAAAGACTGCCTTCTTAAATGGAGATTTAGAGGAAGAGTTTTACATTGAATAACCTTAAGGTTTCGTAATTCTTGGAGAGGAACACAAGGTGTGTAAGCTCATAAAATTATTGTATGACTTTAAACAATCTTCAAGGCAATGGTACTTCACTTTCACAAGGTGATTAGTGAGTATGGGTTTATAGTGAACAAACACAATCACTCTATCTATACCTTTCGGGTTAAGGCTAGATATATAATGTTGTCATTGTACATAGATGGCTTACTGTTGATGGGGAATGACCTATATGTGATTGTTAGTCTAAAGGAATGACTCAAAACCCAGTATGAGATGAAAGACATGGGTGAGGCATCCTACATTCTTGGGATAAAAATTGACAGATATAGAAAGGCTAGAATGCTTAATATATCTCAAGAGTCATACATAGAGAGCATTCTCAAATGCTTCAATGTAATTAGTCCCCTACTTACAAGGGTACAATGTTGTCTAAGAGTATGGCTCCTCGAACTGAGGAAGACATACTCCGGATGGAGTTGGTGCTATATGCACAAACTATTGGCAGTTTGATGTATGTCATGACTTGTATGAGGCCTGATTTAAGTTTTGTGGTAGGCTTGCTGAGCCGTTACCAAATAGACCTTGGTCTTTAGCACTAGCAAGTGGTGAAGAGTGTATTTCAGTACCTCTTAGGGTCTAAGAGTTTAAAACTCACCTATTAGCAGAAAAGTCTCATTGGCTGGATATAGTGATTCAGACTATGCGGGGGATCCAGATGACAAGAAATCTACTACTGTATTTGTCTTCATGTTTGGAGGTGGGGTTATATAGTGGGCAGGAAAGAAACAAAAGAGTGTTTCTAAGTCTACAATGGAAGCTGAGTTTTATGCATGCAATATTGCAACTTCTCAGGCAGTATGGATAAAAGAGTTTCTAGCAAGATTGAGGCTAGAAGACTGGATTAATGCTCCTGTCCAAATTTATTGTGATAATCTAGCAACAGTGTCGACACTATGAATGGGGAGATTAGTGCCAAAGGTAAGCACCTTAAGGTATATTACTATTACATCTTCAACATACTACAAAGGGAAAAAGTGACTGTGAGTCATATTCCTACTATTGAGATGTTAGCAGATCCGTTCGCTAAAGCCTTGATGACAAATCTATTTTCTATGCACGCTCATAGCATTGGTCTTCGATAAAACTATCGCAAGTCGATGTTGGACCACATGAGCCCTTTACCCATAGTGGGGGATGTTGGACCATGGTTTGGGCTCAGGCTAGTTTCGGTCCAACGTTATCTTAGTCCGGGTGAGCCGTTGTACACCACGTGGTCCAAGGGTAGTGGGGGCGGTCACGCCGACCCCACATGTGCCATCATAACAATAATTTGGTTGGGACCCGCCTACGTCACACACACACAAGAGGCATGCCACTAGGATGTGCATTAACATGTTGTGGGGCCCATATGCGTAAATTATGTGTCGATGGTGGGACCCGTAGTTAGCGAGGAGTTAACCCTGTCATGGGCTTGGCCGTGTGCAGGGGGGTCTAGGCCTCCGCGGGCTCTAAGAGACAGAGCCCACTCCCATTGTGTATCGCCTTTTAATTAGACAAGAAGATCAGAAGTAGGAAAGCCCAATTAGAATAGCCCACATTAAGAGCCCACTTAAGAGAGGTAAGTGGGGGGTATAAAAAGGGAAACATGGGAGAGGAGGGGATGCCCTGGAGCAGTCCGCCCCCTCCTCTCTTTCCCTTGGTTCGGCCTGCTCACTGTTTGGGAGAAATCCCTTGCTGGACGCTCCTCTCCACTCTCCTCTCTCACTCCATGGGCGAGCAAGATCAAGGAGAAGGCTCTCCTCCTTGTGTGGGAAGTGTTGGCTGATTCCTTGGGGCATTTTTTGCTGAGATCTACATCCAAGAGCAAAGGTTTTGAGGGATTAACATATCTAAGAGGTAATCCCCTTCTCTACTCTTGTTTTCTTGTGATTTTGGAGTGCGGGCTGATTGCTTCAAGGGCATGCATGGGGCTTGAAAGCCCGAGGTCAATAAGCTATCACTTCCAATTTGATTTGCTATATGTATGAATCATGATGGATGATTTATAATGCTCATGGATTTGAGTTTATGTACATGATTGTGTAGATTAATTTGTAAAGCTTGAATTTTGATTGTGTAGATTATGTGCATGATTGTGTAGATTGATTTGAGTTTATGCTTGAAGATGCTTGCCCAGCTACAGTTTCCTGTGCACATCCTTGCTATAGCTGCCTGGGTTGCCTTTCATATGGTAACAAATTCATTGAACACTTCAGTAATGAAACAAGACCACACTTGGAATCACTTCTTGTAAAGAAAAAAACATTCAAAGGTATTACACAAAGAATAGTAGGCAATATCCAGCAAATTGAGTTGGCCATCAATCCTCACCATGTATTTCAACATTCTTATTTTAGTATTGTGTTGCGATTTAATGGAATTTTGATGCAAAGAGGGGGCCTTATTAGGAAGTGGAGCTGGGAAAGAAGAATTCATTGAAGGTGAGACAAAGCAAAGCTATTCAATACATTCCCACTGCCAAATTCAATGCTGGAGATTCTCATTTCCAACTTTGCGGTGCATGGCCTATCACCAATAGATTTGGTGGCTCTCTCAGGTCCATTCTGTGTTACAATATGCATGCATCTAAGTGTGCACACATTCCCTTCTTTTTCTAGAACCAATGGATATACAGTTATATAACAGGCAATCGCATGGTAGGTAGCTCAAGATGTCTGAACTTCAAGCAGAGAGATTATACCAGAGAAGAGAGTGAGGAGTAGTATGACTACGGCTGGCGGTATAGTGGGTTCCACCTTATACTGAGGTCCATTTGCACGACATCCTCCAAAAGGTAATAGCGGTCTGGTGCCTCTTATGACATCCTAGAGGTTCGACAACTACTACTTCCCGAACATGGTGCAGAAATAGGGTCTGTTGGAGTCAGACAACGTACTGGTCACCCAAGACCATGAAGGCAAGGTACAGAGCCGGTCCGGTAGTTTGCGGCCAATGAGGTGCTCTCCTACAGGGAGGTTGCTTCGTCCATGGTAAAGATGTAGAGGATTAACATGCTGACGGGGGAGGAGGCTGAAATCAAGAGCAACTGCATAGTCTTGAATTCGTTGTGAATATGAAATTTGTTGGTAGTATGGCTTTCCGAGTAGTGGATTTCATCATTGTTTTGTCAGAAATTTGGTGATTTGCATACTGACCAATATTTGCATTATTTTTTATTTGCTGGGTTATAATTCCAGTGGCAAATGGCTATGAGGTATAATAGAAGCGGTAGTGCTCATAGATACTTTAAGAAATGCAAAGGTCGATGTTGTGGGTGGTTCTGTTTGAAAAAACTTTGCAAATTTGTTGCATCTCAAAAGATTAGCATTGTTGTGGACATGATTATTCATACTTACCCGTTAGTTTATGACCTATTTCTTCTACCAATACGTTAGTTAGAGCATTTTACATCATCTCACCATAGGAAGTGAACACATTTCTTTAACCAACATTCTTCTTTCATGTAAATAAGAACCTTATCTGGAACAAAGTTTTTTAATAGCCAAGTTGTTCAGGGCTTAGAATTATTTTTATAACTTTTTTGGAAAATGATCGTTTAAATTGTTGGCTTTATCTTAGGCTACCTTGCTCCATAGAGGAGTTAGTGGGGCAGAGCGTCTCCAGAAATGTGGGACTTCGAAGAAATTACAAAGAAACAAGATTGTCGAGAAGAATGTATGGAGCCATGTGGTTATCTCCAACCATATGAACTACATAAGCAGGGTTTGCTTAAGATGTTTCTGCCTAAGTGGGTGGAAGTATTTAGGTCATGTTAAGAGAAATGATGAAGTTTGGAAGAGCATAGAGCTCCAAGCAGACACCCAAGTTCTTGGCATATTACCAAGGGGTGTTCTTTTGCAAGTCTTATTAAAACTCTCACTTCTTGCTCATAGCATTTTTTTATCAACTAAATGTGGATGTAAATCAGTTATAAAACATATATTTCCACCATGGCATGCGGCTTCCTTTTATACATTCTTAATTTCTTGTAAATGCAACATGATAAAACAACCAATGTTCATCCCTCTTTCATCAGTGAGCTGACTCTCCAATTGTAATTGATGGTAAACTTAATACAAAGAAGGGAACTTAGAATGACGATGGATTTTGCCTTGACAATAGTGAACAAGTTGTTGAAAAACTAAAGAGCTCCAAGTGTAGCAGACGGCTTGGTTTTAGAGTTGCATAGACTTTCACAAATTTAATAAATTGAAATCTTTGTTATGAAGTCGGTTGGATCCATTTTTATTCCATGGCCTTCAAGAGTGCAACATATTACAATTACCTGGACAATGTAGAAGGTAACATTAACTTATATTCTTTTGGATAAAGTAAAAGTTCTTATTTTTTAATTAATTTTGGTTATTCATTGATTTTGGATTTTGGGGCATTTGAGCTTCTTCTTCAAATAGTTGATGAAGGATCAAAAGTATGTTCTAACAGTCAATGATATTTAGTTGAAGAACTTCTAATCATTTGTAAGATTACATATATAAAAGATAATGTCTTGATATTGATATAACCTTTATAAAAAAAATTCACTAATAGATGAGATAAAGTGCAAAGGACTATAAAAATTAAACTATTGTAAAAAAAGGTGTACATTGGTGCCAAGAAAATATTTGTTGTAACAGTTTTTAGTTCGATTTCCATTTGTATAGTAAACTTCTCAGGTTATGCCATTTTTTCTTGAGAATTGCATATGACTTCTGTCATATGCATTAGTCAAACTGAATAACAAGTTTTTACTTTCATAAGTTAATAAGTGTACACAAACACTACTATACATTGACCTTTTTCACTTTTTAAGTAGAAATACACTTTTTACAATTGCGCTTAGCAAATATTTTGTGTGAAGAGTAAATTCCTCAAGAAATTAAAATAAGTTCCTTGTTCTAAATTAAATTAGTACGGACACAGCCAGGTGGCATGCCAAGTGTCTATCTGCACAAAATAATATTTCTGATTTAACTTTTTGAACAAGAAAGAAGTTCTGAAAAAGTTTCATTCAGTTCAAAATTTCATGAAATTTAACATGAAATTACTTAATGGTAATGTATTTGATTTACACTTAAAAATATTAGCTAGAGCTGGCAAGAGATGAGCCATGCATGATTTTCTCAATATAAAAATTAAAAAAGAACATAAGTTACCTTCTTCTCCTTGAAAATTGTGTTTATTTTCTTAAAGAGCACTAATTAAAAGAAACAAAGAGTTGAGACAAAAAAGAAGAATGACATGCAGAACCATTTGTTCCATGTATAGTTCAACATTTTCCCCAAATTGCCATTACTTTAAATAAAACATTCTTTCCAAGTTTCTTCTCTAATTTATATATATATAAGGTGCCTGTTATGAGGCTGGACAAACTGGGCGTAAAAATGACTATCATACACTTTGTACAATTAAGTTGAAAATATTTTTAAGAACACAATATAACAACAAATAAAAGGTTTACAACTGCTACATATCTGTCATAGAGAATGCAAGGGTAGTAGACTACAATGAGAACGCATAAATTCTTTTAACTCATTCAATATTACAGTTGACCACCCAATAATTTTGAAGGTCACGTTGAAACAATTTAATAGCTTTTCCATTGTCACAAGTTACATAGTAAAGAGTGGAAAAGTAGGCATGCATATGCTATTGCTTCTACATTATGCTGCAGCCATCTAAGTAGCCACTATCCCAGAAAATCAACCAGGATTCAAATGAAAAAAATGTTGGCAATTAGCGTCAAATTGATGAACAAAACAGGCAATTTTTTGTTTCTATCTATCAGCCCAACAATCTATCTAACATGGACAAAAACAATAGTAAATGACCATGCAAATAAACAATAGTACATCTATAAGAAGAGTAAAAAAGAATGTACGTTTTCTCCTTGTCCTTCAGGTATGTGAATCTCACCTTGAAATGGCCCTGCATCTGCACCCGATCCAACCGCTTAAAGATAGAAACATCGACTGATCAGATTTTAACGGGCAGATACCTTTTAAATTATTTGTGATACACAAGGAAATGATGTAGATGGACTCTGTACCTGCGTCTTTTATGCTGGGAGCACGGCATGAGATGAACCCAACTCTTTCTAGTACAGCCGCTAATCGTGGGATGAAGCTAAATCGTACCCATAACGCATCAGACGAAGCCAATGCATAGAGGTGAGTCTGTCACATGAGATCAAGCCAATATGTTCTAGCATCATCTTGGAGCTGCTGCTCCAGTTTCGGGCAGTTCTCTATATGCGAAGTTTAAGGTTGAGAGGCCATCGATCATTTGGCCAGGCCTCTTGTTTAGGGCAATCACTTATACAAAGTGTTGTAAGCACGGGTGGAAGCCCCTCCTCCGGTAAGGTCACAAGTTATGGACAATCGCGAACATCGAGGTTTGTAAGGGAAGTGAGGTTGTGCAACGCCTTGGTAAAGAAGTTAGTGTTGGGAAGTTTTATAAAAAAATTTGTTATGTCTAACATCGTATTTTAATAAAATAAATATAGTAAATATATTACCAAACAACCAAGTATCATAGATAAAGGGATGTAAAATTTTAACGTAGAAAAACCCTCAAATGAAGGGTAAAAAACCACAGGGCGAATTAGCCCAATCAAGCAATCTACTATAATAAGGTTTGATACAACCACAATTAAACCTTAAAAGAGGTTTATAAATTTTTCTTCTTACAAATCAATTCTTTATCAGAAAGATAAATAAAAACACAGAATATGGAAAACCTGAGAAGTTGCTTAGTCTTTCCTTTTTCTCCACTTGCACAAAAGATGCACTATTGAACTCTGAAAAACTGATCTGAGAAATTGGGATGAAGAAGATGAGAATCTCCCGCTCCGGTGTCGCTTGCCAACACAAAAAACCTCTCATAGAATTGCTCTCCACTTTCCCTGTTCACGCACACAAGTAAGAAAAGACTTTGCGTCTCAGTTTCATTTTGTGCATACAGGAATAATTTTTCTATTTCGTTTGTCCACTACTCGTCTCAGTTTCGTTGAATATATACCTGCCAACTTTTCTGAGAAAATGTCCTGGTCATTTCTGTTTTGATTTTTCCACAATGTCGCGCACAAACATGGAACTAGAATTTTTCAGTTGCATGCTTAACTCCTGTTCTGCATATCTTAAAGTGGGTGGGGCCCACTCATGGGGTGGACCCCAAACCACACCAATCTCCCCCTCCAACCCATAAGGGAGACTCACCCCAACATAGAGACTCAGTGTGAGTCCATGCCGGCTATCTCAATGCAAAGATCATGCTTGTCTCTTAAAACTGTCTTCATCATCATGTCTGATGGATTTTTGTCTATGTGAACTTTTTCAAGAGACATATCACCATTCTCCAACACATCCTTGATCCAATGATATCTTAGATCAATGTGTTTTGACCTACTGTGGTAAGTGACATTTTTGCTCAAGTCAAGTGCACTTTGATTATCACATAGAAGCACATACTTCTTCTAAGTCAACCCCAACTCACTTAAGAACCTCTTCAACCACAACAACTCCTTGCTAGCTTCTGTTGCTGCAATATACTTTGCCTTTGTTGTATATAGAGCAATACACTTTTGTAGTTTTGATTGCCATGAGATAGCTCTCCCTGCAAAAGTAAATAGGTAGCTTGAAGTAGACTTCATTCCATCAAGTTCTCCTGCCCAATCTGCATCTATAAAGCCTTCTAATATTGGTTTAGAATCACCAAAACATAAACATAGTTTAGTAGATCCTCTCAAGTACCTCAGAATCCACTTCACTACTGCCCAATGTTCTTTACCTGGATTGGCAAGAAACCTACTTACAACACCAACTGCATAAGCAATATCTGGCTTTGTACACACCATAGCATACATAAGACTGCCCACTGCAGATGCATAAGGAAACTTTTTCATTTCCTCAATCTCCATTCCACTTAAGTCACTCATCTTCAGTTTGAACTGACTCCCAAGTGGAACACTAATTGGCTTAGCATCCTTCATGATGAACTTTGCAAGTACCTTCTCAATATACTTTTCCTGTGACACCTATAGCTTCCTCGTTTTCCTGTCACGCTGAATAGACATACCCAAGATTTACTTTGTTGGACCCAAATCCTTCATTGCAAAGGATTTATTCAAACTCTTCTTCAAATTTGCAATCTTAGCATTGTCCTTCCCTACAATCAACATGTCATCAACATAAAGCAATAAAATTATGAAATCATTCTCACCAAACTGTTTGATGAAGACACAATGATCAGAAACAAATTTCTTGTAGCCAATTCTTTCCATGAAAGACTCAAATTTCTTGTACCATTGCTTAGGAGCTTGTTTAAGGCCATACAAGCTCTTCTTCAATTTGTACACCATTTGTTTCTTTCCCTTTGCTACAAACCATTTAGGCTGCTCTATGTAGATTGTTTCATCCAAATCACCTGAAGAAATGCAGTCTTCACATCTAATTGTTCAACCCCCAAGTCCATACTAGCAGCTAATGCCAAAGCAACTCTAATTAAAGACATTTTCACTACTGGAGCAAAGATTTCATCAAAATCAATGCCTTTCTTCTGGCCAAAGCCCTTCACTACCAATCTTGCCCTTTACCTTGGTTGTGAATTATTCTTATCATACTTAATCCGGTAGACCCACTTATTCTTCAATGCTCTCCTCCCCTTAGGGAGATCTACCAACTCATAGGTGTGGTTGTCATGCAGAGACTTCATCTCATCTTCCATGGCTTTCATCCACTTCTCCTTCTCACTATGACCTTTTGTTTCACCAAAATTTTTTGGTTCTCCACTTTCAGTGATTCTCACATATTCTGATTATGGGTATTTGGTGGAGGGAACAGGTTGTTCTCGAATGGACCTTCTCACATTTGTTGGCTCTCCCTGCTCAAAAGCCTTCTGTTATTGGTTAACACTATCATCATCAAAATAATCATCATTAGTCTCATGAATGATCTCATCCTCACCTCCATTATCACTAGGCAAAGATGTTGGTTCTCCAATCTTTGACTCTTCATCCTGAGTCACCTCATTTCCCTGAATTGAGGTTGATGGTTCATTTACTCTTGCAAGATCTTCCCGAGTTTTCTTCTGAATGACTTCATCTTTTCCAAGATCTTCAATTGTTTAATCCTCTCTGAAAATAACATCCTTGCTGCGAATCACTTTCCTGTTCTTTGGATCCCATAGTTTATATCCAAACTTGTCATTTCCATAACCTAGAAAGATGCACTCTATAGATTTTTTATATAACTTAGCCATTTGTTCTTTAGGCACATGTGCAAATGCCTTGCACCCAAATACTCTCAAGTAAGAGTAGTTCACTTCTTTTCCACTCTAGACTCTCTCTGGTATGTTATTTTCCAAGGCATAAGTGGGAGACCTGTTGATCAAGTAGCAAGCTATGTCCATTGCCTCACCCCAGAAGCTCTTAGGTAACTTTCTGAAGATAACATACTTTTGATGCTCTCTGAGATTGTTTTGTTCATCCTCTCAGCCACTCCATTGTGTTGAGGAGTATAAGGAAGTGTCTTCTCATACCTAATCTCATGCTTACTACAATACTCATCAAATTCTGTAGAATAGTACTCACCACCATTGTCACTTCTAAGGCACTTCAGTTACTTACCAGTTTCTCTCTCAATCATGACATGAAAGTTCTTAAAGAAGCCAAACACTTCACTCTTATTCTTCATGTCATAAGCCCATACATTTCTAGAAGCATCATCAATGAAAGTAACATAATAACTAGAACCACCAAGAGATTTTACCTCCATAGGACCACACACATCTAAATGCACCAACTCAAAAACTTCAGATTTCTTTGTACTTGTGCTAGCAAAGGATGTCCTGTGTTGCTTGCCCATCAAACAATGATCACAAGGGCTAATTGAAGTACCCTTAACCTTGGAAGGCAAATTTTGCTTCTTCAGAATCTCTTCTCCCTTCTCACTTATGTGACCCAATCGACGGTGCCACAAGTCAATGGTGAACTCATTTGAGGAGACATTAATCTCCACTTGAACTAGACTAGTTTCAATCTTCTATAGGCTGCAACACTTCTTTCCCTTAGCCACAACTAGAGAACCTTTTACCAATTTACACACTCCTTGAGAGACGCGTGACCCAAAGCCTTCATCATCAAGTACATCTGTAGACAACAAATTTATTCTGAGATCTAGAATATGTCTAACATTCTTCAGCCATAACCTGTAACCTGTGTTAGTCACAATATGCACATCACCCTAACCAATGATCTTCGAGGTACCACTGTTGCCCATCTTCACTAACCCCAAATCTGCTAATTGGTAGGTAGAAAAGAGATCCTGGTTAGGAGTAACATAGAATGATGCACCTGAGTCAACTACCCAACTAGCATCACAACTAGTTGTTAAGAATTCCTTCTCACAATCAACCATAATTACCAAGTCATCTTGAATAGCATTGGTATCTTGTCCACCTTTTTCATTGTTGTCTTTCCTTTTCTGATCTTTCTTGAGTTTCCAACAATCCTTCTTAATATGACCTGTCTTGTCACAATAGTAGCACTTCAAGTTCTTCCTAGACTTGGATTTGCTTCTACTATTGTCTCTTTTAAAACTGTCCTTGGTTTTTGATATGCCCCTATTTTCCTCTGACACTAAGGCTTCATTCCCATAAGCTGGCTTTAAAGACTTTCTTCACAATTCTTCATTGAGTAAACTGCTTGTCACTATGGCCATTGTCAACTTGCATCTGGAGCTGAATTGTTTAAGGAAATAACCAGTGTCTCCCAAGTGTCTGGCAAGGAACTAAGAAGTAAAATAGCCTACCACTCATCATCTAAAGTCATCTTCATTCTAGCAAGTTGGCTGATTATACTCTTCATTTCATTCAGGTGTTCCCCAATACTGCCTCCATCCTTAAACTTCAAATTGACCAATTTCTTTATCAAAAAAGTCTTGTTACCTGCAGTCTTTCTTTCATACACTTCAGCAAGCTTATTCCAAATTGCCTTTGCAGACAATTTATCAGCTACATAGTGGTACACAACTTCATCCACCCACTATCTCAAACAAGCCATAGCCTTTCGATCTAGTTTTGTCCAATCTTTCTCAATTATCTATGTAGGTTTCACACCTATAATAGGGTCATACAGATCCTTATAATAAAGAAGATCTATCATTTTCCCCTTCCAATAATTTCAATTGTTTCCATCAAGAGAAACCATCTTTATATATTTATCTTCTGCCATTGTTGAAATACAAAATAACCTTGCTTTGATACCACTTGTTGGGATGTTCTATAGAAAATCCCTTATGTCTAACATCATATTTCAACAAAATAAACGTAGCAAATATATCACCAAACAACCAAGCAAAATAGATAAAGGGATACAAAATTTTAACGTGGAAAAACCCCTCAAATAAAGGGTAAAAAACCACGGGGCGAATCAGCCCAATCAAGCACTCCACTATAATAAGGTTTGATACAACCACAATTAAACCTTCAAAGAGGTTTAATTTTCCCTCTTACAGATTAATTCTTTATCAGAAAGATAAATAAAAACACAGAGTATAGAAAACCTGAGAAGTTACTTAGTCTTCCCTTTTTCTCCCCTTGCACAAAAGATGCACCCTTGAACTCTGAAAAACTGATATGAGAAATTGGGATGAAGAAGATGAGAATCTCCCGCTCCGGTGTCGCTTTCCAACACAAAAAACCTCTCATAGAATTGCCCTCCACTTTCCCTGTTCACGCACACAACAAGTAAGAAAAGACTTTGTGTCTCAATTTCGTTTTGTGCATACAGGAATAATTTTTCTATTTCGTGCGTCCACTGCTTGTCTCAGTTTCGTTGAATATATACCTACCCACTTTTCTAAGAAAACGTCCTAGCCGTTTCTATTTTGATTTTTCCATGGTGTCGCGCACAAACACGGAACTGGAATTTTTCAGTTGCGTGCTTATCTCCTGTTTCGCATATCTTAAAGTAGGTGGGGCCCACTCATGGGGTGGACCCCAAACCACAACAATCTCCCCTTCCAGCCCATGAGGGAGACTCACCCCGACACAGAGACTTAGTGTGAGTCCATGCCGGCTATCTCAATGCAAAGATCATGCTTGTCTCTTGAAACTGTCTTCGTCATCATGTCTGACGGATTCCTGTCTTTGTGAACTTTTTCAAGAGACATATCAATCAGGCTGGGGCATATGGTGAGAGATTCAATAGCAAGCGGAAGCCCCTCCTTCGGAAAGGACACAGTTGTGTACAGTCGCAAACAAAGCTATGTAAGGGAAGCGAGGTTGTCCAATGCCTTGGGCAAAGAAGTCAGGCTTGGGCAATCATATATGGAGAGAGATTCAAGAGCGTGCTGAAGCCCTGCCTCTGAGAATGACACTAGTTGTGGACATCCCTAAACGGAGATTTGTTTAAGGTTGTGCAACGCCTTAGTAAGGGAAATGATGTTTGAAGAGCAACTACTTATTGGGAGAGTTGAAGAGTAGAAAGTGACGGGACTACTTCACCCGCCTCTAGTTGAACCCAAGAATGATAGTCAATATATAGACTCACTAGAGACGTTAAGAGGGAGAGCCCATGGGGAATGGAAACATTGCTCAAACTTGGGCAATTATGAATACTTCAATTCTCTAC
This sequence comes from Saururus chinensis, assembly GCA_035235625.1. NCBI lineage: Eukaryota > Viridiplantae > Streptophyta > Magnoliopsida > Piperales > Saururaceae > Saururus > Saururus chinensis. The sequence goes on from CP141142.1 coordinate 6,952,692, forward strand.
TTGGGGGAGGTCCATCACAGATGAGAAATTGGAGTTAGAATCTTGGAGAGACGAAAGCAGAGACAATTTGGTTAACTCTTGACAATCTGTTAGATCTAATTGTTTTAGCTTCGGCACCGCCACAAAAACATTCCTCAACTTGGTTCACCTACATATCCATAGCTCATTCAATAATGGAAGCTTAACATCGGCCATTTCACTGAATTTATGTAACCCTCTCATTTCGAAACAGTCCAGACAGGAAAATGCTAGTACTGATATCCACTTTGGAAATTTGTCCCCACTGTAGTTGATGAAAGACAAAGAATGAAGGATGGTTGGATGAGACTCAAGAGCCTCCAGTACCTTTACCTCCGCTTCTCCATCATGCACCATGAAAGAACTATCATTATCTTCGACACATGGTGTGAGGGAGCACCACTTGAATGTTAGGAACTTGATGTTCTTCTTGCTCTTTAGATTGGCCATTACTGCCTCTTCCACACTATCCACATTCTCCAAACAAGAGATGGCAAATTTGGCTTTGAGGTTCTTCGCATCTTAAAGGTTCCCCAATTCCCTATCCACTCTCCTTGCCAACGGGGTACATGTCTAAAGCTGGTAGATTAGTCAACTTCGGAATATTTGATATTTGGGTGGCAGAGATGCATAGGTTCCGCAATTTTTGGAGTTCCCAATATCTTGTGGTAAGTTGGCAAGGTTAAGGCAATCCTATGGTCCAACTTATGCATTTGAGCTGGTTGTCTAGTTCTTCGAGTTTGGTGGAAGTCTAGTTCTTATCAGACTTGGTGGAATTTGCTTTATCGCTTTAATAACATGCATCGTCTTTGATGAATCTTGCGTGTAGATGTAAGCTGATACATTTTAAAATAAGCATATATTCCACATAGATAAAGTTTTGGATCTCCACTGGCAAATTAATATCCAAGATATATAATATGATGTCCACATAGTAAACACCAGTCAGACTAGCCATGTGAATCTTAAACTCGTAAAAGTGATTTGGATGCCAGAGATAGAACTATGATATGTCGATATTTGTACACTAGGGAATGCTAACGGGTCTCGGATCTAAGGGACCAAATAATTGTCATTTGGGGTGATGATGAAGTCTCATGGCTGATGTAAATTGATTTAGACAAATGTGTTGGGGGCGCCATTGAGCAGGACTTGTCATTCCCAAATCTGAAAGAACCATTTGTGGTGTGTTCAATTCAAAGGCGTGGTTCGACAGGTATTGGCAGACTCGGACTTGGAAGAGGTAGGTAGGGTGACAACCAACATTGAAGAAAATATAAGTGCGCCATTTCTCAATTATATACCACAAAGAAATGTTTCTTTAGGGCAATAATAATAATTTCTAAAACCAAAGGGGTAGAGGTATTGTAACATCCTATTTTTTTTATTACGACTAACCTAAGGGTTTAGTGTTAATTATAGAATTTTGGATAAGATTTAAGGGGTTTTAAGGGATAAAATCTTAGTATGTGTATAGAGTTCGAAGTAACGAGCATAGTAAATCAAAGAACATATGAAGCGGAAGTTAGAAGTAAAAGTTATGACCTCGGGAAGCCTGTTATAAGGACATGACCTACTCAAAATGTATATGATAACATACCCATGTAAGTCTAGTTTCGAAGGGCTTGTCTACAAGTCCATTGGTACCAAGAGCGTGTGATTCCAACTTCGTGATAAGAAATTATCGCGTTTTGAAATTTGATTATTAATTAAATAAAATAATATTAAAAAATAAAAAATGAGAAAAAGACAAATTAGCACGCATCAGTGCTGATCTAGCAGCTGATGTTAGCCATGCCGCTGAGGTGCGCTGCGCGCGAATGCTAGCCGGCAGAGTGATGCGCAGCGGACCGCGTTGTCCCGTGTTTGTCAGCTCTCGTAAGCCATGTGCAGCGCATGGCAAACCACATGACATGTGCGCGATGCGTGGTCTACATGCAAGGGTATGTGCATGGTCCACCCACGGCTCTTCCTTATAAATAGGAAAAGTTGTTCAAATTTTTGGGGGATTTTTCTAGACATTTTGAATCCGATTTCACCCATTCAAGAAATGTTCTTAGCTAATTTGAGGGTGCTCTATGCATTGGAAGGGTCTATTCCTCAAGTTAGCGACTCTAGAGAGGAAAATGACCAAGGGCATGAAGAGACTTTGTCCAATGCCATTTGGCCCAATGAGAGAGAAAACTGCCCAGAATAAAAGAAGGCTTCATCCTCTTGTCATCGGTCTTCAACGAGAGAAGTGACCCGGAGTAAGGGAAAACTTTATATTTCACCGACAGGCCACATAAAGAGAGAAACACCACATGTAAGGGGAGGCTCTATCTACCTCCTACAGATAAAGAAAGAGAGAAGAGTCTTTGGGAAATGAGAGGTTTTATCTGTCGCTTTCGGGTATGAAGAGTGATAAAAGACCTAAGAAAGGGGAGGATTTGTTTGTCGCCTTTGGGCGCAATGAAAGAAACATTCATAAGCAAGTGGAGGCTATGCCTGCCGTCTCCCAACCTGAAGGGGAGGATGCCCCCAAGGAAGGAGAAACTCTGAATGCCACTATTTTGGAAACCTTAGGGGATTAAGCATTTCTGACTTTCTAATTTATAATGCATATTGATATAAATGCATATACGTCTTAGTTAGTTAATTTAAGAGGCTGAATGAGATATATGTTTTGCTCTAATCAGTTATACTCTGATTTGATTTGCTCTGCTCTAATTTGATCTGATATGATATATTATGATATGCTCTACTTTGTTTTGTGTAAGAAAGAGATGTCTATTTTCGATTAAATTATTATATTCTAATTCTTAATGATTTATCTGATGTCTGATTCCAATGATTTATTAGTTTCCATCTAACTATGATGATTTATGAGATTTTTGATGGATTTCAAATAATTTATCAAATTATAAGAAATATATAATTTTTTATGTCTGATGCATGCATTAGCCGCTAGGCAGAGTTATGCTCGGATCTGATTATATCGGAATAACATATGAGATGTTATCTACTAAATACGTAGCCAACCAATGAGAGGCAACTTTGGCCTGATCCAAACAAAGAATAAAATATCATTTTTTTCTAGCCTATGCGCAATGGAGTGCTGAAGCTTCATAATGTTTAGAGGAATGTTACAACTCTCGCACATAGATGCCACTCTTGGTTTGTTTAGAAATTTTTTTAACGCCTATTTATTCTTTCAAACCCTAAAGTTGGGGATCGTGGCTCAGAGTGTTACAGGTATGTAGACTGAGCATGAGGGATTTGGAAGAAAATGTGCGTTTAGAACTAGGTGTACTTCAAGAAAGGCAGAGATAGATTCTATAGCGCATTGAGGGAAAGCATAGGAGGCTAGTATTTCTATATTTTATGGAGTGGTATTTTCACAATCTTCAAGAGGAAGGAGATTGAGGAGTAGGTTTGGCTTAAAGGATTAGGCAGTGGAGGAGGAGGCTTTACTTTGGAAAGAAAGTTGGTGAGGATGTTGTGTTTTCCCTTAATCTACTTGACTTGAAACTTCCATTGGGAGAACCAATAATGGTAGCGTAGAAGGTGAGCATTTGGCAACTGCTTATGTTCAAAGTGTAGCACTTGAGGAAGGCATCCATGTCCATCTTTGCAGTGAACTCGTGGCCAATAAAAAAGAACTGAAATTTGGTGATCATTATCTTTACAACAAGTTTCTCTTTGTAATTGTTATGATCATGTTGTTCAGATGGCTTGAAGGATCCAGTCTTGTAGCTATAGAGATGTTGAATCTGATTTTTATCGAGAAAAAATAATGTTGATCCCCAACAGTGAGCAGAATGTGTAATGGCCATAAATTGGGTATGATCTCCTTGATGGATTGAAGAGTTTTGGTGTGTTTTTTAGTCCAAGGAGGCGGGCTCTTTCGGAGAAGCTCCAACAAAGTTACTCTATACTATTCTATATGAGGAATAATGTTCGAGACATAGTTCAATACACTAAGGAATATTTGAACGTGCTTTTGAGACAAGTTTTCTTTAAAAAAATCCTTGAGATTTTTTAGTATGTGAGGTAGAGGTGTATACTTTCCATTATGAAATTCCATTCCAAGGAAGTCAATAATTTGTGTAGAGAACTATTTTCTTCTCAAAAACCATGAGGCCATGACTATTGCAAATAGCATGGAAATGTTGTAGCAACTGTAAATGATCTTCCTATGTTTTGGAGAATGAGAGGATATCATCAATACAGACAAGTGCCAAGTGGAGTAAAGGCTGAAATATTTTCACTGTATTGTTATGGATGATTGAAGTTGCAATCTTAAGTCCGAAGGGAAGGATTGTCCACTAATAATGAGCATTAGGAATAATTAAAGCATTTTTTAATCATCAGGATGAATTCCAATTTACCAAAATCATGCTTTAAGATCAACCTGCATGGAGAAGACTTGCATCTGTGATTTGCCTAAAGAGGCTCTTCAATTGTGGCAGGGGAAACTTTTCATCAACCAAGTATTTGTTTAGAGGTTGGTACTTTTTGACAAACCTAGATTTTTTGTGTGCTTGCTCTTCTCTATTGTTGACATAGAAAGCTTGATAACTATGAGGATGTTTCCTCAATAAGGCCTTAGTTCATCAACTAGGTGAGTTTTTCTTATGCTTGTAGCTACTAGTCAGGATGCATCCCAGAGTGGCCTGCAGGTGAAGGAGTTGATGCTAGATCAGTGGGTTTGAAGGGAAGTCAGACAAACAACTCAAATCTTGTTCATAAAGGTAAATCATGTTTTGCGGTGAATTCTTAATGTGAAGATGCACAACAATCCTGAATGAAATGAAGCTTGATGGATTTATGAGGGTCTTGCAAAGTATGGAGATTATTAGTGGTAGACTAGGGGGAAATTTTGTATGAGTAGGTCCTTGTGGTTTCCATTTGAGATGAGGCAGTTTGTGAAGAATAGCAAAATGGATGATGGCATCTTTTTCGATGTGGGGGGATCCTACAAACTACTGTGTAATTTGCATAGTGGGAAATATGGAAATAGTCAAGGGCTTGTTGATCTTATCAATATAGAAAGAATTGTCATAAGCAATTTTAAAATATTGGCTATGGGGTAGCCAATACTTGTTTTTTATCGTGAAGGGTGTCAAGAAAAGCAATCAATGGGATGGAAGTAGAACCCATGTGAAGGGTAATTGGTAGCAATGGAGAGGGTTGTATTGAAAATATTCCAGGCAAATTGTCAATTTCAAAAATTTCAGTTTGGTCATTTGAGTCTTTATTAGAACTATATTCAAAACTAAAATACTTTAGCTAAAGAATAGTATATGAAATATACTTGTCATCAATTGAGAGTTCCAATTCGAGATCATGGAACTTCCGCTGAGAGATTGTCATCTCCTGCTAGATGAATTGGGCTTTATAAGGCTACTTTTTCGTCAGTCATTAGTGTGCAAAATGTCTTGTTTTTTTTGCAAAGAAAACATTTGTTGGTCTTCTTGTGTTTTGGTCCTTTCTTGGAGAAGAATTCAACTTTTTCGTGGGTTTGAAAAATCTTTTCTTGTGTAAGAATCTTGCCTTTTAGATATGACACTTCTTTTTGGTAGAATGGTTACATCCATTATCACCTTTGCATTTGATTTGTAAGTTTGGTCAGTGATAGGCTCCAAAAGCTTTTTTTGAAACAAAGCCCAACTATGATCATGATCAAGTTTTCCTATCTCGTTGGTTGGCCTGCTATTCAAAGCTTCTGCAAGTTCATGGTTCTGAGCAGTGGCGAGAATCATGCTCCATTTTTTACAATGATTTAATGGAGATTTCATGAGATCCCATTCTTTTCATGTCCATATATCATAGAATACTAGGAAAAACCACTTACCTTTCACCATGTTTTCTAGCGGTCTTGTAAAGCAGCTAATGACATGTTCAGACAACTATCTCTAGTAGTCTTTGGACCATAAACCTCAGACTCATCTATGGAGGGACTGGTTTCAGGGCTAAGCCTAGTTTGACAAGACCCAATTGAATTTCTTCTCAACCCAAGGGTATTCCCTACTTTTACAACCTCATCTAGCCTCTCCAAAACCTTATTAATATCACTCTTGAGAGCTATATTGAGCTGTATATCATTAGCACCCTGAGATACCCACAATGTTGCTTTATCTAAAGCTGCATAAACAGAGTCACATACCTTATCTTGGCTTTAGCTTGATCATGTTAATTTCATATCTGTGTAAGTGTTACGATGAAAGAAACCCACAAAAATAAAGATGATCGAATCAAGTGTGTCTGCTTTGTCCTTAAGACAAAATTTGCCCCCCTATTGGTGCTTAGAAATCACTTGGATGTTGTCTCCTAGGATAAGATGATCAACCACACATTGTTGAAGTACCTTCACACAATGCATGCAGCAAACCAATGTTATGGAATTACTCTCACGGAAGACAAAGACGAAATCCAGTTAAGGATAATACAAAAAATAATTTGCAGTGTTTTAAAAGAAATCCCGTTGAAGATAACTTTCCTCATTCAAACAAACATGTCCATCTATTAATAAACACAATTTAATGAAAAGAAAACCAGATAAATGTGTCCCAAAAATAATAATCTTGTTGACCCAATCCAACCTAACCGACCGCACATGTGAACTGAGCTGAGCCAACCGGCCGGTGACAACAGCGCGTGCAGGTGGGTTAGCCCACCTAGGTGCATGGGTCCAACATATATCTCCCCCACAAGAGTGGGGTGGCCAAAGGGTCTAACTTGAAAGGCCAAGCATATGCCTTATATACCAACACCATCACCTTTTTCTAGGCGATGTGGGACTATTCACAACCTTCAACCAATTCATATGTGTGATTCTTATTCACTTAAAATTGGGCTTGGGCTCTAAATACTTAAATATGCTTAGCCCACATACCTACTTCTAACAATCCCCAACATAAATGAGAATTGGTTGGATAACTATGCAAAACAATGATGCTAAAACATGAGAGAAAATATTGAAAAGTTTGTTCATTGGGGGAAGGTAGCTTTTGACTTTGAATCTTTGCTTATGAAAATTATCGAGTCTACTGTCTAATCAGTGAACGTGATGTCTTGAACTATTTATCCATTTTTATAAACCAAGATAATAGAATTCACACAATCACTTCTCAGACACAACGTGGTTCTTATTATTGTGTTCATTTTGGTCTTGAATAAACCAGGTTTTCATGAGTGTTCTAGAAGATTTAGCCTTAAAATCCTCATAAAGTGGCCCCTTAACACTATATTGGTGATTTTTATTAGGAGTATGTTGTCATACCCCACTTGAATTAATTCAAGCTATAAGAACCATTAAAAGCAAAACCTATCCTAATTTACTTTGCATGCATCACTATCGCATCATAGGAGTGGGGACTAGATGTTATCTCAATAATGATTCCCCTTGAATCCCCCACAATTTGGTTGTCCCTTTGAAACTAGATCTTTGGATCTCCAGTCAACTAGGTTGGATCTCTATTATGGTGACTCTTAATGCATAGGCTTCAAGCTCATTCCCCTTGATGAACTGCTCACTTGTTCTTTAGTCAAACCCTTAGTAAGCGGATCTGCAATAATTGCTTTTGACCTAACATAATGGAAATTATTTCACTAGCAAGCAATTATTTTATGGTACTATGCCTCTGATGTATATGTCGAGACTTACCATTATACAAGTTACTTTGTGCCCTTCTTATAGTAGATTGCCTATCACAATGGATGCAAATAAGTGGCACAAGTTTCTCCCACATTGGAATATCTTCTAAAAAATGATGAAGCCACTCAGCCTCTTCGCCTGCTCTATCAAGTGCAATAAATTTAGATTCCATTGTAGATCTTTCTATGCACATTTGTTTAAAAGATTTGCAAAAATTACTACACCTCCAAGAGTAAAGACATACCCACTTGTGAATTTTGAGTCTTTTGTATCAGATATCAAGTTTGCATCACAGTAACCCTCTAGTACTACTGGATACCATGTATAATGTAGTTCATAGTTCAAGGTATATCTTAGATATCTAAGAACCATGACTACAGCCTTCCAGTGGTCTGCCCCTAGGTTGCTATAATATATACTTTGTTTACTTATTGAGTATATTATGTCCGGCCTCATACAATTTATTATGTAATTGAGACTGCCGGTAATTTTGGAATATTGAAGTTGTGATATACTCTCACCAGTGTTTTTACTTAAGTGCAATGTCACATCCACATGTGTTCTTGCTGGACGATTATCATTCTCATTGAATTTTTCTAGGATTTTCTCAATGTAATGAGATTGAGACAATACATATCCATTAGATGCTCTAGTGATTTTTATCCTTAGTACAACATCAGCAACACCCATATCTTTCATGTCAAACTATTTATATAACATTCTCTTAGCAGCTTTAATAATATCATCATTACTACCAGTAATGAGTATATCATCCACATATAGACATACAATGACATAGCCACTAGGTCTTTATTTGACATAAACACATTTGTCATATTCATTAATTTTAAATTCATTTGACATCATCATATTGTCAAAATTTTCATGCCACTACTTGGGGGCATGTTTAAGCCCATAGAGAGATTTAACAAGTCGACAAACTTTGTTTTCTTGACCAGGTACAACAAACCCTTCAGGTTGTTACATATATATTTTTTCATTCAAGTCACCATTAAAGAATGTGATTTTCACATTCATTTAATATATTTCAAGATTATACAAAGAAGCAACATCGATTATAGTCTTAATGGAAGTTATCATTATGACTAGTGAATATGTATCAAAGTGATCTTGACTTCCTTTTGCTTATATCCTTTAATAACAAGTTTGGCTTTATATTTTTCAATTGATCCACCAGCCTTCATCTTCCTCTTAAATATCCACTTGTATCCTAGAGTTTTACTTCCTGGAGGAAGGTCCACCAGCTCCCAAATATGATTTTACATAATGGATTCAATTTTGCTATTTATAACCTTTTTCCAATAATGTGCTTTAGGAGAGGACATGTCTTCCTTAAAGCTTTAAGGCTCATTTTCTAACAAATAAGTAAGAAAGTTCGGACCAAAGGATTTTGATGTTTTAGCATGTTTACTACATTTGGGTTCATCATCTTCTCCCTCTTGGTCTTCACTATGTCCTATGCAACTTCCAAAGTTATTTTGAGAACTTTCCTCTTGTGTAGAATTCTACAGAAAAATATGTTCAAAAAATGAAACATTCCTTGATTCAATCACGGTATTGACATTTACAACAACAATTTTATTTGTGAACAAAAAAGCAATATGAACTACTATGATTGGTATACATAATGAATACACAATCAATGGTCTTCGCTCCAATCTTAATCCTCTTGGGATTAGGGACTGCCACTTTCGCTAAACACCCTCACACCTTTAAGAATTTCTAGGAAGGCTTTTGACCTTTCCATTTATAATTTATATGGTACCTTCATGATTTTCTTATGAGGTACTTTGTTTATAATATAATTTGTTGAAAGTAAAACTCCCCTCCACATGTTCTGGGCTAATCCATAATTTATTAACATGACATTTAGCATCTCTTTTAAAGATCTATTTTTTCGTTCAACGTCTCTATTTTGCTTAGGTGAATAAAGTGCTATAGTTTGGTGTATAATACTACGTTGTGAACAGAGTTCACGAAAGATTCATATTCACCACCTCTATCTGTGACATCCCCGATTTTTTTGCTAATTTTTGCAATGTTCTGTAGTTTCTGCTAGTATTTTCGATGAAGAAATTTGACGCTTCGGCGTATTCGTATTTGTAATATTCATAATTGTAAGAATTGGGAATAGTGTTTAGTTGTAGGTCATGGGCCTCGACACATCCTAGTAATTTTTTGGCGCGAAAATTGGACGAGACATGGGAGAACTAAAATGGGAAGAAAGGAAGAAATGGAAAAAAAATTAAATAAAAACCAATCAGGCACACTGGTTGCACCCGACCCACCTGGATGAACAGTGTCCCAATTCACTGTGTGAAGCTGGAGGGGCTGCCGGTACAGACCGACGGCTTCAGCCCAGTCAGCCTCGGCCTGCCAACATCGTGCCACCTCCCTGGCTTGGCTCTGCCGGCTGGCCACCGCTCTTCCTCCCTTTCCTGTTTTGGTGTGGGACCCTTTCTGAAAATTTTTGCCCAATCCACCACCGTCTACACTTGCATGGTCGCCAGCCCGCTGCTACAGCTCCGCCCCGGCCATGACCACCTCCTCACACCTCCGTCCCGGCCTCCTTGTCCTCCTCTATTGGCTTGAGGTAAGATTGGCTCTGTTCCTTTTTTGTTTTTGGTTTCGGTTTTCTGTCTGTTGCAACCTGCGGTTGTGCCGTCGATCGCCAGCCACCGTTGTCTGGCCTTTGGCCTTCCTCCCAGCCTAGCGATGGCAAAGCTGTCATCCAAGCCACAGTCCTGGCCCGGACCACCACCTCACCTGCCTATAACCCCTCCTTCTGCCATCTTTCAATCTGGATAGAGCATATTTCCCCATTTTTGTTATGTTTTCTCAGTTTGTGTATTGCGGCTACCGGTCGTGCCACCGGTGGCCAACCGCCACCAAATGACCTTTAGCCCTCCCCTAGCCAGCGACGGAGAGGCCATTCTCCCAGCCCAAATCGTTGCTTCTTCCCCGACCCCTCTACCCAATTTCAATATTTACGGAATTTCTTTTGTGTGTTTGTTCCGTTATTGCAATTGCCGGCTGCCACCTAATAATCGGCCAATCAATTGCTGCCTCGAGCCTACGACGGCAAGGTGCTGAGGTTTGGCCTCCCAATTGGTCCTATTTCGCTCGATCATCCGACCCATGCCAAAGAAAAATCTGCCCTTTTCTTTGGTGGTGTCCATTCTCCACCGTTGGACGTCGTACGACATCACACCAAAGTCCATTTGACTTACCGCAATCCGGTGACTGCCGAGTCCCATATTCTCCCAGGTCTAGCCTCCGACTATGTCTGGCCATTTGTGGCCCAGCCATGCGTGTCTTCCGCCCCCAACTAAATCGGGTCTCTTGAATTCTCTGATCGACTATTTAGCCGCAGACAATTGCGGATGTCGGCTGGACCCAATAATGACAAGGGGCCACTGCTCCCGGTCTCCTCTGCACATCTTCTGCACACACCAAAAGCCCCTAAACTTTGGGGTACGTCTCTGACTGCCACTGATGGGCCTCACTCCAACCCAAGCCAATGTGTCCAGCTTGTTATTGCACGGACTTGGGTCACATGTCCGATTGACATGGGCTCTGCCCAGGCCCAATGACGGTAAGGACCAGCACTTCTGGCCTGATTCCACCTATGCACCCCCCACTTTTGTTATGCATGATCCAAAGGCTACGGGTTCCTGAATTCCGATTCTTCTAAGGGGAAATCAAATTGTCAGCCATTAGACTCAGTCCATCGAAGGCTCGACCAATGTCATACCCATATACTCCACTGTAAGCCATGCTTGATGCACGACCGTTTGTATAATGATTTGGTTGTGGGTAGCATTTAGAAATGACGCTGCCTTTCTCCGCCACCTATGCCGGGACTTAGTGCCTCAACGTGTGTGTATGGAATGACTCCACCACTAAGCAATATGGCCGTTAAACCTCTCCTCTATCCCTCCTATGTCCGTGAATACGTAACCCAGCCCTCCATTATGTTGTGAGACTTCAATAATGCAGAATTGTTGCCGTTGGAGGTAGTATGCAGTCTATTTTGACTTTTGTGGCCAACAAGTGTTTTAAACCGTTGGCCGACCTCCAATTAGTCACCTCCTATTTTGTGGTCGCTTTTTCCATCCCTAGTGGCACAACCTTGTGTCCAGTCGCCCTAGTGTGCCCAATCATATGCTTTGAGTGAAATTAATCTAACCTTATCGAGATTAATTCAAGCATCTCTATAAATCCTTGAGACAACAACAACTCTCTCAATGCGATGTTTTTGGCCCCCTATTCCGCTATTGATGCCGCCATCGTCATTTGCTTGCCATCAAACTCACATGGATTACAAGGTAGGAGACCTTGAACTCGTATTTTTATTATAGCATGCTTTGATTGTGTAGTAGCATGCTAGGCGTTATAACTTAATACTTTGCATGATAAATGCTGATTAAATGAGCATGTTGTATGTATATGAATTATGCATATGTTAGTGAAGACTAAGGGTACTATAGTAAGTTGTTATGAATTATATGTTTGTCATCAGAGCATGTGAAAGATCTTCATTTGTGGGCTGGTGGAGTGTGGTCAATGGACACTATTATGGGCGTTTGATAGTAAGTTTGTCAGAGGGGTATTTCAAGGATTATGATGTGGAAATTACAACGGTATGCCAGACGAGGAAAGACTTATGAATGATGGATGAAGGTTGGACTTTATGAGATTGGAGGATCGGTTCGGATTGAGTTGGAGGGTACGATGGAGCTACAAGCAAGAAACTTGGGGGGTTGTAAGTTAGTGAACGTTAATAGCATAATTGTACATGCATAATGTACGTAATATGAATTGTAATGGAGGAACAATGAGTAAGGAATTAGTAAGGGTTTGATTTGGGTCTAAAGAGTTTAATTTGAGGATTTCGAGTAAGACGATTTGGTTTTAAGGCGGATGGTGTAAGATGTAAGGTCGTAAGTATTTGATGGTGAGAGTGTGAGTATGGAATTTGAGTTTGACAAGTAAGGCTACGTTGAGATCCATGAGACTGTAAGTGAAAAGGTTGGGGAATGAGCTAAGCAAAGAATGATGTCTTTGTCGATTAGAACTATAGAACGGATGTAGTTCTAGCTGTATTTGCTGAAGAATGTTAGACAGAAGTAGCAACGCACAGAATTGTACATGCATAAGTGACTTAATGTGAACTTAAATTATAAATAACACTAATTCAATAACGTTGTGAGTTTGAGACTGAGAGTTTTGATAGATTTAGTTTCATTTTTCAGCCAGTTGATAAGTAATCGACTGAGCATCTTTCCTAGTCTAGCCATGGTGTTATCCTGTGGGATTTAGTCTTGGTGCTATATTTTTGGCCTAGACGTTTGATGCTCTATTGAAAGCACTGTAAGTTTCCGCCTTCCGTGGGCTCTATATGTTTTCTCCCTACAAATGGATCTGTATGTTCTGCCCAAGAGAGGCACTGTAAGATTCTTTCCCAAGAGTGGCACTGTATGTTGTTCGCCCTTAGTTGGCATTGTATGGCCCTAGAGAGTGGGCATTTGCACTCTTAGGTAAGCAATGTCAACCGGCTCTTACTTGTTTGATCCTATGCCCCATGAGCACAGGTGTGTCATGCCTTCAAAAAAGTCAATGGTGTCCAGTTGCTCCCCGAAGGTTAAGGTGACGCCCCAATCATATTCCTTTCCTTTCCAATGTGAGAGCTTATTAATTGTAATAAGCTTCAGTTATCGATAGTATGTGTACTACAGTAAGAGTAAGTTTTATGCATCAGATTTTGAGTAAGTCGTATGTGTAAGATTCAAAGTAAGTGTAAGTGTAAGTGTGAGCTTCTAAGGAAGACGTAAGAGTATGTTTATGTGTAAGAGTAAGATTGTACGAGTAAGGTCATACAAGTAAGTTCATATGAATAAGGTCGTACGAGTATGTGTATGCTATAAGTGTAAGTGTCTGATTGTACAAGTAAGTTAGTAAGACTTTGATTCAGAGTGTCAACAAGAGTAAGTGTAAGTTCGGTCAGTAAAATCGTATGTGTGTAAGATACATTATTTATGTTGCATGCACTTCTTGCTTCATGTGTGATTGCTTTAATGCATCTATATATGAACTTGCGAAGTTCATTAATTTATTTCCCCTACTGGGTATTTTCCTACTAAGTATGAAAATACTCACCCTATATTTTTAGCCCCTTCGTCCATAGGCTTTTGCAGGATGTTCGATAGTTTCTTGGTCTAGACTATTCCCCATGGTGGGTTATTTTTCCTCAACTTGGAGTGCAGCAAAATCGTAATTTAAGGTGAGAGGCTTTGGGGATTTTAGTATCATAATTTCATGTATTATTTAAGGTGAGAGTTAAATGTATTATTTTTTGGACTTGTGTATATATATATGAATTAGAATTCAGATTGTTGAAGAACTTGTACTCAGAGATGCCTGGGAGGTTTTTGTTTTAAAGCCCATGGCCATGGCAGCTTTTACTTTTATATTTTTGTTTCGGGTCACGCCTGAGAATATTGGTTTTGTTGTGTAATGAATTAATTTATGAAAACTGTTTTCACACGTTTTGAATTTTGTTGTTTAATTTGATTTACACCTGTATTTTGAAATATAATTTTAGTAAAATTTTAAAGTAAATGTGTGGAAAAACCTTGGGCGTGACAATATCACTCCTTAGAACTTTATTTTCTTGCCAAGTTGATTCTCGACCTTTGTTTTGTATAGTACAAACATGTTTATAGCCTCATCCTTACTTCTCAGCAAGTACACATAACAATATTGAGTGCAATTATCAATAAATATAATAAAATACTTTTTACCTCCTCTTGTTTAAACAAGTTTTAAGTCACAGACATCGCTGTGAATTAGCTCAAGAGGTTTAGTACATCTCTCAATGCTTTGGAATGATTTCTTTGTCAATTTTGATTTCACACAAGTTTCACATTTATGATGAGAGTCAATATTAAATTTAGGAAAATATTTCATATTAATCAATCTTCCCATAGCATCATAATTAACATGTCCTAATCTACCATGCCACACATCACATGACTCAATCATATAAGAAGAAGAAGCACTAGCATTTTTCATATAAGCAACAAGTACAATAGTCAATACATTGAACTTGAAAAGCCCCACTTTAAGATACCATTTTTCCACATACATCCTACTCTTAGTCAATACAAACTGATATGATTCAAACACCAATGTGAACCCATTCTTGCTCAGCAATGATCTTGACACTAAATTCTTTCAAATTTTTGGCACAAATAGCGCATTGTTGAGAATGAGTTCCTTGCCCGAAGTCATCTTAAGCACCACCTTTCTAGTACCTTCAACCTTAGTGGTAGAAGAATTGCCCAAGAAAAGTAGTTCACCATTTTCCACTGGTTCATAAGTGGAGAACATTTTTCTATTTGAGCACACGTGGCAAGTGGCCCCGGTGTCAACTTACCATTTTCTTGCATTAGTGACCATGCTCACTTCAGAAATCACAGCGGAATGGCTACTGTCATTCACATTTTTGGAGAGATTCTCCACTTCAGTCACATTGGCTTGTGCATTTTTCTTCTTGGAATCCTTTTGTTTCTTCTACTTGCGACAATCCTTAGCCTTATGGGCTTGGTTGTCACACACATAGCACTTGCCCTTGAACTTGGCTTGTCAAAAACACTTACTCCCTTGTAGGTCCAGAAGTAGCGGTGTGCAGAGTTGCTCCATCCTTTAGGGCGACCTCTCCTTCAGGTTCGAAGATGGCTGACAGAGTCGCCTCTTACTTTAGAACATTTTTCTCATTCTGCCTGAAGGTAATAGACAGACAATCCCCTTCCCAAGGCTCTTCTTACTCTTTACGCCCGAAGGCAACAAACATAACCTTACTCGAAGACGCTTCTCACATTTCGCACAGGTAGGCAGCCTATAGAACCTCCATTTGCTCGGAGACACTTCCCTCTTAACACGTTCGTGGACTACATTCAAAACCTCCCCTTACCCGCAGACACTTCCCACTCCCTGTGCTCGTAGGCAGTGGATAAAACTTCCCCTTACCTAGAGACACTTCACACTTCTCGCACCCATAGGCAACAACCAGAACCTTCTGTAACACCATGACCTGGAAAACAAACCCAGACAGGGGGTTGTTTGGAAAAACAATTGGAGTTTATTAAATTAAAGAGAAAAACTAAAACAAGACCAACCAGGAGCAGCAGATTTTGTGTGTGAAGTCCTAACATTTTTTTACGCACTACGAAGCTTTAGTGATCCATTGCACACAAGTCAAAACAAACCTAATTTTATAATTAATTTGGATCGGGCCAACACTATTGTACCATCGGTTGCCTACTTACCAATTGGATAACATCTACAACGCTATTCCAATACAATCAGATCATAACTTAGTTCTGCCTAATGGCTATTACATGAATCAAGCATCACAAAATTATATGTGTTAAAATACATATATCCTTATGTCCGAATAAATCATCTGGAATGGAAACCTAATAACTCTTCAGAGTCAAATGGAAGCCACTAAATCAGCGGAATCACAACTATCACAGAGGTCAACAAAACACTAGCAGAAACACACGTGCCACTCCCGACCTATCACAGAGCGGAGGAAAATACACAATAGAGCAGATTGGATTATATTAGATCTATCAAACCATATCAGATTCCATAATAGATCATATCAAAATATATCATATCAAAATAGGACATTTCATAGTAGATCAAATCTAAATGGAGCATATTAAAATAGATTGATTCGGAACATATAAGAATCTATCAGATCATGAAGAATCCTATATCATAATTAATATATGAATATTACTAATTAAGATATGGATGCATATAAATCAAATAAAATTAGAAAATCATAAATGCTTACTCCCCTGTGGTTCTAGAAGTAGCGGCATTCAGTATTGCTCGTTTCCTCTAGGCGTCCACCCCTTCAGGCCTAGAGACGGTGGCCAGAACCTCCTCTCTCTTCATAACATCTTTCTCATTGCATCTAAAGGCGGTGGACATCACCTCTCTTTAACCCAGGACAATCCTCTCTTTACAACCCGAAGCCAACAAACATAACTTCCCTTAGGGACTATTTGCACTTCTCACTCCCATAGGCAGAGGACAGAATCTCCCCTACACGGAGAAGCTCCTCCCTTTATGTGCCATAGGCGATGGACAAACCTTACCCTTACCCAGAACACTTTTTCTTTCTCCTTGCCCATAAGCTACAGACAAAACCTCCTCTTAACCCGGGGATATTTCCCTCAATGCGTGGCACTTCAGTGGAGGATGGAGCCTCCTTTACTCTAGGCCACTTCCCTCATGGTGGCCTAACGAAAGCGAATGAAGCCCCCTCTCGTTCTGGGTCATTTCTCTTTCTTATGAGCTAGGGGGCAATGGACAAAGTCTCCTCTTACCCCGGGGTGTTTTCCCTTTATATGGTCTATAATTCTAAGAATGGATGCTTCCATTGCATAGAACACCCTCGAATTAACTAGGAACACCTTTTGAACAACTCAAATCAGACTTAAAACAAGTGAGAAACAAAGAAAAGAAGTTTCTGAATCTCCCTAAATCTTAAGAACTTATGGTTTATATAGAAAAAGAGAGTTAACACACGTCTGATGCCTGTGTGCATCAGTCTTATCTAACGCATAGCCGCGTAATGAGCGTGCAGGGCTCATGCATGGCGACAATTTTTAATTAATTTATTTTCTTTTTTTCAAAAGATAAAAATTCAATATCTTCATACCCCAAAGTCGGAATTGCGCATTCTTGGTACTGATGGACTCGTATCGCCTAGCCCTTTATAACTAGACCTCACATGGAGGTTATTCCACACTTTATACTTAGGTCTTGACATGTGGCATGCTTCCCGAGGTCGTAACTTTCACTCCCAACCTCCGTTTTGGGTGCTCTTCAGTTTGTTATGCTCGTTACTTTGAGCTCTACAGGATTCCATTCCTTGAAACCCCTTAAATTTTTACTCAAATTTATGTAATTACCCTTAAACCTCCGGTTTAAGTGTAATCGGAACACGGGGTGTGACACCTCCCCTCTCCTGGACACACTTCGTTCTTCTTGCGCTCTTACGCGGTGGGCAAAACCTTCCCTTACCCAGAGACACTTCACACTTCCCGATACTGTAGGCAACAAGCAGAACCTCCCATTACCTGGAGACACTTCCCTCTCTCGTGTTTGTGAATGAAAAATAGAACCTCCCCTTACTCGGAAACACTTCACACTTCCCGCGCCCATAGGCGGCCTACAAACTTCCCCTTACCCAAAGATGTTTCTCTCGCTACATGATTTGTTGGTGAAGGACATAGCATTCCCTTACTTTGGACCACTTCTCTCGGTGTGACCCGATGGCGGAGGACAAAACCTCCTCTCACTTCAGGCAACTTCCCTCTCTCTTTAGGCCTGGGGGCATTGGATTGAGGCTCTTCTTACCCCGGGCCATTTCCCCTCTCTACAATCACTAACTTGAGAAGTGGACGCTTTAATTGCTTAGAAACCCTTGAATTAGCAAAGAACACCTCTTAAACGGGCGAAATTGGACTATAATGGACTAGAAAACCAAGTCCATGTCGCATGATCAAGAAATGCGGCTCCCACGGGCCCTGCACCAAGTGGCACTGCACCTCCCGTCGGTCAGCGCAGCTGACACCCACGCTAGCATCAGCCACTGACATCATCTAGTTCATCTTTTTCCTAATTTTTTATACTTTTCCCATATTATTCTTACCCCGAAATCTTCTTACCCCGAAATCAGAATTGCGTGTTCTTTATACCAATGAACTCATATCACTGAGCTCTTCAAAATTAGACCTCATATGGGTAAGTTACCCGCATATTTAAAGTAGGTCCCACTCATATGGCATGCTTTCTAAGGTTATAACTTTCTCTCTTGACCTCTATTTCACATGTTCTTCGATTCGTTATACTCATTACTTTGAGCTTTACCCATATAAGGGGATTTCATCCATTCAAACCCCCAAAAACTTATCTAAAAATTATACAACTATCACTAACCCCTCGGGTTAGCCGTAATCGGAAAATAGGTCATTACAATAACCGAGACATGCAATTTTATTGACATGAACATCGATGCATCGATGCCTGCCAATAGTAGGAAACAAAATTCACTATTGAGTATCAACGTGTCTGTGGCTTTATGGTGAAAAAAGAAATTTTAAGGAAATGAAATATTATATTTTTCCTTGAAAAATTTAGGGTGTCACACCAGGTGTACCTTGAAGGAGGACCTTCATCTATAGGCACCCAACTAACTTCTTTGACACTTCTCAGAATAATCGAGGGAGGTGAGAGGTGAGAGGACCTTTCTGGTGACTTGACTCTTAGATAAATTTAAAGTCTGAATCTTGTCAATTCATAATAAAAAATTGACCAAGATCAATCATGTTTAGAAGAGTAACTTTTAAATAAATTTTCATAAGTACAAAATTCCCAAAATTATGTACATAACAAGGCTTAAAGTACCTCGACAAAAGTAAGCACAATGTACATAATTAATAAAATAATAGAAGGACATAATAAAAATTCCAAAAGTAGCAATCCTTGAATTTCTGTAGGGTTTCAACATTAAAATGTCTTTGTGTTTATACCTGAACATATAGAGTTGGGTGAGTATATTTATACTTAATAGGTAGAATCAAATTCTATTAACATGCTATAACATGAAATATAATAAAAAATAGATAAAATATTATTCTAATAATTCATATAATTAATATTAAAAAGTTTACTTAAAATAACTTAAATTATCTTGGCCGACTTAAACTAAATCCGTATGTACTTCTTTTACGAAAAGTCGGATAAAACTATTTTTCATAAAATTTGATAAATCATTCACAAAATCTAATAAATCAACATTCATAGAATGTCACCGATGCTGAAGTGACATATATTAGTGGCCATGGGCAATGGGATTAGAATGAAAAGGATTTTCTCAAAATATACCACTTCATGGGCGCTTCATATGCCTCAATAAGCGGTATCTAGGAGTCAGAACTTTCATAGCCACTACAACAAAATGTAGTATTAGTGATGCATTTATTAGCGACGTAAAACCAAGCATCGCTATAAACAACTTGCGACGCATAAAAAAGCGTCGCAATAAAAATAAACTATTAGCAACGCATTTTAATATATTATAGACACTTAGTTTCAAGCGTTGCTAATACTAATCCTATTAGCAACGCTTTATAATAAAAAAGAGTCATTGATAGTTATGAATTTAAAAAATAAAAAATAAAAAGTTTGACTTATTAGTGACGCTTTTAAACAAGCGTCGCAAATAGCATTTGTAATAGCGATTAATAGCTTTATTAATTAATTTTATTTAATAAGTAATAAATATTAAAAAATTTAAAATAAACTTCCTAAATATAATACATTTTATTCAATATTTACTATTTGTATATATAATAAATAAATATTAAATTTTTAATAAAAGTAGTGTTAATAATAGATTAAACTCTTACTATTTATATATGATATATTTTATTTCTTAAATTTTTTAATTAATTTTAAAATATAATTTATAATAAAAGAAAGAGTGCATGGAGAGAGAGTGAGAGTGAGGAGAGAGAGATAAGGTGAGGAGAGAGAGAGGAGAGAGAGTAGAGTGAGAGGGGGAGGTGAGAGAGAAAAAGAGAAGAGTGAGATGGGGGAGAGAGGGTGAGGAGAGAGAGGGAAAGAGAGAGGGAGAAAGGGGGTGAAAAGAGAGAGAGTGAGTAGAGATGAGGGAGAGAGTGGGATCGAGAGAGAGAGGGAGAGGGTAGAGAGAGGAAAAAAATTTATTTTATTATTTTATTTTTTTATTTAAAAATTAATTAATAAATAAATATGTATTAGTAACATATAGGAATATACGTCGCTAATAGTATTTATTTTATTTATTTTTAAAATTAATTTTTAAAAATAAAAAATAATAAAGTATTGAAATTAGAGGAGATAGTTTGTAGAGAGAGAGGGAGAGAAAGGAGAGGGAGAGAGACAGGAGAGGGGGAGAGAGGGGAGAGAGAGTGCAGAGAGAGAGGAGATAGAGAGAGGAGTGAGGAGAGAGGAGAGAGAGAGAAAGAAAGAGGAGAGAGAGAGAAAGAAAGGGGGTGAGGAGAGAGAGAGTGAGGGTAGAGAGGGTGAGGAGAGAGAGAGTGAGGGTAGAGAGGGTGAGGGGAGAGAGAGTGAGGGTAGAGAGGGTGAGGAGAGAGAGTGAGGGAAGAGATAGGAGAGAGCGAAAGGGTAGAGAAAGGAGGTGCGAGGAAGAGAGAGAAAGAGGAGAGAGAGGGTGAGGAGCGAGAGTGAAGAGAGAGAGAGAAAGAGAGTGAGGAGAGAGATAGTGAGGGTAGAGAGAGAGGGTGAGGAGAGAGAAAGGGAAGAGGGTAGAGAGAGAGGAGAGAAAGAGAGAGTGAGGGAAGAGAGAAAGAGAAAGAGGAAAGAGAGAGGGTGCGGAGAATAGTATTTTTTAAAAAAAAATTAAGACATTTAGCGACGGCCAAAAGAGACCATCGCTAATACTACCTGTATTAGCTACGCTACATTTTTTCGTCGCTAGGGTATTTACAATTTGTGACATTTATTTACTAGCATCGCAAATGAAGTTAATTACAATGCCACGAAGCATTGCAAATGAAATTTTTTTGCAACGCTTCAATGAAGCATCACTAAACATTTTACGCGGGCGAAAATTCCCCCGAGCATGAAGGTGCGAAACTTCGCACTTGGGTGAATTTTCGCCCATGCCTTTATATTCCAACACCTTCGGCGAGACTGCAGAACTAGGCAGGGATGGAAAAGGCATCACTTTGGATCTAAGGATGATGATCTATCTGGCTTCGCCGACAAGCCGGACCAGTCGCCCATGTGTGGTCGCCTGTGAATCTCCGATGACTGGCTGCATGGGGAGTTTAGTCCTCCAGCCGCCGTCTGCTGTCGTCTCACCACCGTTTTGTTTTCCGGCCGCTTACTCTGTCTTAAATTAGATTAGCCGCCACCGAACGTTGATGCTTGTAATAGGGGCTGAATCTAGAACCTCCGCCGTTGGGCAGAACTTTTTTCAGCCCCTTCGGCTACAGGTTGGCATGGTGCACAGTCATCAAATCATTTATCTCTCGCTGTGTGTTTTCCGATATGCCCTTTCCAAGCTGCCGCCGCCTATTTTTCTGCTGGAAATAAGATCGTTGTCATTGGGCAGCGTGTTTTGCAGTTTCGGGCACTAGCGATTATCGCTGACTGACGAAACTGGCGGGTCTGAGACCTCTCGCCTAGTCGAGATTGAAGACGAACCGCATAGGCAGGTCATTACTAACCCTCGCCGCGGGCCACTTCTGACCCTACCACGCGTGGGTTAGGTTCTAGACCCGGTTTGGTCCAATCCGGGTAATTAAAAAAAATTCTTCACCCGGTGATTTTTCTTTTCTTTTTATTTAATTTTTTTAGCGTCGCTAATATTTTTTTTAATGATATTAGCAATGCACTGATCAAGCATCGCTAATAATGTTAAATTATTTTTTATTTAAAAATAAAAAAATAATATATTTTTAAATAATTATACTCATTAGCGACGTTTACTAACAAGCGTCACTAATAACTATTTATTTTATTTAATTTTAAAAAAAAATATTTAAAAAAAATGTTATTTATTAGCAACGCTTTATAAACATCACTAATACTATAATATTAGCGACACTTAATAAAAAGTGTCACTAATACTATACTAATAGTGACACTTTATAAATGTCACTTATTCTATACTTTTAGCGTCATTTAAATTAAGCGTTGCAAATATGCAGTAGCGATGGCAGTTTTATCGACGCATTTCGCGACGCTTTGTATTAGTCTCTAATAACTATTAGTGACACTTATAGTACTATTAGCAACGCTTAAATGCATCACTAATAGTCATTTTTGTTGTAGTGAGCTTTTAGGCTTTATACCAAATAACTACATTTCAAAACCAATAAGTTTTTGGACTTTATACCAAATAACTACCTTTCAAATTGGATCATCCAAAACCATTTATACTGGCATTTAAATAATAATAATATTTTAAAGTTTGTAGCATTATGTAATCCCACTAAGAGGTGCACAAGACGCTATTATTTTAGCTTTCGTCCAACCCCTAATAATATTTTTTTAAATAATCATTTATTTAAGAGATGAAAGAATTATGAAACCGTACGACCTAAGCGTAGTACCATCTACCCTCGTTTCTAAATTCTTTGTCTGGAAAGCAGATAGCAAATGGAGCCTTGCCTTGCTTTTGGGGTTCCCTTTATCTTGGCTCGAGAGAGGCACACGAAGCCTCCCCTCTTGTAGGGATGATCTCTCCTTCTAGTTTGAAAATGGCGGACGAAGCCTCCTCTTATTTCTGGGCTCAAGAGTGGCATGCAGAGCCTCCCCTCGTGCAGTGATGGTCTCGCCCTACAGGCTTGAAAGTGGCAAGCAGAGTCTCCCCTCATGTTGGAGTGATTTCTCCTTTTGGCTCGAAAGCAGTGGATATAGCATTCTCTTGCCCCGGGCTATTTCCCCCTTCTAGAGTACTTACCTTAAGAAATAGATCATTCCATGAGTAGAGTACCCCCAATAAGCTAAATTCACTCTTTGAATGATTGAATTCAAGTTGAAAATAACTCTAGAATGGGGGACGGAAGTTTGGAAGATGGGTAAAAATCAAGAGTACTGAAGAGGAGAGAAAGGTGTGAGGAAGAATGAGCCCCCTCCCTTTAAATAGAAATTATGAGTCGTTGGATGCTTGCCATATGGTGCACATCCAATGGCCAACAGGCTAGCATGGCTTGCGTAGTTGTAGGCCATGGCTGGCCTATGCTGCATCACGCTTGCATGGCTTGTGTAATCGCAGGCCATGGTTGGCCCGCTGGCTTGAGTCAACGAGCCGACCCAATAATTTTTCTTTTCTTTTGTCATTATTTGAAATCTAATTTTTTTATTTTCAAATGGACGTAACTCTCTAACTTGAACTAGGATTCGCTTGTTCTTGATACCATTGAGCTCGTATCGATGAGCCCTATGATATAAGATCCCACAAAGTTATGTTATCTTGTAAATTTAAAGTAGGGCTCACGTATTACACACTTCTTGAGGTCGTAGCCAACGATTCCAATGTCCAATTTAAGTGTTCTTTGGGCTCAATACATTCATTTCTTTGAGCCCTAAAAAATACTTTAAAGCACATTCAAATGAATCGAGCTCAAAATGATTCAAATTTATAAAAAAAAAATAGTTATTAGGTCCTAAAACTTGATATAAGCTCGAAGATAATGTTTTACAAAAATTCTAAGACATTCTGGGTTGTTATGGCCTTTGTGAAGGCCAACTAGGTGTGTCTTCAGTGGATGGAGAAAGAGGAGGGAGGAGGACCTTTGTCTTCTACTGGCCGGTGACTTTGTCAATGCTAGGAGGGCGAAAGGAGGGGAGGATTGGGGGAAGAGAAAGAGGAGGAGGCATGTATGCTTTTTTATTTCATGTGGATTGGGGGTAGTGTTGCGTTTTTACAAAGTATGCATGGGGTTTCTCACGTGTGCATGTCTAGTTCTGAGAATACAAGAATTCATCGTACATTTTTGAGATTATGTTGTACCGCAGGTCTAATATTCCTCAAACTTAATACACAGAACAGTTAAACAATAGACACATACTTCCTTTTGCATTACCGGACTGGAAAAATAATGCCAAAATGAAAAACCAAAAGCCACTAACACTGTAAATGAACAAATAGCAATTGAGGACCTTCCTTTTAGCTTTGGGTGGGTAGATATAAATAGATCGTATGAGAGCGAAACCAACCCTTTGGCCCAACCGACTTGTAGATCATGAGACTTGTCAAGCCTCACCAAGTCTCATGATCTACAAGTCGGTTGGGAACAAAACCCAACAGGTTTACGGGTTCTCCTTTCCACAAGTCCCGTTTTTGGTAGGTGGTCACAAAAATATTTTTTTAAATTTAAATTTTTTTCCAAAACAAATGTATAAGAGAAGAAATTACTGAATACCGAGTTAATATTGGGTTCTAAAAAGTCTATCCTAAAGGTAAAAGAAGCTTTTTTTTATATTGTGTTATGATAATGAGGCTAGTGTAAGAAATATATAGTAACCCTTAATATTTAGCATCTATGATATACATGCTAACACATGTTAGTATATAATTAATGTTAGTGAAGGGTTCTAAGTACATTCCTTGTGTTATGTTAGGCTTATTGTCAATTTGTCCCAGCGGAGCATTGAAATTAAAACTCTTCTAAAGGTAAAAGTCCAAAATAGTGTGTAAACGATAAGATTCTTCTTAGTTGCTGAAAAGTCTAATCCAGAAAGTCCCTGGTCCTG
This sequence comes from Saururus chinensis, assembly GCA_035235625.1. Taxonomy (NCBI): domain Eukaryota; kingdom Viridiplantae; phylum Streptophyta; class Magnoliopsida; order Piperales; family Saururaceae; genus Saururus; species Saururus chinensis. The sequence goes on from CP141142.1 coordinate 6,977,728, forward strand.
CATGACACAAACGGAACGTCCATAACACACCCCAAAAGTCCGTCAAATAAGGACCCACCCGAATTTATCAAAGATGACTTATTTCCTGTTTGGGTACTAAATTAATTCGGTAGTGGATCGGAATTTTTTGAAATTAATTATTCAATTTAATATAGAATTGAAATTTGGTTTGGGTAAAGAATTTTTTAGATAGAATCATGTTTGGATAGCGAATTGTGTTTAAGGTTAGAATCTTTAAAATTTTTAGGTTAATTGATAAATATACCCTTTGAATGGACTTGTTTTGATAGAATCATATTTGGGTAAGGAATTTGTATAGTTTTTTAAATCGTTGATTTTATGAAAAAATTATAAATATAACCTTAGTTTAGGCATTGTATGCAATTAGTATGCAATACCAATAATATGCCCAACCCCATAGAAGTCCATACCGACTGATACGAGTGCCTATCAGCCATACTTACCTGTATCGGCTAAGACCGATATAGTATGATACGAGGGGTGATACGCCCTACATAAAAATCGATATGTATTGATACAGTAGATATATATTGACATGTTATTAATTATTATATTTTAAAAAATATTTAAAAAAATTATACGATAGAAACAAGTAGCAATAACTTTAAAAAGAAAGTGATAATTTGTACTAATATTTGTAACGGTAATGCAACTGTGCTTTGATTGTTAATGCACATCCGTCCAAAATATTTTATAACTCAGCTCAACATTCTCCACATTAAAACTTAACACTAATACGTAGACATAATAAAAAGACCTAACTAGAGAAAGATAATAAAGTAAAAAATGATATTTACCTTCTATCTAATAAAGGAAAAAATGATATTTACTTTCCATTTCTACTTAACATAAATAAAAAGGGATAAAAAATGCAGCATTAAACTTCCTTTGAACTAGGAGTCATGCCATAAAATTGGACCACCACGCCACTTCAAAGGCTATCACACTAAAATATTAGACTTATACCACAATTTATCCAACCTTTGTTGAAAAATACAGACAAATGTTTAAAAGGAAATATCAACCTTTACACTGTTAAAATGATTTACAAAACTAAGTAACTTAATATAGCCAACATAGATCACAATCTAAAAGATAATTATACATGTCATCGTATGACAAGGGTCATAAGATCGTCAAAAGAATTGGGCTGATTATTAGGATAGAAGCCACCTTGAACCTTTGTTCGCTCCCAAGATAATCTCCTTTTGGCTTCATCTGATCTCCATTATTTGGTCTCCCAATTCCTCGCATTTTGAGGGAAAAATCACCACCGTAAGCACCATCAACCATGGGCGGAGCATATGGGGAAAAGCCTCCTAATGGAATAGCATTTTTCCAAGTGCTACTGCCTATTCTTGCACTGTTGGAACAACCAATTGCCATGAGTTGCTACTGCCAAATAGGAAATACTATTGAGTCATTGATAGAGGAAGAGAATGTGTTGTGTATCATATTGGCCTATATGCATCTTAACTGTAAGAAGCAAACATATGAAATGAAATACCTAGGTGGGAGTTAAGTCAAATGACGGACGTGTGTAGCTATCATTTCTTTGAGCACATACACAAGAAAGGCCTCTTCCAATCCAAGCAGCTGATCCTGTCACAGTTCCTCAATTGTAACAATGCACGAGTGGAAGAATGCTACATTTATTTCTTATTTTATCAAAAAATTCCACTACCATTCAGTAATTACAAACAATTATCTCACACACTTCAGAAAAAGAAAAAATATTGAATCAAGGCAAACCATTCCCTTCTCATATGGAAATACTTCTAAACATACAAACAAGCGGATTTTTTTCTTTTACCGAAATCATCAGTAAAGTACTTCTAATATAATTAATTTTTACCATTACAGCCAATCATCCAAGTTAGAATATGCAGGGATTCAAACCAAAAAATGATTTTGCAAAGGAATTTTGCAAATTTCATGTTGGACTTGTCGGGAATGTTTAATACATAATTCCTAACTCATAAGGCTTGCAATCATACTTTAGAAATAAACAACCTAACAGTTAGGAGTATGATTTTCATGTATTACAGTGAATGGCAAATAGTGTTGTTACTAATCGGATGTTGAATGACAGCCACTGCTTCGTTCCAGTTCTTGAGAAATCCTCCTCACGGCAACGAATGAACCACCCCGTTCCTCCATATTCACTGTCAAACCATCACCCCGCCCATTGAAAAGAGCCAAAACCTTAACCCGATATTAAGGCAAAAAACAAATATTTAACCAAATATTTTAAAATGCACGGGTTGCTTGTGGGAGGAAATGAAGTCCAATGCAGATGAATTGAAACAGGGAAACAACCTCGAGTAATTTCTTCCACGATTCTAAAACCCAAAATCACATGATTGATGAAGGAAGAATGAAAAAAAAATACATTTTAAATGAAGATCATGAAAACAAAATTATTTTTCACAATCAGTGAGATTTGAGCAAATCTCCCTAATCAAAATGCACAACAGCCAAAAATTTCAGCGAAAGTATGCGATCAAGAAGAAAAGGCGAAATTGAACAAGAAGAGAAGAGGAGAGTAGAAAATGGCCTTACCTGGTTAACGAAAGCATATCCAATCAGAGGCAGCGGTCGGGCACACTATTTGCATAAGGGCTGCGCCGGGCGAGCTATAGAGGACCGGGATAGAAATTCTCTGCCGATGAGGCAACGATTTGTAGAAGTACCACGCCGGGTGAGCGGTAAAGCTCTAGGATGAAAATCGTCGGCCGAATAGGCAAAGATTTACAGAAGGGCCACGTCAGGCGAGTTGCAGAGGACCGAGATAAAAATCGGCGGGTAAATAGGCGAGATTCCCAGAAGTGCTGCTCTAGGCAAGCTGCAAAGGACTGGGATGGAAATTGGTGGTGGAAGAGGTGGAAGGAAATCGGTGGCCAAAGAGCACGATGGAACTAGGCAAGCTGAGAGGGGAGGGAGACAATGTATGAAATGGAAAGACCAAGAGGAGAAATAATGGAAAGGCGAATCGTTTGTGAGGGGGGAAGGGTAATGACCAGAAATACGCAATTATGTGTGTTTCCGGTTTTATGCATTTTTACGGAATCGACCTATGATTCAGGACGGAAACACGACTGAATCATGTTTCAGGCCAAAATTTTTGCTTCTGTTATGATTCACTACCCAAATGATATTCTAGCAATTCAATGCTAAATTATGATAGAATGGTCCGAATTTTCTCTCGATTCCGTACCCAAATAACACCTTAATTAATCTCTCCTTCATCCTTCTTCGTCGGATTAGACTACATATGAACAGATTTGTAACAATACGGCACACTGCCAATAAACACTGAAAAAAAAACAATCAAGGAACCAGCAGGGTCCACCCCATCTCTTTTCCACTCGTTAACGCGGGTGTTACGCGTTAAGGGATAAGAAAGACTTCAATGGGGTGAAAAGACCAGATAACCACCAGCCCACTGGTCTGTGGAAGGAAATTCAATCCCCGTTTGGCATAAAACGCATGAATTTCTGTTCAGCTCCATCTCTGAACATGCATGCATTTGATCCAACCCTCGTCTGCTAGAGATGGCACGGCTTCATCCCACCCCATCATCAGCTGCCCTTCTTGCACTTGCTCTCCTCATCTTGTTCATCTCCTTCATCCTTCTTAGTGGCACTGTTCAGGCCCGAACACTACCAGGAGTCCCGCGAAAAGGTGCATACTACGGATACCGTGGTCTTAGAGTGTGCAGACGACGGATAGCGTGCTATTAAATGGTGCAAACCACGGATACCATAATACTGACGCCGTCCTATATGAATATTAATAGCTCTATTTCTAAATTTTATGATTTTTATCAAGTTGGTAATCACAGATCTGTTCTGCGTCTAATAATACCGATGGTCTTCCGAGACGCCTCCTATCCCGAAGATTTCTATCATCTTGCTGTGCCGGTTTTGGGTTAAAAAGGTGCCCGGTTTTGGGTTGCCTTTTGGATCCTTGATGCTGCTGCAGCTTCGGCTTCAGCTTCTTCTTCGTTGTACAAATCGAGACTTGGAACATACTGGGGTTTCGCTTTAGCTGGGGCACTTTCGTTGCTGTTGGAGGGGAGGGATCAGTTTAGCTTCAGCTGCTTCAGATCGGGGAGGCTCTAGCTTTTGGCTGCTCAATCAAATCGGGTTCGAATCTGGCGGCTGAAGCTTTTGGGTTAATGGCGAAGAGCTGGAGGTTTTAATGTAAGTGAATTTCTCACCAGTTGACTTTCTTCATGTGTTGCAGTCCAACTGAGATTCGCTCCACAGGGAAAAGAGAAGGCTGTAATATAATGGGTTTGAATTTTGGTATTGCTACTCTTCGAGGGTTCGAAAGATCTGGAGATGTATAACTCATCGGATCTCGACCGGCAGCACCAGCTGATGAGGCTACGGTTGGCGTCGAGCTCGCTCCTGGCTGAATTCCGGCCCTCCACCCTGGAGGCGGAGTCAAGCTTGGAAAGGTTTATCTCAAATTCAGCCTCCTCCAACTACAACACCCAACCCCGGCATCAGATGCCGCTGGAGGAGGAGGCCATGGATGAGAAGAACCGGTTTCAGAACCGGATGGTGTATCCTCCGCCACCTACAGTGGTGTCCGGCAGCAGTGGCTCCAAGGTCGGTCGAAACCCGTTTCCGATGGCAGGCGAATTTCATGGCCTCCACCGGTGATTCGACAGAGTCAAGGCCAACTTGATCCGTCACAGCAGCTCTCCCGCCGGCCTCTTCTCAAATCTTATGGACAGTATTGAGAAGGTAAACCACAGAAAAAAAATATCTGAGAAGGTTTGGAGGCTCTAACTAACGGTTTAAATTAGCGAAATAGAGTAATTAATGCATAATACCTTTTTTTTTTTGTATTGGAGCTATTTTATTAATATAGGGGGAGTTAATCAATAGCCCCTGTAAATGTGGACCATATCTTGGAGAAAGGGCAAAATTTTTCCGCAGGAGAGTGGAAGCCGTTTGTGTTCTGGTTCTGGCAATTGCAATCAAAGTAGACATAAAGGGAAATTACGCTTGATCTGTTAGACAGTAAGCTTTCATGCTTCTCTGTGTTACAATCATAAAATAAGCTCTTTCTTTATAAACGAGAGTCTGTACTCGGTTTTTTATTGTATTATTCAATAAAGATGATGCTGTCCTTACTAAGAGGGTATGAGTTGCTGTAACATGTGCCCTTCGATAGTTATGGTTTTTTTTGTTTTCACTTCTTTTTGTGACGGTGGACTGTCTTACGAGTTTCATCTTCAATGCATAATACTGTCGGGTGGCGCAGAAACTTGGTGGTAAGCCCATCCGGTGGAGGCTCAAAAATCCGATTTTTCTCGCTAAGGGTGTTATAGGTCACATATGTAAAAAATATACAAAAACTCACTAACTTTTAGGGGCTTTGTCCCTAGGAAGCGACCTTTACACACTCAATATATTAACATGTTATTTTTTCAGAAATTAATATAATCAAAGGGGGATATAAAAATACCTCTTATGGAACTTTATAATAAAGATCACCGTAACCCTTTTTGCATCAAGGAGAAGAGAGATCGCCTCACAAAAATCTCATCGCAACATACAACCGCTGCTCGTCGGCCTTTAGCAACGTGCTCACAACCCAAGAAGGTCATCATGTACGTCCCAAGATGTGAGAGATAGAGAAGGGATGGAGATCCCTTTCTTATCAACAGAAGAAGACAAGGAGGATGTCACACCCTCAATTTTTACAAATTTTGTAAAAATATATTTTTCTCCAACTGGAAAATTATATTATGTCAATTTTCATAATATGCAGTGGATAAAACTATAGCACGAGTTTATAAAATATTGAAAATCAAATTAGGGACATGACAGTGATACCTTTTACAAACTTTGGTTGCGATAATACCATAATTAATCTTCTAAATAACTATGTATATTAAAATAGTCATAGGATCCATAGTTGTGCACTTATCTATTACATAGGCACAAGCTAATAAAAATGGTAAATGACACTTTTTCATGCCTAAAATCAAACATATAAGAAGGTAGAGAAACAAAGAACTAAGAAGGTAGGCTTCATTCTATAGCTACAGCCTTCCTAATATCTCTAAACAATCTTCTACATTGAGAAATATGTACTACGAAGGATGTTGAGTATACGGGTATACTCAGTGAAATTACAATCAATTGAAAATAAGTAATTTAACATAACATACTAAAAAGAAGTCTACTACCAAGATAATTACGGAAACCATAAAAACCAAATTCATGCATACTTTTCAGAGTCAAATATATTTACTTACAATAGATAACTACACTTCAGTAGACACAATAACTTCATCTAGGAGTTACCACTCAACTAGATATTGGACAACCAAGAACATAATTTTAGTATTTGCCTGAAGTCTACCCCGCCTCATCCACACCATGAACCAAGGGCCCACTAGGGCTCATAGACTCTAATGTTGAGATCCCCATTACCATTATAATCATCAAAACTTTCTATATTGCATTATGGGGACCAATCATCTTTTAATATTATAGTCCATTCAAACCTAACTCTCGTACTAGGCAAATAATTGTACATAACTCTCACCCTTAGAAAGCAAAAAGACCACAATCCTTTTTTATATCATACCCTTCCGTTCTATGTAATTAAATGACTCACTTGAGGAGCCAATCTAATTATACTAGGATCTTTTGTCCTTGGTATTTAATGCATCAATTTTAAGCGACTAATCATTATATCACAAGGTATCAAACACATGTATTAGGGTTTACTAACCCTTACTTAATACATGCTTATTTATCATCCAATCATGCATCCAAAATTCTTCAAAATTCATGTCATTGTATAATTTCGATATAGTATAATTATTGGCATAAATCATAACTAACTTTTTTTATTGTGAGGTACTAGCGGTAACCTCCCAATCCCCAATGTATTGGCCAGAACATTGATGACCATTGGTCATCTCATCGACATATTGAACCTCCACCAATAGTGGATTGGTAGGGAATGCCCACCTCACCGACGCCACACCTACTCATCGGCCTCCCAATCAACATGCTTGGCATTTCATCCATAAAGGGTACTTTTCATCCTCATCTTTTTACTTATGCATACATCAATGTGTTGGTGAGCTCGCTGATGGCTAGGAGTGAATGATCAAAGACCCCACAACCTTTCCAAGCACTTTTTCTCATAGAAAAATTCATATAAATCTTTTTAAATTAAAGTTCTAATCCGATTGTCTCATAAATCAAGCATTGAAACCATTCCAATTCAACTTCACCATAGTAGCATATATATGCATGGTATAACTTAAAAATAATATGCACATGTTCAATATCACTAAGAACTTGAAGAAAATCATGCTTCTACAAATACTTTTCATTAAAAGATCCAAACTGAACTAAAGTGAGGTTTCTCCTCTCCAAAGCAAATTCTCCCCCTCAACTGCTCACAAACACTCTCACTGGTGCTAGGACTCCTCAGAGACTTCCTTTCTCTCATAATCCCTAGTTTCAATCCCTTTCATATTGAGGTAACAACTTAAAGAGTCTCAAAACCATAAATGAAGCAGACTAATATTGATTGAACCAATTCCAAACAGAATCAATATATTCTTCCAAACAATTAACTAAACAAGTATCTGTTCAGTTAAATCAAAACAACTTTGCACAATTTTTCCAGTAAGAAATCAATTCCAGGAAACAGAGTTCAGATTCAGTTTTTCTTACATTTTTCTACACAGAATGAAAATTCAAAGATAACAGAAGAGAAACTATAAACCCAGGAATCCACTTGGTTGCTTGAATCCACAAGCTAACAGAAATCCTCGTCGAATCCACAATGAGCTATCCTCAAATCCATGAGAATCAATCCACCGAGCTTCAGCTTCAGTAGTTCTGGAGTATTCAAAAGTTGGCAAAAAAAAAAAGATCCCTTCCTTCCTTCTGACAAACTATTTATACTAACAGCCTTCCACACCTTTTGATCCAATTGTTCCGGATCAAACAGCCTTCCACACCTTTTGATCCAATTGTTCCGGATCATTTTCGAAATGTCCCGCCTTTATTTCAGCTTCTCTGTAATACTGTTCTGGAAATCTCCCGACGAAGATGATCAACCATATTAACGGCTGTATTAAACAAACTCATTTGTCTTAAATGCCCCTTCCTATTCCAGCTATTTACCTATTAAACTAACACTAACGCATTTGAACCGTTAGTGAATACCCACAATACCCCTTGTGTTAAAGATTTGCAGCAACTGTTCGATCAAATGCGTCAACGAAGTTCAATGCCTCTAATGCTAAAACCCAACTGTTCTTGCTACTGCATCAATAAACCTACCTCATTTTCCAAAATAACCGATGCGTACAATTATCATTGATATCCTCTCAATGCTTGTCAACAATAACATACGATTGTTCCATTGGTAAGGCACTCATGTGTCGGTGACATGCTGGTTCACAAAAATAAACTTTTAAAGAAATAAAAAGAAATAGATTTTTCTTGAAACATGTGTTGTCACATTATCCCCCCCCCCTTTTGCCAATTATCAGTAGATACATATATTGTAACATAGACCACTGGGCAATTGTAAATTCAGCAAAAAGAGAAGTTGTGTGAGAAAATCTACAATTCAAACTTTGATGTGGATATCAAAGTCTTTAAGATGTAAAATAAACGTAATTTTTTGGTTTTATACTCGGGCTTGATCACCCACTTTTTGTTTGGTTGTTAACAAAGTCAATTACACTTCTAAGAAACTTTCAATGGACTACGAGGTGAGCAACTTGTAGATAAGATTTGGATGCCGTAACGACTTGATGACTTGATTAATGCTACTCTTGCTGAGCATGACTTACACTCTCTCAACAAGAACATGAAAGCAAATAGCTGATGTCAAAACTTCGTCTGCCTCCTTGAATTACATGCCTATCATGGGACCCAATTTTTGTAGTGTATGCCATTCTCATATGCTTCAGTGAGGCTGACCATCTCCTTCATAGGGTAATCAAGTAGGACTGATCTCTACTAATTTTTAATCATTTAAGCATAAGCAAGGTCGGGTGGCCCACAAGTAATTGTGTCAGGATCCCAAAAGATTAAAGTTAAGAGTTATTAGTATAGGAAATGTTTTAACCTGGACCCTTCATTTCTAGTCAAAAGAGTGAACAAAGCTTGGCTATTTTGCTAGAGTTTGTATTGGTTTTCTTGGCAGTTCTCATTGATTCACAAAATGAGTGAACTAGGTACGTTTTGCTTAGGCATAATATTAGTGAAGATCCTGTGTATCCTTTCATATAACACCCACAAGATGCAACATTAGCGAGTGTTTCTATCAAATGCAAATACAAAGTTCACACATCATTAAATCATAAAACATATGTTAAACACATTATTAATGGAGAAGTAAGGTACTGAACATACAAAGGAGTAGGATCTAGCGTATAATGGCCAATTCTGCCTGTTGGATAGAGATCGAGCAACTTTTTTGTTATTCTCTTGTTCCCGTCGGATTCTTTCGGAGTTCTAAAGGCTTCGTGCAAGGCCATGAATTGAGTTTCAATCAGTTCAACTATATGGTTTTCAAGCTCCACATTGCCCTTAAAAGATGAAATCGAGTTGAAAAGGGTCCGACGGACATCTCTCACTATGAAGTCCTGCATATAATCACTATAAATTTTAGAAGAAATTATAATAAGACCAGAATATAAAAATGAAAAAAGAAAACAGAAAAAAAAACAGTTCATCCATACATAAATCTCTATTTACAAACTTTTACGGACTTGTGACATTTTGCAAAAGATGGACTCCTTACTTGCGTGTGATCTGTTGCAAATTGCCTTTTCTTCGGCTTATCCGTCTGAACTTTCTCTACCAATAGTTTGTCTTCTTCGTCCAGGATTAACTTTTTCCACGGCTTGTACTTCTTATCTGAATTGAGATTGGCCAGCAAATATTCCGCAAGTTCAACTTGCCCAACCAAACAATCATTGACGACGCCTGTTGTGACCCAGTTATTAGACATAATTTACAGTAACAACGTAATGTGCAAGCGAAATGAAAACATGTTTCAAAAAGTTGCAAGCGAATAATATACAAAATGAAGTGGAAGAGAACTCAGAAATAGTAAAACACCTGTCAAAACTAGTTTAGAGGTCGTCTAATCATCAAGAATTTTAGGGGATAGAATGCCGGGCATATCCATAACGTATATGTTTGGATGGCTTGTAATCTGAAATAGAAGTAGCCATTAAAAATTCTTGAAGTAGGGATAAGGGAAAGCAAACAGAATTTTAGTTGCATAGATTATGAGCAGATTTCGAGCACCTAACCTTGTAGCTGTTAATATCCTGTGTCTCTCCAGGCGAAGGACTCACAATAGCATGCTTTAGGTTTCCCTTCTCTCGGACATATAAAAAATTAGCAGATGGAGCCTTAGAAGAGAAAAAACAACTCAGAAGTAGTCAATAATCATAGAAATGGCTTAGCAACCTGCGGCCCTAATACGCCCAATGTGATGCAGAGAATTTGCAATAGCAGACTTGCCTACATTGGGAATTCCAACCAGCATTAGTGTTGCAATATAATTAAAATGGCCCACCTTCAACACACGAATTCGAGCGAGCTCAATAATACAATCATACAAATGCAGCATTACAAAAAATAAAATGCAGAACTGTTGCTAACCTCCCTGATTGTATCCTTATTGTGGGAATTTACCCGGTAACATAGAAAGTTTTGTTCTTCAAAATATTTTATCCATTTCTACAGGTAAGAAATGAGCAATCAAGGAGCAAAAAAACTAAAAATTGGTCATAATATGCAAAATGATCGTCCTATTGTATGCTCAACTTTGTACCTTAGTTTATGAAGGGTCGTCTGCTTTATTCAAAACCACTATGCGCCAAAAGCAGGAAGTCTACAAGAGTCCGAACACTGACATGCAAATGAAATGGTTATCTACCATTTTTCAACACAGACGGAAGATTCATTCAGGAAAAAAAGAAAACTCCCTAACGGAGATTCATTGCCACAGCTAGCTAAGTGAAGCATTCAAGGAAATGAAGAGTGGGTTGTTGGTGTCCCCACATGTGGATCCCCTTTGGAAATTTAAAAGTTATAAAAAAAATAAAAAGTCATTTGAAAATAAAAAGTTATATTTTATATTAATTAAAATAGAAATTTAAAATTAACTTGGTTGGTTACGAAAAGGTGTGTGAGGCCACTTATTGGTATCCCTTTGATAGAAAGGGTCACAATGAAGCAATATATATACCTAGTCTCTTCATTTACTTATCAATCTTAAGCTTACCCATACATTCTTGACCAGAAAAGTAAAAAAGAGTTTATGTTATTCATATTGGTAAATTCTCTCTTATATTATATATACATCATGCCCAATAAGCAAGGTTTATTTTTTATCTCTAAATATTATGTTATTAACTTTATGTTTTATCTTTAAGTAATGATCTTATAAATTCATATACATCTAACATGTAGTATCAGATCTTTTTCACTTAGGAAAAGTATAGGTTTTCAGGTTTTAAGTTTTCTTTATTTTTTTTTATTTTTATGATAATATCTTAATTTTTACTCGACTTTTGAAGTTTTGGGTTCTATATTTGAGTCTCGGGATGTAAAATCTATTAACGTATCATAAACTTCAAAGATCTACGTAAAAAATTAAAGTTTTTATTAACTTATTTCTGATTTTGATTCGTAATTTTTTTTAAAGCCTCCAATTTACATTTATTTAATCTGGTTCACTCAATTAAATATTTGATTTAATCCTTTTTAATCTGGTTTAGTGCTAATTTAGATTGATTCAATCACGTTTTGTCTAATTTTATCTATTTTGAGTTGATTAGCTTACTAATATTGTGACTGATTCGAGAACTAGTATGATATGCATCTTACTCACTTGATGTTGATATCGTGATTTATCATGCAACTTTATTATCAAGATATTGTCTTCTAAATCAGTGCCAAAAACCTCTTTTGAATTATGTCATGGTAAGAAACTAAGTTTGAGGCATTTATATGTTTGGGGTTGTGTAGCTAAAGATAGGCCTTATTACCATCAGGAAAAGAAGTTTGACTCCATAACTATAAGTTGTTTCTTTATTGGATACGTTAAAAAATGTAAAGCTTATTGGTTCTATTGCCCAAGTTATTCCACTCGAATCACTGAGACATAAAATACTAAATTCTTGAAGGATGATACCATTAGTGGGAGTAGTTCTCATAGAGAGGTCACAATAGAAGAACCTCTTTCAATACCTTCATCTGCACCCACTACTTTAGAACATCCTCAATCGCTATGAGAGAACCATAATCAACTAGAAGATGACATAAAACATCCAACTGATGATGAATATCTATGGAGATTTAAAATGTAAAGAAAATGAGCAATTTCAAATGATTTTGTGGCATACTTGCAAGAGCAAGATTATGATATTAGGATTGAGGATGATCCTTTATTTATCAAAGAGGCCCTATCTAGTATAAATGCTAAAAATTGGAAGGACGTTATGGAGGATGAATTAAAATCGATTAACCAAAACCAAATTTGGCAACTTATAAAATTACCTGAAAGTGTTCAACATATCAGGTGCAAATAAATCTTTAAGACAAAACGTGACTTAAAGGGCAAAATAGAAAGATATAAAACAAGACTTGTCATAAAAGGATATACACAAAGAAAGGGCATTGACTATGGTGACACTTTTTATCCAGTTTCTAAGAAATATTTACTTAGAGTGATCATAGGTTTAGTTGCTCATTACAATCTTGAATAATATCAAATTGATGTCAAAATAGCCTTCTTGGATGGAGATTTAGAAGAAAAAGTGTACATGGAGCAACTAGAATATTTTGAAAAAGCTGAGAATTTAAATTTAATTTGTAAGCTCCAAAAATCTATCTATAGATTGAAACAAGCATCCAAACAATGATACTTGAAATTTCACCGGATTCTCTCTTCTTATAGATTTAAGGAGAATGTTGTTGATGAATATATATATTCAAAGTTTGAGGAGAGCAATTTTATGTTCTTTGTATTGTATATAGATGATATATTTCTTGTCAGTAGTGACATTCATCTTTTACAAAAGACCAAAGAGTTCTTATTACAAAATTTTGAAATGAAAGATCTTGGAGAGCATCTTTTGTGCTTGGAATAGAGATACATCATAATGGACAACGTGGTCTTCTAGGTTTGTCTCCAAGGGATTATATTGACCGTGTGCTCAGGAGATTTAAGATGGAAACTTGTTCTCTATGTGAAGCTCCTATTTTAAAAGGTGACAATTTTAGCCTAATGCAATGTCTAGAAAGCAAGGTTCAGAAATTTCATATGGCAAGCATCCCCTGTGCATCTAATATTGGGAGTCTTATGTAATCTCAAGTTTGTACTTGTCCAAACATTACTTTTGCAATAGGTATGCTTGGTCGTTATCAACATAATTTTGTTATGGTTCATTTGAAGGTTGTAAAGGAAGTCCTACAACATCTTTAAGGCACTAAAGATTTCATGTTCACATTCAGGATATCAGAGTCCCTACTAGTTAAGGGATATTCTGACTCAGATTTTGTTGGTTGCCTTGATAGTAAGAAATATGCTTCAAGTTATGTCTTCATGATGGCAGGAGGGGCTATTTCATGGAAAAGTTCTAAATAAACTATTGTAACATCTTCCACTATGGAGGCAGAATTTGTGGCTTGTTTTGAGGCTACTAAGAAGGCTATTTGGCTACAAAACTTTATTTCGGGGCTTGAGGTTATTGACTCCATTCAAAAGCCACTAAAAATTTATTGTGATAACTCCACAATTGTACTCTTCTCTAAAAACAACAAGAGTTTAACCAGATTAAAGCATATAGTCATTAAGTATATTATTGTTAGAGAAAGAATGGACAATTATCAAATCTTTATTAAACACATTAGCACTGACAAGATGTTAGCTGATCCTTTGACAAAAGACTTACCCCTTAAAATTTTTAAATAACACTCATATGATATTAGTGCAAGAGCTTCTTTTGATGTTTAAGTCAGTGGGAGTGTGTATATTTGCAGGTGGAGATCATTTGTAACAAGGGTTGGGTAGGCATTAGTGTGGACTTCCTTATAAGAATGTCACTACAACAAAATTGGGTATTAGCGACGCTTATATAAGTGTCGCAATACTATGTGTCACTAAAAGGCAATAATAACGACGTATAATAAATTGTCGCAAAAAATACCAATATTAGCGACGCATAATAGTAAGTGTCGCTATTGGTAGTCTATTAGCGACGCATAAAACAAACATCGCTAATACATAACCTCTTAGCGACGCTTTCATTTATGTGTCGCTAATACTTACATTATTAGTCGCACTTTTATAAACGTCACTAAAATATATATATTTAAATTTAAAAAAAAATTCAAAACTATTAACGACGTATTTTTACAAACATCGCTACTAGTTTCAACAATAGAGACATTTAAAAATAAGTGTCACTAATAATTCTCAATTTAAAAAAAAATTAAAAAAATAAGAAGTAATAGCGACGCATGGTAAAATGCGTCGCTATTACCCTTCGTACTAGCGACGCATAGTTACATGTGTTGCTAATACCTATTTTTATTAAAAATTTATTTTAATTTTTTTAAATTTTTATTAATTTTTTATTTTTAAATATAAAAAAATAATTAAAATGAAATAGTAATAGCGACGTATATCTCTATATGTCGCTATTAGTACATATATTAGTGACATATAGATATATACGTCGCTATTAGTGTTTTTATTTAATTATTTTTTTATTTTAAAAATTAATTTTAAAGAATAAAAAATATTAAAATTTTGAAATTTGAAATTAGAGGAGAGATAGTGTGTAGGTAGATAAGAAAGATAGGAGAGGGAAAAGAGAGATAGAGGGGAGGGAAGAGAGAGAGGGAGGGGAGGGAAGAGAGAGAGGACGACAGAAGAGAGAGGGAGGGGACGGAAGAGAGGGAGGGGAGGGGAGAGAGAGACAGAGAGGAGAGGGGAGGGAAGAGAGAGACAGAGAGGAGGGAAGAGAGAGAGAGACGAGAGAGGAGAGGGGAGGGAAGAGAGGGAGACAGAGAGGAGAGGGGAGGGAAGAGAGGGAGACGAGAGAGGAGAGGGGAGGGAAGAGAGGGAGAGGAGAGGGGAGTGAAGAGAGAGGGAGAGAGAGAGGAGAGAGAAGAGAGAGAGAGAGGAGGGAAGAGCGAGAGAGGGGAGAGAGGATAGGGAAGAGAGAGAGAGAGGGAGGGGAGGGAGGGAAGAGAGAGAGGGTGAGAGGAATTTTATTTTAATTTTTTAAACAAATTTATTATTTTTTATTATTTTTTTAAATAAAAAATAATTAAAATAAAATAGTAATAGCGACGTATACCTCTATACATCACTATTAGCACATGTAATAGCGACATATAGATGTATACGTCGCTATTAGTATTTTTATTTATTTATTTTTAATTTTAAAAATTAATTTTAAAGAATAAAAAATATTAAAATTTTGAAATTTGAAATTAGAGGAGAGATAGTGTGTAGGTAGATAAGAGAGACGGGAGGGAAGAGAGAGAGAGGAGGGAAGAGAGAGGGAGGGGGAGGGAAGAGATAGAGGAGACGGAAGAGTGAGAGAGGGGGGAGGGAAGAGAGAGGGAGGGGGAGGGAAGAGATAGAGGAGACGAGAAGAGTGAGAGAGGGGGAGGATAGAGAGAGATAGAGGGGAGAGAGAGATCAGGAGAGAGGGGGAGGGAAGAGAGGGAGAGAGAGAGAGAGAGAGAGACAGAGAGGAGAGGGGAGAGAGAGATCAGTAGAGAGGGGGACAGAGAGGAGAGGGGAGAGAGAGAGAGGGAGAGGGGATAGGGGAGGGAAGAGTGGGAGTGGGAGTGGGAGGGAAGAAAGAGAGGGGATAGGGGAGGGTGAGAGGAATTTTATTTTAATTTTAAAAAAAATTATTATTTTTTATTATTTTTTATTATAAAAAATAATTAAAATAAAATAGTAATAGCAACGTATACCTCTATACATCGCTATTAGCACATGTAATAGCGACGTATAGATGTATAGTATTTTTATTTAATTTTTTTTAATTTTAAAGAATAAAAAATACTAAAATTTTGAAATTTGAAATTAGAGGAGAGATAGTGTGTAGGTAGATAGGAGAGGGGAGGGAAGAGAGAGAAAGACAGAGAGGGGAGGGAAGAGAGAGAGAGGAGGGAAGAGAGAGAGGGAGAGAAGGAGGGAGGGAAGAGAGAGAGGGGGAGAGAGATCGGGAGAGAGGGGGAGGGAAGAGAGAGATCCGGAGAGAGAGGGGAGGGAAGAGAGAGGAGAGAGAGGGTGGAGAGAGAGGATAGGGAAGAGAGAGAGAGGGGAGGGGAGGGAAGAGATAGATAGAGGGGAGAGAGATCGGGAGAGAGGGGGAGAGAGAGGAGAGGGGAGAGTGAGGGAGAGGGGATAGGGGAGGGAAGAGTGGGAGTGGGAGGAAAGAGAGAGGGGATAGGGGAGGGAAGAGAGGGAGGGTGAGAGGAATTTTATTTTGATTTTTTAAAGAAATTTATTTTTTTATTTTTATTTTTTAAAAATAAAAAAATAATTAAAATAAAATAGTAATAGCGACGTATATCTCTATACGTCACTATTAGCACATGTAATAGCGACGTATAGATGTATACATCGTTATTAGTATTTTTTATTTAAAATTTTTTAATTTTAAAAAGTAATTTTAAAGAATAAAAATATTAAAAATTTGAAATTTGAAATTAGAGGAGAGATATTGTGTAGGTAGATAGGAGAGACGGGAGGGAAGAGAGAGAGAGGAGAGGGGAGGGAAGAGAGAGAGGGTGGAGAGAGAGAGGATAGGGAAGAGAGAGAGACAGAGAGGAGAGGGGAGGAAGAGAGAGAGGAGAGGGGAGTGAAGAGAGAGGGAGAGAGAAGAGAGAGAGGAAAGAGGGGAGAGAGAGGAGAGAGGGGAGAGAGAGGGAGAAGGAGAGGGAAGAGAGAGAGGAGGAGAGGGGGAGAGAGGAGAGAGGGAGAGGGGAGAGAGAAAGAGGAGAGATATTGTGTAGAGAGAGGAGAGAGAGGGAGAGCGAAGAGGGAGAGGAGAGAGAGGGAGAGAGAGAGAAAGAGGGAGAGGAGAGAGAGGGAGAGGAGAGAGGGAGAGGAGAGAGAGGAGGGAGAGAGAGGAGGGAGAGGAGAGAGGGGAGGGAAGAGAGAGGGAGAGAGAGAGAGAGAGGGAGAGAGGGGAGGGAAGAGAGAGGGAGAGAGAGAAGGGAGATAGAGAGGAGAGAGGGGAGAGAGGAGAGGGAGTGAAGATAGAGAGAGAGAGGAGAGAAAGATGTATTAGCGAGGTATAAGTATACGTCACTATAAATTTGATATTTTTGTGGCGTATATGATTATATGTCACTGTAGAAGTTCATTAGTCGTGATGTAGATTATATATGTCGCTATATTACCACAAATAGCGACGCTCATAATGAGTGTCACAAATAAATTTGTTTTAAAAAAAAATTAACTCGGGCAAAATTTTGCCCGCGCGGGGAAATTTCACCACACTTATAAGTATTCCCCCCAGTCCCCGGCACTCATGTGCTCTGCCATCCCCTATCATCTCCGCCCCGCCTACACATCCGCCACCTGCCACCGGTGCCCCCCCCCCATTGATGCCTTGCCTTTCTCCTTGCCCCATCCCTTCCAGTGCCTCCTACCCCGTCCTCCGGTTTCTGCTTCTCCCGTCCAAGGGGACCTGAGGCCGGCGGTGCGGCGACATCCTTCGATCACCGCCCCCCCTCCCCGTTCCCCGCCCCCCCCATTCTCTGCCCCCCTCCCCGTGCTCCGGTCTCCCCTTGCTCGGCCTTCCCTCCTTGCAGCCCCCTCCTCTGATTTTCAGAGGTGGGAGAAGGAGGGGGAGGAGCCGGAGAGAGGGGGGTCGGAGGATGACGGCGCTGCCCTCCCGTTCCCCCCGGCTCCGGTCCCCCCCTTCCCTCCCACTGATCCAATCCCCCCCCCCCTCTGTTTTTTTAGAAGAGGGGGCGGAGCCGGGGAGAGGGGTATAGGAGGCGGGAGGACGGCGGCACCGCCCTCCCGCTCCCCCTGCTCCAATCCTCCCCCTTCTCCTTCCCCCTTCCCCCGATCCGGTCCCCCCTCCTCTGATTTTCAGAGGAGGGGCGGAGCCGAGGAGGGGGGGGGGGGGGGCCGGAGGACGGCGGTGCCACCCTCCCACTCCCCCCTCTCCTTCCCCCTGCTCCCGGATTCCTCTCCTTGCCCCCCTCCCGGACCCCCTCTACCCCTGCTCCCGGACCTCCATCTCCCCCTCACTTCCCCTTTCTCCCCGGACCCCCTCTCCCCCACCTTCTGCTTGCCCCCCTTCCCTGGTGGGCCTGGTGGCCCACCAGGGATTTTAAAAATAATAATAATCTTTAGCGACGCATATAAATATGTGTCGCTAAATATTTTTTTAATATTTTAAAATGTATTAGGCTATTGAATTTAAAAATTTTATTATTATAATATCAATGGCGTTTTGAATTTTTTTAAAAAACTTTATTCTATTTTTTTAAAATGTATTAGTGCTTTTTTTATTATTTTTATTTCATATTTGTGATGCTTACAAAAGCGTCGCTAATGGTTTTTTATTTTTATTTTTTATTATTATTTCATATTAGTGACGCTTACTAAAGCGTCGCTAATAGAAAAATGAAATTTTTTATTTTGTTTTTTAGAATTTTATTTTTATTATTTTATTTATTATTTTAAAAAAAATTATCATTAGCGACGTATAGTAAACGTCGCTAATAAATAACTATTAGCGACACTTATTACTAAGCATCGCTAATAGTAATGTGTTAGCAACGCTTAATATACGTCGCTAATAAGCAGTAGCGACTGTAGTTTTATCGACGTATTTAGTGACGTTTGTTATGTGTCGCTAATACTCATTAGCGACGCATTATGCGTCGCTAATACTGCAATTTGTTGTAGTATGTTTAGTGATCTCATTGAGTATATTCATATACTCATCATCCTCATGGTTTGTAGGTGCTACAGGTAGAGATCATTTATAACAATGGTTGGGTAAGATGTATTATAGACTTCCTTGGAGCTAAGGTTTTCTAAGGTCCCTGATTTTTCTATGATTTTATGTAAATTTTTTGCTATTTTTTTGGTCATTTTCGACGAAGAAATGTGATGCTTCGGCATATTCATATTTATGTATTTTCCCCAATATTTATACTCGTAGAATCAGGTGTGGGGCTTAGTCGTGGGTTGTAGGCTTCACCGCGCGCTTACGACACGAATTTTAGAGCTACAATGCATAACCGGGAGGTGAACGTGTATTGGAGACATAAACGTAAAAATAAAAAAGAGTATATAAATCCGGAATCCAAAGATCGGATTCCAGAAAACTTACGTCCAGTAAGTTTTTCACGTCCAGTGAGTTGGAAGAGAAACCCGAGTGAGATTCCGGTCACTCCGTTCTCCCTCCTCCGTCATCGGATCCCACCCGTTCTTGTCAGGATCCTCTTTGCCTCGCCGCCACAAGCCCGTAGGTACCGGCTATGACCGCCGCCATGGCTGCTTTGCTCCTCCACGAGGTACCAAACTTTTTTTCGATTTTTCTCTCCTTCAAATCTCATTTTTGAGGCATGGGGGTGTGATTTTGATGTCGTTTGCGGCCACCCTCAACTAGACTTATGTTTGGTTGGCCGCTAGGAACCCATAGGTTTTGGCTAGAGCCGCCGCCATGCTTTCTTCGCTCCACCGTGAGCTACCGGTACTTTGGTCGGGTTTTGGTTACATTTTCATTTCATTGTCCGTGATGTTTTTTTTACGCCGGTGTGTTTCCGGTCGTCATCCGGCCACAGGATGGACTCCGTCCAACCTACTTCAACCCGATGTTGGTTGGGGTTGCCGTTTCTGACCCCGCTTCACCTCTATTGTCTTCCTCCGCCCAATTAGACGCTTTGAGTGTGTCTCGAGTAGTTGCCATTGGTGAGTCATAGGTCATTTGGCCATCGTGGGCTCTGCCCCAACTCGGTGATAGTGAGGGCGAGCCCCATTTGGCCTGATTATACCTCCACTCGGAATAGGCATCTTGCTTTGCCATGTACCATGCGAAATGCACAGCTGCCCACACCAAATGTATTGGTTGTGGGTGGCGATTGGCGTTGTCGCCGCTTCAATTGGCCACCATTTCCTAGCCCTAGCTCCGTTGCCCCTTTGTGGACTTTAGGCCGCCACCGTCCAACCCATCTTCCCCTAGAGTGGAACTTTTTGGTCACGTGTGCATGTGGCCACGCATGTGTTTCAGGGCTTAGGCTCCGCTTTTGCGCCGCCTGACCATCAGATGGCTTCGTCACCATTTGAGTTGACTACTAGAGCCTCCACCACCTCTCCTTTGTCCTCGAGCGTCACCCCATGCTCTCCACCCATATGTCGGCCCTCGATGACGCAAAATCGACACCGTTGGGTACTGTCCACGGTCGATTTCCACGTCTTCAGGCCGGCCGAGTACTTCTCAGCCACTGGCCGACCTTCAATAAGTACACCCTCAACATCTGGTCACACTGCCACTCATGTTGGCTTACCCTTTCTCCCGGCCGCCCTAGTGTGCCGCCATTGGTGAAGGATTTTGCCGCATTGACTTCTGACACCCCGTATGGTTGTGATTGTTTCCGGCACTTCCTAAAATCCTTGGGACAATAATTCTCTCAACTTGGCAATGCTTGTGGCCGCCAATTCCGATGCCGCCACCTTCGTGTGCTCGTCATCAAACATTATGATTACGAGGTAGGGGAGCTTTGAACTTGTAATTTCATTATAGCATGCTTTGAATGAGTAGTAGCATGCTAGGACTATATGATTGAATGCTATGGATGTTAGATTATGATCTACTTGCATGATGTAAGAGGATGAATTATGCCATGTTGAAATGCATATGACATGCATGTTGGCTGTAAGTATGTTTGAAGTATGTATGTGCTAGTGATGACTAGCGTGTATGTTTGTAAGCTTTGTATGTTGATTGAGTATATGCTAGTGATGGGTAACATGTATATTTGTAAGCTTCGTATGTTGATTGAGTATGTGCTAGTAATGGTTAGCGTATATGTTTGTAAGCTTCATACGTGGATTGAGAATGTGCTAGTGATGGCTAGCGTGTTTGTTGGTAAGCTTCGTATGTGGATTGAGTACGTGCTAGTGATGACTAGTGAATATGTTTCTACCTATGTGGATTACGTGTGCGCTAGTGATGGCTAGCAAGGATGTTTCTACGAATATGGTTTATGCATGTGCTAGTGATGACTAGCGTGCATGTTTGAAGTATGTATAAATTATGCATGTGCTAGTGATGGCTAGTGTGCATGTTTGAAGTATGTATGGATGTGTATGTATGTGCTAGTGATGTATGTTTAAAGTATGTATAAATGTGTATGTATGTGCTAGTGATGGCTAGCGAGTATGTTGGAAAGCTATGTATGTATGAAAATACGTGTGTTATACGTATGTGTGATGGCTATTTGTCTATGCTATGGATATATGTATGTGCATGTGGGTAGAGGTATGGGTTATTGATAAGTATGAAATATATATCTATTTTATATGCCTTTTTACCTTATTTGCTAGTATAGATTAGGTTAATTAAGAGTTAGTTATAGTTTCTTTAGATTAAGATAGAAATTAGTATTTTAGTTTAATTATTAATAATTTTATAGTTATTAGTAGTTTAGATATGTATTTGAACAAAGTTGGGATTTTAATTATATTGTACAAGTCTAAAGGATGATATTTTATGTTTTGTAGGTAAAATACGCTTATCAAGGTACTTGGACAATGTTTAGAATAATTCAAAATAGTCTTGACATGCTTTCAAGTGATTTGGACAACTTTTCGGAGTTATAAACAAGTTGAAAATTAATATGGACATGAAGAAAAGCTTAATGAACAGAATATGAACTGTCCAGAAAAATTATTCGGATTGCAGAAACATTGTAGCCGTTCAAACAGGGTCACTTACCGTTCGATCTGGATAACGTGATTTTGAAGCAAAACTCAGTTCAAGCATTCGAACGGGAATGCAGGGCATTCGAACGGCATAACGTGCAGTTTCCTAGTTTTAGCCAATTTCCAATCCTTTTCATATTGGACTTCTTCCTACGGATCTTATGCCTATAAAAAGACATGTTTGGCTTTAAACCAGGGGATTCCAGTAGATTTTATGAAGAGAAAAAGGAAAAAGAAGATGGAAGAGAACTCAAAGCTTTCAATGGAGATTCAAGTGCTTTCTTCTACAATGGAAGGCTAGACTTTTCTTTTACTTAGGAGTTGATAAAGCTATAGATAAGTTTCAGTTTCTTTTCTTTTTAATTTAGATCTCAGTTGTGAATGATGACAATTGTATGATATGGATTTCCTTTTTAATGGAAGAGTTTTTCATGTTTATTCAAGTCTATGTTGATTTATTGTCTTGTAGATGATAGATTGATGTGGTTTTGATATTTTCATCGATTCTAATTTCTGTGATTTAGATGAGATGGTCATACAATAGTTTTAATGTTCAGATAATTAATGACTTGGATGAGTTATACTAAGATTAGACGGGTCATGCCTATAGCTAGTTTAGTGTAGATGATTCGTGCTATTGTCGAAGATAGTTCATGTCATGGAATTTAATTAATGATTCTTTCTGAAGTAATTCTAGCTTGTAGCTGAGAATACTTGTTCATATTCACACTAGATTTAGATTAAAATTTAAGGAATTGTTATGGTTCTATAGTGGATTTGATTTTCTAAGTAATTTCCATCATATTAATCTCTTGTTTTTAAACTAGTTGATTTCTTTCCTTTACTTAATTAAAGTTTAAGTTTGTTTTTGTTTTCAATCAGCAAATTCCTTTTTAGATTTAGTGATAATTCATCCGTCCCTGAGGTTCGACAACCCTTAAATACTTATCCTAGTACAATTACCTTGTACACTTGCAAAGGGTTTAATTATAAACGATCAGTTATGGATGGTAAAAAGTGATAGTGTTTGGTATGGATTTGGATATGGATGTGTAAGCGTATGATGGATGACAGAGGATATGAGTATGACAATCGAGGATTGGAGTGGATTGTTGTAGATCATAGCGCATGTTGGAGGATTGTCAGACAATAAGAGTGTGCATAATTGTACAAGCATAACGTACAGATTATGAAGTAAAAAGTAAGCATAATAAGTGAGGTATAAGTAAGAGGGTGATAACTAGGCTTGGCTCTAAGGAGCTTAGTTTGATGACGTATGTGTAAGATGTTTTGGCCACAAGGTGGATGGTGGAGTATGTAAGATTGTAAGGATTTGATGTACGATGAGTTATGATCATGATATGGATGGGTTAAGTGAAGTCTGTTGCCCTGACGAACTGGGGTTTCGGATCAGGCTCAGCTTCGGTTTGATTAGTGGAGCACGGTATGCTTGAGTACTTGCGTGGCATAATTGTACTGCATAATTTACTTAATTCAAACTTGAATTATAAGCACAGCTAATGATAGCGCTGTGAGTTTGAGACCTGAGGGTTTGATGGATTAAGTTCCGTATTTGAGTTAGCCGATAATGAGTCAGTTGTGCATTTCTCATGTCGTGCCATGATGTTTATCCTGCGGGATGTTGTTTGTGTGCTGTATAGAGCACCGGACGTCTGATGCTCTGTTGAGAGCAATGTATATTTCCGCCTTTGTCTGTGTGCTATATGAAGCCCAGACATCTGATGCTCTGTTGAGAGTGAAATATGTTTTTGATTTGGTTTGTGTGCTGTATTAAGCCCAGACGTTTGATGCTCTATTGAGAGCGTTGTATTATTTCTGCCCAAAAGTGGTACTATATGTTTCCATCCAAGAGTGGCACTGTATGTTTCTGCCCAAGTGGCACTGTATGATTTCTGCCCAATAGTGGCACTGTATGATTCTGCCCAAGAGTGGCATTGGCACTATAAGACCCATAATGGTGGGCAATTCTATGACACTATAAGACCCATTATAGTGGGCAATTCTATGGCACTATAAGACCCATTATGGTGGGCAACTGTATGACCTCTTATGTGTGGGTGTTTATGTTTGTGCGCTCAGGTAAGTAGTATCATGGACCTGCTCTTACCTATTTGATCTTGTGCCCTGTGAGTATTGGTGTGCCTTACCTTCGGAAAAGTCCATGGCGTCTAGTCACTCCCCGGAGGTTAAGGTGATGCCCCAATGGCATTATTTTCCATTTCGACGCTGGAGCTTATTAGTTGTAATGAGCTTCAGTGATCGATAGTATGTGTACGATTATGAGTATGAGCACGACTGTAAGAGTATGAGTATGAGCACAACTATAAGAGTATGAGCACGACTGTAAGAGTATG
This sequence comes from Saururus chinensis, assembly GCA_035235625.1. Lineage (NCBI taxonomy): Eukaryota > Viridiplantae > Streptophyta > Magnoliopsida > Piperales > Saururaceae > Saururus > Saururus chinensis. Next base: position 7,002,135 of record CP141142.1, read on the forward strand.
AGTATGAGCACAACTATAAGAGTATGAGCACGACTGTAAGAGTATGAGTATGAGCACGATTGTAAGAGTATGAGTATGAGCACAACTGTAAGAGTATGAGTATGAGCACGACTGTAAGAGTATGAGTACGAGTACGACTGTAAGAGTAGGACTGTAAGAATATGTTTCTGAGCAAGACAGTAAGTGTAAGATTGTACGAGTAAGTGTAAGATTGTACGTGTAAGGTTATACGAGTAAGTATATGATTGTACGAGTAAGGTCGTACAAGTATGTGTAAGCTATGAGTAAGCATATGATTGTACGAGTAAGGTCATACAGGTATGTGTAAGTTGTTTGAGTAAGCATACAGTGGTACAAGTAAGTTTGTAAGACCCTAATTAAGGGTGTATGTGTAAAATCGGTTTGATGGTATGATTTTTAGCATGATGATATGTGTGATTGTATGCGTATGAGCATGATTATGATATGCCTATTTGTTTCATGTTTGAGTTGCATGAACGCATCTATATATGGATTTACAGAGTTCATTGTTTAGAACTTCCCTACTGGGTATTTTCCTACTGAGTGTGAAAATACTCATTACCCTACTTTTTAGCCCCGTTGTTTGGGAGGCTTTTGCAGGTTATGACGAAGAGCTCCTCAAGATGGATGCTCGTTTCAGTAGTGGATTGATTCCCTTAGACTCAGGTATATACTTGACTTACTGCGAGTATTTTTGTGCCACGATCCGATGTATTAGGTGAAATAAGAATTAAGTTGTTATGTATTCTGGACTTGTAATTTAGATTAGACTGTGGACTGTTATATGACTTGTACTCAAGGATGCCTAGGAGAGATTTATATTTAAAGTCTATGATTATAGCAATTTATTCGTAGGTTGTTTTCGAGTAGCGCCTAAGGATGTTTAGTTTGGCCATACGATGTTTAATCGAATGAGTAAAAATTTGGATGGGAAAATAGTTGATGTGTAATGTTTTAAAATTTGAACTGCTTTCATAGGTTTTGTATTTGTCATGTTTTCCGATTTACAGATGTTATATTACAAAAAAAAATTATGAATTTTAAGGAAAATATATGAAAAATCTTGTGCATTACAGATTTAGCCTCTTTCTTTTTAGAAATATTTAATCATCCCACTAGGTATATTAGTATACTTAACATCTTCGTGGTTTGTAGGTATTGCAAGTGGAGACTATTTGCAGCAAGGGTCAGGGAGGCCGTAGTTCAGACTTCCTTGCAACTTAGGTTTACTCTCTTTCTAGGAATGCTTCATAGGCACGGGAGTTTGTTATTTATTTCAATCATAAATCAAAGTTGTGGATTTGCAAACAAGTGCTCAACATGAGATCTTGTAGTTCTTTTAATTTGATTTAAATATTTACTAATGTAAATATTATATTACTCAATTGCATTAAATTATGAAAACGGGCATCATGCTCCTAAATGATTTTCATGATTATTTCAAATGTCCCATATTTTAATTGTTCTGATTCATCGAGTTTGATATTTATTACATATTGTTCAAAAAAAAAATATAAACCTGCATGTGAAAATTTGAAGACGTGACAATTAACCCTATAAGCATGTAGTCTTCAAGAACAAATGTCAATAACGCACATTGTCGTGTACCATGATTCGTTTGAGTATTTCACCTTAAACTCAAACTTATTGGACATGGTATAACCATGTAAATACATTAAAAAAGATCTTTCGTCGACAAACTCCTGGCCAAATATCACCACTTTACAATCATGCACCATTCCAATTCGCATACATAACCTCCCCATTCATGTGGTTTATGTGCTACATGGAAGCTCCTTCAGGCTTGCAAGGATGTAAGAACTAAAAATTAAAATTCTTGTTAACACCACCTCACTCTTACTTAAACTTTGAGGTCTACCTAAGTACTGAGACCGGGTCCGGGTCTGCAGCAGTTGGTTTGGCTATATTGTTGGCCATTTGTTTCTTACAACATCTACTTGCTTCGGTTCTACAAATAGATAGCATGTGTAATGTCAGAGTTGTCCAAAAATACCAATCTTGCGCTACAGAAATTATACCTTTAAATTGCATTTGTTTGAAGATTGGGTGGTGGAGTTGCCTCATCATTTCCACCCTCTTCCTCACCACATCACCATTGTCCTTTGCCATCAAGTCTCACTTCAATTATTGAATAATACATCTATATCTAAGGTGATATAATAGAAATATGAATTTGTTTCTTCACCTTTCATTTCAAGGTTCATGACTAATAGGGGTTCTAGCATGGCACTCCTGAGCATCTTCCATCCACACATGCATTCACCAATTTTCTCCCTTAATGTTACCACCAGTCTTATATTTATCATATGCATAAAAATAATGATCTTCAATAGAGGAGACCACATGAACTTCTTCGTTGCCTAACTACAAGTTCTTTATTAGCTATGTTGTGGACATACTAAATCCAACTTGGATGAGAAGTGCCTCATTTCCTTTTCTACCACTAGTTCTCTTCTGAATTAAGGCGCACGAACACAGGAGGTGTTATCTTTGCCTCCTTTTATGAAGCAGTTCATCTAATTCATGTACTTGTCCACCAACATATACACATGTCTCATCTTCTTTTGACATTATCGGCACCGCCTTCTCCTCTTTTGGATCTTTGCAACCTTTGTTCACATCTGACACAATTCCCGATATTCTCTGAAAGCACCCCCTTTCTTTTGAAGCCGCCCTCTCCCCCTTTGAACTTTGCAACTAGTATTTCCATCTAACACAAAATTTTCATTTGCTTATCAAAAGCAGTGTTCCATTTGATATCGCCCTATTCTCTCTAAGGAAAAATTGAAGCATCTTAGTGTCATCAATTTCTTCTGTTGTTACATCCATGGGAACAGCAAAGAGCAATTTCCTATGTTGTTACGTCCATGGGAACAGCAAGAGCGTATGCGAATTTCAATTGCAATAAGTACTCCCCCCTAGAACTTGTAGTCACCTTGTGCATCTTATATAAGAAAGTTTCATAATCGATGCTGTATGGATTTAAAATAAGCTTTGACACTGCATTATCATCGTTGAATTTCCTTCCATTTGATCCCCAATACCCATCGCATACACAAAACAACGCTTGTACTTCCATCAATTACCAAATTCCATTTTCAGCGTTGTATGGGATTTGGTATTCTAGAAGTATGGTATTTGGTAATCTTGTAGTTGGTGCTCAGTGTGATTCTTCACTCCTACCCTACAACAACTCTTCACCAGAGTCTTTGGCATTGCCCAACGGAAAGTTGCCTCCACTCTGCAAACACGAGGAGAGGGACCTTTTCTTGAGATGACATTAGATTTGGGACTGGGGTTCATGTTAGCAGGGTGTTTGTAAATGGAGGGTCTGAGAAGCTGATGATGCCATGGCTGAAGGAGAGGGTGGCTTCTTCTACATGAAGTGAGGAGAGGTTACAGACGGAAAAAGGGAGAGGGCAACATTGATGCGTTCGGGGCAAGTAGACGTGGAGCGGGGGAGAGGATGGAACCGATAATGGAGCACTCTGCAACTAAGTACAACAAAAGAGAGGGAGAGGGCTACAATTCTTTGTTCATAGCTCTTCTTGTGTTTCAAATGGCACCGGCCTAACTGTGTTTGCTTGCAAGAACATGCAGAGCTTACACTCGCTCATTGTCATCAGGAAAAACTCTTCCCTCTGCAAATTGGACATATTCTGATATATATGACTCACTTGTCATAACATCTAAAATTCAGCCTAAAACCAATAGTTGGGATTTCACAAGCCTGGAAAGGAAGTGCTCACGTGCCAAATATGGTCGAGATTCAGTATCACTATGTACCACATACATTTTCTCTACAGGTAACTTAGTGATATATTTACAGGTTCTAATGAGAACCGGAAGGTGTTCAAGCTAGATAAGATTGAGTTTGAGATTATTATTTTTTTGCATAAAATAAATTAGAGACCATAAAATTTCTATTTGCGTCCATAGTATGTTTTTCTTGTATAATGATTTGATTTGTTCATTGACTTTCAATATTTTTAAATTGACTGAGACATAAGATAACATTTAATGCTTTGACATTTCGAAGAAGCTACAACGCAAATCCAGAATACAAGAAGAAGACATAAGTCTGGCTGAAATCTTTCAAATTGGAATTGTTCATTAATATGTGCGGAGACTCTCATATATGATCAACAATGTTAAGCATTAAGCCTTTTAATTTGTGAAGAAAATTACATCAATGGCATATCCAAGCCATTTTTACCTAACTTAGCACATCATTATATAAGCACAAATAACAAATATATAAAAGGGATAAGATCAATAGTTTATTTTGATATTTTACAAACAATTTCGTAATAAAATAAACATAAAAAATTACTAGTACAAAAACCCATATCCAGCCATTATTGAACCATTTCTTCTGGGCCTAAACTAGAAAGATCATAAAAAATTAAAAAATAAATAAATAAACTAAAAAGGCTTTTTTGCTATGTGAAAACAGAGCAAACCCATAAAGAAGTTATTTAAGATATAGATCAAGAGAGTCTTATCTTGGTTCATATCACCATTCCTTCATTTGCTTTTCTTGCCTAATAATTTACTCCATGTGCAAATTCAAAAAACCTATGCCAGGCCAGATTCTAATTTCTAATTACTTGGGCAAACAGAGAGAATGATATTATATATTTACATTAAAATTGGGAAAGAAGAGAACAAGATGAGGGATGATCAGCAGAAACTGAAGAAAGAAGGAAGAAGATTAGGAATACAAGTGAATCTAAGAGAGGCTACTGATCTTGCCGGGGCGATCAGCGACCTGGAGGGTCTTGTCGATGATCTTGCGTGCCTGGCGGCTGCGGATCTCCACCTTCACGCTGGAGCTCTTGTCCATCTTCACATACGGGCTCTTCTTCGACTTCTTCATCCTCAGCGACTTGGCCACCTTCGACTTTATCCTCTCCACCCAATTCTCTATCTCAATCGCCATTTTCTATCTGATCTTCTTCTGCTGCTGCTACTCAGTGCCGGTCCCTTCGGCTTCTGGGAACAGAAGTGGAATGGGTACACGTTACATGGCGATATATAAGGCCTGCTGATCTCCTGCTTTCAATGAGGTGCATGGCCGCTGGGACATGGGCACTTCACTCCACCTTGTGTTGCTATTCTTTCAGACTAACCCGCCCCTTAATTTGATTCTGTATAAATGAGTCCTACTATTCATTTATTTATGAAATTAATTTCATAGGTAGAAAATTTTCCCACAAGTACAAACAGTACAAAAGAGTTTTTGGTCAATATATTAGAATTGAAGATTAGAATAAGAATAAGAGTACCGTTTTGTTGACGAAGGAGAGACATCATGTGCCGTTGGATTTGGATTCAACGAACATATTATTTCAGGATAGGTAAGTTTGAATCACATCGATCTTCTGTTTAAAATATACTATCAGATCGAAATCAAACGGCTTGTAATATCCAGGCTCACTTGGTCGCACATGAATCTGAACTCATGTTAACTTTTTCCTTAGAATAAATGAAAATAATTAGCCTCCATGTGAACAGCAGGCGGCTAATTTTCCATAGATTACAAAGAGTTCCAAAAAGTCAAGTTCATCAAGTGCCAAACGTTCGTCCTAGCCTTACATATGGCACGGCATTTTTATGGTTTTTTCTTTATTTTTTTATTAATAAAGATTATGGTAATCTAAAGTTTGAACTTTGAATTCAATTATCAACAAAAGTAACGTATTGTATTCACCGAATCCTTGGTGATTCTCTTTCAAAGAAGATGCAATAAAGTTAGGATGCACATTAATTGGGTGGGGCTCAATTCAGGAAGCCTCTGTTACTAGTCAGAGCCGGCAAACAAGATCACGAACAGATTCTTAGCCTCCCCCAGTTGAGTACCCATCTTCATCAAAGCTCATATTTATGAGTGGGCGGACTTGAGGATCAGAGCCTCCACCAGGTAATACCTGTCCAAATGAATTCTTCAAACGTTGTGCTACAGATCAACATAAAACAGAGGAGAATCGCTGCAACCAAGATTATTAAAGACTTTTACAAATTTTGTAGCCACCGTCCATCTACAGGAATTGACCCCACGAAAACTTATATGTTGATTTCAATTAATAAAAAGACCTGTCTAATCTGAGAAATCTTCTTGACCGAAAGCAAGTTTCCACACGAAGAAAGGATGAGTGAGAAACTTACAAACCAGTATGTCTATCCAAGTTTTAAAACTTGGACCCGATTGGCCGGTTAGACCAGGTTCATCTAGACCTAGTATACAATTTGGGCCTGGCTTTCCTACTGGGCAATTAGGTCTGGTTATTTAAGGCCAATTATGTTTGGGTATTTGAGGGGGGCTATATGGGTACCGAATTATTTAAAGATTTAGCTGATTCAGCCTCAATTTAATATTTAAATTTTTAAAATTTTATTTATGTGTAGAAGCTATGTAAAATTAAATTCAATACTAAAGTTGATTCAGGCCATTTCAAGCCTGAATCAGCCAAAATTACTGAATTACTGAATAAGGTGATTCAATCGATTCAATCTCCTAGTCCATGTTTTAAAAATTATAAATTTTATTATTTTTCAACGGTTATTTTTTATATCGATTTGAACCTCAAGAAACATGTCATATAGGTAGGGCACATTTTAAAAGTTTAAAATTACCTACCCTTATGGGATCTTGTTTAATAAAGCTTAAATTTAGAAACGTAATGGTACGAAGAACATACATATCCAAGTTTAAAAGAGAAAAAGTTATATTAGCTTAAAGTTTTAAAATTGGGTTTGATGCGATCTCTGAATTTATTCTAACATGTTCTCTTACCAAACATAATTCACAATCGGCGGTGAATTTTTTAAATTAACTCGCTACTGAATTAATTCAGTACCCAAATGGCCCCTAAGTTTTTTTTTTTTTTTTGAAAGAATAGGGATTCAAAGTGGACAAGACCCAATAACTTACATAAGAATACAGGATACTAATCATATTTGCTACATTAATATTTTAGTATATATATTATCAATTAATATATTTAATATAAATTTAATTAAAATTATAACTAAAAGTTTTGTGCAAAAGGTAGGATGAGACGCTAACCATCTTTATTCATAATTTTTTGGTTATTTTATGTTACTAATTAATATTTTGATATATTTTTAAAAATCACTAGTGACATTATTAAATGGGTCATCCCGGGTTAACTAAATAGTTATACCAAATTGACCTGACCTGGTCATTTATTTAAGTAGAGGGTCGGGTTTTAAAACATTGATGTCTATTGGTCATATTTGTTTATCTTTTTTATCTTAATAAGTGATCATAATAATATTTTTCTTAATAAAGTTGAGTTGAAGAGAATAGCTCTCCTCACCAGAAAATGAGCGCTTCTTTTCTAGCCTACGATCCCACCTTGAAGAAGTTGATGACAGGGAGACAATCCTCTTTGATACTGCTCTTTCTCCACCTCTTCTCTTTCACAAAAGGAAAGAGAATGACCTTGGAGATAACAAGAACTTCAGAACTTTAGCCTTCCTGACAATGGATATCCGCATCACCATACAGCAGGACCGACTACTCTTATGTCACAGCCACAAATGCCCATACCAGAAAAGAAGTTTTCATTTGTGATCTCTAAATTATGCTCTCCCAATATGACCCTAAGGCATTGCTTATGAATGGTAAGATGGCCGCCAAAGAACAATTAGTCAGACCACCTCACTTGTCGAATGTCTTAGGCTTAAGCCTTGTTTGGTGCACTTCAAAGCCTAAAGCGAAGTGGCTTTAAGGTTACATCGGTAAGTGCAAAACTTTACGTCGACTTTAAAGTTGCTTCATTTTTCAACAATTTTATAAGGAGATTCAAGCTTTAAAGCCGTTTCTTTCCTTTCCCATCAAACACCTTCTTAGAAGAAATCTCATGTTGTAAATACGTTGTAGCCCCTTTGACCATCAGACGCTAACTAAAATAAGCCCCGGGCCTTGACCTGATGGCTAAGGGCCTATAACGCTACAGCATAGGCTAGGCATCCTCTTAGACTTACAAGGTTATCACTGACCTTGCAGGTGATCACTTAGGACTCAATTCTCATAAAAATAAGAGAGTTGATGGAAAAGATAAAACCCAATTTGATTTGAAAGCGGGAATGAGTAAGAGAAGAGGTCCTAAGTTTGAGTTTTCTCAATAAAAAATAAAGTTTTAACATGGAGGGAAAAAAACATTTACTAAGAATTATTGCTCTCAACACATAAACTACTACCCAAAAGTAAAATCATTCTTTACAGCCACCAAATCATACAAGAGAAAGACATGACCTTACCGTTACTGACAAACAATTCACTTAGTGTGTGTGTCAAAAGAAAAAAATTGGAATAAATCAACTAGCTCCAGAAAATTCTTGTGCATTAGATTACCATTTAATTAGCTGGTTGAGCATAGACCACCACAATGTTAACAGTTGCTAAAAGTGCAAAAATGGCAATCTCTACTTGCAGCCAAAACTCACCTGGCTCATCTTTTCTACCAAAATCTGCACAGCCTCAAACTGCAAACGTCATTTGGGAGGGAAGGAATTTGAAATACGTTGAAAAGTAGGTTAAATAGAGGCTAAACATATTTTATAAGAAGTTCATATAAATAGGGTTCAGATAGGTTGGGTGGGCACTCCCACCACAATTGAGTGTGGTGGGAGTGCCCACTCAACTTCAGACATGTAGGCAAAATATAGAGCTAAACACATTTTACCTATGCATCTGCGCCTTACTAGGTAGGAGTGCCAATCCAAAGCCATATAAATGGGTTTATTAGGTATTGAGAGCCTAGACCCATACCTATAGGTCTGGCGCCTTATTAGGTAGGAGTGCCAATCCATATGGGTTTATTAGGTAGTGAGAGCCTAAACCCAATTTGATGTGAATGGGAATTTTACATGTAAATTGATTTAAGAAAAAATAAAAAGTCTCGTATGAAGAACATATATGTTGCACCATGCACCCATGTGGGCTATCATACCTCCTCATTGAAGGATCAAATTATGCCGACCTGGTGTCATGTCACCCTACTTTTGTGAGGAACATATATATTGTATCATGCACCTATGTGGATTATCATACCTCATTGAAGGATCGAGTTATGCCGATCTCTACAGTCATTGTAAGGAACTGCTATGGTCAATTTCAGATCCGCAAGCACATCCAAAGCAACGACCCGCGATGGTGGAGGAGATGGGCTGGATGGACACGACAGAAGTAGTCCAGAGCCCTTGGTGGTAAAGGAGATGGCCAGATGGGCCAATGAACGCCGAACTCGGCCAACTCCTAAAGCCTCACTTTATATATATATATAAAGTGATTTAATTTTAAAAAAAGATTGTCTTATAGTCTTTTACAATAATTTTTATATCATGATTCACCGTTATAATTTACTCAATGAAAGATATCATTCAAATCTCAAATATTTGTTGAGTTAATTTAACTACCTACAACTATTTATTATAGTTGTTAGAAGCTGCTACTTGAAAGATGATTTGTTCTTTCTAACATTTCATATCTAACTTTCCATTTGTCATTTTTATTTTTTATTATCTTAAATTCACTTCGCTTCAACGTTTCCCATTTGGTTATTTTGTCTAATTTTTTTAGTCTCATTATGTCAGAGTTCATCTTAATCATATGTGATAGAATTTTAACTAACTACAAAGACACTTTGTATAAGATATTTTTGCAGCTCTCACGTTAGTTTACATTTTGTTTTGATCACTCAAACTTACGAGTAATTTTTTTTTGTTTTTGATAATTAAACTTATGGAATATTTGTTTGTGTAAGGAAATGATTAGTGGATTTAGAGTAGGACTACTGAGTCATTGATCGTTTATAATTAAACCCTTTGCAAGTGTACAAGGTAATTGTACTAGGATAAGTATTTAAGGGTTGTCGAACCTCAGGGACGGATGGATTATCACTAAATCTAAAAAGGAATTTGCTGATTACAAACTAAAAACAACTTAAACTTAAATTAAGCAAAAGAAAGGAATCAACTAGTTTAAAAGTAAGAGATTAATTCGATGGAATTTACTTAGGAAATTGAATCCACTATAGAATCATAACAATTCCTTAACTTTTAATCTAAATCTAGTGTGAACATGAACAAGTATTCTCAGCTACAAGCTAGAATTACTTCAAAAAGAATCATTAATTAACTTCCATGGCATGAACTATCTTCGACAATAGCACGGATCATCTACACTAAACTAGCTATAGGCATGACCCGTCTAATCTTAGTATAACTCATCCAGTCATTAATTATCTGAACATTAAAACTATTGTATGACCATCTCATCTAAATCACAGAAATTAGAATCGATGCAAATATCAAAACCATATCAATCTATCATCTACAAGACAATAAATCAACATAGATTTGAATAAACATAAAAAGCTCTTCCATTAAAAAGGAAATCCATATCATACAATTGTCATCATTCACAACTGAGATCTAAATTAAAAAGAAAAGAAACTGAAACTTATCTATAGCTTCATCAACTCCTAAGTAAAAGAAAAGTCTAGCCTTCTATGGTAGAAGAAAGCACTTGAATCTCTATTGAAAGCTTTGAGTTCTTCTCCATCTTCTTCTTCTTTTTTCTCTTCTTAAAATCTACTGGAATCCCCCAATTTTAAGCCAAATATGTCTTTTTATAGGTATAAGTTCCGTAGGAAGAAGTCCAATATGAAAAGGATTGAAATTTGGGTCAAACTAGGAAACTGCATGTTATGCCGATCGATCGCCCTGCATGCCCGATCGATCGGCTACACTGTATTTTCATCTGAATTCACGTTATCCCGATCGATCGCCCTGCATGCCCGATCGATCGGCTACACTGTATTTTCAATTCTGGACAGTTCATATTCTGTTCATTAAGCTTTCCTTCGTGTCCATATTAATTTCTAACTTGTTTATAACTCCGAAAAGTTGTCCAAATCACTTTAAAGCATGTGAAGACTATTTTTAATCATTCAAACATCGTCCAAGTACTTCGATAAGTGCACTTTACCTACAAAACATAAAATATCATACTTTAGACATGTAGAAAGTAACTAAAATTCCATCTTGATTTAAATACATGTCTAAACAACTAATAACTACAAAATCATTAATAATTAAACTAAAATACTAATATCTATCTTAATCTAAATAAACCATAATTAACTCTAAATTAACCTAATCTATATTAGCAAATAAGGTAAAAAGACATATAAAATAGATATAGATTTCATACTTATCAGTCATCTCTATTATACTCTAGGTTAAATTCAAGTTAGTTCAAATTAAAGCTTAAGCTTGGGTTATAGAACTTAACTCTTGCGTAGCCCATCTCGAACTGACTTGATTTGAGAGTTAACTGGCTTAACTTTGAATGAATGGTGTAGGTGGTTTTATTTTGAGATTTAATATATATAAATTATAATTATAATTATGTTACAAATTATGTTTGTATATGAGATTGAAGAATTCAAAATGATGGTTTTCTTATTGAAATAGGTTAAAATCAACATGTTTTGAATGACAAAACATGTTTAAGTAATTTTTTTTCTAAAATATGAGGGGACTTTTAAATTTTTTAAGTGATGATGTTGTCATCCAATCAACCCGGGTTAAGGGCTGCGCTGGGTTTTAAAATATTGCTTTAAAAAGTAACTAATGGATAATGAACATTACTGCATGTAGTCTCATTTTGAAAATAATTGTCATTCTTCTTACATTTGGTATTCTTATGAAACAAGCAATTGATAGATATTTTAGAATTAGACTTATATAATAAGAAATAATGATTAAAAAATAAATAATTTTATTTGGTATATATGTCTAATATATGTATAATTTCATGTTTAATCTTTATAATTTATTTACAGCAAATATAAACAATAGTAGTAATGATGTTAATTTTTACCTTAGTAATATTTAATTAGAATAAAAATATTTATTTTAGCCTTTTTAAACATATTTAAAAATATAATAAATAATAATTATCTAATAAACAAATTAATTATTAGTAAAAAATAATAATTATAAAAATATCTATACTATTTACTTAATAAAATAGTTATAAATAAAAATTTAATAAATAATTATAATAATTAAATAGGTTATACTTTAACCGTATTATTTTATTCGTAGCACCCTCTACTCCCTCTTCCACTTCAACCCTCTAAAAACCGAGATGGTCAACAACCCTAATGTGCCAAGATCAAGCCTCAAAAAATCCTACACGGGGAAAAATTTGGACCGAGACACCTACACCACACATAGACTTGGAGAGGAGAACCAGAGTTGGAGAGGAGAACCAGAGATATAGAGCCCTGGTAACCAGGTGACAAACATGGCTGATCGGGATAAAGCATAAATAGGCTAGCAGGCCGAGCCTAACTAGATTTTTGGGCCTTGCTCGCGCCTAAGCCCGACCCTAATGAATAGGGCTCTGTAATATACAGGCCCAACCCGCCCAAAAAACAAATTAATAGGCCCAAGCCCATTATTTTACGAGCCAGCCAAGTCCTACTTGCAATATACTCCCTCCGTCCTACTTTAATAGCTACAATTGAAAAAAAATATTGTTCTATAATAATTGCTCCATTTCACTTAATTTAAACGTAGATGAATCTATTATGCTTCTTACTGTTAGAGGGAACAACCAGCTTACCACGAGCGGGTAAGAAAGCAAGAGAGAATCTTTGAACCCTGAAATAACCCAATTTGTGATTCTCTTCATCATTTGAGAAGTTACTGGTCAGAGACGAGAATGGGGGAAGACACCAAGAGAGTGGAAGTCGAGAACTGGGAGTTATCAGTTTAGGATGGGAAGAAGACGGGAGATAGGTTTTCGATAGTGCAAAAGGAAGGAGAACAAGATAGTGGATTGACTTTTTAGAGAGCTACGAGTCGAATTCAGAGGAATAGAAAGAGAGCAAAAGATGGCAAATGGGCGTGATGAATGAAGAACGCGAAGAAGACAAAACTGATTTCAGGAGGAAAAAGAAGTCAGGCTTGTTTATTACTAATGAGACTAGGGATTGACGGAGAGCAGGTAATTAAAATTAGAAGATCAAATGCAAAAGCAGCACGGAATTCATTCCAGAAGTGGGGAGGGAAGATCAGATGCAAAAACCTGACTGTTTCGTATTGATTAGACAAGAGACACGAAAGAGATACAGAGTGATGGACCTCTGCCGACTTTTCTGGGTATGTGCTTCTGAGACTGACGGCCATGGATTCACACTGGACGCGGTGAGACTTGGGAGCACTTGCAGTCGTTGCAGACTTTTCCGTTTTCGAGTTGTTATGGGGGTTTTCCATTCGGTGCATAGCCGGTGTTGCTGACTTTGGTCGTTCTGGGTGGAGCTCAGGTCTATGTTAGAAGTGAACAGTGCTCTATGCGCCTTTGCATGCGGGGATCACGACAATGGTTGCAAAGTTTCAGGCCAGTGGATCAGGCTGGCGTCGTTTCTTCTACTCATAATAATAACACCCATTTTATTATGCTAATACGTAGATGAGACTCGCGATAAGATAAAAATAACAAAAAAGAGAAATGGAGCTATTAAAATAAGACGGAGGGAGTAGTAATCAGGACTTATTAAATAAATAAAGATCGATCATAAAGTCAGTGACCCTGAAACACAAAGATCCAGAAAAGTATTCCCAAACCTTGCAGGGACATAATTTTCTTCTCAGACGAAATAAGCTCTGTTACCTGTTTCTGCTGAAAGAGAAAACAGGTTTTCGACGGAAATACAAGTCCCATACAGGTTAAAATTTTAGTCGCTATTGGAGTTCCGTAAAGTATAATCACAGACCTCAATTGCCAAGTCATATATTAAAAAAATTTATATCGGAGACACGACCTCCATGACATCAAAATCCCCGGAAACCAACTTGAATTTTTTTTAAAAACAAACCTCTCCCCTACATAATATAACGGCTAAAGCAAAGCTTTGGATGCCAAAAACCTTCAATATTTGAAAACCCCGTAGAAGAATCCTATCTGCATAGAAGCACATATTCTTTAAAAATCAAATATATTCCAAACACATACAGCTTGTGATTAAGATAAGTAAAGTTACACATGAAGGCCAAATTGCTCAAGAGATGTATAGGTAGGACCTGAATATCTGAAGAGGCCCTTTAATGGAAGTAATGAGCAAAACAATGGATGAAAAATGATAAACCCAATATTGGGCCGCCCAACCCCATTCTCAAATTCATAAATCTAAATGACAAACATTAAAAGCCAAAAGAACAAAATTTAATTTAGGATGGAATAATCCTCCCAGCCTCTTCTTCTTTCAGAACCAATGACTTATGCCTCACCTCTTAAAGATAGTAATAAACAAGAAATATCCATTACTCGGGAAGAAGGCAATACAAAAAAATAGCCTTATGTTAAATTGAAACGTTCAAAATATCACCACTTATGCTTGCTGATAGTGGTGCAACTTATATAAGTATACCTTGCCTGCAGCATTTCCTACAGCCATGAACCCACCACCAGGACTGAAATCCAAACTGCGGGGGTATTTAAGTGCATATTTTTGTGGAGGCCAGTTTGAGAACACATTAAAGGATGGTACATGCACCAATTTTAAACTGTTCTTCTGCATGCTAGAAGTAATGGCCAATATTTGAGCATCATGATTAAACTTTAAACCATCAATTTTTGTGACTAAGTTCTCAATAGCCTTTAAAGGCTTTCGCTTTCCACCTAGGTAATCATCCCTGTTATAAACATTAACAACTCCACTACTGGAACCTGCTGCAAGATAAGCACTATCAGGAGAGGTACAAAGTGCAGATCCCTCAATGCAGCCTTCATCAACAGCCTTATGAAAACATCTCCTTGTTCTCAAATCCCAATGATAAATATGCCCGTCCCCTCCAGCGCTCAATAGATACCGACCATTATCAGCAAAAGCCAATGAGCGTGCAGTTCCATTCATTTTTAAAGTACCTATCAACTCCTTTGTTTTGGTAGAAACGAGCAGGATATAGCCTTCATTACCCACAAAAGCAATGGTACTAGAGTCAGGGGAAACTTCAAATATTTCCAAGCTCTTCTCCTCTCGACCAGTTAAAGGCCCTATTTTATCAACTGTTGCCTTTACTAAATCCATGCAGTAAAAAAATTTTCTTCTTCCCCCAACTATAACCTGGGATCCATCAGGCAAAAAGGTTGCTTTCCTTATAGGACAATCCTCAATAAAAATGCTCTGTACTTTGGGATTCCGTTTGCCATCAATTTGAAAAAACCTCAGCCGTCGGTCTAGGCCAGCAGCAAGAAGCAATTGAGCATTGCGATGAAACTGAACTGAATTAATTGGACCATTAGAAGGCTCCTGTGCATTAGCATCAACCAGCCTCGAGTACTCAAGCACTCCAAGCAACAGTTTGGATCCATGCTGCAAAATGACATCCTCACTGCTATGAAGGAGATCACCATCCGCATGAGCAACAACAGCTTTGTCCTCCTCTTCATCAGAATCATCATCTACTCCGGAACTCACTGATTTTGAGCCAAGCTGAGCCCACTCTGTTCCAGGGTTCAGCTTTGCATACTGTGCCCGCAACCGTGACACATAGTCAGCACCAGAAACCAAACTCTCATCTTCTTCTCGCCTAAGTTTTCTCAGCCTGTTTGCCTTTGATATGTCTACACTCAGATTTTCTTCTTCCTCATCTATCCAGGCAGCCTGTCTCTTGCTTTCTATCTTCCCACTGTCACTCTCATCTCGAAATTCGTCATCATCTCCTAAAAACATTTGGTCCCCATCATGTGCTGTCCTATCCAAATAAAACAATGCAGAGCTCTCATCAATTACTTCTCCATTTGCTTCCTTCTCTTCTTTTCCAAACTCAACAGGTGAGTAAAGAGAACCAAATAAAAAATTTTCCAGCTTCTGCATTTCAGTGCTTTCCTTCATTTCCTTCTCTCTCTCAGCATCCAACATTTTCTTTCCATGTTTTCTCCTCTTTTTTCTCGACGAATCAGCCACAACCGTTCCTCCCAACTGCTCAATTTGTTCATCTTCTTGAACGGGTGCTAAACCATCACTCCCATAAGTTTTGACATCACTTGGTAGCTTCGGAGAAAGCACATTTTGAGAAATTAAGCTCATAGCGCAGTTTAGGTTGCCTATATATCAAAAGAAAAATTAAACCCATTATGCAAATGGAACATAACAAACATTATACTAAATTTGCAAACCACATCCATTTCAGTTTTTCACAATGAAATTTCAGATAGTCTACAGTTTCCTAACAGTACCAGAGTTAAAATGTTTTTTGTTTGTATAGTATGTGCCTTATTAAAAATAAATTATATTCTTAGGCCTTCAGCAAATTTTTATATTTTGCAAACCCATACATCTATAAATAAATTAAAGGACTTCACAAGGCACATACTGTTAAAACTAATTAAATCCAGGATGAGGAAATTCATAACGGCACTTCTGTCAAGAGTTAAAAAAATCCGAAAATATACCACAGAGGAAATATATACCTTAATAAAGGCTAATCATCTAAGCTACAAACACTCCCAAATTTCCCAACATCCTCAAACAACTTGACATATCCTTCAAAACAGAAGAACAACGGAAAAAAACACTTGAACTCATATAAATTACTACCCACACACAATACAACACAGAAAGTGAGTGAGAACCCGCACTACAAGTCCACAACATAATAAAACACAAAATAAGTGAACTCACTCGGATATATCACTCCCTACTACTACAATAGAAACTCTATCAAGTAAAGATTTGCCTAAAAGTAAATGACTTTCAAGACACATTAGACCCTTTTGCAAATAGAAGCTATTATGATGCATATATAATACAAACATCATCCATAAATCCAAGAACGTACCAGAACTTTCAACTTGATCCACACATGCAGGCACCAACAGAAAGCTCACAAAGATAATCAAACACAATAAGACCAAGTTCCACACCACCAACAATTCAAACAAATCAGCATCACTTTGTAGAAAAGCTTACACTACATCTATCAACAGCAAGCAAAAAGAAAATACGCAAAAAATGCAGAGAATATATAATCAAAGGAACAATAAACTTGAGAGGGAAAGATCGGACCTTGAAGGAGGAGGTCCACCGACTTGGGCTGCTTGACAGCACCCGTGTGGAGAGTTGAAGCGACGAGCTATCACCGTCACAAACAGCTGGGCGAGAGGCCGGAGAAGCTGTCCGCGTCCGGTCGTCCGTCACAAGCAGGTGATCGAAGAGCAAGGGGGCATGTGAGGACCAAGAATTAGGGTTTTCGTCTCATAGGAGTCTGGGTTCGGTTCGGTTCGGTTTCCATTCGCGGTTTTTTTCGGTTTTAACCGAACCGAACCCAAATATAAGAGTACTACCTCGGGCTCTTCTTCCTAATTTTAATAGCTACATTTAATTTATAAAAATAAATAAATTGTAGTTCATTTTAAAAATTTAAATGTAACTGAGGGAGATAGCTTAATTTTGGCTCACATAGGAGTATTATTTTGCTATGATTTCAAATAAATGAAGCTCAATATGGGCCTTATGAATGATATTAAGCACTCATTGCATTAATTATAGTAATAAAAATGAGCTAATACTTAGGGTCTATTTGGATTGGTAGAAAGCGGGGGAAAGGAAAAGAATTTTATTAAAATCTCTCAGTTTCTACTGTTTGGTGCAACGGGGAAAGAAAAACTAGAGTGAAAAGTGAGAAAAAATGGATGAAAATTTGGCCCAAAAATTTTCTACCCATCAACCCATGGATTTTGAGATAAAATCATTGTACTAAACACTTATGTCTTACCGCTACTACCACCACCACTTCCATCGTCGCCGCCACCATCACCGCTATTGTCGCCACCACCACCGATATTACCGCCGCCGCCACCATCGCCACCGTCGCCGCCACCACCACCATCGTCGCCACCACTATTACCATCACTGCCACCACCACCACACCGCCACCACCACCACCATTGCCGCCACTGTCGCTGCCACCACCACTACCGCTACCACCATCGCCGCTGCTGCCGCCACTACCATTACCGCTGCCACCACCACTGCCGCTGCCGCCGCCGCTGCCACCACCATCGCCACCACCGTCGTTGCCACCGCCGCCACCACTACTGCGGCTACCACCACTATCGCCACCACCACCACCATTAACACCACCGCTGCTGCCACCACCATCTCTACCACCGCCGCCACCACCATCGCCACCGCCACCACCACTACTACAACTGCTACCGCCACAACCACTACCACTGTCATCGCTACTACCACCACCACTACTACCACCACCGCTGCTACCACCATTGTCACTGTCAATTTTCTCTAACATTATTTGTGTAACCAAACAGTAAAAAATATTTAGGAATCTCCTAGTTTCTCTTTCACCTGGATTCACTTTCTCTTTCTCTTTCCACCAATCCAAACAGACCCTTAGTTTTTATATTTGATTATATCAAGTTTAGGTACTTCATTATCTATAAGCTGATTTAGAACAGGTTGGCAAGGTATTATCTTGTAGAGTTGATCATGAACCTATGTATCGAGGGAGAAACCAACCATTTAACGCGCATCATATCTCTATCTGCTTGCTCATGATTTGAAGCCCAGT
This sequence comes from Saururus chinensis, assembly GCA_035235625.1. Lineage (NCBI taxonomy): Eukaryota > Viridiplantae > Streptophyta > Magnoliopsida > Piperales > Saururaceae > Saururus > Saururus chinensis. The sequence goes on from CP141142.1 coordinate 7,020,816, forward strand.
GTGGTCCATGGACTCTCAACTCGATGGATGTGATTATTTGATGCACACACCGCACAAATAAGCCTAAGGCCCCGGATGCAAACAAAAGGGTATGTTAAACCTTTTATAATTTGTATTATTTTCATGGAAGGGCTTTTTATGCTTCGATAATGAGCAAAACATAAAGAATGTATATGAAAAAGTATTTGAGATCGACGGTACACATGTTAGCACATATTAACAAGTAGTACTTTTGCTAATATGTGTTAATGTTATTAAGGACATTTCCTCCCTTGCCACAATGGCAACCCTGAACTCTCCTATCCTTGTAATCACTATCATCCATTTGCCACTATATCTTCTCCCTTGTAGAAATACATGTTTGTATCTTCTGTATATTCCTCAATGGGAAATACATATATGTATTTATAAACAATTGTATTATGTAATGAAATATTATCTTTTGCCTGTTTTCATGGTATCAAAGCTTTTTTGCTCAACATCTTGATCCCCTTTTCCGTTTCCAGAAACCGTTCGCCGGTAAGCTCTCCAATCCGGCAAACTCCCCAGCACCCTCCCTCAAGACCGACGCCCTTATCCGTTCACCGATCGTCCCTCTCGCCTGCCAACCCCCTTCCCCCTTGTTCTATGCTCTCCCTGTCACAGGACTCCCCTTATTGTCGACGCCCTGCCCTCCCTCTGGATTGACCCTCTGCCCCTCACGCTCCAGCCCTCATCCAGCCTAGCTCGTCGATCTCCCTTCCCACTAGAGCCGCCTCTCGCTCTGCTCGCCAACCCTCTTTTCCCCTCGGCGCCACCCTGTATAAATCCACTCCGATCCGGTGCCGCCTCATCCAAATATGCTTCGATCCCATCCAGTCCCACCAGCGCAACACTGTCCTGGCCCGGCCCATCGCCTCCATAGTCCTCCTTCCAAAAGACTTCCCCTTTCCAGCTGCCAGTCACCTCCACAGCCATATTAGAGGACTGCTCTGGTCCTCTCTACCCTCTCCCTGCACAGCCCCTCCGAGTCCCTCCTTGTGACGACCCAAGATTTTATAGAATATATAAAGAGTTAAAAAGTAAAATCAGAGCTTGCACGGGTTGCAACCATAGACGTAACACCATAAACGTAACAAGAAATATTTTATTCCCCAGGAAATATACTATCTGTGTACAAACACATAGGCAAAGAAATAAACAAGTCTTCTCAAGCCAAAAATATGAACATATACTTAGAGAATTATTGGTGTAATAGTAGACTCTGTGGTCACCAGTTGAAGCTCCCAAAAAGTATCTTTATTGTTTTCTTCTACACCCGTCTATTCCACACCGGGTCCTGCAAGGTCTGGGGGGTGGTGAGTATTTTAAACTACTCAGTAGGGGTACTTATCCTATTAGACATAAATATAACACTTGGTAGTTTGTAAATCACAAGGTAAATAGACAATACTTTTTGAAAAAGCTGTAAGGGTGTGCCTCTCACCCAAACACTTCCCTAGGGCTTCTTCCTACGTATCGAAGATGCTCCTAGGGTTTGTATTACTATTAAAGAATTTGTTGCAGGTACAAAGCAGTGACCTCTTACCCTCTACCGATTTTTCGTAAAACACACCGTGCTTGTAAAGGGAAGAGCCACCCGTGCTCATGGGGCGCCAGGATCTAGAGAGCAGAGAGTTTTCCCATGATACTCTCTACCCTAGCGCGCGTAGCCTTGATAGTTGCCCTTCGTTAGGGGCGAATCAGGGATCTTGCCCTTCGTTAGGGGCTCACCAGGCTAATGTGCGTACCGTGTATCCGATTCCAAACCGGATTTCCCTGTGTATTCTCAATTATAGAACTCTATCGGTACGTCTACCAATTTGAGTTCCAAACAATTAAATTTCTTACATGCCCTCCTCAAACGGGAATTTCCTTCTCTTTTTCTTCTTCTACGAAGATCAACCTTTCAAAATCCTAGCCTCGCCTTTACAAGTCATGGTCGTGTTACTGACAAGGATTTATAAAGGTAGGGTTAGTCGCTCGTTCCAACGAGATAGTTACCCCTTCTCTATCTCATCTCAGCAACTCGGTGGTCATGATTGTACGTATTTTCTAAAATTATTTTAATAGAACAGCAATTCCATAAAAACGGTATTTCAATCTTACCATACTTTAAAATAATGGCAAAGCTAGATTTTCACATATAACATACAGCATAATTCAAAAGAAAGCATAATTCAAAAGATAAACATTTAATAAATCAAGTATACGAGGCAATTCTAAAACATACACGAAAATTAGCTAGAATTATTCATATAAACTTTCAAAGACAACCAATATAAGTATTTATGTCGTAAAAGAGGATAAAAGCCCCTACCTCGAATTCTGTGCAAGAAAATAAATAATACTCCGAGTAGGCCGAAATTAAATAGTAGATTTTAGGGATATAGAGATCTCAAAATAGAAAAATAACTCCTCCATAACGTCTGGCACGCTCGATTTTAGTAGAAACGCCTCTTAAATCACTTAAATCGGACTTAAAACGAGGAAGAAATGAAAGAAAGAAGTTTGGAATGAACTAAATCAGAACTGACTGCTTTATATAGGAAAACGGAAGTGACGCATGTCAGATACACGTCACGCGTCTAACGCGTTACTGACATGCGTCTGACGCGCGTCAGTGACGCATCTCACATGCGTTAGTATTCTGACGTGTGTCAGGGACGCGCGTCAAATTTCTGATGCACGCGTCCTGACGCATGTTAGATTTCTGACGTGATTTCTGATGCACGCATATGATGCGCGTCAGATTCTGACGCATTAAAAATAAAATATATTTTTATTTTTAATAAAGTTTACAAATATCATAACTTCTTACCCCGATGTCAGAATTTTGCATTCTTTATACCGATGGACTCGTATTGACGAGCCCTTCGAAACTAGACTAAAGTTAAATAGGTTATCTCACATTTTTAAATTAGGTCCCGCCCATACGACACGTTTCTTGAGGTCATAACCTTTCGTCCCGACCTCTGTTTCGTGTGTTCTTAGGTTTGTTATGCTCGTCTCACCGAGCTTTATCTAATATACTTCACATATAAAAATTATAAAAAAAAGTACTTAAAAACTTACGGATGTTACACTCCTCATGGCATCTCCTGGCCACTCTTTGACCACATCTGGTCTAGCCCCTGGCTCTCCCTCTTCCCCACCCTCCACGACAATAGATGACCTCTTCACTCCCATGCCGGCGGTGGTTCGCTTCCTCAGCTCTCATCTCCCTCAACTTGTCATCGTACGTTGTGACTCCAACACCTTCCTCATTTGGCAGATTCAAGTTTGCGATCTCCTTGAGGGTTATGGTGTCATGGGGTTCCTTGATGGCTCCACCCCGTGCCCGGCCACCAGTAACCTTGTTGCCCGCCCTACCGCCACCCAATGGAGCTGCATTGATCGAGTACTCCTCACTGTCGTTTGTGCCACCATCTCCCCTTCCTTGCTCAGCTACTTCATCAGCCTTGAATTCGCTGCTGCCCTTTGGACCACAGCCGAAGATCGCTTCCTCTCTACCTCCCCGGCTCACATCCTCAATGTGAAAGAATGTCTTGCTGCCCACGTCCAAGGTGATGGCACTATGACTGCATATCTCAACCCCCTTAAAGCCTATGCGGATCAACTTGCTGCCATTGGGGCTCCCATCTCCGAAGCGTACTTTGTCTTCTCCGCCACCCTCTGTGCTTGTGGTGTTACCATTCCTCTCCTGGAACTTTAAACGCTTCTCCTTGCCGAAGAAGCCACTCTCTCTCGCACCCCCACCGTAGGCCTACCCCCGGCGACGGCCCTTATTGCCCTCCACTCATGGCGTCCCTCTCTTCCAGCTAGCTATGGGCCCCTACTTCTGGCCCCTCCCCCCACCGCCCCTGACCCCTATGGGCTGCCTCCTGCCTCTCCCTATGGCCTCCCGATGTCTCCCCTTGGCGGCCTCGCTACTGCCCCCGGCCCTTGTACTTGCTGCTCCATATGGGGGAGGGGCAGCCAGGGGCCTTCTCCCCACCCCTGCTGGCCGTGGGGCACCCAGCCCACACGGTGGCTCTCCTTGTGGACGTTGGCACTCTGGTCCTCACAGTCGTGGTCCTCGGCACCCTTGCCAGATTTGCGGTGGGACCAACCACTCCACCAAAATGTGTTGGGAGCGCTATTCCAGCCATGGTGCTTGTCCTCTAATGCTCTTGCCCTCTCTGCCGGTGCCTCCTCCTCGGCAACTCCCATGGAGTGGCTCCTTGATAGTGGTGCCTTAGACCACATGACAATGGATCGCGGTAACCTCTCCTTCCATGTGCCTCACTCAACGTCCAACCACATCAACGTCGAAAACGGGGAGGCTTTACATGTCTCATCCATGGGTCACACCACCCTCCATCTTGGCCCCTCTACCCTTTCTCTTTGCAATGTCTTACATACTCCATCTATCTCTCATAATCTTCTTTCCGTTCATAAACTCGCTCTTGATAATCATTTTTCACTAACCTTTGATGTCTCTCATGTTGCAATCTAGGACACTAGCTCTCGGTGCATACTCTTTCGAGGACCATGCCGACGTGTTGTCTATCCAGTTTCCTCCACCCTTACCGCATCTCCCACCGCCCTACTTGCCTCTGCCTCCTCCCACCTTTGGCATCATTGGCTCGGACATCCGTTGTCTACTATGTTTAATTTAGTTGCTTCTACTTTGTTGTCTCACTAGTAAAGTGCACAAACTCCCCTTCTCACTCTCCCCAAAGCGCTCCTCCCACCCTCTTGAGCTCGTCCACTTGGATGTTTGGGGTCCCTCTCCGGTCACATCTTTTCTCCACTTTCGCTATTATGCGATCTTCGTCGATGACTTCTCCTGTTACACTTGGCTCTACCCTCTCAAACTTAAATCCAATGTAACCGAATGCTTCCACCTATTCTATGCCATGGCAGGACGGCCCTCTACCACACCCTCACCACCCTCCGCACTAACAATGGCAGTGAATACCTCAACCACCACCTCTCTTCCTACCTCTCCTCTCATGGCATCTCCCACCAAACTTCTTGCCCTCGTACCCCCTAATAAAATGGCGTTGCAGAAAGAAAACACCGGCACATCATCAAAACTACCCACACCCTCCTCTCCCACGCCCACATGCCTCTCTCCTATTGGGTGGATGCTACTTGCACCGCCATCTATATTATCAACCGCCTACCCTCTCCTTCCCTACAAAACCTCTCTCCCTACCAACTCCTCTTCCACAACCCCCTCGACTACTCCCACCTCAAAGCCTTCAATTGTTGTTGCTTCCCTTGGACCCGCCCCTACTCCTCCCATAACTCTCTCACCGGGCCATCCCATGTATCTTTCTCGGTTATTGCCCTAATGCCAAAGGATATTGTTGCCTCAATCCCATATCCCATCGTGTCTACACCTCCCACCACGTCCACTTTTGCGAAGATGAGTTCCTTTACCACGACCACCCCCCTACCCCAAACCCCCCCACCACACTCTCCCTTCATATTTCCATCACTCCCTCCTCTCCCCCCATCCCTACCCCTACCCCCCACCAGCCCCCACAACAACCACCCCTCTCCTCTCCCCTTCTAACTCTCCTCCTTCTCCCCTTCCTCTCCCCCACTCCCACTCCCCCTCCCCCCACCTCCCCCAATGATCACTCGTAGTGAAGCTGGGATCGTATGTCCTCATGTCCGTTTCTCCCTCCTCACTCTCTCTCCACCTCAAACCGAACCCTCTTCCTTCAAAATTGCTTCCTCCATTCCCGAATGGTGTGCCGCTATGGATGAGGAGATTAAAGCCCTCCACAAACAAGGTACTTGGAGCTTAGTGGTTCCCCTGCCCTCCTCCAATGTCATTGGTTGCCTCTGGACTTACAAAGTAAAGCGTGATGCCAATGAGATTATCTCTCAATACAAGGCCTGCCTTGTTGCCAAAGGGTTCCATCAAGAGGAAGGCCTTGGCTACAATGAGACATTTAGCCCCGTGGTCAAACCTTACATTGTTCGGATTGTTCTAAGTCTTGCCGTCACCCGCTCTTGGCTCATCAAGCAACTCGACGTCTCCAATGCCTTCCTTCACGGCACTATCTCCAAAGAACTCTACATGGAACAACCTCCTGGCTACCATGATGCCACTCGGCCCAACCATGTTTGTCGCCTCCACAAAGCCCTCTATGGCCTCAAATAAGCCCCTTGTGCTTGGTACCTTCGCCTTTCCACCTACCTTCTCTCCCTTGACTTTATCTCTTGTCATACCGATACCTCCAGTTGTCTTTACACCCAAGGCTCCCACATCACCATCCTTGTCCTATACGTCGATAAAATCCTCATCAATGGTAACCATCCCCCCTACATCCACCATGTCATTTCCTTCCTAAGCTCCACCTTTGCCATTAAAGACCTCAACGACCTCCATCACTTCCTTGGCATTGAAGTTACCCGCACCCCCCATGGCCTCTTCCTCTCCCAACCCTAATATGCCATTGATATTCTTACCAATGCCTCTATGCCCTAATGTAAAACTTCCCCACCACCTACAAACGCCCTCCCCTTGATCCCCACGACCCATTCTTTCCCGACCCCTCTTACCACAAAAGCATTGTTGGTGTCTTACAATACCTCACCTCCACCTGTCCCAACGTTGCCTATGCCGTCAACTTTGTTTGCCAACATATGAGCAAGCCCTCCACCTCTCACTATATGGCCGTTAAAAGAATCATTTGCTACCTCAAAGGTACCTTCACTCATGGGCTCCTCCTTCGACCCAACAAATTTGCCCTCTGTGCCTTCTCCGACTCCGATTGGGCAGGTGACCCCATTGATCTCCGGTCCATTTCCGGTTATTGCCTCTACCTCGGTCCCAACCTCATTCTCTGGAAGTCCAAGAAGCAAGACACAATGGCCCGCTCCTATACCAAAACCGAGTATCAAGTTCTCTCCAACATAGCCACTGAGATTACTTGGGCCCGCATGGTCCTCACCTTCTTTGGACTATTCCTCCCCTCCACCCCCATCCTATGGTGTGACAACAAGTCCGCTATTTCTCTCTCGGCCAACCCGGTGTTCCACGCCCGAACCAAGCACATCAAACTTGATCATCACTATATTTGAGAGCAGGTTTTAGCTGGCAAGCTTGATGTCCAGCATACTCCCTCCGCTCAACAGGTGGCCGACGTCCTCACCAAGCCTCTCTCCATTAAGTAGTTTCAACAGTTACACTCGAAACTCATGGTTCTACCTCTACCATGAGTATGCTGGGGGCTATTAAGGACACCTCTTCCCTTACTACAATGGTAATCCTGGACTCCCTTCTCCTTGTAATCACTACCATCCATTTGTCACTACATCCTCTCCCCATGGAAATACACGCTTGTATCTTCTGTATATTCCCCAATGGGAAATACATACCTATATCTATAAACAATTATATTATGTATCTTTTGCCTGTTTTCAAGTGTGTGCATTATCGATCTCGTAAATAAACTTTTAACATACATTTTTTATGCTCAGCTCACAGTGAACAAAAAAACATAAAAAATACTTCATATTTTTAGATGGAAATAGACCTAATGAGTCTACCTAATAAAACTTACCCAATTGAGTTTTAGTTTGATGGAAGATGTTATCCTTATACAAATAACTCACTTGGGGATCCCTTTTTTGTCCAACCCAAATATAATTGGAAGAATTTGTTGGGTAGATTCGTTAGGTTATTATTATTATTATTTATTTTACAAGTCATGTATTTATAGTGACTATTTTAATAAAATAGGAATTGTCTATGTCCGTGATTGTCGGATACTCAAACTCGGACAAGAAAGTTTTGTTCATTTGAAGACGGACTCGGACTCTGGGCATGTTGTCTGAAGTCCGAGTCCGACTACTAGCCCGGAAGGCAGTACTTTCGGTCCAGACTCCAGTCAGGTCCCCATATGTCATCGTTCCCTTCCTGCAGATGAAGAATGGGAGCTCTGACATCAACTTCCTTTCTCTCGAGGCTCCTCACCTGTCGGCCGTCATGCCGGAAGATCATAAAGCTTCATTCTTTTTGCACAGTAGGAGAGGTTTCTCCACCCACTAACCAGTCACGTGGTGGTCTTCCACGTTTTTACTCCCAAGTTCTTCCTCTCACCAAGGCAAGTTATGGGTCAACTCCGAATTTCTTTACCCTTTAATCTCTTTTTCTGGCAACACTAGTAAATGTCAGCTTTGGGTCGATGAGAATTTTGGCCGCGAGTAATATTCTTCTTCTGGGTCCTTGTTGTTTGTGCGTCGATTGGCGAATTTGGTTTGAATGCAGGGTGGTATTGTTCGAGTTCAAGGTGATGAATTTTGGCACATGGCAAAAGTGTTGCGTCTAAACGTGGGTGACAGGTATTGTTGGAAATCTGCTTCTTCTATATGCATCATTGCGTGAATGGTAATATTTTGTTTACTTTGTGAATTGGTGAACTCGTGAATTTGAAAAAAAAACGTTGCGTCTGAGTCTGGGTTGGCATTGCTGGATAGCCATATTGCCTGCTACAGAATTTATGTTAGTTTGTTTTGATGTATTAAATATGTGGTCGTGACGTTATTAGCATCATGCACACTTGAAACCTTCTCTGTGGTTCGTTTTTTTCTTATTATAGCTTATTAACACCACCGTCTGCTTCTACTTTCTCAGAACCTTTATTGCCTTTTCTATTTTTCCAATTTTTAGTGGCATGATATTGCCGTCTATATATCATCATTATGCACCCATGATTATGCTTGGTGATTGAAACTGATCTAGATATAAGCTAAAATACGTTACAGCAACCTGATAATAGTGGAAAATATTACCAAGGTCTTACGCATAAAAAGAGTGTGCTATCTCAAGGAGTTCTGCATATGATCCCTTCCATTGCATGCCATTATAAGCATGATTTCAGGATCCAGGCTGCCTCATGTGCATTTTTTCACATGTCAGAGATATTTACCATTGCATCTGACTTTGGAAATTGCATGAAAACCTACCATTTTATGTTGGTTTATTGTTTAAATTTTAAGTCATAGATGAGATTTTTTGTATGCTGACTAGTAGACATTATGTTATAAATTTCCCTGTTATTACCTGTAAGGGTAGAGCTCTTCAATGGGACAGGTGGTATAGTTCAGGGTGGTATCCAAAGGATAGATAAAACGGGCTTGGATTTTATGGCATTGGAAGATTTAAGAGTGGTCTCCCCAAACAATACTCAGTGGCATGTATATGCTGCCTTTGGTAGGATCTGTTTCCCTAACTTGTACTTCTATCTTTGTAGTACAGCGTAGTTTATTTATGTATACACCTTGCTGTGTTTATATCAGGTACACTAAAAGGTGGTCGAGCTGATTGGCTTATTGAGAAATGCACAGTATGTAAATATTATGTACACATTGATCCCCAAATGAGTCTCTTTTTCTTCTTCCTTTGATGCTATATGACTATATCCTCCTCTCTTTTTCACTTTTTTTTTTTTTTTTAAAATGTAGGAGCTTGGAGCTAGCAGTGTGACACCTTTGCTAACTGAACGATCACCATCTATCACAGACAATCGCATTGACAGATTGCATCGTGTCATGTTAGCTGCTGTTAAACAATGTATGCTAGCTCTTCAATCTAACTGCTATGTAACTGATAGGTGTATTAGTTACTGTCAACCAGCCTTTTGTGTGATGATTTCTTAATCTATAAACCTACTTAGTAGCTATTGTCTCATTCTTTGATCAGTCTCCTATATACTGTCATAATAATAAATTACTTCTTTATCCTTTATCAGGCCAGCGTCTTCATGAGATGACTTTGAATCCACCTATCAAAATCAGCAAGCTTCTGCCTATTGTAAGTCCTCCTTTCTCCTATGGGGAAATTTCATGGAACAATGAGAGAGAAAGAACTTAACTAGTTTGGACACCTAAAATACAATACCCCTTTACCCCTTATCGGGACAGGCACATCATGTGCTGGATATTTTAAAAAATCCCTCAAGTGCCCTTTTTATTCGCACTCTTGAAGTCAGATTCACACATTCTAGTGTCATTGAAGTCATCTCTCGAGCCTTATGAAATGAGAGGTGATGTGAGACCCTTATTTTTAATTTTGGTGTACCGTTGAAAATTGAACATCACATTTTAGATCCTATCGCAAGTTAAACCGCATCGCAAATTAGACCCCATGGCAATTTGGTCACTATGTACCTTCTCAATTTAAATCACATTGCAAGTTAGACCCCATTGCAATTTAGACACCATATACCATTGCAATTTGGACACCATATATTATTGCAATTTAAACTATATTGCAAGTTAAATCACATCACAAGTTAAACCCCATTTTAATTTTAATACCACCGCAATTTAGACACCACTAGTAGAAGTGTACGTGCATAATGCATGTGTTACACTCCATAAATTTAAAGTATGATATTACCATATGCAATTGAAATTTAAGTTTAATTATCTTACCTATTCCATAAATAAAAGATCCTATATAATATTTTTGGTGTATTGGGGGTAATTTATGACTTTTATGACAAAAATCTCTGGCCCTCATTTCACTTTAATAATAGTGCATATAGATTATGGTTAATATAGGATATCTATGAAAAGAATATTTGCCTTCTCACTTGAATAAGTTCTAAACTAATTATGATTATGAAATCCATAATTTATATGTAACAACAAGGTTATGCTTATTGGAGAAATCATTGCAATATTTTAGGTATCTTGAATTCTAAATTAACTAAGAGCTTCTTTGAAAGGGTAATATAGGCATAAGATCCCCCACTCTTCTCACTTTAATACTAATATAAGTATAGATATGCATTCCTTCTCACTTTAATAAGGTCTAAACCAATTAGGACTATAAAATTCATATTTTTTTATGTGGCATCAAGGTTATATTTATTAAAGAAATCATTGTAATATTTTAAGTCCCTTAAATTTTAAATTAATTGAGAGTTTATTTAAAAGGACAATATAGGCATAGAATCATTGTAATATTTTAGGTCTCTTGTAATTTAAATTAATGAATAGTTTATTTGAAAAGGCAATATAGGCATAGAAATCATGATAATATTTTAGGTCTCTTGATTTCTAAATTAACGAATAATTTCTTTTCAAGGGCAATATAGGCATAGCATGGCCAAAATATCCTTCTAAATTAATTTAGAGTTTCTTTGAAATGATAATATAGGCATAAAAATTATTGTAATATTTTAGGTCTCTTCAATTCTAAATTAATTAAGATTTTATTTGAAAGGACAATATAGAAAATTAATTAATAGTTTCTTTGAAAGAGGAATATAGGCATAACATGACAAAAATCTCCTTCTAAATTAATTAAGAGTTTCTTTGAAAAAGCAATATAGGCATAAAACTTATTGTAACATTTTAGGTATCTTATATTCTAAGTTAGTTAACAATTTATTTGAAAGGGTAATATAGGCATAGCATGGAACACCCCCCCGGTTCCCTTTAATAATAATGTAGAAGAGGGCAATATAGGCTTATAAATTATTGTAATATTTTAGGCCTCTTCAATTCTAAATTAATTAAGAGTTTATTTGAAAACGTAATATAGGCATAGAAATCATTAAAATATTTGAAGTCTCTTAAATTCTTAATTTGAAAGGGCAATATGGGCATAGATGGCAAAAATATTCGCCCCCCTTCTCACTTTAATAATAGTATAGATATATATTTTCATCTAAGTTAATTAAGAGTTTCTTTAAAAGAGTAATAGAAGCATATAAATCATTATAATATTATAAGTCTCTTGAATTCTTAATTAATTAAGAGTTTATAAATATTTTCAATCTCGTGAATTCATAATTAAATAAGAGTTTCTTTGAAAGGGCAATATTGGCATAGCATGGCAAAAAATATTTTAAGCCTCTTCATTTTTTAATTAATTAAGAGTTTTTTGAAAAGGCAATATGGGTATATCATGACAACTGTAATAATAATATATATAATATAATATAGAGATATAGATATTAATATAGATATATATATCTTTTTAAATTAATTAAGAGTTTCTTTGAAAGAGTAATATAGGTATGAAAATCATTATAATATTTTAAGTATCTTTAATTCTTTGAAAGGGCATTGCATGGCAAAAATAATTTAAGTTATAAATTAACTAAGAGTTTCTTTGAAAGAGTAATATAAGTATATAAATAATCATAATATTTTAAGTCTTTTGAATTCTTAATTAATTAAGAGATTATTTGAAAGGGCAAATTGGGCATAGCATGACAAAAAATATTTTAAGTTTTGTGAATTCCTAATTAAGTGTTTCTTTGAAAGGGCAATATGGGCATAACATGACAAAAGATATTTTAAGTCTCTTGAATTTTTAGTTAATTAAGAGTTTCTTTGAAAGGGCAATATGGGCATAGTTTGGAAAAAATCTCTACCTTCATTATCACTTTAATAATAGTGTGTATGTATATATATATATAATTTTTTTTCTAAATTAATTAAAAATTTCTTTGTAGAATTATATAGGTAAAGGATTCATTATAATATTTTAAGTCTCATGAATTCCTAATTAATTAAAAGTTTCTTTGAAAGGGCAATATGGCATAGCATGGCAAAAAATATTTTAAGTCTTGAATTTTTAATTAATTAGGAGTTTCTTTAAAAGGGCAATATGGGTATAGTATTGCAAAAATCTCAACCCTCATTCTCACTTTAATAATAGTGTGTGTGTATATATATATTCTTCTAAATTAATTAAAAGTTTCTTTGTAGAATAATTCACATAAAGGAATCATATAATATCTTAAGTCTCTTGAGTTCTTAATTAAGTCAGAGCTGCTTTCAAAGGGTAATATGGGTATAGCATGACAAAAAATATTTTAAGTCTATTAAATTCTTAATTAATTAAGAGTTTCTTTGAAAGGGAAATATGGGCATAATATGACAAAAATATTTTAAGTTTTGAATTAATTAAGAGTTTCTTTGAAATATGGCATAATATGGGCATAAAAATTATTATAATAGTTTAAGTTTCTTGAATTTTTTCTTAGTTAAAAGTTTTTTTAAAGGGGCAATATGGGCATAATCTGACAAAAAATATTTTAAGTCTCTTTAATTCTTAATAAATCAAAAGTTTATTTGAAAAGGCAATATGGGCATAGCATGACAAAAATCTAGGCCTCACTTTAATAATAGTATAGATATATAATTGCAATTTAGATTCCATCACAAATTAGACCTTTATCATAATTTAGACATCATATATCATCTCATAGAGGGAAGAGGGAGATAAGAACCTGAAAGAAGGGGGAAGAAGGCAGTTTAGGGAAAAGGAGGTGGAAGTAGAAGGGATGGGTAGTGTGTGGAGGAGGAGCGAGTAGGGGCAGGAGGAGAATGTGAGAGAAGAACCAAAGTGAAGAGGGAGGAAGGTGGCAGAGAGAGAATGGGGAGGAGGGAGAAGGGGGGAGCAGTGCAAAGAGAAAGAGGCAGCAGAGGGTGAAGGAGGCATTGGGGGGAGGAGGTGAAAGCAACAGTAAGCAGAGAAGGCAACAACAAGCGGAGGAGAAGGTGAGTGTTGAGTTTGGGGCTGTGAGTGGTACATATTGGAATTGGAGGGTGAGAAGAACATTATTGGAATAAAAGGCTTTTTTTATAAGGGGCCTCCGCCTGATCTAGATAACTTGTTTGTCCCGAGTCTCCTCACGAACTTGTTCCTCTTATTTGGGAGGTGAGATGTTAAATAGCATAGTCTGTCAAAGATGATGATTTTCTTTGAGTTATGGGAAAATCATGTAAGTTTAATAGTTTTAAGTTCGAAAATGAAATGAAATTGTGGCTGACACCTAAGATATAGAAATATTTTTATCAGATATTTTTATTTAAAAATTTGTTTGTTATGGAGGAACACTACGCAGAAATAATTCTTTAATGGCTGACGCAGTTATGTCCAAATTTCTTTATGTTAATTTTAGTAGAAATCCTACCTTTCACATATGCATGCACTGTGAAAGGTCCACTATAGCTATGTTTATTTTAGAACTTTGTCAATATAGAAACAATTTGGTTGAAAGTTTCACGAAGATATTTGCAATGCCTATTTGAGTCAAATATAAAATGGCATGAGATGAGAGTGTGAACAGTAGTTACTTTTCTTAATGAGACCCATTTATATGCGCCCAGCTCATCTGGGTGGCGTGTGCATAAAGCACATCTTAATTATTACCTTAATTAATATTATAAACATATAATGAACTCTTGACAACTGTACTTCTAGAGATGCAAGATAAATTAAGACTTATATATTAGTTTTTCTTCTCCTGTTCTCTAATGCAGGTGACCCAAACTAGACTATCTTTTCTAGCTGCAGCAGAAGCAACTCCGTTGATTAATGCATTGTCTGTCAGAGGCAAAGAGGTGAATGGGCTTCTCGTAGTAGGCCCGGAAGGTGGTCAGTACTCCCAAATTTTTGTCCTTGTATGTGCAACTAAATTTTATTGTTGGGCAAGGTTTTCCTGAAGCTATTTCATAACTGTATGAAACGACTGAGATTTGTGACAGTATAATTTGATATATCAGATCTCACTGAGAACGAAGTGAAGCTGATAAAGGAAGCTGGAGCAACCCCAGTTGGTCTTGGACCTTGCCGGCTTCGAGTAGAGACTGCCACGATTGCACTTTTAGCAACTCTAATGTTGTGGTCCGATTCTCAACTGACTGATTCTTAAATGGAATAGCTGGTAATATAATTTGCAAGAATTTTTTGGAACTATTAATCTATATATTTGTTATTATTTATTTTTTTAAGAAATATGGACAACTTTTTCAACAAAACTCAAACTTGAGGCCTTTCCTGATACACATTCCTGCTTACAGTCAAATTAGAGTCTCTTTTCCATCAATTCTTTCATTTTCATTCTTCTGATTTATCTTCAGCTTCTTCAATCATTTACATATATTTGGAGGAGAAAATTCAGAGCCAGAGAAATGAAGGTAACACATTTTGAGAATCAGTCCATAGTGATTATTTAAGGTCAATGATTCCATTTTTGTTGTCTGATTTGAAGTTTAGGAAACATGTACGCTCCCCAAAGTAGCCTGGATGGGCCTAGACTTTGTGCAAAGTCTACATCCAGTCCAATAGTTCCTTTGTGGTACAAGGGAACAGAGGGAGTTGTATTGCATTATGGTTTTGGCATGCTCACAGTTCTCAATTGTTTAATCTAAAGCATACGGCCTTCAGCCTGCGGTGCAAAATTCATAAACAGATGCAGGAGGCTTTAACCATGAAGAGTTTGCCATATATGTTACCCCTGAATTGTGTGAAATAGGTGGTTTTAAATGCAAGGGAAGGTGAAATTATTTAATTCCAGTTAAATATTTTGCAGTATATTTCAGATGATGACATACATTGCTAATTTAGCTTTATTTTTTTCCTGAGGGATGTAGTGTTCATGTCATTTTGGTTTGTTTAAATTTGTGGCCAGTGATAACCAAAATGGTGGTTCTATCATACTGACTCGTATATGATGATGAGGCTTATCTTTTGAGAATCACTCCTACATAAGTAAACTATTATGGACTAAAAGGTTGCTTCAAAATCCCAAGTTAACGAGCTATGAAATGAGTTGTCATGAAGCTGCCTATGATAAATAAAAAATTCTCACTATTTTTGACGTTGCTATAGGAAATTGTTTGTTTCAAAAGTATGTGGCAGGCAAAACATATATGTATTGAAGCCTATCACTCTCTTAATTTCGCACCGCATACTGGCTTTTGTAGTTCTTGGGCCATTCAGTTCCATTTTGCTGTGGAAAAACAGGGCTTTCACTTCTACAATTTTTTTTGTGGATACAAGATTTAGATTAGGTGATTCTGTAGCGTGTACTCTCTTTGTTCTATATTAATAGCTATATTAAAAAAATAGTGATATTAATTAAATAATAAAATTTACTTCTAAGAGAAGAGAAAATAAGCTTATGATACTCTTTTGTAAGTATCCAATAACCTATAACAAAATAGACTTATTAATATGGATCACCCTTTTTTGCCAAATAGAAATATAGGACAAAGGGATAATCTTGTAGTGCACATACACACGTAAGGAACCAAATGTCATTTAGTTTACACTCATCCCCTCATTAGAACGGAAGTGTTTATTATGTTCCATGTTGAGTGTTAGCCAAGCGTAAAGAATATTTGAGAGCCGTTGATTTTGAAAATTGACGGCACACATAGTAGTGTATGATAGTGCATATAATACTTGCGCTATTATGCACTATTGTATGCACCGTCGATTTTAAAAATTGACGGCTTTGAGGCATTTCTTACGCTTAGATCATAATTTTTAGGGAGTATAAAAAATGCTTCCCATCAAAATAGTTCATAGGGAAAGGATAAGTGATAAGTTTGATGCAATGAATTTAGACATAAATAAAGCATATAATTGGGTGGAGTGGTGTTATGTTAAAGTGGGTTTTCTGAAATGATAGCGTCAAGACGATCCCCATGTCCTTTATGTGCATTAGCCCTCACATGTCAAATCAAAGAAGTTGAAGAGGGAGATTATTAGGAGCGTTAGTGCTTCAAGGGGTGGACCTATAGAGTATCACATCTTTTCTTTGCGTATGATAGCCTAATTTTTTGCAGAGCTATTTTGGATGATTATAACAAAGAGAAATCTTGTCAGCATTGTAACGTCAATGCTCTCACTAGCCACCACTGAAGTTACAATGCTCACTAGACAACCTCTTGTAACGAGAGTAATGAAAGATTTTGTCTTTCGAAAAAGGCTTTTAGGTAGAAATTAAATGAGAAAACTACGTTCTTCTTTAGCACCAATACACAAGTGGAGGCTCTTGAAATCAAACATTATAATAAATATTTGAGGTTGCCATTCTTTGTCAGAAGATCTAAAAAAGCTCTGTTCAGATAACTAAAGGATAAAATTTGATGAATGTGAAGTGTGTAGAAAATAAATATTGCTTTCTCAGGTTGAGAAGGAGGTGCTGGTTAAAGCTGTGACATTATCTGTGCCAACTTACATGATGAGTTGCTTTAAGCTCCCCAAAACTTTTTGTTATGAGATTACTTATATCGTCAACAAATTTTGGTGGGGGCAAAAAATGAGATGAGGAAGATTGACTGATGAAGTGGAAGAGACTTTGCCAATCAAAATTTAAGGCATAGCTCTTTGTACCAAAGAAAAGAAAAAAAAAAAGCTAGCTCTTTGGGCCAAACAGGGACGACACATAAGCAAGATTAAAGTACAACACATCCTTTGATGTTGCAAATGATTCCCTCTTAGTTAACCTCTTTTAAATAATTGTTTAATTTGGATGGTGATGTAGATCATTTGGTATTAAAGTATATAAATCATTAGGATCGTACAAAGAAAATTTATAGTTTTTTGTCGGATGATCGATCGACATTATTGGGCAATCAATCGGACCATCGATCCTATAAGCAATCGATTGGCACTCTAAACGGCTTAGGATAAAACAAA
Organism: Saururus chinensis; assembly: GCA_035235625.1. Classification (NCBI taxonomy): domain Eukaryota; kingdom Viridiplantae; phylum Streptophyta; class Magnoliopsida; order Piperales; family Saururaceae; genus Saururus; species Saururus chinensis. The sequence goes on from CP141142.1 coordinate 7,038,298, forward strand.
GCAAAAAACATTGGCAATCGATCAATCTTGCTAATGATCGATCGCTTCTACAACAATATAGTTTTTAACTTTTTTTTAGATAAAGATTTGATTCAAAATGGATTTCTTTTTAAGTCTTTTTCTTTCCTATGAATCTTTATTCAGTATTTCTTTGATTATGTAGGGATTTTATGAGTTATTTTTCTTAATTTTGATTGGTTAGTCATAAAGTAGTTAGAAATTAACTTATTTATTTATAATTGTGCCATTAGGACTTATATAAAAGTTTGGCTCTTTCATGGAGGCCATAGTTCTGTATTTTTTGATATAATGAAGAAGAAGAGATTATTCTTTCTCCTCTATTTTTCTTATTTTCTATAAATTTGTCATTGAAATTCGCAAGAAAGGAAGGTTGTGTGTGCTTGTAGCATGATTTGTCAAATGATATTCATCCAATCAATCCAGCCCTGTATCAGTTGGTGGCCTGCATAGGTCCGACATGTTGCCCGAACACTGTAGAGGACGTGTTGTAGGAATTGATGAGATTAATTATTGCAATAAAGTAGTAAGCTTATCACGACAGGTTGAGCAGCTCACACTTCAAATGACTAATTTGATAGCTATTGTTGCTCGCTAAAGCCCCAACTTTGTTAAGCCCAATGACTAAGTTGAAGATGATGAGTTGAAAGTTGATGTTGATGGTGAGAATTCTTTTGCTAAAGTTGTCATGCATAGTATTGAGGAGGTAGACCAATTACCTTGCCTCGAGGCCAGACGGCATGGGTGACTCTCGCCATGAGTGTTAAGGAGACTGAAGACTTGTATGCCCTTGAGACAAGATGAGATGGCGAATTGGTGCTGGGAGGCCAGTTTGAAGATTGACATCCTTGAATTTTAGGGGGGAATACAGTCTCAAGAGTTATTAGATTGGGTTGCAAATGTAGAAGATATCCACGATTTTAAGGAAGTTCTAGAGGACAAATGTGTTCCTTTAGTGGCAACTTGCTTTTGAGATCAAACAGTTCAAAGCGGCAACAAATCATATTTACCCGTGCATACCAAGGCAAGCCAAAGATCGTTAAATGAGAGAAGTAGAATAAGCATATAAGGAAAAACTTTCTACCTTACAACCTTGCTTGAGTGATGTTTCAACAACAATAAGACCTACAACAAGAGTTGAAAATGGTAGATTACACTAAGGAATTCTATCAATTATTACACTATAATAACTTGGCTAAATTGGATGAATAACTTGTGTTTCGTTATATTGGAGGTATGCATCAAAACCTTAAGGAGATCTTGAATTTCTTTCATACTTTCTTATTTGTCAGAAACGCATTCTAGAGCTCTCTACTTGAAGAAACAACAAGGCTCCATTGACCACCGCTTTGAGATGACTAGAGGCACTTTTCTAGCTACACCGGTCATAACAAATTTTGGTAGTGTGCAAGCCCTTTCTAAGGATACACCTCAAGGTATTCAAAACACCACTAAAGCCTCTATAAGTGCTGCTCTAAAGTTCTTTAAATATGGTGGTGGGTCCTAGAGCTACAAATTATTCTCATAATGAAGAGATAGTGGAAGGTGATCATGGAGAAGCTTTGGTGACACATTGTCTTGGTTTTTCCCCTAAGGAGGTTGAGAGTGATTGTTGGTTAAAGAACAACATATTTCATACTATTTGCAGTATTGAGAGTAAAGTTTATCATCTTGTGATTACTTTAAGAAGTTGTGATAAGGTGGTGGCTGAAGAAGCAATTCAAAAGCTTCAATTGAGCAATACACCCTATCCTCATCCATATACACTTTTTTGCCTAAAGAAAGGAAGTGAGGTACAAGTATCTAAACGATAATTAGTTATATATATAAATATAAGATATAGTATAATATTGTTGCTATGAATGCTTGTCACTTGTGTTTGGGCGTCCTTGGCAATATGATCGGTGTGTGGTGCATGATGGCCGTAGGAACACATATACTTTTGTTTATAATAACACAAAAATTATTATTGTATCCTATAAGGATGAAGTAGTTAAACCCAAAAAAAAAAGATATATGACTCTTTTGTCTAGGGAAATATTTCTTGGGGAATTGAAAGGAGATGATCTTGTATATGCTTTAGCTTCTAAGGAGGATAATGGAGGTGAAGATATTCCTGAAGAGGTTAAACCTTTGGTGCATGAGTATCATGATATTTTTTGGAGTCCTTACCCAATGGATTACCACCCCTTAGAGACATCCAATATCAGATTGACCTTGTAATTGAATCTATATTCCCTAATCATTCCTATCATAGGATAAGTCATAAGGAGCATGAGGAGCTTCAACGATAAGTCTTTGAATTATTGAATAAGAGACATATTAGTTGAGAGTCTATGTCCGTGTGTTGTGCCAACTTTGCTTACACTAATGAAGGATGGTTGTTGGAGTATGTGTATAGATAATATAATCATTAATAAGATTACTATCAAGTACTTTTTCTCCATTCCTCGCTTCGATGATTTACTTGATTAATTGAGTGGTGCTTCTATCTTTTGCAAGTTAGATTTGAAAAGTGATTATTATCAAATCAGAATCAGACTGGGTGATGAATGAAAGACAATTTTTGAGATAAGAGAAGGGTAATATGAGTGGTTGGTCATGCTTTTTAGGTTGTCAAATATCCCTGACACATTTATGAATGTGATGAACCAAGCTCTTCGATAGTTTATTAGTAGGTTTGTGATTGTCTATTTTGATGATATACTTATTTCTAATTCTAATATTGATTATCTCATAACATTTACGAGGTGTTTTAGTCGTTCTTCACAGGGATAAACTTTTTGCAGTTATCAAAAAATAAATTTTTATACGAGATTTTGTACTCTTCCTTTGGCATATTGTCTTAAAGGATGGGATAGCTGTGGATGGAAGTAAGGTCGATGGGGTAAAATAATAGCGAAGACCTACTAATATACATAAGGAATAGAATTTTCATGGGTTAGCTTCTTTTTATCAGAGGTTTATTCCATATTTTACTACCCTTATGACTCCCATTACTGATTGTATGGAGTTAGGATCTTTTGTTTAGAGTGATGAAACTGAATATATTTTTTGTTTTTATTAAAAAAAACTTATATCAGCACATGTTTAGCCTTACCTAACTTTGTCAAGGCTTTTAATTTACATTGTGATGCTTCAAATGTTGATATTGAGGCTGTCCTAAGCCAAGAACAATATTTAATTGTTTATTGTAGTGAGAAGTTATTAGGAGCATGAGAGAGGTATAATGCCTATGATGTTGAGTTTTATGTTATTGTTTAAGCTCTTTAACTTTTGAGGTAATATTTGATTAATGCAGAATTATTCTTTATTTTGATCATTCTACTCTTAAGCATATAAATAGCCAAGAGAAGTTGTTTACTAGACATGCACAATGGGCATCATACTTACATGAATTTACTTTTGTGATTAATCATAAGTCTGGAGTTTAAAATAGGGTTATAGACACCTTAAATAGTGTTGTGGACGGTTGTCCACAAGCATGGAGAGACGCAGGGAGATCGGGAAAGGGGAGAGAGGATGACATGGCCATCAGACAGAAAGGGGAGAAACACAGAAAAAATGCATAGCCCTTACATTTAAATAGGCTAACTAATGGACTCACTAACAAGCACCTAAGGCTCATTAGCATAATTAACATAAATAACTAATTACCTAATTAACTAAATTACTTAAATACCCTTATTCCATAATACTAATTAAAGCACTAATTATAGTAGCATGTGGCTCTAGTGGCAACCTTAGAATGTGCACAACAGAGCCCTAGAACGTGCACAACATTCCATCCCGCTTTCGCATTACCTCGTCCTCAAGGTGACCTTAAACTTGCACCCATGGGCCTACCACAGCTCCGCTTTGATAAGCTAGTCCTGAACAGCGAATGCGGCTGAGTCACAAGCAAATACTAAGTAAGCGCCAACTTCTTTAGCAACATCAACCATTGCCTTAACAACTAGAGGGCGAGCCATTGATGTTCCAAGCAAGTACTTCCTTTCGTATAGAGCCCCAGCTCGCAAACATGGAATTATATAATCACTCACAAATTCCTCTCTCAAATCTTTAACAACCAATTGATCGGCATCACTAGCTTTAGCCTTTGCTTCCAAGCCCTCCATTTCTTTCATACCTTGCCCAACATCAGCAGTGAAACAAACAACATCACATCCATAATTTTCCCTTAGCCATGGAACAATAACTGAGGTGTCCAAGCCACCACTATATGCAAGAACGACCTTGTTTAATTTGCCACGCCCAGCTCCTGACGGTTGACTCACATTACTTGCTAATGTAGCCCTAATAACTGAAGCTCCTCGGTGTTTGGAAGAACCCGATGGTTGACAAACAATAGCATTACCATGTAGTCCATTAGAACTAGCTCCAAGCATGGCTGTGACTGCTAAGAGGTGAAATGAGACTGCCTGATCACTGTCGATAAATCGAGAGTAAGGGAGCCGTGAAGTGAATTGAGGACCTCTGTTCTCCGTCCATGGCATCCACCAGAGATTCCCCGGCAACAGGCGGGTTCTCTGAAAGGCAGCAAAAAGCGAGGTTTGTATCAAAATCAAATTTCCACGGAAATCCCGTGGGATCAGGGATGCATCAGCGCCAGTTTGGAAAGAATACTCCCGATTGGCCAAGGATCGCCAAAGGAAGATCTTTCCCGTTGGCTAGTGAAAGAAAAATATCTCCCGAGCTAAAGATCGCGGCGGATGTGCGGAAGGAGATGCCGACTGATCAGCTGGAGGAGATGATGGCGACGGCGGCGGGGGTGGGCGGAGGAGGCTGGTGGTCAGGCGAGTGAGCGACTGCTGGAAAGGCACCAACTTCGGCGATTTGGCCGCTGGTCCCCTATTTCGTTGGTGAACCAGGGAGCTGATGAGCAGAAGGAGGAGAAGCAAGTGACCGGCTTGCCGACGGTCTAGTCTCTGGCAGAAGGCGGAACACAAATAGAGGCGGCCATTTTCTGGGCCTCCCGTCTCAGACAGTTCAGAAGATCAGTGAGGACGATGGGCGTGAAACCGGCAGTGACGGACTCGGCCTTGCTCGTGGAGGACCAGGCGGCTCCCGTTCGACATAGGAGGAGCCGGTCTCTGAACGTCTTCCACCACTGAAGAATGATGGGCCACCGAGAGGTAGCCATGGTGGCCGTTTTCACCGTTCCGAATGCTGAGAGGCTGGATCCCCAATTTTTGGTTATGAAATAGGGAGTGTGCTGTGCCTCGAAGAGGAGAGGCCGAACTTCGAATGGGAATGCCCCCCAGAACTCGTCGAGGCCATAGGATTCATCAGAGGGGGCGAAGTCGGCACCGAAGGGAACGAACTGGTCTGAGAGAATTCTGTTGGGCTCAAAGCAGGACCCATCGGGGGCACCAGTGATGGTGTTTTCCAGCCGACTGATATCCAGCACATTGTCTTCACCAGCAATCTGTCTCCTGCTTCTCTGTTGACGCCAACTCCACTGGCCAGAAGGCCTTGCCGGCTAGTGTCAATCCCCATCTACACCCACTGCCATTTCCTCCTATCGGCAACAAACTTGGACGCGAGCCGCGCTAGGTTAGCCTGGGAAAGGTGGAATGACGCTGCAGTGATGGTTGACGGTGCTGGATTGATCAGCGGCCAGACGGTGGTCTGCAGGGGGAAATGCATCATTCTCACCTTGCAGTCAGTGACGGTGGGGGGTGGCGCAATTCTGGAAAGCTGTGACGGACCGCCCTGGGCAGGTGCTACGGGCGCTGCTAGGAGTTGCACGTGGGCTGCCAGTTGAGCTTTTATGTTGGCCATGTCTGCAGAGAGAGCCTGCACCGCTACTATGAGCTTTGACAGTAAGGTGTCAAATGCCGCCGGATTGGCCTTCGGGCTGTCCGCTGAAGCTGAAGTAAGAACAATGGCCGGAGATCGTAACTGCTCCGATACCAATGTTGTGGACAGTTGTCCACAAGCATGGAGCAGCGCAGGGAGACAGGGAAAGGGGAGAGAGGATGGCATGGCCATCAGACAGAAAGAGGAGAAGCACAAAAGAAAGGGAAGAAGATCAAACAATTAATCATTCACTAATCAACTTAGGGCATAACCTTTACATTTAAATAGGCTAACTAATGGGCTCACTAATAAGCACATAAGGCCCATTAGCATAATTAACATAAATAACTAATTACCTAATTAACCAAATTACTTAAATACCCTTATTCCATAATACTAATTAAAGCACTAATTACTGTAGCATGTGGCTCCAGTGGCAGCCTTAGAACGTGCACAACAGAGCCCTAGAATGTGCACAACAAATAGTCGAGCATGCTTACTTATTAGTATGCATGCTTAGGTGTTAGGGTTTGATTTATTTAAGGAGTTATTATTTGCTGATCATTTCTTTGTTAAAGTTTTGTATGAGGGAGACAGAAGTCAGATTATCTGTTGTATGATGAGTTCTTTTCTAAAGGCCGTCCGTTATGTGTTCCTAATTATAGCATGCACTTGAAGACCATTAAGGAGTTGCTTGATGAGGGTCATATGGGAAAAGATAAGACTTTTTACCTTGTGTCTTCTTATTTTTAATCATCTATATGTAAAGAGGTGTAAAGATTTGTTGGGAGGTGTGATAAATATCATGTTGCTAAAGAGACATCTACTAATGTCGGGTTATATATGCCTTTACCTACCCATACACAGCCTTGGTCCAGTATTAATATGAACTTTGTTCTTTGATTACCCCGTATTTAGAGAGGAATTGATGCTATCTATGCGGTTGTGAACATATTTTTAAAGATAATCCATTTCATTGCTTCCAAGAAGACTAATGATGCATCTCATGTTACATTACTATTCTTTTTGGAGGTCTATCACTTATGTGGTTTTCCATTGTTTATTGTTTCTAATAGAGATACTCGTTTTCTCTGTCACTTCTAGCGTTTTTTGTAGAAATTGGCACATACTTCTCTTGATTTTAATAATGCTTATCATCTACAAACAGATGGAAATACGGAAGTAGTCAATAGATCTCTGGGAAATTAATTGAAAAGTTTGGTTACTAATTTTAAATCCTGGGATCAACACATACAAAGTTGAATTTTCTTATAATAGGAGTACCAATTGAAGCACAAGCTTTAGTATTTTTACTATTCTTTATAGATTTAATTCTTACTCACCATTGGATCTAGCCCATATTTTGATGTGAAGAGAAAAAAATGACCGGGCTAAAGACTTTATATCACACTTGCAGGATATTTATTCGAATAATCTTACGAAATTGCAGGTGTCTAATGATAAGTATACAGGAGATTTAAAAAGAAGACATGTGGATTTTAATGTTGGTGATTTTGTATGAGCTGTTTTGACCAAAGATAAATTTCTAGTTGAGGAGTAGAATAAATTATCAGTAAGGGAGATTGGCCCTTCAGAGATTGTTCATAAGATTAATTTTAATGCTTATTGTCTCAATCTCCCTAGCCACATTCGTATTTCTGATGTTTTCAATGTTAAACATCTCATTCCAAATCTTGGTGATTCTTCAAATGATGATTATCTGAATTCAAGAACGAAATCTTTTGAGCTAGGGGGGATGATGTAAATCAGTTGGCATTGAAGTGTATAAAGCATTGGGATCACACAAAGAAAATTCATAGTTTCTATCGGATGATTGATTAGCATTATTGGGCAATCGATTGGACAATAGATCAATCAATCCAATAAGTGATCGATTGGCACTCTGAATGGCTTCGTATAAAACAAAGCTGAGAACATCAGTGATCGATAACTTCTAGAGCGATATGGTTTTCAACTGTTGTAAACATCCTAAGCGTCTATCATTGGGGTCTACATGCTAGTAGGATAGGTTTTAATTATATTATTGTGTAATAAGGCCTATTTGGGTCAATAGGTTAATTAGTGGTTTTCTTTTAATTAAGTTAATGGGCCTTAGGTGCCTATTGGTGAGCCCACTTAGTTAGTCTATTTAAGTGTAAAAGTTATGTCCTAATTTAGATTAGTGAATGAATTATTGTCTTGTCTTCTCCCCTTTCGTCTCTTCCTCTCCTTGTCCAGCGGCCATGCCGCTCCCTCTCCCCTTTCCCGGCTATCTTGTGCTGTCACCTTCCAATTATCGGACTACTAGGCCATTGTGTACACTGGTCTACAACATTGGTATTAGAGCAATCGATTCATGGAATCATCACCTTCACTCAATCAACCAGTTTGCAGCAACAAATCCCCCACCACCACTCTTGCTGGTTCCGGCCAGACCAACCACTCATACACCAGACATGAGGGGTGCTGGCACAATTGGAAGAAAGGCTTTGAAGGACAGGAAGCCTCTAGGAGTCAAAGCTCTACATCCTGACCTACTCTTGCATCCAGCCCCTGCGTTGCATGGGCATGCAGCTACATCACAATTGGCCAAGAGGAAGCAAAAAGGGGATACAACCATGAGGAGCAGGAAAAGGGGGATACAACCTTCGTGCTATTCCTGCCTTGTAGTTCTCCACCCTAGCAGGCCTTTGCTTCACCCTAGCAGGCCTTTGCTTTGCCCTGGCTGGCCTATGCTCTGACTTCCGCCATTACCCCGACCGCCTCCTTCTGTGATCTGCCTTCCGCTAGAACCTCGGCCGCTAGAACCACGGTTGCCTTCTTTTCCCCCCGATCAACTCCACCCTCGAGCAGAGCTGTCCCGATGCATAGTCCGTACCAGTGCACCTGCCTCATGACGATCCCTACTAGTCCATTCCCCTGCAGCCATAGCTCTTCCGGTGGAGCAGATCCTGTTTGGGCGGGAGTACAAGGTAAAGGACATGTTCTAGATAGGCTGCTAGAGTCGGTGACCACACCCCAGCGCTGCCTGCCGCCACTGGCCCAGGCACCGGTCGTCCTCCACCCTTGCTTGAGTTCCCACGTGTGGCCAGTTCACTGTGCAGCCAAGGCTTGGCCTCAAGCCGCCTCCTTTCTTTCTGTAGAGAGGATTTGCTGCCATTCAATGGAGAGCATGCCCGACACCGCCGATCATTGCTCAAGCTCACGGAATCCGGCCAGCAACTTCCGTTTTGGCAAATGTGAGCGATCTGGAATTTGCTTCTTGAAAATGGAGGTTCTTAATGAAGACGAGGTCTCTGAAATTTTTGCCATTGTTGGTCGGAGGAGCTGTCGACATCTCCTTCCTCAGAACTGCCGAAATCTTCTGGCCATCTGGATCATTTTTTCCTTGCTCGAGAAGATGCCGACCTGATCCCAAGGGATTGCTTTGGACGTCCGCTGCAGATTTCTCTCACTGGAGGAGTTGAGTTTCTGGTCGTTCGAGATTTTACTCCGGTCCGAAGTTTATGGGCTCTAGTGGTAGACATTCCTTGTTGGGGCCAACTGGAGCAGCCTTTCGTTGCTAGGGAAGATGCTTCCCTGATCATGCAGAGTTTTTCTTTCCATCTGGATCTGATTTCCTAGGCTAGAGATGATGCTCAACTGCTCAGTCGGCAGTTTTTGAAGAACCAAAACCTCTTAATGAAATTGCCTTGTGCAGTTTATCTACGCCAGTTGCCCAAATTCCACGCTGATGAGCAGAACCGTCTGAGTCACCACATTTCACATGACCATGAAATGGTTCCAGATCAGAGACCACGGGCTTGGTCAAGTCCAGGTTTAGGTCTAGCCTCTTTATGTTGGTCGATAGCCCATCCTACACCATCATCTCTAGTCGATTGCTGCACTTATTTGCCCTTGTTATTGTTGTTGTCTAATGGCCTCTTTGGGTTGTCTTGAGACACCCTGTAGTCTGTATGGTGACCCGCTTGTTGGAGACCTATGCAGGCACTCCACTTTGTCTTGCACCCAACAAGTCGAGCCCATTACTTTGCTTTGCCACCTCCTTTATCTCCCGTCCCTACCGACAACAACTAGACCTTGCCCTTGGATTCTATTAACTTCACTCCCAACATGTTTTTGCAGGCTTATGCATGTCTACTTTTGAGTAATGACCCATTATCTTCATCATTCTACGTGTCTCATCCACAGTTTTAGACCGGCTGTCACAGTGGAGCTATGGTGGACCCAATGCTTAGAGTTTTAGGGCCACCTCGAGGACAAGGTGATGCGGAAGCATGGTGGAATGTTGTGAACATCCTAAAGGTCTATCACTGGGGTCCACGTGCTAGTAGGATAGGTTTTAATTATATTATTGTGTAATAAGGCTCATTTGGGTCAATAGGTTAATTAGGGTATTATTGGTTTTCTTTTTATTAAGTTAATAGGCCTTAGGTGCATGTTAGTGAGCCCACTTAGTTAGTCTATTTAAGTGTAAGGGCTATGCCCTAATTTAGATTAGTGAATGAATTATCATCTTGTCTTCTCCCCTTTCCTCTCTGCCTCTCCCTCCTGTCCGGTGGCCATGCTGCTCCCTTTTCCATTTCCCGGCCATCTTGTGTCGTCACCTTCCTGTTAATGGACTACCATGCCGTTGTGGACACCGGTCTATAACATCAACTTCTTTTTGGATAAATATTTAATTCTAAGTAGATTTCTTTTAGGTCTTTTTCTTTCCTTTGAGTATTTATTTTGTATTTCTTTGATTATTTAGGGATTTTATGACTTATTTTTCTTAATTTTGATTGGTTAGTCGTAAGGTAGTTAGATAGTAGCTTCTTTATTTATAATTGTGCCATTAGGACTTATATAAAAGCCTATCTCTTCTATGGAGGCTATAGTTATGTATTTTCTAATATAATGAAGGAGAAACCTCTATTTTTTCTCTATTTTCTGTAAATTTTTTATTGAAATTCCTGAAAGAGGAATATTGTGTTGGCCTATAGCTGGAATGATGTTCATGCTATCACCATACATCAAATGGGTAATGATAAAGAGTTTTTCAATAAAAAGTGCCTATCGTGTAGCCATAAAGTTAATAGATGCTGGGAAACAAGCTAAGACTTCTTTAGTTCGTTATCACTAATGGGTGAAATGCCATTTTAAGACTACATGTTCCAAGGAAAATTTCAAATCCATCCCATTAATAACTCTACTTAGCTTTTCAAAATAAACTAATTTTAATTTATTTTAAAAAACTAACTGGAGCTTTTTAATATAGGATAGAGGGATTTTTTGTTTCGTTTGGAGAATGTGCTTCAATATCCTGCCAGCTAGAGGAATGTGTTCTTCATGCTCTTTGGTCGTGTAGAAAAGTAGTCAAGATTTATGGTCTGTTTCGTAATTGTTGAATTTGCTGGTTGGGCGAGAAAAGGGTAGCTCTTGATAGGATTTTCAATAGTGCTGAGGAGTTCTACATGTTTTGTCAAGATATACACAAACAGAGCTATCGTGAAAACTAACTTTGATGGAGCTCTCTTTGAGAAAAGAATGTTGGCTTGTGCTTACACTCCCTATACACTAAATTCAAATTTTCTAGTGAGAAATGCCGCCGCGAGCGCATGTAGCATTTATTTCTTTTTGTATACTTCCTTTCTACCACATTAATAATCCAATTTAGTTTTTTTAAAAATGAACAAATTTTTGTGTATTTCAAAAAACCAAATGGTGGATCTGTTAATGTGGGACGGAGGGAATATTATCATTGTTCTCAAGTGATTGTAGCAAGACAACTAAAAAACTAATCCCCAAAGTGTTTCCTTGTGTATTTTTTCCCACAAATACCACTTTGATTGAAAAGGCACGCCAAAATAGCGAGAAAAATGGATGTAATCCTAAAATTTATTGGGCACAATAATCAGTTTTCTTGAAGATGATAATGACTCTTGCATGCTGGTGAGTGGCTTCCCATTAAAGGGCAAGCATCACATTGATGCTCACTCTAATCAGTCAATGAAGATATAAATTATACACCAAAATGTATCACATTGATGCGCACTCTAATATAAATTATACACCAAAAAATGTGAAAAGTAATGCCATGACTCCTAACGTCTCATTTTCAAATTGTGAAGTCATTCACTGTGTCTAGAAGCATTATGGAAGGCCGTATCGATACGCATGAAAGTATCGATGATGATGGATACGAGTACGCGCCGATGATACATTTGGTATGCGCCGAAACGGGCATAAATCCTTTTATAAATATAAAAAAATATTATAACTAATAATATATCATTATAATACTTCTTTTAGAGCATAATAAAACCATATAATACCATATTAACTGATATGTATATTTTAAAATTAGTTCATTTAGAACCATATACTATTATGCTCTATGTCCCATATTAATATTGGTCATTCTTTCCCATATTAAATACTTTAAAATTAGTTTATTTTAAAAATAAAAAATATACTTAATATGAGTCTAAATTACATGTTTAAATAAATAAATATTTATGGAGCACTATATGTAAAAAATAATTATTTAAATTGCATAAACCTACCTATATTGATCTCATATAACTTTAAAAATATTAATTTTAATATAATAAAAACTTAAATTTTTAAAAAAGTTGGATTTGAATTGTGTTTTTTGTTTTTAAGGAAAAAAATTTTAAAAAAATTTCAAAATTTTTTTTTCAAAAAAAAATTAATTTTTTTAAATAAAAAATAATTTTTTAAATAAAATAATTATTTTTTAAATAGTGTATCGATATGTATCGGCCGTATCGATGATACGTGTGGGGGGCGTATCGCCCCCCGTACAGTATCGGTCTCAACCGATACGAGCATGTATCGGCCGATACAGCCTTCCATGCGAGCAACTCTTTCTTTGTGCTGTATAATTCTTCCATGAAGAATTTTCTGGTGCCAACAGGTAGCAACTTAATAAGTTGCGGTACTTTTGCTAGACCGTTAGATGTCTTCTACCGCCTAAAACAAGACTCACTCCTTTTAAAGTAATGCACGATAGTTCCAATTTTGCCCTTTTGAGTCCTAGATAAAAAGAGAACGAGTCTTACTCCCTTCTTGGGTTCCCTCTTCCTGTGCATTTCCCGCTCGTCGCCGCTGTTTCATGCTAGTCTTCTTGAGTTGCAACCCGTTCGCACCATAAAATCCTTTGGCCATTTATAGCCAAGATCATACCCACCTCTCCCCCTGCCCTCACAAGCAGATGAGCGACGCCCACTGGGTACGACTCATGGAGTTGCCTACAAAGACTATCCTTTTACAACAAAGCCTCTCTGGTATCAAACCTGGGGATCTCGTAATGCTGGGGCTTCCACCTCCACTTCTAATACTCCCAATCTTTCCGGCCATTGGCCAGGCAATTGAATCCCCTCTGACCGTTGGCCAGGGAGTTAAACCTAGGAATCTTGCAGATTCCCTGTTTTAAAGTTGTTCAGCTATTCCATCTAAGGAATTACCATGGATGGAGCAGGAGAGCTCAAAGACCAGGAACTACTCTTGAATTCCGTCGTGTGTAATGTCCCTAATTTTTCTATGATTTTCTGGGATTTTCCTGCTATTTTCCTGGTTATTTTCGGCAGAAAAATGTGACGTTTCAGTGTATGTGTATTTGTGCGTTTTACCCCGAATTTATACCCGTAGAGTCGGGTGTGGGGCTTAGTCGCGGGCCGCGGGCCTCGCTGCGCGCTTACGGCATGAATTTTGGAGGTTCAACGCGTAACCAGTGGGTTAACGCGCGTTGGGGATACGTTTGGAAAAATAAAAGAAAATAAAATAAAAAAGAGGGATCGGGATCGCGATCCCGATCCACTGGTTTGGCTGTGTGAACAGTACGCCCCCCCCTTACTGTTTCTCTGTCCCCGCCGGCCACCGGTGGGCCATTGGGCCGCCGCCCCGACCGTGCGAAGGCAGGGGAGTCGCCGTTCCGGCCCCCACAGCTGCGCCGCCTCCTTCCCCAGTGAGCCCCCTTTCTCTCTGATTTGTGCTGTTCCGCTGCCGCCGTGAGCCGGCGAGGGCCGGCCGGCCGCCCATGGTTCCGCCATGGGCCGGCGACGGCGGGAGGACACTCTCCCCGGCCCCAGACGGCCTCTGCTCCGCCGTCCAGCTCCGTTTTCCCCACTGCCTCTGTTTGCCGCCCCCTCTGTATTATGCCGTTCCGCCGCCGCCACGGGCCGGCACGGCCCGACCGGCCGGCCACGGCTCCGCCCTGGGCCGGCGACGGCGAGGAGCCACTCCTCCCGGCCCGGTGGGCCTCGGCACCGCCGCCCCATCTCATTTCCCCCTCTTTGCACTGTTCCGCCGATGCACTGTTTTGGGCAAACAGTGGCCGCCGGTGGTGATCTGCGGCCGATTCAGCCTTCCTCTAGCCTCGCCTTGCTCCGGCGAAGGCAGTGGACTACACCTCCATGCCCGGTTCCATCCCCTCTACCGTCCTCTACTCTGCCCAGTCTGATTTGCGCCGTACTGTGGGTGGATTCTCCTGTGAGTTGGCACCGCCATTGTTGGCGGGTGAGGGTGACTTGACCACCGTGGGCTCCGCCCCGGCCTAGCGATGGCCCAGGGACGGCCCCACCCATTTGGACCGATTTAGCTTCCGACCCCATGGCTGCTCCGCCCTTATGGGTTTTCCCCGGTCGTCCCCTATTTTTGGCCTACGCCCGTTTTGGACATTGTGACTGACGTTATCAGTCGAACGCCGGATTTGATTTGGTGGACCTTAGTTCGGCTCCGACCCGGCCCGGTGATGCCAATAGGCCACCCCTCCGGGTCTTGTTCAGCCTTGCGGCCCGTAGCCGCAGCTAGTTCCGCCTTACCGGCATGTGTGCCACTGACCCCTCTTGCCCATTTTACGCCGTCGGTACTGGACGGCCTCGGGCAAGAATTTGTATGACTTACTGTGACCGAAGGTGGATGAGTTCACCTGCTCAGGCCTTGGCCAGTGACGGCCTCATGGCCTTTGCTTGACCGCGAACCCTCCCCTTGCTCTCTGTCGTGCGAGATGCACAGCCGCCCGCACCATGGGTATTTGTTGTGGGTGGCGATCGGCGATGTTGCTGCTTAGATTGGCCACCGCTAGGGCCTTAGCCCTGTTGGCTTTTGTGGGCCTTGAGTCACCTCATTTCAACCCTCTCCCCAGCCCCTTTGGGCCGCGTGCGCATGTAGCCACGCGTGTACTTCTGGGTTTAGGCGCCGCATTCGCGCCGCCTGACCATCGGTTGGCTTTGCCACCGAGTGGAGTTGACACAGAGCTATCCACCACCTCTCTTTTGTTCTCGACGTCTTTGTGGCCGGCTGAGCACGTCTTAGCCACTGGCCGATCTTCAGTGAGTACACCCTTGACATCTGGTCGCACCGCCACATATGTTGGCACGACTTTTCTCCCGGCTGCCCTAGTGTGCCGCCGTGGATCACGGGTTTTACCGCATTGATTTCTGACACCCTGTTTGGCCGTGACCAGTTCCGGCACATCCTAAAACCCTCGGGACAATAGCTCTCTCATCCATGCAACGGTTTTGACTGCCAACTCCGCCGCCGACGCCGCCACCGTCGTGTGTTCGCCATCGAACGTCATGATTATGAGGTAGGGGAGCTTTGAACTCGTAAATTCATGAAGCATGCTTTGAATGAGTAGCAGCATGCTAGGATTGTATGATTCCATGCTTGGATGTTAAGTAACGATCCGATTGCATGATGTGCGTATATGCATGATTGTATGGTATGATTGATATGCATGAGATGTATGCACATTTTATGGATGTAGATTATGTATGCGCTAGCGATGGCTAGCAAATATGTCAGTATGCTACGTATGTGTTATGCATGTGCTAGTGATGGCTAGCGTGCATGTTTGGAGTATGTATGAATGTCTGTGCATGTGCTAGTGATGGCTAGCGTGTATGTTTGACGTATGTATGCATGTGCTAGTGATGGCTAGCATGCATGTTTGTATGTTCCGTATGTATGATAGTATGTGTATGTTATACATATGTGGGAGACATACATATGTATGATGATTATTTGACTATGATATGGTTATGTGTAAGTGTATGTGGGCAGAGGTATGGGCGATGGACAGTAAGAGGTGACAGAGGTTTGGATACGGTTGTGTAAGCGTATGACAGAGGATAAGAGTATGACGGGCAAGGATTAGAATGGATCAGTTTGGGTTGGATTGTATGTTGGGTGATTGTCAGACCGTAAGAGTGTTCATAATTGTACAAGCATAACGTACAAATTATGAAGTGAAAAGTAAGTATAATAATAAGTGAGATATAAGTAAGAGGGCGACAATTGGGTTGGCTTTGAGGAGCGTTATTTGAGGATGTCAATGTAAGCTGTTTTGGCCATAAGATGAATGGCGAAGTATGTAAGACTGTAAGGGTGTGTTGTACGATGAGTTTTGTCCATGATGTGGACGGGTAAGTGAAGTCTGCTGCCCTGACGAACTTGGGTTTTAGATCGGGCTCAGCTTCAGTTTGACTAGTCGAGGACTGTGAGTTTGTGTGGCATAATTGTACCGCATAATATACTTAATTCAAACTTGAATTATAAGCACAACTAATGATAGCGTTGTGAGTTTGAGACCTGAGGGTTCGACGGATTAAGTTCCATGTTTGAGCTGGCCGCTAATGAGTCGGTCGAGCATTTATCATGTATTGCCATGGTGTTTATCCTGCGGGATGTTGTCTGTGTGCTATATAGAGCACCGGACGTCTGATGCTCTGCTGAGAGCGACGTTGTTTCTGATTTCGTCTGCGTGCTGTATAAGCCCAGACGTTTGATGCTTTGTTGAGAGCGATGTACGTTTCTAACTTTATCTGCGTGCTGTATGAAGCCCAGATGTCTGATGCTCTGCTGAGAGCGACATATGTTTCTGATTTGGTCTGTGTGCTGTGTAAGCCCAGACGTTTGATGCTTTGTTGAGAGCGTTGTATGTTTCCGCCCAAGAGTGGCATTGTATGTTTCTGCCCAAGTGGCACTGTATGTTTTCTGCCCAAGAGTGGCAATGGCACTATAAGACCCATTATGGTGGGCAATTCTCTGGCACTATAAGACCCATTATGGTGGGCAACTGTACGACCCCTTATGTGTGGGTGTTTATGTTTGCGCGCTCAGGTAAGTAGTATCATGGATCTACTCTTACCTGTTTGATCCAGTGCCCCATGAGCATTGGTGTGCCTTACCTTCGAAAAAGTCCATGGCGTCTAGTCACTCCCCGAAGGTTAAGGTGTTGCCCCAGTGACATTCTTTTCCATTTCGACGCTGGAGCTTATTAGTTGTAATGAGCTTCAGTGGTCGTTGATATGTGTACGATTATGTGTATGAGTACAACTATATGAGTGTGAGTACGACTGTATGTATATAAGCAGGACTGTGAGAGTATGTATGAGCAGGACTGTAAGAGTGTGTATGAGCAGGACTGTAAGCATATGAGTATGAGTACGACTGTAAGAGTATGAGTATGATTGTGAGAATATGTTTCTGAGTAAGACAATAAATATGATTTTGTGCAGACTGTACAAGTAAGGTCGTACATGTATGTGTAAGCTGTATGAGTATGCGTACGGTGGTACGAGTAAGTTTGTATGACCCTGGATAAGGGTATTTGTGTAAGTTTGTATAACCCTGGATAAGGGTGTTTGTGTAAGTTGATTGGACAGTATGATTTTGGCACGATGGTGCCTTTGGTATGATTTTGGCACGATGGTGCCTTCGGTATGATTTTGGCACGATGGTGCATTTGGTATGCTTGCATGCATATGAGCATGTTTATGATTATATTATGTGGACTGCTTCATGTTTGAGTTGCATGAACGCATGTGTTTTTGAACTTATGGAGTTCACCGTTTGGGATTTCCCCTACTGGGTATTTTCTTACTGAGTATGAAAATACTCACCCTACTACTTTTTAGCCCCGTTGTACGGGAGGTTTTGCAGGTTGTACGGAGAGCTCCTGGAGATGGATGCTCGCTTCCGAGGTGGATTGATTCCCGTTGACTCAGGTATCTGCTTGACTCACTGCGAGTTTATTTGTGCCACGATCTCCTGTATTGGGTGAGACGAGATGTTAAGATATGTTTATTCTGGACTTTTATTTGGATGAGTCTGTGGAATCTTATGGGACTTGCACTCAGGGATGCCTGGGAGAATGATTTGTATTTAAAAGTCTATGATCATAGCAATTTATTCGTACGTGTGTTTTCGAGTAGTGCCTGAGGATATTTGATTTGATAGTACGATGTTTAACCGTATGATGTTTAAAATTATAAACTGTTTATACAGGTTTTGATTTTGTCGTTTTGACTCCAATTTATGGAAAAAAAAATTTCTATGAGTTTTAAGAAAAAGGGATGAAAAATCTCGGATGTTACATCGTGTGTATTGTTTCTTCTGGGCAAGACGCTCTCCCAACTAGCTTCATTCAGGATGACGACGTGGTGAATGCACTTTGGTTAGTTATAGTCTTTTAGTAAACTTAGTAGTGGACCAATTTCATTTTTCCCCTTATTACTGGACCGTTTCTTGTTTTTATTACAGAGCTCCCCTATGTAGTTTTATTATTATACATTTTATCATAGGTCTATAAATGATAATAACATTGAAGACGCAAATGATGGAAATGAACATAGTGGTGTAGAAGGCGTGCAATTTAGGCATGAGGAAAATGGAGATCCTTTTACTATTGGCGAATATGATTATAACGAAGATTTCATAGACATGAGGTGTTTCATTCTTTTGTTAATTTTTTCTTTACAATTTGTATGTTTGTTATGATTTTCATTCATATAACACACTATTTGAATGTGCAGTGTTAATGTTGGAGAATCTGGCTTATCCCAACTGTGAGGAGAAATATATATACATGGTTGCTTTGATGCGTGACTTTTAATTGTCCACTCAATTTGTTTTTGGCATAACATGCACAATCAACTTGTGAATGACTATAATGACATGGTTCCATTTTGCTTTTTGAAGATATAGAAATAAGTTTTTTTTGCATACAACACTACTTGAGAAAGTCACCTTCAACTTGTCGACAACTTCATTACTTGGTTCTTTTTGGTTTACGGAAGATGGTGGCAAATTTTTTTTTGTATTTGAAGACATGGATCTACTTCGAAAAGAGATTATGTAATTATTCAAAAGTTATAGCCTTTTTTTGGACTTTGTAATATACAGGGAAACATATGTAAAAATTATTATAAGGAAAAAAATTCATTTGCTCAAGATTTGAGTTTGCTTGTTATATACTTTTAAAATTAATAATACTTTCGCCAAGTTCACATTATTAGTTTATTGGCTCTTGGTGAATTAGAACCACCACCTTCTTAGAAGATAGGTAATTAATCTTCGAAGCTGCTTTGCCAATTTGAGCTAAAGAGCCTGCATTTTATAAAGAAGAAAATCAATCATATCTAAAAAAATCACAAAAAATATAATTAATATGCCTTGCCCATGACTCTAAGAAAGTGGACCCAACAAAAGCCACCAACAAGTTCAGGCCTTAGAACACAAAAATGAGAGTTATGACCGTTGTAGTTGGCATCTCTGGGTGTTGCCTTCATCAAATCTAAAATATTTGAATTAAATAACCAATACACAGTCATATTTCGAGCACCTTCCTAAGCCAAATTATAATTAACAAGAGCATAATCAATTCGACATAGGGTGCTTTACATTCTTCACAACTTAAAAAACAAGGTCATGTAGAACTCTTATACCATCTAGGATCCAAACAACAAATTTTATACAATAATACCCTAATTGAAAAATCTCTATATTTTTAAATTCTTTAACATATCAACCAATCCCTCATAGCACCAAACAACACTATTTCTCAAAATCCACCATAAATACAGCCACCCAACACACTTTAAAATTTAAAATAACCGAAGCTCGTAAGAAATTCGCAAGTCAAGCCACTTACAAGAAATTAATAAGGAAAAAAAGAAAAAAAATCAAAGCTTGGTCTTTGCCTGAAGCAGACACTACAACACTAGGAGCTCCTCTGTCTACACCTCATCATATTTTCAGCTAGATCACTGCACAGGATTTCACTCGCCTTATAATTTGCAAGTTCTGTCAGAACAACTAGATGTAATCAAACTGAAGTTTATAATTGTCCGTAAAAAGAAGAGAAGGTTGGCATCTCCCCTGATAAGGAAAAGAATAGAACATGGTACACATCTTGGTTAAGGCTACCCAGCACTTGGTGTTACCAACACACCTTGGTTAAGATTGAGAGCTGCCTCTAGCAAGCCAAAGAGAAAAAAAACTTCCTTCCTCATATAGTTTAATACATCTACATCTATAGTATTGCAACTAGCACAAATACAATGTCTTCATAAGCTGAACAATATTTCATTACATGAATCATAACCGAAGTTGTACAAAATTACCATCAACGCCTTATGCCAACAACCAGCGGTTGGACACATGGATCTTCCATCTCTATTTGACTCCTAATAAAATCAAAACTATGGTATGAATCCATGCAAGGACACAGTGGCACATCAAAAATCCAAAAGATGACTACCGTGGAAAATAATAAAATTCATTATTAGCCACCATTAAAAACAATAAAATTCGTCATTAGCCGGAATTCCTGACACAAGCATCCACCACATGTAAAAATTTTCCCAGTGCATAAATCCATAAATTAGTTCATGAGCACCGCAAAACCCATTTCATTCTTAGCTATCCAATAACGAGACTTCAGATAAAAGCAGTCACCCACTACTACACATGCATTTTATGAAACTCCCTCAACTATCGCAACAAATCCCAAGCTCAGGAGCATCCCAAAATTCACAAGAAATTCAGATTACCAAATAACCTAGAGAAAAGGGGAGAACTGAGATGCGGAGGAGAGAGAGAGCCAGAGTAAAACTACCGTAAACCTTCGTGGAGTCGCCAGAAGCCGATCCGGTGGCTTTTGGTATAAAAACCGTGTGAAGAGCGCCATACGTAGCTGCCGTCTCCGCCGACAGATTCCATCAATGGCGGCTGATTGGACCGAGACAGATCCCGTCGCTAGCGATTCCTCCTCGAGCATCACTCTGGTCCGATGGCCGGCCGGTCAACATCGATCTTGGTTGTAAAATAATCATCTTTGTAGGCAACTCCATGAGCAGTACCCAATGGGCATCGCTCATCTTCTTGTGAGGGCAGGGGAGTGGTGGGCACGATCTTGGCTATAAATGGCCGAATGATTTTATGGTGCGAACGGGTTACAACTCAAGAAGTTTAGCATGAAACGGCGACGACAAGCGGGAAAAACACGGGAAGAGGGAACTGGCTAAAAGGGTAAAATTAAAACTATCATATATTACTTTAAAAGGCGTGAGTCTTATTTTAGGCCGTAGATGACATCTGACGGCCCAACAAAAGCACCGCAACTTATTAAATTGCAACCTGTTCGCACCATAAAATTCTTCATTCTTCCGTATCCCATTTTAAATTGTGTTCTCAGCATATAGAAAACAACTTCACGTTGCTTTTTTTGTGTAGGAGAGTGACTAATAAGCCCTCATCCATTTCTCAGCAGCCGAGGTGGCAATGGGCCTGGCCATCCACAAAATCAGGCCACCAGATCTAGTGGCCCATTTATGGCTGCAGCAAGGACTGCAACCATCTGATATATGCGGCCACCAATTTTTATTAAATAAAGAAACTAAACCTAGGTAGGATAGATGAACTCTAAGGGTTGTTCAATCGGCAGCTTGGCCTTAGCTGCGACTATTTTTTTATATGAAAAGCAAAAATTTAAACCCAATTTAGGTTACGTAAAACTTGGGGCAATGCTGTTATTTTATTTATTTAATAATAAATTAGTAATTAAATAAAATATTTTGAAAATATGCCTGTTAAAGAAAGTGATGATTAGGCTTCCAGCTTGTTGTCTGGGCTTGAAAAAGAACAAGTTTGTCAAAGTGGGTTTAGTGGGTGGATTCCTCCTTTAGTGTCAAAATATTACTACTTTAAGGAAGACATTTAGATAATTAGATATTTCTATGGATCAAAGTCACAATTAAGTCATAAAAATCTTATTTTTTATTTATAAAATTTATACATTTACACTTATCAACTTTAAGAAAATGTATAGGATCTTTGGTATAAAGTATAAAAAACCCTTTAATATCATTAAAAATTTAGTCTTAGTAAAAAACCAAAGACTTCCTAGTAAGATAAAGAAAGATGCTGGTAGTAAAATAAACAATCAATTTTCTCAATACAAAGATATAATCAAACAAAATTTTCTTTGACCTAGTTACAAGATTAAATACTTTATGTGAAATTTTATAAAAAAAATAACTCATAGTAATCCTAGACCGTATATAGAGAGGCTTTTTATTATTGTTTATTCCTTTGAGTGTAAGTATAAGGAGTACAACAAAGATTTAATTATAAACTTAATTTTGAGGTATAATTGTTATTTGAATGTTTTTATTTACCATGCTATTGTGATGAATTGCAAGAAAATGTTGGCATAAGTTATTTCTCACAATATTACCTTAATTAATAAATAAATTAAATGACTCGTGAATTAGATGCCTTTTCATTATTGTTATACAACTAATGATAATATAATAAATAAATAGCTTGATTATAACTAATTTGGTTCATTGAATGAGAATAATAATTGTAAATTAATAATTAATTTCTACTATGAGGTATAGAAAATGTATGTTTTAATAGATAGTAACTGTAAGAAGAATAAAGAGTTAATGGAGTTGGCAAGGTAGAAGAGACTTGGTGAGTTGACTCATAGAGTCAATTGGGTTATGAAAGAAGTCATGCTTATTTGAGTTAGTAATAAAGTTTTGACTCAAGTAAACTAAGTTGACTCAGGGACTTTTTGTACTCAAAGAGAAGCTTTAAAACTATGCCATGGATATCACAAAGGAGATGATGGAACTAGTAAGTTAGCCATGAACTAATCCTAGTCGTTGATAGCCTTAATTTTATAGTGCAAGAGATTTGTGTACGAAGTGTAAGTTTATGCAAGAATTTTTTTTTATATTTCTTGGCCGAAAAATATAAAATTTTATATTCTTTTATTTTTACAAAAAATATAATCAAACCTAGACTTATATGATATATATATTTTTTTAGACAAAAATATCTTTAGGAAGGGTTTAGAGTTTTATATCATGTAAAACTCTCGTTGAGTCACATCATAGGCAAATAGGGCTGGCAAACGGCCCTGAGCCTATTTGACCGGCCTGGTGTATAAACATATAAGAACGGGCTGTTATCGGGCTCTAATGAAATAAATTGGGCTCGGGCTTTGCCGCGGGGGCCGATAAGTCCCACTTTTCAATTTTCCTTCTCGCCTCCCAAACCTGAATCCACCTCCTTCACCCGCCTGAGTTCTTCACCATCGTTGTCTAGTGCACTGCTCCTGAATCCTTTGTTCCTCTTTGGTGAACAACTTCTCTGGGTGTAAACTATTAGCTCATGAATGGTCTCGGCTTATCAGTTACAGGGCGGACGAGGGAGTTGCTAGCAATGCAATCTGTAGGATGGATGGACCCATGGCTCATGAAACAGAGCTTTCCTTAGTCCACAGTTCCATCACCATCGTCGTCTTCCTTAAGTGATGGATCATCACCCCCGTCTTGTTTCTTCTAACTATTTTTCCATTTAGCGTCTCTTCTTCTCTGTCGATCGCGTGGGCAGGAGAGATTGTGGCTGAGCTTGGCTGATTCCGGGTTGATTTGTCCTAGTTCTCTTTTCGTCTTTTGATTTGTTTCAGGTTCTGGATTTCAGTTTGGGCCCTGTTCTGAGTGGAAGGTATTGCGTGCAGATGGGGTTTTTTCCACTCTTTGTGTTCTTTTGCTGCAAAGTTTTTCCCGCTTGCTTTCAATCGCTACCAGCTTTTGTTTCATTGTTCTGCAACCTCCCATTTTAATATATACTGTATTTGTAAGGTACAAGTAGTAACGGGTATGACACCATTTTCATTCTGCTTTTAATGTAAGGTTCTGTGGCATCAATTCGTAAGTTTTGTTTTGTTTTATTTCCACCCCTTTTTCTGTTTTATCTGCATGATGTTCCATAATCTATTTATGTAATCTTTGAACAAGAGCTAGAAGTAGTTTACCTATGTTTCTAGAAGTAGTCTTTCTTTGTTTCACTTATATGAATATGGCGTTTTTGGTAGAATTAGCATGTTAGCATAGTTGAAGGTCTAAATTATGTTATTTTCTATATATTTCCTGTTTGAGCTTTAGAGAAGCACAATAGATTCTGCTATTCTAAAATTAATAGTTTTTTTTACTTGTTAAGAGTTCGAAATCGGTTCACGATTGTTTGCCTTTAAATGGGTTGTGAGTAGTCAGGCTTAACAGGCTCAGGCTCTAATTAAATGGGCTCGGGCAGGCTCAAGCCCGACTAGATTCCCAACCCTATAGGCAAACGACTTTACAAACCTGTGATTCCATAGTGAGAAGCCTTCATTCCGATTTTCGACCCATCTGACCATCAATTTTGAGATTCAAAGCAGTGAGAAGCATTTACACACCATGAGTGGAGGTTTTTTTACCCATCTGACCGGCGATTACAAAAAACTCCAGTTGGTTTTTTGAAGATTAGGGTTTTCTTCTTTTCAAAAGGAGATTTCAAAAAAACTATGGTGATAGTTCCGTTTCTTCTTGTTTTTGAAAATTTCTGCCCAAAGCAAGTTTCGGCCATGAAGTGAGGTTTCATTGGACGGTAAACTGGCGCAATCCCGGTAAAGGAGTGAACTTCGGAGAAAATCACCGGGTGATTGAGGGGTTAATCCAGCTTGGATCAATTTCTTAGTAAGGCTTTTCTCAAAATCTACATTGTATATTCGTATGCACGATTTTTGGAATTTCATGTTATAGAACACACGAAGTAGGTATTCACAGTAGTTTATCATGTTTTCAAGTATACGATAAGTCATATATAGTATGTTCGATAAGACACTAATCGATATTTAAGTATTGTGTTATCGTGTGTTCGATAATACACTAATCAATATCCAAGTGTCATTACGAACACGTCAAGTGACACACGATATTCAAGTGTTGTGCTAGTGTGTTTGAGAGTTCCTCATATCGTGTATCTGATAACATGATATATCAACTTAGCGTATATAAGCAAGTTAGTTACATAATGTGAATCAACACGACTATTGACTATGGTCACGACCCATTGTTGATTCACTGCCGAGGAGACCGGGTCTGGGAACCAATAGTTTCTCCGCTGGACTTCGTCTTTCAAAAGACCTTGTTGATTCACTGCCGAGATGCAAGTCAATATTAGTGGAGACTGTGTTCTACCCAGTATATGAGTGTGAGTCAATCATAATCTCCAGGCCACTTCTAGACATTCTTATCAGTGAGTGGTGGGATGACTCACATGAGGTGTTCAACATTTGGGGCAAAATACTACCCCTTACGGTGGATGAAGTGGAAATGATCACGAGCTTGAGTGAAAAAGGGAACCCATGTAAATTGGAAAGTGGTGAGGGGAAGGCTGCCCAAGGCAAATGGCAACTCTACAAGAAATTCTTCCCAGGGAAGTGGCCAAAGAAGAATCTACTTGAAGAAATGTTGAAAGAAGTGGTTGACAACACATAGATTGTGTCAATCGAGGACTTAGCATGGTTGGCTATTATGCAATGGGAGTCCTAGTGTTATTCACATAGAGCAACAGATTCGAGGACTTAGCACGGTTAGCTATTGTGCAATGGGAGTCCTAGTGTTATTTATACATAGTAACAGATCCGTATCCTCAGCTCTGTGTGATTTTATAAATGACCTGTCAGTTGTGGGGAGGTACAATTGGGTTAGGGCCATTCATGATATGTTGATATAAGGCATATCATCAGCCCACTGAAACATCATGAGCCGACAGGATGAGTGCTCCGCCACTGCTGAATTCTTGTTCGGGCTTCATTTGTGCTATAGGTAAATCTTGTCTATCAATAACATGATGTATTCGATTAGCGTAGTACTAATGACATGATCACTATCCACACTCATGTATATCGTATGTACGAAAATATGATGTATAACATGCAAGTATAATTATTGTGTAATCAGTAAGATGGCTGAATACCATATTGTGTATATTGCATTACACGATAATGGCATATCGTGTAATCGATAACACGATGAGCTATAAAGCATGTTATCCATCATACAACAGACTTGACAGTAGTACACTACTGACCAGTTTGTTTTGTTTTGTCTACTAGTTATGGTTTTTTAGTGTACCTCTATATGGGCTCCCACTTGTCCTCCATATAGCCCGAGGTGCAAGCGGTGGCTTGGGTTTACCCAACTATTGAGCGACTTCGAGAAGGCCACCAAACTTGACCTGACCAATGAAAAGGAGAGGAAGAAGCTGCTTGCTCATCACCGGATGAGGAAGTGGTATGAGGAGGTGTTCATGCTTGTGAAGCCAGATTCACAAATTATTCTCAGAATCACTCCAATTTCAAAAGAGGCCCACTTGATTGATGGCCAAAGGGCGGCCCCGAAGGTGAGCAGTAGACAACAATTCATAGGATAATGAAACCTGTCCACACCCACCATGGCCAGACGTTAGAGCATTTTCAGTTTGGCCAGAATGTCATTGAATCCTTTATCATGCTAGTGGATGTCATGACTAGGATTTGTGACGTTGTTTAGGAGAAGGCAGTTCTGTACGAAGAGCGGGGTTGGAGCACTGACAGAGTTGAAGTTGCGCTCGAGTAGGTAAAAAATGATCTAGAGGTGGCAACAAGCCTTATAGAATAGATGCAACCCCAACCGGTACCGGAGACAGAGCTACTGCATGAAACCCCTCAACCAGAAGTCCCTCATGCATCAACCCCTCCACTAAGAACCGAAGGATCTCCATCGGTTCGAGTCAAGTCTAGACCTTCCAAATCGAGAGAAGTTGTTCACCAATCTGCTCTTGAAGAGAAACGAATTCTAGTTCCTCAGTCTGCCAACGAGGGTTTCATTTTGAGTAAGTATGATTGGAAGAAAATGACATTTTTTAGCTATCGGGTTTGTTGTGGGATAATCGTGTAATCGATCACGCAATTATTGAAATAGTTGTTAGTTAAGAAAAAGATATGCATTTAGTCGTGTGTACGATTACTTGATAATTAAAACAGTTGTTAGTTAAGAAAACGATCTATTTGTGGGCGTGTGATCGTTAACATGACAAGACATTGTATTGTACTTCACTCAATATGATAGGGTGATACATCATGTCATCCAAAGCATGATTGATGTGCATATCGTGTATGTACTAATGCGATTTCTTAACTTTTTCTATAGAATAAAAGGAAACCGAAAGCTGCCTCCCCAATAAAGAAGAAGGGGCCGAAGGTTGAAAGGACCGTAATAACAAGATTCCTAAAGAAAATAAACAAAGAAGTTGTTCAATCTCGGCCTATCAAGGAACAAACCCGGGAGGTCCAGGAACAAACCTGGGAGATCAAGGAACAATCCTGGGAAGCAAATAAAGAAGAGGAAAACATAAATAAGTCTCCAAATAAAGAAGCAGTTCTTCCAAAGCCATTAAAGCTGACAATAAAGAACCAGAAAGCTTCAGAAGCTGCCCCTATCGCAACCCTCCTACCTTTGGTTAGGGCTGAGAAAATCCAACCCGACCCGCCTAACCCTGCACCCGACCCGACTACTAGTAGGATCAGGGTTTAGGTTCTTGACTTGTTTTGTATTTAGGGTCGGGTCGAACTTGACCCGCACAACTTGGCCAACCCGACTTTTACCCCACTATAAATAATAAAAAAAACTTATTATTATGGTGTTGGTCTATTAGACTTATTTATACTATTATTATGGTGTTTGTTTAGTGCACACTATGTTGAACCAGATGTGTTTAAACAAAAATTTGGGCATGAATAAGATGTTTGGAGCATAGGTGTAATCAGATATATTTTGCTTTGTGATAGGCATCTATTTTGGGATAACATAAGATGATATCTTTAAAGTGTGGTAAATTTCTATATAGTTTAATTTATTTTCTGTTATTCTTTTGGGTGAGGTGAATGGAATGAAAATATATCATATTTTGTTGTATTCATTACCCATCATCTCTCATTCAGGAGGACACATCACACACTAGATTTAGCTATGTGTGAAAGGCCTGACAATCATAATAGGGAGCATGTTCGGAACATGTAACCAGATAAGCGGATAATAAAGCTCGATGAGGGATAATTTTTGGAGGAAGAAAATTGTAACCAAGTGGCACTGGTTGTTGAGGAGGGTAGGGCTATGAGCATTCATAGAAAAGTAGTTACTAGAATTTTAGAATTACGACATGCTGGATCACATGATCCTCTCTCACCATCAAAGAAATAATGTTTAATCTGTTTTACATTTATATGTGAGTTATTGAAAACCAAGTAGGTTGGTCATGAGTAAACAAACATTGAAGGTCTGTTTTGTTATCCTTCTATCTGAATGGAAGAAAGACAACACTATACCTCTAAGGTCTTTGTTGATGGCTACTACAAAAACGTATCAGCCACAAATCAGCCAAAGAACCAAACATTACAAATTAATGTTGTAATATATTTAATTTCTTTTGTGTTTGGCCTTTACAAAGAGAAAGTATATAATACGAGTTTTTAAAAAATTTAGGAAAAAAAGTAGGGTTACCCGCATACCCGACTTGACCCGACTCAATTAGGGTTAGGGTTTGGATTTTCGACCCGATTTAAAAATAGGGTTGGGTTATGACCCAACCCAATTTTAGTGTGGGTCAAGGCCAACCCAACCTGATTTGACCCGACCCAACCCGATTCCCAGCCGTACCTCTGGTGCCCCAGAAGTCGAGGTACACAACCATTGATCCACTATTAATGTAACTAAGGGCGAGGAGCTAGCGAAGAAGGTGGCCGCTCAGGGCTCGAAGAAGCAAAAGATTTTCACCGGCTACTTCAAGAGAAGATAGCCAAGTTAGGATGCATAGAAAGTGTGGAACAGAAGGCAAAGCCAGATGATGAAGTTCCTCTAGAATCCATCCCTAGCGCATACATTATTCCTTCACCACACCCAAAGTCTCCCACCCCGGAAGCTCAGGGCTCAAATGCTGCCTTCAGTAGTGGCACTGTATCGGATACCCCTCCAGTTGATAAGGAAGTACTAGCAAGTGTCCGCAAAGTGATACACATGGAAGAGCACGCTGAGCATCAGCAGAATAAGGAGGAGGTCACTTTGGTTCCACATGACTATCTTGACATTAAGATATTGTTCCACATGGAGATTCAGCAGGCTAAAGATTAACAGAGCCCATACAAGTAGTGGCCCATGGTGACACTTCTTCACACTGACTATATCTTTCTGCTTAAGTAGAAGTGCATAACGAATGAGGTACTATTGTTTTATTGATCATACGTTTTATGAAAAAGTGTGTTACGAATCACACGATATTTGAAGAGAGTTAAAATGAACTTCTATCTATGGCTTTATTGATAACACGAAATGTTTTCATATCTTTGTTTGAATAATGCTCTAATTTTCTTCAGAATGTATACTATATGACTATCATGTTGGTGAATACACAACTTGGAATGCATCATGTTATCGGTTACCTGATAGAGTGACTTATCGTATGATGAATGACACAACTTCTTGTTCGTTGTGTTATGACTAACACAATTGGCCTTTTGTGAATTGTAGGTAATAAATGTCGTCTACCAACTATTGGAGAAACACAATACACAAAATCCATTCGTTTACCTCAACTATTTTTTAGGCAAGTTCGCTATACAACACTATTACAATGTTGGGACGCATCAAAGTGAGGATCAGAAGGAGGCAAAAATTGCTAACATCTTGTTGAGGGGGCTGAATGTTAACTCAAAGAATAGTTTCACTCCGATTTACGTCATGGGGCACTTTCTTTTGCTCATTGTCCGCTGTAGAGAGAAGAGGTTTAGGTGGTATAACCCACAAATGGGTGACCACGGCCACTTTGCAGAGGTGGATTGCATAAGGAAATATGTTGCCCTAGAAATGGAGAAGGTCTTTCGCATAAAGGGTGCAACAAAGTGGCCAATGACGAAGATCAACAAATGCCTGTATCAAGAAACAAAAGAAGATTGTGGTGTGTTATTCATATATTACATAGCAAAGCTAGATGAGGCATCCTTCAACCTAATTTTACCCAAGCAGAGATCACAAATTTGGCCAGGCCTCAGATTTGTGCGGCAATTCTTCGGGGCCGAATCGATAAGGAATTTGACCCGGATACATAAAAATTATAATTAGGCAATAGACATATATTTTATACACACACTTTACACAAATTGTAAATACTCAATTGTGACTGATAATACACAGTTTATTAGTTGACAACTAATTTTTTTCGATTCCATACATTGTGTACGGAATAACACATACTAATTTAGGTTGTTTCATTGTTCACACAATCTCCGGTGACAACGTGTAAGTAAATAGATGCACTTTGGTGTTGTTGTGTATTTGATCAGACAATAATAACTAATTTATTGATATCGTGTTTGTACTCACACAAATACGCGTTGAGTCGTGTGTTCGATTATACGATCAACGCATTAGGCATTAAGACTATCAACATTGACATCATCTAAATACACACATGCTTGTTGATTATGTCATGTATTCGATGAGACGATAATAACTAATTAGTTGTCTTGTAAGGAACTACAACGCGAAGGTGTATGTCGTGTGCTCGTATACACGATCATAAATGACATCAAGTAAATACACACATGCCCGTCAATTATGTTGTGTACTCGATGAGACGATAGGTATAACAATTGTGTTCTCGAAAATGCGAAAATGATTAGAACACAATTTTTGTTGGCATAAATACTTATCATTTATTAATATATTAAAGTTGAAAAGGGTTATCCATTAAATTCAAAGTATTTCAAATCAAACAAAAATAACATAATGATTTGAAGACCACTTCAGAGGCTGGTGAAGACTGATCAGTTAAAATGTGAAGGAACATTCACGACATTTAAGCAACGCTAGACATTGAATCAGCCCCCTTCGGAGGCTTGTGAGGAATACGCATGAAGGTGGGGATGAATCACCATCTGGCACTATAGCAATGTCCCGAAGGCTCCGTCTCGGTGCTGAAGATAAATGGGTGAGCAATCTCCCTTCAGACTCCAAGAAGTTGGAACCAAGAGAAGGCAGTGCCATGGACATGGACTTACCATTGTTCGCCTCATGAATTCAGTAAGCCGACGGTCATGGTGAAGCCTTCTCTCATTTCAGGCCAAGGATTTATGCTTCAGAATTTCTAGGGGTCACCGTTATATATAGGTAGATTTGAGGGATACGAACCATCGGGCTTGGTGGACTGAACAAGAAGTCTAGGTTTCCATATATCGTGTAAGTCCGGGTTATGGAAATTTTTTCCATATATCATGTAGATCCAGGTTATGGAATTTTTTCCATATATTTCATGTAGGTACCATATTGTCTTATTCGGCCCAAACATGTAAAGTTGTGGTTTTGTATATCTCGGGTTCCGAATTTGAAACATTGGAAATTGGAAATGGCTCCTCTTGAATTGGTGATTCATATTTATGATTGATACGCCAAAAATTGTATTGACTATTCGGGAATTGGGTACTTAAATTCATGCAATTGTCGTGTTTACGATGAAACAACATGACCAATATCGTGTAATTAGTGACTAATCTAGCAAAAAAATAATATTCATTAAAGTCGTTCTTATCATGTAATTGGTAACACGCAACCCCTTTGGATGTATTACCGATTACAAGAGATATATACAATATACATTGTATACAAAAAAACGTCAAAATATTGTGTTCTCAACAACACATTAATTACATAGTGTTTGTTGTTGATGACACGATGCATATACAAAACATTCACGACATCGTTTTCTATCCATTAGCTAAAAAATGGGGGTGAAATGGGCAACCCTGATTGATGCTCCCCTTCCTTATGTCGTTAGCCTACACTTTTATTATCCCTCCTTCGGCTTGTAGTTGGAACATCTACCACATTGGGAGGTTCCTCTTGTGCACTCATACATCGTTTGTAGTTATGACCCAACTGCCTGCATGCTTCACATTTTCGTAGGGCTTTGACCTTTGGTTCCAACTCTATTCAATTTTTTTGTGGACACCCCCCGCTGTTTGTGTGGGATAGGTGGGCTGTGTGTAGGCAGAACTCCAATCGATGCCCACTGATGCCTATCTTTTGTTGGGTGTACTGGCTCTGGATAAGTCAATCTATATATTTCTATAGAGTACCATTTTTCGTAGTAGTCAGACACATAGAAGTGTCTGTGATCAATTGTTGTGATTGCATATTTATAGGGTAGCTCTAGATGCTGAAACTTTCTACATGTTCAGCTACATTTAACCGAATTCACAACATCTTGTTCAATACATATTGTGTTAATGAGATCACAATAAAAAAACAATGTCGTGTTGTCGATTACATGACCTGTAATGCTAACCATACGATTGTGCAAGTAAAACAAACACACTTACACAATATGGACGATTTATGTATAAATGTACACACAATATGGATATCAACGTATAAACGTAATGTACCAAGTGATATAGCAAGTTAACCTAGAATTCATACATTGACACAGATAATACATGCACATTCCTTTCTCCTTCTCGCCTGTTTTTGATGTGTTTGCGGGCAAATAAGGTTAAATCTTCTGTCATATTCTGGCCGTCTGTCTGACATTTATCAAATAATGTGGTCGTGTGCTCCCTTCTATGCTCAATTAACTGAGTTATATGCGTAGATCTGGCTTTTTTGAACATTGCATTGTCACTTTTAGACCTATTTGAGCTTAGGGTTCCATATCTTTTTCCTAAAAATGTGACATTGGCCCAGTGCTCTGAACCTATCTTATTTAGTTAAGAATATATTTCGGGATTATGTTCTTTAATGCTGTTCATTATTTCTTCATACATGTTTTGTTTAAAAGTTTCGGCTTCAACATGGACTTGGTTCTTTAGGTAGTTATCCTTGAATCTATCCAGCATATTTGCTGCCATGTAATGGATGCAATATCCGTGGTGTAGATAGAAAAAATTGTTTCATAGCATTAGCCAAGCTCTTCATTCTATCAGAAACGATTGTATCCAACTCGGCTGGAGGATCATAAAGTATATGATATATAAGCAACTCAAAAAACCAGCACCATATTTTTCACACTCATTCTCAACCACTACAAATACGATGCACAACATATTATTGTTCCCGTTCAATGTAGTTGCTATCAATAGCTGTCGAGGATATTTTCCCTTCAAGAAAGTTGCATCTACCGTTAGCAACGACCACAATGTTCACTAAAGAAAACTGACTATTAGCGATGCTTTTAAGCGTCGCTAATAATACTATAAACGCCACTAATAATTATTAGTGACGTATAAAAAACATCACTAAATGCGTCAATAAAATAGGAGTCGCTATTGTATATTAGTGATGCATACTAAAAAGTGTCGCTAAAAGTAGTATTAGCGACGTATATCAAACGTCACTATTAATATATTATTAGCGATGCATAATAAGTATTAGCGGCGTTAACAAACATCGGTACTAAAAAATATTATTTTAGCTTTTTTTGTTAAAATATAATTTTCTAGTTTTTTTAAATTTTTTTAAAAATAAAAAAATAGTATTAGTGGCGTTTATCTGAGCCTTGCTATGTATATAATTATTTAAAAAATAATAAAAAATTATTTTAAAATAAAAAATTATCATAATTAGCGACGTATGAGAATTGTGTTCTAAAAGAATTAAAAAATAAAAAACTCTATTAGTGACGCTCTTATAGAGCATCATTAAAATAATTAAATACAAAAAAAAAATCGGGTCAGTACACGGTTCGGAATGGAATGGTGTGCTAACCCACAACACAGGTTACTATTGACCAACGGTGACCTGCGTCTCGGGTCAGCACCCACGCAGGGCACGTGTCATTGCACCTACGCCGGGTGTGGGGCTCGTGGCATCGCGCACCGATGGGACAGAGGGTGCGGGCGGGATGGCGAGCACGGTGCAGGACGACGACCACTGAATTCGCAACTCCAAGCTCATCGTCCCAGGCTTCAAGGAGGTACCCCAAACCTGGCTGCAAATCGCCCGAGGCAGGAGCTATCTCAACGAGATCGGATGGAGGATGGGCCGGGGGCATCACAATCTCATCCTCCAAGCTCTTCATCACCGAAACGAGGTCCAGGGTCGTGGCCTCTCTGTTGTTCTCATCGTCGTGCATAGGGTGCAAGGCGCGGTGTGGTGCAGGGCCAAACGACGGGAAGGAGTGCTGGGCAGGGGCCGGGAGGCGCTGGCTGAAGGACCCATAGATGCCGCCTTCTCTATCCATGCCGCTGGCGGGTGCGGGGTGTAGTGCGGGGCTGGATGACAGGAAGGTGCATTGGGTGGGGGTGGGAGGGGGTGGTTGAAGGACCCAAAGACGGGCGGGGAGGGGGTAGTTGAAGCTGGAAGCAGAGAAGGAGACATGGAGGAAAGAGGACTACCGGAGGTGGAATATAAAGACGATGCTAGAAAATTGCTCGAGTGAAAAATTTCCCACCCCGTGCAAAATTTTGCGCTCGAGCATATTTCATCCCGGGTTTTTGTTTAGCGACATAAGCGTCTAAGCATCGCTAATACTGTACCGTATTAGCGACCTTATACTTAAGCATCACTAATTACGGAAGTAGTAGCCACGCTTCTCAAAAAGCGTCGCTAATACAATGTATTAGCGACATTTTAGCAAACACGTCGCTAATTCATACGTCTTAGCGACACTTTAATATAAAGCGTCGCTATAAATTATTTTTTTATGAATTTTTAAATCAAACATATAAAAAAGTAAAAAATAAATATTTCCCTCACCTCCTTCTCTCTCTACCCTTTCTCTCTCTACCCTTTTTCTAAACCTTCTCTCTCTACACTCCCTCTTCCCTCTCTCTCCTCACCTTCTCTCTCTACCCCCTCTCTCTCCCTCCCCTCTCTCTCCTCTCTCTCCTCCCTCTCCACCCTTTCTCACTCCTCTCTCTCTACCCTCTCTCCCTCTCCCTCTATCTCTCTCCTCCCTCTTCTCTCTCTCTCTCTCTCTCTCACTTTCTCCTCCCTCCCCTCTCTCTCCCTTCTCTCTCCACTCTCTCCCTCTCTCTCCCTTCTCTCTCCACTCTCTCCCTCTCTCCTCTCTCCCTCTCTCTCCCCTCTCTCCTCCCTCTCTCTATGTTATATGTTTTATTTAAAAATTAATAAAAAATAAAAATATATTAGTGATGTATAGGATATATGTTGCTAATACTAAGGGTATTAGCAACTCCTATACGTCGCTAATACTAAGGGTATTAGCAACATATATAATTATATGTCGCTAAAACTCTCTTATTTATTTATTTATTTTATAAAAATAAATAACAAATAAAAAAATATAAATAATATTTTATCTCTCTCTCCTCCCTCTCTCCCTCCTCCCTCTCTCTCCCTTCTCTCTTCTCTCTCTCCTCTCTCCTCTCTCCCTCTCTCTCCCCTCTCTCCCTCCTCCCTCTCTCCCCCTCTCTCTATTTTATATTTTTATTTAAAAACTAATAAAAAATAAAAATATATTAGCGATGTATAACATATATGTCGCTAATACTAAGGGTATTTGCGATATATATCCTTTGGATTCCACGTGAATGGTTTGATACTAACCTCGTGACAATCACATGCTCTCCTATATTTGAAGCCCTTATGTACCAGTTGCAAGAATGTTTGGAGCACTTTGCGGCGTACATATTCCTGTTTTCATCCACAACACGGTAAGTGAAATTTTCCTTTATTGCTAAGTCGATCAAGACCCTCTTGAAATGTAATAGGCCTAGAAAACATGTGCCCAATTAGAGAAGCTTCTGGTAATCCTTCGCTTGCAAACTACGAGTCATTAGCTAGCCTTCACCAATATTCTGTTCTAACAGGTTTAGATCATTGACTGCCTCCGCCTCAGCGTCAAAGTTATTGGGGACCTTGCTGTTTCTGAATTCTTCGTGATCAGACATACTTTCCATGTTAACTATATCATTATCGTTTCACTAATCGTCACCTCACATTTATTCAAATTCTTCACCATCCTAATTACAAGGGTTGTATGGAAGTTCATAGTTATAAAAAGAAGTCCTTGTCACCATGGTTGGGATAATTCTTCTAATTCATTCTGATTGACAGCTATCCCAGGTTCCGTAGTCATTGGATTAGTGAAAGAAGAATGACATGGATTTGTTGAGGGCAAATTTCTAGGTTCTCCCAATGTGCATTGTATATTAACGTGTTAATAAAAATGCGATATAACTCGGCATCGTGTATTCGGTTACATGCTTACAATCCATATTGTGTTACCAAAACCATGATATGAACACATGTCGTGTTATTACATCTATGCTAAAAATCATTATTAATATATATCGCATGTGTATGTCGTATCATTAGTAATGCGATATATTATAAATCATATTTTTTTCTTCACACAATATGATTTGAACTTAACAGGATATGGTTGATATCATGTGCTCGAGTATATGATCAAGTACAATCTCGTGTAATCTAAAGATTCATTGTTATATGACAGTTTCAAAAGTGAACTGTGTTTCATTGACTCCGGTCTAAAATCCAACATTAGAACTTGGCTGAGCCATTGCGACTGGTGATTTAGCTCTATTTACTGTCTGATTCCTTTCTATGGATGGTGATTTATTACTGTTGTCGGGCTCTTTCATCTCTGCATACAATGATAACACCTCCTTATTTACCTTCTTATGAATGGAGAACACTGATTGCAGGTCCTCATGGTCTTATAATTCATATATCATGAATGATTGGGAAGATGAAATTAAATACTTTAATGTGATAATAGCATTAACGACAAGTCATACTTTGACTTGAAGTAGCAGCTCCCCGAACCTTAGAGAGGGATCAATGTTCTTCAACTGTGTCTTTGCACCTATATAAATGTTATAATTGCCTACCCCTCCATTATAATGTATGCAAATACCGATCTTATCTATAACGTATGTAAAAGGGTGATCGAATTCGTGAAATGAAGCCTTTGGAGCCCTCAAACAACTTCTGGGGTGTCAAAAAATAATTTTTTAATGAACAATAAATCTCACCGAGGAGTCACCTCCATTCAGCTCCCATCCGTGACTTTCATTGGCTGCTAATGAATCCCAGTACACCAAAACTGTACAACACTGTTCTGCTGTTCATTTATTATAACATGTGGGGTAATTGATTTATTTAAAACATAAGGGTAATTTTGTCTATAAGCAGGTTATATGGTATTTGTGTTTAAAATCTAAGGAATATAGAACATTGTGTTATTCGGCGAGGCAGGAAAAAAACTCTTTTCGCAATTCCTTGTTGTGCACAATCAATATGAAGCCACCAACAGCAGGTGAAGCTCTACCGGCGGATTTAAATTTGTTAGCCACCAAATAAGACACCAGTCTACGTGCTTAATCAATGATCAAGCATTTGAATGTATTCAAAGGAAGTTTGCTGATTGCTATGAATTTAGGCCTAAATTAGCACCAAATTAGTGGTCAAAGTAGAAATTGACAATATTTAAGGGCTGAGCCGGCTTGGCTGAACTTACCTCTATAAATTCCAATTTTGATAAGTTCACCATTGAACATTTCTCCAAAGCGCTTGTGAATTGACAGCTGAGATCAGTCTTCAATGAGAAGATTATTAGGTACAACCACAACAGTCAAAGGACCACATATTCATATCTCAAAAGCGAAGCGTTTTTCGTGTTCCATTGTGAACCGAACCTAGAAACACGTATAAAGTACTTATTTTCGTACACTAATATGTGCGCCAACGACATATATTCCTTATACTCACCATGTCGATTGTAGAGAACATAAAAAAAAACAGAAAATTTATATTGGGCAGAGAAAGGTTGGGCTCTCCAGACAACAAAGAGATTCATTTTTCTTTTGAGGAGCAAAGAAAGTGAAGCAAAAATATCATTTTTCAAAGAAGTAAGAGGGACTTCATAACAATCACAATACAAACCTTAAAGCAATTGCTCCAATCATTCGCGTTATTAGTCCTATAAAAGACTATAATTTCGGCACTTCCAAAGATAATAATCAAACGCCCAATCGTATAAGAAATCTAAGCAAAACCATAAACCCTTATTTTTAAGTGTTCTTGGTGCCATTGGTGTATATGTAGTCCTCGTGTGCAATTAGAGTCCTCCTCATCAAGCACTCCTCGTTTTCTCCGCATTCTTCACTCATGTCCGTGTTCTCCACATCAAGAACCTAAAACACCAACCAAGAGAGACCCAGATTAATCTAACATGAGAATTAGGATTTTTCAAAGATAAAAACAACAGAAAGAAAAACGATTCAAGGAAGAAAAAAACAAGATAAGAACCTACATCTTCTGTATCGTGTGCTGAATTTGCAGCATAGCCAGGCTCCCTCCGAGCAGAGGAAACAAGGGAGAAGAGCAGAAGAAGGGCAACCACCAGAAGGGTGTTTCTGGACATCTTGGAGGAGACTATGTTTTGAACAGGTTTGGGATGTAGTTTGGACTAAGGGTGTGTTGTGGATATATATATACAGGGAGGGAAGACAAGGATTGGCTGTGAGGAAATGTGAAGGAAATGGTTTCCGGAGGAAAGAAGCTTTATATAGAAGGCAAGATGTTGTTGGAAAGCTTTTGCATAATAGAATTGAGTACAAAAATGAATGAGCAGACAAAAGCTGGACAATAGAAACATCCTCGTTCCTATCACATGCGATGTGATTCATTGATTTCTATCCCTTTATTACG
Organism: Saururus chinensis; assembly: GCA_035235625.1. Classification (NCBI taxonomy): domain Eukaryota; kingdom Viridiplantae; phylum Streptophyta; class Magnoliopsida; order Piperales; family Saururaceae; genus Saururus; species Saururus chinensis. Next base: position 7,076,973 of record CP141142.1, read on the forward strand.
TGTTATATCTGGAAAGTTAACAACCGCGTTGAACAGGTTGGTTCAGTGTCCGTTTCAACCCATAAGGCACTAGGTTCAGATTTATCATATCAGATCATGTAACCACCTTGCGAACAAACATTTTTATCAAAAGCAATCAAAGGGGTTTAATCTAAGACTATTGTGATTTCTTGTGGAAAACAAAATTTCCTTGTGTAAAAAAATATTACACAAAGCCAAGATGACTTCTTTTCCGGTGTTAGTCCTTTGTAACTTTTTTGCACGTACAAAATACACTCATATTACTCTGAATTAGTCAACTGTATTCTCGATTTTTTTATATACTAATTTAATGTATGTGATTATAAGTACAATTTATAAGGCACATGTCAAATCATGAGGCAGGCAGGCAGGCGGATCAATATAAAGCAAACATTAAGACAAACATATCCAACTAGATAAATGTAGTTACTACAACGACATGCATTCCCATGACATACCTTCGTTCTAGCTCGCCGTTCAGCTTGAGATTGTATGATGATCCTCATTCGTTGTCTAAATTTTTATCATGTTGTAAGTATGTTGTGAAAAAAGCCCTTTACACATGTAAATAGTACATCTATTAGTATTCTTTATATGAATCTCCTTTTTCTTTAAAATAAAGTCTTTGTGCTTTAAAGTCACAGCTATATATATCATGAGAAAGGATGGACTATTGAGACTTGAGTTATATCCGTGTATGCAGTTGTTGGGCTGGGGTCAGCTTATTTATAGACCCAAAAGTGACGTACTGGGTTCTCTTGATGTAGATAAGCAGTCAGAAATATTCTCAGTGGTTCTTAATATCACTATGGATTCTAAGTATATTTGCCGTTTATGTGTCGTATATATTACAGAGTTGGCGTTGTAATTCCTGGGATTTTGCCTCCTTAATAAGGTAAGACGAGTCACGGACGTAACCTGCTGTCTAATTGGATGAAACTTAGTGGATACACATGAATGTTTACTTTGGAGTCAGCCAGATTCAGTGGGCATTTTCTTCACATGAATGTTTGACTCGAGAAGAGAAAAAAGAGCATATTGTCTATGGCTTTGAAGAATAAACATATGCTTAAAGATACTAATAAACGCCATGTTGACATACAGTCAAGAGTTTCTAACTGGTCCATTGTGTTCATTGCTAGCTATGATAAGATGATAATGGATCTGCACCAGCTCTTGCCCGCCGACACACCAAAAAACTAAGAGCAAATTGTGGCCTAGTCAGTTTCAATACGGCACTGCCCTTAACAAATGAAAACAAAAACAAAAAGCTTCAGATGAGCCTATGCACTTGTGACCTCTTCCTACCATGACACAGACTGACCCAGTGTGAACATGAGTGCACTGGACAAGGTGGGGCAATTGGGTTTCTTGTCCAAATTATGAAAGGGTGCTGGCATGAGTCAAAGTCCTTGTCTGGTGCACTCAGCTTTGCATGAAAATAAGCAAAGGCGTGTTGACTAGTGTCATTAATTTTGTCTGCGTTCCCACAAGTTCCAATCAGTCTTTGGCCACTTTCTGCAGTCGGAATCTTTCAAAGTCTACGCTACATTCTGTCCAGATTGTCACCAGAAGTCCTCCATGGACGTGTTGATGTGAGTCCATCCAAATTCAATTCCCTTTCACTCATTTCTTTCTTCATAACAATACATATATATGCCGTTTGACATTGGGCAGTGATGAAATGTTGACCTAAGAACAATGGGTGTGCCGTGTGCACATGGCGGTGGATTGTTTGGCTATTTGTGCCGGCTTTTGATCTGATCACGAGAACTAATTGATGAAATGTCTGTGTCAAATTGAAGTATCAATTACTTTTCTTTGTCTCCCCTCTTTTCTTGTGGTCACTGATGTTCATCTTAAAGGGTTAAGTCAAAAAATGGACCAAAGACGAGTTTATCCATATTTTTTTAGAGGAATCTTTTCTTTGTTCCCCACTTCTTGAAGTTCTAAAAAGAGTCTTTAACTAGTGGACAACACTTTAGGTTTCTTTTAGGAATGGATAGCGATATATACTTAACAAATGGGTTCAACAAGGAGGATTTTGCTTAGATAGAACAAGTAGGCTTCCATAAGGTTCACTCTATTTTAAAATTCAATTAAAACCAAGTTAAAGAGATTTGTTCCACAGATTTGTTAGGTAATTGTCATCTTCCTTCAAAAATTATGAAGCATGGTAATTGGGACTACTATTAGGCATGGTATTATGATACGCATTGTTCAGCTAGATTATGCATTCATGCGCATGCTATAAGGAGCATAACTTGAGGCCTAAAAATTTCATGGTGATATCCTCCTTTGTTTTTCTTTGGTAACTGAATTGGTACATTTTCAATGGTGAGCGTAATACATGCAGCGATACTTCAATGTTCATGATCAATAAGCCCTTTAGTTTCTTTTCCCTTTTCAATGGATACAATTGGACGGCAGGGGTGGTTAGGACATGGAGATATACTTGGTAAAAAATTATCGTATTTTTGGAGGATGTCCGTGTTATGCCCCACCTTAACTAGCTTTTCTAAATTAAGTAGGATTTGATATTCGTTAAATAATTTAGGATGTCCATGGAGATATTGTGAAATGAAGCTTTCTATTTTGTGAATGATGATTTGGTCTGCTTCCAATATTTAAAACGTGAGGTTTTGAACCCCATGTGGTAGAAATCCACTGAGCATTTATATGCCCAATTTGGGCTGAATAAATTTGTAGATTTTAATGAGTTGTTATCCAGTTTGTCACAATTACTATAGTTCGAGTCTATTAGTGTAACGCCTCGACCCGGAAAACTCGACTTGGATTAGGAGTTAGTTCAGAAGACAGAATCAAAGTGTATTAAATTAAATAGAAAAATTAAAATCGACTGACCAGGAGCTGCAGACACTAAATGCGAGAGTCATAACGTTCATCTATGCACTACGGAGCTTCAATGTTCTATTGTGCATAGATCAAAACAAACTTAATTTTGTAACTAATTTAGATCGGGCCAACGTTATTTAATCATTGGTTGCCTACGTATGTATTGGATACCATCTCTAACGTTATACCAATATGATTGGATCTGAGCATAGTTTTGCCTAATGGCTAATACATGCATCAGGTATCACAAATTCATATATGTTAAAATACGTATATCTTTATATCCTAATAATCATTCAGAATTATACAAAAAATTTATAAATCATTGGAGTCAAACAGAAGTCAATAAATCAGTAAAATACACACTCACATAGGTGAGCAGAACACTAACAAAAATACACGTCTCACTCTATCATAGAGAGGCATAGAATACACTACAGAGCATGTTCGATCATATTATATTAGATTTCATCCGACCATACCGATCATATTGTACCGGAGTATGTCAAATCACAATATAGCATTTCAGAGTAATTCAGATTACAACGGAATAAATCAAAGTAGATTAAATAGGAACATATCGACATATATCATATTAGAAAATTATATATCTTAATTAGTATATTACTAATTACGATATGCATTCATATAAATCATATGAAATTAGAATGTCAGAAAAGTGTACTCCCCTACAGTTCCGGAAGTGGCAACATTCGGAGTTAATCGTTTCCTCATGGTGTCTTCCCTTTTAGATCCGGAGATAGCAGGCAAAACCTTCTCTAACTCTGCAATACTTTGCTCTTTCCGTATTCGTAGGCTACGGACAAAACCTCCCCTTAACCCGAGATACTTTTCTCATAACAAGCCCATAGGTGGTGGACAAATGCTCTATTTACCTGGAGACACTTTACCCTTCCCGCTTTCGTAGGCGGTAGACATAACCTCCCCTTACCCGGAGACAGTTTACCCTTCTTGCGCCCATAGGCGGAGAATAGAACCTCCTCTTACTCGGAGACATTTTACCCTTGTCGTGCCTGTAGGCGGCAAACAGAACCTCCCCTTACTCGGAGACACTTTTCCCTTGCTGCACCAGTAGGTGGCGGACAGAACATGCCCTTACTCAAAGACACTTTACCTTTTCTATGCTCGTAGGCAGCAGACAGGACCTCCCATACTCGGAGACACTTTACCCTTTCTGCACACGTAGGCGGCAGACAAAACCTCCCCTTGCCTCAGGACGTTTCCCTTATATAGCATTGCTAACTCAAAGAATGGACGCTTCTACTGCGTAGAGCACCCTCAAATTAGTTAAGAATGCTTTTTGAACGAAAGAAAACAGACTCAGAATGACTCCAGAAACTCCTCCAGAAGAATGAATGAAAATGACTATTTATAAGGAAATAGCGTGCGAGCATACAGAGGAAGACGGAATACACGCACACCTGCTCGCGCCATGTGGTGCGCGCTGAATGGACCAAAAACTTGGTCGGTGCACATGGTCGTGCTGCACGTTGCATGGTCAGCCACATGATCGCATGGCGCAGCAGCTCGGCTTTGGTTCCGACTCAGCTCGGCTAGCTGACGTCAGCTATTTCATCTTTTCTTAAATATTTTATTATTATTTCATTTAAATACAATTCAAACTTTAAAATGCGATAATTTTTTATCCCGAAGTTGGAATTCCATGATCTTGGTACCAATGGACTTGTATTGACGAGCCCTTCAAAACTAGAACTACACATGGGTAGGTTATCTCATACTTTTAATGTAGGCTCTGCCCATGTGGCACACTTCCCGAGGTTATAACTTTTATTCTTGACCTCTATTTTGAGTGTTCTTTGATTCGTTGTGCTCGTTACTTCTAGATCTAACCAAATACAGGAATTTTATTTCTTAAAACCCTTTAAAATTTAACTAAAATTATATAATTATCCCTAACCCTCTTGGTTAAGCATAATCGGAACATGGGGTGCCACAATTAGATTGAGTTATGCGGGTAGGCACTTGCTTACCACAGTGAACTGAAGAAGAGTTGGTGGGAATGTTTCATTGAGGCCTTAAGCTGGAGATAGAAGATGAGATCCGATATTTTGAATGTGAAACCATGCATGATATCATCCATCATGCAAAAATTCAAAAGTAGAAATTACTTTAGCAATGCTGGATGACACAACCTTTTATCCCAGTGACTTCTTGACCATGTCGGGCCGACAGATCATGGGGACTATTCCCTACACTATAGTCCCATTTATCCATCTTTCAAGCGCAAATAGAGGATCACTACTCCAAGGGTTTGTGTTCCAATTGCAACAAGTGTTTCACTCTGGGTCACCATTGTGAAACTCCTCCCATTACTTTGATTTTAGAGGAGTCCTAGGATGATGTAGCAGAGTTGACTTCTACTAACCATGCTTTGACGAAAACTAAGGTACTTTATGAGATTTCCTTATATGGTTTCTCGGGTACTTACACCCCATATACCATGTGAGTTCAAGGTTCCTTGAAGCACTAACAAGTTGTCATTCTCATTGATAGTGGTAGTACTTATAGTTTAATTAATGATCGTGTTGCAGAGTGACTAAGAAACCATATTTATAAGTCATCTCCCTTTGATGTGCTCATTAGGGATGGCGAACACCTCTTGTAACAAAAGTGTATTTATGAGGGCTAAATTACATATACATGACCATCTATTTGTTATGGATCTTTATTTGCTTCCGACTAAGAAGGCAAACATAGTTTTGGGTGTACACTGGTTAGGGAAACTTGGGGATGCTACTTAGAACTTCCATCAGATGTTAATGGAATTTGAGTTTTATGGGCAACATATTCGTATTAAAGGGTCTCCCCCCAGCACCCTACACTTTGCTCAGAACTAGGTTTCTTTATTTCGCTATTCTCATCAGTGTATTCTTCTCTAGTTATTGATGTAGGAGCTGCCCATCTAGGGGGCACTGCCAAATGATTTGACTGCCTTGTCTTATTCTTCCCTTTTTTATGAGCCTTTAGGCTTACCTCCAGTTCATTCTCGTGATCATTAGATTCCAATATATCCGATGTGTCACTTGCCAATGTCCACCCTTATAGGTACCTCAATATTCAAGAAAGTGAAATTGAGAAGTTGGTTTCTGAAATGCTTTCGGCTGGGATTATCCGACTAAGCACCAACTTATATTACTCTCCGGTCTTATTGGTGTGAAAAAAAGATGGATCTGGACACTTTTGTGTTGATTATCATGTCCTTAATGCCTCAACCCTCTAAGAAAAGTTTTTGATTCCCATTATTGAAGAACTCCTTGATGAGTTGGGGTCTACAAGGTTATTGCCTAAGCTTGATCTGCATTTAGGATATCACCAAATGAGAATGCATCTAGTTGATATTCACAAGACTGCTTTTAGAACACATGATGACCATTTTGATTTCCTATTTATGCCCTTTAGCTTGACAAATGCGCCATCGACTTTTCAGAGCTTGATGAATGAGATGTTTAGACCACAACTTTTCTGTTTTGTTCTTATATTTTTTTTATGATATTTTGGTCTACAATCCATCTTGGGAATTTCACTTGGGACCATCTACAAACCATCTTTGGTATTTTGGAACATCATTTCTTCTTTCATAAGTGGACTAAATATGTAGTTGGAGTTAAGTACCTTGGTCATATCATCACAGGAGGGGGCATATCGACTTATCCTATGAAGGTGGAGGCTATGTTGACTTTGTCTATTCCTAGTTCCCCTAAAGCCTTGCATTGTTTTCTTGGATTAACATGTTATTACAATCGTTTTATCTCACACTATGGGTCCATTACAACTCTATTGATAACATAGCTAAAAAAATGGGTTATTTCATTGGTCACAAGCTGCTCAACAAGTTTTTGACGCTTTTAAGGTGGCCATGTCTTCCGCTACCGTATAGCACTGCCTAATTTTTCTAAGCCCTTTATTGTGGAGACCAATGCTTCAAGGACTGGTTAGGAGTTGTCTTATTACAAGCTGGTTGTCCCCTCACCTTCTTCAGTAAAGCTCATAATCATAACCAAGTGGAGGCCTATTTAATGGGGTGTCATTTTATCATCCACACAAATCACCAGCCTCTCAAAAATCTGTTGGAGTAGTGGGCCTCCACTCCAGCCCAATAACATTTGATTTCTAAATTACTAGGTTATGACTATGAGCTTATGTATAAGAAGGGATCCGAAAATGTTCTTGCTGATGCACTCTCGTGCCAATTTGCATCCATGTAGCCCCTACCGATTTTTGCCCTTCTTTCCCCTTCCTTCAGGATTGCCAACATGCTTACTGTCACGACCAGGAAACATATGCACTGATGGACCACCTACAAGCTCATCCTTTGGGCTAACCTTTTTTGTTTTGTAGGGGGATTTGATCTATTGGAAGGACTACCTTAGGGTTCCCTTTAATCAAGAGTTGTGCACCAAAGCTAATTTCTCACTTTCACGACTCCCCTTTAGTGGGATATGAGGACACTTTTCACACATATAAGTGATTGAGCCAAAGATTTTTATGGTGCGACATTAACAAAAATGTCCATGATTATGTTACTGTATGTGAAGCTTTCCAGCATGCCAAGGCCTCTATTACCACTCGCACCATCTTCTTGCAACCGCTACCTATTTCGGAGCGAGTCTCGAAGGATGTTTATGTGGACTTCATTGAGGCCTTACCCCACCTTCAAGGTAAATCCATCATTATGGTAGTTGTGGATCATCTTTCCAACTATGCTCACTTTAGTTCCCTAGGCCACCCCTATATTGCCAAGAAGTTGGTTGAAGTATATATTCGTGTTGTGGCCAAGCTGCATAGTATGCCTTGTACCATTGTGTCTAATAGAGACCGAGTCTTCATTTCTCACTTCTGGGAGGAGTTCTTCACTCTTCAAGGCACACAAATTAAGATGAGCACCACCTATCATCCATATACCGATGGCATATGGAGTTGGTCAATCACTACTTGGAATAGTATTTATGCTATTTTATCAAGGATAACCCTCAACGATGGTGTCAATTCTTACCTTGGGCCGAATACTCCTAAAACACTATTTATCATATTGTAGCTGGCACTACACCCTTTTAAGTGGTTTATAGGCGTCCACCTCCTACTATCCTAGCTTATGTTCCTCACTAGCATTTGTAAGCGATGTTGATATTATTCTTTAGGATTGTGATGTTCTATTGCTCCAACTCAAACAAAATCTGTGAATCCTTAGAATCATATGAAGTAGTAAGTAGGTTTATGATGGCCATTGCACTACTCAGGAACTTCAGGTTGGCAATTTGGTATTCATGAGTTTTTTTTTTCACATCGGCAATCTTCATTGTACAATCTATTGCATTTGAAATTCACTCATTGCTTTCATGGTCCATATCCCATGTTAGAACATATTGAGGCGGTTGCCTATCAACTACAACAACTAGAGGATTCTCAAGTTCATTTGGTCATTCATGTATCTCGACTCTGTTGTTTCGTGGTCGATCCCACTCACATAGTTTCAGGTCCTCCTCTGCCACTTCTATCCACAACTTCTCCTCTATTGGTTTCTTCTACTATTATTGACACTCGCTGTGTGCATCGTGCTGGTAGCTTGGTTTCTGAGAATTTAGTTGCTTGGCATAGTTGTTCTTTAGAGGATGTTAATTGGCTTACAGAAAATGAGTTTTTAAACCCAATTTCCTAATTTCACACCTTGAGGACAAGGCGGTAGTAGAGTGTGGTTGATTGTTATGAATTGCACTAGTCTCAAGGAAGTTCTTCATTTGAGTTTTCATTAGGCATGCTTTTATTAGGCAGGTTCTTATTACATACTTAGGCTTAATTATTTTTTATTCTTGTAATAAGTCCTTATTAGGCTTAGTTTATTCAAGGCCCATGGCCATAAGGGGCAAGTCTATGTAAAGGGCAATTGTCCCTCTTTTCTGATCAAGCAAGCGTTAGACTTAATTCTCTTCCCTTCATTGTGGTCCCTTTGTTCAACCCTTTCTCTCACCTCTTGCTAATCCACGACCAGCAGAGGTCTTCCTCTCCTACATATCCAATTTTCCCCTTGAAACTCATGCATAAACCGAAGGGTTACATCACATCTCACATTGAATTACCCACCACCACTCATAAATGTTGCAGAACAAGAAATTTTGAATGCAAAATTTGGTGATTTGATCATATTGACTCCCCTCTACCAATTCTCTCACCATTTAGGGTTGTCAATGAGTAACCATTTACCCGCCACACCCACTCATCCGATCTAAAATTTGTGGGCAGGTAATTGATAAATAGGTAATAGGTAATTTTACCTGCTCATTTATTATGCGGGTAGGGTATGGGTAACCCTTATCCTTACTTGTTACCTGAATCATATATAAACACAATTGTATATACTACCCAAGGAGAATATCTTATATATATGGAATATTTTAGAATATTTTGTACTTTTATTAGAATATTTTGTATTTTTATTGTGATATATTAAATAGGGAAAATGGAAGAGAACACAATCAATCTTTTGTGCCTTCTCACATTATGCTTGTTGCATAAAGTGAGGTTTGTGTATGTAATATTACTCATGTCTTTATTGGATTGAACTTGTGATGCATTGGACAAGGTTTAAAAAAAATATATAAATTATTTATGATAGTTTATTTTGTATTATTTATTAATATTTTTTATTTATTGACCAATTGGTCATTTACCCATTACCCGCTCATTGATTTGATAAGTAATGGGTAAAGTATGGGTAATGAATAAGAAAACATGTAATTAATAAGGTATGGGTAAAATATTTAGAAGCGGATATAAATACGGATAAAGCCTTACTTAGCTTATACCCTACCCTACCTTACCCGTTGACACCCCTATCACCATTCATTACCCTATGTGTTGTCACCATTCATAAGTAGAAAGTGATGTCATGAAATGGAAGAAAATGAAGGAGCCTTAGAGTTGTTTCTGCGGTTCCAAATGGGAACATCAGAAATTAGTTGTCACTTCACCCACAAAGAAGAAGAGATCAAGTTGATGACCAAGATCCATAACAGAAATGAATCATATAATGCAAGAAGCCGTATTACATCAGCTTGGTATTGTATTTGGATATGTTTTCTGACAGAGATGTCGCTTTCAAGGGTTCTGATTGTTTTCATTTGCTTTTTATATGTGAAAGCCGTCAGTTTGTGATCAGGAGTTTGTATCTACAAGAGCTCACATTTAAAATGCTGCAACTGTGACTGATGATCATGATCCTCGCCCTCCTCTTTCCTTGAATGTTTCAAAATATAGAAGAAAACTAACCACACAAAAGAATATTTGTACTTACAAGAGAAACACCATTGAGGTACAAATTCTTTCTCATAACTACATAAAAGAATCTTTATATATTTACCATTGTTGTCAACACCTGATCCATTTGCATGTAAAAATATAATTCATATACTCCCTCCGTCCTATAGTAATAGTTTTGAAAACCCAAATATATCTATTAATTTAGGACAGAGGGTGTATTAAACTGCAAAGATTAAGTAGGGAAGAAAACTAAACTTCTCTTCACCTGCAGCCTGATATAGATCCATATTTCTCCATAATTTGGCACCCAATTTGTATCATTCTTTTCTTCAGGGCATTAGTACCAATTGTCAATATCTCCCAAATGATTTCACTCAAATGGATTTCTTAGCTTTATTGCTTTTGCTGATGACAAAATCTTCATGGATAAAATGCCACAGAAGTTGGGACTGATGATACATATCATAATATATAAGCGTAATTACAATAATCAGCAGTTAGGCTATAAGTAAGAAAGTAACATGACATCATTCAAGGTGTTCTGTTTCCCTATTGCAAAGGCAGACAAAAGCAACAGATATTACACAAATCAAAATGGAAGGCAACAGATCCTCACCTCTACCACAGACGAGGTGAGAACATAATCTCACGATAAGGAGGAGGACAATTGTACAGAGATTCTCCACTCTCAATTTCCACAAATCTGGTAGTGCGGACTTCGCAAGTTGACACAGGCATGAAGTCCTTCCAATAGCTACTGATGATCAGTCTCTCTGGTCCCCGAATCTCTGCCGCCTCCCATCTCAGAACTTCCAAATTTGCTCTGAACATCTTGCAGGTGCGGCTCCTTCTCCCGAAAATGGTACGAACCAAGCAACACATGAGCAATTCTCCTTGATGCTCAATCAGAATTCGCGAATAGGGATTTTCTGAAACATCTTCTCTTGGTGGAGCAAGCACAGTTCGAACGGTAATTGGAGGAGCATTGGGTTCACGAGAAGGCAATTCAACGAAGCAAAGCTCCCCAATCTCTGTTGCAGCATAAAGCGATCCTCTGTAGAAGATGGCAGATCTGTACAGGATACCGACGCCGGCTTCGTTGCAAGTTACCCAATTCGATTTGGGGCTACAAACGCCCATCACTGCAGAAAGATGACTTATGTAGACGACGATGCAGCGCGGGTCGTCGGGGGGCAGCGAACAATAAAACTTGTCGCCGCCCGTGGGACGGAGTAACTCCGGGAGTTGTATTTGGGCGCCTGAGAAGGGATTCACGAGCAGAGGTGCGCGGCTTCTCTCAGAGGCGGCGGCGATGAAGATGAGCCAACCATGCTGTGACCCGCAGCAGATCCACCCCGTGAGGAAGTCGGGCAGGTGCAGACCCCGGTACCGCCGCCGATCGGCCAGGCAGTAAAAGCCATCGGCCCCACTGTCCCGGACCCAAAGCCAGGGCTTTTCTGGCCCTGGCAGGCAGCGCTTCTCCACAAATACGCGGTTCCATCCGCGGCAGACGGCGCCAAACCGAACGTAGTCGGCGACTTCAAGCCGCCGCAAGACGAGCTCCAGCAGCTCGTCGGGGAGAGACGACCAGTCTGCATTTGACTGTTGAGCTGGAATCTTGCATTTTGTCACACCATGCATCTACAACAGAAAACGCTGATCCATGAAGTGAAATGCAGAAGTAGGAAAGGAGAAAACGAAAAAGAAGCGAAAGAGAGACCCATCGACCATCTTTCCGGAATCCAGAGGTTGATCGGAAGAAGGTTCGGCTTCCATGGATCGATTGGAAAGCGGGCCGGTCGCCGGCCCTCTTCCTACCAAGACGAGCTCCTCCGGAAAATATATGAGCTGTGCGATCGAAATCATGCAGCCTGTCCATGTCTAATCCGCCGAAAGCGCGTATAAATGGGACTCTTAATTATACAGTAGAATCGTAGTACATATATATTTTAGTGAGAAACTGGGATAAAGGGAAAGAGAAAGAGAAAGTGAATTCAGGTGAAAGAGAAACTAGAAGATTCCTAAATATTTTTCACTGTTTGGTTACACAAATGATGTTAGAGAAAATTGACAGTGATAGTGATAGTGGTGATAGCGGTGATGGTGGTGGCGGCGGTGGTGGTAGTGGCAGTGACAGTGATAGTGGTTGTAGCGGTAGTAATTGTGGTGGCGGCTGCGACGATGGTGGCAGCGGCTACGGCGGCGGTGGTAGTGGTGGTGGTGGCAGTGGCGGTGGTGTCAATAGTGGTGGTGGCGGCGGCGGTGACAATGACAGTGGTGGCGATGGTGGTGGCGGCGGTGGCAGAGATAGTGGTGGCGGCAGCAACGGCGGTGGTGGTGGCAGCGGTAGTGTTGGTGGCAGCGGCGGTGGCGGTAATGGTGGTGGGTGGTGGCGATGGTGGTGGCGGTAGTAGAGGTGGTGGTAGATATAGTAGTGGCGGCGGCGGCGATGGTGGCGGCGGCGGCCGGTGATGGTGGTGGTGGCGGTGACATCGGTGGTGGTGGTGGCGGCGGCGACAATAGCGGTGATGGTGGCGGCGACGATGACAGTGGTGGTGGTAGTAGCAGTAAGACATAAGTGTTTAGTACAGTGATTTTCTCCCAAAATCCATGGGTTGATGGGTAGAAAATTTTTGGGCAAAATTTTACCGTCGAATTTTCTCTCTCACTTTTCACTCTAGTTTCTCTTTCCCCGTTGCACCAAACAGTGGAAACTGGGAGATTTTAAGAAGATTCATTTCCTTTCCCCCACTTTCCACCAATCCAAACAGACCCTTAGGTGACAAGTTTAATCAACATATACGTGTTTATACTTAAGTTTAATTAATATATACATATTTACAAGTGAGCAGGATGAAACATGAATTTTAGTTTACGGGTTTAAATATAAATGAACGGTCATTGGTAGAGCGGTTCTACTAGATATCTACTATTTATATACCCTTTTATCATGTTTTTTAGTATTATATTTTGTCAAAAATTTATCCCCTATAGACATAGATAAATATTTTAATATATAAATTTTTATCAAATCTAAAATTTTTAGTACCTAAGTACTGAAAATTATTTTAATATGTTACATAAAGTATTAGATTTATATTTTTCAACTATCTAAATACCTATATAACATGTTAAAATTATCTTAATATACTACTGAGGTTTCAGATTTATAATTTCAAGTTATTAAGTACCTATATAACATGTTACAACTGTTCTAATATATTATATAAGTACTAAATTCATATTTTTAAGTAATTAAGTACCTATGTAGTATCTTAGAATTATCCTAAGATGCTACATAAGTACTCGATTTTACTTTTTCCCTAATAGTTAGTAATAATTGGTACTAATATATAAGAGAGTGTTAGGTAAGTGTGGTAGATGTAGACTTTCATGGATATAAATATATGTTCATATCCGTAGCTCTCCATTAGAACAGATCTGTATATATGCCCACCCTGGACCAAAAAGTTGTATATTCTATATAAAAATGGCCGTAGATATTGACAAACATCTACACTATGAACATCCATGAGGACCCCTATTTACATGAAATAAAAAATTTTGGGCTGGTGAAACGAATGCAAACAACTTTTTAGTATATCACTGTTTACTATGTCAAGGCATGAGCCAGGGTTTTCCTTTTACAAAAATAATAGATTGATCATAAACATTTTATCTATTTATAAAATAATAGTTTAAAGGATCTTAAATGGACAAAATGGAAAAAAATATTTTATAAAATATACATTCATTTCCATATGATTCCATGGCACACTAGTTTAGTTAAAACCTTATAATATATCCAGTTAATTTATATCCAATAAAGGGCTACGACATAGACTCTCTTCAACATTTCGTAGAGAGACAAAAAAAATATCCTAGTAAACTTTAAAACTGTAGGATTTGTCTAGTATGATGAGTTTTCTTCCCACATCAATAAAAGAAGTGGCGAGGGAGAATTCTATTACATTTGAAAAAATAGTAATTTTTATTAAATGATAAAATCTATATTTAAGAGAAGGAAAAATATACTTATAATACTCTTTTTTAAGTATCTAACTACTTAAATTGAACAAAATAGAGCTATTAATATGGAATAAACTTGTTTTGTCAAAGAGAGCTATTAATTTAGGATGGAGGGAATACTTTATAGGATTTGTCTAACATGGCAAATTTTCTTACCACATTAACAAAGAAGCCGGACTTGTCTGGCATGACAAGTTGTCTTTCCACATCAACAAAAATTCATACCACATCAACAAGAGAAATGTTATTGTGATGTTAAGATTGATATGTCAAAACTCTATTTTATTATTTTAATATTATTGTTCAGTAAAGCCAACTTTTTTTAGCTACACTCATCAATAGTGTTAAAATGATGAAGTAGAGTTTGATGTTAAAATGATGTAGAGTTTTGACGTATCGATCTTAACATCATTCAAACATTTTTTTCAAGAAAAGAATTAATACTTTATAGGACTTGTCTAGCCTGATGAGCTGAGGTGGAGAAAATATTTGGACTTGTCTTGTCTTATTAATTTTTATGACTAAGCTAGATAACAAACAATAGGAGGCTGTCACATCACTTATAAACGGTGAGAGAGAAACTCGAGAGCTGGACCTAACAATTCCGATGTCCTCCCCCCCTCTACATGTTTACTGCTCATTCAATTTGGTGATGCAAATTCTGCTCATTCAATTTGGTCATGCAAATTTTGTTCGGAAAACATTTTGCCTAATGAAAGTAATGAAAACATTTTCTACTTTATAACTCAAGTCATTTTTTAGGTTAGATTTTGTCCAATGAAAAAGTAACCAATGAGAGTATCTTTTGTTAGATTTTGTCCAATGACAAAAGTAACGAATGATAAAAATGGAGAGCTAAGTAAATGCGCAACTTTTCCATAAGGTCAGAATTTGGTGAAGGACCACCTCACACCTGTCTCTAGACATACAAGAAAGAAGTTAGTATGTAATGGTCACTCGACTAACTTTCACCATAATGGTGATACTGCAATGCCGCTTTAGAGCTCATAAATTAATAATAGTTTCAGGTGTATGTACTTAAGCTTTATTTTGTTGTGGTAAAAAGTAAAAGCCTCAATAGGATGGTAAACAAGCACTTCTTAAGGGCCTCAAGGCTTTCTTCATGCCTTCTAGGTTTAACTTTTAAGTTGGAAAGTGGGTGACATGTATATAGCACGCCAATCAGATATAAATTGGTTGAAAGCAAACTTTTGCAATCTAAATATTTCATAAAGATATGGCCACGACTAGTTAGTTCTTCAGCTGAAAAAAAACATAAATTTAAAAATTTGAAGTTTAGGTAGAATAATTTTATCTTGTTATAGAAAAAAAGTTTACTAGGTACAAAACAATTTGTGGGTCTAATAGTCTATTTGCAAAAGGTTTATTGGCGAAAACCCTTTTTATTACTCCCACTATCCCAAATTAATAGCTCCATGCTCCCTTCATCCCAAATTAATAGTTCCATTTGGTGAAAAAAATGTTCCATACTCGTAGCTCTATTTTGTTTTATTTAAGTGATTGAGTACTTAAAAAAAACGTATGATAAGTTTATTTTCCCTGATCATAGATGTGGATTTCACTTTTCAAATAAAACTATTAATTTTTCAAAAGTAACTATTAATATTGGATGGAAGGAGTACAAGTTAATAGTAAAAATTATTATTTTTTTAAATAAAACTATTAATATAGAACTGAAGGAGTACATGTTAATAGCTACCATAATGTGTGATCTCCTTTTTTTAGGGTCCATGGCATCTCCGCATAAGCATTTTTTATGCCGCCATAACAAATGCCAAAGCACAATGTGTGAAACATTTAATGAATTTTACAATTAACACCCCTTAAAGGTCATGACTTCTGTGTTATGGACCTTTCCCTTTCCCTTAGCAATTGTAGGCTAGTTATACTATAGCTATTCGAACTTTTTTAGCTTAAGATAATTCTAATTTATGAAATCTTAAGATTTCTAATTTAGTTAAATTTTAATTCAATTAGTTTTTCTAATTTAGTTTATGCAATATTTCATAACCCCTCCGTCCTAAATTAATTGCTCCATTTGACAAAAAAGTTTGTTGTATATTAACAACTCTATTTTGTTTAACTTAAATCGTTGGGTACCTAAAAAAAGTATCATAAGTTTATTTTCCCTTAAGTCGTTGGGTGCCTAAAAAAAGTATCATAAGTTTATTTTCCCTTCTCTTATATGTGATTTCAACATTTAATAAAAATTATTATTTTTTTAAATGTAGCTATTAATATGAGATAGATGGAGTATTAGTTATCTAATTTGATTAAGGGTCTCTTTAGATTGTGGAATGTAAGGGAAAAGAAATAATTTATTTTAAATCATCTAGTTTATACTATTTGGTGCAATGGGTAAAGAAAAACTAAAGTAGAAACTCATAGAAAATGGGTAAAAAATTAGCCCAAAAATTTTCTACTTTTAGGAGAAAATCTGTATATCAAAGACTTATGCTTTCAATATTCCCAAGGTTGACTTTACTGTCACTACTACCACTACCACCACTATTGTTGTCGCCACCATTACTATCACCACTATCACCATTAGTACCACCAACATCGCCATCGCCACCGTCACCATTATCACTTCCATGATGCCACCACTATCAACATTGGTGGATTCAAGTTTCAATTTCTTATACTATTATTGGTGAAAATAAATAATAAATTTTTTTTAAGAATCTCCTAGTTCTTTTTCACACGGATTCACTTTTTTCTCTTTCTCTTTTTATGTCTCCTAGTTTTAACAAATCCAAAAAAAAAAATTATAATTGGGACATAAAACTATAAAAGCTTAATGAAGATTGTAAGTTGGATTTTAAGAAATTAGTAAAATTAATCTTAGTTCACAATCTCTCTCTCCTCTCTCTTTTGCTATCAGTTTCCTTTCTCTCTCTCCTTTTCACGCTATCTGTGGCTCCATGAGTTATATAATTGGTACAAACCCGGCTTCGTTTTCCTTTGCCTATCCCACCCTTTTGCCAAACATTTAAACTTGAGGACCATCAGCGCTAGTACCCAAAGCCAAATGCTAGACCAGCAAACAGGATGCTAGAGGGGATGTGAAATTTTAACTTTCTTTCAATTCTTCCTCGTATCAAGTGGTGTGACAAATGAAAAAATTGGTAGTTCTTCAAGCTATGAAAGCAAGTTAGTTTCTCTTCAAAAAGATTTTTCTAAAATGAGTGAATATCATGCATGAAAACATGACATATATACAAACAATGTAAATATATATACAATTTAATTTCAATAAAGAGTAAATAGTATAGAACAATAACTTACTAACCTTGGGAATCAAATCCTTGGGATGTTCTCTTGTAATCCAACACCAAGAACACCACTTTTATGCTATTTAAACAATGGGTTGAGGGACATACCTGTTTAGAAGCAATTTATAACCGAGAACACAAAAACCTTTAGATTTGAACAGAAATAGACCTCCTTTAGATTTGAACAGAAATAGACCTCCTAAAGAGATTTCAGCGATTTTCTCATCTCTTCTTCTCACAGTGTGTGCACAGTATTGAGTACGACAACAAAGAGGCTAATGCCCGTGTTCTTCTCCAACCGTCTTCTTTCTCTATGCACTAGAGCTGTAGAGATTGAGATAAAGGATGATGGGTGCTGCTGGTTTTTCCGAAGAAAAGGAGGTAGCACAAGAGAGATTCATTCAGAAAAAGAGAGGCCTTGAGAGAGAGATGACACGAGATGGAAGAAGGGGAGTCTGTTCCCCCTCTTGTAACTGCTCTACGTAATGGGTTGTGGCAGTCATCCTAATCCTACTCAGTATTTTTTGGGTCACCTTCTCCAACTTCAGTATGTATTCCCTCCCTAACGAAAATAATATTTATACTTAATTTTCTTTACACCATAGGCCTTATGCCATATTTGATTAGATAGTGAAGGTGGGTCTTACCTAATAACACAAGATTTACTTTTTCCTATTCAATTATAAGTAGTATATAGTCTCTCACGAAGAAAAAATAGAGTAAAAATATCAGCTTCCCTCTAAAAAGAGTCTAGTTTGATATGGGTCTTCTCCCATACAACTCCCAACCAACAACAGTCTCAAAATTTTTACATGTCCCAGCTGAAAGTGAGATATGAAAAACACAGATGTCACTAGAAATAATAGAAGGTGACCTAAGAGCCACAACAACACTCACAAAAACTCATAAGAAAATTTTAATTGGACTTAACAAATAAGCCCCACACTTAAGAGTAATAAAAGCTCATGTGTAAGCTTTGGATTTGTGTTTTTGTTGTGAAAATATTAATTTCTTTTCTTTATTCCCGCAAGCAGCACCTGTCGAGTTCAGCTTGATAGAACTTAATGCAAAAGAGTAGGCATACCTATAGTCATTAGAATTAGAACCTTCAATACGAAGTCCGACGACTGCGCGAAGGACGCTGGAAACCCAAAGGGCCGGAAAACGTTCTGTCCGATGGTAGTGGTTCGAGATTCAGCCCCTATTCAAGACAACAAGGGCCGGCAGTGGTGGCTTTGTGCGCAGCAGCGGCACCGGCCAGTGCCTAAACATGGTGAGGAGGCGGCACTGGCCAGTGCCTAAACATGGTGAGGAGGCAGCGCTGGCCAGTGCCTAGCAGAATCGGAGACAGAAGGCGACAACCGGAAGCCACGTCAGCCAGAAAAGCAGAAACTAAAGTGTAGACAGAATAAATTAAAAATTTTTTTAGTCGCCACCGGACTGTGCGATTGGATTACGATGGCCGAAGCAGTGGCGACACCGGCCAGAGCCCAACGCCTGACGGTGGTAGCTCTCGCCAGTGTGTCTGCTCCAGCCTGTAGTCCGACGGTTTTTCGGCAATTGTCCGGTTGCAACATAGTAAAACATTACAATAGTAAACAGTACATCATACAAAAAAAATAATAACAGTAAACAAAAAATTTTATGTCGGCCAAAAAAATTTTGTTCGGTGCAATAAAATAAACCTGCCTTGATACTAATTGATAGAACTTAATGCAAAAGATTAAGCATACCTGTAGCCATTAGAATTAGAACCTTCAATAAATGTTGATCTTTTGCTAATCCTCTTTAGAATCACAATAGTATTTCTGGTTTAAAATTTGGCTAAGAATTATCTCGCTTAAAATACTAAATTACGTTGACTAATGATGTATTTATAATTAAACCAGGACATTATTGTTAAGAACCCTAGAATCCTAACCGTTCATCTATAGGTTATCTAATGGTTCAAATTTGCTACTTAAAACTGCAGCTTAATGGGTATTCTGACTCAGGCCCATTACTCAGATAGTTTTAAAAACCTAAAATAATATCAATTGAGACAGTTAGGCCACTTTATATTATAATATAAAATAAAGCCTAAAACAATTCATTTTTAGTTTGCCAGACTTAGAGTTCCTAAACATGAATAGAAAGCAAGCTACATCTTCTATAGTCACAACGACTAAGAAAGCCTAAAAGTTACTGCCTTGATGACATCAATAGTGATCGAGCATGCAACAAAACTCTGTGCCTTGGAGCACTTTCCGCCAGGTCTTCTCGATGATCCTGGAGGACCCTTTCCGGCAACATTGAGGCCACAATCAGGCGATGCCACGACTGACTCGATATTGCATGATTGCATGCGCTGTGGCAGTGCTATTTTAGGACAAGATGGAAAGAGGAAGAAGACGATCCTTCTCTGACGTTTGGCGGATCGGATTGCCTACGCAGATCCAATTTTGCATCCAACTTTCTTTTTTATAATTAAAGTTTTTATTAAGAGTCCCGTTTATATGAGCCCGGGTTCTATGGGCCGGTGGATTTACATTTAGCAGCCCATATTACTCATGGGTTTATAATACTCATAAAACCCATGAGTATTATGGGCCATCGGATATAAATCCGACGGCCCATAGAGCCCGGGCTCACATAGGCATATCTGAGCCCGGGCTCATATAAACTTTTTGCTTTTATTAAACACACAAAGAGGGCACTACATAAAACAACAAGACCAAACAAACCCTCCAAACAAAACAGACAAAACCCAAAAAAGAAACAGAGAAAAAATAAATTCCCATAAGACAAATCAATATTGCTCAATCCTCCTAAAAAATGGCAAGGAAAGAACAATCACGAAGAATGGCGTGCCTGAGACCAAAAGCAGTTGAAACGAGTCAAGCCTGTACAATGATGGATCTAGCCAATCGGACTGCAGGAACACTTTTACCAATTACCAACAAATTAAATGTGACTGTTTCTTTTACTGAACAAGATTTTCAAAAGTAGAGATGCATGGGTATTCCACTCTATGAAGTTCATGAGCCATTTCAGTTTTCCATCGTAGTCCAAAATAATCCAACTTCCTTCCCTTCTTCCAATACTCGAAGGTTTAAAAACCACCCCCTGTAATGTACCAGATTTGGTCTTCCTTGTGATGCTCTCTTCTTTGTATTTGACTCTGGTGGATCCACTCGTCTTCACTAGTCAAGTGAGTTGAACATGGACCTCATGTAAGGGTTATTTATAACCAATGTCATGGCCAAGAGTGAACTTTTAAATTTAAGTTCTCCCTAATTTTGAGCGTGAAAATTGCCTTGAGGACAAGGTGTTAGCGGAGTGTAGTGGGATGTTATGGCCCTTTCTCGTCAGTAATTTTGGGCTAGTTACTCAGCTATTAGAATTCTTAATTTAAGATAATTATTGATTAAGAAGTCTTTGTATCAAGACTAATCCAAGGTTTCTTGGTAAAATAAATAAATAAACAAAATGAACCAATCTTACAATTTAATATATAAAATTGTAACACACTTTGATATGTAAATTTTATTCTGTTTTACATTGTTATGGTTTAATTGAAACCAGACTAAAAACACAATGCACAATTGTCTTCATAGTGTCTGCGACACATTTACCAATTTCCTTTTTTGTCGTACAATATCACCCTTACATTGCCACACTATCACAAATCTTCACACCAAAAGAAAAACTACAATAATCAAAGACCTACAATCCATTGACATTTGAAAAATTATTATTAGCTCATGCAGCTGTATAGGTAGATATTGTGGGACTACATACAAGACAGAGGTCATCGAAATTTGCCACAATAAATTTTAG
Organism: Saururus chinensis; assembly: GCA_035235625.1. Taxonomy (NCBI): domain Eukaryota; kingdom Viridiplantae; phylum Streptophyta; class Magnoliopsida; order Piperales; family Saururaceae; genus Saururus; species Saururus chinensis. The sequence continues at coordinate 7,098,290 of CP141142.1, forward strand.
TGACCACTGACAAGTTTTTAGTGCAAGTCTTGCCCAACTTCATATCAAACCTTGCCTAAGTGTTTGGCATAAGAAACAAACAATAATCACATGTTGATTTCAAATATTTTGATTTATCAGTTGGTCAAACTCAGCTATGTGAAGTGCACACTTAAACATTGTGCAGCTGAAAATTTATAGTCACTTTGCTTTCTTTGGTAACAGGTTTCAATAAGCACTGAAATTATATATCCATCAATATACAAGTGATTCCATGTTAGGAGACAAATAGTTTGCCTCTATTTGGTTTTAATTTAGAGTGACTTGTAATCAAGAAAAATATTGTAAATGAAATCAAGAAAACCCTTGGAATAGAGTTTTTACACTTTATGTAACAAAAACTTGGAGCATGCTAATAACCCAAAAAATAAGAATCAATTCATATGTTCCACCATTGCCAGTAGGGTTGGCATCCCCACTAGATTGGTGGTGATGATAGTTATCAGAATAACTTATTCCCACTTCCTCAACCAGGCTTGGACATTTGTACCAAGACTAATCCATAGTTTCTTGGTAAAAATAATAATAAATAAAATGAACCAATCTTACAATTTAATAGATAAATTTGTAACACACTATGATATGTAAATTTCATTTTGATTTCGAAGAACACAATCCCTTCCCAATCTTACAATTTAATAGATAAACTTGTAACACACTTTGATATGTAAATTTTCTTTTGATTTCCAAGAACGCCTTCTTCTTCTTCTTCTTAGTAGCAAGTAAGATGGGGAGTGGAAGCATGGCTGGTGGCAATCTATATGCCAGCACCATCATAACAATCTAATCATAGTTACTTTAATATCATGTATGAATAAGAACAACAAGACAAGATTATATTTGATTTTATTAGTTGACTTTTGTCAATCAAATAGTAGCATTCAAGTAATTGTAGTTTGAAGTTTTTAAGGAGCTTTTTTTCTATGAATGAGAGAAAATTTTAGGTAATAATTTACCTAATTAAAATAAATAAATATTCTATACTAGAGCTCAAGCAAACACTTGTTATTTGACTTACTTCATAATTTAGATTTCAATATACCAAAGGAAAGCAACATTCACCCAACACATACAATAACATGAAGCTAGTCAAAGAATTTGCAACAACCCCTATTGAATATCTATTTATTGAAGTTAATGAGGATAACATTTTTATGATGGCCCTCAAGTCAAGACGATTTGAGTCTTTTGGTTTGAATATGGCCAAACCAAGGTAGATATAGTGCTCTAGCTTAAAATTTAGTAGATATATCTCATCCCTAATAAAAAATTAAAAACAAAATTTTCTATTACTAAGGTGCCAAAATTCCTATGTGTCTAACAAATCATACAAATCAAAGCAAACAAATACATAAGGGATTTTTTTTTGATAGAACCCCTCGTCAGAATAAACCATGGGACACTCTATCCCGTCTAAAGTATGCATTATTGCAAACAAAGACACAAAGTTACAAGTTTACAAAGAAAAAAGTCATTTTCTTAACTCGGCTAGCTCTAACACCAATCTATATTCTTGTATCACTTCCCTGATTGATTGCTTGCATCAACTTACTCCGCCTTGATCGCTTATGACAAATCTTGATCTTCACGTGAACTCTTTTAGCATGAATGATCTCCTCCTTTGATCTTCTCAGCAATTCTTCAAGTAAAACACTTAGTTCTTCAAGTGTATGTGCTTTCTCTCTCTCTCAATTATTTGGTTGGCTATTAAGCAATGTGTGTGTGGCCATTTTTTAGTGTCCCTTTAATGGGAAGGCTCGCCATGAGACTATATATATGCCTAGTTCCTTTACTTGCTTGTCAATTATTGGGCTCCCCATCTATTCCTCATTAAGAGAGTGAAGAAGACTTGGTATTATTCATATTTGGTGGGTTTTCTAATATATATATATGAGTCCCGTTTATATAAGCCCGGGCTCACATAGGCGTATATGAGCCCGGGCTCACATAGGCGTATATGAGCCCGGGGCTGATATAAACTTTTTCCTATATATATATGCATTTATGTTCAATTAGTAATGTACATCTCTTCTCTCTAAATTTTATTTTGTTTTACTTATACTTATCTCTGAGTGATGATCCTATAAATTCACATGTCTAACATAATTCTACCTTATGCTCAATCATAACAAAACTCATAGCGCACTTGTGTTTACTAGAAGAGAGGACAACTTGAATGGTAGGTCAGCCATCAAATTTAGAAGAAGCCAAATCCACGAGGTGAATCTTCCTCTTGTATGTTACAACATACGATGATCCTTTGTTGAAGATGGAAGATGCATACGGCTCCTGTAATTATCCTTTAAAAGACTCCCAAGGTGATTCAAGGAAACAAATGGCCATCCAATTAGATCTTTTTATGTAATGCCCAAGATTTTTCATCCCTTTTTCTTAAAACTCATAGATTTTTTTTATATACGATAAATCGGAGTCAAAATGACGAAATCAAAACCTGTATAAATAGTTTATAATTTAAAACATCATACGGTTAAACATCGTACTGCCAAATCAAATATTCTCAGGCGCTACTCAAAAACACACGTACGACTAAATTACCATGATCATGGATTTTTAAATACAAATAACTCCCAGGCGTCCCCGAGTACAAGTCCCATAAACAGTCTAATCTGATCCAAATTAAAAGTCCAGAATACATACACTTACATCTCATCTCACCCAATACATCAGATCGTGGCACCAAATATACTTGAGTCGAGGGGGAAACAATCCACCGCAGAGATGAGCATCCAACTCCAGGAGCTCTCCAACACAACCTACAAAAGCCTCCTGAACAACGGGGCTAAAAGAAGTAGGGTGAGTATTTTCATACTCAGTAGGAAAATACCCAGTAGGGGAAATCTCAAACGGTGAACTCAATAAGTTCATAAATCATGCGTCGTGCAACTCAACATGAGGTAAACAACGTATAACATAATTATGCACATAAGCATATAAGCACGCATAACACACCATCAAATCAAACTTACGCAAATACCCTTAATCAAGGTCTTACAAACTTACTCGTATAATCGTATGCTAACTCATACAATTTATACATACTTGTACGACCTTACTCGTACAATCTTACACTTACTCGTACGACCGTACTCATACAGTCTTACACTTACTGTCGAACTCATATTCAGACTCTTACAGTCGTGCTCAAACTCACACTCTTACAGTCGTACTCATCCTCAAACTTACAGTAGTGCACATACTCATCATCATACGCTTACTCAGAAACATACAAACTCAGCCATACAGTCGTATACATACTATCGACCACTGAAGCTCATTATAGCTAATAAGCTCCAGTGTCGAAAAGGAAAAGAATGACACTGGGGCATCACCTTAACCTCCTGGGAGTGACTATACGACATGGACTTTTCTGAAGGTAAGGTACACCTATGCTCATGGGGTACAGGATCAAACAGGTAAGAGTAGATCCATGATACTACTTACCTGAGCGCGCAAACATACACCCACACAAGGGGTCATACAGTTGCCCACACATAAGGGGTCTTATAGTGCCATATGATTGCCCACACATAAGGGGTCTTATAGTGCCATTGCCACTCTTGGGCAGAAATCATACAGTGCCACTTGGGTAGATATCATACAGTGCCACTCTTGGGCGGAATCATACAACGCTCTCAACAGAGCATCAAACGTCTGGGCTTATACAACACATAGACCAAAGTCAGAAACATACATCGCTCTCAACAGAGCATCAAACGTCTGGGATTATACAACACATAGACCAAATCAAACATACACCGCTCTCAACAGAGCATCAGATGTCCAGTGCTCTATACAGCACACAGACAACATCCCGCAGGATAAACACCATGGCAAGACATGAGAAATGCTTAGTCGACTCATTATCGGCTAGCTCAACATAGAACTTAATCCATCAAACCCTCAGGTCTCAAACTCACAACGCTATTATTAACGTTCTCATAATTCAAGTTTGACTTAAGTATATTATGCGGTACAATTATGCCACACAACCTCAGTCCTCGACTAATCAAACTGAAGCTGAGCCCGATCCGAACCCTAGTTCGTCGGGGCAGCAGACTTCAATTACCCGTCCAAGACACACATAACTCACCATACACAAATCCTTACGTATGCATACATCCTCTGAACATCCACCTTACGATCAGACATCTTACTTACATCGGCAAACTGAGCTCCTCACAGCAAATCCTCGTTATCATCCTCTTACTTAATTCCTCACTTATTATACTTACTTTTCACTTCATAATTTGTATGTTATGCTTGTACAATTATGCACGCTCTTACTGTCTAATAAACCCTCATAAGGCTCCAAGCCTAAGTCTTCTTACTTACCGAACCCCTGATGTACGCTCCAAACCGATCCGCTCCATTCCTCGCCTGTCACACTTACGTCTGTTGTCTTTTGTCATACGCTTACACATCCATATACACATACAAATCCTCACCAAACACTTTGCCACATCTTATCGTCCATCGCCCATACCTCTGCCCTCACACAAAGTCCACATACGTAACTCACTAGCATGTCCATCACACACATACGTAGCACACTAACATATTTGCTAGCCATCACTAGCGCATACATCATACACATACATAAACATGCTTACAACTCACATACATACATACATGCATCTCAATGTGGCATAATTCACTATCTTACATCATGCATACATGTCATGATTTAATATCCAAAACATGGAATCATACAAGCCTAGCATGCTGCTACTCATTCAAAGCATGTTGCCATGAAATTACGAGTTCAAAGCTCCCTTACCTCGTAATCATGACCTTTGATGGCGAGCACACGACGGTGGCGGCGTCGGTGGCGGAGTCGGCGGTCAACACCATTGCCTAGCTGAGAGAGTTGTTGTCTCGAGGTTTTAGGAAACGCCGGAACTACACACGGCCAAAAGGGGTGTCAAAGTCAAAGCGATAAAATTCGCGATCCACGGCGGCACACTATGGGCGGCCGGGAGAAAGATCGTGCCAACGAGTGGCAAGTGGCAAGTGTGACCGAAAGACAGGGTGTACTCACTAAAATTTGATCGGTGGTTGAACAATACCCAACCGGTGACAAAACATCGAAATCGGCCGTGGACAGCACCCAACGGCGTCGATTTCGCGTTTACAAGGGCCCACATATGGGTGGAGGGCATGAGGCGATACTTGAGGACGAAGGAGAGGTGGTGGAGGACTCAGATGTCAACTCCAGATGATGGCGAAGCCATCCGACGGGCGGCGCCAAAGCGGCACCAATACCCTAACCCGCATGAATGGCTACTTGTACATGCGGCCAAAGGGAGGGGAGAGAGGCTAGACGGTGTCGGCCCAAAGCTCAGAAGGGTAGTAGGGCCATGCCCAAGGGTAGTGACCAACAAAGACGGCCTTTGCCGTTGTCGTGTTGAGGTAGGTCGACTAGAGACCATACGGTGTCCAGTGGAGGTAGGACGGTAAGAGGGCAAAACATGACACTCTCTATAGCGCGGTCAAACACATATCATCGGCAGAGGGGAAACCTACCTCAGGCCGAAGAAGAGGGGCGGTGCCGCACTAGGGCGGCCAGCCATCTCCAGGCTGAGACCCGCCACACTAAAGTGGTCAGAGGGCGTTCGTCATCCAACAACGCTCAATGGCCCAAAACGGGTGGAAAACCCTGGGGCACGAAGGAGCATGGGTTACTGGTGGCTCTGGCCGACTCCATCGTGACCCTAGCGGCCAGGAGGAGCTATCTCCAGCCAGAGATGATGGCCAAAGTCAATGGCGACACGCCGGACGAATAATACAGTAAGGAGCAAAGGCTCGGTTTTCTACGATTTTTAGTGGACGAGCACATCAACCGGCGGGCGACAAATCTCGTTCCAGCGGAACGGAGGGGACAAAGGCTAAACTGGGCTGGGTGAAAACATCCGCCATCGTTTCCCGACCGGAGAGAAGCCAAACAAAGGTCTGGTGGATTAAGTCTGGCGTCCGGCTAACGGTGCCAGCCAGTGAACTCAGACAAACACGGGCAAAAAAGGGGAGATGAGGGACTGGCCGGGGAAAACCAATAAAGGTGGAGCGGCCATGGGGGCAGCAGAGCTGACTGGGGTGGTCCTACCATCATCAGCCCAAGGCTGGTCGGCAAGAGGCGAGCCAAAGGCTGGCGCTCGCCGGCGCAGCCCCAAAATCCGTCACAGACAAAAACAGGGGCAAACATGGGTCTGACCGAAGGAAAGAGGGAGTGCGGAGGCAGAACTGGCAGGGAGGGATGGTTCACCACCTTCGCCGGACCAAGGCGGGGCTGGATGGAGGTCCGGTCAGCGGTGGCTCGCCGCCGGCAGCCACCGTTTCGCCAAAAATAGTGCATTGGCAGAAAAACAGGGGTGAAGGGGGATGCGGACGGGGCGGTGGAATGGAGGCCCACTGGGCCGGGAGGGATGGCCTCCCGCCGTCGCCGGCCCTTGGCGGCCCACGGCGGCGGCTCAGCAAAGAATACAGTGAGAGAGGGAGAGAGTGCTTACCGGGACGATCCAGGTGGGGGAGCCGTCGGATCTGGCCAGGGTGGCGGCCCTGCTGTTGCCGGACGGAGGCCGGGTGGAGCCCATCGGCCATCGCTAGTGTCGTCCACTCACAAATCAGAAAGAGCAGAGAGATTGGCGGAACAGGGGAGGTGTCACACCCCGGCGATGCCCGACCCGAGCCGAAACCCGGTCCAGGGGCCGGTCAAGCGCGCGGGGGCGACGAAGTAAACATTGAGAAAATGATCTAGCGGAAGACTTAACCCTAACCGCGGGCGATTAACAGCAACACGGAGTGCGCACAATCCTTTGAGCAAGAGTAAATATAAAGGGAGAAAAAGCGTTGCTTATCACAAAGTAAACAACAATCTCAAACCCACAAACTTAGTTTAAGTAAAGCCCACACCGGCTCAAAATAAGTCATAATCATCACAAACTGCAAAATACGACATAAATCCAAAACAAGAACCCTACACAAAGGTCCTAACATGAAGCATGAAACAAACGAAGGTAAGTCACGCAACGATCTCCATCATCACACCCAAGCTACCTCTGACCTTTCCTCAAAAAGGCAATCCTGTCCGTCTGCGTGTCGCACCACGCAGCCCCAAATCAAAACACAAAAGAGGGGTGAGTTTTAACACTCAGCAATGGTTTTAATATCACTATCAACGTAGAAAATACGATAGCTTAGAAATGAGATCGTTTCAGATCAAAGATTTACATGGTGCATCACTTTCTGATCACACATTCATATCACTTAACACTGCATCATAATGCATAATTCAACCTGCATGGATGTATCTCTAGCATACATATTCCCACATGCATTCACATCATAACCAATCCCGCATGGATGTATCTCTAACATACATATTCCCACATGCATAACATCAAAATAAACATGCATGGATGTATTTCTAGCATACATATTCCACATGCATAGTATCAAATCAACATGCATGGATGTATCTCTAACATACATATTCCCACATGCATAACCTCAAAATCAACATGCATGGATGTATCTCTAACATACATATTCCACATGCATAACATCAACATCAACATGCATGGATGTATCTCTAACATACATATTCCACATGCATAACATCAACATCAACATGCATGGATGTATCTCTAACATACATATTCCACATGCATAGCATCATCACAATCAACCTCCATCAAGGAGTAATCACACATTAATGTCACACAGACGGGAGCATAGACAAGGCCACGAAGGCGTGTCATGGTCCAAAATTCTACACAAGAATTCAAGAAAGATCGGGGTTGTCAATCCCTAATACTGCTCGCCCTGGACGATCCTGGCCAAGGATGTCCCATTCTCACACAGAGAATCTAGAGCAGGGGTGTTCGCCCAGGGACATCTCCTGCGGAGGGAAGAGCCCGAGTTCTCACACAGAGAACCCTAGAACACGTGGTAGCGGGGTGCACACGGCATACCGCACTGGATTCTCAGGGTCCAGATGACACACATAATAACATTCTCACATATCCGCAAGACAAGTACACAACTCGTCCCCACATCATTCCATTAAACAAGACTCAACCCGGGGAGTGCACTCTTTCCACGAACTTCAAATCGTTCCACACAGGAACTTCAAATCGTTCCACACAGGAACTTCAAATCAAAATATGTCCTTTCGGACCAATCAATTTGCGATTAATCCATGACCGATCAATCCGGCACACAATTCCATCACATTGCATCCAATCGGTCAAATTCGGTTAATCACGATGAAGCCTCAATTAGAAATCCATTTTCATGATGCGTGCAGCATGGTACATGCGTGGGCAAGGCATACATGAATCCTAATCATGATAAGTGCTCTCACCAGCCCCTAATGCATCATTCATAATCACAATATTAAGCTTCAACATCATCATTTAACCCCACATGTATGTGTGTGTATCTAGTATAAGCATTTCACATAATGCATATCAACATGCTTGAAAATCAACTCACTACCACACTACACATGTGAATTTCTATCTAAACATGAATTCCAGCGGAAATCATAGTAGAAGAATCGTTGAAATCATAGCTAGATTCAAAACTCAACCACAAAGGCGAAACACATATAACATCACTCATTTCATCATTGAGTCATGGCATTCACCAACGTTCACACACCATTAACCACAATCTATCATGACAAATCAGTCCCACAATGGTTGTAGTCCTACTGAAAATATGCCTATCCAAAGGGAAACAACCATTCATAATTTCAAGATAACGATTCCAACATCATGCCACAAAACATAAGTCATTCTACCATTTCTAAGCATATATTTCAACTCCATAAACTTAATAGCATGCATTTCCAGTAGCCTAACATAGCTTAAAACACTCTACATTCATATAAAATTGGCAAGCTAAAGTGGAATCATCAAAATAGGCATCATACACACGACATACAATTTTCTGTGTAGCCGATCGATCGCCCTTCAGGCCGTTCGATCGGTTACACACAAAAATTTGAAATTTTCAGTTCAGCCGATCGATCGCCCTGCAAGGCTGATCGATCACCAACACGGCAGAACAGTCATCTTCTTCCTTTCGCAAAATCAAATCGAAACACCATAGATAACACTTCAAATCCACATCTAACACCCTAATCATAATCAAAAGTCCTCATTGACTTCCAGAATATCAAACCAAACCATAATAATGTAAAACCCTAAGAAATCGGGATTAAATAATTCCATTTTCTAATCTTACCATTAACACACTAAATCAAGCATACCATTTCGAAATAAGCCAAAAATGAAGAGTTTTACCATAGATAAACAGAGATTTTGAAGACCCATTACCTCAGCACTTGATTAAGCTCGGATTGAAGAGTCACCCTTCTTGAAATCTTTGAAAACACAATGAGTTTGAATTAAACTCTAATGGAAATTGATTTACTCAAGAAATCCCTAATTAAACCTTAGATTTAGGGCTTGTTGGTAGTAAAAATCGAATTTTGAATGTTAGGGTTTGTAGTAAAACACAAATCAGTAGCTTTTGATGGTCAAAAACGAATTGAATCAAGGGGAAAATGGTAGATTTGGAAGAAATTAAGAGAAAAGCCATGGATTAGTGCTTAATTAGAGCAAGCTTACCTTAATCAGCTTCTAATTCGGGCCTAAGTGGGGATTAGGCCAGCCCTCCTTCCTTAGCCTATTCCCAAAAATGGAAATGACTCTGGTTTGCCCTTTTATAGTAAGGGTTGGGGTAGGCATAGGTAAGTTTTGGGGTGTAAATATGAAAAGTAGGCTAAAAGTGGGTATTTTGCAAATTTAAGCACAATTTAAGCCTAATAAAATTCTGAAAATTTTTGTGTGACCTTAAGTATATGTCTAGGTTCATTTAACACAAAAATAAAATTTTCGACCGTGGGGCCCACAGGGGTCCCGCCAAAACCCTAATTTTTGGGAAAATAGTGAAAATTCCGAAAAATCTAAAAAATTCACAATTGGTTTAAAATCACTTAAAACTACTAATATTGAAGTTAATTTTGGTTTAAACCATCACAAACACTATTTATTTACGAAATCACCGAATAAGATCAGAAAACACGTAAATCTCACGGTAACCCATAATTAAAGAAAAACAAAACCGGTTTAAAGATGAGGGTCCTTACAGGAGGAGCACGGGGTGGACGGCGGAGCGGCCGTGGGGCCGAGACGGCGGCCCCCCTGCCGTCGCACGGCCAGGGCGGAGCCAGTGGCGGCGGCCCTGCGGCCCACTGGTGGCTGGTGGCGGCTGGGACAGAGAGAAGCCGGAGAAGGGGGGGGGGAAACACTGTTCCATTTTTTTTTCTGGATCGGGCCGAGCCCGATCTAATCTTTTGCATTTTTTTTCCTTTTCCAACTTACCCTCTGCAGTTTCGTTTTCTTTCAATTTTTCGCGTTTGAACGCGCGTCCAGGCCCATGGCCTACGATGAACCCCACACCCGACTACGGGTACAAATACGCCGAAGCATCATATTTTTCCATAAAAAAAGACTAAAAAAATCTCAGAAAAATTGAGAAAAATCAGGGACCTTACATTTTATGTAGATAGTTGTGTATTGTAGGCCATTGGGGGCAGTGAAAGGTATAGCTTGTAGCCATCCATGCTGAGACCCTTGAAGAAGTTGTATCATATTTTATGGAATTGGATCTTCCACCATAGAAGGGATTTACAAGGAGAGGTAAATGTCACCAAAGCGGTGTGTGAAGATGTGCCACTTGATGTTCACAAGGAAGCAGGTAAGGTGAAGAGGGTCATACCATCAGCATTCTGAGTTACAAAAAAAAAATCATCATCTTCTTTCTCAAGGACCTATAGCTAGCTAGGGCTATTTTAGGCCGAGGGATTGCTCTTTTATGCAAATATGCAGCTCCATAAGTGGCAAACGACGTTGAAGTGGACATAAAATAAGAGCTCCAATAGTTCGTTTGAAAGTCATAACATGATTGCGTTTGAATCCAGGTATCTTCTTCGCTTCTTCCTTGAGCATTGTTTCATTGTCATTGACAGCAAGGAGATGTTTTCATTGTCATTGACAGCAAGGAGATGTCTTAACACAATGTTCTTTGGTATGATTTTTGGATGACATAATTAAGGGCATGCCAATGTTTGGGAAATATACATAGCCTGAGGAGAGGAAGAAGGCAATTGTGGGCTGATGAGGATGCTAATTCTAATAGTTACTGTCACACCCAGGTTCACAAAATTTTTTTGTAATATAATGGCTATAAATTGGTGAAAATTGATGAATCCAGGACATGTAAATATATTTTACAACTTCTACGCATTCAATTTAAAACCATGCATTCCACCCATTCAATTCAAAACTACACTACTTAACTATTATAGATAAGGTGAAACCCAATGTTTAATCATCCCAAGCGTGAACTAAACAACCACATAAAACACATGTGCAATGGCCATAGGCTTAAATATAAATTTTCCTTGGTGTAGCTGAGTACAAGTCCCATAACAATCCAAACATATATATACATTTTTTGTACAAGTCTAAATAATACATGTGAAAGCTCTCATCTTACTTTATATATATATATATATATATATATATATTCATCAAAATATTTCAACAAGTCATGAAATAAAATAAATAAAAGAATTGTAAGGTAAAACATCGACCTAATGTCAAAAAGTTTATCTTCAAAACACAAGATCCTGCCTACGAAGCTCTCAAACTAGGACCTGCAGAAGTCCCTGAAGTATAAGGAGATAGGGAATGAGAAAATGAGTATTTTCATACTTAGTAAGAGAGTTATAATTAGTGAACCTTATAAGTCCACACAAAAGCTATTTCATATGATAGTAGCATACAATAAAACACTGATAGCATAGCCTAAGGACAAACTTTACACTTTCCCTAAACTTTACAATCTTATAAATTTTTTTATTAATTACCTTACTCTCATATTCAAACCCTGTACAATCATATTCTTACTATCACATGCTTACCGTCTTGCACTTACAATGTTATTTTTACAATTTTACACTTATTGTCTTACACTTACACAATGGACAACTAGAGTCAATAAAGCATTTTTAAAAAAATCTCATTCTTTTAAGAAGATTTGGCTTATTACAAAAAAAAAACCTTTTACATACTTTATCCACTTAAACCCAAAGTGGGTTAAGTGATAGGCTACCATACGAGGAAGGAAGCTCAACAATAGGTTCCACATAAGAAGGCAACCCAACGGGAAGAAGTAGGCAGGAGAAATTGTGGGAATAGATTAGGTAATTAGAGTAATTGAAAGATAAAAAGTTTTTATGAGCTCGGATTCATGTGTGGCAGTGTGAGCCTACGCATTATTGACAGTCAAATCAAGATTCGACAATGCATAGGCAAAATCCAATACAACCACATACGTTATATGTGCAGTCTGTAGACAGACTGCAATGCCGAGGGTTCATGCTCAACTGTATGAGCCTGGGCTCATATTTATAAATGGGGCTTTTTAAAATAATTCCAATGGATCTATTTTTGGGGGCAAAATAGTTTGAAGGGGTGCTAATAGCAATGTTCAAATCTGGAAATAGTTAAGAGCATCTGCATGGTGTGTGTGCCAAAGGTAACATGCCCATCAGATCAAAATTCGACGATAGGCATCAAATCGGGGGTACGGCGGGTGATTCAAATTTGCATACCTCTAATTTCGGACCCTCTGTTGGATCAAGATCAAATAGACATAATGCCCTGTCTGAGATGTACCTAGCGCATATAAACAAGTCCTTATTAACTTTTATGTGAGCGTCAATGATCTCCTTTTAATGGAGATGGCACTAGATTCCATTTCTGGTACAAGTGTAAACTGCATATTGAACAAATCTAATATATAAACTGCTTATTGAACAGATGGAACCATGGAAAAGGATTTAGTATGTGAAAAAATAAAATAAAGAGGTAACCTGTTAATTATAAGTTCATGTTCAAAATTTTCAAGGAACACTAGCAGAGTTTTCTTTCCTAACTTTTCTGCAGTGAACCAAAGACCCATCACTAGTACACCCCAATAACCATACAAATCAGTCATATCTTCGTTATATGTTCCGATGAAGATTATGAGTCAATGACATACTTAAGACACTTTGAGGTGCATTAGTATTAGTTTTTTGTTGCATTCATGAAATAGGAATTGTTGCCAGGTATAAGATGGAAGTATGTTTGAAGTGAGAGTTACATATTCCCTCCATCTTAAATTAATAGTTTTATTTAATTTTTCAAAATGAATTAAAATTAGTTTATTTTAAAAAATAAAATAGAACTATTAATGTGAGGAAAGTGGGAGTACAATATTTCCCCTTCAATTGTTTACTCAATCCGTATTACTAGGAACAAAACTAAGCTATATAAACCACCCTGCAAGTCTAAAAGAAAATGTGAGAGGTGACGAATAATTTTTTTGTAATGTTTCATCTATTTCTGGTTTAAGAATAAAATGTTTGTTTAGCCTGAAATTTGGCTGGTGCAGTTGAGATCCAAAAGCTGTCTCCTGAAAGTATTTGCCAGGAAATTTCTAAATTAAAGAACATAGTCTAAAATTAAGATAATAGCCTTGAATAGTTCAACAGTACTCCAACAGCTTTTTGTTAACAAAATCAGAACATCCTTCTGCTTCCTCCCCTGTGGCCATATGTGCATCTTACATTTTTCACGTCTTCCAAATGATAAAAATAAGATTTCCTCTTCCTAACAACTTAAGCTTTAAGGAAACTTTACTTTACATGGTATAAAAACTTCAAGTTATAAGAGGTCCTATGTTCAAGTCTTGTTGGAGACATTTATATCCTAATTATATTCTACTCGAGCTTTTAGTATCAAAACTCCAAATTACAAGAGGTCTTGGGTTCAAGTCTCGTTAGAGGTATTTATACCCTAATTGTCTTCTAAGTGAAGGGGGTGTTAAAATATAGAATAAATATAAAAAATTTCTCCTTCCTAATGGCTCAAACTTTTGGGAAACTTAGTTATGTTATAATCTTTAGTATCAAAGGTATGCAGCCCTTCCAATGATGAGGTTTACCAATGGAAAAATTGCAAAAGACCCATTAAGGCATACAAAAGACTGACTGACAAAAGTTTAATATACAAAAATCTCATAGTCAATCTCATACCGCATGACTGCTTGATCACTAAGACGAATTTTGATTTATACTAAAGAGTACTAAAAATTTTCGTCATCCCATAAAAAAGTTGTGGCAAATGATTGTTTCTTGTTTTGAATGTCACAAGCTACTCGGCAATAGGTAGCTCATTTCTGAATTCTAACTTATTATAAAATGACACATCTAAATATCTCCCGTAAGTATAAAAAATAATATGTATAAATTTAACATAAGCAGTAGTTTGTCAACTATAACAGCAAATTTAATATTATAAATTCCAACATTTTTATACAGAAACAAACAAGCATGTAGTCCACTAATTTTTCATCCAAGGAAGGTGATGACCCACTTAATTAATGCACTTAGACGTGCGTTATTTTATTTCTATATTTTCTTTTTGCCATTCATGAATGCAAATCACTGGCAGGTATACAAAAGAAGCATGCTCGTGTGAGAGTCCATTGCATTTTTCCCGTTTATATTCTACCCAATCCATATTACGAGGAATTCAAATCACCCAAACCTCTTTGCAATTCTAAAGAAAATGGGAGAGATGACATATAGATATAATTCTTGGTAATGCTTCATCATCATCTTGTTTAAGAATAACGTGTTTGTATAGGCTGAATGGTTGAGATCTGAAAGCTGTCTCCTGAAAGTTTTTGGCAGGAGATTTGTAAAGTTAAATAACATAGTCTACAATTAAGATAAATATCTAAAATACTTTTAAGAGTATTTCAGTGGCTAGTTTTAAAAAATTCCGATTGACATCCATATCATATGCTTCCTCCCCTAAGGCCGTATGTCCATATTACATCTTCTAAGTAGCTGAGAGAAAATGCAAGTTCGCTGTTGAGGAGAAATTATTGAGTACTCTCGGAGTATCCTCCGCAAATTACTCTCACTTTACAGAGGCTGTTGATTCTGTGGAAAAGTCTATCGCTTGCGCTAACGTGCTAGCGCATGAGGATTGACTGCTCGTCTAAAGTGCAAATAAATCCCACATGGAACTCCCAGAGTACCAACTAAAACAGTGCAGCAGCTTTAAAGATAATAATCACAAGTGAATATGACTGTGAAAAGCAGAACATTTTGGAAAGTTATACCAGACAGCCTAGTCTCTCCATGTTGTGCATATCTTCCTTGTCATTTCATTTGCTAATAAGCAGTCAGATAAGTTAGCTTACAACAGATAAAAACAGCAGGACAGTGTCTATAAAGCTTATATTGGATGACAAATATCCCCATCTAATCTCTTATTGGATGACTCTGTTATATGAAACTTTACCATCATCTCTGTCATGTTTAGTTTTCTCCGAAAATCCCCCATTAAAACTACAATAGATTCAGTAAAACGCCTTGAACAATTAAAATCTAAAATTGGGTTGGTCTATACTTGTAAAAGTCTCTTAACTTCTATAATGAGAAAAAGTTTTCTGTAATTTGGACAAAGCTGAGCCAAAAGGTGCCCATATTCTGTTCCCAAGACGAAGTCTGTCTCCTTGACTGTCCATAGATGCTCACTGCTCCATCCCAGTTATCTTGCAGCCAAAGTCTATGCTTTAGAACACCATAAAATCCGTCCGAAAGTTGTCCAAAGAGCTCAACTATGATTCCTACAAAAACCATCCACATTACTAAACATGCCAATTATCAATTATTTTATCTAAACCATAAAAAATATCTAAGTGAATAACTTAGCTAAATTAATCAAATATAAGTGAACGTTCCAAACTCCTAAATTAACCAAGAAAACTACTCCCACTGTCCCAAATTAATAGTTACATTTGATTTTTCAAAAATAAATTAAAATTACTTTATTTTGAAAAATAAATGTAGCTATTAATATAGGACAGAAAGAGTACTAATTTAACCTAAAATAACTCAAAACTAAGATTAGAAAACCAGGAATAAGAGTAGTATGCATATCAATGCTTCAAAGTTTAAGGTACTTTCCTGATAGTAGGAGTCATGACTTGATCTCGTATTTCCTCTTGTTTATTTCTTGAATACAAAATGTATACACAGAAGGTAAACGCAAGTATATTCAATTTACAAGAAAAAAATACACCAATGTAGTGGAAGATGCTTACCCATAACTACACAAGAAAATTTGTATATTCATCATCAATGTCATTAACAGCTAATCTGTTTGCATGTGGTGAATAAAATTCATATAGTAAAATTTTGAGATTATGCAGAGAAGAAAATTAAATTTGCCTTTACGCCTAAAATAGGTGCACTTCTTAATGTGGCCACCAAATTTGTACTCCGTCCGTCCTATAGTAATAGCTACATTTAGACAAAAAGTGATTTTTATTGAAGGGTGAAGCACACATCTATGGAAAGGGGAAATAAGATTATGATACTCTTTTTTAAGTACCCAATCACTTGAATTGAACAAAATGGAGCTATTAATATAGAACAAATTTTTTTACCAAATAGAGCTATTAATTTAGAACGGAGGGAGTATTTATTCGGGTTCCAAGTTCCTTAGATTTTTGGTCAGGGTATCCATAACCAAACGTCAAGCTTTCTAAGAATGATCTCAGGCCAGTCTTTTTTATATACCTCTTTTTTGGTAACAAAATCTGTGTGGATAAAATACCATAGAAATGAAGAATGATGATACATTGTACATGAAAAATTATGAACTCAAAGCCGCTGGCCGGTGAAGCTTCACCAGCAGTTAATAGCTCGCCCTAAATCAACGGCGCACACTCTAGCGCACAAAATCTACAAAAATCTTAATCTATGTGCAGATTTTGTGTGCTATAATATACGCCGTCGATCTAGGGCTAAGAACGATGCGAGCGAAACTTCACCATCGGATTTGAATTACAAAATTAGTTAATACAGGTTAGGCTATAATTAAAAAAATGCAAATGCAAACTAGTAAAAAAAAAAGAACATGACTTCTATTAAAGCTTTGTATATCCCAAATGGAAAGGCAATCAAGAGCAACACATCACAAATCCAAATGGAAGGAAACAAAGCCAAACCTCTACCACAGACGCGGTGAGAGGATAACTTCACGATAAGTAAACAGACGACCATCCGACGTGCGAATATATAGAGGTCTTTTGCTGTTAATTTCCACAAATCTGGTAGTCTCCATTTGATTTTTTGAGACAGGCTTAAAGTTCACCCAGCTGCCACCAATGGCCAGTTGCTCTGCCCCCAAATTGTCTGCCGCCTCCCACCTGAGAAGTTCTAAATTTGCCTTGAATACTTCACAAGTGGACAGCTTACGAGACGCCCTGTGAGGAAGCCGGGCAGCCAAACAACACATCAACAATTCTCCATGATGCTCAATCAGATGCAAATCAGTGCGACGTTGTTCATTCTTTGACACAAGTTCCCTGGGGGGAGCAAGGACAGTTCGAACTTCAGGTCCACCGCCAGCTTCATGGGAGGCTAAATCGACGATACGAAGCTCCCCGTTCACAGTTGTGGCATAAAGGGATCCTTCGTGGAAGATGGCAGACACATACCAGAACTCACCGTAGGGACTGTTGCAAGTTACCCAAGTCGATTCTGGGCTGCAAACGGCCATAACACCCGAGAACGAGTGTATGTAGACGACTGTACATAGCGGGTCGTTAGGGGGAAGGGTGCAGTAGAACTTGCCGCAGATCATGTTAATCCCAAAGCGATAGCAGGGCAATTCAGGGAGTTGGATTTGAGCACCGGAGAAGGGGTTTACGAGGACGGGCGTGGAGCGACACTCGAGCGGGGGGGTGAAGATGAGCCACCCATGTTGAGAACCGCAGCAATGCCACTTAGTGAGGAAACCAGGCAGGTGCAAATGGCGGTACCACCGCCGTTCGGAGATGCAGTAAAAGCCGCCTGCCCATTTATGGGGGACCCAGAGCCATAACTGGTCCGGCGCTAGGCGATGGTGTTTCTCTGAAACCAGCCGGCTCCATCTGCGGCAGACAGCGCCAAAGCGAACGTAATCGGCAACTCCTAGCCGCTGCAAGACGAGCTCCAGAAGCTCCTCCGGGAGCGACAACCAGTCTGCGTTTGTCCTGTTCGATCTTCTTCGCTTCTTCCCCCAGCATGGTATCAGTGTCGCAGGCAACGGGGAGATGTCCTTACCTTGGTGGCGTATCGTTGCCTTCTTCGCCGAACATGGTTTCTCCGTTGTGGGCATCAGCGGGGTGATCTTCATCCTCTAAAACAACCGAAAACATTAGCACAAAAGTTGAAAACAGACATGGCTAGCCATGAAAGTGAACATTTTTCTTACCACGGCTTTGCTGAACAACGACGGGAAGAAGACGCCTCTCTGCAAGTATGGAACTCCAGAGATGGATTGGAAGGAGATTGAACTTTGTATGGATTCGAAAGGGGAACGGTTCTGGCAGGAGCATGCAAAGGCGACGCTTCAACTTCCATGGATTCGGACAAAGAGCAATTTCTGGAAGGTATGACTCCAGCAGAGAAAGGCGCGACGCTTGGAAAGGAGCTCACCCGCGGATGGCTCCGGATCGATGGCGCACACGAAAGCGCGCAAAAGGTTTTGATTTTCTGTAATTTATGCGCATTTTCGGGTACGCCGTTCGATCAGAAATCATCCAACAGCAGGTAAAGTTCCACCCGTCACTAGTGGATTTGAGCTTCTCGAAAAAATACATCATTGTGAGCCAATTTGACCTTTTAAGTTAACTCATGTTTAATAAAAATTTAATAAAAAATAATTATATATAAAAAAATATTAATGTGAAGTCTAAATATGTATCATAGGGTAAGCAGGTAGAATAAAACTCCCCATCGAGTAATATTAGCTACATGATCAAAACAGAATGGCTAGGGCACTAGCATGGGTGTGTGTTAAAACACATATAAATAAGACTAATATGTAAAAAATACAAGTAATTTATGAAGATTCTTATTAGTATGTAGCCCCTTGTTTATTTGTGTCACTGTGCGCCAAAGGTTGGTAAGACGACAATATACATTAATATAGCGGCAAATAGGTTTGAATTACCCACCCACCCCTAGTTTAACATGAGTCATTGGATTGGCTCTTAGCGTTGTGGTGCACACTGATGTATAGGAGCTCAGAAACATAATAACTTTTTTTCTATTTATAAAATATATACTCTATAATTTGTTCAATATAATTTCGTTGCACACCTAATGAGTTACCTTTTCGACATAGACTATCAAGATGAAGAACATCACTTTCTATGTCTATGTAAAACCATGGTGAAAAAAGTATTTCACATTTAGTAGAACATAACTTTTCCTTGAAGATGTAGATAACCAAACCCTATGGTGGTTGTTAATAGGATTTAAAATTTTTGTGAGAATATCCTAGTAGGGAATAGTTATGATAAATAATTACACATAGCTACATGAAACACGGGAAAAAAAAACTTGTACACTGCATAAGTAACATTGGCCACGTGATCAAAATTGCATGGCCCAAAAGAGTACAATGCACAAGCATGAGTGTGTGCCATGCACGTATAAATGGGACTCTAATATGTAAAAAAAATACAAGTAATTTAAGAAGATTCTCGTTAATATGTAGCCACGCCCTTGCTAACTTGTGTCAATGTGTGCCAAAGGCTTCCTGGACAACAATACGCATTAATATAGGGGCAAAAAGGTTTGAATTACCCACCCACCCCTAATTTAACATGAGCCATTAGATCGTCTCTTGGCGCCCTAGCGCACACTGATGCATGTGAACAAGGAAGACATTAACTTTTCTATTTATGAAATATAATTCATGTTCAAAATAATTTCATTGCACACCTAAGGAATTATCTTTCCAACATAATCATATAGATACCAAAAACATCACTTTGAATGGTTATGTAAAGTTGTGCCCACAAAAAAGTATTTCACATTTATTGTAACATATCTTTTCCTTTAAGATGCACATAACCAAATCACTATAGCTATTGTTTACAACATTGAAAAGTCTTATGAGTGAATTCCAAGTTGAAAATCTTTGTGAGAATTTCATAATGAGGAATATTTGTAATAAATAATTTATCCATAACTACATAAAACATGGGGAAAAATTTGTATGTGGTCATCGTTCGTAACTTTTTAGTATTAAAAATATATCCCACGTTGGTTTAAAACTCATCATACATAATGTGAAGTCTGAATCTGTATCATAGGGTAGGTAGGCGGATTGAAACTCATATGCCCCATGAGTAACACTGGCTACATGATCAAAATGGAATGGCTAGTACACTAGCTTGGGTGTGTGCTAGATACATATAAATAAGACTCTAATATGGAAAAAATACAATCATTTTATAAAGATTCTTGTTAGTATGTGGCCCATTGCTTTTTTGTGTCATCGTGCACCAAAGGCCAGTTGATTCAACTTCCATGGATTCGGACAAAGAGAATTTCTGGAAGGTATGACTCCAGCAGAGAAAGGCGCGACGCCTGGAAAGGAGCTCACCTGCGGATGGCTCCGGATAGATAGCGCACACTAAAGCGCGCAAAAGGTTTTGATTTTCTGCAATTTATGCACATTTTTGGGTACGCCATTCGATCAGAAATCATCTAACAGCCGGTAAAGTTCCACCCGTCACTAGTGGATTTGAGTTTCTTAAAAAAACATCATTATGGGCAAATTTGACCTTTTAAGTTATCTCATGTTTAATGAAAACTTGATAAAAAATAATTATGTAGGAAAAAGTAATAATGTGAAGTCTGAATATGTATCATAGGGTAAACTCATATGCCCCATGAGTAATATTGGCTGCATGATCAAAATGGAATGGCTAGGGTACTAGCATGGGTGTGTGTTAAAACACATATAAATAAAACTAATATGTAAAAAATACAAATAATTTATGAAGATTCTTATTAGTATGTAGCCCCTTGCTTATTTGTGTCACTGTGCGCCAAAGGTTGGCAAGACGACAATATGCATTAATATAGCGGCAAATAGGTTTGAATTACCCGCCCACCCCTAGTTTAACATGAGTCATTGGATTGGCTCTTAGCGTTGTGGTGCACACTGATGCATGGGAGCTCAGAAACATAATAACTTTTTTTTTATTTATGAAATATATACTCTATAATTTGTTCAATATAATTTCGTTGCACACCTAATGAGTTACCTTTTTGACATAGACTATCAAGATGAAGAACATCACTTTCTATGTCTATGTAAAACCATGGCGAAAAAAGTATTCACATTTAGTAGAACATAACTTTCCTTGAAGATGTAGATAACCAAACCCTATGTTGGTTGTTAATGGGATTTAAAATATTTATGAGAAGGTCCTAGTAGGGAATAATTGTGATAAATAATTTACACATAGCTACATGAAACACGGGAAAAAAAAAACTTGTACACCGCATGAGTAACATTGGCCACGTGATCAAAATTGCATGGCCCAAAAGAGTCCAATGCACAAGCATGAGTGTGTGCCATGCACATATAAATGGGACTCTAATATGTAAAAAAAAATACAAGTAATTTAAGAAGATTCTCATTAATATGTAACCCTTGCTCACTTGTGTCAATGTGCGCCAAAGGCTTCCTAGACAACAATGCTCATTAATACAGGGGCAAATAGGTTTGAATTACCCGCCCACCCCTAATTTAACATGAGCCATTGGATCGTCTCTTGGCGCCTTGGCGCACACTAATGCATGTGAACGAGGAAAACATTAACTTTTCCATTTATGAAATATAATTTATATTCAATATAATTTCATTGCACACGTAAGGAATTATCTTTCCAACATTTCATATAGATACCAAAAACATCACTTTGAATGGTTATGTAAAGTTGTGCCCAAAAAAAAATATTTCACATTTATTATAGCATATCTTTTCCTTTAAGATGCACATAACCAAATCACTATAGTTGTTGTTTACAACATTGAAAAGTCTTACGAGTGAATTTCAAGTTGAAAATCTTTGTGAGAATTTCATAACGGGGAATATTTGTGATAAATAATTTATCCATAACTACATAAAACATAGGGAAAAAATGTATGTGGTCGTCGTACGTAACTTTTTAGTATAAAAAAATATCACACATTTGTTTAAAACTCATCATACATAATGTGAAGTTTGAATCTGTATCATAGGGTAAGTAGGTGGATTAAAACTCATATGCCCCATGAGTAACACTAACTACATGATCAAAATGGAATGGCTAGTGCACTAGCATGGGTGTGTGCTAGATACATATAAATAAGACTCTAATATGTTAAAAATACAATCATTTTATTAAGATTCTTGTTAGTATGTGGCCCATTGCTTTTTTGTGTCATCATGCGCCAAAGGTTGGCAAGACGACAATACACATTAATATAGCGGCAAATAGGTTTGAATTACCCGCCCACCCCTGGTTTAACATGAGCCATTGGATTGGCTCTTGTCGTTGTGGTGCACACTGATGCATGGGAGCTCGGAAACATATTAACTTTTTTTCTATTTATGAAATATATACTCTATAATTTGTTCAATATAATTTCATTGCACACCTAAAGAGTTATCTTTTTAACATAGAATATCCAGATGAAAAACATCACTTTCTATGTCTATGTAAAACCTGGCAAAAAAAAAAGCATTTCACATTTAGTAGAGCATAACTTTTCCTTGAAGATGTAGATAACCAAACCCTATGGTGATTGTTAACAGGATTTAAAAGTCCTTAAGTGTGAATTCCAAGTTGAAAATCTTTGTGAGAATGTTCTAGCGGGGAATAGTTGTGAGAAATAATTTATACATAGCTACATGAAACATGGGAAAAAAAACTTGTACACCCCATGAGTAACATTGGCCACATGATCAAAATTGCATGGCCCAAAAGCGTCCAATGCACAAGCATGAGTGAGTTCCATGCACATATGAATGGGACTCTAATATGTAAAAGCATACAAGTAATTTAAGAAGATTCTCATTAATATGTAGCCCCTTGCTCACTCGAGTCGGTGTGGCGAAAGGCTGCCTAGACAACAATACACATTAATACAAGGGGAAATATGTTTGAATTACCGGCCCACCCCTAGTTTAACATGAGCCATTGGATCATCTCTTGGCACTCTTGTTCACACTAATGCATGTGAGCAAGAAAGATATTAACTTTTCCATTTGTGAAATATAATTTATGTTCAACATAATTTCATTGCACACGTAAAGAATTATCTTTTCAACAGATCATATAAAGACCAAAAACATCATTTTGAACGGTTAAGTAAAATTGTTCCCCTAAAAAAGTATTTCACATTTATCAAAGCATAGTTTTTCCTTTAAGATGCACATAACCAAATCCCTATAGTGATTGTTTAAAACATTGAAAAATCTTACGAGTGATTTCCAAGTTGAAAATCTTTGTGAGAATTTCATAACGGGGATTTTTGATAAATAATTTATCCATAACTACATAAAACACAGGGAAAAAATTGTATGTGGTCATCGTACATAACTTTTTAGTATAAAAAAATATCATACGTTGGTTGTGTATACTTTTAAGTATGGCAATTTTCTCTTGGGTTAGTCATTTTTCATGGAGGCTTCTAGAATTTCCCCGCTTACTTGAATTTTGCCTTTAGCATTAGGATTTTACTTTTTTGCACTTCTTTACCTTTTCAATACATTTCACACCTCATCTCTATTTACTTTAATTACACCCCACTACCTAAACATATCCCTCTTAACTTTAACTATTACTATGGGCCCCACTACCCAATATAATCCTCTTCACCTTATCTATTATAATAGAGCCCACTCCCCAAGTATCACCCCTGTACCTATTTCTGGGCCCACTACTAACTCATCTCTCATAATCTTAGCTATTATTGTAGCCCCACTACCCATACCTCTCAATCCTCTACATTGAAAATGTGTAAGCCACTTACAACTTCTAACGGCCACATGTGGGTCCCATGTAGGCTCTGTGCCTGAGCCCGCTCTATCAATGCAAGTGTTATGCACTATATAATGGAGAGTTATATTCTCTCTCCTTAATTAATGAAGTTATCAAATGTATTCAAAATAATAATAGTTTATTTATTTTAGTTTATTTTTATGTACATGTGTGTGCAACATTATTGAAGTGGGCAACAAAATAATTGAGGTGACATGGAAATACATCATAATTGGTGGTAGCACTGTAGAGGCAGGGGAAGCATTATTGAGATGGCTTTGGCAGCATTCTTGGTGGTGGTCACATCAACTTTTGGTGGAGCATCTTATTTTGGTTAGTGGTGGTCACTATCAACTTTTAGTAGAGATAATGGAGCATCTTTGGTTAGGCAGGACATGTCTTTTATTAGTAATCCATTATATTATTGAGGTTGTGGATGACTTCCTTATTAAATAGATATAATCTTTCTAGATAGTCTTCATTGTCACTATCAAGCTAAGCTATTTCTTATCATTTTAGTAGGGATAATCGGTTTCTTTAGTAGCATCTTTGAAGAGTCATTTTGTTGCTTTGGTCATGCCTATATTTTCTGTTTTGATACTTTTGTATAGTTGATCATAAAATCCTTAATCATATTGTCATGCTTGTATTATTGTTCTAATGCTAGACGTGATTGTTATGTAATCCTTTACCTTTTTCAACTCTTTATTACAAGTAGGTCGAATGTTCTGGCATCAGAAATGTCATTTTCACATGTATTGATAACTCTTTGTGGATGACAAAGAATGTTTGAGGCATTCAGAGTTTTGGGTTTTCCCCAATTTTCTTCCTGCAAATCTTCTTCGATAGTTTCACATAAAGCTGGCTTAATTTGTAATATATGATAAGTTGTTAGATATTGATCATGATCCCATTTTGGAGTTGCACATGTAACGAATATAACAATGGGCCTATAATCATATTGCCACATAATATTGGTAATATGTTTCTGGATGAGAGGTGAAAATGCCTTTAAACAATTTATGTTTGAGATTTCGATTTCCTTGACATCCAAATTCGAACCACTTGTCGATCTCAAATTTTGAATTATTGCTTTTTATACAGTGGTATATTAGAACTAAATCTTTCTACCACTTTAAAATCATATTCATTCTTTGGATTCCAGATTTTCTCTAGCATTTTCTTCCATTTAGTTTTTCCTAATGGTTCTCAATTCAAAATATTTTTCTAAATATCAATAGGTAGGGTTTCTACATCATTAAGAATTTTACTTCTCCTTTTTCAAAAAAGTATCCTTGGATAAACAATGTGAGTTGGCTCTTATTCTTTTTCTTTTTAGTAGCTAATTCTTTCTAAATTTCTTTCAAATGTTTTATCATGTTTTATTGATTTTGTTTCTTAAAATATTTGAATATATTATCTAGCAGAGTCTTGTGAAAGAGTGCAATATTAACATTGGTATGAAACACCAAGCTTGGATCAATGACCTTAGTTAAGTTGTTTTCCTTATTTTGCACTAAGTCAGTGCATTGGTTTTTTAGCAAAACCACAGTCGTAGATGGATTTGATGATCCTGCCAAGCGAGTTGTATGCTACTAGCAAGTTGTGGCTTCTTCAGGTTCACAATCCTTGTGGTTTTTAATGTGTTTTTCCACACTTGCTTGTTTTAGAAATAACACTCCACTATGGCTTAGTATTATAGGCTTAGACCTAGGTTCGTTGCCATGTGCTTGTAAATTTACAAAACGATTTTCTCACAATTGCACTAAGTGGTCATTCATTTTGATGATGTTAACCTGGTTTGGCATATGTGAAGAGCTGCTTGAGCTTTCTTCATTTTGGCTTATTTGCTTATTAAACATTCTAGACATTTCTTTAATCAAGACACCGAGAGAAACATTATTTTTTTTTGCAATGTATACAAAACAAAGGTCAACTGATAAAAACTCATTTTTCCATTTCATAAGGATTCTCTCAAACATATAACTTTTATTTTCAAGGGAAAATTGGCATTTAATAGGTGTATGATTTTTAAATGGAAATATTGAAACATTATAAACAATGCTAAAATCCATATATGGATTGAATATTTCATTCATTATTTTCTGAAATTCTGAGGGCACATTTTTCAGTCCAATGGTCATAACATTCTATTCATAGTGTTCGAATAGTACATTGAAAGTTGTTTTATATCGGTCATCTTCTTTAATTGAATTTGCCAAAATCCGAATTCCATATCAAATTTTGAAAAAAAATTGGATTATGTATTCTTTTAATTAAATCTTGTTTTTTTGGAATATGATATCTTATCCATTGAAAAACTTTGTTTAAAAGTTTATAATTTTTGACAAGACAAGGAACTCCTCGTTCTACTTCTCCAGCATTTTCAACATAAAAGGTTACACTATTCCATGGAGAAGAATTTTTTCTAATTGGATTTCTTTTGAGAATGTCATTAATTTCTTCATAACAAACATCAAGAAGTCTTCAATTCATTTAAAGTGGTCTAGCTTTAGTAGGGATTCTTTTATTCCTCAAAATTCTTTTCATAGGATAAGTTATTTTCATGTTTTTTCCAATGCCAAAATGCATATGGAAAATTTGAACATACTTCATTTTCAAGGGTGTTTTGAAAGTTTTTTATTTTGTCTTCGAATGGTTTATAATTTATATTTTATTTTATTTTTTTCTTCTTTATTTTCTTCAGACAATTCATTAATGAATTTTTCATTATATTCTATAGCATTTTGTATTTTATTAACAAAAGATATTTCAAGATTAGAATAGAATTTAACAAAGATATTGGATCCTGATATTTTTATTTTAATTCCCTTATCACTTACCTGAAAAAGCTTGATTAGCGATAAGATTAGGGTTCCTAAGAGTATTCCTTGTTTTAGATATTTGACAAAAATAAATGTCATTTTAAAACAAGAGTTTTAAAACATATATGAACTTCTAGAAGGTTGCAATTTACAATTAATTTCTTTCCATTGACATTATTAACTCTATGAGTTGTTTTTCAAAAAAGTTTGTGTGGATTATTCCTTCTCTTATGTAGTTTAGATTTGCACTAGAGTCAATAAGAGTTTTATGTTTGAGAACAAATTTTTTATTTTTAAAACAACTTTATATTATATTTTTTTCATAATTTTCTATTGTATTTATAAATCCTTCTTCATCATCTTGCTCTTCTATTTTCTCTTTTCCTTTTGAGGCAGAGGCAATAGAAGTATTGTTATTTAATTTCTCAAAGATTTCATTCTAAGGAATTTGCTTCACTATGATTATCTTCTCCTTTAACTTCTATTTGATATTCTAGGATTGCAACTCTTAGTTTAATTTTCTTATTTCTATTTTTATTTTATTTTGTTCTCTTTTCAAATCATCTAGAGTTATTGGTTTTCATTTTTTTAAAATTGAGCCTTTTTAAAAGTTCATTAAGAGTGAAATGATTTTGTTCTCCCTTTTTAATAGAGTTTTGTATTCTTTCTTTCATTCTTTGCTTAATTTTATTAATTATATTTCTTCTTCTCTAGGTTCTCAATGGAATCCAAAATGTCAAGTATAAACTCTTATCAATATTTAGAAAATTTATTCTATCTTCTTCATAAAAACTATCATCACAACAAGGACAACCATAAAAATTTGTTTCATAAATAGAATTCATTAAATCATTGATCTCCTCACATCAATGTTTATTTCATTTATATATTCTTCAAGTTTTTTTTTTAATTTTGATTTGTCTGATTCTAGAATAATTGTTGAATATTTTTTATTTCTTTTGGACATTTATTTGCACAATGACCTCTTTCTTTATATTTGAAACATGTTAATATTTTTTTAGCTTGCCTTTTGGTTTTAAAATTTTCTTGCTTCCTAAATGGTTGTATTTTCTTTTTTTATTTTTTTAAAATGTTTTTTCCTTATCTTTAGATTTCAAAATTTCTTCTTTATCTTGCAAGCCTAATTGATAAAAAAAAATTCAACTTCTTTTCTTCCTAGTATTCTATGTTGTTTCAATTGACTTCTTGTTTTGAGATCATTACATAAAGATAATCCTCCTTTGTTTATTATTTGTATTATATCTCCATATTAGAGTAGATTATAAAGAATTGTTCTATTACCTTCTTCTCTTAAAGCTGTACGAACCTCTTTAGCTAAAAAAGAGGGTAAACCGTAAATAAATTTTACTTTCCAAAACAAATTGGAGCAGTCTTGCCAATTGTACTTTAAATAGAAATGTACCTTTATACCATCTAAGGTTTGTTAGACTTGAATATCTAAGATTAATTAATTATTCTCATTTATCTTTTTTTATATATTGTATTAAGTCTTCCCATAAAATATCTTACAATATTAATAATTAAGGAGTGAATTGAATCAAGTTCATTTGTCAGATTTTCTTCTGGATCAATTTTAAAAGCATGGATTATTTGATATCTTTGTTCATTAGTGATAATTTTTTTTCAACAACCTCTTAATTGACCAACAAAAGAAATAGTGATCATATCAGCAATTTCTTCTTCACCATTTTTATTTCTTTTGCACACATTGGCGTAGATCATCATTTCTTGATATTTTGTCACAATTTGATATTATGATAAACCATCTATAGCCAGATTATAAGGGACTTACCATCGTATTCAATGGGTTTATCATCTTCTTCAATTAATGTATCTACAGGGATGGTCTTTTGTAATATTTTTTTAATTTATATATCTCCTCAGTTTCTGATTTTGTACTTGACTCTTCTTCCAAAATATTTATTATAGATTTTTTATTTTCTGTTGTAGATAAATTTTTTATTAATTATTCTGCCTATTCTTCTTTAATTTATAGTTCTTTTCTTAGTTTATATTCTTCTTTAATTTTATGAGGTTTTATTATTAGAATATCAATTTGGTTTTCACATTTAATTTTTATTACTCGTTCTTTCAACATTGATTCTCTTATTATTGTTTCTTTTCTTATTAAAGATTCTTCTAATTTTTCACATATTTTCTTATTTTGCTGACCTATTATTCTTAATATTGTATTTGTATAATTATTTTGTTCAATTATTCAGGCGATATTTTTAGTTTGGAATTTGCTTGAATTTTTAATAGGATTGACTAAGATTTCATCTTATCCTAACTTAATTTATTCAAAGGGTGATAGGACATATTCTATTTCCCTATTAGCAGCAATTTCCAAGTTTTAGTTATCTTTGAAATTACGAGCATATGATCTTCTTCCGGTAAGTCATCAAGCATACTTTAAGATCTTTTAAGAAAATCCATATACTCATTTTCATACCCATTAGACAAAAGTATATTTTTCTTAACTTTATTCATATGATTGTACCATTGTTATCTAATTAAGGCTTTTTCATCTTTGTCAAAGTAATTTAAGAACCATGTTTTCTTTTCATTGTTAAATTCTGAGTTCAAGTATTTTCTTAATAATTCTTTGTATATTGTGAATTTTAAATCTTTTGATATAACAAGGATATAGGATTCAGATGGTTCATAAAGTCCCTTCTTAGACAACATCAGTTACTCTTGATGGTCTTATATTAAATCTTCTTTCTTGTTCCAAATTATCAAGAATGATAGAGGTAGAAGGTCAAGAAGACAAATATTTTTTGTTTTTTATCAAAAAATTATATTTCTACGTCTCTATTATTAAATTCAACTACTTGAGTTACCTTTGAGTTTTCTAAAGAGGTAGGCTGAGTATTTTGAGCAAGAGTCCAAATATTGGGTAGTTTAATTTCATCACACTTAAGGGTTTTTGGGACAATATAATTGTTCTGAAGGTTTGCTTGGAAAACTTGAGTAACTCCCTTTGGGGGCAAAAAATTGATTCCATGATTTATTTTAAGGTTATGAATACAACTACACATGGAATCAATGCAAGAGTCCAAATATTGGGTAGTTTAATTTCATCACACTTAAGGGTTTTTGGGACAATATAATTGTTCTGAAGGTTTGCTTGGAAAACTTGAGTAACTCCCTTTGGGGGCAAAAAATTGATTCCATGATTTATTTTAAGGTTATGAATACAACTACACATGGAATCAATGAAATATTTGAAAAATTAAAAGACATTACTTCTATTGGTTCTACCTTTAAAGGAAAAGAGAAAATAGAAGAGCAAGATGAAGAAGAAGAATTTATAAATACAATAGAATAATATAAAAAACAAAAATGAAATAAAAAAAAGGCCTAAAAAATAAAGCTCTTATTGACTCTTGTGCAGATCTAAACTACATAAGAGAATGACTAATCCACACAAAATATTTTGAAAAAACAACTCCTAGAGTTACTACTACCAATGGGTATGAAAATTACAAACTTCCATAAATTCATACATGTTCTAGAAAATTTTACCTCAAAATGTCATTTATCCTTGTCAAACATCTAAAACAAGGAATCTTCTTAGAAACCTTATTCATATTATTAATCAAGTTTTTTCAAGTAAGTGATAAGGGAATTAAGACAAAATATTAGGATTCAACATCTTTTTTATAAATTATGTTTTAATCTTGAAATATCTTTTCTTAATAAAATAAAAAATTTCATAGAATATAGAGAAAATTCATTAATAATCTATATAAAGAACTTTGAGAAGAAAAAATAAAACAAACCATAAATTCTAATCCATTCCAAGACAAAATAAAACAATTTCAAGAAACCCTTGAAAATGAAGTACGTTCAAAATTTTCCTCTACATTCTAACATTGGAAAAATATGAAATTAACTTGCCATATGAAAAGAATTTTAATGAATAAAAAATCCCTACTAAAGCCAGAACAATTCAAATGAATCAAAGACTTCTTGATCGATATCTGCCAAGAAGAAATCAATAGCCTTCACAAAAGAAATCTAATTAGGAAAAACTCTTCTGCATGGAGTTGTGAAGCCTTTTATGTTGCAAAAACTGCATAACTAGAATGAGGAGTTCCTCGCCTTGTCATACATTATTAACCTCTAAACAAAGTTCTTAACTGGATAAGATATCATATTCGAAAAAAATAAGATTTAATTTGAAGAATACATAATGCAAAAATCTTTTCCAAATCTGAAATGAAATATGAAATTTGGCAAATTCAAATTAAAAAACAAGATTGATATAAAACAACTTTTACTGTACCATTTAGACAATATGAATGGAATGTTATGCCCATTAGAGTGAAAAAAGCATCTTCAGACTTTCAAAAAATTATTAATCAAATATTTAACCATACATGGATTTCAATATTATTTATATTGATGATGTTTTAATATTTTCAACCAATATTCAACAAAGATAAAATTATTTCAAATAAATATTAGGCTCCTTAGATATCACATAAATCTATGAACAATAAAACTCATTAAATGCTGATGAATTTCTCAATGAAATAAAAGATAAAAAAGTACGACAACGGTTTTTACGATGCCTGAATTATGTGTTTGAATTTTACAAACACCATGCAAAAGATAGAAATTTGTTAACAAAAAGGTATAAGAAAGCCCCAAAAGATTGGACAATAAATCATACTAATGTAGTAAAAAGGATGAAGGAAATTGTGAAAAATTTTCCTTGTCTATTTATCCTTAATCCTAATTCTTTTAAAATTCTTGAAGCCAAGCTTCCGATGTAGGATATGGAGGAATATTAAAACAAAAGAAAGACGCTAATGAAGAAAATTAGTTATATATACATCTCATGTTTGGAATGAAACCCAAAGAAATTCTTCTACCATTAAAAAAGAAATTCTAATTATATTTTCTTATATAACCAAATTTCAAAGTGACTTATTGAACGAAAAGGTTCTTCACATAATTGACTGTTGAGCTTACAAAAATATTCTTGAAAAAGGCATTCAAAACTTTGTTGCTAAGAAAATTTTTATATGATGGCAAGGAGTTTTTGCAATATTTGATTTTGAGATAGAATTCATTAAAGGAGAATCAAATTGTTTATCTAATTTTTTATAACGAGAATTTTTGTAGGTAAAATATATCCAAAGACAATAAACAATAAGGGTAAAAGAATTAACTTTTATCAAGACCCTATGTCCTTATGTAATAAACAAAATTCCCAAAATTCTTCTCTTGTAGAAGGAATATCTTTTGAATATGGGATTTCAACACCTAATAGGGAACAATTATTTGAAAAATCTGATAAAGAATCTAAATTAGATTCTGATAAGGCAAATATGCCAAAATTGCTTTATATGCAAGCAACCTCATTTTATGTTCTTACAATCGAATAAATGGATGTTTGAACACCTCTTACCGAATTGGCATATAAATATTTTTTAGATAATAATTTTTTCATCCTTGAAGGTCAAGAGAAATTATCCTTGTCCTATGAAAAGATCCTTAAAAGAGACTAATAGCGTCAAAATTCAGCATAATACAAATGACTATGATATTGCCTTCTCCAAAATTACAATTTTTAAGGTTCTGGATTTGAAAGATTAGAATTTTAATCCTTAATTTTACAAGAAGCTTGCTACTCCATTTGGCAGACCAAAATATTTGACTTGGGTCCCATATTTTGGTCAAATTGGTTTCTTGACTGATGGAAACTTTTTGGTTGCTATTGCCTTCCTCTCTTGAATAAACTCAAGGAAAGTGAAAAAGATTCCCTTGGGAGATAGACTACAATTTGTATTCCATATCTACACCAAATTCGAGATACCTTAGATTCTCAAGTGGGAATTCTCCATCAACACCAGTGATTTTTCACTAATTCTTGAAAGAATAATTTTGGTCAAATGGTGGAATATGTTTAATTATGATAATATCCAAGATAATTTATGCACCCCTTCTATTGCTTCTTCTCAATCTGAAAGAAAAAAGTTCAAAGAAGAAAAACTAAAACATTTAATATTAAAGAATCTAAAATAGATGAAGACAAAGTCTAAAAATATCTTGATTCATTTCTCAATCAAATAAAAAACACAATGATACCACTAACTAAAATAGGATCCTAAACCAAAACTTGATGTTGACTACCACCAAGAATACTACCAAAGCCACCATAAATGCTACCTTAATAATGTTTCTGCCACCTCCCTAGTGCTACCACCAATTATGCTGCCTTTTAACATCACCTCAATTATAAACTTCCAAAAGTTCATATATGTTTTAAAAGCTAATCTTGCCTCAAAGTGCCTTTTATCCTTATCAAAGATCTAAAACAAGGAATCATCTTGATAACCACATTTTTATCACTAATCAAGCCTTTTCAGGTAAGTGATAAGGATTTAAAACAAGATCTAACATCTTTCTTAAATTCTGTTTTAATTTTGAAATACCTTTTCTTAATATAATAAATCTATAGAATATAAAGAAAAATTCATTAATGAATTATTTGAAGAAATTCAAGAAGAAAAAATAAAAAAAACCATAAATACTAAATCATTCCAAGACAAAATAAAACAATTTAAGATACCCTTGAAAATAAAGTATGTTCAAATTTTCCCTCTACATTTTGACATAGGACAAAATATGAAATTAACTTGCCCTGTGAAAAGAATTTTGATGTATAAAAAATCCCTACTAAAGCTAGTCCAATTCAAATGAATCAAAGACTTGTTGAAATAGATTGAAAAAAAAATTAATGACCTCCTAAAAAAATATAATTAGGAAAAGCTCTACTCCATGAATATTACTTTAAAAAAAATAAAACATAACTTCTTTTGAGGCATTTTGTTTCCCCAATGGAAAGACAAAACGAAAAAGCACTAGATACTATAACAAATCAAAATGGAAGGACGCAAATCCCAACCTCTACTACAACACGACAAGAGCATGACTTCATGACAAGGACAAAAACAAAAAACATAAAAAAATTTTGCTATCAGGTTCCACATCTCTTATATGGACTCTTTTGATCTTTCGATATAGGCATAAAGTCCGTAATCACTAGTGATCAGTTGCTCAGGCCTCAGAATCTCAGCTGCCCCATTTTAGAAGTTCTACATTTGGTTTGAATACTTAAAGGTGAGTGATTTCCGAGATCTCCTGGCACGACAGCGGCTGTATAAATAACACATTAGCCATTCGTAGTGCTCAATCCGTGGCCTAGTCCGCAAAACCTCAAGGTCGAAGTGTCGACTGTTGAGATCATGAGAAGCTCCTTGCGTGTTGCAGCATAAAGTGACCTGTAGAAGATGACAGAAACATGCTTACATTTGACCTGTCCGTTGACAGGCACCCAAGTCAATTTAGGGCTAAAGACAAACATGGGACCAATAACAAATATTTAGATGAATATGCACTGCTGGTCGTCAGGGGGCAGGGAACAACAAAGCTTAATGCCAATGTTGGGGGCAAATGCCCAAGAAAGGGGCAAATCATGCAGTCAGATTTGCATATCTTAGAAGGGATTTACACGGATATGTGTGTATTCACGACCAGAGAGGTTACGACGGACAGCCACTCGTGCCGGGACACGAAGCAATGCCAACCCTGGAGGAAATTGGGCAGGTGCAGATGTTGGGACCGCCGCGGTTTGGAGAGGGAGTAAAAATCATCCACTTTTTTTTTGGAGACCCAAAACCATGGCTGATCCGGAGCTAGGAGATGAGGCTTCTCCACGAATACGCAGCTCTGTCTGCGGCAGACAGAACCAAAGCAAACATAATCGGCAACCGTGAGGTATTCCAAGATGAGCTCCAGTGGCTCATTCGGGAGAGATGACCAATCTGCTTTTGACTGTGGAGATCTTCTTCGCTTCTTGGCCAGTTGTGAGCTCAGTTACGAAGGACAGGTATCACAGAGAATAATACATGATAACTATGTTTTGTCTGGTGCCTACATCTCCCCCAGAACAATTGCTTTAATCAACTAATAAAAGACCCACCTTACCTGTTCCCTTTTACAAGCTGTTATGCCCCGTATTGTACAAGAGACAAATAAGCTTTGATTTTCAGGCTGTAATCTCACCAACCAATAATAGTATTTATATAAAAAGACCTTACGGGCAAGTATTCATACGGACTTACTTCCACAGGCATTCATCATAGAAATTATATACTTGTCTAATCTGCAAAATAGAAAAATAAAGAACTACAAACTTAGAAGAACTTACAAAAAAAACGGCAGGTAAATAAATATCATTTTACTATTCTAAACTTCCTAATAATGCATAAACGCACAAAACATACATCTAAGATAATGACTAACAGTTGTCCTTGCAATAGGACCACATACACCAGAATTAATGTTTTCTGATGAGAAACAGCCACATCCTCATCTCTAAACCATCACTGGACATACTCTCTGTTTCAGAATTTATTGGTATAAGCAAACCTCACAAACAATTTATACAAACGACGATTGTAATGTTTGTTCAGTAAACCTGAACAAGTTCATAAAATTCATAGTAAATTTAACTCACTGCAACAGTTTAAACCGAACAATAACCACAATCCACATATTCTCCCATAAACTGGTAGTTGGTGCCTGGACACTGTCAAAGTACACCAAATGTCAAAAGAGTAGACAACTTATTCTTACTAAACCTGCTCAAAGGCACATTGAGACATTTTATAGCCAGTTGAAGCAATTTGTTGTAGATCGATAGATCTAAGGGGGATAATTGGGTAAAAATTGGAAGGAATTGTAGAAGAGAGATTAGATGATAGTGAAGGCAAGGCGAAGAGAAGAAAGAATTAGTGTTGGGAGGAGAAATCAGGCAAAAGGGGAGAAATTGTAGAACAATAGATTAGGCTAGATGGAGGAGGAAAGAGATAATAAGAGATAAACGGGTTAAACCAATGAGTTCTACTCAATTCTATTCTTCATTGACTGATTATAATTAGGGCTACTCCTCACATTAAATAGAGAAACTAAATGGGCCTAAACAATAGCCTAAAAGCCCACTAATCAAACAATTAATAAAAATAACATTAAACTCTCTAATAATTTTTTAATTAAATAACAAAATAAATCTTGATTAAGGGGTTGTTTGGGTTCTAAATCGTCCAAAGATTCAGTTGATTCAGCCTCAATTTAGGGTTAAATTTTTAGAATCCTATTTGTACTAAAGTTGATTCATGGGTACTGAATTAATTCAAAAGTGAATTAATTCAAAAAATTTATCGCCGAAAGTGAATTACGTTTGGTAAGAGAATTTGTTAGAATAAATTTAGATGTCATGTCAAACCTAATTTTAAAACTTTAAACTAATATAACTTCTCTCGAACTCGGATTTGCACGTTCTTCTTGCTATTACGCTTCTAAATTCGAGCTCTATCAAACAAAATCCCACAAGGGCAGGTACTTTTGAATTTTTAAAGTGGGCCCTACCTATATAACACATTTTTCGAGGCTCAAATTGATATGAATGATAACCATTAAAAAATATAGAATCTATAATTTTTAAAATGGTGATTAGGAGACTGAATCGACTGAATCACCTCTGATTCAGGCCGATTCAAGCTTGAAACGGCCACCTCTGATTCAGGCCGATCTAAGCCTAAAACGGCCCAAATCTAACTTCAATACTGAATTTTTAATTCAACGCAGCTTCTGTACACAAACAAGATTCAAAAAATTCAGTACTAAATTGAGGCTGAATCGTTTGATGATTTAGTACCCAAAACAACCCCTAAATCACCTCATGAGGTGATTCAGTCTCCTAGTCCCCATTTTAAAAATTACAGATTCTATTATTTTTAAACGGTTATCTTTCATATTGATTTGAGCCTCGAGAAATGTGCTATATAGGTAGGGCCTACTTTAAAAGTTCAAAATTATCTACCCTTGTAGGATCTTGTTTGATAGAGCTCGAATTTAGAAACGTAATGGTACGAAGAACATGCATATCCGAGTTCGAGAAAGAGAGTTATATTAGTTTAAAGTTTTAAAATTAGGTTTGACACAATATCTGAATTTATTCTAACAAATTATCTTACCAAACGTAATTCACATTCAGCGATGAATTTTTTGAATTAATTCGCTACTGAATTAATTTAGTACCCAAACGGCCCCTAAATAGCCTAAGAGGTGGACATAACACAATTTGAAACAAATACTCACTATCTAGAAATAATTTTTGGGCTTTTACACAAAATGAAAAACCTTTTAATATGAGCTATTGAAGATACTAGATAGACATAGGAGTGGATTGTTGTGTATCCCACTTTGACGAAAGGGACAGCTGAGACGGTCATTTTGCCCTGCAATTTCCTTACTAAGGTGATACCTCATGGCATCATCAAAATCCAAGTGTACTAAAGTACAAGTTGAAGGCCAATTATTCTTAAGTTGTAAAAGTAATATCGGCAATGTACCAAACCAGAGATGAGATATATTTGTCAAACTATCCAAATTAGTTAAAAGTATATAATTATTAAAACAAATTGGAATTTAATGCCACATCCTCACATATCGTTAATGAAAACAATGTCGCAGAAGATGCTTACTCATAACCATACAAAAGGTAAATTGTATATCCATCATAATCAGCAACAACACCTTACCCATTTGCATGTGGGTAAGAAATTCATTCACCAAAATGTAGAGATTATGGAGGAAGAACATTGAATTTCACTTCAGCAAAATTGCAGCCTAATATAGATTCACATGTAGACTTAATTAGGCTACCACATTTTGATCATTCATGTACTGTATT
This sequence comes from Saururus chinensis, assembly GCA_035235625.1. NCBI lineage: Eukaryota > Viridiplantae > Streptophyta > Magnoliopsida > Piperales > Saururaceae > Saururus > Saururus chinensis. The sequence continues at coordinate 7,135,982 of CP141142.1, forward strand.
GGTATCATTCTTATACTGAATTCCTTCGCTTTTGGTCAAGGAATTTAATACCAATCATCAAGATCTTTAAAACTGATTTTAGGCAAGCCTTTAATTGCTTTCTTTTGTAACAAAAAATTTATGGATAAAGTGTCATAGAAATGGAGATTGAAAAGCATCATATAAGCATAACAACATTTACGAGCAGTTGGCCCATATGTAAGAAAGTTGCAAACGCAAATTGCTCAAAGATGAAAACATGACATTTATTAAGGCGTTTTGTTTACCAATTGGAAAGGTAACAAATGCAACAGACATTAAAAATCATATGGAAGGGGCCAAATCCTAACCTTTACCACAGACGAGGTGAGAGCATGACTTCACGATAAGGGGACACACAATGAGATAGACATGTTCCGCTCGCAATTTCCACATACCTCCCAAATGGACTCTTAATCTGATTACTCGATATGAGCATAAAGTTTGCCCAGTAGCTACTGATGATCAGTTGCTCCGGCCCCAGAATCTCAGCCGCCTCCCATCTGAGAAGTTCTAAATTCACTTTGAATACCTGAAAGGTTGCAGCATTTTAGGACACCATGCCATCAAGGCGGCCGTATAAACAGCACATCAGCAATTCTCAGTGATGCTCAATTAGAGGCACAGTCCGCAAACACTCGTGTTTCCACATATGTTCTCTTGGTGGAGCGAAACAGTTCGAATTGTAGGTCCACCATCAGGTTGACGAGAAGCCAAATCCACAAGGCAAAGCTCCCCATCACGGGTTGCAGCGTACAGTGATCCTCTGTAGAAGATGGCAGATGCATACTTAGGCGATTTCGAGCTACAAACAAACAGACATGGCGGAAGATCTATCTATATGGACGAAGATACACCGCGGGTCATCAGGGGGCAGCGAACAATAAAACTTGCCATCGACAGGGAAGGTAAAGGAAGCACAGCCTGAATCAATAGGGGAGGGAGAGTTGGATATGCGCACCAGAGAAGGGGTTTACAAGGAGGGGCGTCACAGGGCGGGAGCAGGGTACGAAGATGAGCCAACCATGCTGGGACCCACGGCATTGCCACTCCATGAGGAAGCTGGGCAGGTGGAGATGGCAGTACCACCGCTTCTCGGAAAGCAGTAAAAGTCGTCGGAACCTTTTCGGCGGACCCAAAGCCAGGGCCTTTTCTGGAGCCGGGGGGTCGCGCTTCTCTGCGAATACGCGGTTCCATTCGCGGAAGACGGCCCCAAAACGAACGTAGTCGGCGACTCCAAGCCGCGGCAAGATGAGTCTTAGATTAGTAAGCTTATGGGAACTTTGTACGTGGTATTCAATTAAAACTCTTGTGCTAGTTTTGTGAGTATTTTTATTGTAAGAATATCACTATCCTTTTGATTTTATACTTGTTATGATGAGTCAGAGTTTATATGTATCACGATGAACTCGGACATTATATGCTAGTTAGATCTCGACCAAATAAATCTTCCTGCTCCCCCTTGTGTAGTTGGATTGAGATATGATAGCTCGATAAACCCAAGCTTATGCAGGCACACATAAGCCAAAGCTCATGCTAACTCTTTCCTTTCTAGTGTTGCAAGTATGTGACTTGTGTGGGTGGGGATGAAATTTTTATGAGAGATTACTTTGCCAACCTGTGTGTGTTAGGGCCTAAATTTTAGATTTAGGCTTAGTAGGCCATTGTTCGCCATCTTAACAAGATTTTATCAAGAGTTAGGACAATATAAAAAAATGGTATTACATTGTGTCATAAAAATCTTGTTGATGTCGTGACAAGATGATAGAATTTGTGATGATCATGAGAAGAGGGAAAACGAAAGAAAGACATTAGTGTATCATTATATTTTCAACTTAATCAATTCTCGGTCTTATATCATTACAATTACTAATGCCTATATCTTATATCTCAATACGTTTTTTACATAAATAATGATTATTTTCACTCTCATTCTATGTCATCATTAAATATTATAAATTTTGTTTATTTTGTGCACTTTATACTATATTATGAGTTTGTAATGATTTTATTTCTCCCTATGTTTTAAAATAAGTGTCATATTTTGTTTATCAAAATGAACTAAAATTAGTTCAAACAATCAAATGACACTTATTTTAGGAGGGAGAGAGTATTAGTATTTGTGTTTATAAATGATACTATCTACTTAGATTGCTAAATATACGTGTTAACAAACTTTTGCCTAGATCATTTTACATAATCTCTAAGATTTTGTCTGCTTACCGAGACGAGACAAAGATTTGAAATGGCTAGGGCAAAGACAAAAAAATTGCCAGCCTGACTTAGCCGTAAGTATAAAAAATTTGCTTTCTCTTATTTGGATTGCCTTTATTGAGTCGAAATGGAAGAAGGAAGAGAGGAGTTTGTGTACTTTAAAAAAGAGAAGTTAAAGCTTTCAAGTTTCCAAAGTCATTATGTTTTTTGTGAAGGAGAAGGACCTCCACCTAAGGCTTACGGTAACTATTGGGACCCACCCCAATGGTCATAGACTTTTCTATTAAAATATTATATTTTTTATAAGAAAATAAAAAATAATTATTAAAAGCCTGCAAAGCCCGCTTAAGGTTGAGTACGAGTATGAGCATTTCTTGAGTGGTTCTATGGATTTAGGATAGCTCCTGGATTCAAGCTCTATAACCCTTTTCTCTCTTGAATTCCTAAATCAATTCTACAGGTGTATTAGATTGGTTGTATATCAGATTGTACTTTTAAATCAATTTCCATTAATCTGATTGGAATATCTTCCGCCTGCATCACCATACGAGACCAGACCCCATCTGGAAACTGCCTTCAGAATCTCTGCAATGCCGATAAATGCTGATATCTCCAAAGAATACTGAACTGTGAAGCCTTTGCAGGGTGCGTGGCAGATAAGGATATTCCCAATCTGCGTGGCAAAATGCAATTTTACTTTGTTCCAAAATTTGATAGTCTAGGTGTGAGCTGGATGTAGACACAAGCAAGGAAAACAATGTCTTTCCTCACCGACATTAACCCTTCTATGAGTTCTTCGATCAATATCTAAATAACAACCTTGATGTAAAACGATCTCAGATACATGACGCTTTTCCTTTGACCCACTCTATCTGATCCATTTTACAAGCTGTTATCCCTTACATTATAATTTAGACAAAGAAGATTTGATTTTCAGTCTACACATCTCATTGACCAACATTAGCATTTATATCAAACAAGTTTAACAAGCAAATAATTCATACGGACTTACTTCCACAGGCATTCATCATAGAAGCCATATACTTGTGTAATCTGCATTATAGCAAAGAAACAACTATAAAAATAGAATAAAAGCTTATTAAAGAATGTTAGCTAGAGAAACACACCCTTTGTCTTCATTTTGAAAAACCAAATGTAGTAATTAATTTAGGGCAGACGGAGTATGTTTTTACTGGTCTGACCTTCCTAGATCCTAATAATGCATAAAGAGTTAAAGACACATATTATAAACTTAAAATAACTACTAATATCTGTCCATTCAATAGGATCATATACACCAGAAATAATTTTTTCAAAGATGAAACTGCTAAATGTTTATTTCCTAACCATCACTGGTCATAGAGTATCTCAGTTTCAAAATTGTGGTATAAACAATCCCAACAAACAACTTATCCAAACAACAGTTATAATGTTTGCTTCATAAAATTTGAGCAAGAACATAAAATTAGCAAATTCTTGGTAGCATTAACCACTGTAACTGTTTAGGCTGAACAATAAGCACAGTCCACAGTGTCTCCCATAAATGGGTAGTTGGATGGTTGTCAAGTCACAAAATGCCAAAAGAAAACAGCTGATTTCTACAAGACTTCAGAGAAACATTGCGACATGTAATAGCCTGTTGCAGCAATTTGAAATCAATGCCCACCATCCAATTTACGAGAATAATTTTCTAGGTTTTTCACAAAAAGAAAATTCTTTTAATATCCACTGTTGTCCCATCTCACTCAATTTTCTTTTACCAGCGGTAAGTAGTTGTTGGAGCTTCTTTCTTTCTTTCTTTCCATTGCTGCTTTCCAAACAATGATTACACAACAAACTCTCTAAATTTGTCAACAAACAACTTTACAGCTTACAGTCCATGTCAATTAATACAAAGAGCTCAATCATGAACTAAGCACAACCAGTACATGGGAGACACGTGAATCATCATAACCAATCACAAAGGGAGGGAAAGTTTGTTTTGAAACCTGTAATAAAACAAGCATGTAATGACCAAAATCACGGTTCACCAAATCAACTTCTGGTTCAGGTGTAGAACTCATTGCATGTTTCAATAAGTTCAATACACAAGAGAGGCAACAAGTTCTGAAATTGAATAATATAACTGCAGCACAGGTATGTTAACAGAACCAACAGCCATGAGCAAGACATGTTTTAACAGTTTTAACATAAAATATACAAAAAGCTAGTCTGCAAAATGAAAGTTATTGTACAAAGAATGAAATGTAAAAGAGGTCTGGAGGAACGAAGTTAACAAAAAAAAGCGGCTGAAATTTTAATTATTTAAGACAACAATGAAGAAATAATCAATCTCCTGCCTTGGTCTGTTCACTCTCTTTCCCTTCCATGAATCCTCGAGTTAGTTATACAAGTATCTTTGTTTCCAGACAGATAAGTAAGGAATTTAGATCATGTTCCCTCCAGATCTGTTCACAACTCCTTAAGAGGGCGGGCATAAAATTACCACTCTCCTCTGACCTTGTAATTATTTATGAGTGTGTTTCCACTTTGGTAGCTTATTCAAGAGGTAAACCATGAAGTGAACAAATAGCTCATTTGTATTATAATACTCCCTCTGTTCCACCTTAATAGCTCTGTTGGGTTCTTCAAAATGATCTAATTTTCGTTTTTTTTTAGAAAATCAAATGCAGCTATTAATATGGGACAGAGGGACTAAACAAATATTCAGCATGTAGTAGCCACTGAAGCAAATATTCAATATCGACAGCACAAGATCATTTTCTCAAAAACCATTTTCTCATTTTCGCATGTATCCATATGTTTAATAAAAGAGTATCATAGACTCCACGTATAACACCAGCATCACTGCCCCCAATAGCCAACACCCGCAGAAAAGGGATAAGTCTCATATATGAAAAGCCATACATACATGAGCCAAATACTAAAAGCTATCTCTCAAATAATATCCTGCAGTACTTCACTCAAATGATTCGTGAAAGAAACCAAAGTTAATTAGGCAAAGTTAAATTTCTTTTCACCAGAATTGTAGCATAATATAGGGTTCACATTTCTTCATACCTTGGCTACGAAGTTTGTATAGTTTTTAATACTCAATTCCTTAGCTTTCAGTCAAGGCATCTGGTACCAACTGTCTAAAAATGAAGACAAAAAACATGACTTCCATTAAGGCGTTCAATATCCCAATTCTAATGGAAAACAAAACGCGATAGACATTACACATCAAAATATAAAAAATGCAAATCCTAACCCCTATCACAGACGCGGTGAGAACATAACTTCACAATAAAATTGGTTACAATAAAGTAGACGTCTTTTGCTGCCAATTTCCACAAAACACTCAGTGGGACTCTTGCATTGCTTTTTAGATAGAGGCATAAAGTCCGGCCAATAGTCACTAGTGATCAATGGCTGGGAGCCCAGAATCTTGGCCGCCTCCCATATAAGAAGTTCTAAATTTGCTTTGAATACCTTATAGTTGTCGGATCTCAGGTACACCATCAGTAGCTCTCCATGATGCTCCAACAGAAGCATAGGCGAGCGACTATGTTGCCGCATACCTTCCATGGGCGGAGCAAGGACAATTCGAATGATCGGTCGACCATCAGGCTTGCGAGAAGCCAAGTCCACGAGGCAAAGCTCCCCGTTGAATGTTGCGGCATACAGCAATCCTTTGTAAAAGATGGCAGACATAATCGAGATTCTACAGCCAGGCCCTTGGCAAGATACCCAATTCGATCCAGGGCTACAAACGCTCATCCGACCAGACCTTTGTACACAAACCACTATGCACCGGGGGTCGTCGGGAGGCAGCGAACAGTAAAACTTGTCAAAACAAGAGGCGGGTATTTCAGAGAGACGGATTTGGGCACAGGATAACGGGTTCAGAAGGAGGGGGGAGTAAGGATAACTGATCCGCAATGAAGGTGTGAAGATCAGCCACCCATGCTGCGACCCGCAGCAATCACACTCCGTGAGGAAACTTGGGAGGTGCCGATGGCGGTACCACCGCCGTTCGGAGAGGCAGTAAAGGCCATAGGCCCCCTTTTCAGGGACCCAAATCCAGGGCTGCCGTGCCTGCGCCGGAGGATGGGGCTTCTCTGCGACTACGCTGTTCCATCTGCGGCAAACGGCGCCAAAACGAACATAATCGGCGAGTTGCAGGCGCTGCAAGATGAGATCCAGTAGTTCGTCTGGGAGAGACGACCAGTCTGCGTTTGGGCACTCCGGGGATCTTCTCGGCTCCTCGGACGAGGTCGTCGGTGTCGGAGTTGGGGTCAGGAGGAGGATCTTCTTCCCCGACCGCTTCCTCATGGCGCCTGACGGCGCCATCATTTCCCCGACTTCAGCCTTTTAACTTCCCCGACTTCTAGTGACGGAAATACCCTTAAATCCAAAAAGCGCATTTACGTTTTTTTGGGCTAGTTTACGGATGGCGGTAATGTAATTGTTTGACAACTTGGAGGGTTTAAGCGATAGTTCTCCGAACGCGCTGCAGGGACTCACCTGGTGATAGCCACCGGGTGGGGTTTTGCCTAACCCGAATCCCGATCCTATTTAACGAAAAAGAAATGGACCAAACCAGAGATTAGGAGTAGTTTATTTATGTTCTCATTTTGTGACGTAATTTTTATTAGTAAAATAATATTTACACATTAAAAATATATAATAAAAAATTAATATATAAGTTTTGGTTGCATTGGATAAGTGAGCCTTAAGTAAAGAAGTTTGTGTGTTTTTTAGGTATTTTTATTATGTAAATATTATTATCTTTTCTATTTTATTTTAGAGTATGCTAATTTTCAAATATGCGACATGAAAAGACAAAGACACTCTATGTACTTGTAAACTTTTCTCAACCTTTGGTAGTAAAAGAATACAAGCAGAAGAAAAACCTTCAGCCAAATCTCATCCTCCGTGTCACCTCCACCTTTTCGACAACATTCTCCTCCTTTGCAGCATTGTCTTCTTTGGTAGCATCACCCTTTCTAGTGACATCCTCCTTCTCACTGAAATCCTCTTCCCCTATGGCATTATCTTCCTTTATATAATTTTATATATTAGACTTAATTTAAGATTTAATAGTCATTTCTATTTGTCCTCTCGTTTAAAGATTAAGTAGATACTATGGTGTAACTTTCAAATTGCATGAAGAGAAAAGGTGAAAATGTATGATAATAAACTAGAAACTAGTTCGCAGCCATTCAAAAATCTTATTTTTTTATTTATATGCTCCAACACTAAAAAAATAAGTTTACAAACATCATCAACTACTTAAAAAGAAGAATAAATTTTATTTTTACTTGATTTTGATGTACAAAACTTTAAAAACTAGAAAAAGTGCAAAACAACAAAACTCTGTCTCCTCCTTGGACCCCCTGCTCTCCTCAAGTGCCTCATATTCCTTATTATATGCCTCCCCCCAATCCTCTCTTACATAAACTAGAAAATTAGAAAAAATAAAAATTGGAAAAGTGGAACCAAAAAATTGAAAGGATTTAGTTTAAAAGAGCTTGCGCTCACACACGACTGTTTGAGCCCAGCTCTTTCGGCCGTCAGATTTTGGAAGGATTTAGTTTAAAAGAGCTTGGGCTCATACACAACTATTTGAGCCCATACTCTTTATGTAACGCCTCGACTCGGAAACCAACCTAAGCAGGGGGTTCATAGGGGATAACCCGCACTTCAGGCTATCTCGAAATGATAAAAAAAACAAAATCAAACCAAGAGTGGCGGACTCTGAGTGCAAGAGTCATCACATTCCTCTACACGCTTCAAAACCTTAGCGCTCTATTGCGCGTAAGTTAGAATAAACCCAATTTTATATATAATTCAGATCAAGCCAACATTGTCTTACCATTGGTTGCCTACGTACGTATTAGATACCATCTATGATGTTACTATAATATAATCGGATCTATATGTAGTTTTGCCTAATGGCTATTACCTACATTAGGTCATATGAAAAAACATATGACTAAATACGTTTCTCTAAATATTAAATCGGAGTCATACGGAAGCCCATAAAACACCAAAAATACACATCTTACTTTATCATAGAGCCGAGCACCACATGGACACCATCATGTGTCTCACTCTACCCCAGAACGGATTTGAAAACATTCAAACGTCTCGCTCTAACCCAGAGCGAGACCCAACACACCACATGTCTCACTCTACCCCAAAGCGAGACTGAGTATCATATCCACGCATAGTAAAACATATCGGATCAAGGCATAGCAAAACAGAACACAATGGATCATAGTATAACATACATCCTAATTAGCACATGTATTTTTATAATTAAAATGGGAGGTCAAAAATGCCTACTCCCCTGATATCCCAATAGGTAGCGGTGTTCGGAGATGTTCGTTCATTTTGGGCGTCCTCCCCTTCCTATTCAGAGGAAGCAAACAGAGCCCCCTCTAGCTCCAACGTGTTTCTCCCATTGTGCCGGAAGGCAATGGACAATACCCTCCCCTTTCCCGAAGATATTTTTCATTTTCTATGCCCATGGGCAGAGAACAGAACCTCCCCTTACTTGGGGTTATTCCTCACTCTGCGTGGCCTTTCGGTGGAGGTCAGAACCTCCTCTACTCGGGCCACTTCCCTCAATGTAGCCCGTTGACAGAGGACGAAGCCTCCTCTTTCCCCGCATCATTTCTCTCTCTTCGGGGCACAAGGTCAGCAGACAGAGCCAACCCTTAAAATTGACGGAACCCCCTTACCCGGACACTCTTTTCTTTTCTACGCTCACAAGCCACAAACAGAGCATCCACTTCCCCAGGGCGTTTCTCACACTATGTGGCCCGTCAGTGGAGGACAGAGCCTCCCCTACTCCAGGCCACTTCACTTGATGCGGCCCGGTGTTGGAGGATGGAGCACCCTCTCCCTCCAGGCTGCTGCTCTCTCTCTAGGCAAGAGGGTAGCAGATAGAGACTCCTCTTGCCCCAAGCCATTCCCCCTTCTAGGAATGCTAACTCGAGGAATGAACCATGCCATTGCGTAGATTACACTCGAATTAGTTAAGAACATCTCAAGAACGGAAGAAAATAGACTCAAAAAGAGTCAGAAAACTCCCCGAAAGATAGAACGGGATTCTAATTTATAGTGGAATGCCCGAGGGCGTACGAAACTGTAACAACTCTAAAATTCTCGAAAAAATTCCCTGTCTTTAGTAAAGATGACTTTGGAGTTTTTAATATTTTTAGAGAATTTTTTATGAGATAATATTTTAGAAGCATATGGTAGAGCTCGTAGAAACGAGCGTGACGAGGCAAAAACCGTGTAAACCGGAGGTCGGGAGTGAAAGTTACGACCTCGATAAGCGGGATGATTAAGTGGGACCCACTTGTAAAATATGGGCGAACATATTCATAAGTGTTGTGGTTTCGTAGGGCTCGTCAATATGAGTCTAACGGCACCAAGAACGAGAAAAATAGAGATTGGGGTAAATAGATACAAGGGTTTAAAGTTATAAGCTTTAAAAAAAACAAACAAACAAACTGAAACGCGCGCGTGATCGCGCGTATGCGGCGCGTAACAGACGCGCTGAAACGCGTTTGGTGCATGACAAACATGCTTACGCGCGCTCATGGTGGGCGCTGCCAAAAATGGTGGCGCGCCGCCAATTTTGGTGGCGCGGCACCGCTCGCTGCCCTATAAATAGTAGGAGGGGGTGAAAATTGGTTTTCACCCCCAATTCTTCACCCTCTTCTTGTTTTCCACGTATCAGACCCGTTTTAAGTCTGATTCACGTGATTTAAGACTCATTTTCTACTAAATCGATTGTGCTCTACGCACCGGAAGGGTTATTTTCTTGTGATGACCTCTCTAAAACCTAGAAAAGCATGCCCCTTCCCTAATCCTCCCCTTTTTCCTTTTTTACTGTTTCTGAGTCGTTTCAAACCCAATTTTGCCCGATCAAAAGGCATTCTCTACTAAAGCGAACATACTGAACGTTGTGGTGGGGTTATTTTCATCTTCTGGAGTCTTTATATTAACGAATTTTATATTCAAGGCTAAGGTAGGGTATTTTAAACTCTAAATAACTGCTTTGCTGATTTGAGTCAATCTTTCTTGAAGTATTTGATTCAAATATGAGTATGATACTTGTTTTAACCGATAAATGGATTTTCTCTTGAATTATGTGACAATTTTTCTACATATATCGATGTGAATTGATTTCGTACTCACCACATAGTGTTGTGGTTTCGTACACTGTTTTGATACCCGCCGAGGAAATAATCGGCTAGTGGCACGCACAGGGTGGAGCCTCATGGGGAAACTCCTTCCCTTAGTGGCCTTCGTTGTCCCATGAGTGCGGAGGTAGGCCGTTGGGTATCGTGGCTTGTGGATTTGATTTGGATTTGTGAATTTGTTTGATTTGATTTTAAAGATGTTTTGCTTAGCATTTCTTTTAGATTTTAAACAGACCTACTGAGTATAAATATACTCATACACCCCTAGACTTTGCAGGTGATGCAACGATGGAAGAAGGTAAAGAAGAAAAGTTTTTCAAATAGTTGTGTGTTTGCTACGTTAGAAAAACAATGTAATTATATATATGGCCGATGTGTAAAGGCACAATGCGTCAGGATAATCATGTTTTTGTATAACTACTGACTCTATGTACAATAAATTTTGGCATATATATTAAGCTTATGTTATAAACTTTTTGTCAATATATTTTTATTATTCTTGGCTCTGCAATTACTCCGACATATTCTATAATGAGCATACGATCATTTTATGTTAATGCTCGTCAGTCCAGTTCGTCTGTACTAATTATGCATGTCGGACAGGATCATTAATATTATATTATCCTATAATGGGTGGGCGTTATAGAAACCCCCTTACGTGCGCGTCGCATAGGCCCCGACCCATGTCATGCAATTGTGCCACATAGCTCCCGCACGTTGCACGGGATCTAGCCCACGGAATGCAGGCCCCGTCCCACAAACAGGTAGGTTGATGCTTGATCGTGCGGACCCACGGGATGACATGCGATCACGCTGACCTGTGTGACAACATGCAATCATCAGGAGGTACGACTTATGCCAGCCGGTGGCGTCATCGCTGATGCTAGTTATTTTTCCCTTTTTTGATTTAAATAATATATTTTTAATATTGGTTTAATCTAAAAATATCCAAACTTCGACTCACAATAACTTCCTACCCCGAAGTTGGAATCGCGCATTCTTGGTACCGATGAACTCATATTGATGAACCCTTCAAAACAAGATCACATATAGGTAGGTTATCCCATTATTTTTAATGGGTTCTTCCCATGTGGCACGCTTTCTAATGTTGTAACTTTCGCTCCCAACCTCCGTTTTACATATTTTTTTATTTGTTACGCTCGTTACTTCAAGCTCAGCCTAAATATGAGGATTTATACCTTGAAACCCCCCTAAGACTTATCTAAATTACCTCTCTACCCCTTCTCGTCACCTCTTAGGCTTGAGCCAAACCCGCAATCCCCATATTGTTTCTTCTACCCTTAACCCCCCCGGGTTAAGCATAACCGGGAAATGGGTCATTACACTTTAGGTTGTTTGATCTTGGAGTGATTTAGTTTAAAAGAGCCAAGGCTCATGTTCAACTGTTTGAGCCCAAGCACTTTGGGCCATCATATGTTACTCGGGCAATAAATGCACCCTAAGTAACGTAGGCTGTCGGATATAAATCCAATGGCCCAAAGAGCGTGGGCTCATGCGTGACATCAAATATGAAAGGGGCATCTCCAATTTTTAATTTCTCCAATTTTTTAGTTTTTGTGAGAAGGAGGAAGAGGCGGAAGATGAGACATAAAATAAGGAAGAGGAGTCACTTAAGGAGGGAGAGGGGGTGAGGAGGAGGAGAAGTTTTGCAGTTTTTCAGTTTGCATTCAGATTCAAGTAAAAATAAAACTCATTATTCTTTTTAAGTAGTTGATGATGTTTGTGAGTTCATTTTTTCACATTGAATTTTATAAATAAAAAAATGACATTCTTAAATGGTTTTGAACTAGTTTACAATTTACTATTGTTTGTTTCCAATTTTCCTCTTTTTTTTTTTCTAAAATGAATGAAGCAACCAAATCCTAACCTCTACAAATGCCGTGACAACATGGTTTTTTTTTATCATTTGTTATCTTAAGTTGTTTTTTGGGAAAATTATTTAAATAATAATTTTAAAAATAATAATTATCAAACCAACCCACTTTAGGAAATATTTCCTAAAGTGGTGTTGGTTTTCACCACATAAGCGCCAGCCTAGCGCTGGTGCCTACAAAGATTTTTTAAAAAAAAAATTAACTAATTTCATCCTTTAGAACGATGAAATCAAGTTTAAGTTGATTTTGTAGTTCCAAATGATGAAATTATTTTTAAAAAAATTAAGTGATTTTGTCCTTTTTAAGTTGATTTCATCCTTATGAAGGACGAAATCACATGAATTTATTAAAAAAAAGTGCATAGAGTTGTGTATGGAGCTGTGAATGGAGCTGTTGTTGTTCTGCTGGATAGACGTCTGCATGATCTTGCTAGCATTGTCGGGTCGATGAGAGCGAGGATGTTGTCATGAAGGAGCATCTCGACGACATCGATGCCCCCTGGGGGGGGAGCTGTGGTCAAAATCCTGGCGGAAGATCTCGCGAAAGGGGTTATAGTTGTAGATGCGGAAGCCGTGGTCGGTGCCGGCGGTGAAGCAGCCAAGTCCTGGTTGAAGGAGAGGAGGGTGGGGAGGGAAGAGGAGTCGGACTTGGAGTCGGGGGTATACTTTTCGAGGGAATCCTAAGGGGGTAAGGAGGGGAGGTGCGGATGGGAGGGGGGATGGAAAAACTCGAAAGCAAGGAACATGAGTCCTCGTCGTTGGAGTCCGGAGGATCGAGCTGCGTTAGGTCAGAGAGGAAGCTGTCTAGGTCTGGTCAGGGTCGGTGGGATCGAGGCCGGGGCTGGAGAGGTGGGCATGGAGAGGGCAGCCATCATCCAATGGGGTGATGAGGGAAATGGGTAGAGCTCAATAGTGGCTCACTCTTGAGAGGACTAGGAAGCTTCTCCTCAAGTACTGGTGGTCCAAAACCTGAAAGGCTGACTTCATGCCGCCAGCCAGCTTCTGGAATGGTGGGTCTTCCATGTTTGGAGCTAGACTTGCATTTGGAGGGGATGCATCCGGTGGAGGTGGGCAGGAGGGTGGATATGGAGGATTTAAAAAAATTAAGTGATTTGCACCTGTTGTATGTGTTATTTGTCATAATCAATTATGTGTTGACCTTTATTTTTAAGTTACACCAAGCTGCACCTGCAGTTATGTTGACCAATGTTTATTTTTCAGTTACGTCACCTCTTATATGCATTACATGTTGACCTTTATTTTTTAGTTACGTTAAACTGCACTTGCAGTATGCTGTTTTATATCCTATAAAGGTGGTGATTCATCAGTTTGAACGATGAAATCACCTTAAATGACAAAAGGTGATTTTGTCATTCGAAACAACAAAATTACCTTAAACAACGAAATCACCTTAATTTGTCCCTCCCATGATTTCATCGTTTTGAACATACCTAATTTTTTTAAAAAATGATTTCATCCTTTGGAAAAGTTGATTTCGTCCTTCCAAAGGAAGAAATTAATTAAAATTTAAAAAAAAAGCCACGTGGGTTCCAGTGCGTGGTTGGCGCCTACGTGGTGAAAACCAACACCGCTTTGGGAAATATTTCCAAAAGCGGGTTGGTTTGGTAATTATTATTTTTAAAATTATTATTCAAATAATTTTCCCTTCTTTTTTCCATGCCAGAATAATGTCCTCCCTATTTTCCCTAGTGTGCATAAAGTCCTTCCAATAGTTACCTACGATTATTTGCATGGGCCAAATAGTTTTACATTTGCTTTGAATACCTTTGGGCCAGAAGGACACCTCAAGAAACATCATCAATATTCTGCCTAATGAACGAGGGAAGAAATTACAGTCTTCTACCAAGATGTTCGCAAGGTTTTCTTTCACAAATTGGAGTCGTCTTTAGTGCTACATTAGTGAAAGTGATCCACTGGCACATACTCCCTCCGTTCAATTTTAATAGTTATATTTGAAAAAAATGTAGTTTTTATTGAAGGGTGAAGCTAACATCTAAAAGAAGTGATAATAAGCTTCTTTTTTAAGTATCTAACTACTTAAATTCAACAAAATAAAGCTATTAATATGGAACAAATTTTTTAGCCAAACAGATTGACTAGGGAGTAGGGTTGCAAGAAACATGGGCAGGGCCGAAGCCTGGCCCAACCCAAAAATTTATACTTTTGGGTCGTAAAAGTTAGTGTATAAATCAAGTTGGGCTTAAAATTTTAAGATGTGTAAAATTTTGTGTTGGGCTTGGGCTTGAGCCAAAAATACTTAAAAGCCCGGCACGACCCGATAAGTTTGAGCCCGTTTCATTTTGATCGTGCGACTATGGTTTGGTGTTGCCATTGTATAAAAGTCTAGGGTTTTGCCTGCTTCTTTCTGTCACTCTCCATTTTTGTCTACTTCCACCGCACTGCTCTCCATTTAACCTAATTTTTCCCCCGCACTGTTCTCCATTTCGCCTACTGATTGTGCTGCACTGCTCTCTTGTTTTCCTACTTCTTCCACTGCATTGCTCTCCATTTTGCTTGCTTCTTCTGGTGCATTGTTCTCCATTTTGTCTACTTCTTCCTCTGCACTTCTCTCCATTTCGCCCGATGAGAAAACCCCTTAGCATTGCCACACTACTTTGAGAAGATCTTCCATCGGACCAACGGAAGACCACCAGTCTCCATTTCACCAGTGCTATGGTTCTCTTCTCAAATTTGTTTCTTTTAGTTCTATCCTCTAATTTATTCTACTATTTAATTCATTTTATCACCTAATTTGTTTTGTTAATGAATTTGTTCTCTTTGCCTCTGTTAGTTTGTATCTTTGTTCAGTTAATTTCTCTATTGGTTCCAGTATTTGTTCTATTACCTAATTTATTCTGTTATTTAATTAGTTCTATCACCTAATTTGTTCTGTACCAAAATTTTCTCTTTGTCTATGTTAGTTCATACCTTTGTTCTGTTAATTCCTCTATTGGTTCCTGTATTTGTTCTGTTATCTAATTTGTTTTGTTATTTAATTTATTCTATCACCGAGTTTGTTGTGTACCGAATTTGTTCCCTTTGCCTCTGTTAGTTCGTATCTTTGCTATGTTAATTTCTCTATAGGTTCCCGTATTTGTTTTGTTATCTAATTTGTTCTCTTGTAATAATATTTAATTTGTGTATGCTAGTTCCTGTATTTGTTCTATCTAATTTGTTCTCTTATAGTAATATTTAATTTGACTCTGTTAGTTTATGTATTTGTTATGTTATCTAATCTGTTAGTTCTTATATGTGTTCTGTTATCTAATTTATTCTCGTGTAGTAATATTTAATTTGACTCTGTTTGCTCTTGTATTTGTTCTGTTATCTAATTTGTTCTAGGGTAGTAATATTTAATTTGACTCTATTGGTTCCTCTATTTGTTTTGTTATCTAATCTGTTAGTTCCTATATTTGTTATGTTATTTAATTTGTTCTTGTGTAGTAATATTTAATTTGTTTCTGTTAGTCCTGTATTTGTTTTGTTATCTAATTTGTTTTCTTTGTAGTAATATTTAATTTGTTCTTGTCTATTTTATTCTTTAATTTGTTATTCTCTCTCTAGTAATATTTAATTTGTTCTATTAGTTCCTGTATTTGTTTTGCTATCTAATCTGTTAGTTCCTATATTTGTTCTGTTATCTAATCGAGAGAGTCTAGGTTCCATTTCGTCAAGCATTTGAGGGTGTTTGAAAGCGAATTCAATAGGGACAGAAATGATTCATCATCCAAACTCATTCATATTAGTAATTTCTGAAACCTAGACTTTAATTTTGCTTCTTGTTGGAACCTTCAATTTATTAAAGCTATCTTCTTTAGCATGCAAATACTTGGCTATCTCCTTGTGAATGCTTTACCTTGTGCAGAAATTAAAGATGCAAGGCAGAAGAGTTTGCTCACAAGTTGTCAAAGCCTGGGGGAATTGGCCCCATTTGATCTAAGATTACCTCTTTTACATATTGGGTCTTCAAGGAGAGGTTATCACTGCACTTAGTAATTTCAAATTCCTTTTGGTTTTTCCAATCTAAGGTCAATCTGTTAAGTGCTGCTAAGAACTAAAGTATTTACTTTTCCTTGAATAAAATTTGACCATAAATATTCCTCATACTTAATTTTACTCATAGAAGCAGTAAATCCCCAAAATGTAGGTTTTATGGTAATAATGTCAAAGAAAGTTACACAAGATTCCCCAAATTTGCTATTTTAGACTCAGTGCAAGAGCTCAAATTTGTTTTTATGAATAGTGAGGGCATGGTACACTGAATGAAAACTAAATAAGACATTGTTTAACGCTAGTGGCCTTGCCTATTAGGTTGCCGCAAATGGTAATAGTATCACTCACCAGTTTGCCACAAATGGAGTACATTTTTTTATCACTATAAGCACTTTGACGGGCTCAAGGTTGCGAATGCTGATGTCCCTTCTTTTTTGTTCAGCATATTCACTTTTGTTGGTTGTTAATTTAAGCAGACTTTGGCATAGCTCACTCTTAGATCTAGCAATGTTTCTTATGGTTCAACTTTTTTGTTGACACTTATTTACTACAATTTATTTAACATTGTTGAGGATTCAATGGGGTTGGGCATGGAAATGCATTTACTGGATTGTCAAAGCTGACTGAGGAAGTGACTTCAATTGGCACGGAGTCACCCCTTTTATTTGTTGGATTTCCAAGGATGGGTGTTGTCTGCATTACTAGTTTAAAATGATTTTCCATATTCATCTTTCTAACGTGTAATCTTAAATGTGTCTGGAATTAAGTTTAAAAAGCATAGAAGTATTGTCTCCTACATTCAACTCTACAAATCTGGGCATGTTAAACCCACAACTACTTGCTTATAACCAAGCACTAGAAGCATTGCACCATCAATGATGAAATAATAATTTGTAGGTATATATAATTGTATATAGACCGGAACTATAGCTCAAGATATAAATTTATCATCTCATATATGAAGTTTAACAAAAACATTTATATCGCGTCTTTTTCGGCCCAAAAGATCGTGGCTTGGCCCGAGCCTGTCTAAATTTTGGGCCGGGCCAAAATATTGGACTTAGCTATGGGCTTTGGGCCGGGTTTTGAATTAATATTTTTTTGGGCCAGGCTTGGACCTGCCCTAGCCCGTCGTCAGGGCCCGACCCATTTGCAGCCCTACTAGGGAGCATATTTTTGGTTGGCATGGATGGTTCTTATAATAGATGGGTCCTACTTTGTGGAGAATATTCTTGCAGACATGAGGTAGAAGAAAAATACTTCCACCGGTGGAGATAATGAATGTGCTCCTTAGATTTCTTCCCTTGGTAGTGCAAGGACAATTTGAATGGTAGGTCGATTGTCATGTTCATGAGAAGCCTAATTCCACTAGGGGAAACTCGAATGTTATATATAGTACCCCATGTAGCATGGTCATGGAAATGTCCAAGAAAATATTTTTGTAAACGAAACAAGATTACATATGCATACTGAGTATCGTTGTAGGTTAATGTCACGCCCGAGGTTTTTTCACACATTTACTTTAAAATTTTACTAAAATTCTATTTTCAAAACACAGAGGTAAATCAAATAAATTAACAAAATTCAAAACGTGTGAAAACAACTTTCATAAATTAAATCATCTTAAAACAAACAAACGTTCTCAGGCGTGACCTAAAACAAAAACGTGCGATTAAAACCTACCATGGCCATGGTTTTCAAAACAAAAACCTCCCAGGCATCTCTAAGTACAAGTTCTTTCACAGTCTTAAAATTATTCGTACATACATGCACAAGTCTAGTATATAATACATTTCTCTTACCTTAAACAAAACATGAAATTGTAGCACCAAACTCCACATAACCTCACCACAATTTCACTGCACTCCAAGTCGAGGAAGAATTGTCCACTACGGGAAAAGTCCAATCTCAATAGCTAACGATTGACTTGCAAAAGCCTCCAGTCGAAGGGGCTAAAAAGATGGGGTGAATATTTTCATACTCATTAGGAAAATACTGAGTAGGGGAAAAATATAAATCAATGAACTCCGTAAGTTCATATAAGATGCTTCCATACAATCACACATGAAGCAAATAGAATAAGAAGTATAAATATGGTCACACATACAAATCGAACTTACACTTACTCATATATCATGCTCTTACACTTACACTCTGAATCAATCTTATCAGCTTACTCGTACAAACGTACGCTTACACTTACAACATACACATACTAGTACGACATTATTTATACGAAGCCACTTGTACGACCTTACTCGTACAATCTTACTTTTACACATAAATGTACTCTTACATCTCCCATAGAAGCTTATACTTACACTTATGCTTATGCTTACACTTACACTTACGCTTACCGTCTGAATCAAAGTCTCACAAACTTACTCGTACAACTTACTCAGACTCATAAACTTACTCTTACTGTCTTCCAAAGAAGCTCACACTTACTCTAAATCTTACACATACAACTTACTCAGAATCTGAAACATATAACTTACTCTTACTATCGTACACATACTACCGACAACTGAAGCTCATTACAATTAATAAGCTCTAATGTCGAAAAGGGATGGAATGCCACTGGGGCGTCACCTTAACCTTCGGGGAGTAACTAGACACCATGGATTTTTCCGAAGGTAAGGCACACCTATGCTCATGGGGCACAGGATCAAACAGGTAAGAGCATATCGATGATACTACTTACCTGAGCATGCAAATACCCACTCTTTGGGGCCATGCATTGCCAACAAGGGTGATACAGTGCCAACTAAGGGCGGAAAACATACAGTGCCACTCTTGGGCAGAACATACAGTGCCATATGTAGGCAGAAAATATATAGAGCCCACAAAGGGCAGAAACTTACAGCGCTCTTAATAAAGCATCAAACGTCTGGGCCGAAATACAACACAAAGACTAAATCCAGCAGGATGACACCATGGTTAGACCAGGAAGGATGCTCAATCGATTACTTATTGACTGGCACAAAACAGAACTTAATCCGTCGAAACCCTCAGTCTCAAGCTCACAACGTAATCAATTAGGGTTAATTACCATTCAAATTTATATTAGATAACTTATGCATGTACAACTATGCTCGAAATGACTACTATCTTCCATTCTTCAGCCAACCTGGCTAGAAATACGCCCGTCCTGAAGTTCTAATCCACAAAGGTAGAATTTCTTTACATAACTCATCCCCCACTCTTACACTTACAACCTTACCAATCTCTGCATAGTCTTACTCGTTGAACTTGAATTCCATACTCACACTCTTACCATCAAATACTTACAGTTTTACATCTTACACCATTTGCCTAAAAACTAAACTGTCTTTCTTGAACTGCTCGAGTGAAACCCTTAAACCTAAGTCCCATCATCAAACCCTTACTAATTCCTTACACATTATTCTTTCATTACCATTTATATTACGTACATTATGCATGTATAATTATGCCATTACCTCTTACTAACTCACAATCCCCTAAAAGCGCTCTGAATCTTAAGTCTTCAATTCC
Organism: Saururus chinensis; assembly: GCA_035235625.1. NCBI lineage: Eukaryota > Viridiplantae > Streptophyta > Magnoliopsida > Piperales > Saururaceae > Saururus > Saururus chinensis. The sequence continues at coordinate 7,155,839 of CP141142.1, forward strand.
TTGCATCCCCCATGTCTCCTACTCATCGCTCGAACGTGTCGTCTGACTCAAACTGAACAAATTCTCCAATCTCATCAAATCCAGCATTTGTCTTTCAATCTTATCTTTCCTTGCCCCACATACAATCACGATTTCCACGTTATAACTTACGAAGTACCCCTTAGCCAAACTTACTATCACATACTTCTACTCGTGCCCATCAATCATATACTATCAATCCACAACGAAAATCACACACTCTAGTCACATACATAAGCTTCATAGCAACTTACTACGTGCCCTTAGTATTCACTAACATACGCACACAATACACATACATACAACATGCTTTTATAATTGGCATAATCATGCAGAACATTAAATTATTAACTCCTAGCATGCTACTACACAATCAAAGCATGCAAGGGTAGCAAGGGTAACAAAAGTGGGGTGCAAGGGTAGCATCGGGCCAAAAGTGCTGGGCCAGGGCAGAGCCCATTTTGGTCGGACCTGCAGCCCAAGTCCACGCAACGACAGGCGGAACAAGTTGGCCCTAGGATGAGGGGTCACTTTGACAACGGTCAGAGGCGTACCCCAAAACTACGGGCGTTTCGTGTGTGTAGAGGAGGCCGGGAGTGACAACCCTTTAATGATATTGGATCATGCCGACATCTACAGTTGTCTGCTAGCCAATGCCGGGTAGCATAATAGCCGATCAGATAATTGAAGAGACCCAATCTAATTGGGACGATAGTGTGCCGAGTTGGGGTGGCAGACATGCATCGTGAGGTCACGAATGGCCTGGCATGGCTGGGGGCTAGACCTGGGAAAATACAAGATCTGATAGTCGCCGAATAGTGTCAAGTCCAATGGACATCGGCTCAATATCATCTGACGGCCACTACGGAGGATGGACACAGTTTGAGAAAAAGTGTAACTTTGCTCTAACGCAGGTTGGCCAAACAAACGAATCGGAACCGATCGAGGCAAGGGAGGCCAGACCTTGGCACCTTGCCATCGTTGGCTCAATACGGAGCCGGCGAGGTGAGCCGAAGCTCCTCTAATCACTCAGCACAGAAAAACAACCAAACAAAAAAGACTAAATTTCTGTTCGAACTGGAAAGGGCTAGAGAAGGGGTGAAGGGCCGGGGAGGTGGTGGTTCAAGCCACAATGGCGGCAAAGGCAGCAGCCGGGGTGGCAACTTTGCTGTCGCCGAATTGAGGGAGGTCCAAAGACCAATCAACTGCGGCGGCCACCGGTGGCACGGCCGACGGCCACAACGAGCAAACACATAATAACAATGATGGCAGGGCATTTCTTACCTCACGGTGGTGAAGCGGGGGCGGGGAGGCCAGGGCGCTGGTGGCCGGAAGATGTTCTGGCCGGGGCGGAGCCATGGCGGCGATCTGGAACCCATGCAACAACCGGCGGCGGCGAATCGGAGTGAAAAAAACACAATCGGATCTCTGTTGGGCGGAAACAAAAAAAGGGGGCGGAGCCGCGATAGGAGGCAGGGAGGCCGGAATGGCGGTGGCTAGAGGTTGCTCTAGTCGGGGCAGAAGTGTGGTGACAGCCTAGCAGCCATGTAGCTGGAGACGGCGTTAGATCCGGTGAAAAAACTCAGAACCGTTCACTGGGCCAAAAACTGGAAAGAGGGAGAGGGGTAGCGGTTGCCGGTAGGGCCAGGCCAGGGAGGCAGCGGTAGCATTGCCAGGCCGTGGCCGGCCTGGTAGAAGCCAGCGGCGCCGCCTCTAGCCTCACACAGTGAAGGGACCCTTCACTATTGACACTGCGGGTCGGGCATGCCCAGCGCGCCCGATCCGCTATATATGTTTGTTTTTTTCTTCTCTTTTTTTTTCCTACTTCTGTTCTCACACTTCCCATCCGATTTTTGCGTCAAAAATTTCTGTAATGCATTGAGGCCCCCGACCAACAACTAACACCACTCTCGACTGTTGCGGTCACAATATTGCAAATACGAATATGCCAAAGTGTTAAATTTCACCATCGGAAACATGAGCAAAAAATTGCATAATATTGTAGAGAATAGCAGAAAATAGACAAAAAAATGAGGGTTGTTACAGTTAATGTGTTGTTACTCTCCAAAGTAGATTTAGCGCAGTAAATGCTCATCACATCGTATCTTTGGGATGTGTCTAACCTGAGCAGCAATGCGACCAGAGCCCTATGACTAGGGCTGCCAACGATACCCATTCTACCATTTTATCATCTGTACTATTTACTAAGATGTTAAATAATATGGTTAAATTTATTTGACATGTAAATAATAGGATAATATTATTAGACCATTATCTAAATAGAAGGTAATGGAAAAAGTTTTTCCATACCCATTTATCCGTTACCCATTTGTCATATTTAAAAATTATAAATATATTATACCTATTAGTCTTAAGTTGTTTAATTTCAAAAGAGATTGACTTATAGTCTTTTACAATAATTTTTATGTCACGATTCACCACTGTGATTTACTCAATGAGATGTTCTTTCAATCTCAAAATATTTATTAAATTAATTTAACTACGTACTTACAACTGTTTATTATAGTTGTCACAAGCTACTACTTCAAAGATGATTTGCTCTTTTTAGCATTTCATATTCATTTGCAAAATTTTTGATTAAAAAATATCCATATGCAATTTACATTGTATTTTCTATTAAACTCACTTCACGTCGATGTTTCCCATTTATTTGCTTTGTCTAATTTTTCTAGTCTCACTTCTTATCTATGTATAAAATGTTTTTGCAACTCTCAGGTTAGTTTAGATTTTGTTCTGATAACTCAATCCTATAAGTGGTTTTTTGTTTTTGATGATTAAACTCATAGAGTATTTGCTTGTTCAAGGAAAAGATTGGTAGGTTTAGAGTAGGATTGTTGAGCCAACTATAGCCTAGACTCGAGTTAACTCAAAACAAAATTCAAACTTAGGCTAATATAACCAAAATCTTGCTTAGCCCATCTCGAACTATCTTAGTTTGAGTGTTTACTGGCTTAGCTTTGAATGAGTAGTATAGGTAGTTTATTTTGAAATTCGATTTATATTGATTAAATCATAATTATGTTACAAATCATGTTTGTATATGTTAAATTAGAAATTTGGAATGATGATTTACTTATTGAAATATGTTAGAATGAATAAGTTTTGAATAGCAAAAAAAGGTTTAGGTGAATTTTTTTCTAAAATATGGGGGGACTTTTATTTTTTTAAGATAATGATGTCATCATCTGAGTCAATCTGGGTTGACCCAACCCATCCATTCATCTAGGTCAAGGTCCGGGCCGGGTTTTAAAATATTGGATTAAAGAGACACTAATGGATTATGTACATCAATGCATGTGGTCTAAATATTGCTGCCTACAAGACACCTTAAAAATACTTGAGATTCTTCTGAAATAGGCAATGGAGGGATGCTTTGGAGTTGGACTCAAAAGTATTAGAAAACAAGGAGTTTTATTAGGTATTTGTCTAATGTATGTGTCCATTTATGTATCATGTTTGATTCTCAATATTTAATTGTAACAATTATAAATAACAATAATAATGATATTAATCTTTAACCTCAGTAATATCTAATTTAGTGAATAATAAAATTTTATTCTGACCTTTTTAAGCACATTTAAAAAAATATAATGAATAATAGTTATTCGATTAACCGACCGATTATTTGTGGATAAAACGATTATGAAAGTACCTATACTATTTACTTAAGAGAATGTTTATGGATAAAATTTTAAAAAATTATTATGTTAATAAAATATTTATATCATAACCATATCATTCTATTGGTACCCATAACTATGACCATTTTACATATGACTCTAAATATAGTACATAAAATGACTTTAATTTATGTTGAAAGCCTCCTATGGAAAACAACTTTTGGACTTGTTTAGCATGACTAGTTTTTATGGCCAAAGTATAGCGACTAATAATATGATATTGCCACATCACAAAAACAAAAGTGCTGTGAGAGAGAAACTTGGGAATAAAACAAGTGCTGTGAGAGAGAAACTTGGGAATTAGATTCAACAATTCCTAATGTTACATTCAACAGTTCCTAATGTAGTTCCTACGGTTCTCCTTTCTATATGTCTATTTATCGTCCATTTTGCCTTTCTCTTTGTACATGAACGACTATTCATCATCGGCGGGGATCTTGTTTGCTTCTTCCATGACCCCATGGTCTGAAAGATGCCCGATGGAGTCTCCCCGCATACAAACCCCACGCAGATCCTTGTTTTGTTCTTAACTGGTAGTGGGTATCAAAATAATAATATGCGTGGCATCGGATCCCCAGGGAACGCAACTCCGGTGAATCGGATTCCTATATCACTTTGGATACTCTGCCCAGAACCCCAAATCTCTATTTCAAGTGGCACTCCATTATAAGACCGAAAAGAAACAAAACACAGTTATGAGTCTTCTGACTCAGTTCCTACAGTGTTCACTTGTATGAATAGATGCAAGACTTGCAGTAGATTGAGGAATTTATGAGAACATGTACAAAAATGATTCAGACATGCTTAATCGTTTCCACTTCTTTATCCCATTCCCAAACATTGAGCACATAACTTAGGAGACAATGCAAACCAGATTGTCAAGCCCATCAACCTTCACATGTATCAAACCAAAAACCACTAAACTCATCATATAATAATTGGAGACAGCATATAGAAAAGATGTAAAAATATAGACCTTATTTAGCATATTTTTCTCAATATACATTAATGCCTTCAAGCATCCCACCTTTCTTCTTGCCCTTTCCAGCTTTCCTCCTTACATAGGACCCAACATCCTCCCTCTTGTTACAGATCAGCGGCTCCTCATTGGAATCGTCACCATCGCCCTCAGTAGATATGTTGATGCAAGAACACCTCTCTAGTGAGGCGAAGAAGGCGGCAGCCAGGCCACTGCCCACCCATGAAGCCACCCTGTCAAGCTTCCTGCAGCCGACGGAGCTGTGAGTATCAGCCGACCGGCGGCGGCCCTCGGGGCTGGAGGTGCAGCCAATGCTAAAGAAGGTGTTGCAACTCGGGGACGAAGTTGCTGCGGCCATGGAAGGAAGCTCCGGCCAAGAGAAGGAGAAAGTGGAAGATAAATGGAGCGCTTCCCTTTTAAGAGACTCTTGTTATAGCAGGCTTCGTACAGGTAAGTAATAACTTGGAAGAGGGTTTTTAAGTATAAAATTTGGAAGCTAATTTTCAAGATATATAATGAGATTAGGATTTAAGAAATTATTATTTTTAACTAAACATGTTTAGGTAGGCTTCTCTGGTTGAAAATCACATTGGATCTGCCAAATAGATACAAATTTTAAATTATAAAAGTACACAAACTTCCTACTCCATGCAATCATCCACTTTGATAAAGAATTTTCCACTAACCACTCTCAAAATTAATAATATTGGCCCACATCTCTTAGTATCTAATAGGCCTTTTACCTTCTACTTGGCCCCATCAGTCATTATTCACTTGTGCTTACCTTACACATGACATTTGCCATTGTAATCATACCTGAAATTGAATCATTCTCTACTAGTGATTCTAAGCATTATTTACAAGTAACATAATTAGCATTGTCTAATGGTGTGATTAATCAGTCCTCTACACTTGCCATTTCATTGAACATGACTCATAATCAAACTCCTTACTCCTTTAGTCCAATCAACATGTATAATACTATCTTCAATTCTATTTTTACCCACTAATCACAAAGTTTAATATTCCCTCCCTCCCATAATAACAGACTCATTTGGAATTTTAAAATGAGATGAACGATAATTCATACCCAAGTTTTGCACAAAAAAGAAAAACAAATGTATGTCCAAAAGAAATATGCTTCTCTTATTCATGTCGACTTTGGTCATTTAGTAACATAAAACATATTGTATTAGTAAGCAAAATAAAATAAATATGTGCTATTAGTAGGCATGATTGTGGCACGTTAAGAATAATTGTATAGAATGATAAGACCCAAAGCTCGAAGTGCTCATAATCATAGGACAGCCACTAGGCCAACCCAATCATCATTTCCTCCGAAGAGCCCTTTAGCCCCAATCTATCTTAGTATTTCAATTAAAGGATGAATAGTTAATCACCCCTTATTTTACCCGACTCACTCTCACTGCACTCAGACGGTGAATATCAACTGTTTTATATACAAGAACGGTGAATGACGGATATCTACCAATCGTGTTAAAGAGTGGCCTGGATAAAAGAGAAGTGGTGAATTACTCATCCTTCAATAAAGGAAGGGAGCCAGCCATGTTGATGTGTAAGTAAGACAAGAGAACAATTCTGTGCTGTCTTTAATCCTTTCACTTGCGAGCCTATGTAGCAAAACCACAGGGATGAGGAATACTGAGAATCAGAATTCGACATGAGATAGGTGACATATCTTCATCAGATTTTATTCTCCAATCTGTCTATTTAGACACAACTTTTTTTACTTGACATAAATTTGACCACCCCAAAAGACAAAAGTGCTACCTTTGAGAGCAGGAAAAATCTCCCCTGGTAGCTGCACGCGTGCCACAATTCTTGGCCCCATATGCAGGCCCATGCCAACCTTTCCTCCTTTATTGGCAGCTACCAAAAGGCAAACATATTTATCAAAATAGCCGAAATAGCACAGTAGAATCTTTACTTTCTGCAATATAATTTTGTTTATTGTGAGCTTATTGCTCTTTTGACAACGTTTTTCAACTTCTCGGTTATTTTCTCCTTAATTTTTATTTGGCTAGCAGCCCATGGCAACATTGCTAGGATCACCTGTTTCTACAACTCAAACTCAATGCATTGAAGGGCGTCTTGGATTGGTGATAGTGAGCTCTGGTAATCAAAGTAGACTTGAAGCAATTAGGATGCTGTTGCTAATGGCTAAAGAGGCCAGGCGCTTTCACATCAAAAGGGGGCAATTTCATTCCAACAAGCAACATAGACATGTCACATTAAACTTTATAGTGATTGATAGAACGACATAACAAGGGACCCAACGACAATGATATATATATCTTCTCCCCATAAATAAATAGATGGACTTTGAAAAACTCTACTAAGGTTAAAAGTAAGGTTTCAACGATTAGAGCGGAGTATGAAAAACGTTTCCCAGTTTTTAAAACCTAATAAAGCTATAACTTGGTTTGGCACCAAGTTAAGGCTTAAATCAGTTCCAACTACTAATTTCTAATTGTCAATTTTTAATTTCATGTTCTTCTAACCGTGGCGTCTTCCTTCTCAAATATGCCAAATGTCAATTGTATATTCTTTTGTATCACCCAAAGAAAAAAACTTTCAAATTGGAAGAATCAATTTGACGGTTTGTCAGTTATATATATCTTACCTTTTAATCCTATAAGAGGAGTAATATCAAGTTGGCTTACCTTGCCTTTTTTCAATAATATATATATATATATATATATATATATATATATATATATATATATATATATATATATATATATATATATATATATATATATATATATATATATATATATATATATATAACTTTAAAAAAACTCTAATAGGGTTTAAACTTTAAAGTAAGGCTTCAACCGTCCAAAAGTGAAATAAGTTGTAGTGTAACTTTATATATATCTCTTGTCTGAGGTTTTAAAAACATAACAAAAAATTACTTCAAAAGAAGCCAATCGAAGGATTAACCCAGGAGAAAGGAAAATGGTTTAAGGTTTAGGGATTAATGATGCTAAACAAGTAGGAGGCAAGTAAAGGCCATCCATTAGAGATGAGAACTGAAGGACTAGGAGTAAGGATGAGCTTAGCCTCAACGCCTCATTCTTTGCACTTAGTTGGCTTATCTCATCCTAGCCACCGCTAAAAAGAGGCATTAATTATTAATTAAGCCCTACGGATCGGGTCTGCCTTCGGGGTCCACATTTTAATTTTAAAATTTATTAATTCATTAATCAAGAGTAATTAGATGATTGAATAATTAGTTGAGTTATTTATCTGTAATTGTTATTAGTGGCATTTAGGATTATGTAGTAGGCTCGTTAATTTTTCTATGTAAAAGTAAAGGCATTATCTGATTTGATTATTTAATTGGTGAGAAGATTAGAATTATGAATTAATTTAGATAGTAGTATATTATTTCCTTTAACCCTATTTATCTCTCCCCTTCATCTTTAATTTTTAAATTCAATATTTAATAAAAAAAAATTTCCTTGAATTATGAAATTGAAATGCAAAATGGATTTCTGTATAGGATCTATTGTGCTCCCCTTCCTTTTAAATTAGGGGGATGCCGCCACTCAGACTCGAAGCAAGATGCTCTAGCACTATTTCCTAAGAGTAGCATGTCTACCAATTTCATTGTGGTGGCTTGATCAAAATAATAATAACATATATTAAATTCAATTGTCGAGATCAATGTAATTAATGTAACCTATTTTAGGAAACATTAGAACTGATGAATAAAAATTTTCAAATCAACTATTTACTCATCTCTCTTGATTATCTCCCCTTTTACTTAGATGTTCTACCCCTAAAACAGTTAAATTACCATTGTAGATCCGTTGGCCTACCTCAGGTTCAAAACTTGAATAGTGATAAGTCCTAATTAACTATATAAAGTTGATTGGCCAGAAGTGAGATGGAAGCCATTTTTTATCATATTTTTTATAATATATTCCCTTTGTCCTATACTAATAGTTATATTTAAAAAAATAGTAGTTTTATTGAAGAAAAAAACCCACCTCTAAGAGAAGGGAAAATAAGTCCATGACACTCATTTTTAAGATTTTTAAGTACCAAACTACTTAAATTAAACAAAATAGAGCTATTAATGTAGAACAAACCTTTTTGCCCATTGAGGAAAACTTCCATAGCTCCGCCACTCTCCATTTCGTCCTCTGAGAAAATCTTCCATTGGACCGACGGAAGACCGCCGTTCTCCATTTTGAAAACTTTTAAGAATATGTAAAATACGTAGGGAAACAATGTGTAGATCCAAGTAATATAGTAGGTATCATGAGGACAAACTCTTGGCCTAGAATCTGCCCTACGATGGCCTTGATGTACTGCATAACTAATAGCCTACTCACAAATCTTTTACCGTGTTTTTGCAACATAATTTGTAGGAAAAAGAGGCTCTTCCTAGTAGATTTGCAAGAAACATGGGCGGGCCCGAAGCCAAGCCTTGCCCAAAATTTTATATATTTGGGCTATAAATTTTAATGTATAAATCGGTCCGAGCTTAAAATTTTACAATTCATAAAATTTTGGGTTGGGCCTGGACCAAAAATACTTAAAAGCCCGGCCCGGCCTATTAAGTTTAAGCTCATCTTCAAAACTAATCATGCGGCTGTGGTCACTGGTAAGTTTGATGTTGCCATCGTAGAAAATTCTAGGGTTATGCACTTATGCTTCTTCTGCTGCACTGCTCTCCATTTCGCCCACTAAGGAAAACCCTTCTGACTGCTGCTATCCATTTCACCCTTTGAGAAAATCTTTCGTTGGATCACAACTCTCCATTTCGCCCTCTAAGAAAAACTTCTATCAGACCGACGGGAGACCACATCTCTCCATTTCACCCTATGAGAAATACTTCTGTCGAGCTGTTGCTCTTCATTTTATCCATTGAGGTAAACTTCCATAGCACTGCCATTCTCCATTTCGTCCTCTGAGAAAATCTTCCATTAGACCGACGAAAGATCGCCGCTCTCCATTTCACCAGTGCTCTGGTTCTTGTCTCAAATTTGTTTCTTTTAGTTCTATCATCTAATTTGTTCTATTATTTAATTCATTCTATCACCTAATTTGTTCTGTTACCAAATTTGTTCTCTTTGCCTTTGTTAGTTCGTATCTTTGTTTTGTTAAATACTCTATTGGGTTCTAAATTTGTTCTGTTATCACCTAATTCGTTCTGTTAATGAATTTGTTCTCTTTGCCTCTATTAGTTCATATCTTTGTTCTATTAATTTCTCTATTGGTTTTTGTATTTGTACTGTTATCTAATTTGTTTTGTTATGTAATTCATTCTATCACCTAATTTGTTCTATTACCAAATTTGTTGTCTTCGCCTCTATTAGTTTGTATCTTTGTTCTATTAAAAAAAAATTATATCGCGACTCTTTCGGCCCAAAAGCACGAGGCCTGGCTCAAGCCCGTCTAAATTTTGGGTCAGGCCAAAATTTTGAACTTGGCTATGGACTTGGGCCAAGCATTGAATTTTTATTTTTTATGGGCCAGGCTTGGGCCAACCCTAGCCAGTTAGGGACTGGCCTGTTTGCAACCCTACCGCCTAGAACCTTATTCTAGCAACCTTATGCTTGAATTACAATGAACATGCACAATACTCTTCTTTGCTCTCAAATCCAAGGAACAAACCTGCACAATTACATGATTGTACCCTTATGCACCCGGCCCTTGCCAACTTGCTTCTCAGCCCATTGCCCTCTCTATAACTTTTTACAACTTATTGAATGTCCTCTTATTCAGCCATCTACCCACTTATATAGAAGAGTGGGTCCAACAAAGACTAGTACTACTAAAACTATAGTGTCTCTTTACAAAATCATTATATAAGTGACTTATCCCAAGTACAACTAAGAAATGTGCTCACAACCTACCTGAGGCCTTCCTCCTAAGTCCCAACCCTATTAGGATTCAACCTTCACATTCTTTTTAGAGTCCTACCTTCATCCAACAGCTTTTACATGTTCTACTCTGGCTCGAAGTCCTCAGCTGACATTCATCTTACTTAGCAAAGTCTGCCCTTCGTCCACTTGTCGCATGTCACCTAGTTCATTTCTTTCATTGTATGCAGAATCACTAACAATGATTGAAACAACTATATTCAAGTTTGTGAAGTTTTAAAATTTTATGCACACAATTGGAACATTATGCATTAGTAGAGGTAGAGGTGGCAATGGGCAGGGCTATGCTAGGTTGGTTTTGCTACCCATGGTCTGCAAGAATTCTGACCTAAACTAGGCCCTAGAGCCGTTAGGTTATAATTTTTTGGGGCGTTGGAGGTCCTCAAAGGCTCTAGCACAGCTCTTTTAGGATAAATTACTAAAATACCTCCCAATAGAAATCTTTTTGGCAACCTTAAGGGATATTTTCAACATTTTACAAGAGATAGCTCCTTTAACAATAGGAGGGAGAAGGGAATTGTTTACTCTTCATTCTCACTCAATCTATCAAATTTTATATATGTTCCATCTTTACATAAGTAGTTCCTTGGATTCTTTTTTCTAGTTATGCGAATTGTGTAAAAATGTGGCATCTATTTTTTTTACAAATTATTTCAATAGGTTTTACTACATGTCTATTTTGAATGACAAATGTGAAACACCTGGACAAATGATAATAAATAGGAGTAATCATTGTTGACACAAAAAGACACATGACTGCAACTCCAAAGAAGCAAAGTATGTTCGGTCAAAGCCATTTATGTTTAAAGGAGACATGCTTTGCTTAATTGGATTGACAGTCGTTTTTCTTTATGCCAACATTGATTATTCTTGCTTCAAGTTTTTATGGATGTGTTTCACATTTACCATTGAAAGGAGACATATTATAGAACATGTAGAAATAACCCATGGAATGGATGACACATTTTGGCACAATTCATTTGTCTAGAAAAATGAATTAGCAAATTATTTATATAAAGATAGAACATAAAATCTCAATAATACACAATTATTTTTTATATTTTTTAACATTTTTTTAAAATTATTGATATGCCTGAGCTCAATACATTAAACCTGCGGGCCGTGTCGGCCTTGCACATTGGATGTATGGGTCGAGCCAGCCTGAGCCCAGGATATTAAGCCCATGGCAGTGTCGGGCCTGCACTTTGGAGGTACGCGTTGGGCCAGCCCGGCGCAGACCTTATCGTGGACCGACACATCAGGCCCGTTGCCACCACTATATATGCACCAAAGACCATATTATACAAGTGTTGTTGTTATTTGATATGAAGTATGAATTTTTTTTCATGCAAGATTATAATACGTTGAATAATGTTCACTAACGCAGTGCTGGTGGGATGATCAGGATACAGTTCAAGATTATAATATGTTGAATAATGTTAATATTGTTCTCATAATTTTTGTGAAAAACAGATTGAAGTTGCCCACCCAAATTGTATTGTATCAAAATGGCAACCGTTCGTTCCCACCACAGTTTGTGTGACATACTTTCCAATGTAAAACTGAATAGCTTACTGTTTATCTACTCTTCCCCATGGGCCGTTTTCAGACAAAAGACGTACGCAGCCCGTGATACAGCTGATCATAGCTGTGTTCAAGACCTTGGAAGAGTAGGCGTTTGAATGTGGCGAAACTTAAGTGTCTATTCTCTTGTCAGCTCCAGCCTCAGGACTAGTAGGTCATATTCCATTCTTTCTGTCTTTGTAGAAACTTAAAGTGAACTTATCTTTCTAAATAAATATGGTCATGTGATTTACGACCAGAGTAGGGTTCATTTGATAGTCCCGACTCTAAATTGTCAGACTGGGCTATGGTTGGCGAATCCATCATTCTTATATTAATAATTAAATAAATTAAAAATAATTTATTTTAAAAAACTAAAGGGCAAAAAATTGATTAGTACTAGGTTAATCACTAGTTAATCCTGACCCTATTAATTGAAACAAATATGCCCGACAATAATCAAGGATGAAAAAATACCACATATACCCTCTTTATCTAAATACAAAAATTCATCGCCCATTTGAACAATAAGGAGTTCATAAGCAAATCATAACTTCCTTTCATTTTCCATCGTTATTTCCTCAAGGTTCTTTGGACAATAGGAGTTCAAATTAAACAACCATTTGCAAAATAAATTTTTTTTGCCTCTTTCCTCTTGGGAAAAAACCTTCTCAATAGATCACGATTAATACCTCAAAGCACTGAATACTAAGGTAAAGCCAGCAACTAAGATGGTCCAGCTAGCGAGCATAGAAGAGGAATGTTCACACAGGCTAGAAAGATGGTTAGAGGAGAAGATGACACTAGATATGGCCAATATAAAATCGATGGAGGAGCAGCCAACAGAGAATAAAATGGCTGCCACTTACGGTCAAGCAAGCGACAAAATGGTCCCATCATCAAGCATAGAAGAAGAATGTTCAGAAGCGCTGATATGATACTCCGATCAGTAGAAAAGAGAAGAGATCGGAAACAATGGAGGAGAATAGCCAGTGGAGAATAAATTGCAGCCACTGATGAACCGAAGGGAAAAGAACAAGGGTGGTATTAAGTTTTAAAAATAAATAATGACATCCATATAAAATTATATGACTTAAAATGTACATAAAAACCCTAAGGTAGGATGCGCTGGACATTAATATATTGATCTATATTTTGCATATTAACCATGATAAGTCAGTAGTTTTTTAAATACTAAATGAAACTATTAATATGAGATGGAAGGAATATAGAGTTGACGTGGTCAAACAATCAAAGCCCAATTAAGTGTTACCACACAACCATAAAAGCCGCAAAAAAGCTACTTATGGCCTTTCCAATTCAACTCTTAGTGGGACTTATCAAGCTCTACCAAAGGCTTATCATCGGATCCACCGTGATTCTTCCTTGTCACACATTTTTACCGGTTCCAATCAGCTGTGTGAGGCACTCACATCTGAATTGGTGTCAGTTCCTCATCAGCCACCTACGCTTGAAAATCTCCTCAAAGTAATACTCTCTTCGTTTAATATTAATAATTATATTTAAAAAAATAATAATTTTTATAAAATAATAAAACCTATATAAGACAAGGGAAAATTAACTTACAATACTCTTTTTTTTAAGTATACAACCACTTAAATTTAACAAAATAAAGCTATAAATAAATATGGAACAAACTTTTTTTATCAAAATAGATCTAGCTATTAATGTAAAATGGAGAGAATACAATATACTAAATTTTGGGAGTTATGTTAGCCGGCAAGGGTTGATTGGCCACTCACATGGGGTGAGAGTGTCTCACAGCCAATTAATCCAAGCCACAATGCCCTAAGTGGGGAAATTATACTCTCCCTGTCTTACAATAATACTTCTATTTGGTTATTTAAAATAAATTAAATATAACTATTAATTAATGTAGGATAGAAGAAATATTTTAAGAACCAAGAAATAAGAAGTAGAATTTAATGTTCAGTGTTCATCTTTGTGAAGCTCCTCTCTAGAAGTAAACCGATTTATGGGGCTCCTCCCCCCCTTCGTGTATTCAGCCGACAGCTTTTTCCATAGACCCCATCCCAACATCTAGGAACCTTTACTTTTAAAGTGAAGAGACAGGAGTTACAAACGTCCACCAAAAGAGAAAGAGAGACGTAGAGATATAGGAGATTCTTTGCAGACCAAGTCCAATCTGGACAAAAGACATCGTACCTTATCGTCTTCAAGGTCAGCCACGCTCACCAAAGTTAGAGAGAAAGAGTGAGAGAATGAAGATCTTCAACGGTAAAGTAAAAGCACGAGGAAGAAAAGAGTGAAATGGGACTAAAGGTAAGTGAAAGCTAAAACCCATAACACCCACCCTCCCCCCAGTTCAGTCTTTCTCTCTCTGGTAATCTTCCTCCCTTCCTTCTCGTTTCTTTTCAGTCGCCCTTCATGACCGGCCACCTAAACTATACTACTAGTCCGTTGTTTCTTATTTTGGTTAATTTTTTAAAAAAGATTCTGCCCGGGACCCTTTGCTCTTTTATTTACTCCACCTTAGAACACAGAGGGACCATCTGCTTTATTCAAGACACTTCTGAATCTCTCTTCCAAAGCAGCCGCTTGCAATGAAAGATCAACATCAATTCATCAAGAGTTCCTTATGGCTATCTAGCTTTCATAAGTAATTTCGACTGGGCTTACACTGATAAGGTGGAATGAGTTACAAGAGAATGACTAGCTAAAGCTGCACCTAAGGATTAAGAGGCCCGGTGAAGTTGATGCACTAACAACCTTATTCTCTCATAAATTTTAATGATAAATTTATATAAAATAGATAAAAAATACATGAGAAAAAAATAATCTCTTCTGCAATATATACATATTAGAAAAATATAAAACTATGGCCTCAATGAAAGAGACAAACTTTTATACAAATCTTAATGAGATAATTATAAATAAAAGAAGCTAATTTTTAACTATTTTATGACTAACCAATCAAAATTAAAGAAAATAACTCATAAAATCCCTAAATAATCAAAAGAACATAAAATAAAGACTCATAGGAAAGTAAAAGACTTAAAAGAATTCAATTTGGATTTAAATCCTTATCCGAAAGAAATTTCAAAACTGTATCACCATTAGAGCGATCAATCGCTGATGTTCTTGGCTTCGTTTTGCACTAAGCAACGTAGAGTGCCAATTGATTACTTCTATGATTGATCAGTCACTGCCAGATCTGTTGCCCAATAAAGCTGATTGATTGCCTAATAGAAAAGTATGATTTTCTTTGTGTGGTTTCAATGTTATATATACTTTAATGCAAACTGATTGATCTACATTATCCTCCCTTGGCTCGAAAGAATTTGCCTTCGAATTTACATAATCATCATTTGAAGAATCGCTAAGATATAGAATGAGATATTTAATATTAAAAACATCAGAAGTACGAATTTGGCTAGGAAGCTTGAGACAATAATTAAGCATTATAATTAATCTTTTGAATAATTTCTAAAGGCTTAATCTTTTTTGCTGATAATTTATTATACTCTTCAACTTAAAATCTGTATTTGGACAAAATTAACCATACAAAATCACCAACATTAAAGTCGACATGTCTTTTTTTTAAAACTCTAACTGTTTTAAACTTATCATTAGACATCTGCAATTTCTTAGGAGTAACAGAATGATAATATCCTGCAAGTGTGATATAAAGTCTTTAGCCTGACAATGTAACCTTGTCACCTCTAAAATAGGAGCTAAATTTAATGAAGAGTGAGGATTAAAGCCACATTGTTGTGCCCGAAGTGGCACAACGGCCTGGCTAGCCGGTAACGGAAAGGGAGCGGCGCAGAGAGGCTGGGAAAGGGGAGATGGAGCGGCATGGCTGCCAGACAGGGAGGAGAGGCCGGGGAGAAGAAGAGACAGTTAGACAAGAGATAATTCATTCCATAAACTCAATTAGGGCGCAACCCTTACATTTAAATAGACTAGCTAAATGGGCTCACTAACAAGCACCTACGGCCCATTAGCATAATTAAAATAAAGTACTAATTATCTAATTAAATAAATTACCTAAATGCCCTTATTACCGTAATTACCCTAATACGTAGCCCTAGTGGCAGCCCCTAGGGCGTTCACAACATTCCACCACGCTTTGCTTGCACAGCACCTCGTCCTTGAGGTGACCTAAAACTCCAGGCATCGGGCCCACCAAAGCTCCACTGAGAACAGCCAGTCCGGAACTGTGGATGAGATACGCCGAATGATGGAGATAGTGGGTCATTACTCACGAGCAGACGTGCAGAAGCTAGCACAAACATGATGGAAGTGCAGTTAATGAAACCCAAGGGCAGAGCAAAGGAGCGGCCTCGACTTGTTGGATGCAGGAAGCAGACTGTCTACACAGGTCTCCAACAAGCGGGGTCATCCCAACGACTACAGAGTGCCCCAAGATAGCCCACAGAGGGCATCAACAGATAGCATTATGGTTGGCCCACAGAGGGCATCAGACAGCACCATGGTCGGCCCACAGAGGGCATTAGTTGGCCTATAGATTGCATCGGTCTGCCCACAGAAGGCATATGGCATGCACCACTCATCGATCATCTTGCGGACAGCTGGTAACGAGCTCATCTCCGCCTTGCTCGACTTCACATACTGGACGAAGCCGAGCGACCGCCACGAAAAGAGACCAAGCACCTCGGCCAGCCTCCCTACAAGAGTTTGGAACTCGTGGCAGTGAGCATCGGCCATTAGGAGTGTGGCAATCCGGCTTCCGGTGGGGCATAGCTCAATCATAAAGCAGGCCCACTTGAGCACGAAGAAGACCTCCTTAATGCAGACGACAGCAACAATGTGGTCCCTCTTGCATGCTAACTGTTAGGGAAGGAAAGGAGAAGGAGAATCTCCAACTGCAGCCAGTGGAATTCGGAGCCACCCGGGAAGGAAAATTCCGCATGATCAGGGCTCTCTCCCAGAAGATCCGGTTCAAACTTGGCTCCTCTGATTTCCCTCCGTGGCATCCACCGGAGACACCCAGGCAATATACGGTTAACCCAAACCAGCCTAAGACCCGTATAAAGTCCCTGGACGGTGGGTGGCTTCCTTGTAATGCAAGGTCCCACTTTTCGCAACAGAATATCCAGTTAATGGAAATCGGGCATGCATAGCCATCTTTCCAAAAACGGCCATCGCAGTGTTTGGGAGGAAATTCATGCCCGGGGAAAACGGCGGAACGTGATGGTTCTGGGGCCATCCGACCACAAGCCAGAGCAACATGCACGTCTCACCCGAGATTTTCTGCGCCATAGTCTGATCCCCCATAGATCCAACTGAAATTTAGGGTGCTGGTTCCATAGTTCATCCAGAATTTTTTGGCGAAAATCATGCAACAGAAAATTTCACCGGAAGGCATGAAGATTCCGGCGGCCATAGCTTGCAACGGCGACGGTGGCTGGCTGGGTGGCCATTGGAGGATGATGGGCCACTGAGAGGTAGTCCCGGCGGACATTTCTGAGACGCCGAGTGATGAAAGATTGCCTCCCCTGTTTTCGACAGTGAAATAGAGAGTTGATCGGGCGGAGGAAAGCAAGGCGACCGGGGTCCTGGCAGCCGGCGTTCTGGTGGAAGGCAGAGAGAATGGAGGCGGTGGCGGCGGTGACGTCGGGGTCGGGGAAGTCGAAGTCGGCACAGACGCCGATGCAGACAATCTCCCAGAGATCGACAGGGAGGTGGGTAGAGCGGATGAGATTGAAAGCGAGCCCCTTGCAGATGGCGGAGGCCGGAGAGGTGACGATCTCCTCACAGGCCAACTTGGCGGTGGAGGAGATGTCCTTGCCGGCGGCCGTGTCATGCCCCGGCGCTACCCGACCCGAGCCGAACCCGGTCCAGGGGCCGATCAAGCACATGGGGGCGACAAGGTTGAATTGAGATACGGTTTAGTAGAAGACTTAACCCTAAATACGGGCGATCTAACAGAATTTCGGAGTACGCACATTCCTTTGAGCAAGAGTAAATAAGTAGAAAAGAAAGAGAGTCGCTTAATTCAAAATAAACGACTAGTTTCAAACCCACAAGCTTAGTCAACCATAGCCCGCACTGGCTCTAAAATAGGTCTTAAGCAACGTAAATGTATAAAGTAGCATAATTCAAAACAAGAACCATACACAAGGTTCAAAACATAAAGCTGAAACCAGGAAAATAAGTCACATAAGAGGACTCCACAATCACTCCCAAGTCGTCTCCGATCTTTCCTCATAGAGAGGATCTTGACCATCTGTGTGTCGCACCACGCAGCCCCAAAGCAAAAATACAAGAAAGAGGGGTGAGTTTAACAAACTCAGCAATGGTTTTTAATATAACTATCATCATCGGAAACGCGATAGCATAGTAATATAATCATTCAGATCAAAGATTGACAAGATGTATCATTTTCTGATCACACATACACATCACCTAAACTTGCATCATAGTGTATAATCCACATAGTGCCATTCACATCATATCCACCTGCATGAAATGTATCTCTAACATACATATCAAATCATGCCTCAACATCATATCAACCTACGTAAAATGTATCTCTAACATACATATCCAATCATGCATCACATCATATCAACCTGCATGAAATGTATATCTAACATACATATCCAATCATGCATCACATCATATAAAGCATACCTCCATCAAGGGTAATCACAAATAGCGTCACGAAGACGGGAACATAGATAAGGCCACGTAGGCGTGTCATGGTCCAAATTCTACACAAGAATTTAAGAAGATCACATCATATAAAGAATGCCTCCATCAAGGAGTAATCACAAATAGCGTCACGAAGACGGGAACACAGACAAGGCCACGTAGGCGTGTCATGGTCCAAATTCTACACAAGAATTTAAGAAGATCACATCATATAAAGAATGCCTCCATCAAGGAGTAATCACAAATAGCATCACGAAGACGGGAACACAGACAAGGCCACGTAGGTGTGTCATGGCCCAAATTCTACACAAGAATTTAAGAAGATCACATCATATAAAGAATGCCTCCATCAAGGAGTAATCACAAATAGCGTCACGAAGACGGGAACACAGACAAGGCCATGTAGGCGTGTCATGGTCCAAATTCTACGCAAGAATTTAAAAAGTTCGGGGTTGTCAATCCCTAATTGCTGCTCACCCCAGACGATCCTGGCCAAGGATGTCACATTCTTACAAAGAGAACCTAGAGCAGGGGTGTTCATTTTGGGACATCTCCTGCGATGCGAGAAGTTCTGAGTTCCCACATAGGAAACCCAAGAACACATGGTAGCTGGTGGAAAGAACATACCATACTGGATTCTCAGGGTCCAGGTTCGACTGTCTCAATAAATTAATCTCAACCGCATGAACAATTCAGAACAACTAAACTTGACTCGACTCAACCCGGGGAGTGTACTCATTCCACGAAGGAGCTCAAATCAAAACATGTCCTTTCAGACCAATCAAGTTTCAATTAAGCCACGACCGATTAAACCGGCACACAATTTCACCACATTGCATCCAATTGATCAAATTCGATTAATCTCGATAAAGCCTCAATTGGAAATACATTTGCATCCACTTTACTAGACTCAACCCGCCTCGAAGTGTGCATGTAAAAATACTTCTATGTCGACTCTAGTCCTCACATCCCATACCATGAGTATTCGTGACGCCATAGAAGCAAATTTAACTAAGCACTAGCGCAACGAACCTTAGAGCTATCCATTGACATAATGCATCCCATACTGCAAGTGTCTAATGGTTTCTCTTCGGCTGTTCCACACAACCGATAAATTCCGATTAACCAACGGTAAAACCTTGTTCATGAAGTCCGATCCATGATGCATGATGTCATGATATTAAACCAAACATAAACCATGAATTCCATTTAACTAGACTCAACCCAACTCGGAGTGTGCACGTAAAAGTACCTCTATGTCGACTCTAGTCCTCACGTCCCATACCATAAGTATTCATGACGCCATAGAAGCAAATTTAACTAAGCACTAGTGCAATGGACCTTAGAGCTATCCATTGACATAATGCGTCCCATACCACAAGTGTCTAATGGTTTCTCTTCGGCTGTTCCACACAACCGAACAATTCCGATTAACCAATGGTAAAACCTCAATTGGAAATACATTTTCATGATGCATGCAACATGGTACATACGTGGGGAAAGCATACATGAATTCTAATTCATTATAGGTGCTCTCTTCAGCCCTTCATGCATCATTCATAATCATAATAGCAAACCTCATCATCATCATTAAACCCCATATGTGTGTGTGTACCTAATAGAAGCACTTCACTCAATGCATATCAACATGCTTGTAATTCACTCACCATCACACTACACATGTGCATTAACATCTAATCATGAATTCCAACGGAAATTATAGGAGAAGAATCATTCAAATCATAACTCAAATCAAAGCTTAACCACAAGCTAACCACATATAAGATCATTCACCTCATACTTGAGTCAAAACATAACACTAATATTCACACATCAATTAACCACATCATATCATGGCATATCAGTCGTTAGTATGCTGTAGCTTTACTAAAAATATACTTAACTATAGAGAATCAACCATTCATAACTTCAAGATGGCAATTCCGACATCATACATCCAACCACAAGCCATTCCACATAAGTCTAAGTATATACCACAACTTCTAAACATTAATGGTATGCCCTTCCAGTGGCTTACCCTGGCTCAAAACACTCCACATGCATATAAAAAAATGATATATCAAAGGAGAAACATCGAAATAAACAACATGCATACAAAGGTCAATTTCTGCAGTGTAGCCGTTCGAACGCCCTGCAGGGCCGTTCGATCGGCTAAACAGGAAAAATGCCAAAACTGTAGTATTGCCGTTCGAATGCCATGATTGGCCGTTTGAACGCCAACAAGGCAGATTCGACCTTCTTCTTCCTTTCGCATTTTCAAACCGAAACTTCATTGATAAAACTCAAAATCACTATCTAACAACCTAAATGCCATTAAAAGTCCACCGTAACTTCCAGAATGCTAATCCACATCATAACAAGATAAAACCCTATGAAATTGGGATTAAAGATTACCATTTACTAATCATGCCATTAAAGTGCTAAATCAAGTAAATCACTCAAAATAAACCATGAAATCAAGAGTTTTACCATAGGAAGATTGAAATTTCGAAAGTCTATTACCTTATCCTTTGATTAGGCTTGGATTTGATGGTTACCCTTCTTGAAAACCTTACAAAGGCATAGAGTTTGAATTAAACTCCATTAAAACCGATTTAACATAGAAAACCCTAATAAAAAACTTAGATCTAGGGCTTGTTGAACACAAAAATCGGATTTTGAGAGCTATGGTTTATAGTAAAGATGCAAATCAGTAGTTTTGATGTTTAAAAACGAATTAAAACAAAGGGGAAATGGTAGATCTAGAAGGGATTAAGAGGAAAGCTAAGATTTGATGCTTAATTAGAATGGACTTACCTTAAACACCTTCTAATCCGGGCCTAATTGGGGATTAGGCCTAACCTCTCCTTCTCACCTTATTCCCAAGAATGGGAATGACTCAAGTCTGGCCTTTTATAGTAAGTCTTGGGGTGTGTATGGGTAAATTGTGGGGTATGAATAGAAAAATAGGCTAAAATGGGTAATTTAGTTATTTGCGCACTAATAAAATCTGGAAAAATTATGAAAATTTTTGTAAAGTCTTGTGTTGATGTCTGGGTTCATTTGGTCCAAAAACCCAAATTTCGGCGGTGGGGCCCACAGGGGGTCCCGCCAAACCCTAATTTTTGGAAAAATAGTGAAAATTCAAAAAAATTCCAAAAATTCACATTTGATTCAAAATCACTTAAAACCACTAATTGAAAAGTTAATTTTGATTAAAACCATCATAAACACTATTTATTTACGGAACCACCAAATAAATCAAAAAACGTGTTAACCTCACGATAACCGATAGTTAAAGTGAAACGAAAACCGGTTTAAGATAAGAGATCTTACAGGCCGACTGCTGGAGCGCTTGCAGCAATGCCCCCGACTGCCGGAGCGTGTCGTTGGACCGCAGATTCGCCTGGATCTGCGCAAACAAGAAGTACAATCGTCACTCGGGCCTCCGAGCTCCGGCCTCACCCAGGGAGGGGAATTAGCGGTGTCTGAAATGCTCCCCATGGCATGGCCGCAGATCCTCTCCGCCAAAAGAAGGGCTCTGGCTTGAATCCAAGATTCGGTTGTACCGTGAACTGGCCAAGGGGAACTCAAGCCGCGGTGGAGGACGATCGGTGCCCGGGCCAGTGGCAGCAGGAGACGCTGAGGGCTGGCCATCAGCGCTCGTAGGCACCAATTCCAAGAGGGAATGGAGCCCGTGGAAATGTCAAGCGGATGAAGCTCTGCCATAGTGTAGACCCAACGCATGCAGCCCGTGCCGTCCCTGCAGAGGCGACTCCGTTCCAACAACGGAACTTCTATGCCGTGACGACAAGCCTCATCGTGGATGTTCTCTTGGGCAGAGTGCTTGAGCAATCCGGCGGCGACAGAGGATGAGGAGGCGCTTGGTAGAGAGCTCCTCGACGGTAGCGTGGAGGCCGCTAGTTCCCAAGGTGCATGAGTTGATTGAGGATCCGGCGGCTCTGGCAAGTGTGGTGTCCGAGGATCAAAGGCTCTTATACCAATGTTGTGCCTGAAGTGGCACAACGGCCTGGCTAGCCGGTAATGGAAAGGGAGCGGTGCAGAGAGGCCGGGAAAGGGGAGAGGGAGCGGCATGGCCGCTAGACAAGGAGGAGAGGCCGGGGAGAAGAAGAGACAGTTAGACAAGAGATAATTCATTCCATAAACTCAATTAGGGTGTAACCCTTACATTTCAATAGACTAGCTAAATGGGCTCACTAACAAGCACCTATGGCCCATTAGCATAATTAAAATAAAGGACTAATTATCTAATTAACCGAATTACCTAAATGCCCTTATTACCCTAATTACCCTAATACGTAGCCCCAGTGGCAACCCCTAGGACATTCACAACACACATACAATACTAAAAGGACTAAAACTTGTGCTTCAATTCACACTCCTATTATAAGCAAATTCAGCCTTATATAAGCATTAATTTTAGGATTTAAGATTAGCATCAACCAAACTTTTCAATAAGTTTCCTAGGGATCGATTAACTACGTTTGCTCTTCTGCTTGGCGATGATAAGAACTACTAAAATCAAGAGAAGTATGTGCCAGTTATCATAGAGAACGACAAAAATGACTTAGAAAATGAGTTTCTCTATTAGAAACAATAGACGTTGGTGAACAATGTAAATGATATACCTCCCAAAAGAATAGTAATGCAACATGAGATGCATCATTGGTTTTTTTGCAAGTAATGAAAGGAACCATCTTTGAGAATCTATCAACAATCACATAGATAGCATCAATTTCTCTCTGAGTATGGGGTAATCCAAAAACAAAGTTCATACTAATGTTGGACCATGGCTAAGTTTGGTTAGGAAAAGGCATGTATAACCCAACATTATTAGATATACCTTTAGCAATATGACACATATGATACCTCCCAACAAATCATACATATCCCTGTGCATAGATGGCCAAAATTAAAAAGAGGAAACAAGCTGAAAAGTCTTCTCGCTTTCCGTATGACTCTCATCATGCAACTCCTTAGTGATCTTCAAGCGCAGGCTACAAGTAAAAACACATAACCATTTGCCTTTGAAAAGAAACTCATCATGCAACAAATAATCTGATTTCTATCCTATCTCAAGTTCAGATAAAACATTAGCAAAGAAATGATAAACAAATAATAACTCTTGAAATGAATCAAATCCTAAGACTTGAGTATGCATACAAGTAAGTAAGCATGCTCAAAGAATTTAGGTATCTGCAACCTTGTTTTGAACTGTAGACTTATGATTAAACACAAAAATAAACTCCTACAAATAAGATGCCCATTGTGCATGCCTGGCAAAGAAATTTTTTTGGCTATCAATATGCTTAAGAGAAGAATGATTAAAATAAATAAAGAAAATGATATTCCTACACCTTTTTTATATATATTATAGGCCTTTCACTACCTTTGATTAGATAGGGAAGGTGGGTCCTGAAAGATCTCTTAATTTCATTTTCTTTAATTGTGTGAATTTTGTTGGTTTAATTTAATTTTTGGGGTTATGTGTTAGTTTAATAATCAATTTATTAAGTTTTAATTTCATTTTTAAGAGTTTAGTGTCAAGCTTGATTTGCCCAAATTTTTACATATTTAAAGGCATTTTCCTAATTTTTCCTTGTTTAAGGGAGCAAACCCCATTGTGGGACCCACGTCCGTGTGGGACGGCATGCATCCCATTTCAACCTCTAACCGTCTAGTGTTTTATCTAAGTGGGGTTGGGTGAGATTAAATTCATTTTTAAGTAAAAAATACTATTAATTAGTTAGAGGGCATTTCCCCTGATTTTTCAACCCAACAATTTATATTTTCAGCCCAAAGCTCTTACAATATAAGGAAAAAACCCTTACCATTTGCCAAATAGGGAAGGGCTGTGTTAAGGAAGGAGGAATTGCTCTACGCCTATTTCCAAAAGGAGAAACATTGATTAATGTGAGTTTTCCACCCATAATCACCCCTAACCTTTTGATTTTTGTGTTAATCACTTCTATCTTCATTTCTCCTATCTTGATTTTTAATTTTCTTCCATCAAAATCTTATTTTTAATTTTGATTTAGAACCCTAATTAGGTGATTTTTATTTTTAACCTAAGGATGACCTAGATCTATCTTCTTCTAAGTTGATTGGAGCCTACTAGCGAATTTTAATTAGGTTTTACTAAAAAGCCTTAAAATTTGGGTAGGATTTTTTGAGGTTGACGATCATTCAAAGGATTCAAAGGCTTGTTAGAGGTAATAGATTTTTACCGAGAGTGGTTTTTCTTCATTGTAGTGCATGATTATAGGTTTATTTGAGTTCTTACTTCATTTCAATGTTTAATGGTGATTTGTTGAAAGCATGTGATCTATGGTTGTTTTAGTATAATTTAGCATGAAAATGATTAGATTCATCATGTTCTAGGCTTAAATAATCAGTTTTACATTCGAAAGGATGGGTTTTTCGTTTTACGTCTCTTTGAGGACGGGTTGCCTCCCCGGATTGAGAAGAACATATTTGTTATATGAAAAAAATTGATGTGTTATCTGGACCCTAAGAATCCAGACTGATATATCTGTATGCACCGGCTTACCAGAGGGTATTTCCAAGTTAGGGATTTACCCAAACTGCTCTAGTTTTCATTTTGGGAATTCAGACCTTCCCCATAAGGGATTGCCACGGGTGACCGGGGTACTTTACCAATTAGGGAACTTACCCAAACTGCTCTAGTTTTTCTTTTTAGGAATTCAGACCTTCACCGCAAGGGATTGTCTCGGGCGAGCAAGTTTGCTTGTGCTTCAACTAAATTAAGCAAAATTATTTTCTTAATTGTGAGATACTCACCTAATGGTTAATGTATGTGTATGGAATATAATGCTCATCGACACAAGTTGTGTAGGAACAATGCTGTTTATGTTACATATGGTGAGTATGACATGATTATACTTCAACATGTAAGATGGAAAATGATTTGATATAATTGATTATGTAGGGTGAATGTGTATACTAAGACATGATTAAGCAAAATGTGAATATTGATACTTAATAATTTATGCAGGATGTGAATGCTATATTGAGATTCATATGATTACACGTGATGTGCATATGTGTTATGAATTATGAATGAACTTATGATGTGCAAGTGGTATGAATGTATTTTTATGGAATATGATTTACATCATGATGCGCATGTGACATGAATGTATTTATATGAAATGTGATTTACATCATGATGCTTAGGTGGTATGAATGCATTTCTGGAATGTGATTTATATCATGATGCACTGGTGGCATGAATATGTATATAGAATGTGATTTATCTTATGATGTAGAGGTATAGAGAATCAATATGTGATGCATGTTTAGATTGAGAATGTATGTGGTGTTTTCATGAGCTTACATTCCATTTCAAAACCCTTCTTGAGCTAAGCTCACCCCTCTTTGTTTGTGGCTTTTATTTTGAGATTGTATGTTGTGTCATGCAGATGCTCAAGATGGTTTCTATGTTGATCATGAGGATGGTTATGCACCATGAGAGGGGCTAGAGTTGTTTAAGTTATGTTAAATTTGTTTTATAACATGATGAACTTATACTTGACTTTACTTCGCATTATGGAGAGCGGTGTTGCCTTTAAACTTGTATAGCCCTTGAGGCTTATTATTATGTATTATTTAGATGATGTGGGTATGTGTGGACTAAAATTATTAATTAATCTTTTTTTATATTTCTCTACTTGCTTTTACACAAAGGGTATGTACACTCACTTTGATATGTGTTTTACCCAAGGTTGGTTTAAGTATTCCACATTTTCACTTCACTTCGTCACACCGTATACCGCCTCCTCCTTGGACTGAGTTCAGGTTAGGGGTGGCGTGTGCTGGGGCATGACAGGTCCCATCTGATAACATGAGAATCAGTTTTCCCTATCTAATCATAAGTGGTGTAATATCTATGGTGTAGATAAATAGAGTGTAGGAATATCACTATCTATAAATAATGAACTTTGCATGAATCAAATAATGTCCCCAATGTCAAAGAGTTTGGACAACAACATAAAATTCAACATCATAGGCATTATACCTTCCTCGTACTCCTGATAATTTATTAATAAAATAAGATATAGGATGACCCTGTTGACTTAAGATAACCCAAATACCAATGTTTGATACATCACAATGTAACTCAAAAGGATTTGCAAAGTTAGGTAAGGCTAACACATGTGCTAAAATAAATTTTCTTTAATAAGAACAAATGCATTTTCAGCTTCTTCACTCCAAATAAAAGATCCTAACTTTATACAATCAATAATGTGAACAATAATAGTATCGAAATGAGAAATAAACCTCTTATAGAAAGAAGCTAACCCATGGAAACTCCATACCTCGTGTGTATTAGAAGGTTTTGGCCATTGTTTTACCACATCAACCTTACTCTCATCCACAACTATCACATGCTTTGGGATAACATACCCAAGGAAGAGTACAGAATCTCATAAGAAAGAACACTTATTGATAGCTTCAAAAAGTCTATTCTTACAAAGAACAACTAAAACATCATCTAGACGTTATAAGTGAGAATTAATATCATAACCATAAATAAGTATATCATCAAAATAGACCACCACATATATGCTAATAAATGATTAAAGAGCTTTATTCATTACCCTCATGAATGTGTTGGGGGCATTTGACAACCCAAAAAACATGACCAACCACTCATATAACCCTTCTCTTGTCTTGAAGGTTGTCTTTTATTCATCACCCGGTCTGATTCTGGTTTGATGATAACCACTTTCCAAATCCAACTTCTTGAATATTGGAGCACCACTCAACTAATCAAGTAAATCATCAAGGCATTGAATAGGAAAGCAATACTTAATAGTAATCTTATTAATGACTCCACTATCTACATGTATGCGCCAATTATCATTCTTCTTTGGTGTAAGCAAGGCTGACACAACACATGGCCTGAGACTTTCTCTAATATGTAATTTGCTCAACAACAAGGACTTGCCGTTGAAGCTCCTCATGCTGCTTAGGACTTTTCTTATAATAGGGATGGTTAGGGAGTGTAGATCCAGTCACAAGGTTAATATGATGTTGGATGTCTCTAATGGGTGGCCATCCATCATGTAGGGACTCTAAAAACATCATGATACTCATCCACCAAAGGTTTAACCTATTCGGGAATATCTTTATCTTCACTATCCTCCATAGAAACCAAGGCATAAGCAACACCACCTCCCTTCAATTCCTCAAGAAATTTTCTCCTAGACAAAAGAGTCACCTCTTTGTGGTTTTGGAGTTTAGCCACTTCATTTTTATGGGACACATAAATAATTATGTATTATTTCAAATAAAACTATATATGTTCTTATAGCCATCATGCTTCACATATCAATTATATTATCAAGGACGCCCAAATAACAAATGACAAGCATCTAAAGTAACAATATTACATCATATATTATCCTTATATGTTGAACTAATAGAGAAATAGACTAAACATCGTTTAGAGACTTGTCCCTCGCTTCCTTTCTTCGGCTAAGTAAGTATGTATGGATAAGGATAGAGTGTAGTGCCCAATAGAAGCTTTTGAACCGCCTTTTCAATGACTACTTTGTAACAACTCCCAAATCAATCACAAGATGGTAAAACTTGCTCCCAATAGTGTAAGTAGTGTGAAATATATTGTTCCTCAACCAACAATCACCCTCTATATCCTTAAGGGCAAAGTAAAAATGATGTGTCACCAATGCTTCTCCATGATTACCTTCCATTATCTATTCGTTCGGTAGTTCTTCCTCATCATATATAGGATTAATGTAATTAAAATAAACATAATCAAGCTCAACATTCTCATTATATTCAATGAATAATCTTTTACTATTCCAGTTATTATAAGAAAAATCTATTGTTCTATGACCTATGTTGTTAAATTTTAATTGTTTACTCGCAAGTGCATGAATCAAAGGTAGAAAAGTAGCTAAATGAGGTCGATCCCAAAGAGACTTGAAATTGAAAAACTAAATTATAATCTAATCAAATCTAAACCTAATCTAGTTAACAAATTATCAAGTAATTACCGATTATAAAAACCCTAAAACAAATAAGAATGAAAAGCGAAGTAAATACAAGAAGTAAAGTTACCGTAACTATCAAAAACAAGTAATAGAATTTAAAGTTAAATATAATAACTAACAAGAATCTTAATTCTGAGTATTAATTTAAACTACAAGAGCAATATCAAACAATTTAAATATCCAACTAACCAAACTACTAAGTCATGGGAATCCACACGAATTAAGAGTCATGTTCATAATTATTGATTCAATTTCCAAACTATTTCATATTACATTAGAATTCAATCCCATGTATTATGGAAAATATCATCATTAACATACCTTCAAGAGTAAAAATTATGTTCTTCTTTGCTTAATAAGGTTAAGATTAAGTCCATAATTATATCAATTATATGCAAATTATAATTAATACCCAACTCTAATTCAAGAGTTAAAAATTCATACAACTAACTAATAAACACTACCTCAAATCATAAGAAGAACATGATTAATCTTATATCCAAGATATAATTTACCATTTGAAAATAGGTAGAACAATAAAACATTGAATCACATGTAAAAGAAATTCAACCAACTCTTATGATCATTATTCCATACAAATTAACAAGGCTTCATCCTAGCCTTAGATGAAAAACTTAGCTACTCATTATCATAAGAAATACAAATTCCATTAATAAAAAGAAACCTAAAAGAAGATTAAAGATATAGAAAATAAAAACTCTAATTTAGCCAACTTGATCTCAACTTCATTCTTTTCTTTTTCATCTTCTTCTACCTTGGTTCGTCCTCAGCTTGACTTTGCTTGCTGCACCTTTGCTTTACGTCCCTTGCCGTTGGGAATAAAAATTCTCTCCAATTTTTCTCTTTGTTTTTTTTCCATGATGGATGTTTATATAGAATT
The DNA here is from genome assembly GCA_035235625.1 of Saururus chinensis. Classification (NCBI taxonomy): domain Eukaryota; kingdom Viridiplantae; phylum Streptophyta; class Magnoliopsida; order Piperales; family Saururaceae; genus Saururus; species Saururus chinensis. Next base: position 7,185,646 of record CP141142.1, read on the forward strand.
TAATTCAGGTATCCCTAATTTCTAAATCGAATTAGAATTGGCATCCCAAATAAAACCAATGCATTTTGGTCTTAATTCAATTGGCTACAACATGTGGGTCCACGGCTCTATTTTTGCACAACGTCAATTTGGGTTTCTTTCTTTATCATGACTTCATCGAACTCCAGTTTCTTCACATCTTCTTCAACTCTAGCACAACTTCAAACTCCAGTGGACCACAATCTATGCTTAACTCAGATCGAAGCCTCACCATCTCCTTCCAACTCTCCAATTTCGTCCTCTCTTGGCCCTTTGAATCTAAATTAATCTCTTGAACGAGCTGTAACTCTTCTCCTTCCTAACTTCAAACTCCATCTTCATCACTTGCGCGATATTCATCTTTGATGATTCTTCAATTAGTTCAGCTCCACGAAATTCCAGCATGATCGAAGCTCTATAACTCAGCAACATCCATTAATGGCAAACTGACTTTTTTATTTCTTTTGTTCTTCCACTTTCCAAAACTACTCTAACCTTATATATATATATATATATATATATATATATATATATATATATATATATATATATATATATATATATATATATATATATATATATATATATATATATAATCATATCATCAACAAATACCAAGAATTCCAATCAAATTCAAGTAGCATGTTTAGGAATTTCCTCCTGTAAAATTTCTAGGACGAGTTCTCACATGGCAACTACAAAAATCTCCACTTTTCAATCAAAATGAGCTCCAATTCTTCGATTTTAAACTTCAAACATGTTCTTCATTGACTTAATTGAAATAGATTTTCAAAAGCCTAATCTATTTGCTCAAATTCGCAACACTTTCAAGTAGCTACACACTTAAAAGCATCACTAAAAAAGGTTTTTTATGATGCTTAAAAAAATGTCATAATTTTTTTACTATTTGCTACACTTTTGTGTAAGCACTAATCCAAGTACTATTTTTTTTAAATATAACCTAAAATAGTATTTTGGTAATATTTGCAATGCTTATCCTTAAGTGTCACAAATACTATTCATTTGCTTTTAAATATAATCACTAAAAAAAGTATTTATGCTTATACGATAAATATCCAAACAATACGTCGACTTTGAATCTAGATGATGGGATAGCCACCTTCTCCTATGCGATTTAATTTCTCTCTCATTATCCCTCTAACTAGGGCTACCAATGGGACCCATTCTACTGTCCAACAGTACTGCTACGAAGTTAAATAATATAGTTAAATTTATTTGACGAGTAAATAAGAAAAAAAATTTATCTGCCTATTATCTAAATGGAAAGTAACATAAAAGGTTATGGCATACCCATTTATCCATTACCCTTTGCCATTTTTAAAAATTATAAGTATATTATACCCATTAGTCTTAAGTGGTTTAATTTTAAAAAAGATAGGCTTATGGTCTTTTACAATCATTTTTATGTCATGATTCACCACTGTGATTTACTCAATGGAAGATGTCATTTAAATCTCAAATATTTATTGAATTAATTTAACTACTTACAATCGTTCATTATAATTGTTACAATCTCCGACTTGGAAGATGATTTGCTCTTTCTAACATTTCATATCAATCTGTAGTTTATATTATATATTCTCTTAAATTCACTTGTCTTTTATGTTAATTCCTATTTGGTTTCTTTGTCTAATTTCTCTTGTCTCATGAGGCCAGGGTTCATCTTTAATCATATGTTTTAGAATCTTAACTAGTTACAAAAGACACTTTGTGCAAAATGCTTTTGCATCTCTCAAGTTAGTTTAAGCTATGTTCTAATAACTGAAACCCTTGAGTTTTTTTATTTTTTATAATTAGACTAGAGTGTTGGTTTGTGTAAGGAAATAATTGGTAGGATTGGAGTAGGATTGTTGATCCGGCTCTATTCTTCTTGAGGCTAAACTTAAGTTAACTCAAATTAAAGCTCGAATTTGGGTTAATGGAACCAAACTCTTGCTTGACCCATCTCAAACTAGCTTGATTTGAGTGTTAGCTGGCTTAACTTTAAATTAGTAGTATAGGTGGTTTATTTTGAGATTTTATATATGTTGATCGGAATCATGATTGTGTTACAAATCATGTTTATATATGTTAGAGTGAAAATTTAGAATGATGATTTACTTATTAAAATAGGTTGGAATGAACAAGTTTTGAATAAGAAAATAGGTTTAAGTGAAATTTTTCTGAAATATGGGGGGACTTTAAATTTTTTTAGGTGAATGTTATCATTCAGGCGGGTTTACCCACGGTTCAACTAGGTTGACCTAGCCCAGCTACTAATCTGAGTTAGGTTTAGGATAGAGTTTTAAAATATTACTTAAAAGAGACACTAATTGATTATGTGCATGTGATTTCATTGTTGCCTGCAAGATACCTTTAAGATAGCTGGCTACGAGAAAATAATTGTCATGCTTCTCACACTTGGGATTCTTCTGAAATAGGCATTGGACATATGTTTTGGAGTTGGACTAGTATGATAGAAAAAAATTATTAGAATATAAGGAGTTTTATTATGTATTTGTCTAATGTATGTGTATATATATATTTCATGTTTGATCCTCACAATTTATTTGCAACAACTATAAACAAAATTTGTAATGATGTTAGTCTTTTACTTCAGTAATATTTGATTAAGTGAATAACAAATATTTATGCTAACATTTTTCAGTACATTTCAAAAGTGTAATAAATAATGATTATCCAATTAACTTGCCAATTTTAGTAGATGAAATGGTTAGAGAAGTACTTATACTATTTACTGAATGGAACAATTATAGATAAAGATATGAGAAATATTTACATTAAGTAAATAGGTCATACCGTAGCCATATCGTTTCATTGACAACCCTAGCTCTACTCCACCTTCCCTCGTGGTTAATTATTTGCATTGATAGGCCTCAAACAACAAGAAAAAAAATATAAAAATTAGAGAAAAAGCTTTATCCTCTGTATACTATTCGATGCCCGAAAATGACCTGGGAATGCCAACCTCAAAGAAATGATGGATGATGCCATGTCCTCAGTCCAGTCTTTTTCTCCCTGTCTTTCTCACATTTTCGTTTCTTTTCTGCCGGCCTTCATGACTGGCCACCTAAAACTACACTACTTATCTGTTGTTTCTAAGTTGTTAATTTTTCAAAAAACAAAGATGCTGCCCGGAACCATTTGTTCTTTTATTTACTCCACCTTATAACACAGAGGGACCAGCTGCTTTATTCAAGACTTCTGAATCTCTCTTCCAAAGCACCCGCTTGCAATGAAAGATCAACATCAATTCAACACGAGTTCCATATGGCCATCTAGCTTTCTTAACTAAGTTCTGCTAGGCTTAGAAGTCATACACACCGATAAGGTGGAATGGGCCCTATCAGATGCATACACGCAGAGGGACCAGCTGCTTTATTCAAGACTTCTGAATCTCTCTTCCAAAGCAGCCGTTTGATATGAAAGATCAACATGAATTCAACACGAGTTCTTTATGGCTATCTAGCTTTCTTAACTAAGTTCTACTGGGCTTACAAGTCATACACACCGATAAGGTGGAATGGTCAGTCACATACGTCTATGTAAGTATAAATAATTATTTATTAAAAATGGCTAGCCAGAGCTGTAGCTCTAGCTCAATGTAGCACAAATCGTTGGCCAATAGCCTGGGACCATGATCTGGCAAGCTTTTTCCTATATACAATGTACAAAATCTTAGTTTCTATAATAGCTGTTAATGTTCTAGCTACTTACTGACATGATTACTAATTACTCACGACTGGGAGAGTAGGGTCTTGGAAGGTACAAGCATTATCGCCATCAGATCAAAATTTAATAATCCTTATAGGTCAATGACTAAACATGTGGTTTATTAGCGAAAAATATTTTCCTGCCCAACCCCATGAAGCCTAGTAGAGCTCATGACCAACTTACATAGGGCTCTAAACATAATGAGTACTAAAGAGGGCAACTTCATATAAATGGTGAGCTGTCTTTTATATACTTACATTTGGAGCCCTATGTGGGCTTGTCATAGGGCACTGGTTATAACGCCCAGTCAGGCTAGACGCGTCTTTTATCAGCCCGACTTTACAAACCAATGTATTTCCATACATCTTGTTACAGAGTAATGCAATAACGAATATGTTTCCTGCCTACGTGACAGCACTAGTGACCATGCTACTTAACATGATATATAGTGGTGAACAAAGCAGCAATATATCATATTACTACTTTGTTTGCCACCATATACCATGTTAAGAATCCTAATATAGCATGGCGCGGTTAGGCTAGACGAATTTATAAATAAAGACAAGGATAGATGGAGATTACAATTAATAAAATTATTTATCGTTCCTTTTTTTCTTTGTAGTGCGCCCCCTCTTCAACTTTAATCGAATTATATTTACCAAGCAAAAAAAGCGACAAGGGTACGATGAATAAAAACACCATACATGTGGAACAGCACAACTTAAGGTATATTGTTTGTATAACAAATTGTTTGTTCACTCCATTATCTTTATGAGGTTCTATGCTTAAAACTTTTTTACAGATGCAGTTGTACCCTTCTAAGTGTAACTGTGCTTGAAAGCTTTAACTGTTGATCAGTTATCTAAACTGCCTTAGTTGTAGCTTTATGACTTGTAAGTTTCTCTTCCATGTGCAGTTATGTGTGAAAGGAGCTTCGTGTATATGCACGAACCATTGTTCTTCTTTTTTATATGGAAGAATATATGCCACTTGCACTTCAATCAAGAACCAAACGGCCAACCGAAATGCACCATGCCTTTTCCATATCTGCCCAATAACAAAAGAATATAAAATCCTAAGTTGGATTTATTTGATGTTGAAGTCATCATTAATTTAATCCCACTAGCATGTTATATCCATTACCAACGCAATGGCTTGAGAAAACACAATTAATAAATTTGTCCATGTTGCAGGGCATAGCATCAACTTTTCAATCACAAGATCTATACATCAGCAACCATGTTGCATGCATTATCATATAGGAAGAATAAGAATAATATAATTTACATGTCATTCCCTTTTAACACATTAAAATGGAACCTCCACTTTTGAGGCCTTACATCAGCTGATGTCAAATTAATCACCATCCTTACTGCAATTACAATAAAATAGAAATTGGTGCAGTGGGTGAATTTAAACCAATACTAATATCCACTTAGAGCCAGCTAGGCTTGCTTAAGCTTGACGCAAGAAGGCAACAGGTAGGGCTCAGCTCCGTAAGTTCGCGGCATTCAACCTTCAACACTGGCCTAGGCAATCCGAAGTAAGCTAATGGGACCCATATAAGCTCCTAAGATATGATACAGACGGGTCCCACTTGCCTATGTGTACCTTCCCCAGCTACAACTGCAATATCTTGATGGGAAGAACAGCAACTTTAGGCTTTGCCTTTTGGCTTTTCCCAACGCTTTTCATCACATTCGAGCAAGTGTTTGCTCCACAGCCTTTCAATAAGGTTAGTAGATTATCAAAACATCGATATATGTTGGTCTCTTGTTCTGTCTTTCCGTCTTGTGTTTTTTAATTTTCATGGGGGCCACGTCTCATTGGCTCGAGTTGAAAGTTTCACTTCCCTCCAATTTGTTGACATTTTAGAAATCAGAATAGGCTGATTGTAGGAGTCATACTATACAAAGAGAGTGAATCTGTGTACTATGTAACTGAAATTTCTATATAAATGAGCACAAGGATCTCGATCACATCCACAGCCTACCAAATCTTATGGGTATCGGACCGATTTTGAGGCACTCTGTCACAATCTAGAACTTCATAATATTTTTTAAAACAAAATTATAATAGTTGAGGTTGATTTTTTTTTAAGTTTTCGAAGTTCATCTAAAACTCAGGCTATGAACATCATTTTCTAACAGAAGGTACTACAAAATATGCAAATCATACTTATTCATTTTAAAACTACATAAACTTAGTCCAGAATCAATCAAATACAAGACTAATTATTTAACAAAATAAAATACAAATATCACTTCACGTACCTACAAGCAAACCTCACATTAAAGAACACATGTACATCTGCCTTTTTTTGCCCTCATGAGTAGCAACAACTCTTCAGGTAAAAACTTGCACCACTATGATACTTAAGTATGTCTTATTAAGACATATGTGAAATATGTGTTATATTGGCTCTATTTCAAAAAACAAAACTATGTAGAAAATTGTGTGTGTATTTGAGTCTTGTAAAGTCTGACTTCATTGGGGATGAGTCAAGTCCATCTTTAGGGCCTGTTAGGGGTTTTGGAAAAAAAAAAAATTCAAAAAAAGTAACTTTTTTAGGAAAATTATATTTCTAAGACAATAAATTTTCATAGAAATAGATATTTCCATAGTTAGAGGTTCATTTGAAGAAATTTCCTGGAAATTTTTATTAATGTATATCTTAAAAAAAAACTAGCTAAAAAACCACATTTATAAATAATATTATTTTTAAGTCCTTTGATACTTATTTTTTATTTGGTTAAGGGATCATTTTTAGTCAAGTCATCTGCACAATTGTGGGTAAAAAAATAATTTAATATATAATAATTCAATTTTATTAAAAAATATGATAAACAATAATTTGGGTTTGATGACTAATTTATATTCTCGTCCCCTCCATATGAGTATATGCTTATGTTCAAATAAATTAGCATGAGAGGAGGTTCTTATTATTATGATTTTTTCGAATTGTGGCAAACTGATTGGGTTGCAAACCAATTGAAACATAGATTGCAGTAGAAATGAGAGGGTTATCACATGCATAGAGCTATTTTGTAGGTCATTTTTAAGTACATGTGCGGGTTTTACCACATGCATAGAGCTATTTTGTATATTACATAAAAATAAAAAGTATTAATATTATATCTATGAGAGAGAATGTTTTCCCATCATCTCAAAAACTTACCTACAACTTAACGAAAGATTCTATTGATTTAATCTAAACCAAATAGGCTCACATGCCACTCATCTATAGAGTCAAACAATATTAGTAGCTGATCGTACGTCGTCACCAGTTTTATCCGATTCAATAACCCCACAAAGGGCCATGACTAATTCATCACCAGAAAGAAGTGAACCATTACACGGCTTCCAACAGTCAGCAGAGACACAAGGTGACCAGCACATGCATGCCAGAGCTTGGAATTCAGATATCTTCTTTCCCCTGCATAACATAAGGTGACAACCTTAAATTCAAGACCATTGAAAATTACACAACATATAGCATTGAACAGCAGTAATAATTTTGTGAACCGATGATGCAACAAGAACAAAATAGACAATTGCTAAAGGTCACAGGAACAAAACAATTTGAACACAAAAAGTTAAGTTCAAGCAGCCTTGAAATGTTTACATTTGAAATATTAGTTATGATAAGAAGCCTCCTAATGTTATGCATAACAGATAGCATAATTGGATGGACAAAAACAGACACTGTTACTTTCATGCATAACAATTTGGTTTCAAACACTATTACTAATGTTATGCATGAAATCTTTCACAAGTAGAAAATGGCAGAATTCAAGCTAATAACATCTTTCAACACGATGTACATGTTTACCAAACGAACAAAGGAAAAAGGAATCATAACACTTAACTATATTCGGGAATTCATTTCTTAACTTCCAGCAGCAGACAAATCAAATTCCATATATGCTCTATGTTCAATCAATACAATGTTCACAAATTAGTTCAGAAACACGTTTAGAAACTGAATTAACACATCCAGATTCCACATGAATCACATGAATTGTAAAAAAAATTGAAATATTAAATGGAATGTTAGATTGACAGTTAGGAGATTGATATTGGTGATTGCTAGCAGAAGACAAGTAAAAACCTATATCAACTCTATGTCCATTTTCAATCCCCAATGTTTAGAAACAAAGTCAGCCACTAATTAAATAGACCGAAAAAGGGAAAAATACTATATTGCTAATTTAAATCAGTTTCCTCCTGACATTCAGTTTACCAGTGATAGGTCTTGCATTGAGGCAAATCTAAATCACAAATCAAAGACCTATCTGCTTTTACCTATCTCAGGCTCACAGAAAAAATATTGTTAGCAGTCTAGATCAAAGTGGTTCCTCACAGAGTGGTACGTATGCACTATCTAAATTTACATTCTCGATTGCCCACATTTAAGTGGTACTAACTAAATTTAGAAAAATAATATAAGCAATACAAATATATAACTGATATAATTTTAAGTGGTACCAGCCAATTATCATCATAAAGAGATACTTTCCACTTGAAAGCTCACCATGTCTAAATCCCAATAGACTATTCCAATGTCTTCCACACATTAACTAAGAGCATGTAAACCAACTCGGTTTTTGTACCCTACAGATTTTGTGGGTGATAGGATAGCCAGCCAATGGAAATTTAGGTCTTGCAACTACAATGATCCCATTTTTCTTCACAACTGCAAACATAACACGGAATCTGCACCCATTTGCAAAACTCAGCAATGTGATCCTTTTCCTAGACATGATAGAGGAACCAAAATACTCATGAACTCTTCACAGTGAATTACTGTCCACAATTCAATAGAAGAAAACTGAATAAAATATTTTATATATTTAACTCATGTTCCCATTAAAATGCAGTTCAACCAGAATGAAGTACAGCAAGCTGACGCAGTGCAGGATCTTCCAAAAGAAAAATTCACACCAGAACGAAGAGATAGCAAATTGAAAGAACAAAAAAAAGAAACTAGTCCAGGAACACTAAAATTTTATAGAATCTCAGCAACTCATTACAAGGATAACCTAAAATCCAGTAGGAAGAACGCTCCACATTTAAAGGAAGAAGAAAGAAGTATACGATATGAGCTGCCTCCTCTGCAGGAAGATTGCTGTTATACTCCATCTCCTGATTTCCTCTAAACCAGGTGACTGAAAGTGAGTTTTGCTCGACATCAACAATTTGATCTGAAAAAGAAAAATCACAAATATCCAAATTACATGCAATTCTTTTATGAAATAGGAGAAAGATAAAAAAACAAATGCAAGTTCAACCTACAATAGTAATTTATTACAGAAAAGTTTTGAATTACCAAATACAATCAAAATCTATTCAATTGCCAATAATCACGAAAAGAATCTAAAACACCAGAAGTCTCATACCCACAATTCCAAATCCAATCAAATGACATAAAATTGAAAAAATGAAAAGCAGCATGTAATGAAACAAATTGAAATCACAAAACATCATGGAAATGGATCGAACCCACCTGTCACTTCTGGTACTTGCCGCCCCTGGTGTTTTCGTCCTCCTCGACGGCCCTGGCTAGCTAAACCCTGAGAAAGATGTCGGCGTCGAATGTCTTCTCCTTCATCGTGCGTTCGACGTGGGGCTTGTAGTGGATGATGCAGCGAATTGGGGGGCGGCTGCGCCGCTGGTCAGCGGGCTGCAGGAAGCGGGAGAGGAAGGCGGAGAGGTAGTGGTGAGCCGATTGGAGGGAAGCGAAGGCATTGTGGAGCTAGGATGGTTGGCGGCGGCGGAGGGGAGATAGCGTCCTAGCGGAAGGTGGCTAACTGATGCATTGAAATAATGTTCAATAAAATGTTTTAAAGTTTCAAATTGCAATCTTGTTTTGTGTTAAGTCATTGCTTATTTGGGCTATTTATGTTTTGAATAGGTTAGTTGGACCTTAATTGAGTTTACATGGCTAAATAGGCTTCAATAGGATCCAACTGGAATATGAAGTGAAGCCCAATTACCCAAAGCTATTTAAAAGTCAAGAATGGGCTCCTAATCATCTAAACATACATGGAATGGTCGAACACAACCTTGTGGACCCGTTGGATTTGAGATTTGCATCAAGAGAACTAAATTAGGAAAGAAGTTGATTCGGACAAATTGACACAGCCGTATTATTTTGACCATATCTTTCTCTGTATAATTTGGATTGATACGATTCTGGTGGAATTGGAAAGAACACTTCCGTGGCTACATTTGTTATTTGAGGACGAAATTCCAAATTCCGAAGATATATGGGTCGAATCGGGCATGCTATCAGACAGCTAGTAAACTAACCTGATGCTAGCACATGAAGAATATTTTCATTGATTGCGATTGATACACATAAAGAAATACAATGAGGCTGATTGGATAACTAAAGAAAGAATCAAAGATACATATTTAATAAACAAATTATTAATTTATTTGATTTATTTAGTATCTAATCATTGTCAAAGAAGCAACCAATCAGGCAATCAATCAGGATGCAATCTAGAGATATGATTTCACTTTCCTCTTTGAAGCAACCTCTTCTATTCCTATAAATAGAGGGGTAGACATGATAGATGAAGCACTCCCTCCTCTTTGGAGCTCCCTTCTCCTATTTTCTTTTCTCATTTTGTAATTTTTTTTTAGTTTCATTGTAATGGCATTCTAAAGCTCTCAAGCTAAGGCTAGGAATGAAGCTTGTACTTGATGTTTAATGGATAATTTTAAATTGATGTTTCATATTTAAGGAGTTTATAATCTATATAATTATTTGATTCAGCATTGACGAAAGGCATGCCGAATGCTTATAATTCCTTGTGATTATACACTTGATACTTTCATGTAGTAAACAATTAATTACTATTATTCTATTTCAAAGTTTTCTAAAAGATAAATTTTCCGATTGAGATAAATTTTCATTTGATCCTAATTGAGTTATCATTTGAATGAAGTATACATTAGATATTTATTACAAGTGGATTTTTGATGCCTTAGCACTGTCTCTTTGAATTGTCTCTTATTATCTATTTCACTTTCCTTCTCTATTCTATTCTCTTCGTAATAGTTTTCTGTGTCACACAAGGCTTTCCCTGTGGATTGACCTTGTTTACTATAGTTGACAAGTAAAAAAGAAATTTGAACTAGACTCATTCATAGTCTTGGTTTGGACGTAGCAACAAATTGGCGCCGTTACCAGGGATTGTAATGTGTGACAAGAATCCGTTACGAAAAACTCACTCTAACTTTACTAATTCTCTAACTTTTATTTTTGCACACTAACTATTCAAATTCAGTCATTCACTTTATGTCATTTACTTTTAATACTTCAATTTTGTATTTCTTTTTTTTTAAGACTGGAGGCACTACCCACGTTACTACCGAAAATTTTTTGGGATCAAACATGTACCTTGATAGTGCCTTTGGCCTTATTATGCAATTTTAATTTTTGTCCATTAACTTCTAACTCTCTAACTTTTTATATTTTGTCATTTAATTTTTGCACTTTTATTTTCATTTGTTACTAAGTAAAAAAAAAAATTGTTGTTGCATGTTCACATGGGTGCGTGATAATTCTGGACGATTGAAAAAAATGAACAAATCTTTTAAAAATTATATTTATTTTGATACAATGGATGATCTAAGAACTAATAAGGAACTAAGAAGTAATAATCGGGATAATATTGCACAAAATATTCAAGTTAAAACCTTGCGTGATTATTTGCAACCAACTAGATCAAGTTCTCCTTCTTGCATGATTTTTCTAACTAATGTGGGTGGTTTTGAACTCAAGCCGGGTGTAATTCAATTACTACCCAAATTTCATGGCCTAAATTCAAAAAGCCCATATTTGCATTTAAAAGAGTTTGAAAAGGTTTGTGCAACTTTGCCAAACCAAAATGTTTCAAATGATGCTATTAGATTAAAACTCTTTCCTTTTTCTTTAAAGGAAAAACAAAAAATTGGTTGAATTCTTTGAAGCCAAGATCCATTGGATCATGGCAAGAAATGCAAAGAGAATTTTTGAAAAAAATTTTCCCCACCCATAAAACTAATACACTTCGAAAGAACATCATGAATTTTTCACAAAAAGAAAATGAGACTTTCTTTCAATGTTGGGAGAGATTTAAAGAACTTTTGTTGTTGTGCCCACATCATGGATATGAAACATGACGTATAATTAGTTTCTTTTATAATGGCTTATCTTCTCAAATGAGGCAATTTGTTGAAATGATGTGTAATGGAGAGTTTTTGAGTAAAGAACCTGAGGAAGCATGAGACTATTTTGATGTGTTAGCTGAAAATGCTCAATCATGGGAAGATTCTAATGAATTTGAAAGTAGTAATAAAACCAAATCTAATGGGGCAACTAAGGGGGGCTTGTACCTTCTTAAAGAAGAGGATGATGTAAAAGTAAAAATTACAAGTTTAACTAGAAAAGTTGAGGCTATGAAAATTAATAGGGAAAACATATCTAAAGCTTCGCAAAAAGCACAAGATATTTGTAGTATATGTGAGAGTGATGGACACCAAACACAGGATTGTCCAACAATCCCTGCTTTTCAAGAGGTGTTGCATACTCAAGCAAATGCTATAAATACCTACAAAAGGCCATTTTCTTCTCCTTATTCTGAAACTTATACTCCTAATTGGAGAAATCATCCCAACTTTAGTTAGAGAAATGAGTCTAATGTGTAGGTACCCCCTTCTTCCTCAAATTATGTTCCACCACAGAAGAAGACTCTTGAGGACACATTGCAAACATTCATGCAAAGTCAAGCAACAATCAACAACCAAACAATGCAAGCCATCAATGACTTGAAGACTTCTATCACTCAATTGACCACAGCTTTGAGCACTCAAGAAAAATGGAAGTTTCCTTCTCAACCTCAACAAAATCCTAAAGGTCAATTTGTAATTGAAAATTTAAATTCTTCAAGTTCACAAGAAGAGCATGCTAAGTCCATCACCACTTTGCGAAGAGGAAAAGTCATTCACAAAGACATTCCAATGAAGGTTGTTGAACCTAAGGAGTCTTTGAATTCTAAACATGGTGATGAACTTGACAACTCTAATTGTGTTGCTCCAATTCCTCCTCCTTTTCCTCAAAGGTTATAATCTTCCTCTAAATTGGTGCCAAATGGTGACATTCTTGAAATTTTCAAGCAAGTGAAGATTAACATTCCTCTCTTAGATGTCATTAAACAAATTCCATCTTATGCTAAATTTTTGAAAGATCTTTGTACAATTAAGCGTAAGCTAATGTAGAAAAGAAGGCATTTTTGACAAAACAAGTAAGTGCAATTTTGTCCAACCATATCTTGTATAATTGGGAATTATAGAGTTGAAAAAGCTTTACTTGATCTTGGGGCAAGTGTTAATCTCTTACCTTATTCTATTTATAAACAATTGGGACTTGGTGAATTGAAGCCCACAAGTATTACACTTCAACTTGCAGATCGCTCAGTTAAAACACCAAGAGGAATTGTTGAGGATGTGCTAGTACAAGTAGAAAAGTTTTACTTTCCTGTTGATTTTATTGTTTTGGATACACAACCAGTTTGGAATGCTTGTACTCAAATTCCTGTCATATTAGGCCGCCCATTTCTTGCTACTTCTAATGCTCTTATTAATTGTAGAAATGGTGTTATGAAGCTTTGTTTTGGAAATATGACTTTGGAACTGAATATTTTTAATATTTGCAGGCAACGAGGAGATGATGATGAGGATATGCATGAAGTGAATCTTTTAGAAAGTCTTGTTGATGATATGTCTATTATTTCTTCATTTTCTAACCCTCTTAAAGCATGTCTTTCTTATTTTAACTTTGATAATGATGTTATGATTAATGATGTAAATTCCTTGTTGGAGTCAACTCCATTATTGGATACTGATAGGTAGAAGGCCTGTTTTGAGGAGTTACCTCCTAATAGTACTCCTCTCCCCTCAAGTGTCCAACCACCCAAGCTAGACTTGAAACCCCTCCCTACTGAACTTAAATATGCCTATCTTGGTGAGGGAGAGACATTTTCGGTGGTTGTCTCTTCAATGTTGGATAGGGAGCAAGAGCACAGGTTGCTCGAAGTCCTTAGAAATCACAAGAATGTCATTGGGTGGACCATTGCTGATATCAAGGGGATTAGTTCCCTGATTTGTACACATAGGATCTTCATGGAAGAAAATGCAAAACCTGTGAGACAAATGCAACGAAGGTTAAACTCCAACATGAAAGAGGTAGTGAGAGCAGAGGTCCTAAAATTATTGGATGTGGGTATCATTTACCCCATTTCTGACAGTCCATAGGTGAGTTCCACCCAGGTTGTCCCCAAAAAGTTTGGAGTGATAGTTGTAAAGAATGCCAATGATGAGTTAATTCCCACTAGAGTCACCACCGGTTGGCGGATGTGCATAGATTATGGGAAATTGAATTCTGTCACAAGGAAAGACCACTTCCCCTTGCCATTCATGGACCAAATCCTAGAGAGGGTAGCCGGTCATCAATTTTATTGTTTTCTAGATGGTTATTCAGGATACAACCAAATTGAGATTGCATTTGAAGATCAAGAAAAAATAACCTTTACATGTCCATTTGGTACTTTTGCATATCGAAGGATGCTGTTTGGATTATGTAATGCTCCTGCCACATTCCAAAGGTGCATGATGAGCATTTTAGTGACATGGTGGAGCGGTTTTTGAAAGTTTTTATGGATGACTTTTCTGTTTTTGGTGATTCTTTTGATGATTGTCTTGATAACTTAGAAAAAGTTTTGGTGAGATGTGAAGAGAAAAATCTAGTTTTAAATTGGGAAAAGTGTCATTTTATGGTTACTACTGGAATAGTACTTGGTCACATTGTTTCTGTGCAGGGAATTCAAGTAGACAAGGCAAAAATTGAATTGATTGCTAATTTACCTAGTCCAAAGTCCATAAAAGATGTTAGATCCTTTCTAGGGCATGCCAGTTTTTATCGAAGATTTATCAAGAATTTTAGTGTGATATCTAGACCATTGTGTAATCTTCTATCTAAAGAGCATTCTTTTGAGTGGTCGGATGCATGTGAAGAAGCTTTCACAAAGCTTAAGAACATGTTAGTCTCCGCACCCATCATGCAGCCCCCGGATTGGACCCTTCCTTTTGAAATTATGTGTGATGTAAGTGATTATGCCGTTGGGGCTGTTTTAGGGCAAAGGAAAGATAAGAAACCTTGCGTAATTCATTATGCAAGTAGAACTTTAAATAGTTCCCAAATGAACTACTCCACCACTGAAAAAGAACTTCTTGCTGTAGTATTTGCACTTGACAACCCAAAAAATTAAGATCACGTTGGACAGGTCCTTTTATTGTCAAAACTATTTTTCCTTATGGAACTATTGAAATTGAAAACCCAAAAAATGGTGATATTTTCAAAGTTAATGGCCAACGTTTGAAACCATTTTTAGACCATTTTGTCCCTGAAGTTAAGTCTACATCTCTTGAAAATCCAAATTATGAGGGTTGATTTTCTTTTCATGATTTTAACAAAAAAAAATTTACATTGAGGACAATGTTTAGTTTAGGTTTGGGGGTGTAGAAAGTTATTTTTTATATTTTTTTAGTTTACTTAAAAATTGAAAAAATTAATTAGATTTATTTTAATTTATGTTTTTGCTTATTACATTGATGCTTCTTTTAGACATGTGGCTTTGTTTAAAGATATCATACTATTCAGAATATGAGTTGACATATTTAATAATTTTGAGTTCTGATTACTTCATATTGGTTTCATGTGCTCCTATTTTGACAAAAAACAAAGCAAGACATTTGCCTAAGTGAGAATTCGAGCCCTTGATTATGGTCTTACATCTTGGTGGATATCATTGAATCTAAGTAATTATTTTCTTATGAGAGTAAAACTTTGGCATGATCTAGTAGTATTCATGTTATCATGATAGAGTTTTGAGCTTCACTATTCTTGGTTTGTATAACAATCGAGGACTTGTTGTCAACACAATTCAAGTTGATTGTATAATGTGCTCAAGAAAAGAAAAAAAAGCAAAAAAATGTGAAAAAAAAGAATGAAAAATTAAAGTCACTCTATTGAGTAGACCGGGACTCGGCGTGCCTCACTAAGCATAGGGTGTTCAGTCAAAAGGTACAGTTGACTAATTTATGACATGCATAGCCTTGAAGCCTATTTGGTTCAAGTTATTAAGCCTGAGGGGTGCTTTAACACCTAGTGCCCTAAGCCAACTGGATTGGGAGTCACTGGCCTAACACTTGTTACATAGATCTTATAAAAAGCTTAAAAGGTTAAGCCTTACACATGTCATGTGAGATGAACATAAAATTTTAGTAGAACATTATGCAATTATATCTTGAATAAGCTGTCAAGTGATATAGGGTGTTTTACTTTTTAAGGAAGGTTTTGCATGATTCTCTATTATGATCTCTTGAAGATGAATGGATGCTAATGTCTACTTTTTAGTGTTAAAATTGAAATTTCTGAGTGGACATGAGACACATTGAGTTGTTCGATTCATGAGAATGGGATTGTATAATTACTTGGCAATGTCTATTTTTCTAAAACCATTATGTATGTATGAGCACTTGCCACCAATATGAAGTTGTTAGAATGAATTATTGTTTCAGAAGATAAGTTATATTATGCATGAACAATTTTACTAAATGAAGTCACATGTTTAGGAGGAGTTGATTTGTAAATTTGACGTAGTTTTAATTTTAATTTTCTTTTATCATTCTAGTTTTGAATTTTGTGGGTAGATTCACTACAAACCCTCACGAGACACAACTCGTCCACTAGTGTAAGCTAGGGGTTTAAAGGCTTGTTGCATATGCTAAATGCAATCGAGATTTCCTGTGAAAGTGGAGTAGTTAGTTTTGTTTTATATTATTTTTATTTCTGTTTTGCTCAAGGACTAGCAAAAAGTAGGTTTGGGGGTATTTGATGCACTTAAATAATGTTCAATAAAATTTTTTAAAGTTTCAAATTGCAATCTTATTTTGTGTTAAGTCATTGCTTATTTGGGCTATTTATGTTTTGAATAGGTTAGTTGGACCTTAATTGAGTTTACATGTCTAAACAGGCTTCAATAGGATCCAACTAGAATATGAAGTGAAACCCAATTACCCAAAGCTATTTAAAAGTCAAGAATGGGCTTCTAATCATCTAAACATACATGGAATAGTCGAACACAACCTTGTGGACCCGTTGGATTTGAGATTTGCATCAAGAGAACTAAATTAGGAAAGAAGTTGATTCGGACAGATTGACACAATCATAGTATTTTAACCATATCTTTCTCTGTATAATTTGGATTGATACGATTCTAGTGGCATTGGAAAGATGACTTCCGTGGCTACATTTATTATTTGAGGAAGAAATTCCAAATTCCAAAATATATGGGTCGAATCGGGCATGCAATCAGACAGCTAGTAAACTAATCCGAGGCCAGCACATGAAGAATATTTTCATTGATTGCGATTAATACACATAAAGAAATACAATGAGGCTGATTGGATAACTAAAGAAAGAATCAAAGATACATATTTGATAAATAAATTATTGATTTATTTAATTTATTTAGTATCTAATCATTGTTAAAGAAGCAACCAATCAGGCAATCAATCAGGATGCAATCTAGAGATATGATTTCACTTTCCTCTTTGAAGCAACATCTTCTATTCCTATAAATAGAGGGGTGGACGTGATAGATGAAGCACTCCTTCCTCTTTGGAGCTCCCTTCTCCTATTTTCTTCTCTCATTTTGTAATTTTGTTTTTAGTTTCATTGTAATGGCATTCTAAAGCTCTCAAGCTAAGGGTAGGAATGAAGCTTGTACTTGATGTTTAATGGATACTTTGATTCAAGTAAGTTATTTATCATTTTAAATTGATGTTTCATATTTAAGGAGTTTATAATCTATATAATTATTTGATTTAGCGTTGACGAAAGGCACGCTGAATGCTTATAATTCCTTGTGATTATACACTTAATACTTTCACGTAGTAAACAATCAATTACTATTGTTCTATTTCAAAGTTCTCTAAAAGATAAATTTTCTGATTGAGATAAATTTTTATTTAATCTTAACTGAGTTATCATTTGAATGAAGTATATATTAGAGATTTATTACAAGTGGATTTTTTATGCCTTAGTACTTTCTCTTTGAATTGTCTCTTATTATCTATTTCACTTTCCTTATCTATTATATTCTCTTCGTAATAGTTTTCTGTGTCACACAAGGCTTTCTCTGTGGATCGACCTTGTTTACTATAGTTGACAAGTAAAAATAAAATCTGAACTAGACTCATTCATAGTCTTAGTTTGGACGTAACAACACTAACTCCGTTAGATTGGAGCGGAGAGAAGCAACCCGACGATAGTCGGAAATTTATTTTCCAGAGTGTAGGGGCGGGAAATAAATCTGACTTTTCCACCCATATTTCCAGGGGTCGGAAAATAAAAATTTTCCATGTTTTATTTTTCTATAACACCTAACCACGTATAATATCTTTTTCTAGGAAAATTTATTTTCCGGTTATTTTTTCCGAAACCCCTAACAAGCCCTTAGAATTAAAAGACTGGAAAATTTTGGGCAGATATGTAATTGAGATGTCAAGATGGAGATCTTGGTGATGAGTCAAGTCCATCTTTAGAATTAAAAGATTGGAAAATTTTGAGTAGATGTGTATTGAGATTTCAAGATGGAGAATTGGCAGAAGTGATTGAAGCTTTAATTTGATAAACAAGTATAAATTCATGGATTAATCATATGAAAGTGTAAGAAAAAAAATGATGGAAAATTGTATGAGTTTTAGAAATTGTTCATCTATGATTGCATAGTAGTTATAAGCAATTGATATGTCTTCAATATGAATTAGAATTTTTTCCTAGCACATATTCAAATCTAAGAATTGATTAAAAGAATTTTGTCAAAGTCCAGTTGGATCAATCGATTGACACAACCTTGTGATTGATCAATAGTGGGTTTTTTTGGAGTCTAGTACATGGAACAATCGATTTGCCAATGGAGTGATTGGTCGGTCATTTGCAGGAATTACCAAATTAAGGATTTTTAGGAAGAATTTACATCTAACTATAAAATAAATATACATAGCCAATTTTGAGACCTATTTAAAGGGAAAAGGGGTGATGAATTTGTAGAGAAAAGATCATATTCCTTAAGAGAATTGAACTTATAGAGAGTTTTAGTTTAAGAGGCAAAATTGAGTGACAAAGTTCCTTTATGTTCCTTTGAAAATTTTGAGAGATATTAAAAGAGAGGTGTGAAAGCTTAATTCATAATTTTTTTAAGGAATTTAGTCAATTGTGAGTTGAGTGACTACACAAATCACAAGAGGAATCATCACATACCAAATTTACTAGGCGGTTGAATTTTGAAGATGGAGATGAATTAAATCAAGATGAACTTTGATTAAATATTTAATAAGAGATTGTGTTAGAGAAGAAGACTAAGACCACATTCGAAACTGCCAAAAAGTTATTTGGTAGCCAATGGAAGTCTAGAGAAGGAATTCTTGTAGTTGGTAAAGGTTGAGTCTTTTTAGTGCATTAGTTAATTGGTCAAGGGTTCATTGCGTAGTTTTCCAATGTGGGTTTTTAAATTAAAAATTGCTTGTTTTCCTTGTTTCTGTGTGATTGATTATTTATGTAGTAGTCTCACATAACAAATAGGAATATAAGAAAAAAAGAAGGCATTAATTATCATGCTTAAGGTTTCATCTTTTTAAGATTTATTATGCAACAAATTGTTCCAATCAACTTTACCTCTAGCTCAATCATCAAGTTGCATTACTGTATCTAAACTTTTAAGTTAACTCTTAGCAACAAGGAGTAAAAATAATAATATTTTTATATGATCACCACTAGTACCTACGTACAACACTATGGATAGTTTGCTATACCATTCTAACATCATTACCACACATATGCACAACCATTCTCAAGGCTCTCCATTAACATGTTACACCCCACACTATGTGTGTTTGGTTGATTCTCCTTGATAGTTCTATAGCTATTCCGAAATAGGTAACTTTAAAGTATCTATAATTATGCCACAAGTATTTTAAGCATCACTCAATCTTAGAGCCATCTTAGTTCAATTTCTTTATCATATAGTTCTTTCTCTCTATAATCATATTCATACATTCTATGAACTCCCCAAAATTCCATGGCCCCCTTAGCAGTTGTCATCAAATGTTTGAAGTCCCATCTTAAGAGTCACATAGCCTAAAGTTCCATTCCAGAAGAGTTCAAATCTAGACTCTTTGAACTCCCTTATCTGGAGTCCCTTTTTTCAAAGCAGGACATAATCTATCCCCAGGTGTAAGCTCATGGACAATATCTCTAATTTTTGGAGTCTAATAGTCCTCTTGATTGTTTGGCCCAACCTCTACATCATATAAATGAAGGTTGACTCATGGACAACGGTATTTAGGAAGTACAAACTAACATGAGACCAATGAATCCACCTTTAGCATGCATACTATGGCCCTACAAAGGCCTATAGTGCTTGGCTGAGGGCTACCTTCATTCAGTACAATTATTTTGTGGGATTAGTACACTATTCATCAAGTGAAGTTACACCCTTGGGGATCAGTACAACATCATGACTAAGTGATCTTGTGTAGATCAATGGCAACCCTCTCTTGGGTGGTCATTCTGTGCAATCCCTCCCTATGAATCAGTACCCATTTTAATTAGTGCAGTCCCTTCCTTGGGATTACTACATTGTTATGATATGATTGAGCTACTATGTAGCTCCGGTCCCCTCCCATTTGGACCCCTTATTATGATCCTAAGTTTTTATCCCCCATAGGTCAACCTTACTAGCCTTGCCAATCTTAGAGCCCCATGGGTAGGGGTAGGCCTGAGCCCATTTGGGACTGGTTATTGGGTGGGCCAAGGCCAAAGTGGAAGGAGAGGGGTCGGGCCCATTGGCTAGCCAATTAGGCCCCCTTGTAATTTTTTAATTTTTTTTAAAAATACATAAAAATTTCTAAAATATTTATTAAATAATTCATAAAATTACACAGTGAAGGTTAGAATTGCATTACTATAGAATGAGTACATCCCAACTAGGTTGGCACCTACTCACCTATTTATCATTTGCAATAATAATCTAAAACCTTAAATACCAAAATAAATAAAAATGATATTATTAACATTATTAAATATATGTATTCTCCTATTTTCTTTTCAAATTGGGAGCTTATGCTATTTCTTCTACGTCCAACCAATTCTTCAAGTAAATGCATGCCTCTACCACATTAGGCATTAGTTGACTTCGCCTTTCATCTAACACTACATTTTCTTCAATAAAAGCATATTCCAATGCTACTGTGGACATCAAGGGGTTTAGTAAATCACACATTGAGGGAGACAATATAAGATAGTTACTCCCATGTATCTACCACCAAGTTAAAACATCTATTTTATCATATTGTTGGGAGGACATAATGAATGTTAAATTGATTTTTAAAAAGTTAGTTAATTCATTACTATTATAGCTATATTCTTGTTTATTTTTATGAAGTAGCATCCAAGACTTGGTGTAATGTGGAAGATGCATTTGAATAGAAGAAGAAGTTGATTAATTTTGTCTTGACCTATGAGTTATTCCATATGTATTATATAAGGAATACAAAGTAGTTTCTATAGTTTTATATAGAGTATCATTTTCATCGACATAGGGACTCATATTCCCACGTAAACCATCAATTAAATTTTGCACACTTTCTAATATAACCCTATAATACATTATAACCTCTAAATAATAAATTAAAGGGATAGGAGACTGATATTTATTAAATTTTATTTCCATTTCCTTTAAAAGATATGCAAATGCTTCAACCCCTCTATATTGTGTAAATGCATCAGTTATGCCATACAAGTAGTTTAGAATTAATTAAGAAGTAGGATAGTAAACTCCAAATAAATCTTTAATAATATTATAAAAAATATATAATGCATCAAATAGATAGATATGGCAAAATGACCTTCATTTAGTCCTAGATGAGGTAACATTTTTTTAGCCCAACATATAATTAAACTTTCAAATCCTTCATAAGATTTTAACATGAAATATGTGTTATTCTACCTATGACGAAAATTTACTTCAAATTGTATATATTTCTTACCATGCAATCTACATAATTCTTTAAATTCTTGTAATCTAGAGGGTGAAGAGGTGATATGTAACAACGTATTTCAAATTAATTGAATATAAGGTTTTACTATATTTAAACCATCTTAAATAAATAAATTAATTATATGACATGCACATCTTACATGAAATATATGTGATTCTATTAGATCAATGTGATCATAATGGGATTCTAAAAGTTCTACTGCTATATCAAAACATAATGTTATCGTTAATTGAGTATTCATTTAAAACATACATCCATGATTTTTTAATAATTAAAGAGGTGTGAGGATATCCTATAAAGTTAAAATATATCATTCTCATATTTAATGTCCATGACTCATCTATAAAATGAGTAGTAACACATGCATTCCTTGGATACTAGTCCAAATATCGGAAGTTAGAGCAATCTTACCCGGAATTATTTGTAGGGTTTTCCTAAGTTCTACCTTATACTTCTAATGCATCTTGAAAATATCTCTCCTCGGTGTAGTGCATGAGATGTTGTTGAAGGATGGGTTCAAAGAAGTTTTCATATATGTCTCGAAATTGGAGTCATCAGTGAAAGAGAACAATTGCTCGGTGCATACAATGTACTTCACCAATTCCATTTAATTCGTATTTTGATTAAAAGAAAACGTACTAAGAGAGGTAGAAGATTCAGTCATGGAACTTAATTGTGCTTGTTTTGGTCCTTTTATAACACCCCAACCCGAGTCACTGTCTAGAAATCTCGAATAAAAAATTTCTTCCTTATACAAGGAAACACCATATGTATGCGAGAGGTATAATGTTCATCTACACACTACGGAGCTTCAAAGCTTCCTTGTAAGTAGACTGGAGTTGTAACGTTCATATACACACAATGAAGCTTCAAAGCTTGCCGCGTGTAGGTCAGAATAAAACTTATATTTATAATTAATTTGGATCAGGCCAATGTTGCTTTGCCATTGGTTGCCTATGTACATCTTGGATAACATTCACAATATTATTCCAATACGATCGAATTGGGGTTGTTGATTTCATTGCGGCTAAATGCTATAAATAGCCATTTTTGGGTCACAGAACTTCATTTTCTCTATTTTTGATAATTTCGAGTCCAATTTAGTCCGTTTAAGAGGCATTCTTAACTAAATCAAGCATTCTCTACCTAATGGAGGGATCTTTGAGTTAGTGACCGCATAAGGGAGAAATATCTTGAGACAAGAAGAGGCTATGCCCATTGTCCTCGAGCACTAAAGAAAGAAAAGTGGTCCACAACAAGAGGGGGTTCCAATCTAAGTTGTTGGGCCACAATGAGAGATGTGACTCATAGTAGGGAGGCTCTGTTCTCCAACAAAGGGCCACACAATGAGAGAAGCATCCCCAGGTTTATGTGAGGTTCTGTCAGCAACTTATAAGTGCAAAAAAATGAAAGTGTCTCCTAATAAGGGGATGTTCTATCCGTCAGCTCCATGCACAATAAATGAGAAGCATCTCTAGGTGAGGGGATGTTATGTCCACCACCTATAGCCACAGGAAGCATAAAGTGTCCCGGATTAAAGATAGATTTTGTCTGCCACCTTTGGATGCTTTGAGACAGATGTTCCGGAGTTAGAGAAGATTTGGCCCGCCATCTCCGAACCTACAAGGACACCCTGAAGAAAAGAAAAACTCTGAACACCACCACTTCCGATATCTCAAAGGAATAAGCATTTCTAACTTTCTGTTTTAATATAAGTATAAGAATACATAGGCATCCTATGTAGTTAACTTAAGATATTAAATGACTTATATGCATGAACATCTTAATTAGTGATATTAATATACTAATTAAGATATATGCTTTGCTATGATTTGATGTATTATGATATTTTATGATTTGAATTGCTTTGTTATGCTCTATTTTCATCCGATATGATCTAAGGTGTTATGATATGCTTTGATATGATATACTTTGTTACAATTTGATATGCTCCAACATGATATGATATAATCTAATCCGCTCTATTTCATTCTACTCCGCTCTGTGATAGAGCGAGATGTATAATTCTGTTGATTTGTTAGCTTCCATTTAACTTTAATGATTTATGAGATTTCAGTTTAACAATGATGATTTATGAAATTTTTGTCTAATTTTAATTATTTATTAGACTTTTGTTTGACTCTGATGATTTATGAGATTTTTGTATGATTTTGAATATTTATGAGATTTTTGTTTGATTTTAATAATTTATTAGACTTTTGTTTGACTTCAATTATTTATGAAATTTCTATATGGTTTCAATGATTTATGATATTGTTATTTGACTCTGATGATTTATGAGATTTTCATCTGACTCCGATGGTAGTGATATATGTATTTTAATGTATAGAATTTTGTGATGCCGATGTATGTAATAGTCATTTGACAGAACTATGTTTGGATCCGATCATATTGAAATAATATTATGAATGTTATCCAATACGTACGTTGGCAACCAATGGCAAGGCAACGTTGGCCCAATCTAAATTAATTATAAATATATGTTTTATTCTAACCTACACGTGGTGAGCTTTGAAGCTCCGTTGTGTGTATGTGAACATTACGATTCTAGTATACGTAAAGTGAAGCTTTGAAGCTTCGTAGTGTGTAGATGAATGTTATACCTCTTGCACACAGATGGTGTTTCCTTGCATAACAAAGAAGATGATGTCCTGTACCCCCTCCTCCCCCAGTTTCTACACTTAGAATACTTTTGTAATAATTGCATTTGGCTTTGAGGAGGAACTTGTCATAGTTGTTAAGGTCGTCCACCCCAATTTTTTCCATATGGCTCCACACTATAGAAGGTTGCCACTTCTTTTTCTCCTCGACCATTGAAGGCATTCTTGGAACTCCTTCATAGTCAGCTTTGTTTATGTTGGGAATTCCTCCTTAGGGAAAATTGGCGGTTAGACATAGGGGGGTGACCAAGGAGGAGGCGACATTGTAGGTTGATTGGGATTTTGACTTCTAGACATTCACAATGGTAGCTTACAAGAATTTACCTTTGTGTTTAAGTATAAGTCTAGGGTTCAAAACAAAG
The DNA here is from genome assembly GCA_035235625.1 of Saururus chinensis. Classification (NCBI taxonomy): domain Eukaryota; kingdom Viridiplantae; phylum Streptophyta; class Magnoliopsida; order Piperales; family Saururaceae; genus Saururus; species Saururus chinensis. The sequence continues at coordinate 7,210,616 of CP141142.1, forward strand.
TGGTTGATGCCCTGAGCTGCATGGCAGTTATTGACTTTTGATTCCTTTTGGGACATATTAATTGTTGACCTTTGTTTCTCTAGTGTTACAACTGACATTAAAACATGCACTACAACAAAATGTACTATTTGTGACTCATTTATTAAAGATGCAAACCAAAGTGTTGCTAAAAACCACTACTTGCGACGCATACAAAATCATACCAAAAAAATGAACTATTAGCGATGCATAATAATATGCGTCGCTAATAGTCATCTTTTAGCGACAATTAATTTAAAGCTTTGATCGCTAATACGAACCATGTTAGCAGCACTTTCAAATAAATGTCACTAATTAGTTCCCTAAAAGATATTTATTTTAAAAAAATAAAAAAATCATATCTATTAGCAACGCTTTTCTTAAGCATCACTAATAGTTTTAACAATAGCAACGTGTATTAGAAAGTGTTGCTAATAGTTAATCAAATAAAGACATCACTAATAGTAATGAATTTAAAATAAAAAAATAAAATTTAGAACTATTAGCGATGCTTTTAATTAAGCGTCACAAATAGCATTAATGATAGCGACCCTTGTTTACAAGCGTCTCTATTAGTTTTATTAATTAATTTTATTTAAAATATTATTCAATATTTACTATTTATAAGCCTTTGTGCACCGACTACCATGTGTTCTCAGTTCCCTGTGTGGGAATTCAAACTCTTTCCACCACAGAGATGTCCTAGGTGAACACACAGCTCTAGGTTCCCTGTGTGGGAATTCGGACATCCTTGGCCAGGATTGCCCTGGGCGAGCAGACTTAGGAGCTGACCACCCCAAACACTTTAGTTTTCCTTCGTGGAAATCAGACTATGTCCAGCCTATGTGGCATGATGTATTTCTCTCCATGATGGAGACATTTACCATTTATTGATGGTGCATGTGCATGAGATTATATTATGCTCAAGTTACATAGGTTGTGTAGAGATAATTGAGATTATATGAATGTAAGGTCCTTGATTTTTCTATGATTTTCTGGGATTTTCCTGCTATTTTTATGGTCATTTTCGGCGGGAAAATGTGGCGCTTCGGGGTATTTGTATTTGTGTATTTTCTCCCTATATTTATACCCGTAGAGTTGGGTGTGGGGCTTAGTCGTAGGCCGCGGGCCTCGCTGCGCGCTTACGACACAAATTTTGGAGCTATAACGTGTAACTAGTGAGTTAACGCGCATTGGGGACATGGATGTAAAAATTAAAAAGATGAATAGTGAAATGTCGGCTTAAAACAGTAAGTTTTCCATAAACTTACAGAACCGACATTCTAGAGAAATTTGACGTCCACAGAGGAGAAGAGAAAACCCGAGGGCATATCCGGTTGCTCCGTTCTCCCTCCTCCGACATCGGATTCTTTCGATTCTTGTTAGGATCCGCTTTGCCTCACCGTCACGAGTCCGTAAGTACCGGCTATGACCGCTGCCACGGCCTCTTCGCTCCTCCACGAGGTACCGAACCTTTTTTTGGGTTTTTCTCTCCTTCAATCCCATTTTTGAACTGTGGGTGTACGATTTTGACATCGTTTGCGGCCACCCTCAACTAGACTTATGTTTAGTTGGCCGCTAGGAACCCATAGGCACTGGCTAGAGCCGCCGCCATGCTTTGTTCGCTTCGTGGTGAGCTACTGATCTTTTGGTCGGGTTTTTGTTACTATTTGCATCTCACTGTCCGTGGGATGTTTTGGATGCCGGTGGGTTTCCCATTGTCATCCGGCCACCGGTAGGACTCCGTCCAGCCTACCTCGACCCAGTGTCAGTAGGGGTTTACCATTTCCGACCCCGCCTCGCCCCTATTGCCTTGCTCCGCCCGATTAGATGCTTTGGGTGCGTCTCGGGTCATTGGCATCGGCGAGCCATGGGCCATTTAGCCATCGTGGGCTCTGCCCCGGCTCGGCGATAGTGAGGGCCAGCCCCGATTGGCCAGATAATATTCTTCCGCTCGGAATGGGCCGCTTGCCATTTGCCCTATACCGTGCGAGATGCATAGCCGCCTACACCATCGGTATTGGTTGTGGGTGGCGATCGGCGATGTCGCCGCTTTGATTGGCCACAACTAGGGCCTTAGCCCTGTTGGCTTTTTGTGGGCCTTGGATCACCCCCTTTTAGCCCTCTCCCCCGCCCCTTTGGGTCGCGTGTGCATGTGGCCATGCATGTACTTCTGGGTTTAGGCGCCGCATTCGCACCACCTGACCATCGGTTGGCTTTGCCACCGAATGGAGTTGACACATAGCCTTCCTCCACCCTTCCTTTGTCCTCAAGCGTTGCCCCACGCTCTCCGCCCTTATGTGGGCCTTTGTTGACAGAAATCGTCGCCGTTGGGTGCTGTCCACGGCTGATTTCGACGTCTTGTGGTCGGCTGAGCATGTTTTAGCCACCGGCCGATCTTTAGAGTGTACACCCTTGACATTTGGTCGCACCGCCATTCTGGTTGGCTTGACTTTTCTCCCAGCTGCTCTAGTGTGCCGTCGTGGATCGCGGATTTTACCACATTGATTTCTGATACCCTGTTTGGCCGTGACTAGTTTTGGCGCTTCCTAAACCCTCGAGACAGCAGCTCTCTCAGCGAGGCAACGGTTTTGATTGCCAACTCCGCCACCGACGCCGCCACCGTCGTGTGCTTTGAACTCGTAAATTCATGAAGCATGCTTTGAATGAGTAGCAGCATGCTAGGATTGTATGATTCCATGCTTGGATGTTAAGTAACGATCCGATTGCATGATGTGCGTGTAAGCATGATTGTGTGGTATGATTGATATGCATGAGATGTATGCATGTTTTATGGATGTGGATTATGTATGCGCTAGCGATGGCTAGCAAATATGTCAGTATGCTACGTTTGGTGTATGCATGTGCTAGTGATGGCTAGCGTGCATGTTTGAAGTATGTTTGGATTATGCATGTGCTAGTGATGGCTAGCGTGCATGATTGAAGTATGTATGAATGTGTATGCATGTGCTAGTGATGGCTAGCGTGTATGTTAACGTATGTATGCATGTGCTAGTGATGGCTAGCGTGCATGTTTGAAGTATGTATGAATGTGTGTGTGCATGTGCTAGTGATGGCTAGCATGTATGTTAACGTATGTATGCATGTGCTAGTGATGGCTAGCGTGCATGTTTGAAGTATGTTTGGATTATGCATGTGCTAGTGATGGCTAGCGTGCATGTTTGGAGTATGTAAGGATTATGCATGCACTAGTGATGGCTAGTGAGCATGGTTGTAAGCTGCGTATGTATGTTCGTATGTGTATGTTATATGTATGTGTGATAGACATACGTATGTATGATGGCTATGTGCCTATGCTATGGATATGTATATGTGGATGTGGGCAAAGGTATGGCTATAGATGGTATGAAGTGACAGCGTTTGGTATGGATGTGTAAGCGTATGACAGATGACAGAGGATATGGGTATGGCGGGTGAGGATTATCAGACAGTAAGAGTGTTCATAATTATACAAGCATAACGTACATATTATGAAGTGAAAAGTAAGCATAATAAGTGAGATATAAGTAAGAGGGTGACAACTAGGTTGGCTCTGAGGAGCTTCATTTGATGAGGTCAGTGTAAGATGATTTGGCCATAAAGTGGATGGCGAAGTATGTAAGACTGTAAGGGTTTGATGTACGATGAGTTTTGTCCATGATGTGGACGGGTAAGTGAAGTCTGCTCCCTTGTCGAACTAGGGTTTCGATAAGGCTCAGCTTCGGTTTGAGGACTGTGAGTTGTGTGGCATAATTGTACTGCATAATGTACTTAATTCAAACTTGAATTATAAGCACAACTAATGATAGCGTTGTGAGTTTGAGACCTGAGGGTTCGACGGATTAAGTTCCGTGTTTGGGCTAGCCGATAGAGTCGGCTGAGCTTTTCTCATGTCTTGCCATGGTGTTTATCCTGCGGGATGTTGTCTGTGTGCTGTATAGAGCACTGGACGTCTGATGCTTTGCTGAGAGTGATGTATGTTTTCGATTTGGTCTGCGTGCTATATAAGCCCAGACGTTTGATGCTTTGTTGAGAGCGATGTACGTTTCTGATTTTGTCTGTGTGCTGTATGAAGCCCAGACGTCTGATGCTCTGTTGAGAGCGATGTATGTCTTCGATTTGGTCTATGTGTTGTATAAGCCTAGATGTTTGATGCTCTGTTGAGAGCGTTGTATGATTCTGCCCAAGAGTGGCACTGTATGTTTCTGCCCAAGTGGCACTGTATGTTTTCTGCCCAAGAGTGGCAATGGCACTATAAGACCCATTATGGTGGGAAATTCTCTGGCACTATAAGACCCATTATGGTGGGAAATTCTCTGGCACTATAAGACCCATTATGGTGGGCAATTCTATGGCACTATAAGACCCATTATGGTGGGCAACTGTATGACCCCTTATGTGTGGGTGTTTACGTTTGCGCGCTCAGGTAAGTAGTATCATGGATCTACTCTTACCTGTTTGATCCAATGCCCCATGAGCATTGGTGTGCCTTACCTTCGGAAAAGTCCATGGCGTCTAGTCACTCCCCGGAGGTTAAGGTGTTGCCCTAGTGGCATTCTTTTCCTTTTCGATGCTGGAGCCTATTAGTTGTAATGAGCTTCAGTGGTCGTTGATATGTGTACGATTATGTGTATGAGTATGACTGTATGAGTGTGAGTACGACTGTATGTGTATGAGTACGACTATATGTGTATGAGCAGGACTGTAAGAGTGTGTATGAGCAGGACTGTAGGAGTGTGTATGAGCAGGACTGTAAGCGTATGAGTATGAGCACGACTATAAGAGTATGGGTACGATTGTGAAAATATGTTTCTGAGTAAGACAGTAAGTGTGATTTTGTGTAAGCTGTATGAGTGAGCATATGATTGTACGAGTAAGGTCATACAAGTATATGTATGTTGTATGAGTAAGCGTACGGTGGTACAAGTAAGTTTGTAAGACCCTGGATAAGGGTGTTTGTGTAAGTTTGATTTGATGGTATGATTTTGGCACGATGGTGCCTTTGGTATGATTTTGGCATGATGGTGCCTTTGGTATGACTTTGGCATGATGGTGCCTTTGGTATGATTTTGGCATGATGGTGCCTTTGGTATGATGTTGGCACGATGGTGCATTTGGTATGACTTTGGCACGATAGTGCATTTGGTATATTTGTATGCGTATGAGCATAATATTCTATCTGCTTCATCTTTGCGTTGCTTGAACGCATGTATTTATGAACTTATTGAGTTCACCGTTTAGGATTTCCCCTACTGGGTATTTTCCTACTGAGTATGAAAATACTCATCACCCTACTTTTTAGCCCCGTTGTACAGGAGGTTGTGCGGAGAGCTCTTGGAGATGGATGCTCATTTCAGCAGTGGATTGATTCCTGTGGACTCAGGTATATGCTTCTCTCACTGCGAGTATTTTGTGTCACGATCTCTTGTATTGGGTGAGATGAGAAGTTAGATGTTTATATTCTGGACTTTGAATTTGGATCAGTCGGTGGACTCTTATGGGACTTGCACTTAGGGATGCCTGGGAGGGATTTGTATTTAAAGTCTATGATCATAGCAATTTATTCGTACGTGTGTTTTCGAGTAGCGCCTGATGATATTTGCTTTGGCCGTACGATGTTTGACCGTATGATGAAAATATTTAGATGGAAAATGGATGTTTACTGTTTTAAATTAAAAACTGTTTTATCAGGTTTTGATTTCATCATTTTTCCTCCGATTTACAGACGCTATATTGCAAAAATTTTCTATGAATTTTAAGGAAAATGTGTGAAAAATCTCGGGCGTTACAATATGACACATATGAATATGATTTATTATACATGATTTAGTATCATGTGATTGAACATGATACGTACGTGTTGGAGACACGTGTTATGTAGGTTGAATGTTATGAAGGAGAATGATTTATTATACATGATCTGAATGTGTGTTAGAGACATTGCTTATGTAGGTTATATATGATGCTTATGTATGATGTGATTGAGTGAGAATCACTTATTATGCATGATAAATGTTATGTCATAATGTGATCATTCATGCCATGATTAGTATGTATGAGATACTTGTATGTGGGATAATTACTCATGGATAAGCAGGGGTATGGTAGAGGAATTGACTAGAAATGATGATATTATGTGAAATATGAATTTGAATTACCATGTTGTTGTGTCATGGTAATGTTTTTGATTAACGTTACGAGATTTTTCATCCATTTTTCTTAAAACTCATAGAAATTTTTTTTTATACAATAAATCGGAGTCAAAATGACAAAATCAAAACCTGTATAAACAGTTTATAATTTAAAACCTCATACGGTTAAACATCATACTGCCAAATCAAATATCCTCAGGCGTTACTCAAAAACATACATACAACTAAATTACCATGATCATGGATTTTTAAATATAAATAACTCCCAGGCGTCCCCAAGTACCAGTCCCATAAACAGTCTACTATCTGATCCAAATTAAAAGTCCAGAATACATACACTTAAATCTCATCAAATACATCAGGTCGTGGCACCAAATATACTTGAGTCGAGGGGGAAACAATTCACCGCAGAAACAAGTGTCCATCTCCAGGAGCTCACCAACACAACCTATAAAAGCCTCCCGAACAACGGGGCTAAAAGAAGTAGGGTGAGTATTTTCATACTCGGTAGGAAAATACCCAGTAGGGGAAATCCCAAACGGTGAACTCAATAAGTTCATAAATCATGCATCATGCAACTCAACATGAGGCAAGCAACGTATAACATAATTATGCAAATAAGCATATAAGCATGCATAACACACCATCATATCAAACTTACACAAACACCCTTAATCAGGGTCTTACAACTTACTCGTACGATTGTACGCATACTCAAACCTTACACATACTTGTACGACCTTACTCGTATAATCTTACACTTACTCATACGACCTTACTCGTACACTCTTACACTTACTGTCTAACTCATTTTCAAACTCTTACAATCGTGCTCAAACTCACACTCTTACAGTCGTACTCATCCTCAATCTTACAGTCATGCACATACTCATCATCATACGCTTACTCAGAAACGCACATACTCAGTCATACAGTCGTATACATACTATTGACTACTGAAGCTCATTACAACTAATAAGCTCTAGCGTCGAAAAGGAAAAGAATGCCACTGGGGCATCACCTTATCCTCCGGGGAGTGACTAGACGCCATGGACTTTTTCGAAGGTAAGGTACACCTATGCTCATGAGGCACAGGATCAAACAGGTAAGAGTAGATCCATGATACTGCTTACCTGAGCGCGCAAATATACACCCACACAAGGGGTCATACAATTGCCCACACATAAGGGGTCTTATAGTGCCATAGAATTGCCCACCATAATGGGTCTTATAGTGCCAGTGCCACTCTTGGGCAGAAATCTTACAATGCCACTCTTGAGCAGAACATACAGTGCCATCTATAGGCAGAAACATACAGAGCTCACAAAGGGCAGAAACTTACAGCGCTCTCAATAGAGTATCAAACGTCTGGGCTTATACAGCACACAGACCAAAGTTAGAAACGTACATCACTCTCAACAGAGCATCAAACGTCTGGGCTTATACAGCACACAGACCAAATCAAACATACATCGCTCTCAACAGAGCATCAGACGTCCGGTGCTCTATATAGCACACAGACAACAAAAGTCCCGTAGGTTAACCACCATGGCAAGACACAAGAAGTGCTCAGCCGATTCATTATCGGCTAGCTCAAACACGGAACTTAATCCGTCGAACCCTGAGGTCTCAAACTCACAATACTATTATTAGCTTTCTCATAATTCAAGTTTGAATTAAGTATATAATGCGGTACAATTATGCCAACTGACTCACAGTCCTCGACTGATCAAACCGAAGCTGAGCCCGATCGAAACCCTAGTTTGTTGGGGCAACAGACTTCACTTACCCGTCCAAGCCACAACATAGCTCACCGTACACAGATCCTTACATACTCATACATCCTCTGACATCCACCTCACGATCAGACATCTTACTTACATTGTCAAACTGAGCTCCTCACAGCAGATCCCCGTTATCATCCTCTTACTTAATTCCTCACTTATTATACTTACTTTTCACTTCATAATTTGTACGTTATGCTTGTACAATTATGCACACTCTTACTGTCTAATAAACCCTCATAAGGCTCCAAGCCTAAGTCCACTTACAGAACCCCTGACGTACGCTCCAAACCGATCCGCTCCATTTCTCGCTTGTCACACTTACGTTTGTTGTCTTCTGCCACACGCTTACACATCCACATACACATACAAATCCTCACCAAACACTTTGCCACCTCTTATCTTCCATCGCCCATACCTCTGCCCACACACAAAGTCCACATATGCAACTTACTCGACATCGCTAGCCATCACTAGCATGTCCAACATACACATACATAGCACACTAACATATTCGCTAGCCATCACTAGCGCCTACATCATACACATACAAAAACATGCTTACAACTCACATACATACATGTATCTCAATGTGGCATAATTCACTATCTTACATCATGCATACATGTCATGATTTAATATCCAAAACATGGAATCATACAAGCCTAGCATGCTGCTACTCATTCAAAGCATGCAGTCATGAAATTACGAGTTCAAAGCTCCCCTACCTCGTAATCATGACCTTTGATGGCGAGCACATGACGGTGGCGGCATCAGTGGCGGAGTCGGCAGTCAACACCATTGCCTAGCTGAGAGAGCTGTTGTCCCGAGGTTTTTAAGAAGTGCCGGAACTACACACGGCCAAAAGGGGTGTCAAAATCAACGCGACAAAATCCATGATCCACGGCGGCACACTAGGGGCAGCCGGGAGAAAGATCGTGCCAACAAGTGGCAGGTGCGACCGGAAGGCAGGGTGTACTCACTAAAATTCAACCGGCGGTTGAAAAATACGCAACCAGTCACAAGACGTCGAAATTGGCCGTGGACAACACCCAACGACGTTGATTTCACGTTCACAAGGGCCCACATAAGGGCGGAGGGCGACACTCAAGGATGGAGGAGAGGTGGTGGAGGACTCCAATGTAACCTCCAGATGATGGCGGAGCCATCCGACGGTCAGGCGGTGCCAAAGTGGCACCTAAACCCTAACCCGCACGAGCGGCTAGTTGCACACATGGCCAAAGGGAGGGGAGAGAGGGCTAGACGGTGTTGGCCCAAAACTCGGAAGGGCGGTAGGGCCATACCAAGGGTGGTGACCGACAAAGATGGCCTTTGCCATTGTCGTGTCGAGGTAGGCCGACTAGAGGCCATACAGTGTCCGGTGGAGGTAGGACGGTAAGAGGGCAAAACACGACACTCTCTATAGCGCGGTCAAACACATATCATAGGTAGAGGGGGAACCTACCTCATGCCAAAGAAGAGGGGCGGGCCACACTAGGGCGGCTAGCCATCTCTAGGCTGAGACCCGCCACACTAAAGTGGTCAGAGGGCATTCATCATCCAACGACACTCAATGGCCCAAAACGGGTGGAAAACCCTGGGGCACGAAGGAGCAGGGGTTACTGGCGACTCTGGCCGACTCCATCGTGGCCCTAGCAGCCAGGAGGAGCAATCTCTGGCCAGAGGTGATGGCCAAAGTCAACAGCGACAGGCCGGACAGACAGCGCAATGAGGGACAGAGACCCTATTTTTCCAAATGAGAGCACTCGAGTACGGGATGTAGATCTGGTTCCGACAAAGCGGAGGGAACGAACGCTCAACAGGGCCCGGAGGGGTGGCCCACTAGCATCACTCGGCCGAGGCAGAGCCGGACAAAGGTCCACATGGCCATGTCCGACGTCCGGCTGGCAATGGCAGTCGCAACGTCCAAAACAGACGTAACCCAAAAATAGGACTAGGGAGGGCGGAGGTGGAATAGTGCTAAGGTCGGCGAAGCTGAGCTGGGACGGTGTCGGGGAGGTGGCCTGGCTGTCACCTGGCCATCATTAGGCCGAGGTCGGCCAGCGGCGCTCCTCAGGCTCAGCCAGAACGCAGGGGGCTTTGGGTGGATCTAGCGAAAATCAGGGCCGGAATGCACCGGTGGAGGAGAGAACAGTGGAGGAGATGGAACCAGGCTAAGTGGGGTGGTCCACCACCTTTGCCGGACTCAGGCAGGGCTGGACGGAGGTCCGGTCGGCCAAGGATGGCCGCAGGCAGCCACTATTTCACCAAAAATAGTGTGTCGGCAGAAAATAGGGCAGAAAGGGGATGAGGACGGGGCAGCGGAATGGAGGCCCACTGGGCCGGGAGGGGTGGCCTCCCGCCTTTGCCGGCCCAGGGCGGAGCCATGGCCGGCCGGCCCACGGTGGCGGCTCAAATCAGATCACAGTGAGAGAGGGAGCTAACTGGGGGAGGAGGAAGAAGATGGCCGAGGCTGACGGGCTGGCTTGGGCGGCGGCCCTACTGTTGCTAGCCTGTGGCTGGCCGGACGGAGGCCAGACGGAGCCCATCGGCCATCGCCGGCGCCGCCATAGCACCAAACAAAGAGAAAACAGAGCAATCGGCGGAACAGGGGAGGAGCATAGGGCAGATGGTGGAGCGGCCGTGGGGCCTGGACGGTAGTCCCCCTGTCGTCGCATGGCTGGGGCGGAGCCAGTGGCGGCGGCCCTTCAGCCCACCGGAGGCCGGCGGCGGCTGGGACAGAGAGAAGCCAGAAGGGGGGTGGGCGGTGCACTGTTCACTCCAGAGGATTCCGGATTGGGCTCGGCCGAACCCGAGCCTGATCCTTTCCTTTTTTTCTCTCACTTATCCTCTACAGTTTCCAGGCCCATGGCCTACGGGTACAAATACGTTGAAGCGTCATATTTTCCCGCCGAAAATAACCAGAAAAATCTCAGAAAATCATAGAAAAATCAGGGACCTTACAGCAACTAAGTAGAACTATGTTGGGATCTTATCTTACTAGAATAAATTACAAATATTATCTAATAAGTACATAGGAAACCAACATTATGGTAGTGTTGGCCTAATTTAATAAATAATAAACTTTGGTTTATTCCAAAGTGAGCACTGAAGCTCAAAAGCTTTGTAGTGATGGAGGAATTTCACAGCTCTCACAAATAGAGGATGCTCCTAGAGGTAAGAAAGAATAAGAAAGAAAAAAAATTATTACGATATTTTTGAATCCCTAGGTCAGGTTAGGCCTTTGAGTCCAAGGCTCCTAGGCTTCGGGTGTTACTGAGAAAGCTACGAATGCAGGTTTGTATATGTCATTAGCTATACCTAAGCCACAAAATGTGACATAGAAAATTTATTAATTACCACAAAGATAGCATCCATACCTCACTAATTATGTGACAATCTAAGAAAACTATAGATGATTTACATGTCTTATTATTATTATTGGGATATTTATCAGTTGCATGGATTGCTTTTTTTTATTGTTTCTATCCATGATAATCAATTTTTTAGTGATTTTAGGCGTTCTTTGTAGAGGTTAGCACATACATCATTGGATTTATTAGTGCTTATCATCTCTAAATGAATGTCCAGACAAAGGTAGTCAACAGGTCCATGGCATTTTATTCGGAAGCATGATGGGGGCTAATTTTAAATCCTTGGATCAACACTTGTATGAGGTTTAATTTGCTTATAACAAAACTATGAATAGATTTATAGGGTTTAGTCCATTTATCATTGTACCTATACTAAATACAAAACATTTAAGTGGCAATGCTGAAGATATCATTACTCACTTGCATGATATTCATGCTAACTTTGAAAAGAAATTACAGGTTCTTAATGCTAAATATAAAGTTATAGGTGACTTGAAGAGATGGCATGTGGAGTTTGAAGTGGATGATTATGTATGAGTTGTTTTGACTAAAGAGAGGTTTCATATTAGAGAGTACAATAAATTGTCTACAAGGGAGATTGGCCCATTAGAGGTCATTGAGAAGATCAACCCTAATGTTCACCATCTAAAGAAGATTATAAATAGAGTATTCAAAGAAGAGTTGTAACATGTCTTCAATAGAAGATTGATGATTTTCACAATGACAAAGTCAAGACATCAAGAGGTGTTTGTTGAAGACTACAAGTAGACAAAGACAAGACAACAAGGAAAAAGTTTCAAGTGCTTGGAGAAGACTTGAAGGCCAACAACAACTATCTAAGAGGAGTTTGTGTTAGATTCTAAACAAGTTTGGTGGTTTGCTTATGTTCATATAAAGTCTTGGTTTCTAGTACATTAATTTGGTTCCTTTAGAACTGTTATGGTTTTTTACCTTAGTTGAGGTTTTCTACATAAGTTGTTGTGTTCATATGTGGATTGAGTTATGCTTGATTGATTGATATTTTGAGAGTTAAATTTGAGTTATTATTAAGTTTTGATTGTTTCCTCTTATTAAAAAAAATCTATGCAAAGAGGCTAGAACTCTTAATTTTTTACTAGTTTTAAGGGTGTCACTAAGTTTGTTAAGGCTAGAGAACCCATGCACACTAGTAAGGTTGTTCCACAAGTTGATAATACATCAAAACCTAAAAATCCTTCTAGGAATCAAAGTCTAAAGTTTAAACATAGGAAGAGACATCAAAAGACTGATAATCATATGTTTGACATAATTAGACAAATTCAATCCATGACACACAACATAAATCGCCTTAGTTAATGTGTTATGAACAAATAAAAAACTAAAGAAAGTTATGGTACTTCATACTTAAACAATTTGTCTAATAAGAGTAAAAAAATCAATTCAAATCATAGGAAACCTCTAAACAAAAGTGCATGGATTAGGAAGCACACATCAAATTACAAACTCAAGAAGGTTACTCAAGACAATAGGGAAAAAACCTTTAGAAATTTAAATTACAAAAGATGTTTTAGAAAACTTTAGATCTCAAGTTGATACAAAAAAGAAGTTTACCTTATGCTGCCTTAAGATTGGTTAGATAGGCAAGGCAAAGAACTCTTACATCTCTAAGTAAAAAAAATTTGTGTCCATGATATATTTCTTTTTTTTTCTATCGCATATTTACTGTGTTTTTACATGGCTTTAATTCATACATTTTGAATTAAAAAATAAAAAATATGAAATATGATCAAAAACACAAAAAAATAATATATCTTTTGCTTGTTTTACAATTGGCTTTGTATTTATTTTTATCAAGTTCAACTCTTGAGATATTTTGAGATTAAATTTCTTTTAAGCTGAAAAGCAATATGATTAGTGGTCAAATATACTCTTAACTAAGAGAATGATACACTAAGGAGAGTGGAGATAAATTTAATTTTCTTTTACTTGATTTTGTAATTCACTATTTATAAAAACTTACACACATCATATTGAGACTCAAATCACTTTTAAGTATAAACATCAAGAGAGAATTCTTAAACATAAGTTGTCCTAGGCATTTAAATTTTAATGGAGTCTAGGTCATCAAATTAGAGGATCTTTTGCTAAATTTATATTTAGAATTCTAAAAAAAGAAAATTTCATGTAATATGCTACAAAGTTTATGTCTTATGTACGTTAATATATTTTTAGATAATGTAATTGTTCTCTTAAAGATGACAACAAAAGCCAACGTGAAGTACCCATCCACTTGACACTAAAAAAATGAATGAAAAAAATATAATGCAAGTAGAAATAATTCAGAAACAACTAAGCCCTAAAAAATGAATATAAAGAAAATATCATAACTTAGAAAAAGGCAAGGACATGCTGATTATGCGTTTTTTTATTATTGTTTCTTGTATGCAACAGACGTGCATGTGATGAAGGTCCCGATGTCAATAGGCAGATTCATAAGCACATACATTCCGTCAAGTTCACCCCCTCTCTCTCTTTCTAATGCAGGGTGGATATTGATGGGAATCACTTTGCTACATGCACAACCTTCTTCTTATGCTAATTACAAAAGTAAACTCGTGAAATAGAGGGCAAAAGGATACAGAAATAAGCTTTCTTCTTCTTTAGCAAGATTTCAAATATAATAACAAACTAAAGGCTTGCATTAAAGAGCCAAGAGTTTATAAAAGTTTTAGTGGCATAAACTATAAATAAAGGAGTCCAATTTAAAGCTAAATAAGGATTAACAAATCATAATTAGGGAAAATAGACTAGAAAAGGCCTAAATATATAACAACATGAAATTAAGTCTCTTACTAAAGAAAGAGACTCAAAAGAAGGCAATTCAAGACAAGAGATCAAATTAAAAAAAAATCCTAGCTGATCTTGTAACTAGGTGATCAATCACTCGTAAGGGTCAATCAATCGTTCATGTTACTATTCAAACAAAGATCCAAATACATCAATCACTTGATGCACCCAAAAATCAATAATGTTACTGGACTACATTCAATCGATCACTGAAGGTACTAGACACAACAACACAAAACGGAAATAGGTGAACAATCGCTCTTGAGGTTCGATTGATTGGTCAACGTATTATTGCATGCTTCATTCTTCTGGTCTTATTTCTCCATATACTTCAAAGCCAAGTGATTTATATCATCTTCCCCTTATTTAAAAGATTTTGCCTTTGAATTCAAAGAATCATCATCTAAAGACTCACCATGCAAAAGAATTAGGTGCTCAACATTAGACACATCAAAAGTATGCATGTGGCTACGAAGTTTGACGGTAATGTTTAGAATTGATCTTCTAAATTATATCCAAAGACTCAATCTTCTTTACAGATAATTTGTCGTATTTCCCTATTGAAAATCTATCTTTTGTCAAAACAGCCCAAACAAAATGACCAACATCAAATTCCACATGTCTTCTCTTCAAACCAAAGGGATGCATCATTAGTCATGTTATAAATCACAAAATGTTCCATCTTCAAAAACTTGTCAACAATCACATAGAGAGCATCCATTCCTTTCTAAATATGTAGAAATCCAAAAACAAAATTCATACTAATGTCGATCAATGTTGTTTAGGTGTAGGTAAATGCAAATACAAACTAGCAGTAGTAGATATTCCTTTAGCAACATGGGATGTATGACACCATCCAACAAATATTTACACTTTCATGCACATAGATGGCTAAAAATAAGAAGTTAACTCTCCCCATGTGACCATCATGTAATTCCTTTATGATCTTCAAACACAGGCTGCATATAGGAACACATAGCCACCTCTAAAGAGAAATCTATCATACAACAAATATTATATCTCTTTCCTACCTCAATATCAATCAAGAACGTAAAAAATGAGGTGTCAAGAAGAATTAATTCTCTAAAAGAATCTAAACCAAACACTTGAGCATCTATATTAGTAAGCAAGGATGTGTGATGACTCAAGGCATCTATAGCCCTCTTTTGAACCCCAAACTTATGATTGAGCACAAAAGTAAACTCCTACAAATAAGATGCCCATTATGTCTGTTAAGTAGATAATTTATTTTGGCTATTGATATGCTTGAGAGCAAAATAACCTAAATAAAGAATAAACTCAACATGAATCAAATAATGTCTCCGATGTCAAAGTGTATGAACAACAACATAGAATTCAATACCAGAAGCACTAGATCTCCCTTTTGCACTTAATAATATTTTACTAAAGTAAGCAATTGGGCATCTCTTTTGACGTAGGACAACTTTAATATCAATCTTAAAATCATCACAATGTAGCTCAATATTTTTGGCAAAGTTAGGTAAAGCAAACACAGGTGTTGAAATCAGTTTCTCTTTCGAAAGAATAAATGAATTTTCAGCTTTATTGTTCCAAAAAAAAATCCTAACTTCATACAATCAGTAATAGGATTCATAATGGTATTGAAATGTGGAATAAACCTCCCATAAAAATAAGCCAATCCATGAATACCTTGGGTATGTTAGTAGGTCTTGACTACTCCTTAAGTGCATCAACTTTACTTTCATCTATAACTAATCCATCTTTAGACACAACATACATATGAAATAACACAAAATCTCTCATGATAGGACATGTCTTAATAGCTACAAGAAAGTTTATCTATGCAAAGAACAACTAGCATGTCCCGAAGATGTTATAAGTGAGAATCAAAATCAAAACTATATATGAATATATCATCAAAGTATAACACCAAAAAACTACCAATGAATGGTATAAGATCTTGGTTTATCACTCTTATAAATATATTTGGGGCATTAGATAGCCTAAATAGCATGACCAACCACTCATATAACTTTCCCTTATCTTCAACGTTCTTCTATTCATCACCCTGTCCGATTTAATGGTACACACTCTTCAAATTCAGCTTGCCTAAAATAGTAGCACTACTTAATTGATCAAATAAATCATCAATACTTGGAATAGGAAAACAATATATAGCAGTAATCTTGTTATTAGCATGACTATCCACATATATATGCCAACTACTGCCCTTTTCCATGGTAAGCCAAACCAGTATAGCACATGGACTCAGCTCTCTCTAATATGTCATTTGCTCAGCAATTCATGAACTTGTTGTTAAAACTCTTCATGCTCCATAAGACTTATTCTAAATGTGGACTATTCGGGAGTGTAGATCCTTATACTAGATTAATTTGAGTTGGATATCACTAAGAGGTAGTAATCCATCTGGTAAGGACTCCATTTAAACACCCAAAAACTCCTCCATCAAAGTTGAATCTTTACATGAATGTACTCACCTTCATTAACCTTCATAGACACCAAAACATATATAAAATTTACCTTCTTCATTTCTTCAATAAAATCTCCCCCAGATAAAAGAGTCACCTCTTTGTTGTATTGGGGCTTAACCATATCATCTTTATGAGAAACAAAAATAATCTTAGTGTTATTCCATATAAAACTATAGGTGTTCTTATGACTAGTATGCATAACATGTCTATCATATTGCCAAGGGCATCCAAGTAACAAATGACAAATATTCATAGCAAACATTACACCATATTTTATATTTGTAAGTTAAACTGATAGAGAAAGGAACCAAATAATGTTTAGAAAATTATACCTCACTTCCTTTCTTCAACCAATAAAATTTATATAGATGGGGACGAGGTGTATTTCTAAGTTGAAGCTTTTGAACATCCTCTTCAATAGCCACATTATCACAGCTTCCTGAATCAATTACAAGTTGACGAACTTACTTCCAATAGTACATAATATAGTATGGAATATGTTATTTTACTAAGGCATCCCTGTGGTCACCTTCCACCACCTCTTCATCTTTTTCATCCTTATTATATGGGATTAGGGTAATCACTATCAATATCATTAGAATAATCATTCTCATCATGTTCAGTAAATAACTATTTATCTATATGATTATTTCAATGACAATTTGCCACTCAATGACCCATTCATCCACAATGAAAGTACTTTATTATAACACAAAGAACGTTTTGGTAGTGTTTTGAGTGCCCTGTTGTAATCTCCCTAATTTTTCTATAATTTTTCTGCATTTTTCTACTATTTTTTGCAATTTCTGCAATGCTCTGTAGCTTCTGGTCATATTTTTGATAAATAAATTTTACGCTTCAGCGTATCTGTATTTGTAATATTCGTGACCGTAAGAGTCAGAAGTAATGTGTAGTCACAGGTCATGGGCCTCGACACGTCCCATAAATTTTTTAGCGCAAAAATCGGACAAGATGTAGGAGACCATAAACGAGAAGAGAAGAAGAGAAAAAAAAAGGAAAAAAGATATACATAATGCGAATCGGGTGCGCCTCAACACGCCCGACCTGCGGGGTGAACAGTGAAGGGCTTCAATAGGTGAGGCCGGAAGCGCCGCCGCCGGTGGCCGCTGGCTTCCACCCGATCGGCCACAGCCTGGCAATGCCGCCGCCGCCTCCCTGGCCTAGCCCCGCCGGCAACTGCCGCCCTTCTCCCTCTTTCCCATTTTTGCCGTTTTTGAGAGCTTTTCACCTGATCCGCCATTGTCTCCGCCTGCATGGACGCCACCCCACCGCCACAGCTCCGCCTCGGCCACGGTGACCTTCGGCCTCCCCGCCCCCAGTTCGCCGTTGTGAGGTAAAAAAATAGTTCTGCCTCTTTTTTTTTTGTTTTTTGTTCGTGGTTGACCTGCGGCAGTGCCGCCGGTCACCAGCCACCATGGTCCGACCTTGGGCCTTCCCCCAGCCCAGTGACGGCAAAACAGCCGCCCCGGCTGCCATCTCCCTCAGCCCCCTCTGCTCTATTTCAAACGGGATCAAAAATCCCTCTTTTTGTTTTGTTCCCATTTCTCGGTGTTGTGAACCATGGTTGTGTCGTTGATCTCTGGCCATTGGCCTCCTCCCAGACCGGTGACGGCAAGGCCGCCGCCTTGGATTGAACCGCTGCCTTCCCGGTCATCCGCCCTTTTCTGGTTCGGACAGAACATTTATTTATTTTTGGTTATTTTTTGTGTTGAGTTATCAGAGGAGATTGGTTCACCGTAGCCGGCTCCGCCTCGGGCCGACGACGAACTCTTACGCCATTCTCCTCTCTTTGGCCCCATTGCTCCGTTTGGTCCGAGACATAGTTTCAGTCTAGTGTCGATTCGCCACCGTTAGACTTCAGACGAACACCGATCGGTGTCCATCTAGCTCGCAACAGTTTGTGATTATTGAATCACCGCCGTATTCGAAGTTCGGCCCCTGGCCCCATCGGCCGTTCATGGCCCTGCGATGCGTGTCTGTGCCCCAACTCGGTACACTGTTGCCCCGATTAAATCGGGTCTCTTTGTTTCTCTTACCGGGTGTTCAGCTGCTCGACATTAGTTAGCAGACAACTACGGATGTTGGTTTGACCAATATCAGCAAGGGGCCCAACTTCCGGCCTCATCTGCATGTCTTCTGCACACACCAAACACTCAAATCTATGGGGTACGTCTCTGACTGTCACTGATGGGCCCGCTCCAACTCAAGCCAACGTGTCTAGCTTGATATCACGTGGACTTGGGCTACAGATCCAACCAATGTGGGCTCTGCCCTGACCCAGTGACGACTATGGCCAGCACTTCTGGCCCGAATTTACCTTTGCACCCCCACTTTCTATTACATGCAACCCGGAACTTACGAGGAAAGAGTCCTCGAATTCAGATCCTTCCAAGCGGAAGTAACACAGTCAGCCATTAAACTCGGCCCATCGAAGGCTCAAGCAATGTTGTGCCATATCCTCCACCATAAGTCATGCTTAATGCACGATTATCCATACGATGGATTGGTTGTGAGTAGCATTTAGAAATGGTGCCACCTTTGTCGGCCTCTTATGCCAGGCCTTAGTGCGTCAACGTATGTTTAGGAAACGTCTCCACCACTAGGCAATATGGCCATTAAAGCCCTCCTTTGTCTCCCTTATGTCCGTGAGTATGCAGGCAAGTCCTCCGCCATGTTGTGAGGCTTTGACAATGCGGAATTGTTACCACTGGTTGTTGTCTGCTGTCCATTTTCATGTTTTGTCGCCAACAAAGTGTTTTAAACCGTTGGCTGACCTCCAATCAGTCAGCCCCTATTCTATGGTTGTTCTTGTCATTTCTAGTGGCATGACCTTGTATCTACCCGCCCTAGTGCGTGCAGTCTTATGATTTGAGTGTAATTAATCTAACTTTATTGAGATTAATTCCAGCATCTCTGAAAATCCTCGGGACATAACAACTTTTTCAGTGCGATGCTTTTGGCCGCCTATTCCGCTATCGAAGCTGCCACCATCGTTTGCTCGCCATCAAACTCCTGTGAATTACGAGGTAGGGGACCTTGAACTCGTAATTTCATTATAGCATGCTTTGATTATGTAGTAGCATGCTAGGAGTTTATAATTTAATATTTTGCATGTTTATGCTGATTAGAAAAGCATGTTGTATGTGTGTGAATTGTATGCATACATTAGTAAAGACTAAGGGCAAATAGTAAGTTGCTATGAATCATATGCATGTGACCAGAGTATGTGATCTTCCTTGTGGACTGGTGGTAAGTGATTGATGGTACAAGAAAAAGTGTTCGATTGTATGTTTGGTGAAGGAGCACTTCGTGGGCTATGATGTGGAAACTATGATTGTATGTCGGCGAGGAAAGACGTAAGATTGACAAGTGAAGGTTAGATTTGATGAGATTGAAGGATTAGTTTGGATTGAATCGGGTGGTACGTCGAAACATTGAGCAAAAGAAGTAAGCAATGTAAGGATTTAGAAGACTTAAGGTTTTGAACATCTTGGGGGATTGTGAGTTAGTAAGAGAGAACGATATAATTGTACAGGCATAATATACGTAATATGAATTGTAATGAAAGAATAATGAGTAAGGAATTAGTAAGGGTTTGATGACAGGACTTAGGTCAAAAAGGGTCTCATTTGAGGAGTTTTAGTAAGAATATTCAATTTTAAGGCGGATGTTGTAAGTTGTAAGGCCGTAAGTGTATGACGGTAAGATTACTAGTATGGAATTCGAGTTTAAGTAAGACTATGCAGAGATCGGTAAGGCTGTAAGCGTAAGAGTGGAGGATGAGTTAAGTAAAGAATTCTACCTTTGTGGATTGGAACTTCAAGACGGGCATATTTCCAGCCTTATGGGCTGAAGAATGTAAGACGGAAGTAGTTCCGAACATAATTGTGCATGCATAAGTTACCAAATATAAACTTGAATGGTAAGTAACCCTAATTTGTTAACATTGTGAGTTTGAGACTGAGGGTTTCGACGGATTAAGTTCTGTTTTGTGCCAGTCGATAAGTAATCGACTGAGCGTCCTTTCTGGTCTAGCCATGGTGTTTTCCTGCGGGATTTAGTCTTAGTGTTGTATTTTGGCCCAGACGTTTGATGCTCTGTTGAGAGCGCTGTAAGTTTCTACCCTTCATGGGCTTTGTATGTTTTCTGCCTACCGATGGCACTGTATATTTTGCCCAAGAGTGGCACTGTAAGATTTCTACCCAAGAGTGGCACTGTATGTTTTCTGCCCTTAGTTAGCATTGTATGCCCTTGTTGGCACTGTATGGCCCCAGAGAGTGGGCATTTGCTCGCTCAGGTAAGTAGTATCATGGATCTGCTCTTACCTGTTTGATCCTATGCCCCATGAGCATAGGTGTGCCTTGCCTTTGGAAAAGTCCATGGTGTATAGTTGCTCCCCAAAGGTTGAGGTGATGCCCCAATGGCATTCAATTCCTTTCTGACGCGGGAGCTTATTAATTGTAATGAGCTTTAGTTGTCGGTAGTATGTGTACAATCGTGAGAGTAAGTTGTATGTTTCAGATTCTGAGTAAGTTGTACGTGTAAGACTTAGAGTAAGTGTGAGCTTATTTGGAAGACAGTAAGAGTAAGTTTGTGAGACTTTGATTCAGACGATAAGCGTAAGTGTAAGTGTAAGTGTAAGTGTAAGCATAAGCGTAAGTGTAAGTGTAAGCTTCTAAGGAAGATGTAAGAGTACATTTATGTGTAAGAGTATGATTATACGAGTAAGGTCATACAAGTAAGTTCGTACAAATAAGGTCGTACGAGTAGGCGTATGTTGAAAGTGTAAGCGTATGTTTGTACGAGTAAGCTGATAAGATTAATTCAGAGTGTAAGTGTAAGAGCATAATATATGAGTAAGTGTAAGTTCGGTTTGCACGATGATTTGTATGCGTGACAATATTTATACTTCTTATTCTTTTTGCTTCATGTGTGATTGCATGGAAGCATCTATATATGAACTTGCGGAGTTCATTGATTCATTTTTCCCCTACTGGGTATTTTCCTACTGAGTATGAAAATACTCACCCTATCTTTTTAGCCCCTTCGTCCGGAGGCTTTTGCAAGTCAATCGATAACTGTTTGAGAAAGGATTCTTCCCCTTGGTGGACAATTCTTACTCGACTTTGAGCGTAGTGAAATCGCAATGAAGTTATGTGGAATTTGGTGCTACGATCTCATGTATTGACTAAGGTGAGAAAATTATGTTATCTACTGGACTTGTGTATGTATGTACAAATTATTCTCAGACTATAAAAGAACTTGTACTCAGAGATGCCTGAGAGGTTTTTGTTTTTAAAACCCATGGCCATGGTAGGTTTTAATCGTATACCTTTGTTTTAGGTCACGCCTGAGGACATTTGTTTGTTTTAAGATGATTTAATTTATGAAAGTTGTTTTCACACATTTTGAATTTTGTTAATTTAGTTGATTTACAGTTGTGTTTTTGGAAATGGAATTTTAGTAAAATTTTAAAGTAAATGTGTAGAAAAACCTCGGGCGTGACACCTATAGTGCAGTCTTAGAAGTGACTTGCACATTACCGGAATTGGTGGTGACTGGTGTGGCTAGAGAGCTACTTCAATCATCCCAAATCAGCAGCCAATGGGCACTTGCTACTTCTCCAAATAAAGTACTATAAAATGCACTTCTGACAAATAGAAAATATGAAACAAATTTAGGGTCTCTTTTAAGATTTTGATGCATAGTCCAATATAACGAGACACAAGTTGTTCCTATAATTTGGCCAAGTCATTTTGGTATATTAATTGGCAAAATTGTTTGATGTTCTCATCTACCATCTTCGATCCTTGTTGTAGGTCTTACAAATGTTGATACATACTCCAAAATGCACTTCTTACAAATAGAAAATATGAAACAAATTTACCATCTTTTTAAGATTTTAATGCATACTCCAATATAACAAGACACAAGCTATTTCTGTGATTTCACATGTCATTTTTGTGTATTAATTGGAAACATAGTTTGATGTTCTCATCCACAATCTTCAATCCTTGTTGTAAATCTTACAAATGCTAATACATCACCCAAGTAAAGTTGTATGGTAAAAAGACTCACCAAACATATTTCTTCAACTTTTCCCATTTAACAATCTTCGGTTTACCTTGGCATACACATGTGGATTTAAGTTACTGCTACCAAGCAAGTATTCAATCTAACAAGTGAGTCACCACTATCGGAATGCGCTTCTTCCGAGACCTCATTGATATCGAGAATGTCCTATATTTTAGTAACCCAAGCTAAGAACTCCTTAGGATGCATCCCCCTATGAAATTCAATGATGTCAATCTTTAAACCTGCCTCCTAGTGTCTATTTGTCATCTCCTTACATCTCAGGGGCAAATAAGTCTCCGATCTCCTTGGCGCCTAATTGTCTATATAAAGTGGCCTTGCAACTAATTGCGGTTGGTCCACTTCCTCATTGCTATGCTGAACAGTGTTGGCAAATGAGTATTCACCTTCAACATCAATCTTTTGCTCATTATCTTCAACTTGTTCATTAGACTGACCTAAGTTGGAGTTTTGTAACAACAATCATCAAATTAGTCATTTGAAGCATCAATTGGTCAACCTATAGCAAAAATATGGCTACATCATCACAATCCTGGATCTTATCAATTCCTATAATACGTCCTCCACAACATCGGGACACCATGTTGGACCTGTGCAAGGCTACCAACTAACACAATGCAATATTGATGAGAATCACCTCGCTAGATGAATATGGCTATAGGTGTGTATAACCTTCTTCTCACGCAAAATACACAAGCAAAGTCACAAAATAGAGGGTAAAAAAATTGAGAAAGAAGTTTTCTTCTTCTTTAACAATATTTTAGAAAAATAAATTACAGACAAATGGCTTTCAATAAAGAGCCAAACTTTTATACAAGTCTTAGTATCATAAACTATAAATAACGGAGTCTAATCTAAGACTAATTAAGGGCTAAAAAATCAAAATTAGAGAAAAAAACTGAAAAAAAACCTAAATAAATAAAATAATACAAAATCAAGTCTCCTACCGAAGAAAAAGATTGAAAAGAAGGCAATCCAAAACAACAGATAAAATCCATAACGAAATCCTAACTCATCCCTTAACTAGACGATTGGTCGTTCATGTTATTGTTCATACAAAAGCCCAAATCAATCGAACCCATGGACTGACAATAGGCAACCGATTGCTCTTGGGGCCATATCAATCGGTCAAGGTACTGTTGCATACTCCATACTTCCGATTTTATTTTTCCATACACTTCAAGCCAAGTGTTTTACATCTTTATCTCTTAGTAAAGAAATGTTTAAGGTTCCTCGCTTTGTACATTGAGCCGACAACTTTTTAGGTAGACCCCATTCCAACACAAAGTAACCCGAATCGAAAAGACCGGAGTTGCAAGCACCCCCGCAGAGAAAGAGAGCCTGCAGAGCAAAGTCCATTCTGGACAAAAGAGATGGCCAGTTGCCTTCATGGCAGCCACGTTAAGCAAAGTGTGAGAGACAGACGAAGATCCTAGACCATTTGAATCATGGTTAAAGTGAAAGCCTCCCCCACCCACCAACCCACCAACACATACACATGCGGTCGCCAGTCGAGTCTTTTTCTTCCTGATAAGCTTTCTCCCCCCTTTCAGTTTCCTTCAGTCGTCCTTCATGACTGGCCACCTGTGCTGCCTACCTCTTACAAATAAGTTTGGTTCTTCAAACAAAGATTCTACCCGGGACCCATTTTGCTCTTGTATTTACTCCACTTTATACAGATGGATCATCAATCGGCTTTATTTTAAAGCATTTCTGAATCTCTCCTCCAAAACAGCCGCCTGCAAGGAAGCATCGACATGAATTGGACACGAGTTCCTATGGCTATCCAGCTTTTACTAACGAAGTTCGACCTGGTTCAGAAGTCGTACTTACCGATAAGTTGGAATGGGCTCTTCACATACAAAATCTAAGTACGTAGGTGCATCCCATGAACTAGGAGTACAATCTAAATGTGGCAAATCTTAGCCTTCGTAATAACCAGTAATGTTTAAGCTAGAATATTAATTGTCTGAGCTGCATCAAAATGTACCTGAACTAGGAACAATCAAAATGTTTTAGCCTTCATATTAATCAGTAAACTGATAAAAAAACAGCTTCAATAGCGACAAAGAGTACGATGGATAAAAGCACTATGCAAATCCACACCATGCTCTAATGCTTCAACTGTTGATCAGTTCCCTCAACTGCCTAAGCTTCTCCTCCATGTGCAGTTGTGTGTAAATGGAACTTTGTATACATGCTCCAACCATTTTTCATCGTTTTTATTTGGAAGATTATGCCACTTGCAGTTCAATCAGGAACCATACGGCCAACCGAAATGCGCCATAACTTTTTCCATATGCGTCCAATATAATAACAAAAATAATCTTAAGTTAGATTTGTTGATGATGTAATCATTATTAAAATAATCCCACTAGCATGTTATATCCACCACCAACAGAATGGCGTGAGAACACATAATTAATCAATTTGTCCATTTTTCAGGGCTTAGCATCATCTTTTCAAACATCACGAGATCTCTCCGTCAGCCACCATGTTGCATGCATTATTGGGTGGAGTAATAATATTTTTTTCTATGATTTATATTAAGTGTTTTATTTGGTATTTCAAAATGAACTAAAACTAATTTATTTTAAAAAACCGAATAGAACACTTATTATAGGACCAAGTATAATTTACATGTCATTCTCCTTAAACATATTGGATTGGAACCTCCACGTTTATGCCAATGGGCCCTTTCTACTTCTCCAAATATTCTCTAAAATGCACTTCCAACAAATAGAAAATAAGAAACAAATTTAGGGTCTCTTTTAATATTTTGATGCATACTCCAATATGATGAGACGCAAGTTGTTTCTGTAATTCGGCCAAGCTATTTTGGTGTATTAATTAGAAAAATTATTTGATATTCTCATCCACCATCTTCGATTCTTGTTGTAGGTCTTACAAATGTTGATACATACTCTAAAATGCACTTCATACAAATAGAAAATATGAAACAAATTTAGGGTTTTTTTAAGATTTTAAGGCATACTTCAATATAACGAGACACAAGCTATTTCTGTGATTTAACAAGTCATTTTTGTGTATTAATTAGAAAAATGATTTGATGTTCTCATCCACCATCTTTGATCCTTGTTGTAGGTCTTGCAAATGTTGATACATCACCCAAGCAAAGTTGTATGGTAAAAAGACTCCCCAAATATGTTTCTTCAACTTTTCCCATTTAGGTTTACCCTGCATATGTGGATTTAAGTTGATGCTACTATCCAAGTACTCAATGTAAGAAGTGAGTCACCACCATCGGCATGCGCTTATCCTCTGAGACCTCCTTGGAATCGAGAATGTCCTACATTTTGGCAACCCAATCTAAGAACTCTTCGGAGTGCATCCCCTTATAAAATTCAAGGATGTCAATCTTTAAACCTGCCTCCTAGTGTCTATTCATCATCTCCTTGCATCTTAGAAGCGAATAAGTCTCCGGTCACCTTGGCGCCTAATCGTCCATGTGAAGTGGCCTCGCAATGAATTGGTTGGTCCACCTCCTCATTGCTATGCTGATCAGCAGTGTTGGCGAATGGGTTTTCGCCTTCGACATCAATATCTGGCTCATTATCTTTAACTTGTTCATTAGGCTAACTTAAGTTGGGATTTTTGTGATTCACGACAATCATCAAATTAGTCATTTGAAGCATCAACTAATCAACTTGTGGCAAAAATCTCCCTAATCATCGTGATCTTGGATCTCATCAATTCTTGTAACACGTCCACCACAACGTCGGGGCACCATGTTGGACCTACATAGGGCTACCAACTAATGCACTGCAAATATTGATGAGAATCACCTTGTTAGATGAATCTAGCTACAGGTGTGCACAACCTTCTTCTCTTGCGAAATGCACAAGCAAAGTCACGAAATAGAGGGTAAACGAATAAAGAAAGAAGTTTTCTTCTTATTCAACAATATTTTAGAAAAAAATTACAGATAAATAACTTCCATTAAAGAGCTAAACTTTTATATAAGTTATAGTAGCATAAACTATAAATGATAAAGTCTAATTTAAGACTAAAAAAGGGCTAAAAAATTAAAATTAAAAAAAATACACTAGAAAAAGCCTAAATAAATAAAATAACACAAAATCAAGTCTTTTACTAAAGAAAAAGACTAAAAAGAATGCAATCGGGAACAAGAGATCAAATCCAAAGCAAAATCCTATCTCATCCTGTAACTAGACGGTTGGTGACTAGTAAGAGACGATTGATCATTCATGTTACTGTTCATACGAAAGCCCTCAATTGATTACTCGATGCGCCCGAACAATCAATAAGGTTACTAGAAAACG
This sequence comes from Saururus chinensis, assembly GCA_035235625.1. Classification (NCBI taxonomy): domain Eukaryota; kingdom Viridiplantae; phylum Streptophyta; class Magnoliopsida; order Piperales; family Saururaceae; genus Saururus; species Saururus chinensis. The sequence goes on from CP141142.1 coordinate 7,237,662, forward strand.
TTCGGTTGATCACTTGAGAACCCCGATCAATAGCTCAAGGTAGTTACTCCGAGTCATGGACTCACAATAGGCAACCGATTACTCTTGGGACCATATCAATTGGTTTACTCCATTCTTACGATTTTATTGTTCCATATACTTCAAGCCAACTCTTTTACATCTCTATCTCTTAGTAAGGAAAGGTTTGAGGTCCCAAGCTTTGTATATACAGCCGACAACTTTTTAGGTAGACCCCATTCCAACACAAAGTAACCCGAATCGAAGAGACCGGAGTCGCAAGCACCCCCGCAGAGTAAGAGAGCCTGCAGAGCAAAGTCCATTCTGGACAAAAGAGATGGCCAGTTGCCTTCATGGCAGCCACGTTAAGCAAAGTGTGAGAGAGAGACGAAGATCCTAGACCATTTGAATCATGGTTAAAGTGAAAGCCTCCCCCACCCACCAACGCATACACACATTTGCGGTCGCCAGTCGAGTCTTTTTCTTCCTGATAAGCTTTCTCCCCCCTTTCAGTTTCCTTCAGTCGTCCTTCATGACTGTCCACCTGTGCTACCTACCTCTTATAAATAAGTTTGGTTCTTCAAACAAAGATTCTGCCCGGGACCCATTTTGCTCCTGTATTTACTCCACTTTATACAGATGGATCATCAATCGGCTTTATTTCAAAGCTTTTCTGAATCTCTCCTCCAAAACAGCCACCTGCAAGGAAGCATCGACATGAATTGGACACGAGTTCCTATGGCTATCCAGCTTTTCCTAACGAAGTTCGACCTGGTTCAGAAGTCGTACTTACCGATAAGTTGGAATGGGCTCTTCACATACAAAATCTACGTACGTAGGTGCATGCCATGAACTAGGAGTACAATCTAAATGTGGCAAATCTTAGCCTTCGTAATAACCAGTAATGTTTAAGCTAGAATATTAATTGTCTGAGCTGCATCAAAATGTGTCATGAACTAGGAACAATCAAAATTAATGTTTTAGCCTTCATATTAATCAGTAAACTGATAAAAAAACAGCTTCAATAGCGACAAAGAGTACGATGGATAAAAGCACTCTGCAAATCCACACACCATGCTCTAATGCTTCAACTGTTGATCAGTTCCCTCAACTGCCTAAGCTTCTCCTCCATGTGCAGTTGTGTGTAAAAGGAACTTTGTATACATGCTCCAACCATTTTTCATCGTTTTTATATGGAAGAATATGCCACTTGCAGTTCAATCAGGAACCAAACGGCCAACCGAAATGCGCCAGACCTTTTTCCATATGCGTCCAATATTATAACAAAAAATAATCTTAAGTAATTAGATTTGTTGATGATGTAATCATTATTAAAATAATCCCACTAGCATGTTATATCCATTACCAACACAATGGCGTGAGAACACATAATTAATCAATTTGTCCATTTTTCAGGGCTTAGCATCATCTTTTCAAACATCACGAGATCTCTACGTCAGCCACCATGTTGCATGCATTATTGGGTAGAGTAATAACAATTTTTTCTGTGATTCATATTAGGTGTCTTATTTGGTATTTCAAAATGAACTAAAACTAGTTCATTTTAAAAAACCGAATAGAACACTTATTATGGGACGAAGGAAGTATAATTTACATGTCATTCTCCTTAAACACATTGGATTGAAACCTCCACTTTTGCGGCTCTACATCAGCTGATGTCAAACTAAATACCATTGATGCCTATTTGCACTTACAATAGAAAGGACACTGAAAACTAATATTAATTTCCACTTAGAGTAGCTAGGCTTGCTTGAGCTTGGCGCTAGAAGGAAACAGATAGAGCTCAGCTCCATGTTTGCTGTTCAACTTTCAACACTAACTTGCTATAATAAAAAAATAGAAAAACAATCAACACTGACCTAGATAATTTGAAGCAAGTAAATGGGACCCCATATAAACACTTAAGATAGAGAAATTATTGAGTGCTCCCAGACTACTCTAGGGGAGGGAGCTACTCCCACTTCACAGGAGCTGTGAATCTTGAGAATCTTGAGAATCTATTGTGTTAAGGATCCACAATGCATACGCTAACGCACGTTACTACAAATTGGAGATTGTCGATCCATGTAAACTGAGATTGAGGCAGGGAGCTAGGGGTGGCAATGGCCCCTGGCCAAGCAAAGTTAGCTTTGTCTTTTAGGTGGGGACCATTGGTCCCATATTTTTGGGAGATCCAGTAACTTTACTACACGTATACATTTTGGCTTTGGCTTTTAATTTTGCCCATTTTTTGACATTCGAGCAAGTGTTTACACCATAGCCATTTGGTCTGGTTAGGATATTATCTAAACATAATTGGGGAGAGATCCCTTCTTGATTCCTTGGTTCAATTTTTCTGTCCGTCCGTGGGTCATGTGTTTTTTATTTGTTTCCACTTTTATAATATCTTTCCTTGAAAGCAAAAAGTGTGATAAATTTGTTGTGAGCCACAAAGCATAAGTTCGACTGATAATGATGATCAAGTTCCATGTCTACGTTCGATGTGCAGGCAATTGAGAGGGCTATTGATTCCCATCTACCTATTAAACTCTTTTATTGGGTTTACAACAAGTTGGAAACTCAATAAATCTTTACTTCAAAACTTAATTTTTTGAAATATTTTATTTATTTACCAATTTACCATTAATATTTGCAAAATGACAACTTTACTCAGACGGTATGCCTATCCAAAGTAGCTTTAGATTTTTTTTCTTTTCAAAACAATTTGCCGTGGCTAGGCCCGAAACAGTTGCAGTTGGTGTTGAATGGAACGAACAGAGGTGGGGGTGGGGGATGCATTTGTTTTAAATTTTAAACTCAAATGAGGGGTACGTTCATCTTTTAATATCAGGGTGTTTGAAAGTGTGGTATATAACGTTGGCAGAGCTTTTAATTTTTTAAGCTCTTTTTTTTGTTTATTGGTCAAAACCCCTTAAGATATGACGAGTATCGGATAATTGTAAGTCCAAGCTAAACATTTTGGGCCTTGAGGAAAACATTTAACAAGGCTTTTATAAAAAAGAGGTCAAATTGTTAATATAATTCTCATTCACATGATAATACAGAAACACAATTTTCCAACAAAAGCCTAAAATGTAAATAACATAAATGTCTAGATCAAGATTTTCCTCTACCTAGCCAGGCAAGGAAAAACATATTTAATTTAGTCCATTAAAAAAAACTAAATGGAACTATTAATGTCGGATAGAAGGAAAGAGTTTTTTTTCATATTCACTCACCCAAGATGCAAATATTCCATATTTTGTGGTTTAGTGAAAAAAATGTCACCAAACCACCTGCTTTACACTATACTAAAAAATAAGGGATGAAAATACCCCTTACAAGGGATTTAGGGCTTTAAATCATGTTACAGGTGATGAAGGAGCAAAAAAACTAAATGAAACTATTAATGTAGGATAGAAGGAAAGAGTTTTTTTCATATTCACTCACCGAAGATGCAAATATTCCATATTTTGTGGTTTAGTGAAAAAAATGTCACCAAATCACCTACTTTACACTATATTAAAAAATAAGGGATGAAAATACCCCTTATAAGGGATTTAGGGCTTTAAATCATGTTATAGGTGATGAAGGAGCAAAAATCTAGAGGCAATCAATCCAGTTGGAGTTCTCATTTCCAAAATCCGACCAGTTAAAAGCAAGAAGTCAAGTGTGAATTTCAATTTCCGATGGGCCATTTACAAAATTAGACCGGTCAAAATCCCAAAAGTTTTGATTTTCGGCCCAAGGTTGTCCAATCGCTCTCCAGAAAGTTGTGTCAGCTAGGGAAAAGCGGGTAAAAAACATGAATAAGTACTTGCTTTTTTTTCTGTTATAGTTGCATAATATGAATGATCACGAGCCATTTATTACAGTTATATAATTTCAATAATCATGACCCATTGTAGACAATTATATAATATATTGTAAAATTCTAACATACATTTTTTATAGTTATAGGCAACAAGAAGACAATCGAACAGCGGAATCATTAAAGACCTCACAAGAGAAGAAGAAGAGGGTTTATGGGAGAAGGCCGGAGCTAGGAATAAACATTTTCCCCAGTGGAGTGAGAATTTTGAAGGACCTCGTCAAAGCTAGGGCAGAATGCAAGAAAATATTGGAGGAGACTAGGTTTTACTCAATATACGAATGCAAGAAAGTTATCTCTACGCCGCTATTAGATGTATAAATAAGTAAGTGTTGGAATGACTCACAAAACAAATTTAACATCCAAGGAAAAATACTACTCATCATGGAGGAAGATGTTGCCCTCATCATAGGTTTGAGGGTTAAAGGAAACCCAGTGAAGTTGAAAACTATAGAAGGGAAGGTGACCCAATCAAAAGGCCCATTTTTCAAAAAGTACTTCTCTAGGAATATGCCAGATGAAAGCATGCAACATTGAGGAAATTTTGAAGGAGGTGTTTGAAAGGAAGTGTGATGTCTCTAACGAAGACCTAGCATGTTTAGTAATAGTGCATATGGGTGTACTAGTGCTATTCACACATATCAACAAATCTGTCTCCCCATTGCACTATGACTATTTGGATGATATTGATGCAGTGGGGAGGTAAAACTGGGCAGTAATTATGCACAAGACGCTCTAACGAGGGATATCTTCCTTGCGTAGAAACATTAGGAGAAAAGAAGAAGACTACTCTACCACGGCCAGAATTCTAATTGGGGCTTCGTTCATTCTACAGGTAAAACTTTGTGATTAATTAAGATGTCATGTTCATAGTAGAAATAGTGTTTACAATTATAACATGGTAATTCGATTAGTATGTCATCGATAATATAGTAGATTCACTAGTGTATTCTTGATAACACAATGTTTTATTAGCATATTTTCAATAACACCATAGTTTTATTAGTGTGTCATCAGTAATATGGTAGATTCACAGGTTTTTACTGTCAATAACACAATAATTTTACTAGTATATAATCAATGACAGAAGAATTTAAGAAGTGTGCTATTGATTACACGATTATCATGGGATCGTGTTTTATATAACATGACATACGCAAACTCGGAGTAATGGTAACTTGTTTATTTTGGTAACGTAGGTGTGGTTTTATTAACACACATATATATGGGCACCAAGTTGTCCTCCATGTACTCCCAGGTGCTAGATGTGGCCCGAGATGAGTTAGTTGGTTAGGCATGTTGTCTCAACATTATATAATGATGTTGTGTGATGAGATACTCACTCATTTGAAGGTTGATTCTGAGGTGATACCTTAGATAAAGCCAATTGCTGAAGAGGCCTACTTGATTGGGGTCCAGCGGCCTACCGACACCCACAAGAAGCCTGACACTCTGACCACTAGCACAGGACATAGGAGACATTTTCTAGTAAAACTACATTGGGCGCAATTGTCAGGTCAATCTCAAGTGGCCACAAAAGTCATTTAAGGTTTTTTGATACCCCTAGATGTTATGTTATAGATTATTGACATCGTGTTGGAGAAGGTTGTCATCTATGGGCAATGAGGATGGAACACAGACAGCGTAATAGTAGCACTACATCATGTGAAAAACTCGATCAAGGTGGCCACAGGTTTAATTGAACACCTACAACCTCCAACCAAAAAAGTTCTTCAACAACAAGAATGTTGAGAAGCCTCACCTCCTCCAACAATTGAATTGAAGACCCCTCCATCCCCACCCCCCTAACATTAACAATGAAGTCTCTTGGTTCAAAATTAAAGTTGACCTCATGTGCAAGAGAAAATCATAAGTTGATTATTCCATTTCATTTTCATTTAGCTCATATGTCATGCTATCAATAACACAATAAGGTGCATAAGTGTGTTATCCATAACACAACTTATGATGATATTTGATAAAAATGATAAACTGAATAGTCATGTTATCGATAACACGACTATGAGTGTTTTTGTATAATCCTTAAAATGCTAAGCATTAATGGTCGTGACATTGATAATACAACATATGAGGATTTTTGTATTCACTTTAACACGACTCCTTATCTGACTTATGGAGGGAAAAGAGGACTAATTGGGGTCAAAGTTAAATCCCCAAAGGTTAACAAAAGGGTGTCCGAGGTAGAATGTGTCATTTTAACTATATTCCTCAAAAAAGTCAAAGAGGAAGTGGGACAAGCCCGAGAGGAGACTCCTCAACAATATAAGCCAAAGAAAAGATCAATAGTCAATGTTGTACATATTGCGACCCAACTACCTCTGATACCAAGACACACGAGGTACATAGTGGTACACCCAAGGGCGAAGACATGAAGCAAGGAGGCTATCCAAGGTTTTGGTCTGGTTGCTAAGGGGAAGCGAGCGAGGATCAACTTCCTTCTCATGAAAGTTTTGCCCAGAGATTCAAAGGAGGAGGCAGAGGTGGTGAAGGAGGGGGGTGAACTACCATTGGCAGTTGTCCCTGCTCCTAAGCCTGCAACATCTCCTCCTTTCGGCCCCGTTGAACAAGCAAATGAAGAGACCAACTCCATGGAAACCATATCTGATTGCCCAACAACTGAGGAGACAACCAAGGAGGCCTCTCCAAAGAAGAAGACAATAGATTGTGCTGAGGTAGTAAAGGAGGTTTGAGGCATCAGAGAAGGTTAAAGCAGTTGAGGAGACCATTACAATAGTTGACATCAAGAGCATGCAGAGAAGCAGAAGCAGCGAAAATAGATCAAGGAGAAGATACCAATGTAGCCGAAGAACTTCATTGGCATCAAAAACCAATTCCACATGGAGATCTTAAGGGGTGAAGATCAAGAGGTGAACAAATCATTTTGTCCAACCCATACTAGGAATGGCTTGTTGCAATGCTAACTCGTATCATGTTACACTATTCTGGTCAGGAATGCATCACAAATGAGGTATGTATAAAGAATTAATTTTCAATTAGTGTATTCGTGTGTGATAGAAGGTGTTTTAGAGAACACAATATTAGTGTATTTGTATGTTACATAACACAATATTACATAAATCATGTGTTTGATAACATGATATTAGGTTTGTAATTATCATATATTTATGCATCATATTTTTCGTAATGCATAGCCCCCTATAGGTCTAGGAATGTCACATGATCTGGCGGGAACCACTACATTTTCAAGATTAATAATTTCTACTTTTATGTTATATATAAGTAGTATGCGATAAGAATCATCTAGGTCCTATCAATTATATCACATAGTGCTTTACCTACATAACAAGATTTGTTGTAGTCAATAATGGCACACTCAAACAATGGAACAACTATGCTCTATCATGTTTCTGATAACATCCGATAACAAGTCAAATTAACATGCCGTTTTATCATAAACTTGAGTTTTTAAAATTTGCTTAAACATATCCACAATATGGCGAATATCGTACTAGAATTAAGACGATGTGCCTTACAAACATGCTAGTATTTCTTGTAGTTCACAGTTATACCTCAATGCTTAGAAATATATGTGGCTACGTTTTTAGGTGTAATGTTAGTAGAATCTTTAAAGAGGTCAAAATATTTTCTCACAATCCATAGAGATACTAAAGGCTTGTCAGTGATCTTCTTTTCTGTGCCACACTCATGGTCGGGCACTAACCTTGTCATCTTGTATGTTAGGTACCCTTATATACCACTTCCAAGACTAGTCAAAGCACATCACAGCATATGTATTCACATTCTCATTTAAAACCCGATATGTGGAATTCACCTTTATTGCAAGATCTATCAAAACGCTCCTAAAATGTAGTAGGCTTTGGAACCGTGCACCCAATTGGAGTGGATTTCGAGTATTTTCCTTGCAAACTACCTGTCATTATCTCATCCTCAATAATATTTGGTTCCAACAAGTTAAGATCGTCGATTGTGGCCCACTCTGCCTCAGCATCAAGTCAATATTAGTGGGTACTTTGTTATGTCAAAATTCTTCACAATTAGACATACCTTCCATCTCAATATTGTCATTCTCATTCCATTTCTCAGCACTCAACAGATCTTCAAATTCTAATCCTTCAGTATTTCTTAGGTTATATGAGGGAACATAGCTATCACTCTGGCATGAAGTCCTTAACACGCCCATTGTTGGTGACATTTCTTGAAATTTAGTGTGAATGTCATCTATATCAGATTGTGTACATTGGAATATTGAACAATGTCTAATACGGATTTGTTGAGTTGGACTCTCTTGGTTCTCCCAATCTACAATGGGTATTAAAGCATTAATGAATAGGTAATTCCACTCAACATCGTGTATTCGGTTACATGCTTCCAAAATTATATTGTGACATCAAAGGGATGATATCTATATAATTCGTTATATCGTATCTACACTAACACGAATATGTGAGATATTGCATTTGTATGCCACATTAATAATTATGCAACATTATAAATATCATGTTTCAATAAAAATGATTACTTAATTTAGCATGTTATCGAGAACGCAATAGATTATGATATCGTGTAATCTCAAATTAAATGTTACCTAATTGTTTCACACATAAATGGTGTATAATTGACTCCATTCTTAAATCTGGCATTCATGCTGGGGTAAATTGATACCACATTTGCCAAACTTGGTGATTTATCTCTATTCATAGGCTGGTTCCTTTCCAACAATGGTGATTTGTCTTCATTTCCAGCCTTGCTTATCTCCACATACAATGATAACTCACTTCTTTATTTGCTTTCTTGTGTATGGTAAATATTGATTGTATGTCTTCAATATCTTCTATTTCATATAGTTTGGATGACTTCAAAGATGAAATTAAATACTTCAAAGTTACACTACTAGTGAGGATGTTAAGTCTTTCTTTTACTTGTACCACGAGCTCCCTGAACCTCACCCGAGGATCAACGTTTGTCAACACACCTTTCTACTAAGCTACTCGCAGCATTTGCTATTTATCCATTGTAATGTATACAAATATCAATTATATTCAATCATAAAGGTTAATAGGTCACCACCATGGGCAAAATAAAGGTTTTTTTAATTGAGAATGCTTCTGCATAAGGAAATAATGAATGAAACATTGTTTTTACCGTCTTCAGCAACCCGACACCGGTTAGCTACTACTGACAAACTGCACATCTCACCATCAATCAACCCTCTCCACTCAATTGAGATTTCAGCTATAGAAGACTCTACTAACTTTTTTGAGTTCAAGTGCTTCTATTGCAAGTAGCCACCTCCCTTCAAAAATGTAAAAAAAAAATTGTGTTGTACACTCTCTTTCCAAAACTAATAGTTTGGATTTTATTTAGCCACTTAATTAACTAAAATTAGTTTATTTTAAAAAAATTATTATAGAGTATTAAATATGGATGGAGGGCGTATTTGTATTTATATCAATTTTTTAAAGTTCTTGTGAAATAGATAAGTGCCTAACAAGGTTATCATCATATTATACATTCCCTTTGTCCTATTTTAATAGTCTCATTAAAAAAACACATATTAATAGTCCTATTTTATATTATTTATATTATAATAATTAGGTAATAAAATAAAAACATAATTAATTGACTTCCTTAAACATTGCTTCTTTTTATAAATTATGGGACGGTGGGAGTACATCACTTCATGCCCACTTTCCACAAAACATAGCTAGCCAACGTTTTCTATATGTCTCTCTAATGAACATACAATGTTCATAACTTTTCCTAGTCTTTGGTCACCAAAAAGAAACAAATGTTAAAAAACTGGATTACTAAAGCCATCACTCATTAGCAATAACATATAAGCACTCCCATGTTGCAAGCATTATCTCATAATATAAACTATTTTATCTTCCAAAACTTCACTAATCTATAGCTAATAGTGGCATCAGCATCTAACATGGCAAGCCCTAGAAAGGATAGATCTTAATAATTTTATTTAATTTTTTAAAATAAATTTATTTTAAAAAATAAAATAAAATATATTAATTTAGAACGAAAAGAGTACATAAGTAATTTACAAAGACATTTGGGTATCCGCATGGTAAGCCCTAAAATAGACACAACAGATAGGATCGGGCCCATGCCACGTATGCTGGACTAGCCAAATGGCAGCCACCTCAACATACATAAGTATGACAATTGTAACCTTATGAGAGCCGTTGAAATGTCTAACCTAGGTCCATCTGTGTATAACTATTTATTAAGCACTTCATTAGCATATTAAGTATACTTTGCCTTCAATATTATATTGCTTGGTTGGCTAATTACTTTAGCTTCCACCCGGCGGGCGCGAGGAGCCGGCGTGGACCGAATAACGTGGCTCCCCATGTGGGGCCCTCGAAGATTTTCCTTGTCTTTGTGGAGCCTACTTTGGCTTCTTGCCTTTGTTTCTTAGTGAGGAAGCTAGTTTTCTTGTAGGCCCCATATGCTCACATCACCAAAAAGTAGTGGTAGTGGCTAATGACTCAAAAAGTTTGTTTAAACGCTGCATCCGAAAAAGTTTGTGAATGTATAAATACAGTATAAATATACGTATAATTTCATTAAAATTACAATCATATCATCTAACCTTTTTGTGCTGTGGGTCCCCACTATGTGCTTTACAACAACCATAAATACGGGCACCCTAGGCCTCATCTCTTCCCTTTCCCTCTCCCTCCTTCCTCCCCTCCTTAATTTCTCTTGTTGGTGGTTTTCCGGTCATGATGTCTGTAGATTCCGAGACCGGAATACCACTTCCGGTGTTTGATGACAGTTTGTGGGACACCTCTGATATTTGGTCCCTACTAGAAGACCAAGCCCCCCAACCGGCCACCGGTCGAGACCAGCTGAAGCGAACCGATGCAATTGACGAGCGGAAGCGGCGACGGATGATATCGAACCGGGATTCAGCCCGGCGGTCTAGAATGCGGAAGCAGCAACATGTGGATGAATTGCACAGCGAAGTGAACCGGCTACGGGTTAAGAACCGGGAGATGAAGAACCAGCTCGGTCTGGCCCAAAGGCAGTTGGAGGCCATGAGGCTGGAGAACGGCCGGCTCCGGTGGGAAGCCACCACCCTCCGGTGGATGTTGGAACAAACTCGCCGGATTGCACGTCTCCAGCTGCTTGCAAGCTTGAACACACAAAACCCTGCAATAATCACCTAATTATCATAAGACAATAATGGGTTTATGACTCCAATACATATGGTTTTGGGAACTTTGAAGGTTTTGGTAAGAAAATTGGTTCTTGTATAAAAAAGGTTGCAATAGTTTAATCGTCTTGTCTCTTTTTTATCTCTCGGATCTGCCCTTTCAATTTCGACTGATCTCCAAATCGCCATCTCATCAGAAATAATCCGATCAATTAGTAGCATTATCCCATTAATCCTCAATGAAGATTAAACAACGATCAAAAGAAAAAAGACACAAAGATTGTAAGATAACTAAGTGTTTTAAATCTAATACTCCCTTTCATGTGCAAGTATCTATCAAACGTATCATGTAAAATATAATTAGGATATAAATACCTCCAATAAGACTTTGAACTTAGGATCTCTTATAACCTAGAACTCTAATACCATGTAAAGTAACTAAGTTTCCCAACCGTTTAAATTGTTAGAAAAAAAATCTTATTTGTATTTTTTGATAATTTAACAAAATTAATAAATTCAATAAAATAAGACCATGAAAACAAAAACTATAACATGGGGCTATGCACTGTGGCTGATGGGAAAACAACGGTCTTGATTTGGAAACTTGCCAAATGAATTGGATAAGGGATGATTCCAAGTGCTTATAAATAAGTGCAAAGTTAGGAGAAGATGGAACTTTGGCTTTCTAGTTGTGTGGTGTTATGCCAAGATGACCTACTTTTATCATTTTATAAAATCCCTTAATCAATTGATTCATTAAAGACCAATGGCCGGCCTATCAAACTTCAGTTCAGTGACATAAAAGTAAAAATCAATAAAATACTAATGGAATGGCACTCTAGTCGCCTCCTCTATCATGGAACCTTTGTTTGATTTGGTCCTTCAATTTGAGTACTGACAAAACAGCGTCGGCTATGTTAAGCCATTTTTTTCAAACACTGACTCTGACGTTTTTATGAAATGCTCTTTTGGTACAAAATTTTTATTCTTTTAGACAAATCTAATCTTATTTCTTTTTTACTTCCTTTGATCTTTTTTTTTCCCGCCCAAGCCAATGTTAGTTTAAGGGTTTAAAAAATAATATTACCTCTGTTTCACATTTATAGTTTAAAATAAATTAAATGTATTTCAATTTAACAAATTAAATAACGTTATTAAAATTTTAGTTAGTGTCAGATTTCTGAATTTATTTATTTAGTGACAAGAACCCGTGAATATGTGGGCCTCATCATAAATAAAAGTATCAGACTGACTGTACATTATCACAAGGCACCATGAAATGTGGGGACATATCCGGTAGCACTGACAAAGCAATGGTCAAATATATATGTACACAGAGATCTGCATCTTTTGCAAGTTCCAGAAGGCAGTAGGAGTTCAAGCTTCCCCCTAGAATCAAGTCTGGATCAGCATGGAAAACCCGACTCACCGAGGAAATATTGAGAGAAAAATTTATGAACAAGATCTAATAGGTTCCCAAGTTTCTAGATCTAGATCTAAATTTGGAGATGGGTGCTTTGCTTGCCTGGTGACATTAATGATCATGATCCCTCCAAAAACACATATAAAACTATATTATATTTTAAATAGACCCATTATATGATTCATGGCTCACGGGTATGTAACTCCGAGAGCCTGGACATTATGCTCCATTAGATTTTAATCTAGCTGTGCACATAACTCAGGGTGTATATTAATTTCCTCCCTTTTGCGCCATCGGATCTCTGACCCATAATGCCTATTCACACTAATATGCATGAGCTCAAACTCATATAAATATTTTTTTATTTTAAATTCATCATCCTCCATTAATGTTAAAATTAAAACCAGTGGCCATAATCAATCTCCAAACAAGGTCATGAACCAAAAAATGTCTTTATTGGCCACTTCTTAACTACACCAATTTGACATTCAAAAGCCCTAATCAATATTCTTGTTCAAAGAAAAAAATTAAATAAATAATATGTCTTAGTGCTAATGTCACTCTTAGAGACATGATTGGAGCAAAGAACAGGTGGCCAACGGGCCGTGAAATTTTGTGCTGACAGAATTTTCATAAGATCATGAGTTCTGTCTTTGGTTCTCAGTTATGGATGGTGACATTGTCACGATGTTTTGGCCTATCAATTGTATATCGGTAAGACGTGTGTTTGTCCGGACTCCATATGCTAGTTGTCAAAGAAAATGCTACAAAAGATCATGTCATGTATGAAATTATTCCTGGGTAAAAAAGGTACTTGATATGTGCTAAGTAAGCAACATGAACTTGTAGGAATTATGAAATGAAGAGTTCAAAGTTGTACTTTCCAACTATTATTATGGGTCATTTGGATGGGCCTTTCAGCAAGGTGGAAAGGCCCTTTAACCCAATATTCTCTTTGAACATATTTGTAAGGCCCACTTCGACTGAAAAGTGTAGCATGTATAAAACATAACCTTCAAAACCCAAAAAGCAGTGGAAAAAGGGCATATCTTAAAAGCAGAAAAGCCAACGAAAGGACGCCTGAAAATTAAGGGTGTAACCGGACTTAATGATAATGAATGTCCTCAGCGATATGTTTTTAGGTGGACCATATGTTTATCTGTAGTTTATATAGACAAGTTTGACATAGATCACTTCGTTGTGCTTAATAAAATTTATTAAAAAATAAATTATAATAACTGTGAGATAGTTTCTCTAAAAAATAAATAAATAATAATTATATAGAAGACATGTAAAAGTATCATTTTTTTTATTATAAAAAATAACTATGTGACATAGATAATAATTTAACATTAATTATAAATAATAACAAAATAAGTTATATAGTTAGTAAACGCAAACAGCTGCGGTTACAGCCCTTTCCCGCAGTCATCTATTGTAATGATGAACAAAAAAATATAGTATTCATTTTGAGAGGACGGACACCAACGAGAAAAGATATCGGATAAGGCTATTTACACCCCTATTGAAAATTTGTTTCTAGCTGAACTCTCCTCCAAACGTGCCCTTATCATCTAAATGACACACACCTTGTGGGCTTTAATATAAAGGCAGCTCACTTTTGAGAAAGATATTTCTCATGAATTTAAGCTTATGGGCCCATTATTAACCCTATTTAATTTCTAGCTAGCTTCACATCTATGTAGGTGAATTTAGTGAACAATTCCTTCCAACTTACAGTTTTGAACTCAATTAACAATTGCCAGCAAAATTTTCTTTTTCGTGCTAAATTCCAAGTCTGTTACCATTGCCAATCCGTTACAATTGTAAATTGTAAACGGCATGAACTAAAATTTGTGTGATTTGGGAACATGCATAAAGATTAGGAATCAAAGTCCTTATGAACTCTCCACTTGAAGGAATGTATCCTACACGATTGTGCCTTTCAAAGTTGCCTCCCTCAAGTTACTTAGGAAGATTCGAACTGCATCTAGATTGGTGCACAGGCAAAGCCAATGAGAAACTCGTGTTTTTACTAATACATAAGATATTCCCTCCATCTCTTATTAGTAGTTATATTTGAGAAATAGTAATTTTTATTGTATTAATAGTTACATTTAAAAAAATAGTAATTTTTATTGAACTGTAAAACTTATATCTAAGAGAAAGGAAAAATAAGTTTATGATACTTTTTTTTAAATACCCAACCACTTTAAATTAACAAAATGAATTTATTAATATGAAACAAATATTTTTGTTAAATAGAGATATTAATTTAAAATGGAGGGAGTACCACTTTTAGTAACACTACTACAGTATTTAACTGCTACTTCAAATAGTAAAATTAATATTTCTCTATCCCATATTAATAATTTTATTTAGCAAAAGCTAATTTTTCACTCTTTCACACCCTTAGCTATGGGTCTTACTATTCAATAAAATTACTATTTTTAAAAATAAAATTATTAATATAAGACAAAAGTAGTATTATTTAATTAATTTTTTTATTAATATTAACAATGAGACATCATGTAAAAATTCTAAAATTGTTAAATTAAAATTTTATATGGAGTTAAACTTTGATATATATTCCCTTTATTTTAAATTAATAACTCCATTTGAAAAAAAAATTATTTCATATTAATAACTTTATTTTACTAAATTTAAGTAATTGGGTACTTCAAAAACATTACCATAAGTTTTTTTTTTCTTCTCTTAGTTGAAGGTTTCACCTTTCAATAAAAATTATTATTTTTAAAATAAATCTATTAATATAAGACCGATGGAGTATTCTTTTATGCTATAGCACCAATCTAGCTCACTACACTCACGCGCAGGTCCATGTGAGTGCCAGTACATGTCCATTGATAGGCCTTATGCTTTAATCACAAGGTGCATGAGGTGAGCGTTCCTGAAGGCAAGTATATGAAGATTTTCAATAGGTCTACTGCCAATAAGATTTAGTTCTGTCCTCGTCTTTAAATTTAATTTAAGAAATAAACATGGAATTTTAATAATTTGTACACCCTAGTCTGTGTGACTACTAACTTTGGATCAATGTAAAATGAATGTTCCCTCCCGTCTTTAGTACAGGTATTTTTTTATAATAGCATTTAGCTCAGGTTTTGGCCCTAGCAAAATTCATCATCCTTCTAGGTACCATTGAGCTTTATGAATTGTCTTAAACAGAGTCCACACAAATCACAAGAAGCGAGTTGGTAAGCATAAATGCAAGATGGGAAGCCAAGATGGATACCATTAAAATTGGTCTTTGTTTTCCACTTAACTTCCATACGTTTACTTATTGAATGAATAGTATAAACGTTTCCTCCTCTGTATTTTAGTTACCTTAATATGGAACCATATTATCAAACTTCAATTTTGTACAGAATGGCACACAAGGAAGAGAAGAAAAAGAAGGAAACTATATCCATGGATCTTAAAAGAAGCATAGTTTTTATTTCATTAATCGGCTAATTGAAAATTGAATTAAACATTTTGACTCCCATCATATATGAACACAAATATTTACATTCTAAATTTGCTAATTAATGTGTGTTGTTTTTTTATATAAAAAAAGCCTTACATCATATGGCAATGAATAATTTTGGTGCCATACGACGCTCACTCTAAGGGGCATATTGAGACTAAAACGCATTGCTAAAAAAATCAAAACAGGAAGAAAGTCACGCATGAAAATTTTCTTTTAAAAGGTCACAGTATCCATCACTTATTACCAGTTGTTAATAGTGACATTATTATGAGGTGCTTATATGTTGCCAATGGTGCCCTTCAATTGGGGACATCTAAGAAGTGTTAGGGCTTCAAGACATGATGCTCAAGTCTTATGTTAATTGATTTTCTACATCAGAAGTTAAGTAAAACAATTAGTGAAAGGAAAAGGTACCGAAAGAGGAACATACAAATTTGGGGCTCATTAACTTTGGGCCCATCTGGTACTCGCCTACAGTAGTAGGCTTTATTTATGAATTGCATCCACGTTCAATGCAAATTTTACTTAAGGAGTGTCATTTAGTATGCGCCTTGTGCTACAGTGGCACAGGATTTACATTCTGTAGCATTGTGGCAAATAGGAGGGCAGACCTATTCTGGGAGAAAAATGACCTTGTTTCTAAAATTCTATTATACTGTTACCTGTTCAATTAAAAATCTAGGTCCAAATGACTAAGTGTAAGCTAAAAAAGCAGAAATTTGAAAAGGCAAGTAAAGCAGGCAGATGGTGTTACACTTTTAATTAGCATTAATGGAAGCAACTCAATGAGAGGGGGGGAAGGATCAGAGAAGAACTTCTATAAATTTTTATTCTTAACCTACTATCACATATACAAGGAAGACCTGGATATAAACATATATTAGAACATTGAAACTAACTTCACATGTTTGGCCTCCTACACAATTGAACTTGCTCAAAATCAGCTATTGGGTATTGTTAATCCTAAACCCTCCTCCCTGAATTCAGCTATTCAATCTTGGCAGACCGAGATCGAAGAGGAAGAGGCTGATGAACCATTCTCGCCAAGCCATCCTCCTTGACTCCACATGAGGAAGACTTGCATGAAAAAATATCCATCCTTACCTTCATAACCCTACCAATTCCATCTTTTTTAATACTTCTTGATCTAGGCTGTCCCCCATTTTTGGTGCACTCCATATAGGCAGCAAGAAAAGGGTCTTCTCTGATCTTATCTAGCTCTCTCTTTGAAGAACTTCTCAGTGGAGGCTGAAATGGGCAAGGAGGGAGTGGGACTCGGAGATCATGCAAGACAGCCTTGGGTCTACCCTGTAAGCATGGAGGGGGTGGCAGCTTCATGAGGCCATGTTGTTCTTGTGGTAACCTCTGTGATTTGGAGGTCTCCTTGAAGCTCGTCATCTTTCTCACACCTGGTGAGTTCTCCCATAAAAAGGGGACCTTTCCCATGGAGCTGTGGATTTCTTTGCTTTAGAAGAGTTTATTCTCTCTTGCAGGGGCATTTATATGACAAAGAGTTGGCAGCTCTTTCGGATTTCGAAGTATACCATCATGATCATCATGCTGGTCATGCTTTCTAACGGATGATGGTCTTTGGTGGGTGAGTACAACGTGAAGCAGTCTACGTCGAAATTCCATTTGAATGCTTCCAAATTGTTGATAGGAATCATGTGGAAAATCAAAGAGGGAAATTTCTGGGATTTGGGAGCTTATTATAAGAAGTTCAATATTCAAATGACTCAAAAATATGAAGTCAAATCAAGACTGGAATGATATTCAAATTTTTCCACAAATATTTGAGGTTTTATATTAATAGCATGGCAATAATCTAAATTATAATTTTCCATCTCAGATTGTCCCATTTGTAAAAGTGCACATTTTAATTTAAGGAAGGTGAGAAGTACCTTAGACATAAAAAACAAAACTCTAATAACTTAGATTTTCATAATTTTAATTAATTTAGATTATTTTCCTATTACGATAAGAAACATATTAGAAACTTTTTACAGGTTAAGAGTATGAGAAATATGGCATTTAATATGAGATAAATATTTTTTTTAAAAATAAGACACTTAATATAATTAAGACCGAGGGAGTAGGATTTTAACTTAGTTTTATGGGTGCCACAAATTCGTTGCAATTGAATGTTAGGAATTTGATGTGCCAACAATCATCATGAGAAAGTCTTTTCGTCAAATTAATCTAATATACGTCAGTAATATGGTTCACATGACACATGTGTTCATGGTTAATTCATATTGACTGATTGACATGATCATTTACCATGCTTTTCTAAGCCAAAACATCTTCACATCACAAATTTATTGCTGTCATATGTGGACCATGTTCACGTGAACAAGATACCTATAACTTGTGACATTGTACATTGTGTGGGACCTGTTGTCATGAAGTCTGAACTTCCTTGAGCCCTTTTAGTATGAGCATGAGCATGCTCACGCTTGTATGTCTGACATCGCTGGCCATTGAATTACGATCCGACCGTGAGGCCAGGCTGATTTGAAACACCCACCTATCCTCTCTATTAATGCACACCATCAGATCTTGGTATGATGCTATGCGATGTTCGGGCTCACGCGGGAGCATAAGAAGCTAAACTTATGTTCAATTTTTTTATTATAAAGAAGCAATACTTTGCTTTATCTAGATAAACTTTAATAATATTCTTTAGGTGCATAAGGTTACTAATGTGAACAAAATCTATATGCAATCTCATAGGGGAAGCATTTTTAATACTTCTCTTATAATGAGCCCAATGTAAAAAATATGTAGGAACTCTTCATCTATGAGATCCATGGCACATGTTAGTGAATATTAGCATCATTGATACTAGTATTAATGTTCACATTATCAATTTTAAATATTGATAGCTTACATGCGTTCCTTATGTTAGGCTCATTGTTTGAAAAGAACATTTAAAACTCTTCCATAAAAGGCAATAAATGTTATTATCACAAATGTTATTGGGTTAATGATTGTCTTTTTTGTAAAGTTTCATATGGGAAAAACACAAATGGGTGGTATTTATTAAGATAAAGAAAGTAGTTGGAAGATGGGTGCCTCACTGGCCTAACTTTTATGGATTTTTGGACAAGGACAAGGAGGTGGTGTACTTGATATATATTACGATAAGAATAAAGATTTGTGACTTATAATCAGTATTCTCTTCTATTTAAAATGGCTATAACCCGTATTTTGACTAATTACTGAATTTTCTAATCAAACTAATGGCTTTTACACATGGTATACAAAGAATTCCGTGTACTGAACTATAATTTAGGTCAAGTTTGTCACAGCATGGTAGGAATAAGATTACTAGAGGCCAGAGAGAGCCTGAAATTGTTGAATGGCACGGCTAATTTGGGACTACTACGGACAAAGTTGGTTTTGGACATTAGCAAAATAATTAAACATCAATATGTTCAATAAGTAAGACAACTAAAAATGTGCAACATTGACGGAGTTGTGACATGTGATTAATTGGCTTTTTTATAGTCTGGCTCAAGGTCGGCTATTGAGTATTGAGGCATTGTGATAAAATTATTCGATTTTTGTTTTGATTCGACTACCACGTGGGACTAATGAATCATGCTAGATTGAAAGGAGCCAATACATCAAACTGGAATTTTCTTCGTTGTAATTTAAAGGGATGATGATGTTCTTATTTTATATTTTTATATCAAAATTTTATTTTAGCCTTTGATTAGATAGAAAAATATAGGTTTCACGTAACAATTGAGAGATTCACTTTTCTCTATCTAATCAAAAGTTAGAGTAAGGTTTTAATATAAAAAATAAAAAATAAAAATATTATTTTCTAATTTGGATGTAACATTTCCCAAAAAGTAATACATAGCTAAGTAATATAAACAACAAATTTTCTCAAATGTTTTGGGTTGGACAAAACATGTGAGCCTCACACAAAGTTCACTTAAGCTAATATATTCCCAATTGGGAAGGTCGACGCTAGATTTGTTAGATAATTATTGTTTTCCTTTTGCAAGGCACATTATTTTATAAAAAAAGATACTCACTTTACATATTTGTCTAATAAAATTCTCCTACAAGGTTTTAATTAGAAGGTTGTAAGTTATTTTCAATCAAAATTCAATTGGAGGGTTTTGTTAGATAAAATTATTAGGTATATGTCTCACTATCCTTATTATATAAATAGCACCAAGAACTCTAAGAAGGATGGAAAATGAAGTTTAATTTCATGTGTTCCAGTTTTTTTTTACTTCTAATACTTAACAATTATGATGCCTACACTTTAGATATGTTAGCAAATGTTTTGGTTTTATAAATAGGAGGCTCCAAGGCTCCATAGGGTAGAGAAAGAGCTTTCTTCACCAATTCTCCTCTAGGGAAAATTAATTTTTCCCTCTCCATGTGACATATTGCACTTAAGAGAAAAAATAAATTTCCCCTCTAAAATGTCTCCCAAATCGTGCCTAAAAAAGAGAATTCTCTTTGAAACAAATTAAGTGTATTCATAAATTTCGCAATTTGCCTTTTATTTTTGTTTGCTGTAGGTCACTATAGCTATGGGAAATATGCCATCAGATCATGGTAATTTATACTTCTTACCACAAAAAAAAGGGAGGGATTGGTTCATGCAATTTATGGTCCTTGGCTGGCAACATCCTGCTTGGTCTGTAAGCGGGCCCAAGAAAGGCCAACAGTTCAGGACATGAATTCCCAACATACATGAGCCTAAAGCGCATCCAATAGGCACACTATACATTGTCTCTGTGGCGCAATTTATTTTTCTTGAATCTCGTAAAGTGTTTTGCTTTTGTTTTTGTTCTTATTGCTTCTAACTTTTGATAATCTGATCAGTGAAAATTTTGGTTTTTATTTTTCAATTTATTTCTTCTAACTTCTCATAAACTGATCTTTGATGCTGAGGTATTCAGTTTAGTTTTACTGCTACAAGGAGGTTCAAGAATTTTAGTGTTGCTCAAATGAGGACATTTGCGAGCTGTAAAATTGGATAATTCATCGAATGTCTAAGTTACGAACGTACTGCCTTCCAAAACTGAGTGGCTTTTGTAGTAGGGTAAAGTTAAGATGCAGTTGGCGTATTTGGAAGTGAGGTGGGGCATGTGCATCGTGAGCGTACGAAACAGTGGGGCGGGCAGGTGATCCGAACCCACCTACACCTTGTTTTGCAAACGTAATAGGATCAAGATCCGATGGAATGATGTGCATACTAACTGCAACTCTTGTACAAGTTTGTGTATCAAGCTTCTCTTTGTGAAAACCAAGTCAAAGAGGAAAATAACAAAGATGGAATCACCCAAATTGGTGAAACGATTTTTTGCAAATACTTTAATGGACGGAAGCTGAGCACATTTTGGGTGTTGTCCATAATTTCCTCTAAGTTAATCCTGTCAAAGGATTGGATATTCGCAACCAATTCATAGATATAGAGGCTATTTGGGTATTAAATTTTATAGAAATAGAAGTGAAATTTTTTAGAATTAATTTCAATAATTCATCGTTTAATAAGAATTATATTTGGTAATAAATTTTTTAGAATAAATTCAGATATTACATCAAACTTATTTTTAAAACTTTAAATTAATATAACTCTCTCCCAAACTCAGATATCCACGTCATGGTATTGTTATACTTCTAAATCCAAGCCTTATTAAACAATATACCACATGAATAAGTAATTTTATACTTTGAAGTGGGCTATATGAATATAACATGCTTCTTAAGGCTCAAATCGATATATAAAGTCATAATTAAAAAATAATAAAAATTTTAATATCGAAACAAGATACTGGGAGTTGAAATAGACAGAATTACCTTGCGAAGTAATTAAGTGATTTCGGCCAATTCCGAATAAAAATGGTCTAAAATCAACTTCTAGGTAGAATTTTTAATTTCACCAAACCTTCTACACTTAAGTATGATTTTGATAATTAAGGCCAAAATTCGAGAAAAATCAATATAGTCTTATAGAAATTCTGCATCCAAACAGCCCTATAGTGACCCTCTGCTGTTACAATTTGGAAGTATTTTGATACAATCTGGAAGTAGTCTGAAATAGTTGGCATCTATTCAGGATTTTACTTCTTTAGGATTGAATCAATCTACAAACTTCACCATTTATGATAAGTTTTACTGGATTCATGTCAATTAGCCACTAATATCTAAAATGGCAAAAACCCAAAATTGAGGTTCAATCCCAACTATAACTAACTGTGTTAATAATCATTTCATTTTAAGCCATTTCAACATTTGTCACCTAAACATTCTTTTTGGTGCAAGGAAATACTTTGATATCGCTATTCAGCTATTCTCATTTGATCTTCCTATGTTGAGAGGAGCCATAGTTCACATAGAAAATATTTTACATTGATTGTGGCATCAGTGAGCAGAGCTAGACGATCCTAAGCACTATTTTTGTGTGTAAAATGTGAAAGTAGACATTTAGGGGTTGTTTGGGTACTAAATATTTTTGTCATATTCTATTGATTCCGTCTCAATTCTGGCTTAAATTATTAGAATCATATTTATATGTAGAATGTAGATGAAATTAAAAATTCTGTATAAAAATTAATTTTAAGCCGTTTCGAACCAAAATCAACCGAAATCACCGAATCACCTCATGAGGTGATTCTGGCTACCCACCCCTTGTTAAAAAATTACAGTTATGTTATTTTTCAACAATTACCTTTAATATTAATTTGAGCCTCAAAATACGTGCCGTATAGATAAAACCCACTTTAAAAGTTCAAAATTACGTACCCTTGTAAAATTTTATTTGATAGACTTCAAATTTAAGAATGTAATAATACCAAGAATGTGCATATCCGACTTCGGAGTTAGTTATGTTATTTTAAAGTTTTAAAATTGAGTTTAATGTGACATTTAAATTTATTCTAAAAAATTTCATTACCAAATGTAATTTAAATTTGGCAATAAATTTTTAAAATTAATTTTAAAAAAATTACTTCAATTTTCAAAAATTCAACACCCAAGCCGTCTTATTAATTATAAGAATACTGTAAGGTTAGTTGCTGGTGATTAAGTGAAGATAATGAAGCCACTATCTAGATAATAATGGTCTATAGGAGTACACAGTGACACGTTGCTGCTCAGCTTTTCAGGTCCATTATTCTGAATCAGTTTTTAGCAGGAAGTCATACTTGGCAGAAAAATGTGAACCCATTCAGTACCTAAGTCACAGAAACTGGAAGAAAATGTTTACATCTCCTTGACGACACATCTCCTGGAAGAAACTGGAATGTGACTTTTTCTTTTTGCTAAATAAGTCACATTCCATTATTGCTGACATACTTCCTAGAGCCCTTTGAAGGCGCAAATGCAGAAAAATCAGGCATGAGTTCCGTTAGTGACAGTACTAGGGAATTAGGGATTGGAAGCAATATCTTAGGTATTGTTGAATCTGAATTCCCCATCAAAGAGAAAAAATCTGGATTCTTAAATTTTTGTATATTTTGCATTACCATGTAATGCAATATCTGTACGACAGACTTGCAAGTGGCATTAAGATGTTTTCTGGCCTCATTAATAAAGCCATGCGCAATTATTTCTTCCATGAGTTCATACTTCATACTTCCCCACTAATTACCACACCTTCATAATTTAATTGCCGAGCTGGTACGAGAGTAATGACTAGTGTCTATGATAAAAATTTGCAACAAGATGAGACACAGCTATCAAAGGATATTATAACTCATAAATAAATTCAAATCTATTCGAATTCCTGGAATCAGGAACCTAAGGATTGCACAGAAAAGCAATCAAGGTGCTTTGCCATTCAGCTTTCATGGATAATGGGAGGGAGGGAGGAAGACTCCACCAGAACCTTAGGAAGCAATGAATGAGATAGAAATCCAATGAGATAGAAATCAAAGGAAATAGAATGAATGAGATAGAAATCAAAGGAAATATAACCAAATATTAGATGATCTGTTGCTACATAACCCAAAATGAGCGCTATCCTTCCAAATACCATTGGATATCACCCACAAACCATACATAAAATGAAAGAAAAATTAAGTTAAACAAATCAAGGTACTGGAAAATCATCCACAACTGTTCTTATGTCAATCAATAAAAGTCCAAACTTCTCCCATTTCATCTGGGATGTTTTAGCCATTCAACGTCTGAAGCTGATAGATAAGATACAAGAAGCAAATTACCTACAAGAGTCGGCCAACAGACATGTTGTCACAAAGGGTGGCATTGATATCATGGGTCTTGCTGCTTTCAGCTCTTGGACTGCTTCCTGTGCTACTGTTGGAGAGGGACACAAATGTGGACTTTTGTAGAACTCCAGTTGGGGATGATCCCACTTTAGGACTAGCATCCCACCCATCAGTCATAAGGTTTAATACTGATGAGTTCTTAGGGTCTCCTGGAGTGTTGTTAGTTTTGTTAAGGACCTCTCCCAGGGGACCACCCATGGAAGCCTCCCAGGAGATGGGTATCCAATTGGCTTGCCTCTGATTTGCCTCATGAAAGATCCCCCCAACGCCTAAACCCATCTGAATTGCATCTAATTCGCGGGACAACTTCAGTGGTGACAGTGTCAATTTTCCATGAGTAGGAGAGGAAGTGGAAGAAGAGAAGTCTGACGTGGCCAGAGGGATTGAGATAGAAAGCTGAGTCCTGTCCGATTGGGTTTCTTCCACTTCAGGCCAACTAAATGATGACCGGTCAGATTGACCCTTTGGCCAATCATCAATGAACTGACGAAGAGGGTGGGATTGGCGTTCCCTCTCATTAATATTGGATGAAGAGTTCAGACTTTGATTCTTGGTGCAGGAACTTCTAACTGGATTCAGGAGAGAATCAGACGTGACGAGTCCAAACTCATGCCTAGAAGTCTCTTCAAATGGGTTCTGCTGCTTTAGAATTGAAAACGAAGCATCTTTAATGGAAAGTGTCTGTGAATCTTGCATCAGTTCATCCACATTTGGTTTATTTGTAATAATCCTGTACAAAAAGCGAAATTTGAATCGATATAAGGAAAAATCAAAGAAGATACACACAAACAATCATAAAACAATCTTAACAATCAGGCACTTAATGATGTAATGAACTCGGTCGCCACTCCAAAATAAACCAAAATGGGAGGAACCTAGTTTTTTCACAAGTTAAATGTTTGAAAGAACTACCTGCCAATAGGCGTTGTAGAAGGATCAGAACCAGTTTGCATGCTCTTCATGTGTTGGTGAGCAATGGCAATGCTGTTGGATGTGCTGCCGGTAGGGGCTACTGCCATTGCCGATGAGATTGGCAGAGTCTTGGCGACGGCAGAGGTCCCAGTGGCAGCATGGCCAGAGTGGCCTTCCACAGGCTTTCTTGAACGATGGCGGCCTCTGTTCATATGCCGCTCACAATACTTTTGATCGGGAACTGCATCCCTTGAGCACCGCCATTTCTTTCCATCAGTCCGCCGGCACCGTCCAGGCTCTGGATCAGTGTTTCCGGAGAATGCAAGATGGAAGGAGCCCCATCCCACTTCACAAAATGTCACTAATAAATGTTAAAATTATGGTAGTCATAAAGTAAGGAGAAAGTCATGAATCTAATTAAAAATACAAATGTAAATCGCAGACATAAATCCACTTGAAGTTCTACTTATTTCTTGAAGAAAAATTAGAAGAAGCTCCACATTCATTAAATGAACGACTAAATGCACGCAGGTCTTTAACTGAACTGGAAATACACATCCTTCAGATGAAGATTAGGACAAGCTAAATATTTACAACTACCTGTGTAGACTCAAGACCATATAACACAAATTTTGATCAAGAGTTTCAAGTTCATTGAAAACAAAAAAGGTTAAAGACATCTACCTTTAGCAACTTTATGTCATGCACCTTATTATACGAGTAATTTTTCACAAGGAACTTGAATTTGGTCTGAGCTTACTGAGATCTCTGTAAGCATTCAGATCAAGATATAGACCATATTCAAATATTCAAGATTGGGGGAAAAGGCTTACATGTATTGGACCTGAGAGATCCAAGTGAAAACCCAGAAAAGCCAGCTGGGTTGAGGCTTCTTCTGATGGACATTATCAGATTAGAAGGTATAGGCACATTAGCATTGAGGTGTTTGTAGATCAATGCCTGATGCTCCAACTCCATCCATTGAGAAGGGGTGAATGGCCCTCTACTCCCATTGAGGACCCCATGCACGCCTCCGTTATAGCCTCCAGAACCCAATCCTGGTACAGAATGGCAAAAATATTCAGAAAAACAAACAAAAAGATATAGAAGGAAAAAACAAAGTCCAGAGCATAAATGCCATGTCAAGAATAGAGGGACCGCAAAAAAGTTATGTAGAAGAAAACACAGAACTAACAAACATAGTCCTGGAAGGGGCCTGGCCGCAAACGAATGGAACTTGCAGTTTGTCTGCGACATGTATGGAAGATTAGAACCCATCCCTTCTTCGTTCTTCCTATTTTGAAGAGAAGTAAAATCAAACACAGCTAATCTACTGTTCTCAGTTCGTCTATCTATCCCTCCCCCAGCTTAGCCTTTCTATCTAATCCACTGTAAAAAATTAAAAGGTTATCAAGTGAAAAGTAAAACAGGGAAAGAAAATCTGATCTTGAAGCGTCAGGTGCTGGCTATAAAGATGAGGAAACAAATAACCCAACAGAAAAATGCCACTTTTTTTTTTGACAAGACTTGAACTAGATCCTTTGCCACCCTGAAAAGACCCCAACCTCCATCAATGCTTCCCATCTTTTGCTCGAAAAAGGGCTCTTCTTTGCGGCCTCTACAATGTAGACATTGCAGGAGACCAAGATCCACGCTTACAAATTGACCAAGTCCCATTGATGAAGTTATAAGATAAGCATAATAGCCTCATGCACACACACATGTATACCTGCGTTTCGACCATAAACTGCTGATGGGTGGTAGAATCCCAAGCTCCCACTCTGCAAGCTCCTCTCAAACAGACAATCACTGGTGACTACCGAAGCTTCAGCCTTTCCTGACGAGAAGTTCAGAAGTTGCTGATCTTGGTACAGTGAACTCGGCCTCAACGAGGAAGAGCACCTGGGTTGCATCACCATTGTGTCAGTTTTGGCCATTTTGAAGTTCCTCCATTCATCTTCCACTAACCCAGGTCGTCCTTGCTTGAAACACCCAGATCCAAGGCTCCCGTGCCCGGTTTCAGCCTCTGAGGCTAAAGGAGAAAAACCACTTTCAGAACCAACCAAACCATCCAGACCCACCGCAAAATCCATTCTTTTTAAATGACTAGCATCTACAAGGGAAAATGAACTGCAAAAGAAGGCATGGGTTGCAGGAGAGGAGCAGGGATGAGCAGGTGATGCATTTTTATGTTCTAAGTCTCAAAAAGCAGACTGCTCATGTTAGGAAGAAGGGTGGAGAGAATGAGAGAAAGGAATAATTGGAGGGGAGAGAGAGACAGAGGGAGAGAGAGGATGAGACCAGACAAGGTTGATACTAAATACTCTCCTCTATCGATATCTTTGTACAATGCCAACAAAAATCTGGTGCTATCAAAGAGAGGCTGTAGATGGGAAACCATTAAAGGACTAAGGACTGAAGAGATTTGTCTTGTGGGTAGGGGGATATTTTTTTAGAATGAAACTATATAGCATGACATATACTTTTTTTTTTTTTTACAGAAATTGAGAGCAAAGACAAAATGCTCTTCAATTTCTTTTGCTTCCTCAATTCCTCCTGTCCTTTTTACACAAGTAAACTACTGATAAGAAACCAGTGAAATTACCATTTGAACCTAACACAATCTGGTTGAAGACCAATCTTGTCTCCGCCTGAAGTTCAATAGCTATGAAATGCTAAACAGGATTACTACAAAAAGCTTACAGTGATTGGTATTCCTTTTGGGTTAAAAGCTACCAAACCCACTATTACAAATCTACTGTATAATTTATTAGATTGAAAAGTGATCAAATTTGTAATCATAAATTACTGTACAAGTCTCCAAGGCTCCATGTGGTTTCAAATAAGATTAGGCAGAGTAATGAGATTTGGCCACTAGTTATTTCTATCAGTCACATACCAAGCTGTATAGATTGCTTATCAATCTTTTTAATATGAATTGAGAAAATGTAACTACCCTTTTCATAGAAAGAGATAGGGAGAGACAGAGAGAGTCTACTGAGAGAGAGAGAAACAACCTCATTTGTTTAATCTATAAGGATGGTTGTTTAATATGATTTGGCTGCTCCATACACACTAAGCTGCCTAGAATCTCTCCCTGGTCTACAGTCTAGACTTCTCAAGCATTAAATAAATGGGCAGTATGTGGATGTGCATGGACAAAGGTGCATTGCCACGTGACGCCACACCAAATCTAGACCTGCTAACCTACTCCCGCACCTTGCCCCACTTTCCTCGTAGGGGGAATATAAGAAGAGAAGGATTCTTACAACCGTTCCAAAATGAATTCAAAATGCAAAAACTGGATAATAGCTAGCAAAATATATATTTTCGTTTTAGCAAATTCAAGACACCAAATCGAGAGTGAAATCGTTTCTTTTTCCCTATTCAGACTGTAAATTTTGCGTAGTAAATGTCATAACGCATTGTCTCACCAAAAGCCCAAAAGAAAATTTTCTATTTCTCAAGTTTTGATGCAACTTATGAATATTTATTATAATAAATATCAAAAGTTAATATTATCTTAGATAATAATTAAAAATTTAATGTACATAAGTTGCATATTGAAAAATATATGCTGGGTGCAATGAAACCCTGGTAATACAGTGCCAAGGTTATTTCAGTTTGGTTCAAAATTTTGACCAAGGTCTACTTTGACGTTTTTCAAAATAATTCAATAAAATTTAGAAAACTTTGCACAAATAGTTAGTGGGTGATTTTACTCTGCCCGAAAATGTCCAATGCACACAAACACGTGTACACCAGGCACATATGAACCACATATAAACGAGATCCTAGAAAAAAAATTCTTTTTTCTTTTTTCCACAAAGAAGATCAGGATTTTGAAGAGAATAATGTGGATCCTGGGATTTGGCCGCCCCTAAGAGTCCACCCCAAGCTTGAAGGTCTTAACTTGGTGAGATTAAAGGCCTTGCAAGAGAATACATCAATGGTCGCAAAGTAGCATAGCTTTATGGATGAGGATTTGAGGGGTCCAGCGCTATCACATGCAGTTTACTTATCCCTTTGGATATCTTAGCAGTTTCTTTGTGTTAAGTCTTTGGTCTTGCTGGTTTTTTAGTGTTGAGTTCTTGCATCTTTGTTGGGACTGTCCTGTTTAGCATTTGCCTGGTCAAGAAAAAGGGGAGATGCTCATGGGGTGGATTTTCCTCATGTGGAAGTGGAGTGATTCCAAACTACTTTCCCCCAGCCTCACCACCACCATTCTTTTAACACATTCTCTTCCAAGCAACTGACATTCTTAGCAATTGGCAGCCCCCTTCATCCATTCTTTCTTTTTCCACCATTGCATGTTTTTTGTCCTTCCTTCCCTCCCTCTCTTCTTCTATCATAATTTGTATGCCCTTTTCATCATCATATCAGTTCACTCTCACTATTACTTTTTAAACTTCAACACAGATATACTCTCTTTTTACTATCTCTGTTAATTCTTATACAAATATACATGTTTACACTGATGTTATTCTCTTTATGGACACTGATAGTTGTGACTTGTGGCATGAGCAATACTTGGCATTTAGTGTTTCACATGGAGTGTACATGATTCTCTTCCAGTCAAGCCAAATAATGAGGGTAGAGGGAGAACTTAAATTCATGCCCCACAGGAGTATAAATGTCATTTAATAGCCGAAAAAATGAATTGATCCATGTTATAATATTGATCTTTAGCATTTAGCTAAACCCCCTCCCTGCCAAGCAGCAGTCTTGCCGTATCTCTCCTCTCTCCACCTTCAATTCCTGCATCATTGGAACTACTCATGTAGGCAAAAAGAAATGAAAGGAACCACACAAAGGAAATTTTTAAATGGATGTTCAAGCCTGAGCCAACTTACTATGGGACATATTTCACTTTGAATTTTCCAAGTGCCGTCATCAGAGCTTAAGCACGTCAAAGTGAGATAAATGCATGTTTCCTACTCCTTCAAGGATAAATTTTTAGGCTACCTACTGACTGACAATTTCCAGGTAAAGTGTTTCAACTGAACAAACCCCTTAAATAAACAAATTAATGGTCATATATGCTAAAGAATCATTAACTACCATATTGGAACACTTAATGACAATTAACTTCACTAGTAAAGGAGGCCTCTTCATAAAGACCATTTACTCAATGAGAGAGAGAAAATTGCATTCAATACACTAGCAGAATAGATGAGGGAAGGAGTGTAAATGATGTGTAATTGGTCTTGTCTTTTAGAGAAAAAAACACTCATGCATTTTGGGAATGTAAGGGAAAAGAATAAAATTATAAAGATGCCACTTGCTTGCAGATATGTAACAGTATTGTAAAGCACAGGCAGTGGGGTAGTACAGTTGTTGGGCACATTGGACTAAGCAATTTTCGCAAGTATAAACTATATCATTAGCATGCGCACTATGTCCCATGGAGTCTTATTGCTTACTTCAGCCCCCGGAATTGCAACATGCTTGACCTTTTCAAGAACAATGGCCCATATGTTTTGTTGCCGGTGTTGTGAACCCCTAGACTTGCAATGCTACAGTAGCAGCCGCCATTAGGCAGCTGCTCCGGCAGCCGTTTCGGCAGTAAGGGAAGCTCCAAAATACAGTCTCTCAAATAAGGATGTTGATAACCCCATTTCTCTCTCATGGAAGTAAGAGCAGTCTCCCCTGACAATTTAATTAAAACTTGTTATATAATTTTGTTAGATAGAAAGTGGAGTAGAGTTACAGCATCCTTCAAAGAAAACATGATACACTTAGAAAGATTTGAAATAAAGAAGGTGACATCGAGTCAATGGATCTACCTCCGTTGTAAATGAACTGCTGGTGCAATCTTCTAGGGCAGTCAAGTCTTTATTAGCTAAACGATTAACTAGGTCAGCTAGATGCCAGCTAACAAGCGAAAAATGTCTATACTTCCATATGGGAGCCAAGGGCAAATGAGACAAGTCGCAGGAAATGAAGGAACAAAGACCAATCCCAAAGTATGTTGACAAATACAAAGTGCGATCTATCCGTGTCCACGGGCGATAGATCGATAGTATTACTAGAACATAAATAATCAACATGCAATAGCACAAATGATTGATCACTCCACCGGCGATCGATCGTTTTTGCTACTAGAATCCAATAGGACGATCAATCTCTAGTAGCACAATCAATCGATGGGACATCGGGTGATTGATTGCTCTATTATATGTTGGACCAAAATACGGGTGTATCTGATGCTTATTTTGCTAAATACGGTTATTATGAAAATTTTGGGAGAATTGCCATGTATATTTTGTTTAGTTTTTCTTTTAAATTTGACTGACCCAAATCTTAGGGATTAATTATTATTGTAAACCTATATATGTACTAGATTTAACCATCAGGTTAAGTATTGTAAGCTAATTTTACATGGTGGCCTAGGAGAGAGATCCGTTAGGAATCTTCTTCTTCATCATCAAGACTTATCTTTCCAGTAATTTTAAAGTTGGATCTGACGACAATGCTAGCTCTAGCAACTTGTCAAGAGTGAGTCGCATTGCTTCATGTCATATCACCGCCACTGTTTCATCCAATCCTTATTATCTTTATATCTCATATAATCTTGGTATTTTCCTTATCTCTTGTACCTTGATAGGAGATAATTATTCAACATGGAGTCCATCTATGCATATGGCACTTAGTGCAAAGAACAAATTGGTGTTCATCAATGAGACTCTTCTATGTTTGAGTATCATGACTACTCTTCAAGATTTTGCTCTATGACAATGCTGCAATGATATAAGTGTAACATTCCAAGTTTTCCACTGTATAAACAATTAAACAATTTGAAACTCAGGGTGTTATCATATGTGGCCAAGCATCACATAACATCAAAATAAATTACCTAATAAAATGTGATTGTCACAATCTAGGATCACAACCAAGTGCAATAATATAAATGACATAACATGAAGTAATCTTTTGGGCAACACAATGCCTTATTACGAACCAGCATTATAATAAAATCTATAATCCTAATAACTTCAGAAGTCTACCCTGTATGTGTCACCCACTAACAGAAACCTGCTACTCTGAATATGGAATAGAACCTGCATTGCAGAGATGTATGAGTATTTCTACTAATACTCAGTAAGATGTAAGAAAAGTCACTCATAATCAAGCTATAGAGGTGGATATAGAAACAAAAGAGAACATTTAGATATGTACTGCTTGACACCGGTTAAACAATAACACAAGTACACCACGACATATTACACAATTCGAAACATTACTTAGTGAATCCAACCTCTAGTTAAGTAAGGACAATATCAACCCAAGTAAAAGTAGACTTTGCTTAGTAACAATTTAATTTATTGCTACTCGACTATGGACTCCTGCACAAAGGAGAAAACTGTATACTAACAGTAAATCCCAACATCCCTAGAGATCCACTCGGATCAGCCATGGGCCTAAAGATGTGGGCACCATCGTGCTATGGATACGCTGACCAGAGGTAGATAAGCCTTATATTGTGCTCAAAAACCTAAATGCACCCAAAGTGCTCAAAATGTGATGGGGACCAAAGCCCCGAAAGTGCGAAGGCCACAAAGGCCTGACAATGCCGCCATGACTATTGTAGTGAGCTTATTTGAACTCTAATTCAGCCACAAATGAAGTGAAATAAGACACTTTTAACTTGTAGCTAAGAGGCAACCAACAATAATGCCCCTTATTTGGAAATTAAATATACTAACATCATCTTGTCTAGTTGTTTGAGAGTGTTGAGTAAATTGGACCTATGCAAAAGGCCCCAAAACTAAGTAGCATATTAGCCTATGAGATTAGTGTCATGTAAGAAGGTCTATTCTAGGTACAATTCAGCCTTTACTCTTTTAATTATAAGTAGTGCTTACCTTAATCAAAAGACAACACTAACACCATTGTTTACATTAGTATTTAGGGGCTTTAACACACCCAAGGCTCAGTTCAATTCCAGAGTTTAACAACAGTTTTCCCCATCAAAGTCAGTCCAACCACAATGGTAAAACTTCTCTCTTTTTACATGGACTCATAGGTATGAGTCTAATCAACTACCTAGTTGCAGCAAGACAATGACTGAAACCAAAGAATAATACAAACAGATTATGGACTAACCAGAACATGGAAGACTCTAAACTTAACCATATGCAATGTATGATACATTACCTAGTTGCAGCAAGACCATGACTAAAACTAAAGAATAATACAAGCAAAGTATGGATTAATCATAACATAAAACTACATGAAACCAAGACATGCCAAAACACGCAAAGATATAAAGGAAAATAAGCCTCTAATTGAAATGATATAAGGATGCCTTATGCAATTAACTAAGACATAAGCATTGACAGATCCTAATGATTAAGGGTTGAAACATATAAAATTAACTTGCAATTAATTGAGACGTATAGAGAGCATTAACCGATCCTAATGGTTCAAGGTTGAAACACATAAAATTAACAGCTTGATGACAACTTGAACCTAGGTAAAGCATTCATACCCTGGACAGTGTATAGGCTATGGAAAGGCATAAAGATTATGACCAACAGGAATATAAGTGTAAAAAATACATCCTACCTCTATCAACCCCCTCCAAATCCTTGCTCTCACACTCCTATGTTTGGTTTGATGTTGTTGGACTCCCCTCCCTTCAAATTGCTAAAGGTCATGGTTTTTGATAGAAGACACATGAAAAGAAGTGGCAAGATATGCTGGAGCATCTGCCCCAATCTCCATGTTAACCACTCTTCTATTTTATAGGGGATGTACCGATTAGGAGTGGCCGGATATGAGACTAGTGCGTCCGCCCCCTAGACTCCTTGTTAACCCCTCTCCTACTTTGTAGGGGCATACAAATCACAATCCTCCCACAACCAAATCCTATTTTTTGGAAAATCCCTACCAAACTCGACTAAGACACCTTCTCTCAAATTGCATTCATAGCAAGGCTAGACTCTCTTTTTCCAAAGTGGCCCCCTCACCATGGCTAGACTCCCCTTGCCAAGGTGGGCCCCTCACAACTAAAAGCCTACACCCCTTATACCCTATATGGTGTTAATAATCATAATAATTCGATTCCAATAACAAAGCATAAAGAACAAACACATACAAGTAAAAAAAATACCTACAATTAAGAATGTTACAATAAGAGTATCTGGGATTCTTAGGGATCGTTTGGGTACTGAATTATTGGAAGATTCTGTTGATTCAGCCTCAATTCAGTCTTGAATTATTAGAATCCTGTTTGTGTGTAGAAGTTGCACATAATTAAAAAGTTGATTCAGGTCGTTTCAAGCCTGAATCACTGAATCGCGTTTATTTAGTCTCCTACTCTCCGTTTTAAAAATTTTAGATTCTATTATTTTTCAACAGTTATCTCTTATATCGATTTGAGCATCGAGAAACATGCTATATAGGTAGGGCCCACTTTAAAAGTTCAAAATTACCTACCCTTTGTAGTCTTGTTTGATAGAGCTCAAATTTAGAAGCGTAATGGTACCAATAACGTGTATATCCAAGTGAAAGAGAGAGAGAGAGAATTATATTAGTTTAAAATTTTAAAATTGGGTTTGATGCAACATCTGAATTTATTCTATGAAATTCTATTACTAAACATAATTTACATTCGGCGGTGAATTTTTAGAATTAATTCAGCACTAAATTAATTCCATTCCCAAACACCCCTTAATTTTATTGGCTGATTTAGCCAATAGTGTCATTTATACTCACTATTAACAAGGCTTATACACTTGTTCTTTAGTAAGAGGAAAATGAGAAATCACTGCACTTATCAAACCATCTGAGGGTGCGATTCTTATTGCCTCTACATTGGTGATAGTGCATCTCTTTTAGCTCAAGGACCTTGACAATTCACTCCAACAAATGCATTGGGTGGTTCTCATGGTTGGGGATACAACAATTTGTATGTGATCATTGTTGAGGATTTTGCCTTCCTAGTGTAGGCTACTCTATTGATCGATGTTACAAGAAACATGAGCATCCTCCTGGTCATAAGCTGGATAAAGGTGTCAATGTTAGTGCGCCTATTGGTTCATCCAACACAAAAAATAATGCACCTGAAACTGATGGATCTCATGACACTCCTACATTCACCCAACGCATAATAAAGAAATATGGCTCTTGTCAAATGGTTTATTTGGCCAATGTTGCAAGCATTTGTTCTCTCACTTCTGCATCTACTATTTTCTTTTGTGTTTTTAATTCTTTTTGGATCATTGACACTGGAGCTAATGATCATATGGAATATTCCACTCATATGTTTAGTACCATGAACTCTCTTAAAAGTTCTACTATTCATCAATCCAATTGCTCCACCATTCTCATTTCCTCTTCTAGATTAGTTACTTTTTCCTCTGATTTTGTGCTAGATAATGTTTTTAATGTTTTACTCTTCAATATTAATTTATTTTTTATTAGCAAACTCACTAAAATACTAAATTATTTCTCTACTTTCTTTTCTAATCTTTGTATTTTTTAGGCCCTTGCACCAAGGCAGATGATTGGATTGGGTAAATAAGCTAGTTGCCTCTACCTATTCACACTATCATCACCTCAAGTTCATGCAGCCTACAATAAAGTATCACCCGTTAGTCATCTCCAATGTCTCATGACGTCCATTCCGGAAATTAGTTTTGATTTCACCTTATTTTGTGAGTCTTATACTGTCGCTAAACAAACTCGACTTCCGTTTCCTACTAGTTCTATTTCTACCAATAAGGTGTTTGATTTAATTAATTGTGATATTCGGGGTCCTCAATCTACCACTTCTTTAATAGGAGCTCATTATTTTCTTATGATTATTAATAATTTTTTTTGTTCCACATGGGTATGTCTTATGCATTTTAAATTTGAAACACGTTCTATGCTCAAATCATTTTTTTTTCTATGGTCGTAGTGATAATGATGCTGAATTTCTTTTTATGAAATGATCTCTTTTTTCAACAACACAGTTGCGTTCCTACTCCCTAATAAAAATGAATAGTAGGGCAAAAACATCAACAACTTGTAGATGTTACTCGTATTCTTTGGTTTCAAGCATCACTACCTATGTCTTTTAAAGGAGATTGCATTCTCACTAGCAAGGGTTGAGCCAGGTTTACGGGTGAAGAGGGGCAAACATAAATAAAAAGACATATATAACATATAATATACTGCTTAGAGAGGAAAATTTAAGGAGGAAAGGCAAAGTTGGGGTGGGGGGGGTAGGCAATTGCCCGGTAACCCAATATGTGGCTCTGCCCCTGCTCATTGCTACTTACCTCATTAAATGTATACCTACTCCTACTCTCTTTGGAGACATACCTTATAAAGTTTTGTTGGCAAAACCACCTTGTTATACTCATTTATGTTCTTTTGGGTATTTGTTATGCTACCAATGTCCTTCACAAGTCCAAATTTGATAGTTGTGTTCACTGTTTCATCTTTATTGGATATCATTTTGGTTAGAAAGCTTATTATCTATTTGACTTAGACTCACATCAAACTTTCACCAATCGGGATGTTATTTTTCATAAATCATTTTTCCTATGGAGAGGCTTGCTAATAATTCACCATCACTTAATTTTATATCACATTTGTTTGCTGTTAATTTGTTAACTGACCCTTTTTCTCACATAGACCATGATGCTTATCCCAATTTTCTAACCTTTTCATCTTCTGCTTCTCCTAATGCCTCTTCTCCAACACCTTCTCTTCATTCCACATGTCTTCATCATCCACTTACCTTAGGACAACCGTTGTCCCACCTTATTGCTTTCTCAACCTCATTGCCTATGTGTCATCTAGGTACTTGCTATCCTATTTCTAATTTTCTTTCATATAAATATTTGTCTACTACACATTATTATTTTCTTACATCCATTTTGGAGAGCAAAGAACCTACTACTTTTACCTAAGATGTGTAAGATACTCATTGGCAAATTGCCATGGGTGTAAAATTTCAATCTCTAGAAGCAAATGGCACGTGGTCCCTTATTCCTTTGCCTCTAGGTAAGCAATCCATAGGTTGTAAATAGGTCTACAAAATTAAATCAAACTTTGTTAGTTCTATTGAGTGCTGTAATACTCATATTGTTTCCAAAGGGCATGCCCAAAAGAAAGGTCTTAAGTATTGTGAAAATTTTGCACCGGTTGCCAAACTTACTATTGTTCATTATTTTTTAACCATTACAACAATTTCTAATTGATTTCTACATCAGTTTGATGTAAATAATGTCTTCCTCCATTGTGACTTACATGAAGAAGTATATATGCAACTTCCTCATGGTCTTGCTAAATGGATGGAGACTCAAGTTTGTCGCTTGCAAAAATCACTTTATGGACTGAAATGAGCTTCTAGAAACTATTTTGTCAAACTCTCCTTTACTCTTCAAAATGTCAAGTTCATGCCCTTAAGAGAAGATTATTCATTATTCACTCGTCACCTTGGTTCTTCATTCACCATTGTATTGGTCTATGTGGATGATATCATAGTGGGTGATAATAAAGATGTCATCACTCAGTTGAAGCAATTTATTCAAAACTGATTTTGGACCTTGGGTCTCTTAAATATTTTCTTGGAATTGAAGCAACTCCCTCCCAATAAGGTATATACATCTCACAAAGAAAATACTCTTGGTATCATATATGGTGTAGGTCAACTTGGTACTTGACCTTGTAAGTTTCTAATAGAGTAACATTTAAAGTTATCCAATGAAGATGGAAAATTGCTTTATAATCCTTCTACATATCGTCTCTTAGTTGGACAACTCATCTACCTCACAATTATGATGCCTGACATTATGTTCTCTTTTCACACATTGAGTCAAATTATGCATACTCCTTGAAAATCGCACATTGAAGCAAATATGAGAGTACTCAAGAATCTCAAAAACTCGCCACAAAAATGACTTCTTTTCTCCTCAGCCAACTTACTCTGTTTAACTACTTGTTGAGATTCTGCTTAGACCAATTGTCTTATTACTAAGTAATCTACTACTAGGATTTGTGTTATGCTTGATGATTCTCTTATTTCATGGAAGACAAAGAAATAGTCCACTATTTCCAAGTCTTTTGTAGAGGGTGAAGATCGTGTCATGGCTAATGCCAATTGTGAGCTCACATGGTTGAGATATTTACTTTCAAATTTGCAAGTTCATCACTTGCAACCGGCTTTACTGTTTTGTGATAATAAGGCAACTCTCTACATAGCATGAAAAACATCCCAGAGCTCACTTCACTGAGCTCTTCACTCATATGACCCATATTCTCTTTTATGGTCAAGATAGTTTGGCTAAAAAAATAGCTCATAAATGACTTGTTTTAATAACCCTCTCCCAACACACACACAAAAATAAAATGTGTTTAATGCATTTTTGGGTGGACAAGTTTTGTCAATCTTTATCTTGACATGAATTATGAAAGACACCCGAAAGAACTTATACATGTCTCCATATGGATATGTGTGTACCTATGCGCTCATCCTTGAACACAATTTCCTCCACAAATATCACTGAGTCTCATCCAAAAAATGTTATTGCTATCATCGTTCCTCAAACTAAAAGACTTACTAAGGTTGAACATAACTTTAGTTTCTCACTAGGTATAATCTTAGTAAGCATATCTACGATGTTCTCCTTTTGTATAGATTTTATCAAACTTAATCATGTCTTCCTCAACCAATAATATGATGCAGAGATACCTTATGTTAATGTGTTTGGTCCTAGTATTGAATGCCACATTGTTCACTAAATGTATAACACTAAGTGTGTTACTATAAAATGGACTCCATCCTCCTCTTTATAACATACCCGGCCTGTTGAGAAAGCAACATCCTTATTCCACCTTGACATCCATGAAGCAGTTGCACTTCCAAATATAAAAACATAGTAATACTTTGCCTCCCATTTAGATCACTTTCATATTTGAGTCCACCCTATAACTACACCTTAGTTTCACAATAAATTAAGGATATACAAGTATCTAAGAATCTACTTCACAACCCTCTAAATTTCATGTTCAAGATTACTCATGAATCTAGGAGGTGGAGGCTCGTTGAGAGGGAGGAGAGTGTTGGGGCAAGTAGAAGATGTAGCGGGGAAAGGAAGTTGGTAGGGGCCCACAAGAGAGGGAGCTAGGGGAGGTAAATATAGGATTCAAGGTCCTCCATGAGGATCCCGGGCTGACCATAGCTAGTCAAGCAGCCAACAAACGGTGGGGAATGTCCCAACACCAGCCGTGAGTCACTAGATGGCCTAGGCTGAAAGGGCGAAAGGGGATAATTGGTTGTCTTACATGATATTTGAAAAGTCCCAACCTTAAGAAACTGAGGGCACCTCAGCTTTGGCTCCAAGGCCTTACATGGTCTCGAATGTTAGGAGCCGGAGCTCTTGCTAGCTATTTTCTACAATAGTCATTGAGAAAAAATACCTAAATTCAACGAGGGCCACATTGTGATTTGTGGGCCTTGCAACAAAGGGGCATTCTACTTTCCTTCCACTATCTAAGTTTGTATCAATAAATATTTAAGGTTTTGGTTTAAAAATGAAGTATTGAAGTCTGTAATATAGAAAAAAAATCACTTGCATGCTTGCTTACACTTAATTAAGAGGGTAGGCCGCACGATTGTAATTGGGCTGCCCGAATTAGTTGATGTAGATTATGCACATGCACTGAGGTGTATAATAACACAATTATTTTACTTTTATTTTTAAAAATAAAAAATATTGGTATGTGCCTGGTTCACTTATGTTGGCATGCACCAAGTCGTGCACAAACTATGAGACCGAGATCTAATAGTGCATGTTAAAAGTAAGGGGTGAGTGGGTATCAATCAAATGACCCTTGGCACCCGGGCACATGTCAACGCTTATGAGCCAAAGTGCATATTCACCATACTCTTAAATTTTAGGGTAAATTATACTTACATCCCCAATCTTTAACAAAACTGTATTTCAACCATATGACACTTAAAGATTATGCATACCCCATGCAATTAATAAAATTGTTAAAAATTATTTTTTTTTTAAAAATAATTTTATTTACTTAATGGCCAGGGAAGTCGTGGGAGCTACAACCGTTGGGGGGCATGATGACCCTTTTTTAACCTATTCTCCGTGTCTTGTTCTACATTACATTGATCATGACTTTTACGTGAATAATGTTATTTTTACTCCCTTTACCTAAAGTTAAAAGCTCTTTTACATAAAAAAATTATTCTATATTAATAGTATTATTCTATTCAATTTAAATGGTTGGGTATTTAAAAAAACATTCTAAATTTATTTTCTCTTCTCTTATGTATATGTTTTATTATTTAATAAAAATTATTATTTTTTTAAATATAGATATTAATATAAAATAAAGAGAGAATAATTTAAAATTTTTAAATTTTAAAAGTGGAAGTAAAATTTTATTAAATATAAAGTTAATGAATCCCATTTATATCAGTTCATGTTCATGCTCACAAGAATTAAAAGCTCGTAAAACTTTTTCAAAAGAGTATTAATTTACCCTAATTTTTTCCTAGGAGAGATTACTGGGTGGGGCCCGGGTGGGTTATTAAGGAACGTTGGAGACAAACGCGTGAGTTGGGTACAGGCCATCTTCCCCTTCTCCGCGGGCACGGAATCCGATGCCAACCAAAGCTGGCGCCTGATGTTGACAAGTCAACCGGTAAAGTCGTAGGGACCCACTTCCGACGAGGCTTTCCGCAATTCAAATGCCCAGAGTGGGTCCCTGCCAGCTCAACGGCCTCTCGGCTTCCTTTCTGCCGACAGGACACCGGGCCCTACAAGCAGAGTCCTTTCTTTCCCCCAGCCGCTCGCGTCACTCATTGAGGACGTGCCCCGGTCTGAAACTTGCCGTGCAAATCACGTGTCCCGCACGTGCTTAACCCCACATAAACCATCTACCGAACCGAAACTGGGCGAGTTAGGAAGAAAAATGAACACGGACCACTCGTATCTACATCAGCATTGAATCGTTCTTTGGATGCTTTCGTTGGACATGCATTCACTAGTGAAAAAATCCCTCTGGGATTACTGAATCATCTATCTTCATAGTGCATGTGTTAGTGTATATATGTTAATACAAGTAAGAATTAACCCCTATTATTAGTGTGCATATGTACTTATTGCGTTAATTTGCGCTAGCGATGAAGATCAATATCTCCCGTTAAATAACATATAAAATTTTCATGCCTTATTTTAAGGTATGAAGTAGTTGAGCCACGCTATCTTTTACAGCCATGTTTAATGGTTCTTTTGTGGATGAATTTAGGTATTTGGGGGACTTGACCCTTGTTGGGAGTCTGCCCCATAAGATCTTGGCCAGTTGGGACGGTCTATCCAACAACTTTTTTTTTGTTGTTTTTATGTTTTATTGGTAACAAAATTCTTACCTTAGTGTATAATGTGATATTAAATAGGTCTTTGTACATAACGTGCACTATTTACTCTAATAAAAATATATAATATTTATTGCTAAAGAAAAATTATATGTGTCCTAGCGCATGTTTCAACCTGATAGCTATTTGGGTCGAATTTAGGTTTACCACGACCCGATGGCGTCCCTACTCGAACATAAGGGGCAAACATGTATTGATAGGTGCCATACGATTCAAATCATGTGCTGCCCATTACCCTGGGCACACACCCATTAGTATGCATCAGAGCACCATTATTAATGTGGTGATTTGAAAAAAAAAACAGAGTGAAAACTACATCTGAGGCATATTATATAAAAACTAGGAAACTTTACACAAAATAGGCATTGCCCTCCTCACAAATTATATTACAAGTAGAAAATTTCTTTTCAAGTTTTGTGCAAGAGTAAGAAATACCCCTCTTGGTCAAGCTCCATTAATTCTCCTATGAAAGCTCCAAGATGAGGTTCTCAAGGCTCCACCACCAATTCATATGCCGCTTCCGATTCCGCCTCCCTTTATTCGTCCTCCTCCATTTGACGTTGCCTCTCTTCTTCCTTCACCTAGTCCCTCTTCCTAGTATCAACAACCTCCTAATCTCC
This sequence comes from Saururus chinensis, assembly GCA_035235625.1. Lineage (NCBI taxonomy): Eukaryota > Viridiplantae > Streptophyta > Magnoliopsida > Piperales > Saururaceae > Saururus > Saururus chinensis. The sequence continues at coordinate 7,279,815 of CP141142.1, forward strand.
TTCTCCACCTCCTCTCTATGCAGCTTGCCTTCAACCTCCTCTCTTATGCTGATGGACTACTTCGCCATACTCAATGATGTGGTTTTTATCTTTAATTACCAGCTTCGTCCTTCCACTCTCAGCTTTGGGAAAGATATTGAAATGTGCCCCTTTGACAATGAACCTAGCTAAAATGAGCTTCCTATTGTAGAGGGGGCTCTTGAAATTGCAAACCAGCAATAGCCAATCATATGGTGAAAAGGGTGGAGCTTAATTAACTTTTGTTGCTCTGCAATGCCACACCTCTCTATTGAAAGATAATCTCGGGTTCACTGAAGAGGAGGAAGGGCTGTAAATGAATGGAAATGGACATGAACAAGGCATGTTTATAGTTGCCCGTTTACATCAGGACCATGTGTTCATCCATTCATATATGTCTATCATGTACATGGATAGACATGAACGACAAAATTTTTTCTATAGCAGGTTGTCGCAAATGGCTAAATCTAGCCCATCTGCGGCTTCTTCTACTCTGGCTAAGGAAGAGAAGCCGGAGACACATTCATCATTTTGTACTAAATGAGTTTGGGCTGAGATAAAAAGGAGGAGAGTCTCATATGATAGAGATGACAGTGCAATTTGACATTGATGCCAATTATCAGTGTTGGCCGTAACAAAAGGGTGATTAGAGGAGGTAAAGCGGAGAAGGAGAAAGGATAGAATGGGTGTGAAAATAAAAATTTGATTAAAATAAAATATAATTATAGTGAGAATTTTATTTAAATAATAATAATAATAATAATAATAATAATAATAATAATAATAATAATAATAATAATAATACAATGAAAAATATATGACAATGTGACGTGTATTTTTTACCACTTTTTATATGAAGACTGAGCTTTTGATGTAAGATAGCAATTTAGCACTAATTGAAAATAATAAAAAATAAATATACTTGATGGACATGTACAACTACATTCATGGACAACCCTAGTTCATAGTCATCCACTTTAAAGTCAAATAAAAGGTACTATCTCATATTAAATGAACATTTTTAGGTTTTCTTTGGAAGGGGATATCTTCCTCTTTACTCCTCCATAATGTTGCCTGAAGAGTTGTTTGTAGGCCTTTCAATGAGGGGTGCCTTGATTGTAATTTGGTAGATTTTGCGGCTTTTAACTCATAAAGATTATTTATGGTGTTGATGGATTTATGAGTATTATCTACATCATAAGTCTATTTGGATGTTAGATATGGTGAATTACTCATTTTCTTGCAAGAGTAACCTTGATTTAAAAAATTTAATGACACAATATTGCCATTTGATTGTTAGAAATGAATGTCACACTTTGACCTGGCAAGACCCTTGGGCAGGATTTTCACCGTTACTTATTAGATTTAGTTGTCGGACTATTTGCAATTGGGTGGTTCATAAGATAATATCTAATCACATTTCATACAGGAAGGTGAATTAAATGTGGCTTTACCACATACATTGAGGACACATGAGGTTTGTAACTTTTTACAAGTTAATTAGCTTAATTTCACAGATTCTCTGGATAAGTATAGATGATTTACCCCAATGATGTTTTCACCTTATAATTTGCTTGGGAAAAGCCATACATCAATTGGCCTTGGTTTAAACTAATTTGGTATAAAAACAAAATTAATCAGTATTCTCTGATTTATTGGTTAGCTTTATAGAATGGCTTACTTACTCAGGATAATCTATGTAAGAGGGGATTTCAATTTGCTAATATGTGTTTCGTTTGTTGTACTCATATAGAGAGTCGGTACCATTTATTTTTCACATGTCCATATGCTAAGTTTGTTTATGGAAGATTGTTTTTACAACATGGAACTTTCACAAGATTATTTTGAACTATCATGGTGAACTTAGATAACTTATGAATTTCATAGTGGAACACCTATGCAACACTTCTTTTGAAAATTTTGTTCAACATTTATGTTTCTTTTGGTTTGTCAGAAAGATAGTCATATTCTTGTTGATAGAAGAGCCACTACAGATATATTGGCTGAATCTATAATTAATTAGATGTGCTTTGTTTCAGCTACTTTTTTGGACAAAGACAATCTAGAGTTTTTTCCATATTGCCTGGCCAAAGTATGAAATATTCCATATTCCCTGGATTTTAAATGGAAATGCCATATGACCTGTTTGTGGACTAAAATGCCCTTAGGTTTCCACTATATCAGGTTTTAATGTAGAGAGTAATAAATGAACACTAGAACAGTGCTGCGGCGTTCCGGTGTACTAGTAGTCATCGGCGACAGATGGAACTCGCCGGCAGGAACTGACCGGTGGTGACTCACTTGTGAGAGTCGATAAACAAGAAAAAAATGTTTTTTGGCACCGCAGATGCTGCGTGAGTACTCCAAAGGCTGCATTTCGCAAAAAAGATCATTCTTTCACATTGATCATGGATAGGATCGGTATTTGCATCTATTATAACGGAGAGGTAGGCAATGACAGTGTGTATATTGGTGGAATGACACAGTTGATGAACATTCATCTGTCGGTGAGCTTCGGCGAACTGCTGGGGCAAGTCAAAGTATGACTTTTCGTCAATGGTAATGTCAGTTTGAAGTATTTAATTCCATCCTCCCAATCATCCATGATATATGAATTACAAGACGATGATGACCTCCAATCAGTGTTCTCCATTCATAAGAAGGCGAATAAGGAGTGTTATCATTGTATGCTGAGATGAAACAACCCAACAACGGTGATAAATCACCATCACCCTCTATAGAAAGGAACCAGACAGTCAATAGAGCTGAATCACCTGTTGTAATGGCTCATCCCAGTTCTAATGTTGGATTTCATTTTGGATTCAATTAAACTCAGTTCACCTTTGAAACTGTCAGGTAACAATGAATCTTTAGATATTATGCAATTTGAATATTTCATGTACTCGAGACCACGATATTGAACATATCATGTAAAGGGTAAATCATATCGTGTGAAGTAATAAACACGACGTGTAATATATTGCATTAGTAATTACACGATATACACATGCGATATAGCAATTATGAGTTGTAACGTAGAGATAATAACACGACATGCATTCATATCATGGTTTCAATAACATGTTTTGAAATTTAAGCGTGTTAGCAGAATACACGATGTTGATTGATAGCGCATTTTTTTAACACGATAATGTGCAATGCAGATTGGGAGAACCGGGAAACTTGCCCTCAATAAATCCATGTCAATCATTTTTCACCAATCCAATGAGTACAGAACCTGAAATAGAAGTCAATCAAAATAGATAAGAGGAATGGTTGCTAATGATGGGTGGGACAAGAACTTTATTTGATAACTACGAACCTCCATACAACCCTTGTAATTATGACATTGGACAAGGCAAAGAAGTTGAAAATTTGTGGGGTGAGGATCTGTGGTACGATAATGATATAGTGGACATGGAAAGTATGTCCGACTACGAAGAATTTGGAAACAATGAGGTTCCTAGTAATGTCAATGTTGAGGCGGAGGCAGATTGGGATACAGTCGATGATTTAAACATGTTGGAACCGAATATTGGTGAAGGCCAGTTAATGATAGGTAGTTTGCAATCTAAGGATTACTAGAAGCTCCTCGAATTGGATGCATGTTTTCTAAGCCTATTGCATTCCAAGAGGGTCATGATCGACTTAGCAATAAAGGAGAATTTTACATATTGTGTTGTGGATGAAAACCAAAATACGTACGCCGCAAAGTGCTCCAATGATTCTTGTAACTAGTACATAAAGGCTTCAAAAATAGGAGATCATGTGACTGTCATGAGATTAGTGCCGACTCATTGATGTGGAACCCAAAGGAAGTCAACTGACCATACCCTAGCATCGCACATGTGGATAGCAAGAAAATGTTATGGCCTCTTTAAAGACTCAGTGGACATTAGACCTAAGACCATAACAAGTTATATATCGAAGCACTGGGGCATAACTGCCAACTACAAGAAATGCTGGTGCACAGGTAATGCATGAGAAGAATTGAAGTGTTGATTTAGTGTCACGATATGTTAGTCTAGTGTGTTATCGTTTACACTCTTAAACTATAGTTGGAATATGTACTCACATGACATACGTCAATGTCGTGTTACCATAAACATGACCACTCATTGTGTATGGATTCTGATCACACAAAAACATAAAATATCGTGCGATCGGGAACACAATGTAAGCCGGTGTTGTATAACATTTACTAAATTGTATTCGACCGTGTAGGTAAAGCTCTGGCTTCTTTAATAGATGGTGACCAAGATCATGACCCTCTTGGAATGCAATAGGCTTAGAAAACATGCATCCAATTCGAGGAGCTTCTAGTAATCTTACCGCTTACTTCCTGCTTATGGGAGGCAGATGGAATATATAAATCTGGGAAGTGTAGTTGTGCCAATGAGATCATGTGATATTCCCGGTCCTATGGGTGGGTAAGATTTCAAAAGAGTATTTTGGATGTTTGGCCCCGTTGTGAGAACTTTCAGAACAACCCTGAGGCCGTTGCTAAGGTTGATGCAACTTTCTTGAAAGGAAAGTATCTTGGACAGCTATTGATAGCAACTGCACTAGACGAAAACAATAATATGTTGTGTGTTGCATTTGCAGTGATTGAGAACGAGTGCAAGAAAACTTGATGCTGGTTTCTTGAGTTACTTAGAAATAATCTATTCTCTAATCCTCCCGCCGAGTTGGATACAATTGTTTTTGATAGACAGAAGGGATCAGCAAATGCCGTGAAGAAGTTTTTCCCATCTACACACCATGAATATTGCATCCATCACATGGAAGCAAATATGCTAGACAAATTCAAAGACAACTACCTAAAGAATAAGCTCCATGTTGCAGCCGAAACGTTGAGACAGAATGTGTACGATGAAACAATGAACAACATTAAAGAACATAATCCGGAAGCATATGCTTGGCTAAATAAGATAGGTTCGGAGCACTGGACTAATATATCATTTCCCGGGAAAAGATATGGGACCCTCAATTCAAATAGGTCTGAAAGTGCAAATTCAATGTTCAAGAAAGCCAGATTGATGCCTATAAGTCGTTTAATTGAGCATACAAGGGAGCACACAATGACTTTATTTGAAAAACGTCGGACGAACGGTCAGAATATGATGAAAGAGTTAATTCCATTTGCCCGAAAACACATTGAAAACAGGTAAGAAGAAGCCAGGAATGTGGTTGTATTGCCCGTGTCAATGTATGAATTTCAGGTTAACTCGCTATATCACCAAGTACATTGTATTCATATGGTGATGTACATAGTGTGTATTCATTTATGCGTGAGGGCTTCATATTGTGTTAGTTTAAACACGTTAGTTTCATTCATCGTGTAAGTAGATACGATTTTACTTAACGAATATATGACACTTCGTGTAATCGAGAAGATGAGAAAGTCGTTTATTGTGCGCTCATACTCACAATATTTTCTTCACAGGATGTGGTTAACCTGATTGATTGTACCTGCACATGTGGAAGGTTTCAACATCTGGGTCTATCATGTAAGCATGCAAGCGCAACAATCGATAATAGATGCTTCTATGTGTCTGAGTACTACGAAAGATGGTACTCTATTGAAATGTAGAAACTGACCTATCGAGAGCCCTTACACCCAACAAAGGATTGACACCAGTAGGCACCAGCTGGAGTTATGCCTATATTTAGCCCACCTATCCCTCAAAAGTAGCAGTGGCATCCATGAAAAAATTAGATAGTCACAACTGCCTCTCAAGGCCCCATGAAAATGTGGAACATGCGGTCAGTTGGGCCACAACCTCAAACGATGTACCAGCCCACAAAGGGGCCCCCCCAATGTGGTAGATGTCCAATTGACAAGTCGAAGGAGGTCGAATAATAGCGTACGCATACGACGTAAGGAAGGGGAGCATCGATCAGGCTTACCTTTTCCAGCCCCGTTCTTTAGCTAATTTTTTTTGTATATCCATCATGTTAACGTGTTCCTAAAAATATGACATGTTGTACATAGGGTATAATGTATATGTGTATTGTGTAAGCGACAACACAACCAAAAGGGATTACATGTTATGAATTACACGATAATATATATCAATTATTAATTCTTATGTCAAAGTGTCCATTGCATACACGATGTCAAAGTGTCCTCACTTACACGATGTCAAAGTGTCCTTCGCTTACACGATGTCAAAGTGTCCTTCACTTACACGATATTGGTCATATCGTGTGATCGAACCCAAGGCAATTCCATGTTCGTAATGCTCTAATTGTTGAGGCATTGTTCCCGAGGCATCAATACCTTCAATAACCTGGTGGTTTGTAACTGTCTCACCCTATCTATCTATCTATCTATCTATCTATATATATTAGGGTTAGGGCTTACTGAACGCTCACTCACTGGTTCTTTGCAGAGATTGCTTTATCGGCGGCTGGTGAATTGGTCCACCATCGGATATGGTCCTCACCTATATCTGATCGTGGGCATGGTTCGCTAAATGGCAATTTAGCAATGACTTTCTCACGATGATGTTCTTTGCAAAGACATATCATTTGGGAGCTGTAGCGGCGATTGGTGATCGACCCACCATCGAATATGGTCACCACCTATATCCGATCGTGGGCATGATTCACTAGACGACGATATATAAATTTCTCCAATGATCCGTCGCATTTGCGCCCTATTTGATGAACAACGATTTAGGGTTTGCAGAACGCTGACTCATTGGTTCTTCGCAGATATGGGTCATTAGGGAGATTGTTTTAGCGGCGGTTGGTGAATTGATTCGCCATCAGATATGGTCCTCACCTATTTCCGATGGTGGGCATGGTTCGCTAGACGACGATATATCAATGTTTCTAAGGATCTGTCGCATGGGTCTGAGAGTATGCAAGAAGATCACACACTAACTGATCGCTGGCGACGAGACAGATTGCTATTTTCTTTGTATTTTTAAAGTTCTATAAAGATTAGTTTTTTGGATGTAATAATTTAATAATAGTTATATATTTCTTTCCATTGAAAGTTGTCTTTCCCGTATATTGAGAGTAATAATGGGACAATTTTTTGTTTTCTAACACGCTATCAATATTGGTCCCAACGACAAGCCGAAGGAGGTCGATTAACACAAAATATGTAATTAACGTGTTCCTAAAAATACAAAATATGTAATTAACGTGTTCCTAAAAACACGAAATATGTAACTAACGTGTTCCTAAAAACACAACATGTAATTAACGTGTTCCTAGAAAGACGAAATATGTAATTAACGTGTTCCTAAAAACATGAAATATGTAATTAATGTGTTCCTAAAAACACGAAATATGTAATTAATGTGTTCCTAAAAACACAACATGTTGTACGTAGGGTATAGTGTATATGTGTATCGTGTAAGCTACAACACGACCAAAAGGGTTTGCGTGTTACTAATTACACGATAATATATATCAATTATTATTTTTTATGTCAAAGTGTCCTTTGCTTACACGATGTCAAAGTGTCATTTGCTTACACAATATTGGTCATATCGTGTGTTCAAACCCACGACAAGTCCATGGTCGTAATGTTTGGACTGCCAAGGCATTTTTCCTGAGGCATCAATACCTTCAATAACCTGGTGGTCCATAATTGTCTCACTCACTGGTTCTTCGCGGAGATGGGTCATTCGGAAGATTGCTTTAGTGGCGGCTGGTGAATTGGTCCTCCATCAGATACGGTCCTCACCTATATCCGATGACGAACTTGTTTCACTAGACAACAATATATCAATGTCTATAATGATTCGTCGCATTCTCACCTTATTCAATAGACCCCGATAGTGAATATTTTTGCAGTATATTTGAGAAGATTGCAGGGAGATCTGTCGCACAATGATGTTCTTCGTGGAGACGTATCATTTGGGAGATTTTTGTAGTGGCGGCTGATGATTCGGCCCACCTTCGGATAAGGTCCTCACCTATATCCGATGGTGGGCACATTTCATTGGAAGGCGATATATCAATGTCTCTAATGATCCATCACATTTGTGCCCTATTCGTTAGACACTTGCCTATTTTTGAAATGATGGGTCCGTGAGTATGCAAGGAGATTGCACGCCAATTGATTGTTGGCCTCGAGATAGATTATTATTTTCTTTGTATTTTTAAAGCTCTGTAAAGATTAGTTTTTTTGGATGTAATAAATTAATAACAATTATATCTTTCTTCCCATTGAAAGTTGTCTTTCCCATATAGTGGATGTAATGATACTTGTTGAAGCGTGTATTCCTTAACACGATATGTTTGTATATCGTGTTACCGACCACAACCAATAATGAATATTTATGAGCTCACGACTACGATAATAAATATTTATGCTAGAAGTCTAATCAATTACACGATAGTGGTCATATTGTGTGATCGAACACATGACAACTGCATTAATATAAACACCCAATTCCCGAAGCGTCACCATAATTTCTGGGATTTCAATTAAATTAGAATCACCAATTCGCGAGGAGTCATTTCCAATTTCCAATTACACTATATATGGAATAATTTCCATATATATGAAATGGTTTGTATCCCTCGCATCCTGCCTTTATATATCGAAGTGACCTCTGGGCTAACCCAATTCGCGAAGAACACGAGACGGAGCCTTTGGGACATTGATATAGTGCCAAATAGTAATTCGTCCCATTCAGTGGCGTGGTCCTAACCAGCCTCTAAAGGGGGGCAATTTACTACCTGGCGTTATTTCAATGTCTCGAATGTTCCGTCACAATTGAACTTTATATGTAGATAAATTGGATAACACGACCTACACTATTATGATCCATTGCTGTCGCGTTATATAGGTCATCCAGAAACATATTTGATATCGGTTAATGTTTGAAACTTTCTTATGTCCATCCTCGTTCGAGAATGTTTAGTCGTCGGTTATGATCAAAGACATGCGTGTTTTGCGTGTGTTTGATTACACGACATCAAAGACTTCCTAATACGAGATGTCTTGTCCACTATAACACGACCTAATACGAGGTGGAGTGTATGCGATAACACAACCTAATAAGTGACCGTGAGAACTACAATATGATTGGATAGATGTGTACTACCGTTTCACGATATCGAATACATGATATTGGTGCAAATCGTTTGATCAATTGTACGCCATTTGACATTGGTACATGTATTTCTATTCCAATAGTTAATTACAAAATAATTGGTCGAACATTGAATTAGTCAGTTAATAGAATCGTGAAAGAAGTTTATTTTCTTTTTTACAATTCATCTGTCTCCAGATCAAATTCCTCTTTGATTCGGGCCCGAAGTATAGTAGCACAGTTCAATGGCCTGGCAAAGCCTATTGTCTCGAGTTGTCTAAAATTTGGCTGAATGACACCCTTTTCCAGTTTCGCTACGTAGTATATGACGAACAAACCACAATCTTTGTTTGTTTCCTGATATGGGCATTTGTTGATCTTAGTCATTGGCCACAGCCGAGCGCCCTTTATCTTAAGTGCCTTCTCCATTTCATTGCCAACATGTTTCCTGACACTGTCCACCTCGGTGAAGTGGTGACTGTGTTCAACCTTTAGAGGATTGTACCACCTAAATCGCTTCTCCCTGCAATGGACAATAAGCAAGAGAAAGTGGCCCTTAACGTAGATAGGAATGAAACCACTCTCCGTGTTAATATTCAGGCCTCTCAAAATGACAGAGAGTTTTCCCTCCTTCTCCACCGGCCCTTCCGCCGTGTCAACATTAAAGTAGTGCTGAATAGTGAACTTGCAGAAAAAAAAATTGGGGTACCTGCCTGGATGTCGTAAATTTTGTTCATCAAGAAGTTGGAAGAAGATGCCGATGACCTACACAAAACCATATGTGTTAGCAATGACACGATAGTCAACCGATAGTGACATCATTAACATGATAAGTGATTATATCGAATTAACGATAATATGACGCATTTACATGTCATGTATGAATTAACACGCTAGTTTTACTTAAGCAATTACAATGGAAACTTAGCGTATAAGGTAAACAACAATATGATCCTAGGTCATGTACTCGATAAAATGATAATTAATTGTAATGTGCATCAGTTATTTAACTGTTTGCTTGATAACATGATAGATGTTAAAACGTATGAGAAATGAAATGGTATTACCTCATTCGTTATATACTCCTGCTTTAACAGAGATAGGTAGTCTGTGTAGAGGAGTGTCTCTATGGGCCAAGACTTGTATGGGTTCGACAGGAATTCAGTGATAATTTCCTTATCTGCCTCCTTCTGAACCTCCATGTGGAACACCAACTTTGTGTCAAGATAATCATTTGGCCGCAGACCGTGGTCCTCCTTATTCGTCTTAGTTGCAGTATCATCTTCGACGTTTACAACATTGTGGATCCTCTCCATTACTTCTGCATCTACTGGAGGAGTATCCGATAAAGTGCATTTACCGGAAACTGCGATTGAGGCTGCTGGTTCCGGGGTGGGAGACTTTGGATGTGCTGGATGGATAATGATTGGGCCAGGGACTGGTGCAAGAGGTACTTCGTCACTAGGCTTTCTAGGCTGGTTAATGTGTCCAAACTTTGCTATATGCTCTTCAATGTAGCTGTTGAAATGCTTCGGCTTCTTCAAGCCCTTAGCTGAGACTTTTTTGAGTGGCTCCTCATGTTCAGCAGGTTGTTCAATTGTGGTGTACCTCGACTTCTGTGGCATAGGAGGTAAGAAGGGAGCGCCATAAGCAGCTTTCCGCTTCAATCTGAGTTTTATTGCTTGTTTTGGGACTGCTCCTTTATTTGCTTCCTGGGGTGCTTCCGGTCCCTCCAAGGGTTGTTCCGGAATCTCTAATTGTTTTGTCGGTCCCTCACGGGGTTGTTTTGGCCTATAGTGGACTTGAGCCACGACCTCCCATGGAAGGTTCGGTTCCTCTACCTCCCGGGGTTGTTCTTTGACATCCTGAGGTTGTTCTTCCACCTCTTGGGGTGGTTCCACAACATCCCGTGCTTGTTCCACGACCACCCGTGGTTGTTCCATGAATTATGCATTTATTTTTATCAAAAATCTAGTTATTACGGTCCTTTGCAACTTTGGACCAATCTTTTTCTTCGGTTTGGTGGCAGCTTCCAGTTACCGTTTCTCTATATTTAAGAAGTAAGCCATTGTGTTAGTAAATATACGATATGTACGCTAGTCGTCTTTTACCAAATGTAATGAAACTGCATATCATACTGTTGGAAAAATGAAAAGAGGACTAATTGTGCTCATGATCACATAACCACGCAAAGATTATTTTCAGAAGCAACTGCTGCTTCAATGATTGTGTGATCGATGACACGACAATACCAAATTTGTCTTTCTTAATAAACGACATGATCGCCTATCATGCACTCGACTACACAAAGATCCCCTAATGAAACATGATACAATAAAATGTCGTACTTACTCAAAATGAATCCCTCTTTGACAAGCTGAGGGACATGTACTGGTTGATCTTCGGGGGCAGATGGTTGGAGAGATTCTCTAGATTTTGAAGCTCTTGACTTTAAACGAACCAACGGCGATCCTTTAGTTCTTGGTGGAGGGGTTGATGCTTGGGCGACCTTCGGCTGAGTGGGTTCAGGCGGCTGTTCTATTTCTAGTTCCTTGAGGGGTTGCATCTGTTCTATGAGGCTAGTTGCCACCTCAAGATTGTTCTTAACATGCTGATGTGCAGCTTCAACTCATCCGTGTTCCATCCCCGCTCACCGTAGAGCACAACCTTCTCCAAAACAACTTCACATATTCCCGTCATGACATCAATGACATGATGAATAATTCAATGACGTCATGGCCGGAATGTACATTCCCTGACATCTTGCCGTGGAGGGTGTAGTCGGGTCTCATTGGCCGAAAAGTTTGTGTAACCACCTTCTTAGTTTTCGAGGTCACCCTTTGGACATCCATCAAGTGCGCCTCTTTAGGAATTGGTGTGATGCGCATAACAATTTGTGACTCTGGCTTCAGCCTCATGAAGACATCCTTGTACCACTTCTTCATCAGGTGATGAGCTAGAATCTTCTTCCTCCCCTTTTCGTCGGCCTGATCAAGTTTATCGGCCTTCTCCATGTTACTCAAAAGTTGCGTAAATCCGGGCCACCTCTTGCACCTCGGGCTGCATAGAGGACCACTAGGAGTCCATATAGACGTATGCTCATAAAACCATACCCGGAAGACAATACATAGTGCAAATCATCAGTATCTTCACTATAACAAACTAGTTGTGTTACTGCTAACACCCTTTCAGCCCCATCATGTTTTTGGTAACATGATACAGACCGATCATCTAATGTCATATCCACGATATTATACTTAGTCGTGTTACTGATAATATGATATGTCTACATGCATGTTATATGTCGTATGTCCGATAACACGATTTAGTTCGTATCATGTGACCGATATGGCGATATTCATTTGACTGTAAACATATTGTGTTGTTAGTGATACGATATTAGAATTTGCGTGGTATAACACATACAAGCCTTACCTGGAGCACTAATCAAGCCCCAACGAGAATTCTGACTGTGGCGGAGTGCTCATCCTGTCTGCTCATGATGTTCTGGTGGGTTGCCGATATGCCTCCCATCAGTATATCATGTACGACGCCTGCTCAATTGTAGCTCCCCAGGATAGACATGTCATCTAAGTAATCACACAGAGCTAGGGATACGGCTCTGTTGCTCTGTGCGAACAACATGAGGACACCCATGTGCACAATCGCCAACCGTGCTTAGTCCTCATCTGAAACAGTCCTTATTTTGTCAGCCACTTCTTTCAACATTTCTTCAAGTCTTGCCTTCTCCGGACGCTTCCCTTGGAAGAACTTTTTGTATAATTGCCCCTTGCCTTGGGCAGCCTTCCCCTCGCTACATTTCAATTTATACAGGTTCCCTTTTCCACTCAAACCCATGATCATAGCCACTTCAGCCATGGTAAGGGGTAGTCTTTTGCCCCTTATGTTGAAGACCTCCAGTGAGTCATCTCAATAATCACCAATGAGTACAGCCAATAGTGGCCTGGAGATGATGATGGGTTCGCAATCATATAATGGGTAGAACCTAGTCTCTACTAATATAGCCTTGCATTCCAAACGTGAATCTATAAGGTCTTTTAATAGACGCAGTCTAGCGGGGAAACTATTCGTTCCCAGACCCGGTCTTCTCTCGTAGATTATCTTCTTCTTCTCTTCTGCAACCTTCACTGACTCCGCTATTTGATGTAATACTCTAACTCTACGTCTGCAAAATTAGATAAATATATGCCAATCAACAATAGGTCGTGACCATAATCAATAGCCGTGTCGATTAACATTATCTAACTAACTTGCATTTATAAGGTAAGTATATTTATCGTGTGCTCAAACATACGCTACATGGAAGTCGCATACACGATATCATAATGGTTGAAACATCGTGTTTCCAGCATCATATTGAACACACGATATATGACTCATCGTCTTTTTGACCCATTGATAGTCTGATTTGACTGCCTATGTCGTGTGCTCTAATACACGCTAAATAAAAATTTGTGCATACAAATATCCAAAATGCCTTGCTACGAAACTGCCGCCGCTATTCTTTGAGCCGGATTAATTACTCATTTGGCCGTTGCTTTTCTACAAAGTTTACTCCTTTACTTGGATCGGCGCAAACCTGAACCCACGCTACAAAGACGAACCACCTTTGAGGTGTATAGTTTCAAAACTCAACTTTGCAAGCTCGTTCCAAAACTCGTTATTCGCAAACTCGTTCTAGAACAAAAAACCCATAATCTTCCATGTCTGGTTGGATAGGTCGCAAAAATCTTCTCCCACGCTGCATGAACGGTGCTCAACCAGAGTACTTTGCAATCAGAATGGAGTTTTGAATTGCAACAGGGTTTTTAATCAGAGGAATCACCGGCGTCTGAAGTCGTATGCCAATGAATGCGACTTTGTGAGGGTTTTACACAACATAAAACCCTACATCCGGTGAGGGGTATTTTATTCCCAAATTTACCTTATATCGTGTTATTGTAGGTCATATGGTATTTCCGTTTAAAATATAAGGAATATGAAATATTTCATTCTTCAGCTAGACAATATGGAAAAAACTCGATAATCTATTATTTGTCATTGCTCTTTCCTTTCTAATTTTTGGTTGGATTAAAATGGTTTAAATTCTGTCTAATTGGGAATTATTTGTTTCCATTTTTTTTATTTGTTCTTCTTCTATTCTTTCTAGAGGGTCGGCTAACTTTGGTATACCCTTTTTTCGTTACTTAGTAAATAATTTAATGAAAAAAAAATCTATATTAAGTGCACATAGACAAACAGACACAATTTAGAGGGCAGGCCCTAAATATCTTCTGACTTTGGGCGGGATGCCCCAACCAACTGGCATCCACGGGAGATGAAGGGGACGCAATTGAAGTTGGAGAGAATGTAGAGGTGATCAACAAGCTTGTCCCTGCCTCAGCTTGTTCATGGATTTCGTGGTGGTCCTTTGATTGCCGTACCGCCTCTATGGTGCCCCCATCTTCACCTCGAATCCTCCACCAGCAATGACCATGACTTCGGAGTCTCAAGCATCTTCTTGCTTCCTGTTGGTGTTGTCTTTCTTTGGTGCATATTTCCACCCGCCAATGGAATGTCACTAAGTGTTGAAATAACATAGCGAATTCTATAGTATACGTGATAAAATAATCCGGCAAATTTGATGGATACCGCCAGAAGTGTCAAAATAAACACCCCAAATGTGTGTCTAAATACTTGCCAAAATATGTGTTAAATAATTGCCGAAATGGGTCCTTAGTCTTGAAATAACTATCACAAGTGTCTAGATGAATTGAGCCTCTTTAACTAGTTTTTCAAGAAGCTCAAAGATTCACTCAAGATTTAATTATGGCTTTCTAGACTTGTTAGCACATGTATGAGGTCCATCCAAATAAATACTTTAATAGTCCTAATTCTTAATTTTTTGCTAATGCATAGAAAGAAAGATATAGCCACAAAAAGAACTTGAAAATAAGAACCATCTGTCCCTTTTTCTTCTAAACTATGTGAAATGATGTTCATCATTTTTAGTTGGCTTCTTTAGCAGATTCACTTTAGTGCTAGTACTTGATAGCCAGATTCTCTGATTCTCAACTACTACAACCTGCCTGTTGGAATGCTTCTGCCAGAATGCAAATTGACTTTAACGCAACAAAAGCACGTAGCAATACAAACTACCATTATCCTGAACTCCTGGTCCTTGTATGAGCTTTCAGTGCACAAAAGAGAAAAGTGACTGTTAATTGCTAACCCTCAGTGATTATAAATGGTCTTGATTAAACCAATGGAGGAGCTTTTGAAGATGCAAAGTCTAAGAGAGGAGACTGGTTTCATTGTTGCCATTAGTTGGGATTTCTCATAAGCATATACCCTTTCTTAAATTATTCATTAAGGAGACTTGGGCGCACCATTTACAAGAAAATATTCATATGCCTTCTCTTAAATTACCTCTTATTAATAGAAAACAAAATACTAATGACAAACAAATATGGTCAATTCTACCCTATCATGATAGATTTGGGGGAGGATGAGAAAACTCTCTATTATGAATGAAAGCTCATATTCCTACTGCACTTTTGCTATACCCAAAGCCTAATTTAACCTCTCATTAAATAAAAAAGGTGAACCACACCTTATAAGAGGGGGATTTACTTTTCTTTGTCTAATCGGAGTAGGCTTTTGGTGTAGAGAAATTAAAGTAGGAATATCATTTTTCATTATGAATAATACAATGTTAAGAGAAAACATGTACAAGACTATCCTATTTTTTATGCTCTTAACTTAGTAGGGTGCTGTAATAATTACTCCTTCTATCATATATTAAGTGTCCTATTTATAAACAAAATAAATTTTAAAGAAGGTGAGAAGCAATTTATACTATGAAAGACAAGAGTGTAACTAATTTAGATTCTCGTAACTCTAATTTACTCTAACTTAGAATCTCATGCTCCCCTACTATGATAAGGGGCGCATTAGAAGTTTTCTACCTGCTAGGAGTATGAAAAATAGGATACTTACTGTGGGACAAATATTTACTTTGAAATGAGATACTTAATATGAAACAACATGAGCACTAAAATGTCATCCATCCTTGTTTTATTTTAGTATTAAGTATTTTCTTTTTAAGAATTAGGGGGCCAAAATGTCAAACAATCTGTCGTGAACAAGACTTTTCACTAGAACCAAGTTGTTCTCACTAGAAGGGCAAGAGAGACAGGCACCATTCTATTACTCTTTCACTAGAAATGAGGTTAACTTCCTCCGACTAACTCTTAAAGTCAATAAACTATTCAACTCTCTAAACTTCTCTCAAGTGCAATGCTCACCCAATTTCCAAAACACTGAATTATTGGAATGCCAAGTAGCTGTAAGCCTTACTCACTTTTGTCTACCAATTGATGGCCTGATTTTACTTTGCAATTTTATGTATGTCTTCCCCTATTCTTGGCCACCCAAAGGACAATATCTTAGCTCCATCACTTGGTGATTTCAGGGAGTCTAACAGCCTTCCCCGGTCCCCCTACAAGTAAACTAATTCATATATGATATACCTGAAATAAATAATCAGCCAAGTCCAATTCAATTGCACCCACTTGCAGATTCTTCTTGCATGGCAATGGAGAGACATCAAATGTCTCAACCCCAAAATGCCTACCTACAGTTGCCAATAATAGCTGAAGTAATAATGATATTCCAGAAGAGTTTAGAGATCATACCTTCACGTGACATGAGGGGCTTGCTGATTGCAGGATCACGTGGTTAAGGGGGAGAAAGATGGGGCCCTGGTGAGGAAGATAAGGCCAACATGATGATCTCCTGCAGTGTTATTTCACGTAGAATACACGAAATTTAAGAAGAAAAGAACACTTATAGCTTCCAACAAACAAATACACATAGGTTTGTCACCTTGGAAATTGCATGGGGACCCCTACCCAAGACAAAAAGAATTAGTTACTCTACACTTTGTTGGTTAGGGTTGTCCATGGCCCCATCTCCCTTTCATAATTTTCTTCTTCTTCTTTAAGGGTATGATGATCAGCAATACCTTTGGATTGCAGTTCAATCATTAAAATAATGGAATGGAGAGAAGGCTTCCTTCTTTTCAAGGGTTTTCTTTTTGCATAGAAGCAAACAAGCATAAGCTCTAGCTCCAAAGTCCAACATTGCCCCACATTATTTTCTAGGTCAAGGCACACATGGTAGACACTCTCACACAAAGCTTAAATACTCCAGCCTTCACCTTGAGCAAGTAATCTTCCAAAGTGAGCTTATCATGTTTGTCCCTGCATTGCCCTGGTCTTGTAGGTGCATGAGGTTGGGTCTATTATAATATTCATGTTAACCTAATCTTTAAGATGTGTGAGAGTGGCGGCATGTTGTCCCCAGCCTCATGTCTCTAGGTCTTTTGTCATTAATTGTGCACAGCCCAATCTCCTAGATTCATGTTTATTGTTGTTTTACAAGCTTTTGTTGACTGCGGACTCTGTGCCCTCCAACCTACTAAGAGAGGGCAATAGAGAAAAAAGAACTTGGCTTTCCCTTCATTCCATGCCTAAGAAAGCTTTTTTTAGAGGCAGCAACTTGGATTAGACAGATCTGATACCCCTCTGTCTATAAAGATCACGATAAACTATTGACATGGTAGGTACCATCCAATGCCAATTGGACACTTATAAAGTGTAGATCTCCCATTTGGTAAAACATCCATTTCATTATTTTACTTCTAGTCTTCTATAGAAGAATTATCACATGAAGACCTAGTGAAGGAACCAACGTATATATACCAGAGTCATTACTTCATCTAACATATGAAACAACTATATACAAAAGTTTCCTTTCTTTTTTTTTTCTCACCTTCTTGAAGTCGTCAGAATCAACGTAATGAACCATAATCCTGTTAAGATCACCCTCTGTTCACCGAAAGTTGTCTGATTTCATGACGAGTGTCTGATATCTATTTACCAAAACGAAATCTTTGATTATTAGTCGTCGGACGAAGGGCGTAATTAAAATATAGGTGCAAGTCTCTTTTTTTTTTTTCCCTCTCTCTCTATATATATATATATATTATTTGCATATTATTGTACAGTAATCTTCGCTCATTCCACAGGGCTTTCTACCGACCGCCATGTGACGCCATTACCAATGCTTTTCTCTGAATCCACACCACTTTTGAGCTCGTGCTAGGGAGACATGGCAGACCATAAGTACTCACAACTTACCTAGAGACTGTCTTGCTTCGTTTGTTATTCCCAACAAGCTAATGCCTCGTTTGGTGATGATAATTAGTTGAAGTTTGTGCTGCACTCATGCCATCAACAACTCTACGAGCATAGTTTATGGTTATAAAACCAGATAAGTGGGAAGATTTGTTGAAGAGAATCAGTGGTAAGTTGTAAAGATATTTCCACTGGTTGGAAATCAGGAAGGGACAAGGGTGAGATAGGATGCAGTGGCCCAAGAACCTATGAGAGATGGTGCAACTTGTTTGGACTACAAAGTCCAAAAGGACCAAAAAGATGCTGCTGTTCATCATGCTTTGAGATGGTTTAATAGGATAATCCCATCATGTTCTATGCCACTAGTCCTGCTGACTGCTTGGTGGGTGTCTCTTTGATTAAATTAGGACTTGTTCTTGTGCGAGGTGAAGAATTGCATATCCCATGCACATGCCCAGATGAAATTTTTAAAGGGAACTTGGATTAAGTTAATGATTTATGTGAATTAGGAATAAAAAAGAGATGCATTTGACATCTGAATGAACAGTTTATCTATAATTTTAGCTTTGGCTTGAACTAACATTCGGTAGTCTTTCAAACTTTCTCAAATACTTTTGGTTCTACTGTGAAGTTAATCAATTGTTTCTAGCTTAAAGTATACAGAATAAGGGCATTGGCAATGCTGGGCTTTCATGGGAAAAATAAAAGAGGCCCAGTGGCTTCATTTCCACTTCAATTGCGTTTTAAGTCTTTTGAACCCAATCCATGTAAGAATTCCAACCCTGCAAAGAAAACTTAGTCTCTAAACTCCTCCCCAGCCAAATCAAAGTTCTTGGAAATTAACATGCTTGATTCCTCATGGCTATGCAAAATATTGGGTGTGATTAGTGAAAAAAAACAATGTAAACATGATGAAATCCAGACTGGTCATCAATGTCTGTACCTGAAAAAAATTTGTCTGCTCGCTCTCCATTGGTTGGGTGTACACAAATGCGTATATGAATAATTAGATATAAACACATCTTTTATTCGTAGAGACTCAAATATTAACTTCATTCATCCATAAATCCGTGCCCATTTGCTACAAGAAATTTACATTAGAATTAGTATATTAACTCCTTTTGTCCCACTTTAGTAGTACACTTTAGTTTTCAAATTGATTTAAAACAATTAAATCAGATTATTAATGTGGGACGTAGGCAGTATATTAAACGTTTTTAGCACTACAAAGGAAAGAGGTGTCAAAAAGCAGATCAAAGCTTAGGAGTTTGGTACTTTCAATAGGGTGTGACATCTAGACCGAAGTTGTCACAAAAAAAGGCATCCAGACAGAAAATTCGCTCAAAAAAATATCACAAGGTAGTAACGCGGGTTCGGCAGTTTATCTCTTATGAAGTACCAATCTTAGTAAATGGCTTTTTTTCGATGCCTCTTAAAAATCTCTCTTCCATACGCATTCCACCAGGGTAAAGTTCACCTTGTCTCATTCTCCTTATTCCCCCATAATTCTGTGGAGATTAGCATTGATAAAGATGAAGTTGAAGCTTAAGGTCTACGCTAAAAATATACTTTGAAGATATGTCGTGGGACACAGATCTTATTATATAGGTTTGAAATCGGTTGTGGAGTGCATGTGGAAGACAATTAAGGCTTTTGATATCATCTCTTTGTCCAATTGCTTCTTTCTATTTAAATTTGATAATAAAGAGGACTTTGAAAATTCTTGGCTCTATTTGGTGCATTGTTGGATGCCTTCTAATTCTAAAAAAATGGATTACAAATACAAAGCTTGTTCATGAATTGCTTAGTTCGATCCCACTTTGGATGAGACTACCTAATCTTCCAATTCAACATTAGAGTGCAGAGAACCTAAGAAGAATTGCTAGTTTTACAGGTTCTCCCCTATGCACGGACCAATTAACCAAATTTCGCTGAAGGTTATCTTTTGCTTGTATTTGAATGGAAGTTTATGCTGATTGCACTATTAAAAATCAAGTGTATATTCTATGGAAGGATGACTCATGGTTTTTTAAAGAAGTTTAATGGAAGCAGTCAATATGCTCTCATTGTTGCTGCTTCAATCATATCACTGCATCATGCACTACTCAACAGGCATGGGTTTAGCGAGATCAAAATTTGGTTCATTTGCAAGGCAAGAGCCAATGATGGGGTTACTATGTCTTAGGTAGCATTGAACACTAATTTTACTTCTGCTATGGTTCCTCTTACGTCATCTCAGGTTCCTTCATAAAATAGATTTGATGGCATCTTTAGTCACCTACAAATATTGTTCAAAATTCTATGCCACTTCAATGTTCTATCCAACATGCATAACCATCCATTGGGGTGGAAAATTCTGGCCCAACTCTTGATGTGGGAGTTTACACTACTCATGTTCATGAGTCAGCACTGAGGGAGGATTTGACCCTGCCTATTACCCTTCATGGTGGACAAGTGATGACTTCTGATTTAGCCCATGTTAATAGTTTTATTCTTTTAGTGGCGATCTATATGTTGATTATCTCCAACATTAGATCACAATGCTCTACCTTCTGAGTCTTCTTTAATTTCATCTGTGGGTAATTATGCTACATTACCTATGAAAGAGATTACATATACCTCTCATGAAGCCAATGCCTTAATTCACAAGGCTCTACTTGATGATTTTGTACAAGTGAGCAGTAAAAACTCCAAAAAGAAACTAGAAAAAGCATTGAGGAAAGCTAATAATTATGCACAGATTTTAGACAGGTTACTTCGATCTGGCCTTTGTCAAGGCCATAACTATTTCTTTTTGATGTCTTTAGTCTCTTGGAATACATGTAGTCTAAATCATCTTAATAAGGTTGCTTCAGTGTGTACCTTAATTAGGACTCATTTAGTTGGTATTTTGGGTTTTAATGAGACCTGGGTTAAAGAGTCTAAGGCCAATAATATTAAGATTTTAATTATTTCTACTTGGAATTTTCTTGATAATTTTTTGTCCCCGGCTACTGGCAGAATTTTGATTGGTTGGAAGCCCATACTTTATTTTGTGACAAAAGTTGAAGAGGGTACTCAATATATTCACTGTCTTCTTACTGGATTGTTTGACAACTTCTGTTATGAGTGCACCTTTGTTTATGCAGAGAATTTTTTATATGATCACCATGCTTTATGGAATTGGATCGGGCATCAATCCAGGATTACCATGTTGCCTTGGATTCTTATTGGAGATTTTAATTCTGTTTTTCATCCAGGAGAGAAAATTTGGGGCAATCTCATTCCTTATTCTTATTTCTCAGAAGTAAACAAGAATGTTCATTTGAATTGATTGAGATTAATCTTGATATTTCATTCACTTGTTCAAATAAAAGTACAAGCCTTAGAAGAATTGTATAAAACATTGATACAATTTTTGGCAATATTGACTGGATTAACATATTCCCATGGGCTATAGTCTAATTTCTTCTTCATGATGTGTTTGATCATTGCCCATTATTAGATATCACTCCCCCTTCCATTTCAGTAAGCAAACCTTTCAAATTTTTTAATTGCTGGATGAGTATTGATGATTTTAGAGATTTGGTTTCCTCATCTTGGGTCATTGAAGTTCGTAGTAATCATTTATATATTATAGCCAATGAATTAAAAAGACTCATTGTCGAATAAATACAAGTTTGGGAATTTGCAAAAAAGAGTTGATAAAGCCCGAGATGATCTTCAGCGTTGGAAGATATTGGTCAAGAATGACCTTTTAATAATGTTTATAGTATGGAGGAGGCCAAAGTTTGCTTGTTAAAATAAGGAGCTTACTAGAGAATAATTTCTTTCAGGCATAAGTCTAGGGTCAAATGGCTATTGGAAGGCCACCATTGTACCAAGTTTTTCCAGACATTAGCTTCCATAAATACTTTGCACAATTTCATTCATTCTATTGTGGATTCTTTAGGTAACAAGCTTGACACCTCTGAGGCTATTGGGAAAACAACAACTGATTATTTTCTAGGACCTCTTTACTCCTTCCTCCTCCAGTCCTTTTACTTGCTCCTTTATTAAGGGTTGGCTTAATGCAAAGCAAGCAAATTCTTTGATTAGTCCGGTTTCTCCAGATGAAATATATTAAATTGTTCTCTCCTCTCCCACTAATAAAGGGCCTAATCCTGATCGCTATTCTAAGGAATTTTTCATCAAGTAGTAGGACATCATTGGTGAGGATTTCTGTCAGGTGGTTTTATACTTTTTCACCTCTAGAAAAATATTAAAAGGTTTGAATTGCACTTTATTAACTCTTATCCCTAAAGAAAAAAGGTGCAAACTATTTGATAAGTTTTGGCCTATATCTTTATGCAATTTTGTGTACAAGATTATTATAACGATTATGGCTAATAGACTTTCCAAAGTGCTCCCTTTCATCATCAGTACTAATCAAGTTATTTTTCTGAAAGGTAGACTTATTATTGATAATATTATCCTTACTCATGAGCTTCTTCACAATTATAGCAGTAAACGACATTGCAAGGAGCTCTGTCTTAAAGTGGGTTGAAAAAAAACTTATAATAAAGTGCGTTGAGAATTCATTATTAAAGCCTTTTTGGATGTAGGCAACCCTCCTCTTTGATCTCTTGGATTAAAGAGTGCATCTCTACAATTTCCTTTAATGTGCTTATCAATGAAGCTAATAATAAAATTTTCTCTAATAAATGTGGTTTGTAATAGGGTTGGCCTCTTTCTCCTCTTCTTTTTGTACTAGTTGTGCAATCCTTGAAAGATATTCTAACTGATTTCCACTTGGAAGGCTGATTTGATATTCCTATTCATAGGAACACTTATAATATCTCATTTACTTTTTGTTGATAATATTCTTCTTTTCTCTAAGGCTTCCCTTGTACAATTGGTTTGACAGAAACACTTGATTTATTTTCTCAGATTAGTGGTCTTATGGTTAATGACTCTAAAAGTAGTATATTCTTTTTAGCTATTTTTAGACTTTTGCCTTTAGTGAAGTATCTCTGCCAGTCCAATACTTGGGACTCACTTTTTTTTCTGAAAGGCTCCAAGCCTCTATGTGTGCCCATATTCTTTATCATTTCCGTTCTTCCATCCATTCAGCTTTAGTGGGATGGAAGAAGAACTTTGTCTTTTATGCTGGAAGGTTAGAACTTCTTGAATCAATTCTGCCTAGCATGCACATCTATTATTTGTTCATTTAATGTTGCCTTTTAGTCTAATTAAGAATCTTGAGTCTCTGGTGTCTAAATTCCTTTGAAATAATGTTGATGATGGTAGAAAAATTTTATCCTATTAGTTTGAAGAATATCGGTTGGCCTAAAATGGAATGAGGTTTGGTATTCCGTTCTATAAAGGATTGGTGTATTATTGGCTTAGCTAAACATTTATGGAGGCTTTTGTAGGATAAGGATTTTCTTTAGATTAAGTGGATGCATGGTTATTATATTCAAGGTTCCTCTATTTAGCATTATAGTGTTCCTTCTTATGCCTTTTATTCTTAGAAGAATATCATCTCTCTTAGAAGCACCATGATTGATTTTATTTCATACAAGATAAATGATGGTATGTCTACCTTCTTTTGGTTGGATCCTACGGTAGGAAACTTCACCCTCCTTGACAATTATGGTCAATGTTTATTACATTAATTGGAAAGTCATCTTCTTGAGAGTATATCTTATTGTTTGACCAATAAGCATGGGAAATGGTCTCCTCACATAAACTTGAGAGCTAATCATCTTCTTCAAGTCATTGGAAATCATCCTCCAACTCTTTCTCATGATGATGATGTCATTGCATGGAAGCCAAATTATCTGGGTAACTTTTCAACAAAGTCTGCTTACAAGGTTCTTTCTAACATTGTTCCCAAATAGAAATGGACCTCTCTTGTTTGGTTTGGACATCATATACCTTGTCACTCATTTATTAGTTTGATGATGCTATATGAGTGTCTTCTCACTTTGGAAAAAATTTAAGTTAGAGGCATTCATATTGTCAATAGATGTAATTTTGTAAGGCAGATATTGAAATATTCTAACACATTTTATTCTCTTGTGGCTACTCTAAGTGGATGAGTTCTATATTCAGGCTTTTTAGAGTGGCTGTTTCTTGTAATCAAGCTCAACAAGCCCTTAAACATATTTATTTCCTTATTCCATTCCCAATATGGGATTGCTTCTAAAGTTATTAATGATTTGCGCTATCTATTCTCTCTCTCTCTCTTTGAGAGGGGGGGGGAGAAAAATAACTGCATCTTCAAAAATGAAAGAATTCACAAGCGATCTCTTTGTATGTAGTGTGAGAGTCAAGTTAGAATGTATGTAACTAACAATCCTCATCTCTCTAAGATTGTTAGTGAATTTCCTTTCATTGTTAAAAGATGGAGGCTTGTGTTTTTCTTTTATTGTCTCATGACTTTGTTTCCCACTTGATTTAATTGAAGGGATTTACCTCCCCCTTTTACATGATAAAAAAAATGTATGTGCAGTCAAGGCCTACACGCCATATCTTCTACGTCCCATATCTTCATATGTGTTACCATAAGTATTGAGTGTTGATGAAAAGGTAATGAAGAGAGGAGGAAATTATTTTTAAGAAGGAAATAGAAGAAAAGGCAAATATAAATTGAAGGGGCAAGGGGTTGTCGACTTGGAGAACCTCATGAATGTCATTAGAATTTGGAATCTGATTACCAGTAGGATCATCAATAGACAGAATACAATTGGAAGCCCGACAATTCATAGCCACCAATAAAAAAGAATTTGATATGAAGGTCACCCAATTATAACATGTCATTATAATACTTTTGGTGGAATTTGCCAAATTGGTCATAGGATACAGCTCAATACAACAAATGTCTCTTATTTTCACGTAATACACAAAATGGCCCTATGTACATGTAAACCTCCACACATGTGATATAAATTATCTAAAATACCCCTTTCACATTTTTTTCATTTTAGCTTCACCAACTCACTATTTCTCATTTCTAGTAGCTCAGGCTTTGACTCTGCTACCTCCTCATTTAGCATCCCAACTTTTTAAATAATTTAGAAGTCAGAGTGCCGTCAATTCGTAAACAAAATGGGGGCTAAGAACAACTGTGTACAAAAGAATAACCTTTCATTAATTTACATAATTATAAAATTCACAGAGCATACAACATAAGGCTCAACGTGCCTTAACAAAATCAAAACAGTGCACGTCCAAAATTAATACAAAACAAAAGAATGTGATAAAGTAAATAAAAAACACAGATTGTTTGAAGTTCTATTGGTTATCTTCAATAAAATAATCTCTTTCGTTCATACCTGCAGCATCTAGAGGTGGGTGAGTAATTTATACTTTGTAGATAGAGTGAAATCCTACTAACATGCTATAACATAAAGTATAATCAAAACACATAAAACATTCTTCTAATAATTCATTTTTAAAAGTTGTCTTAACATATCACAAAAATATTCTTGCCAATTAATAAAATTTGAATGTACTTCTTTTACAAAAAGATGGATAAATAGTCATTCACGTAAACTGATAAAATTTGATAAATCATTCATAACCAGAATATGATAAATAGCTCAAAATCAGATAAATCATTATTTATAGAATGTTGTTGATATTAGAGCAACAAATACCCATGCTTGTGGGGCAATGGGATCAGAATGAAAGAGATCTTCCCAAGATATCTCATTTCATGGGTGCGCAATATGCCTTAATAGGCAGTACCTAGGAGTCGTAATTTCGATAGCTTTTGAGCTTTATATCAAATAGCTACCCTTCAAAACCAATGATAATTTTTGGCTTTATACCAAATAACTACCCATCAAATCTGATTAAAATCATTCATAATGTCATTCAATAACAATAATTTTAAAGTCCCTATCATGATGATATTCCTCAGGGGTGCACGTGACACTATTATTTTAGCATTTGTCCGACCCCTAATAATACCCTGTTTTGAAAAGATCTTTTATGAACGAATTATGAAATTGTATGGTATATTTGTAGCACATAATTAGAGTTTAAAGCCATCTACTCTTCATTCTTGAATTTGACTCAAGTATCGGCTGGTAGTCTGAGCCTTTTCTCATTCCTGCGCTTAAGAGCGGTTCCCTTCACACCAGGATAGGATCTCCTTTTAGGCTTGGAAGCAGCAAATGAAGCCTCCCCTTGCGCTGGGAAGAATTCTCTTTCCAGATGGAAAGTGGCAGACAAAGTCTCCCCTTGCATTACGATGTTTCATCATTTTGGCTCGAAAGCAATGGATGGAGTCACCCCTTACCCCAAGTTATTTTCCCCCTTTAGAGTAGCTAACTCAAAAAATGGACCCCTCTACGATGTAGAGCACCATCGAATTAGCTAGGATCAGTTTTTGAATGGAAGAAATCAAACAAGAAACAACTTAGAAACAGGGGTTTAATGTTTCACAATGGGTAGTGGTCAGAAGAGAGGGGAGGAGAAGAAATGGTGTGAATTAAAACCCCTTGTCCCCCTTTTATACCCATTTGGTGCCATTTCATGTGCACCACATGGCATGCATCCAATGGTTACAAAGCCGTTTTACGTCAACATTGACACATGAGAACGTGTTAATGGTGACAGTTGTGCAGGCCATGCCATGGCCTGCAGTTGTGTAGACCATGCTGCCATGACCTGTAGCAGCACTGCGTTAGTGCTATTGATGTTAATGCTGATGGAATTATTTTCCCTTTTATATTTTTTTAAATTTTGCTTTCATTTTAAAACGAAATTTAGAACTTAAACAGGCGTACTCCTTACCTTGAACTTGAAATCGTGCGTTCTTGATGTCGATGGACTCGTATTGATGAGCCCTACGAAACAAGACCACATAAGAGTACCTTATCCCATGAAAATAAAGAGGGTCCCACCCACAACACATTTCTTGAGGTCGTAGCTTGCTATCTCGGTGTTTGTTTTACGTGTTCTTAGTCTCAATGCGTTCATCTCTTAGAGCCCTACAGACAACCTTAAAGCTCTTTTGAATGAATCACTTCAAAACCTTCTAATTATAAGAAAAATGGCCATTGGGCCCTAAAACTCCCTAATGGGCACAAATGCTCAACATTTCAAAACCTTAAAATTTTGGGACGTCACAAACTACCCCCTTACGAAAATTCCATCCTCAAAATTTGTACAAAATAATTATAATAATTTATTGTTAAAAACACACCAATATCCTTAAAGCTTAAGTAAATGAAAAATGTGATTAAAACATAGGGTCATTTCCCCCTCTAGCTGCACATGTATCACTTGGAAAAAACCATAAAACAAATATGGGTAGACTCTTAAATTATATAATAATTTATCAATAGAAAATGAAAGAGCTAATATTATAGTCATCTTATTTTTAAAAGAAGGTACCTTCGATGATTGCATTGGATGACTGAGCCCCCTTAGTGGTGATTGCAAAAACTTCACCCTCAACTCTAGGTTTCTACTCAAGTTTAGCCTCTTTTTGATCTTTCTTTTTCTGGAAATCCTGAGCCTTGTACCCTTGCTTGCTGCATGAAAAACATCGTCCTTCAAAAAAGTAGCAAGGTTTGCTTGGGTGTAATCTATTGCATAGAGTACATTTCTCTGATTTCTCCTCCTCCCTAGCTAGAGGTTGTGTTTCCATCCACTTTTGGAACTTGTGATTACCATTATTGTCATTGAATGAAGACTTCGGTTTACCCTCATCAAGCTTTGTGTCGATGTTCTCACTTTGGTTTCGATGTTCTACCAAATACTCCTTATGGTCTTGTTCCAAAATAGAGGCTAACTCCTGCCTTAGCAAAAGTAGCAGGTTGGAAGCCTACAACTCCACTTCACAAACCATTGCTTAGCCTCCTTATGAAATTTTGAGCCTTCTTCAACTCAGTAGGGCAAGAGTCAGGAGCAAATCATTGATGCTGGATGAACTTGTTCTCGTATTGGCCAACCGTCATTCCCCCTTGTTGAAGATCTAGTTTCTTTTTCCTTCTTCTCATGGACATGAGAAGGAAAATACTTATCATACAGAACTTCTCGGATATCCTCCCGGTTGATGTTATCACTGTTTGGGAAGAAGTTCCTCTCAGTGGTAGGCCACCGAAAAGTAGCTTCTCCCAGCATAGTAAAAGTAGCTATGTACACCTTTTGATCTTCCGGTATCCTCATTACCTTGAAAATTCATTCTACTTCGAATGTTCATTTTTTTGTGGCTTCGGGGCCATCTTTGCTAATGAAGGATGGTGTGATCTTCTTAAATCGCTCAGGCATGTTTCCATTTTCACTTGGGTTGCTTTGAACTTCCTTCTTGGACTAACTCACTTGATAGCCTTGTGCTTGGAGCCACTCAGTCATCTTTTGCATCATTAGATAAAAAAAAATCGGAGTAGAGTCTTCGGTTGACAAAACACTATAAGGTGTGGTAGGGTGGAGCTATCGGATGGTAGTACATCCTCCCCACTAGTAGGCAACATCTAAGCACATTTTTTAAAGAAAATATTTATACTTTCAAACTTAATCTAAATAATTGCAAATGAAAGAAAACATCACCAGTCACTTATGCATATTTAGTTAAATAAAAGATAATCACCAAAATTAAAAAGAAAAACTGCAATAAATAACTCAAGTAATCATAATGAAATAAGAAAATAATATGTATGATAATTTATTCTGCCTAAAAGATTTAGTTACTCCTCTATAAACAATGGAACCTCGGCTTTGATACCAATTGTAGTGTCCCTACTTTTTAAATAACTTAGAAGTCAAAGAGCCATCGATTCATAAATAGAAAGAGGAGGGGGTCACAATCAACCATGTACAGAAGAGTAACCTTTCATTAATTTACATAATTATAAAATTCATAGAACATACAAAATAAGGCTCAATGTGCCTTAACAAAATCAAAGCAGCACATGTCCAAAATTAATACATAACACAAGAACGTGATAAAGTAAATAAAAAACGTAGATTTTTTGAAGTTCTATTGGCTCTCTTCAATAAAATCATCTCCTTCATTCATAAGTGTCTGGGGGTGGGTGAGTATATTTGTACTCAATAGATAAAGTTAAATTCTACTAACATGTTATAACATAAAGTATAATCAAGACACATAAAACATCCTTCTAATAATTCATACTCAAAAGTGGACTTAACATATCACAAAAATATTC
The DNA here is from genome assembly GCA_035235625.1 of Saururus chinensis. Classification (NCBI taxonomy): domain Eukaryota; kingdom Viridiplantae; phylum Streptophyta; class Magnoliopsida; order Piperales; family Saururaceae; genus Saururus; species Saururus chinensis. The sequence goes on from CP141142.1 coordinate 7,309,242, forward strand.
TTGCCAACTAATAAAATTTGAATGTACTTCTTTAACAAAAAGTTGGATAAACAATCATTCATGTAATTCAATAAAAATGGATAAATTGTTCATAACCAAAGTTTGATAAATAACTCAAAATTCAACAAATCATTGTTCACAGAATGCCGCCGATATTGGAGCGACATTTACCCGTGCTCATGGGGCAGCAAGATCAGAATGAAAGAGATCTTCCTATAATATCTTATTTTATGGGCGTGTCATATGCCTTAATAGGCAATACCTAGAAGTCATAACTCTAATAGCTTTTACGCTTTGTGCCAAATGGGCTAGAAACAACTTAGAAACAAGGATTAAAAGTTTCAAAGCGAGCAAAGGTAAGAAGAGAGGGGAGGGGAAGAAAATGTGTGAATTGAAAGGGTATAAAAGGGGGACGAGGGGGGTTTACCTCAGCATTGACACACAAGCGTGTGTTAGTGCTAACGGTTGTGCAGGGCATGGCCTAACCTATAGCAATGCTGCATCAGCACTGCTGACGCCAATGGTGTTAGTAGTGCTGACACAATTATTTTTATTTTGATAATTTATTTAAAATTTGTTTTTTTATACACAAATTAAAACTTCAAACGACCTAACTTATAAATCACTTGCTATCTCAGTCTTTATGATCATTTACGGGCATCTTATTGACATTCTACCTTTGCCACTCCTCCTTATCTTATAAATCACTTGCCTTCCTACTCTTGTGTTTGGTTGTGCATACTTTCTTTATTTGCAACCGTTTCGACGTGGTAAATTTTGCTTCAAATAAGTCCAATATGTGTTTATCAGCTATAATGAATGCCACAAGGGGTATATGAGTCATGATTTTACTTCTAGCCGGTGCTATCTCTCATACCATGTTCAGTTTAGTGAACACTCCTTTCCCCTTGTTGGCTTCTCTTATGCCTTGCCATTGAATTCTGATGCACCATTCAAGGTCTTTCCATTTCCTGTCTGCTTACTGGAGGTGGACTCCCCCAAAATGAGTTGTTCCTTCTACCTCTACATGCCCCACCCGCATGTTCTCCTTCCCCTTCCATGGCATCTCATGTTCCAAAGGAGCCCCATGGTATCTCCCTCCTCCTGAGCCTGCATTGTCCTTGCCTTCTTCCTCATTGGCTCCCACCCCCTTGCTGCTCACACCACTGCCACCTTCCCCACCATCTCCTCATCACCCCATGGTGACATGTAATCAAGATGGTACCCACCAATCCAAAGTGTTCCTTGCCACCAAGCATTGCATTCCCATGTGCTTACTAGCCACCTCTCCCAATCATCCCCATAAGATTACTACTACAAACAAGTCGCCCATTATCCGCTATGGGTCATGCCATGCAAAAAGTGTGTTTTGCTCTTCGACAGAATAACACATGGGTACTTGTTATTTATCATCCATCTATGAATGTAGTCAGATGCAAGTGAGTTTACAAGTTGAAGCTTCACGCTGATGGGTCTATTGACATACAAGGCCTATCTTGTTGCTAAGGGGCAAGGCTTCTAAAAAGATGAGATAACTCGATAAGTTGATCATGTTCGGCTCAGTTAGGCTAGAATTGGGATAGACTCAAAGAGGGTTCGACTCGTGTTCAGTTCAAACTTGAACCTAACCGAGTCGAGCTTGAACATGCATCAGATTGACTCGACTTGACTCAACTCAAAACTTGATCCAATTGACTTGAGATCAACTTGAAGATTAGCTTGAGCTCGGCTTGGTTTGTTACAAAGGACTTTTTACATATTATACTCATATTATATGAATTTCTTAAATTTTTTTTCATATACCCATAATATTCTATGTTATTTTATAAAAACATATTTACTATAGAAACATTAATGCATGGTATATAATACCCATATTATGCTATTGCATTTCAAGAAAATATAAATCCTACTATCAATAAAAGTGAGAAGGTAAGTACAATAATTTTTTTCTATTCTATCCTTAATTATTAGTATGAGATTATTTAATTTTCAAATACTACCCTTAATCATCCTAATCCTAATAAAAATAAATAAGTAATTCTACTTGTATAATAAACATTCTTAATTCAACAAATCATTTTTGTTTAGAAGTAGAGATCTAGTGACCCATATCTAGATTTTGCCTACCAATATATTTAGTGAACCAAGTTGAAATTTTTATTTATTAATTTAAATTTTTTACATTTCTTTGCATGCGCAGTGTGCAATTCTGCATTTCTCTTAGTAACACTAAGTCACTAATTGGCTCGGCTCTTTAGCACCCAACTTTATATATATATATATATAAAGTGGTTGAGAGTGCTTCGCATCATGGTTGTTATAATTTTTTTGTTTTTGTTATTTATGTGATTTTCCAATTAATATAGTTAAGGGAAAATTTATGGTGATTAAATTTATTGATTTTGTATATAATTGAAGAGTATAAATGTAATCACTATAAATTTCCCCATAAAAAAAACTAGTTTGGAGAATCAAATCAACATCACAAAAGTGTTCTCCCCAAAACTTGGAACATAGGTTAAAAACTGAGCTAACAACTCTAATAAATTGTAATAATATCAAGGAGATTTCTATGATTCTTTGAAGTGTATATCACTCCACGAAGCTTCAGTCTTGCTGAAGACTATAGCCTTCCTTATTTATGTTATAAAGCTAAGGCTCACGGAGTTCATGAACCAAGTAGTTGAGTTTTTTGGCTTTTCATGATTACCAAAAACTCTTGTGTTGTTTTGTGTTGTGTTGGGGTCATTCTTCTATTAAAGCAAAAACCCATTTGAACCTATTCTCAAGCCATGGGGAAATATTCTACAAACAATAAACTCCCAAGCCTTGGTGAGCCAAAAATGTATGATCCCTTTTCATACCATGAATCTCCTCTACGTGGCTAAAAAGACCCACTTTTAGACCCTATACTGACAATAGGAACCCATGTCCTTAAGTGTCAAACACAGTGGTCTAAGGTCTCTACCCTTTTGATATGCCATATTTACCTTTTATTCACACACATTTTCCATCATGTATGTCAATATTTACTTGCATTCATTATGAAAGTAAATTATACTGTAACATACTATATCGGTATTAAAAGTATTTGTGAAAACTTTATTTTGAAAACATAAACTGAAATGTCATGTTTATCAAACTAGTGCTTCAGTATTGGTGCTGATGGCCACTAATGCCACCATCAACACGTCAGTCCCTACCGATAGTGAGAAAGCTTATTCTTGCCTTAGACACCACATGGTCATTTACACATCGACCCCTTTGCTAATGTCCATCGGTTGTTATAATGACGTGCCTCCAATACGTCGATGCAGGTAATTGACCATCTTCCCCACTACCATTATTTTTCATGTTTACTAGATTATTTTTAAGAACACTAGTCTCAACCTTTTCAGATGTGGAAAACTGTTCTCCCACCTTTTCCAAGAAGTTCTTAGCTTTATCACATTTAGGAATGAATCTTCTATGAGATTGGGGAATATACTTCATCATAAGCTATATACTAATACAATTGAATTTATAACATAATTTATATTCAACCTTTTGGTCATTGGTATTTTCACTTGTAGGCATATACATCTCATTATCATGTACGGTGATGTCCAAATCATGAATGCTGAATTATAACTCAATATCCTCTTTCCACTCTTTAAAATTGCTTCATATAAAAGTTCAAATGGAGAACATGAGGTTAAACATAGATTTAATGGATGTAGAGCAAGCGACAAAATAAATATGCATGCTCACCTGATTGAATATTTGGCTTAAAGGAGCATTAACGAGGTTCCAAGAGTGATCTAAATGTAAAACCTTGACCTGGGAAACCTAACCTGGACAGGGGGTTAGTTCATAAAACAGAATCGGAGTGTACTAAATAAATAGAAAAATATTTAAAATCAGGCTAACCAAGAGCGACGGACTCTGAGTGTGTGAGTCATAGCGTTCTTCTACGCACTATGAGCTTTAGTGCTTTGTTGTGCATAGGTTAGAACAAACCTAATTTTATAACTAATTTGGATCGGGCCAATGTTGCCTTACCGTTTGTTGCCTACGTACGTATTGGATAATATTAACGATATTATACCAATACGATCGGATCTAAACGTAGTTCTGCCTAATGGCTAATACATGCATCAGCATCACAAAATCATATATGTTAAAATATGTATATCCTTATATCCAAATAATCATTCAAAATCAGACGGAAATCTTATAAATCATCAGAGTCAAATGGAAGCCAATAAATAAGTGAAATACACATCTCTTATAGGTGAGCAAAACACTAACAAAATCACACATCCCACTCTATCATAGAGTAGAGCAGAACACACTACAAAGCATGTTGGATCATATCATATCAGATCCTATCATATCATATCATATTTCATCCGACCATACCAATCATATCGTATCAAATCGGAGTATATTAGATCACAATAGAGCATTTCAGAGTAATTTGGATCACAACAGAATATATCAAAGTAGATTGAATAGGAACATATCATAGCAAATTATATATCTTAATTAGTATATTACTAATTAAGATGTGCATGTATATAAATTATATTAAATTTGAAGGTAAAAAAAAGTGTACTCCCCTACAGTTCTTGAAGTGGTGATGTTCAGAGTTGCTCGTTTCCTCAAGGCGTCTTAACTTTCAGGTCCGGAGATGGCGGGTAGAACCTCATCTAACTTCGAAATACTTTTCTCTTTTCGTGCTCGTAGGCTATGGACAAAACCTAACCTTTTCCCATGATACTTTTCTCACGACACGCCCATAGGCGATAAACATAATTGCCCCTTACCCAAGAGAAACTTTTCGCTTTCTGTTCCTGTAGATGGTGGACATAACTTCCCCTCATTTGGAGACACTTCACCCTTCACACACCTGTAGGTGGCGGACAGAACCTCGTCTTGCCAGGAAACACTTTACCCATCACACTCCTATAGGCGGCATACAAAACCTCCCCTTACCCGGAGACACTTTACCCTTCATGTGCCCGTAGGCAGCGGACAGAACCTCCCCTTGCCCAGAGACACTTTACCCTTCATGTACCCATAGGCAACAAACAGAACCTCCCCTTGCCTGGAGACATTTTACCCTTCACGTGCCCATAGGCAGCGGATAGAACCTCCCCTCGCCCCGAGACACTTTGCGCCTATGGGCAACGGACATAACCTCCCCTTCCCCCAGGGCATTTATCCCATATAGAGTTGTTAACTTGAGGAATGGACACTTCCATTGTGTAGAACACCTTCAAAATAGCTAAGAACGCCTTTTGAATAGAAAATAGACTTAGAACGATTTTAGAAACTCCCTTGGAAGCTTGAACAAAAATGAGTATTTATAGCAGAATAGCATGCGAGTGTACGAAGGAAGGTGGAATACGTGCACACGTGCTCGCACCATGTGGCATGTTTTCATTGGGCCACCGAATTGGTCAGTGCACGTGACATGCATGCAATGCGCTCGTGATCGAGTTGCGCTCGTGGCTGCACCATGCATCTGAGACATGGTCAACTGCACGATCGCGCAGAGGGCCGTGATTACGCAGCATGGCGGCTTGGCTCTGGTTTGGCTAGCTGACATCAGCTATTATGTCTTTTCTTAAATATTTTATTATTATTTTAATGAAATACAATTCTAACTTCCAAACACGTAACTTCTTATCCCGAAGTCGGAATTGTATGTTCTTAGTACCAATGGACTCGTATCAACGAGCCCTTCAAAACTAAATCCCACATGGGTATGTTATCTTACACTTTTAAAGTGTATGCCACCTATTTGGCACGCTTCCTGAGATTATAACTTCCTTTCTCGACCTTTGTTTTACGTGTTCTTAGATTCGTTGTGCTCGCTACTTTGAGCTCTAACTAGATATAGGAATTTTATCCCTTGAAACCCCTTAAAATTTATCTAAAATTATATAATTACCCCTAACCCTCTTGGGTTAACTGTAATCGGAACACAACGTGTCATATTCTTGCCCCCTTAAAACGAATTGCATCCTCACAATTCTCCCAAAAATAAAATCTGACCTTTAGTCAGTGGATAAGTACAATAATGAATCCAATTGATTTACAATCGGACACAACAATTAGAAGAACAATCCATCGAGTGATAACATATTCTGATAACTTTTTGGATCAAATACATAATCTGGTAGTTTAAACTTCCTAGATATCACAAAAGAAAATCTGATTACAATTGAACTAAACACTTGTAAATAGAATGTGAGAAAAACTTCGGATTTCACATTTATAAATAGAATCCAATCTTTTTTTGGATTTCACAGAATCCGATATTTTAAGATTAGATAGAATCTTCACAAACAAAATCCGATAGTTCATATTCGGATAGAAATCTTAAAACACAATTTGAATTATAACTTTTACCGCATATAGGTAATTATTTGAAGTCAAAACACAATGTAGCAAAATAGGGTTAAGTAAATGTAATATCCCTAATTTTTTGTAATTTTTCTGCAATGTTTTGCAATTTTTGCAGTTTCTAGTCGTATTTTTGATAAATAAATTTTATGCTTCGGCGTATTTGTAATATTCGTGATCGTAAGAGTCGGGAGTGGTATTTAGTAGCAGGTCATGAGCCTCGATGCATCACATAAATTTTCAGTGTGAAAAACAGATGGGACGTGTGAGAACAGAAGCAGAAAGAAAGAAAGGGATTAAAAAAAAAAGAAGATAAAACGGATCGGGAGCGCCTCTGCACGCCCGACCCTGCTTTGTGAACAGTGGGGGGCTTGACTGGGTGAGGCCGGAAGTGCTGCCGCAAGTGGCCGTATGCTTCTGCCCAGCCGGCCATGGCCTGGCGACGCTGCCGCAGCCTCCCTGGCATGGCCCTGCCGACAACCACAGCCTCTTTCCCTCTTTCCTGTTTTAGGCCCAGTGAACGGTTCTGAGTTTTTTCCGACGGATCTGATGCCATCTCCGTCTGCATGGCCGTTAGGCCGTCGCCACACTTCCGTCCTGGCCAGAGCAACCTTCGACCACCATCGTCCCGGCCTCCCCGCCCCTGGTTTGCCGTCGTGAGGTGAAAACTGTTCCGCCTCTTTTTTTCAATGTTCTGTTCTGTGCAACCTGAGATTGTGCCGCTGGTCACCGGTTGCCGCCACCGGGCCTTTGGCTCTCTCCTGGCCCGGCGATGACAAGGCCACCACTCCGTGGCCGGACCGTGATCCCTTCTATTTTTTGGACCGGACAGAATAGAGTCCCCACTTTTGTTTTGTTCCTGTCTGAGTTGCAGCCGCCGATTGTGCCGCCGGTGGCCGGTCACCATTGACCAGCCCTTGGCCTTTTCCCCAATCCGGCGACGGCAAGGCTGTTCCCCCAGTTGCTGCCCTAGCCATCGCTTCCCTCTGCCCGATGCCGATCCGAACAAAATTTTTCCCTCGTCTAAAGATTTTTGTCATTAGTTTTCACTGCTGGCCGCCACCCATTGGTTGGCCTCAGGTTTGCCGCCTTGAGCTAACGACGGCAAGGTGCCGAGGTCTAGCCTCTTGCATTGGTTGTCCCGACTCGTTCAATTGACTGGCCCGCATTAGAGTAAAGTTGCAATTTTTCGTGGGCCGCATCCATCCTCCACAATCGGATGTTGGACAATATTGGGCCAACATCCACTTGACTTGTCGCTATCTGGTGACTGCTGAGTCCCGTCTTCTCCCAAGTCTAGCCCCAACCCCCATCTGGCCATTCATGGCTCGACGATGCGTGTCTGCCGCCCCAACTCGGCACACTATCGTCCCAATTAGATCGGGTCTCTTCAATTCTCTGACCGGCTATTATGCTGCCCGACATCGGCTAGTGGATAGCTATAGATGTTGGCATGACCCAATATCATTAAAGGGCCGCCGCTCCCAGCCTCCTCTGCATGTTTTCTGCACACACAAAAAGCCCCTAGCTTTGGGGTACGCCTCTGACCGTTGTCAAAGTGACCCCTCATCCTAGGGCCAACTTGTTCCGCCTATCATTGCGCAGACTTGGGCTACAGGTCTGACCAAAATGGGTTCTGCCCCGGCCCAGTGATGGCAAGGGCCAGCACTTTTGGCCCGTTGCTACCCTTGCACCCCACTTTTGTTACACATGATCCAAAACCTGTTGTAAAGAGTCCCCAAATTCAGATTCTCCCAAGGGGAAGTAACACTGTCAGCCATTAGACTCGGTCCATCGAAGGCTCAACCGATGTCATGCCATATCTTCCACTGTAAGCCGTGCTTGATGCACGATCGTCTGTATGATGAATTGGTTGTGGGTAGCGTTTAGAAATGACGCCGCCTTTGTCTGCCACCTACACCGAGCCTTAGAGCATCAACGTATGTTTATGGAACGTCCCCACCATTAGACAATATGGCTGTTAAAGCCTCTATCCCTCCCATGTCCGTGAGTACGCAACCAAGTCCTCTTCCATGTTATGAGGCTTCGACGATGCAGAATTGTTACCGTTGGATGTAGTATGTTGTCCATTTTAATGTTTTGTGGCCAACGAAGTGTTTTAAACCGTTGGTCGACCTCCAATTAGTTAGTCTCCATTCTGTGGTTGTTTTTGCCATGTCTAGTGGCACGACCTTGTGTCCGGCCACCTTAGTGCGTCCAAACCTTTAGCTTCGAGTGAAATTAATCTAACTTTATCGAGATTAATTCCAACATCTTTGAAAATCCTTGGGACATAACAACTCTCTCAGTGCGATGCTTTTGGCCACCTAGTCTACTATCGACGCCGCCACCGTCATTTGCTCACCATCAAACTCCTGTGGATTATGAGGTAGGGGACCTTTAACTCGTAATTTCATTATAGCATGCTTTGATTGTGTAGTAGCATGCTAGGAGTTAATAATTTAATGTTTTGCATGATTATGCCGATTATTAAAGCATGTTGTATGTATGTGTATTGTGTGTGTATGTTAGTGAATACTAAAGGCACATAGTAAGTTGCTATGAAGCTTATGTATGTGACCAGAGTGTGTGATTTTCGTTGTGGATTGATAGTATATGATCGATGGGCACGAGTAGAAGTATTTGATAGTAAGTTTGGCCAAGGGGTACTTGTGGAAACTGTGATTGTATGTCGGGCAAGGAAAGATAGGATTGAAGGACAAATGATGGATTTGATGAGATTGGAGAATTTGTTCAGTTTGAGTGAGACAGCACGTTCTAACGACGAGTAGGAGACATGGGGGATGCAAGGAATTGAAGACTTAAGATTCGGAGCATGTTTAGGGGATTGTGAGTTAGTAAGAGGTAATGACATAATTATACATGCATAATGTACGTAATATGAATGGTAATGAAAGAATAATGTGTAAGGAATTAGTAAGGGTTTGATGATAGGACTTAGGTCAAAAAGGGTCTCATTTGAGGAGTTTGAGTAAGAATATTCAGTTTTATGGTTTACGGCAGATGGTGTAAGTTGTAAGGTCATAAGTGTATGATGGTAAGATTACCAGTATGGAATTCGAGTTTAAGTAAGGCTATGTAGAGATCGGTAAGGTTGTAAGTGTAAGAGCGGGGGGATGAGTTAAGTAAAGAAGTTCTACCTTTGCGGATAGTAGCATCGGGATGGTCGTATTTCTAGCCTAGTTGGCTGAAGAATGTAAGACGGAAATAGTTCCAAACATAATTGTACACGCATAAGTTACATAATATAAACTTGAATGGTAAATAACCCTAATTTGATAACGTTGTGAGGTTGAGACTAAGGGTTTCGATGAATTAAGTTCCGTTTTGTGCCAGTCGATAAGTAATCGACTGAGCGTCCTTTTTGGTCTAGCCATGGTGTTTTTTTGCGGGTTTTAGTATTGGTGCCATTTTTCAGCCTAGACATTTGATGCTCTGTTGAGAGTGCTGTAAGTTTCCACCCTTCGTGGGCTTTGTCTGTTTTCTGCCTACAAATGACATTGTATGTTCTGCCTAAGAGTAGCACTGTAAGATTCCTGCCCAAGAGTGGCACTGTAAGATTCCTGCCCAAGAGTGGCACTGTATGGCCCTTGTTGGCAATGTATGGCCCCAAAGAGTGGACATTTGTGCGCTCAGGTAAGTAGTATCATGGATCTGCTCTTACCTGTTTGATCTTGTGCCCCATGAGCATAGGTGTGCCTTGCCGTCGGAAAAGTCCATGGTGTCTAGTTGCTCCTTGAAGGTTAAGGTGACGCCCCAGTGGCATTCCATTCCTTTCCGACATTGGAGCTTATTAATTGTAATGAGTTTCAGTTATCGGTAGTATGTGTACGATAGTAAGAGTGAGTTATATGTTTCAGATTCTGAGTAAGTTGTATGTGTAAGATTTAAAGTAAGTGTGTGCTTCTTTGGAAGACAGTAAGAGTAAGTTTATGAGTCTGAGTAAGTTGTACGAGTAAGTTTGTGAGACTTTGATTCAGACAGTAAGCGTAAGTGTAAGTGTAAGCATAAGTGTAAGTGTAAGTGCAAGCTTCTATGGGAGATGTAAGAGTACATTTATGTGTAAGAGTAAGATTGTACGAGTAAGGTCGTAGAAGTGAGTTCATACGAATAAGGTCATATGAGTATGTGTATGTTATAAGTGTAAGCGTACGTTTGTACGAGTAAGCTGATAAGACTGATGCAGAGTGTAAGTGTAAGAGCATGATATATGAGTAAGTGTAAGTTCGATTTGTACGATGATTTGTTTGCATGACCATATTTATACTTCTTGTTCTATTTGCTTCATGTGTGATTGCATGGAAGCATCTATATATGAACTTATGAAGTTCATTGATTTATATTTTTCCCCTACTGGGTATTTTCCTACTGAGTAAGAAAATACTCACCCCATCTTTTTAACCCATTTGATTGGAGGCTTTTGCAGGTCGATCGATAGCTATTTGAGACTGGACTATTCCCTGTGTGGACAATTCTTCCTCGACTTTGAGCGCAGTGAAATCGTAGTGAAGCTATGTGGAGTTTGGTGCTGCGATCTCATGTTTTGTTTAAGGTGAGAGAAATGTATTATATACTGGACTTGTGCATGTATGTACGAATAATTTTAAGACTGTGAAAGAACTTGTACTCAGAGATGTCTGGGAGGTTTTTATTTTTAAAACCCATGGCCATGGTAGGTTTTAATCGCACGCTTTTGTTTTAGGTCACGCCTGAGAACGTTTGTTTGTTTTAAGATGATTTAATTTATGAAAATTGTTTTCACACGTTCTGAATTTTGTTAATTTATTTGATTTACCTCTGTGTTTTGAAAATGGAATTTTCGTAAAATTTTAAAGTAAATGTGTGGAAAAACCTTGGGCGTGACAGTAAATCCATAGGCACAATTCCAAAACCCTTCGGAAACACAAACTGATAATTTATGATCGGATAAATAATTTAAACAAAATTTGACTAATTAAAATTCCAATTATATCATGCATAATATTATTATGGACTTTTAAAAATTGTATAAGTTATTTTTCTGAATTAGAGCAAATCAAATTATAATAGAGCATACAGATCAATCTAGAAATTGTTGGAATTAAATCATCCGATAAATCACATAATCAAAATTTAATAATTTTATATCGGATAATAGAATCTGAATATTATTTTTAAAGTCAGACAATTTTTTAGGATCAGAAAAGAACAGACATATCAGACAAACCAAGTAGAACAGATAGATCAGACAAAACAAATAGATGAGACATACCATACAGATCAGACAGATAAGTGAGAACAAACATATTAGACAGAACAAACATATCAGATAGAATGGAGCCATGACACCGAATGACATTCCCCTCGACACTCATAGGGTAACAAGAGGCTTAGAAGGATAGGAGCTTTCCCATGATGTTTCACACCTATATGCATATGCTAGAACAAATTGTTTGGTGGGTATCCAGACAGTGAGTGCACTGACACTTTCAGGTTTTACCCTGAAACTACCTAGAAAGTGCATGTATCCAAAACATAATGTAGTGCATATAAATTAATTCTCAAATATGATATTTTCCCCAAAAACATGGGTAATAAGCATCAATTTTGAATTTAAAACCCCCTACACTGTAGGTTGAGTAAAAATCTAAAATAATGCTAAGCAAAAGTATATGAAAATGATTATAATCTTTTTCAAAAATTATTTATCAAAAACGACTCATTTAGAAACAATTTGATGCAGAAACATATGCACAAATTGTTGGTTTGTCCAAGTGACAATAAAACTAGAGCCGTGATACTAAACAACATTCACCCCGATACTCATGGAGTAGCAAGGGGCTCTCAGAAAGTGAGGAGCTTTCCCATGATGCTCCACACCCATGTGCATACCAGAACCGATTATTTTTCTCAGTGGGTATCTAGAGAGTGCAAGCACTCGCGTATCATTGTACGCATCAGATCAAAAATTTTTCTCAAAAGAATATGTCACTCATAACCTTTTCTTGGAATCATTTGGAATTTAAAACATGACATAAAATGTATCAGAAATCAATCATACTCTTTTCACAGAGGCATTTGATCGAATATCAAAGCGTTTGACAAAAAATGGACTTTTCACATTTAAATCAAAACATATATTCTTGGTTCACATCACGGTCAAAATAAAATTTTAAACCAAACTTGAAGTTGAAAATTGTCTAAATATACTAGCAGAATTAATAATGGGGCTATCCACTAACTCCCATTTCCATATAATAGGCATTTGATGATTACTCCTCTATAATTCTACAATTGTAAATTTAACAGACTATTTGAAATTTAAGTTACTAAAATAATTATGTAACAGATTCAGAACAAATGTTTCCAATTGATTCAAAATCGGAATTCGTAAAATTAAAGTTTAGATCAAATCAGATACCACACATACAAAACAGAATTTCAAATTATTCTTGAATTATAAATCAGAATTCCTAAAATCAAAGTCCATCAGAAATCTAGTGTAACACATGCAAACATAATTCCCATCAAATTCGATATAATAGATGGTTTGTATTAAATCACATTCAAAAAATCATGTTCAATTAAATTTTAGAATTCATAAAATTAGAGTTCGTATTATATCCAATTGCATTTATATCAAATAGAAAGATCAAATATAAGAAGTCGTATTAATTCAAATATCACATTTGAAACAAAATTTCAAATTAATTCCTATCAAAAATCAGAATCTGTATCAAACCGATATTCTTAACAGTAACTTTAAATAATGATAATTTAAATGCGAAATTCATAATATCAATTTGACACAACACAAGTATGATAGAAATTCTAAATTACTTATAATTAAACAAATAAAAACATATAATTATGAAAGTTAAACGCAATTCCAATGTCACACTCACAAAATAAAATTATAAATCAAAACCTGATATGGCTTATTCATAGTAAAATGTTTCAAATCATTTTAGATTCAAGATTAAAATTTATAAAATGGATTTTCGTATTAAATCCAATGTAACAAGTTCATGTAGAAATTTAAATAATTTTTGACCCGAAATCGACATTCAGAAAATCGACGTTAGCATTAATTACTTGCAATGCATGCAAGACATAAATTTAAAATTGTTCAAAATCAGAAGTTCGTATTAAATCCGATGCAATACCTATATAACAAAAAAAAATCTCATAATTAGAATTCACCTTAAATTCGATATAACACATGCAAAACATAAAATTCAAAAATTGGAGTCCTCAAATTTTATATGTACAAAATAGAAAATTCAAAATCAGAGACGACATTAAATCCGATGTCATACATATATAACAAAAAGTTCAAATTCAAGATTCACATTAAACTTCCAATTTACTTCAGATCTAAGTTGATATTCATAAAAGGCCAAGATTCGGAAGAGAAATAATAACTGGTGTAGAAGCAACATTCAAAAACTCAGAGTTTATATCAATTCGATATAATACAAGTATAACAAAATTCAAACTCACTTCTAATTAAACAAATAAAAATTCATAAATATAATAGTTAAGAGCAATCCGTATACCATACAAGTGAAACTGAATTGCAAATCTCAAACTGGATGATAAAATTTCCTAATCATTTGAAATTCAAGATCAACATTCTTAAAAATCAATATTCGTATCAAATCCATTAAAATGCATGGAAGACAAAACATACAAATCTAGAACACAATTGAGAACATTTATATATGTTACACATTTACACATTTATAATCGGGATTCTAATATAATCAATACATATTTTTAAAACAATTTGCTCTCGCAGATAGAGAAATGCTCTAATACCATTTTTAACACCCCAACCCAGGAAACCCAACCCAGACCGGGGGTTAGTTCAGAAAATAGAATTGGAGTGTATTAAATAAATAGAAAAATATTTAAAATTAGGCTGACCAGGAGCGATAGACTCTAGAGTATGAGAGTCATAACATTCTTCTACGCACTATGAGCTTTAGTGCTTCGTTGTGCATAGGTTAGAACAAACCTAATTTGGATCGGGCCAATGTTGCCTTACCGTTTGTTACCTATGTACATATTAGATAACATTAACGATCTTATACTAATACAATTGGATCTAAACGTAGTTCTGCCTAACGGCTAATACATGCATGAAGAATCACAAAATCATATATGTTAAAATACGTATATCCTTATATCCAAATAATCATTCGAAATTAGATGGAAATCTTATAAATCATCGGAGTCAAATGGAAGCAAATAAATCAATGAAATACATATCTCACATAGGTGAGCAAAACACTAACAAAATCATACATCCCACTCTATCATAGAGCAGAGCAAAACACACTACAGAGCATGTTGGCTCATATTAGATCCTATCAGATCATATCAGATTTCTTCCAACCATACTGATCAAAATCGGAGTATATCAAATCACAACAAAATATATCAAAGTAGATCGAATAGGAACATATCAACATATATAAGATAATAACATATTATATATCTTAATTGGTATATTACTAATTAAGATGTGCATGCATATAAATCATATTAAATTAGAAGGTCAAAAAAGCATACTCCCCTGCAGTTTTGGAAGTGGCGACATTCGGACTTGCTCGTTTCCTCAAGGCCTACTCCCTTTCAGGTTCGGAGATGGCAGGCAGAACCTCCTCTAACTTCAAAATACTTTTCTCCTTCCATGCCCATAGGCTATAGATAGAACCTCCTCTTTTCCCGAGACACTTTTCTCACAACATGCCTGTAAGCGACGAACATAATCGCCCCTTACACAAGTGACACTTTTTACTTTCCATGCCTGTAGGTGGTAGACAGAACTTCCCTTTATCAAGAGACACTTCACCTTTCATGTGCCCGTAGGCGGCAGATAGAACCTTCCCTTGCCTCGAGACACTTTACCCTTCACATGTTCGTAGGTGGCGAATAGAACCTCCCCTTGCCTTCCTTCACGTGTCCATAGGCGGCGGACAGAACCTCCCCTTGCCCTGGGGCGTTTCCCCTATATAGGGTCGCTAATTCAATGAATGGACTTCTATTACGTAGAACACAGAACGGAAGAAAACAGACACAGAACAACTTCAAAAACTCCCTTAGAAGTTTGAACAGAAATGAATAATTATAAGAGAATAGCATGCGAGCGTACTGAGGTAGGTGGAATACGCGCGCATGCTCTCATACCATGTGTTGCATTTTCATTGGCGTGCCGAATTGGTTAGTGTGCATTATCGTGCTGCCCGTGGCGCATGGACAGCCACGATCGAGCTTTGGCTTAGCTAGTTGACGTTAGCTATTACGTCTTTTCTTCAATATTTCATTATCATTTCAATCAAATACAATTCTAACTTCAAAACGCGATAAATTCTTATCCTGAAGTCGGAATTGCACTTTCTTAGTACCGATGAACTAGTATCTACAAGCCATTCGAAACTAGACCCCACATGGGTACATTATCTCACACTTTTAAAGTGGGTCCCGCCTACATGGCATGTTTCCCGAGGTCATAACATCCATTCCTTACCTCCGTTTTGCGTATTCTTAGATTCGTTACGCTTGTTACTTCGAGCTCTAACTAGATAAGGGAATTTTATCCCTTGAAAACACTTAAAATTTAACTAAAATTATATCATTACCCCTAACCCTCTTGGTTTAAGTGTAATTAGAACACAGGGTGTCACACTAAATGTCTCCCTTAATGTCTCTATTAAGAGTCCAGATGCTGTAACTACCCATTTTTTGGTTATGCTTAACCCGAGGGGGGTTAAAGGTAATTGGGTAATTTGATATCAGTGTTAGGGGGTTTCATTAGGTGAAATCCCCATATCCGGGTAAAGCTCGGAGTAACGAGTGTAACGAATCAAAGAACGCGTGAAACGGAGGTCGGGAAAAAAAGCTATGGCCCCGGGAAGCGTGCCATATGGGCGGGACCTACACAAAAGTGTGGGATAACCTACCCATGTGTGGTCTTATTTCGAAGGGCTCGTCAACACGAGTCCATCGATATCAAGAACGTGCGATTCCAACGTCAAGGTTGGAACTTATCGCGTTTTGAGTTCAGGATATTATTTGAAAAAAATAATATCTTTCTGGATAGGATCGATGACGCAGTGGATATGATCAACAACGTAGTGGATAGGATTGATGATAAAGCGGATAGGATTGATGACGCAAGCGGATAGGATTGCTGACAAAGCGGATACGATTGATGACGCCATTAGATAGAGTTGCTGACAAAGCGGATAAACTTGACACGTGTCAGACTCACATCTATCCAATTTTTCTATAAATAGCATCCATGACATCCAGAAAGAGGAAGAGAATTCTCTCCCACATTTTCCTATTTCTCTCCCATGTTCAGAAACTTCTGTTATTCATTTCTCACTCATTTTAAGTCCGATTCGAGTCATTCTTGAGGTGTTCCTAGCTAATTCGAGGGTGATCCACGCAATGGCATGATTCATCCCTCAAGTTGGCGTCCCTAGATGGGGGAACGGCCTGGGGCAAGAGGGGGCTCTATCCGCCACCCTCTTGCCCAAAGAGAGAGAGAGCTGCCCGAAGAGAAAGGGGGACTCCGTCCTCCATCATGGGCTACAGCGTGGGTTGTCACCCGAAGTAGGGAAGGATCTGTCCTTCACCGAAGGGCCACGCAGTGTGGGGAACGTCCCGGGGAAAAAGGACGTTCTATCTGTCGCTTAAAGGCACAGAAAAGAAAGGGGATAGTTGGTCAATCGTCTTTTGGTGCAAGGCAAGGAACGTACGGAGGTAAGAGGAGGCTCCGTTCGCTGTCTCCAGATCCGAAGGGGAGGACACCCAAAAACAAGTACCCCGAATACCGCTACCTCGTGAGACATTAGGGGAGTAAGCATTTCTGACCTCCTATTTTAATTATAGAATGCATGTGCTAGATAAGGTATACATTATGCCTTGATATGCTATGATCCTTTATATTATGATCTGCTATGATCCTTTACATTATGATATGTTATGCTTATATGCCATGAAGTGTGCCGTGTCGCTCTGGGTTAGAGAGAGACGTGTTATGTGTATGTGTTTATATTATGATATGCTATGCTTTTATGCCATGATGTGTGCCGTCTCGCTCTGGGATAGAGAGAGATGTGTTGTGCATATTATGATATGCTATGCTTATATACCATGATGTGTGCCGTCTCGCTCTGGAATAGAGAGAGACGTGTTGTGCGTGTGTTTATATTATGATATGCTATGCCTATATGCCATGATATGTGCCGTCTCGCTCTGGGTTAGAGAGAGACGTGTTATGTGTATGTTCGGTCTCGGCTCAGTGATAGAGCGAGACCTATGATTGTGTTCCGTCTCACTCTATGATAGAGCAAGACGTGTGATGTGTGCTGTCTCGGCTAAGTGATATAGCGAGACGTGTGGTGTGTGTTCGTTCTTGGCTCAGTGATGAAGCGAGACGTGTGAATGTGATGTATCCGCTTTGGAATAGAGTGAGGCATGTTGTGGTGGTTGTGTGGTGCTTGTCTCTATGATAGAGCGAGATGTGTGTTGCCAGTGTTTTATCGGGCTTTTGTATAACTCCGATTAAATATTCAGAGATATGTATTTTATACGCATGTGTTTTTGGTATGCCGGTTGTATGTAGTAGCCAATAGGCAGAACTACGTCTGGATCCGATCGTATCGGAGTAACATCGTGGATGTTATCCGATATGTACGTAGGCAACCAACGGTAAGGCAACATTGGCCCGGTCCGAATTAGTTATATAATTAGGCCAGTTCTTGCCTACGCGCAACAGAGCGCTAAAGTTTCATAGCACGTAGAGGAACGAGAAGACTCTCGCACTCAGAGTGCGCCACTCCCAGTTCTGGGTTTGGTTTTTATCGTCTTCGAACCCCTGGCCTGGGTCGGTTTTTGGGTCGGGGCATCACAAATGGTATCGGAGCTTTGCTTTGTCTGCGAGAGAAAAATATTTTTAATAATATTTTGATTTGCTTCAAATTCAAGTTTTTAAATGAGAATCTATTTGTTTTATGATTGTGTTATCAGATTTAATTCATACTCCATTGGTCATTTTATATGTGTGTCATCAGTTTTAAGGCAAATTTTGATATGATTTAATGTTTGGTTCTATAAGGGTCGTGATGACCTAAAGTTTTATTTGAAATTTTGGTTTGATTTGAAGTTTTGTTTTGTGAGGGTCAAGTCGATCTGAAGTTTCATTTCGGCAAGTGTTGTATTGGAGTTGATATAAAACTGTGATTGTGATTTTTACATTTTCACATGTGTCATTTGATTTAAGGTGAACTCTGATTTGATTTAACATACTGTTTTGTAAGGGTTGTTTCCATTCAGAAAGTGTTGTGTTGGAGTTCATTTATATACTCAGATTGTGATTTTTGTCGTTCTGTGATATCAGAATTAGAGAGAATTCCGATTGTGACTGTTCGTTCTTTATATCAGAATTATGAAGAATTTCGATTGTGAACATTTCATTTTATACATGTGGTATCGAATTTAATATACACTTTGATTGTGATTCGCGATTTTCCGCATGTGTGATATCGGATGTGAGAAATCCAATCTTTGAACATTATGTTCTTTTCATATGTGTTGTATTGGATTCAAGGTGAATTCCGATTGTGAATGTTCTATCCTACGAGTAATTTATCGCATTTAATGCGATCTCCAATTTTATGGATTTTTATTTTGAATTGAAAATGATTTACAATTTTTGTCTTGTATGTGTTGCAAGGTATTTGACATGAACATCGATTTTATAAATTTTGATTTCGAGTCAGGAATTATTTAAAATTTCTATCTGAGTCAGTTTGATCAGGTTTTATACGAATTCCGATTTTGAATTAAATTCAATTGGAAATATGTGTTCTAAACACGTTATGCGATTTTCTGAAAATGTTTTAAGTGACCTCAACCTCGAATGATTCATATGTTGAACTTCGATTTCGAATGATTTGAAATTTAAAAACAGACTTCAAATTATTTCGAAAGACGGTTAGACTACCTATGAGAAACCACCAAAACACCCACAGTAGGGGATGTGCAGTGGAATGCTCTAGGATTTGTTCTACCAATGAAGTTCAAAACATAGGCATTTCAAAAAGATTCGCTTAAGGCGAATTTATTTACAAATCAAGAAAATTATTTTGATAAAAGGTAGAACTTTGATTTTGATAAAATGTAGAACTCCCTATGAGGAACCACCAAACGCTCGTGGTATGGGACACGCGGTGTTAGTGGATCGCTCTAAGGATAGTTTTGCCAGTATTTTAAAGAATTTATTTACAAATCAAGAAAATTATTTTGATAAAAGGTAGAACTCCCTATGAGGTACCACCAAATGCTTGTGGTATGGGGCACGCAGTGTTAGTGGATCGCTCTAAGGATAGTTCCGCCAGTGTTTCAAAATGTTCATATTTTGAAAGTTCACCTTAACTTAAGGTGAAGTTATTTTGAAAGCCAGTAGCATTCCCGAAGAGGGACTGCCTAACATTCATGGTATGGGACACGCAATGTGGGTAGACCGCTCTACAGTTGAGTCTGCTGGTAGTTTTATTCTAAAAAGTTAGTTTCAAACCTTATGTGTTTTGAAAGTTTGCTTTGTTTTGGTATGTGTTTTTGAGTTGCAATGTGAACGTAGAATGGCTATTTTAAGTGGGATTTGAATCTTGAGGGTTGGTTGTCATGACAATGTTTTGATCAAGCCAGATTTATGGCTCTATTGTTAGAAAGAAAATTATGTTTTCTGAAAAATTATTTGGTACGTACGATGGTACGCGAGTGTTGATGTATTTCGATTTCATATGAGCCACGTAATGTTTTGGTTTCATTCAGTGATGTGATTTGACTTCGTACGAACCACTGAATATTTTGGTTTTTGTACAGTGATTTAATTTGAACTGTTTTAGGATGGATGTTGCTATGTTTAAACGATGTGATGATTATTTCATGGGCTTTCGAACATGGAATAATCATAGTGTGATGATGCCTGCCGAGAAAAATAAATCAGCAAGTGGCGTGTACAGGGTAGAGCATCGTGGGAAAGCTTTGTCCCTAAGTGGCCCTCGTTTGCCCCATGAGCGCCGAGGGTAGGCCGTTGGGTATCGCGGCTTGTGTTGGGATGTGATTGATTGTATGTACATGTGATGATTAATTCATGGGCTTAAGAACCCGGAATAATCATAGTGTGATGATGCCCGCCAAGAAAAATAAATCGGCAAGTGGCGCACACAGGGTAGAGCATTGTGGGAAAGCTCTATCCCTAAGTGGCCCTCATTTGCCCCATGAGCGCCGAGGGTAGGCCGTAGGGTGTCGCGGCTTGTGGATTTCAAGAATTTGTGGATTTTATGAGTTTTGACTCGGGTGTGATCTTGTGGTTTTGACTCGGGTGTGAGCTTGTGGTTTTGGGTCAGGTGTGAGTTTGTAGATTTGACGAGTTTTGACTCGGATGTGAGCTTGTGGTTTTGGCTCAGGTGTGAGCTTGTGGATTTTAACGAGCTTTGGCTTGGGTGTGAGTTTGTAGATTTGACGAGTATTGGCTCGGTGTGAGTTTCGTGGATTTGATGAGTTTTGACTGGGTGTGAGTTTTGTGGACTTGACGAGTTTTGACTCGGGTGTGAGTTTTGTGGATTTGACGAGTTTTTACTCCGCATATTGATTTATCTGATTTTAATATAAAAATCAGATTGTGATTCAAGTGTTTTATCCGGTCAAGTGTCATTGGATTATGTTATGACGGTTTATCCAATCTCAAATTATCGAATTTTGATTATGAATGCTTAATCTGATCGTAATTATCGGATTTGGTTTTGTCCTATCCGAGTATGACATCTCGGATCATGTTT
The DNA here is from genome assembly GCA_035235625.1 of Saururus chinensis. Lineage (NCBI taxonomy): Eukaryota > Viridiplantae > Streptophyta > Magnoliopsida > Piperales > Saururaceae > Saururus > Saururus chinensis. The sequence continues at coordinate 7,330,499 of CP141142.1, forward strand.
ATGTTAGTGTTAACCAATTTTCAACTATCGGGTTATGCTTTTGAAAGTGTTATCCGAGTGGTTCTCGGATTGTGTTTCTCAAGATTTTGTTTTTCTTTTGATATTTAAATTATCGGAATGTTATTTGTGCAAGCTATCCGTGTAATTACCGGATTTCATAGGGTTGTGGAGATTGGTCTGGGTGAATTGCGAGGACGCAATTCATTTGAGGGGGGAGAATGTAACGACCCATTTTTCGGTTATGCTTAACCCAAGGGGGGTTAAGGGTAATTGGGTAATTTGAGATTAGTGTTAGGGGCTTTCATTAGGTTAAATCCCCGTATCCAGGTAGAGCTCCGAGTAACGAGTGTAACGAATTGAAGAACGCGTGAAACGGAGGTCGGGAGCAAAAGCTACGGCCCCGGGAAGCATGCCATATAGGTGGGACCTACACAAAAGTGCGGGATAACCTACCCATGTGTGGTCTTATTTCGAATGGCTCGTCAGCACGAGTCCATCGGTATCAAGAACATGCGATTCCAACGTCAAGGTTGGAACTTATCGTGTTTTGAGTTCAAGATATTATTTGAATAAAATAATATCTTTCTGGATAGGATCGATGACACAGTGGATAGGATCGACGATGCAGTGGATAGGATTGCTGACAAAGCAGATAGGATTGATGACGTAAGCAGATAGGATTGCTGATGAAGCAGATATGATTGATGATGCAAGTGGATAGGGTTGTTGACGAAGCGGATAAGCTTGACACGTGTAAGCCTCACATCTATCCAGTTTTTCTATAAATAGCATCCACGACATCCAGAAAGAGAAATAGAATTTTTTCCCACGTTTTCCTATTTCTCTCCCATGTTTAGAAACTTCTGTTCTTTATTTCTCACTCATTTTAAGTCTGATTTGAGTTGTTCTTGAGGCGTTCCTAGCTAATTCGAGGGTGATCCACGCAATGACATGGTTCATCCCTCAAGTTGGCGTCCCTAGATGGGGAAACGGCCTGGGGCAAGAGAGGGCTCTATCCGCCACCCTCCTGCCCGAAGAGAGAGAGAGAGCGGCCTAGAGAGAAAGGGGGACTCTGTCCTCCATCACGGGCTGCAGCGTGGGTAGTCACCCGAAGTAGGGAAGGATCCATCCTTCACCGAAGGGCCACACAATGTGGGGAACGTCCGGGGAAAAGGGACGTTCTATCCGTCGCTTACAGGCACAGAAAAGAAAGGGGATAGTTGGTCAGTCGTCTTTTGGTGCAAGGCAAGGAACGTACGGAGGTTAGACGAGGCTCCATTCGCTGTCTCCGGATCCGAAGGGGAGGATGCCCAGAAACAAGTACCCCGAATACCGCTACCTCGTGAGATATTAGGGGAGTAAGCATTTCTGACCTGCTATTTTAATTATAGAATGCATGTACTAGATAAGGTATACATTATGCCTTGATATTCTATGATCCTTTATATTATGATATGCTATGATCCTTTACATTATGATATGCTATGCTTATATGCCATGAAGTGTGCCGTCTCGCTTTGGGTTAGAGAGAGACGTGTTATGTGTATGTGTTTATATTATGATATGTTATGCTTATATGCCATGATGTGTGCCGTTTCGCTCTGGGATAGAGAGAGATGTGTTGTGCATATTATGATATGCTATGCTTATACACCATGATGTGTGCCGTCTTGCTCTGGGATAGAGAGAGACGTGTTGTGCGTGTGTTTATATTATGATATGCTATGCCTATATGTCATGATATGTGCCGTCTCGCTCTAGGTTAGAGAGAGACGTGTTATGTGTATGTTCGGTCTCGGCTCAGTGATAGAGCGAGACCTATGATTGTGTTCCGTCTCACTCTATGATAGAGTAAGATGTGTGATGTGTGCAGTCTCGGCTAAGTGATATAGCGAGACGTGTGGTGTGTGTTCGTTCTTGGCTCAGTGATGAAGCAAGACGTGTGAATGTGATGTATCCGCTCTGGAATAGAGCGAGGCATGTTGTGGTGGTCGTGTGGTGCTTGTCTCTATGATAGAGCGAGATGTGTGTTGCCAGTGTTTTATCGGGCTTTTGTATAACTCCGATTAAATATTCAGAGATACGTATTTTATACGCATGTGTTTTTGGTATGCCGGTTGTATGTAGTAGCCAATAGGCAGAACTACGTCTGGATCCAATCGTATAGGAGTAACATCGTGGATGTTATCCGATATGTACGTAGGCAACCAACTACAAGGCAACGTTGGCCCGGTCCGAATTAGTTATATAATTAGGCCAGTTCTTGCCTACGCGCAATGGAGCGCTAAAGTTCCATAGCACGTAGAGGAACGAGAAGACTCTCGCACTCAGAGTGCGCCGCTCCCGGTTCTGGGTTTAGTTTTTATCGTCTTCGGACCCTCGGCCTGAGTTAGTTTTCAGGTCGGGGGGTCACAGATGCATCATTGTAATATCTCCTATGCGATGAAATCACAAGATGCTAATAGTCCTCACATGCTTTTGAGACTTGACCATGCATGACAGGAAACTGAATGCATCACTGCAATCTCTACTATGGAATGAGACTACATCATCCAACTAGTTTCTTCAATTATAATATTTCCCACAAGTTCAAATTAACAAATAGTAGCCTCATATGGGATGACTACACTCATCATAATCTAAACTCAGTTGAAATTCTATCCCATAAATCTTTATACTATGGTGAGAAATAAGATCAATCTAATGAATAAGATTAAATGTGACTATTCACACATAAAACCACTGCTTCGAGTATCACACCCGCAATTTCTATGTATAATTTTTTTGTGAAATACTTATTTTTCCTTCTTTTCAAAAGAAAACATCTTGAATCCCTTCCATCCATCATTTTTGTTGCAATAGTAAAAATATATTGAATAATTAAAGAATTGGGCGAGTATCATCCATTTTCATAATCATTTGAATGTGATACTAATATCTCTAATAAAAATTTATATTAATATTACTTTCAAATATTCACAAGACCCACAAGTTCACAATTGTCTGTTAATAACATTGAAACTAATAAAAGATAAATGACACAATCACATCCCTAATCAAACCTAGCTGAAGTATTTACATAAATGTAGAGTAAATCTTCACTATAGTTATGACCTTCACATACAATCGAGCTTTGACTGGAACACCTACACCACAAAGGATGTTAAGTATATAAAAAACTCAGTGGAATAGCAATCTTAAAGAATCAGAAAAGCTCAATCAACAACCAAAAAATTCTCATTAAAAAATCAGTCAATTCATCACCACATAAAGAATACATGTCTTTTATATTATTGATTCCTTTTATAAGCAAAACTCTTCTTGAAGGTTCCCTCAACATGATATCTCATCTAAGAGTTTCACACTCCTAGATATTGGGCCACCACACTATGACCTTAGTATTCTAAAGTCTGCCTCTTTCTATCAACGGTGTGAAGTAAAGGCTCATTAGGACTCATTAGTGCTGAGATTTTGACTTTTCATAATAATTGAAATCTCTTGTATTGCCCTACGCAAGACTAGTCATCTTTTAATACTCTAGTCCCTTCAAACACGACTTCTAGGCTAGGGAAGTGGTTCTAAATAACTCATATTTTTAAAGAGCTGGAAAACTGATCATTTTTTATACCAAACCCCTTCCATCAACATGGCTAAAGACTCACTTTTGGGGCCGAGGCGCTTCCTATACCTTGGTACTATATGCATAGTCTTTTTAGTCTTTTGGGTACCCATTCATCACAAAAATAGGCTCATACACATGCATTCGGGATTCTAACCCATAAGTTATATATGTATGTGACCTTTCTTCCACATCATAAATCACATAAAAACCATGCATTATTATTTATAAGTGTTATAGCTTACATTAGCTATAATCCTAATAAAATTTGAAATCATGTTCTCCATCGGCAACCTTGCCGATATGTTGATGGCCACCAATGATCATCAATGAGCTAACATGCCGAACTCTACTAACGACTTTGAGGTACATCGATAACCTCATAGATGTGTCAATGACCAAGCCGATAACTATTGGTGAGATCACTAACCCTTAGAACGTTACTAACATACTCTATTGGTGACCTTACGGATTGGTCGGCACCCTCACCCACAACCATGGGTGAGTTTACTGGCGCATTGACTATCACCGATAGAGAAGTTAATCTCCGTTGGTGACTTCATTGACAAGTCTGTGCCCTCAAAGATAACTATTTGTGTGTCCACCGACGTGTTGACTATCACCAGCAAAGATATAAATCTCTATAAGTGATTTTACAAATGGGCCAGCACCTTCACCAATAAACATCGGTGAGTTTACCGACACGTTAAACCCTACCGAAAGTGGAACAACACAATTGTGCCACTCTCACTAGTGCCTCATTGACACATTGTTCACACTGCATATGACCAAAAACTACATGCCTACAATGCACACATTCATGTGAAATGTTCATCTTCTTTCATTTATCAGTGTCACCACCAACACATCGGTAACTTCACCTACGATCAAAATTATGCCCATATGCTCTCTTTTGTTCTAGACAACCATATATATATATATATATATATATATATATATATATATATATATATATATATAACAAAAGTATCTCATAAAAGAAAAATCAATGAACCAAACTATGATTTTACTCCTTAATAGAATAAAAACCAAGACTTGACTCAGAATATAGCAAAACACCTGAACTTCACTCGAGTCGACATATATTCAACAAAACTATGAAGATCACGAAGAAAATCCAAAAATCAATCATATTGAAAAAAATTTAGTTTAGAAAGCCATCTGACCTTTAAACATGAGATTGACCCAATTCTCTAGCGTTCCTCTCACTCTCGGTCCTCCACTACTCTCTTATCTGGCCATAAGTCTCCCATTTGAACTCCTTCCCTTCTCACTTTATTTTTAATCCTTAAATGCTATATTAACTACCCACAAATTTGAAACTAATTAACCACATATTTCGGAGCAACAACATGCATGAAATTATTGTCGGTAGCTCCGTTGACACGTTGATGAGTATACAGATGGAAATTCCTCAGGTTCCATCAGCAAGTCAATCAACGTGTTGATAGTTTACCAATGATTAAAATATATTAATATTTATCATATTTTCTTTAGAAAATATGGGGTGTTACATAGAGTGAATAGCATAAACATGACAATATCTTGATAATAAAGTTGCATGATATTAAATTATGACACCAACATCAAATAAGCAAAATGTATATAAAAACATAATAGTTCACATATCAATCACTACATTAGTAAGTTAATCAACTTAAAAGAGGTAAATTTAGATTAAATGTGAGTGAATTAATGTAAATTATAGCTTAAAAGGTGTTTAACGAAGTTTAATTAAAAAAAATTTGGGGAACTTTAAGATTGACAAGTGAGTGAAGGGACTAGGCATATATATAGCCTTATGGTAACCCTTCCCATCAAATAGACACCAATAAATGACCTCTCACACACCCCTTATTGACTAAGTTAATTATGAATTTATTGGTGTGACAACAAGTCCACAATGTCTCTCTCGGCCACCGTTTTCCATGCCCGGACCAAGCACATTGAACTTGATCATCACTATGATCGCGAGCAGGTTTTAGCTGGCCAGATGGAAGTTCAACATATTCCTTCCTCTTAGCAAGTGGTCGATGTCCTCACCAAGTCTTTCTCCATCGAGCAGTTATGTTTTAAACTCATAGTTCTACCCCCACCATGAGTTTGTTGGGGGCTATTAAGGCCACCTCAGCCCTTGCCACCATGGTAATCCAGCTACATGCCTCCTATGCCACATCATGGATCCTAGACTCCCCTCTTCTTGTCATCTCCTCTATCCACTTGTCATTATCTTGTTGTACAACATTCCTTTGTGATTTTCCCTAAAGGAAAAATGCTTGTATGTATCTATATATAGTGTGTCTACATCAATATAGTACATCCCGTTTGCCATTTGTCTTCAATAATAATTACTCACTTCATCATGCTTATTCCCATTGTTCATATTATTAACCTTTTTATCTTTGGAGACTTTCCATTTCTCAATGAACTTCAATGGTAATGAGGGCTCAAATGCAGTTTGATGGAATAAATCAAAAAGAGAGAAGGAGATCACTTGGGTGTTGGTCTTTTACTCGAAATTTTTATGCAATCTCAGCTGCCCTTGTTAGTAATATTATCATATTTCTTTATGATATAGAGAGGGGCTTCATCAGGTTTGTTAATGAGGAACAAGTGAAGGAATGTTGAACATGTGAAGGAACAAGGAGAGAAACTAGATCAAATTCCTCTTATTTTGCATCAGTTTGTAATTAGTCGATATCTAGAAGCTAAGAAGAGTGTAGGCTAATTGGGTACCCGACTATCCTTTGAGAGGGAAACTTCAATGGCTCTGTAGGCCAATGTTTTCTCTTTGCGTTTGTCTTCCCTTTTAGAAAACAATTATATGCTTGCCCTCCATCACCCAAAGTCCAAGCTTTGCCCCTATATGTATGTGTTTGTGTAGAGTTGTCAATAGAATATGATTAGAGTATAACCTATTTACCAGAATCATTTGTAAAAAAAATTTTATAACTATTCTATTAAGTAAATGGTACAAGTACTTTCATAACCGTTCCATCAATTAATAATTGGATGATTAGTTGGATACCCATTACACTTTTTTAAATTTGAAAAAAGGGCAAAAATAATAATTTGTTATTCATTAAATTAGATATTATTAGGTAAAAGAGTAACATCATTACTGCTATTGTTTATAGTTATTACAAATAAATTCTGAGGATAAAACATAAAATGTAAATGAACACATACATTAGGCAAAGAACTTGTCTAGCATGACCAAATTTTATGACCAGGTCTTGGTGAGCAATAATGACAAGCTACCACATCATGAAGAAGTAATGAGAGAGAAACTTAAGAACATCATCCAAAGGTTCTCATGTTTCTCCCCTTCCACATGTTGGCTGTTTTACAATTTGGTCATGCTCAGTGGTTAGGAAGACAATTTTCTTAGGCAAATGCTTGATAAAACTCCTTGTTTTCTTATAATTCTTTCCTATCATAAGAGTCCAACTCAAAAATATTCATCCACTGCCTGTTTCATTATAATCTCAAGTATAAGAAGAATGACAATTGCCTGCTCACAACCGGCTGTCTTTGAAAGTGTCTTTTTGGTAGCAATTGATGCACATTATCCATTAGTGTTTCTTTGAATTAATGTTTTAAAACATGGCCTAGACCCCTATCTGGATTAGTAATTATGCTAGGTCAACCCAAGTTGACCCGAATAATGACATCATTACCTAAAATTATAAAAGACTTCCCCCATAGTTCAAAAAAAATTCCCTTAAAGATGTTCAAAATTTCACTTAAACCCGTTTGGCCATTCAAAACTTGTTTATTCTAACCTATTTCAATAAGTAAATCATTATTCCAAATTTCCAATCTAACATATACAAACACGATTTACAACATAATCATGATTACAATCAACATTTATCAAATATCAAAACAAGCTACCTATAACGCTCATTCAAAGTTAACCCAGCTAACTGTCAAACGTAGGGGTGCTTACGGACAAAAATAGACACGGACAATGTGGGTTGTCTGTGTACATCTGCCATTTGAATATCTCTTGTCCGTGTCCGTATCATACTTTGTGCAAGTTCATCCGCTACGAAGACAAACAAGCCTGGACAAATATTTTAACACCTAATTTTTATCTTAATTTAAATTTTTTAGTACTTTTGTAACATGTTAAAATTGTCCTAACATACTACATAGGTACTAGATCTAAGTTTTCAAGCTGTTTAATACCTATATAACATGTTAAGATTGTCCTAGCATTCTACATAAGTTCTGGATTCATATTTTTAAGCAGTCCAATACCTATGTAGTATATTAGGACTCTTCTAACATGCTACATAAATATTGGATTCATATTTTTAAGTTGTTAAGTGCCTATGTAGCATGTTAAGATTGTCCCAAGATGCTACATAAGAACTGAATTCTATATTTTTCTAATAGTTAGTAATAATTACTATTATATTTAAGTGTTAAGTAAGGGTGGTGGACGTGGAAATCTGCAAACATAGACAATGGTATGTTCTATATAAAAAATTGTCTATTCTATATAAAAATAGACGCAGATATAGATGGACATACAGACAATGGACATCAATGAGCACCCCTACTCAAACTAAGCTAATACAATATGGGCAAAGCAAGAGTTTGGTTCCATTATCCCAAGTTCAAGCTCTGATTTAAGTTAACTTGAGTTTAACCTTGAGCACAATAGAGCTGATATAGCAATTTTAGTTCAAACCCACCAATCATTTCCTTACACAAATAAACACTAAATAATTTTAATTATAAAAAATAAAAAATACATAGGTTTGAGTTATTAGAACAAAATATAAACTAACCTAAGAGCTACAAAAGCATTTTGTACAAAATATATGTAGCCAATTAAGATTCCAGCACATATAATTAAAGATGAACTTTAACCTAATGAGACTATAAAAATTAGACAAAACTACTAAATAGGAAAAATCAAAATAAAGTAAGTTTAAGAGAATACAAAATGTGAATTATATATAAATATTTTTTATAAGAAAATTGTAGATGGATAAGAAATACTACAAAGAGCAAATCATTTTCTAAGTAGCAACTTATAATAATTATTAGTTGTAAGTAATTAAATTTATTCAATAAATATTTAAGATTTGAATCATATCTTTCGTTGAGTAAATTACAATGGTGAATCATGATATAAAAATTATTTTTAAAGGCGATAAGTCAATCTCTTCCAAAATTAAACTACTTAAGGCTAAAGAATATAATATATTTTTAATTTTTAAATACAACAAATGGATAAACAGGTATAAAAAAATTATATTTGTTACCTTTCATTTAGATAATGGTAAACAAAAATATCTTCTTATTTACCCATCAAATATTTTTAACGATACGATACAAACAATAAAACAAGTACCATTAGCAGCCCTATGTATGTTTAATTATCTGAAAAGTTATCTCAGCTCACTTTGATAAAGTTTTCTCATAGTTAATTTTCCAAGTATGGGACCTACCAATGTTGAAGGCGGGACTAATGTGAATTGAATAGGCATCATAAAAAATTTAGGTTCACACATTTTAAGCCATTTGGACATACAGCCCTCTATGTAATAACATTTCAATCTCATCCCTAGGTATAAGATTCATGGGGTACTATTGTGGATTTAGAGATCATCTTTGATGAAGAAAATCTTCCATATTCGATGTCAGACCCATCTATTTAACCATATAAAATGTCAGCCATTGATTTGGAGTTAACAATTGTGGGCAACAAAAAAAATCCACCTAAGAAACTTTCTTAGGCTGATTTTTTACGTCACCCACTTTTCGGCGATATTATGAAAGGTGGATATGGGACTGAAGGGGGTGTTTGGAAAACTAATGGGAGATTGGGTTTGTTATTTGGGCCCATTTTGAAGAGTGAGACTCATTCATCAAGGCAGGTCAAATTTTAAACTGTAAATCAATGGTTGAGAATTTGTGGTTAAATGGATAGGTCTGACCTCGAATACAGATGACCCTCATCAACAAAGCTTATCTTTAAATCCCTCCTGCTCCCCATGAATCTTACACCTTTCTACTTTTGATAAGTCATATATCCTGATTTTCCTGTCCCATTCCCTATTGAAAAAAGAAGAAAATGTAAGCAACAAATAACGCTGCCGTGCTCCAAGGGGAGTTTCACATAAAACCAATCAGTTGTTAAAAAAATGTGTAAATGTATACTTCAGCGTTTTTGTATGGTCACAGCTGAAGTGGTGATATTGTTGAACTTGAACACACTCACTTCAAGAAAGAACTTTAGTATCTGATCGATCACTGATCACTGATCCTGTGAAACTGTAACCCTGAAGACCTCCTTTGGGCAGAATGAAACCGGATTGCTTTGTTGGTAAGTGTTTGATTCCTTCTTCATCTATCGTTGTCACAAGACTGCAAGCCGTGCACAATGACTCCACAGCCGACTCCTAGAAGGCAGAAAACAGTCTTTAGAAGTATAGGATCAAGAAAATCAAAACGACACTATCAACCACACTGTTATCAACATGGAAAAGTCTATTTACAATATGGATACCTCACCTTCATCATTAAGATTTCAGAAATGCGGGATAACGGGTAAGGTTGAAGCTTGTATCCACAATGGTTAATGTAAGAGAGTGCCTGTGCCTGAACCTTTTTGGGCGTAGAAAAGTAGGAAAAAAAATTAGCTTAAAGGATACATAAAACAATTTTAAGATGAGTTAATTTAAAGTTCTGGCATGCATTTATGATACTTAGATATGTACCTGATGTTTAGATTATGTCGATTAATTTGACATATGGATAAGGTGTTCAAGCTTGTTATTTGAGCATGACTAATTCATCTCTAAATTAGTATCCACTTTCAAGTAACCAAATGATGCGGGCAGATAAGTTCGCATGAGATGAATCTAATCTAGGCATATTAACAGTGCCCTCTACTGATCACACATTTAACTGAAGTCCTTGGACATTGCTCATCCTAAATCTCTAATAACATTTCTATATATACAAAATATGGATTTAGGAAACTATTAAGCTAAGAAACACTATAAAATGTCCGCTTATATGCCCTATAAATGGCTGGTGGTTGATTTGACCCAGACAACAGTGTTTTACTGAGTGCAAGGCAGAATTTTTAACAGCTTTTTGGTGCAGATTTTAGGCAATCTGTTCAAATAAGTTCTAAAGATAGAGAAAGATAATTATTTGATTGAATGCATTACCTCAATGATGAGAGGTTCTAACAGGCAGAATTGCAGGAAGGAAGCTCCTGTGGTCACAGTACTGAGGAAACGCCTATAATTTCCTATTCGGAAGTATCTGTCAGCAGAAAAAAAAAGGCAAACAAAACACAAAAGATGGATAATCCATTACATCATCAAAACTACGAATGAAAAGGATCAAAACAAAGACCATTATGACCATCATGACTACGGTTAGGAAATGTAGGTTAAGGTAGGATTTTGCTTTTTTATGAGCTACTCCACAAGTTCAGACAGGCCGAAAGTGACACCCAGGTTAAGTTGTACACTAGTTCTTGATGGGAAAAATAAACCTGAAAGTACGAGCATGTACCTGAAATCCTCTTTCAGGAAGTAATAAAGGAAATAAAAACCTCGAGGCTTACCTTAAAACATTACGAGCAAAGAAAATCTGCTCTGATCTGACAACTGAGGCAGAAAGTCGCCTAAACCACAATGGCAGTGAATCATCCTGTTTGTAAGTTACAGACATCAACTGAAGAAACTTCACCTAAGATGCGATTTGCTAGGTAAAGCACAAAAAGATATACATAAGAAAATGGGCAATGACCATTGATCGGCTGTAAGGACGAAGATGTAGTAATATGTAAAATGAATAGAATTCAGCTTCATTTTTGCTGATGAAGTTGGATTTTTGACCAACAGAGTACAGATCATAGAGAGAGAAAAGCGTTTTCATGAGCTGCTCCATGTTAAGAAATTGCTGAGAAGAGTTCTTGGAATCGTTTTTACATCTAGCAAGCTTACGGTGGGACATTACATGAAATTTGACCTGCACGATAAATAATAACAAGCAGTCCTGTCAAACTGTAACAACCATGTTAACTTTGTTCACTGCCATTAAAAAATAAATAATCAGCATAATGATAAAATTATAAGGAAAACATCTAAGAAGATGACTTTTACATTGTTATCTGGATCAACCGTTATAATATTGTCAAGGCGATTCATTTGTGATGTACCTGTTTAATTACTTTACAACTGAAAGTGTTCAATAATAGACAAAAAGAATAAAATAGTAGACAAAAATGATGAACATTAAACCAAATGTATGACTCGAAGGCATAAATGGTTTCTCTTTGTGCTTTATGTCTCCTTTACTCTGGGTCATCAAGGTTAGCAATTCTTTTTACTGAAAATTAATCCGAAAACTACAAAGAGTGAGCACAAAAGAGATTAAAAATATAAAACAGGGAAGTGCAGAGTCCACACCAAATGACAGTCAATGCACTTGGATCAACAATTTCGAAATGGATGGAAGATAATTTGGAACTGAAAAAAGTTTATACCATTTCCTCATACATGTGGATTGCTTGATCATTAACAATGTTCTGCATGCATAGATCCTGACGTATGGACCGTGTCCTATCAAAAACAAAGTCATGTACAACATCATATGGATAGTCTGAAGTATCCAGTAAGTTCATTAGATACTTCAATGTGTCTTGCAGGACATGGGGAGGTCGTATATCTGATTCTTGTGCATGCATCATGGAGAGAGTCCTGCAAAACTGCTAATAGAATTGGGTGATGAACTTCAACTTGCATCAAATATTAAAGGCTTAAATAATATAAAGGGCAAATTGCACTCAACAACTATCGCTTATACTGAAAATGCACATAACCCCCATGAATTATAAAAATATGCACATAACCATCATTACGTTTAGTAGCTGTCAAGAAAGCTATTTTTGCCCTTATAAGCTAAATAATACTCCACTCCTCCTTCCCCAAAGAGAACAAAAGCTTCCAGAATGAAGAAGGTGCCCAGAAGGTGTGCACCTTCCCTGATCGTATGTCTATGTTGAGCTCCTCAAACCTGGCACAGGTGATGGTGGAGTAGAAATCAAAATCAATGTCCTTGTAAGAATAAATTTCAAATGTAATCCGGGCCAAAGATGAGGGTCTTCTTGGCCCTCTCACACAAAATCCCCAAACATCTAAGAGCCCTCAGGTTCTCACTGATATCCTTCTTGTGCTTCCTTTTAAATTCCTGGACAAAGCAGTTCACCATCCTGCTGTCAAAGTCCTCACCACCAAGGTGGGGCTGTCCCTCTGTTATGACCGGTCAGCCAGTTTCATTGATATCTGCCACCCCTTGAAGTTGCACATCTGGGAATAATTTGAACATAAATAGCTTTCCTACTTGAGTTCAATATATAGGCACAGGTTTTTAAATGTGGTAGGATCCTAGTATTAAGATATTTCCTAGTTTAGATTTGATTCTCTTTGAAGATGATTGGATGCCTATTTAATTGTCTCACATGGACTACGCAGGCATGAATTGAGAAATCATAAATAAAAATTAGATTAGTTTAGTTATCTCTCTCCCTCTTTGTTAAATTTCCTACAATGATGCTACCCTATACCCCTTGTGAACCACTTGGTTTCCCAACACTGGTATTGAGCCAGCATGACTCCATCTTCCATGACTCCACCCTTTGCTTCCCTTCTGCAGCTTCCGGTGAGCGAGCAGTCAATATCCATCTCATGGATGACTACTGCCACAGCATACATGGCCCTGACCCTGCCGACTTATGCATTGTCTGGTCTGGCTGACTTTTCCTGGGGCGTGCAAGGTTTGCTCCGACAAACTTGCACATGGCCATCCTCAATCCCCTTTTTGAGCAGAAGCTTCAGGCCTATCTCGAGGCCTTCTATCTGCCAGCAGCCAGCCCACTGCATGCGCCACCAACACTACTTTTGTTTCATCCAGCACTGCAGATGCTTCCAGCAGCGCTACTGCCAGAACTTCAAGCCCTCTGGCTACAACCCATGCCACAACTGCTTCAGCCAGCAACCAAGCCAGCCCCCCTTTCGCCAATGCTCCACTTCAAGAGGCATCAACAAATTTTCTGCCAGTGGCCAAGCTGCTCCCTCCAGTGCCAACCCACTTGTAACCATGTACGCCGCAAGAATTGAAGACCACCTCAAGGGCGAGGTGGAGTGTTATGACCCATCAGCCACTGTCAATGGTATCCGCCACCGCTTGAGGTTGTGCATTTGGGAGTAATTTGACCATTAATAGTATTCCTCATTTAATTAGAGTTCAATATAGGCATAGGTTTTTAGTTGTTGTAGGATCCTAGTAATAGTTTAGATTTTATTCTATTTGAAGAAGGCTGGATGACTATTTAAATGTCCCACATACTATGTAGACAGGAATTGAGAAATAAAGATTAGCTTAGTTTAATTATCTCTATCCTTCTAGCTCTCTCTCCCCTTTCTTTATGAATCTTCATTTATGATGCTACCCAATCCCCTTATGAACCACGGGACTCACAACAAAGTCTGCTCATGGCACATGAGCTGCCCTAGATATGCCAGGGTGTCGCTTACCCAATTCCAACGAAGCACATCCGAACCTATGTTGTGAACTTGGTCGTCTAAACACTAGAGAGGATGTGGATAAGGCTTCAAAGTGACTAAATTTTGTCATCAGGTGCTTGGAAGGGTGTTTGAAAGTGGGGGTGGGTCCACGATAACGCCAAAAATCTCAGATAAAGTGTGTATATTATGGAAAAAAATAGCATAAGGTCAACCTCACGCAAACTTCCATGAGGTTTGATTTTCTAATTTTTCCAATATTTGTAGAGGACAAGAGCAAGGAAAATTGTAAAAGCACAATAATAAATAGGAGTATGCAAAATTTGGGCCCATTTGGATGTGTGCGTCCCTTTCATCACATTCAATCTTGCATTCAAATTATCCGTTGAGATTATATTTTTTAATTTGGATTACTAGAGGCACAAAAAGGAGTGGGTCCAATTAGGATTTAAAGATCTACTTTGATGATGTGGATCAACCAAATTTCGTGTCATTTTTACATATAATACTCATTTATTTAACATCGTCAATTTTGAGTTGTTGATTTAGGGTTAAAAATTTAATCGGCCTTGATGAGTGAGTCCCACTTATCAAATTGACTAAAAGTTTACACGGAGCATACCCTCATGATTTATCACCCATTCCATTTGGTCCCATACCTGCTTTGATTGTTCATCTACAAAAATGTCCCTACAAGAATCAACCTCACGGAAGCTTGTGTGAGGTTGACCTTCCAGTAGGCTCTCTCTCTCGAAGTTGGTCAAGCCAAGCTCAAACATGCACTGTGTTTGGCTCAACTAGGCTCGAAGTTTGAGAAAAGCTTAAACTCATATTATGTATATTATTTTTTTAAATATACATATATATGCATATATTATACACTATATATAGATTTTACATCTCTAAAGTTTCAACACCTTCCATCAAATATATCTTTTTCACTTGTTTTATGTACAACTACCCTAGGCTTTTTGGTTAGAGGAAATAGAAAATGTCTCATGAAAACTAGAAACATTTTTTATAGAACTTTACTCCATTTGTCCTCTATTAATAGTCTAAATTAGAAAATCAAAATCAACAAACACTGGTTCATTTGGATTTTTAATCCTAACACATTGGACTACTTTCTAACCATATTTGTATAAGTGGTTTTTCTTTAAATACCTCATGCCACAAATTACAAAATTAAGAAATGATCACAAGGTAAAACAACTCAACTCAAACTCAAAATTGAAGTTTCAAGCTCATAAATGGAGAGAGAGAGAGAGAGAGCATGCGCCCAGTGCATGCCACAAACTACAAAATTAAGAAATGATCACAAGGTAAAACAACTCAACTCAAACTCAAAATTGAAGTTTCAAGCTCATAAATGGAGAGAGAGAGAGAGCATGCGCCCAGTGCATGCCAACCATGGGATCTTGATCCTGTGGCCACAAGGGAGTAGGGGGATTTCTGCCCCCAGTCACCGGATCAAAAGTGCTTGGGCGCTTCTCAACTTTCCCAATATATGTATATATATATATATAGAGAGAGAGAGAGAGAGATGATACAGTGAACAACTATATCTATGAACCATGAACCAAGTGAGCCGCATGAATCCTAACCCATATAATATGTATGAGAGATTGGGGAAGATACAATCTTCTCCATATCTTGTATCGATCAAGTGACAAATACAGATATATTTGATATATATCTCAAATATTGCGAACTATGACCCCTACAATTGGATCTTCCAATGTCCCCTCCATTTCTATATAGAGGTACAAGGTTATTTCTCCTCCCTCCAAATATTGTTAAACAACCTAGTCAATGAAGTTAAGCCAACATCTCCAAGAGACTTTCATACTTCAGAATTCCATCAAGTCCTAAAGCTTTCCTTTACCTCATCTACTATAAATTTCCTAAAATAGGTTACATCTTTAATAAGACGAGACCCAAAATCATGACCAGTGTCGTAAGCTTCATTCAATAAATGCTTGAAATACATGGATATAAGCCTCAAAACTAGAAATTCAAACGAAAAATCAGTTAACTTGAAGGCTAACAGTATTGGTGATACAAATCTTTGCATTAGAAAACGAAAGGATTCAACCCAAGGAGACCACTTTTTGTACCGAATGTTCCCACAATACAGTAGAAAGCATACAAGCATACATGGCCCAGCTCGCACATGCAGTACAAGGAATCCACCAACGTCAGATTCAGGGCGAATACAAATGATGACCAAAAGCATTTCTAAAAAACAAAGGACCACAGATTTAGTCTTACCTTTTTCACTGCAAGGTTCGGCAAAGTTCTAGTAGGATCCCCATGTAACCTCTCAAAAATGGATAAATCTCTGAGCCGTTCGCGTTGGGCCCTTTCCCTGGCTGCCACATAACAACACAAGAAGGTATAAAATATTGAAATTGCCGCCACAAACCAACGAACTATACTTAAAAAGAGTTAATTAGATATAGATAGAGTCAACCAGTTGCATGCAAACACTAGCATTACAGTTTCTGAGACAAGCAAGTGAGCAATTAAGTCTTAATAGCAAACACAGGAAAACCAAAAATACAAAGAAAAGTAAAAAATCATGCTTGATGAAATTAATGCATCATTAAGAGAACCATTATAAACAATTTGAGTAAAATTTTAGCTTCCAAAGATGGACAGAGCCAATAAGTTGTATCAGATTAGTGCACGATAAATGCTTTATTAAATAGTTACAGGAACAATGCCAGAGTGGTTCTAAGATTCAATATATTCTGAAAATTTCAAATAAACCCAGAAAAAAGTTCAGCTTAACCAAATGAGATTTGAAACGACAAAGCATCTCTTCGAATGAAATTTTTTCCCCCAAAAAATGCTGAAACAACTTAGCCCAAATGATTAAGGAAATAGCATAAGCATCAAAGAATACAGAACAGTGAAATAATAGCCTATTTGTGTGTATGAGACAGTCAAAGAGCTGTTGAGGATGAGACGAGCACCTGGGCACATGTCGGGGCAAGTCCCCACCACAGGCAGATAGGTCGGAGGAGGGTCGCCAACATCGTCCTCTTTTTGCTCGACCACCGACGGGGTACTGCCCTGATCAGCGGCCAATTGGCCTGCTCTGCTGGGCTTTGGCTCGGGGTTCCACCCACCACTGGGCCGGCCGCCAAAGCGTGCCGCGGGGCGACGATTCGAAGAAGAGGAAGGAGGGGGTCGAGGCCCGCCACTCTTCTTCATTAAAGTGTTTGTGTTTCGCAGGGAGTCTGGAACAGCGCCTCGGGAGAGAAAATTGTGTCCTTCGCGGCTCTGTTTCTAACGCGCGTAATGTGTTCGGACTTGGGGATGTTTGTGTTAACTGTTAACGAATTTTTTTTATTAATATTCTTGATTCGGTGCTATTATTGAAATTATATTTATATATAAAAGTTAGGCAAAATTAAAAATTTAGTTTTGAAGTTGATTCAACCTATTCTTCGAATCGTCCCTATTTAAAAATTATAAATTTTATTATTTTTTAATAATTATTTTTTATATCAATTTAAGCGTAATAATACAAAGAATTTGTATATCCAAGTTCGGAAGAAAAAGTTAACACTGCTGTTAAGCTCCATTTTGCTTCAGCCTATTTTAAACTGCCCCCAACGAGGTTCGTTTCTTTTTCATGTACAAGGGGTTGATTTGGGCTCTATTTTCGGGCCACTTTCTTCCTCTTCGTTTGAGTTTTGACATTTGCAAGCCCCCTCTCTCCCATCCTCTGCCATCATTGATCATCACTTCTTGGTGCCTGAGATCAGCTCTTCCTGCCGTCCTTAAGATCAATCCATCTCCCCTCGAATCACTACATTTCTGGATTGAAAGCGGAGCTTTCCCTCATGGTCTTTGCATCTCTGGGTTGAAAGCAAACCCTCGTCGATTACTTCTAGAGCGTCATGTTTTATTATCTTTATGGTATATCCCAATTATATGGCCTTCGTTGCAATGATATGTTTGACTTATTATATAAATAAGATTCCTCTATTACATGACAAAAAATATGCTTTATTTTTTGTTATTTGGGTTGGTGAGTTCTACTAATTTTTGTTAAGGGGAAAGGAGGTGATGCTAGTTTTTTGTTGTTTTTAGTTGATGTTTCATACTTGCTTTAAATCGTTGGCTTCTTCCAATTGTTGTAATAGGAATAGATAGTTCTTTCTCTTATGTAAAGACAAAGAGAGCCAGTTTTTTCTATTTTTATTATTTGTACCTTCTAAATGTGTAATGAGTTGTTATTTTTATTTTTATGTTCTCCGTATAGATAGATGGTCGTTACAAATTTTTCCTCATGTATATGACTAGACACCTTTAAGTGTTTTTTAGTTAATTATCATTGTAATGGGTTTGTAGTTTTTAATTTATTCTTTTATTGATACTCTTTTGTAACTATATATGTATACAATATCTGAGAGGATTGCGGATTGAGATTTGGTTTTCTATATATGCAAACATTTGTTAAGATGTGTTAGCTCTTGAAATAAATGCTAACAATGCTCATAATGATAATAATTGCTTAGTCATATTTTGGTGGCTTCTTCGCTACCACGGTACTTGTGATCATGTGCACCAAATTTAGCTAAGAGTTTTTTCCATATTGCCTGGCCAAAGAATGAAATATTCCATATTCCCTGGATTTTAAATAAAAATGTCATATGACCTATTTGTGGACCAAAATGCCCTTAGGTTTTCACTATATCAGGTTTTAATGTAGAGAGTAATAAATGCACAACGGAATAGTGATGCGCCATTCCGGTGGGCTGGGAGTCATCGGCTGTGAATGGAACTCGCTGGTGGGAGCTGACCAACAGTGAATCATCGGCGAGAGTCGATGAACAAGAAAAAAGTATTTTTTGAGACCGCTGACGCTGTGTGAGTGCTCCAAAAGCTGCATTTCGCATAAAGGAAGCATTCTTTCATACCGAACATGGATAGGATCGTTATTTGCATCAATTATAACGAAGAGTTAGGCAATGACAACATGTATATCAGTGGAATGGCACAGTTGATGAACATTCATCCGTCGGTGAGCTTCGGCGAGCTGCTGGGGCAAGTCAAAGCACGATTTTCTGTCAATGGTAATGTTAGTTTGAAGTATTTAATTCCATCATCCCAATCATCCATGATATATGAATTACAAGACAATGAGGACCTTCAATCAGTATTCTCCATTCATAAGAAGGCGAATAAGGAGGCATTATCGTTGTATGCCAAGATGAAACAACCCGACAACGGTGATAAATCACTATCACCCTCTGTTGAAAGGAACCAGACAGTCAATAGAGTTGAATCACCTGTCGTAATGGCTCATCCCAGCACTAATGTCAGATTTCATATCGGATTCAATGAAACTCAGTTCACCTTTGAAACTGTTAGGTAACAATATTGAATCTTTAGATTATACACAATTGGTATATTTCATGTACTCGAGACCACGATATTGAACTTATCGTGTTAAGGGTAAATCATATTGTGCGAAGTTATAAACACGACCTGTATATATATCGTATTAGTAATTACATGACATACGCATGCGATAGAGCAATTATATGTTGCATCATAGATATAATATCACGACATGCATCCATGTCGTGGTTTCGATAACACGTCTTGAAATGTTTACATGTTAACAAAATACACGATGTCAACTAATTTTGCAGTTTTTTAACACGGTAATGTGCAATGCAGATTGCGGGAACCGGGAAATTTGCCCTCAACAAATCCATGTCAATCATCTTTCACCTATTGAGCGAGTACAGAACCTAAAATAGAAGTCAAATAGAATACATAAGAAGAATTGTCGCCAATGATGGGTGGGCCAAGGACTTCATTTGAGAACTACGAACCTCCATACAACCCTTGTAATTATGACGGCGGACAAGGTGAAGAAGTTGAAAATATGTGGGTTGAGGATCTGTGGTACGATAATGATATAGTTGACATGGAAAGTATGTCCGACCACTAAGAATTTGGAAACAATGAGGTTCCTAGTAACGTCGACGTTGAGGCGGAGGCAGATTGGGATACCATCGATGATTTAAACATGTTGGAACCGAATATTGATGATGTCCAGCTAATGACGGGTAGCTTGCAAGCTAAGGATTACCAGAAGCTCCTCGAATTGGGTACATGTTTTCTAAGTCTGTTGCATTTCAAGAGGGTCTTGATCGACTTAGCAATAAAGGCGAATTTCACATATCATGTTGTGGATGAAAACTGGAATACGTATGCCACAAAGTGCTCCACTGAAACTTGTAACTAATACATAAGGGCTTCAAATATAGGAGATCATGTGACTGTCATGAGGTTAGTGCCGACTCATTCATGTGGAATCCAAAGGAAGTTAGCTGACCATCCCCCAGCATCACACCTTTGGATAGTGAGAAAATGTTATGGCCTCTTTAAAGACTCTGTGGACATTACACCTAAGAGCATAGCAAGTTATATTTAGAAGCACTGGGGCATAACTGTGAACTACAAAAAATGCTGGTGCACAGGTAATGCATGAGAAGAAATGAAGTGTTGATTTAGTGTCACAATATGTTAGTCTAGCGTGTTATTGTTTACACGCTTAAACTATAGTCGATATCATGTTACCACACAATGTATGTCAATATTGTGTTAGGACCCACATGACATACGTCCATATCGTGTTACCATAAACACGATTAGGCATCGTGTATGGATTCCGATCACACAAAAAACATAAAATGGTGTGCGATCGGGAACACGATGTAAGCCAGTATCGTATAACATTTATTAAATTATATTTGGTCGTGCAGGTAAAGCTCTGACTGATTTAATAGATGGTGACCCAGGTGAATCCTACTGCTTACTTCCTTCTTACGGGAGGTAGATAGAATATATAAATCCGAGAAGTGTAGTTGTGCCAGTGAGATCATGTGACATTCCCGGACCTATGGGTGGGTACGATTTCAAAAGAGTAATCTGGATGTTTGGCCCCGTTGCGAGAGCTTTTAGAACAACCTTGAGGCCGTTGCTAACGGTTAATGCAACTTTCTTGAAATAAAAGTATCATGGATAGCTATTGATAGCAACTGCACTAGACAGGAACAATAATATGTTGTGCGTTGCATTTGTAGTGGTTGAGAACGAATGTGAGAAAACTTGGTGCTGGTTTCTTGAGTTGCTTAGAAATCATCTATTCTCGAATCCTCCGACCAAGTTGGATGTAATCATTTCAGATAGACAGAAGGGATTGACAAATGTTGTG
The DNA here is from genome assembly GCA_035235625.1 of Saururus chinensis. Taxonomy (NCBI): domain Eukaryota; kingdom Viridiplantae; phylum Streptophyta; class Magnoliopsida; order Piperales; family Saururaceae; genus Saururus; species Saururus chinensis. Next base: position 7,351,950 of record CP141142.1, read on the forward strand.
AAGAAAATTTTCCCATCTACACACCACAGGTATTGCATTTGTCACATGGCAACAAATATGCTAGACAGATTCAAGGACAATTACCTAAAGAATCAGCTCCATGTTGCAGCCGAAACGTTCAGACAGAATGTGTAGATGAAACAATGAATAGCATTAAAGAACATAATTCAGAAGCATATTCTTTGCTAAATAAGATAGGTTTGGATCACTGGGCCAATGTATCATTTCTAGGGAAAAAATATGGGACACTCAACTCCAATAGGTCTAAAAGTGCAAATGCAATGTTCAAAAAAGCCAGATCGATGCCTATAACGCGTTTAATTGAGCACACGAGGGAGCACACAACTGCATTATTTGAAAAATGTCGGACGGACAGTTAGAATATGATGGAAGAGTTAACCCCATTTGCCCGAAAATACATCGAAAATAGGCGAGAAGAAGCAATGAATGTGATTGTATTGCCTATGTCACTGTATGAATTCCAGGTTAATTCGCTACATCACCAGGTACATTGCATTCATACGGTGATGTACATAGCTTGTGCTCATTTATGTGTTAGAGATACATAGCGTGTTAGTTTACACACATTATTGTTCTTCAACGTGTAAGTCGATGGGTTTTACATAACAATCGTAAGACACGTTGTGTACTTGAGAACATGATAAATTTATTTATCATGCTCTCTTACTCACGATCTTTTCTTCACAGGATGTGGTAAACCTGGTTGATCGTACCTGCACATGTGGAAAGTTTCAATATTTGGGTCTACCATGTAAACATGCAATCGCAGCAATCGATAATAGATACTTATATGTGTCTGAGTACTGCGAAAGATGGTACTCTACTGAAATGTATTAACTGACCTATCGTGAGCCATTACACCCAACGAAAGATCGACACCAGGGGCACCGGTGGAGTTATGCCTACATTCAACACACCTATCCCTCAAAAGCAGCGGGGGCGTCCATGAAAAAATTGAATAGAGTCACAACCGCCTCTCAAAGCCCCACAAAAATGTGGAACATGAGGTTAGTTGGGTCACAACTGAAAACGATGTATTAGCACACAAGGAGTGCCCCCCAATGTGGTAGATATCCCAAAGACAAGCCAAAGGAGGTCGAATAATAGCGTATGCAAATGGCGTAAGGAGGGAGAGCATCAATCAGGCTTACCTTTTCCACCTCTGTTCTTCAGATGAAATCTTTTGTATATACATCATCTTATAATCAACACGAAATATGTAATTAACTTGTTCTTAAAAACACAACATGTTGTCCATAGGGGATAATGTATATGTTGTACATGTTACTAATTACGCGATAATATATATTGATTATTAATTCTTATGTCAAACTGTCCTTTGCGTACACGATGTTAAAGTGTCCTTTGCTTACATGATGTCAAAGTGTCTTTCACTTACACGATATTGGGCATATCGTGTGTTCGAACACACGACAATTCCATGTTCGTAATTTTCAAATTGCAGAGGCATTATTCTAGAGGCATCAATACCTTCAATTACCTGGAGGTCCGTAACCATCACCCTACCTATAATATATATATATATATATATATATATTAGGTTTTGCAGAGTGCTCACTCACTGGCTCTTCGCAGAGATTGTGCTAGCGGCAGCTGGTGAATCAGTCCGTCATTAGATACTGTCCTCACCTATATCCAATGGTGGGTATGGTTCGCTAGATGGCGATTTAGCAATGACTTTCTCACGATGATGTTCTTCGCGGAGACGTATCATTTGGGATATTGATGTAGCGGCGCCTGGTGAATCGGCCCACCATCAGATACGGTCACCACCTATATCCGATAGTGGGCATGATTCACTAGACGGTGATATATCAATTTCTCCAATGATCTGTCCCATCTGCGCCCTATTCAATAGACAACAATTTAGGTTTTGCAGAATGCTCACTCACTGGTTCTTTGAGGAGACAGTTCATTTGGGAGATTGCTTTGGCAGCGGCTGGCGAATCGGTCCGCCTTCGGATATGGTCCTCGCCTATATCCGAAGGTGGGCATGGTTTGCTAGATGGTGATATATCAATGTCCCTAATGATCTGTTGCATGGGTTCGAGAGTCCGTAAGAAGATCGCATGCTAACTGATCGCTGGCGACGAGACGGATTGTTATTTTCTTTGTATATTTAAAGTTATGTAAAGATTAGTTTTCTGGATGTAATAAATTAATAACAGTTATATATTTCTTCCCATTGAAAGTTGTCTTTCCCGTATATTGAGAGTAGTAACATGACGATTCTCTGCTTTCTAACACGCTATCAATATTGATCCCAATGACAAGCCGAAGGAGGTCGATTAACACGAAATAAGTAATTAACGTGTTCCTAAAAACACGACATGATGTACGTAGGGTGCAGTGTATATGTATATCGTGTAAATGACAACACGACCAAATAGGCGATCGTGTTGCTAATTACACGATTAGGCTTACCGTTTCCACCTCCGTTCTTCAGCTGACATTTTTAGCATATGCATCATGTTATAATCAACACGAAATATGTAATTAACATGTTCCTAAAAACACATGTATATTGTGGATAATGTATATGTTGGATGTGTTACTACTTACACGATATTGATCATATCGTGTGCTCGAACACACGACAATTCCATGTTCGAAAATTTCAAATTGTAGAGGCATTATTCCCGAGGCATCAATACCTTCAATTACTTGGCGGTCCGTAACCGTCTCACCCTGCTCATATATATATATATATATATATATATATATATATATATATATATATATATATATATATATATATATATATATATATATATATATATATATATATATATATATATATATATATTAGCATTAGGGTTTGCAGAACGCTCACTCACTGGTTCTTCGTAGAGATTGGGCTAGCGACAGCTAGTGAATCGGTCCTCAATCGGATGCAGTCCTCACCTATATCCGATGGTGGGCATGCTTTGCTAGACGGCGATTTAGTAATGACTTTCTCACGATGATGTTCTTTGTGGAGACATATCATTCGGGATATTGTTGTAGCGGCGGCTGGTGAATTGGCCCATGATCGGATATAGTCACCACCTATATTAGATCGTAGGCATGATTCACTAGACATCGATAGATCAATTTCTCCAATGATCCGTCGCAACCATACCCTATTCAATAGATGACATAGGTTTTGCAGAATGCTCACTCACTGGCTCTTTGCGGAGATAGTCATTCGAGAGATTGCTTTAGTGGTGGCTGGTGAATTGGCCCGCCATCGGATATGGTCCTCACCTATATCTAATGGTGGGCACAATTCACTAGACGGTGATATATCAATGTCCCTAATGATCTGTCACATGGGTTCGAGAGTCTGCAAGGAGATCACACGCCAACTGATCGCTCTCGCCGAGACTGATTGTTATTATCTTTATATTTTTCCACTCCTCTGTAAAGGTTAGCTTTTTTGATGATACTTGTTCAAGTGTTTATGCCTTAACACGATCTGTTTGTCAATCGTGTTGCCCACCACACGACATTTGATGAAATTTGTATTTTCTTTTAAAATGACTTTCGTAAATATTGTGTTAACATTCACACGATGAGGTACCAGAACCTAATTATGAGTTGACAACTGCGATAGTGATTATTGTTTCATATCGTGTAACCCATTACACATATGAAACAGTGCGTGTGATCGAGCACACGACAATTGCATTAATTTAACCACCCAATTCTCAAAGAGTCACCACAATTTTCGGGATTTCAATTAAATTAGGATGACCAATTCGCAAGGAGTCATTTCCAATTTCCAATCACACTATATATGGGATATTTAACAATTTGTATCCCTCGCAACCTACCTATATATATATATATATATATATATATCTAAGTGACAGGAGCCACTTACCCAATTCGCAAAGAGCACAAGACAGAGCCTTTGGGACAGTGAAATGGCATCTGATGGTTATTCATCCCCTTTAGTGGCTCGGTCCTAACCAGCCTCTAAAGGTGGGCAATTAACTACGAGGCATTATTTCAATGTCGCGAAGGTTTCGTGACAATTGAAGTGATGGGTTCATGAATCTGCATGGAGATCGCAAGCATACTGATATTCACAGAACACAAGACGGAGCCTTTGGGACATTGATATTGCACTGGATGGTTAATCGTTCCCCTCCCCTTCAGTGGTGCGATACTAACCAGCCACTGATGAGAGTACGATTCACTTTCTTTGGAATGTTATTTTATTTGTATTTATAAATTTCCATAAATATCAGTTTGTTGTATGTGATGAAAGCCCTTTCAAATTAAAGGAAAATATTAATACTAGTTATATCTAGTTTTCCCGTGGAAAGATGTCTTCTTGTATAACATGCTCTCAATATTGGTCGTACAATCAAACACACGATGGAGCACACTTCATGAAAACAAAAACACGATACATAAATATGTAGATCAATTTTTTGGATAACACGACATACATTATTATATGGAATATTGGTAATAACGTGTGTCTGAACCCACAACAATGATAGGATTGTATTGACCCGATTCCCGATGTGTTATTCCATAAGCATCAATACCTTCAATTACCTGGCGGTTCGTATCTATTTCACCCTGCCTATATATATATATATATATATAATATTAGGGTTAGGGTTTGCAAAACGCTCACTCACTGGTTCTTTGCGGAGACGGGTCATTCAGGAGATTGCTGTAGCGGCGGCTCGTGATTCTGCAAGGAGATCGCATGCCAACTCAACTTGAGGCAGATTATTCTAGAGATTGCTTTTGCACCTGATGGTGTATCTTCTCCCTGTCAGATAAGGGGCTCACCTTCATCTTGTGGGGGAAGTACGCTACCAGGTGCTATAGCAATGTCTTGAATGGTCCGTCCCAAGAGGTCGCACACTATTTTTTTTACAATGCCACGACTGTATGCTTACAAACACGCTATCAATGGTAGTTACAGACGTCATAATACGAGATGTGAAGTAAACGATAACACGACCTAATACGAGTCGGCGTGTATGCAATAACACGACCTAATAGGCAATCGTAAGAACTATAATACGATCGGATATATGTGTACTACCGTATTGCGATATTGAATACATGATATTGATACAAATCGTTTGATCAATTATACGCCATCTGAAATTCATACAACAATTAAGTGCAAAATAATTGATACAGTAATTAATTACAAAATAATTGGTCACAGTCATTAATCAAAAAATAATTGGTCTTTTTTACAATTCATCTGTATCCGGATCAAATTCCTTTTTTATTCGGGCCCAAAGTATAGCAGTACATATCATCGGCCTGACCAAGCCTGTTATCTTGAGCTATCTAAAATCTGGCTAAATGACGCCCCCTGCCAGTTTTGCTACGTAGTACATGACGAACAAACCACAATCTTCATTTGTTTCTAGGTATGGGCATTTGTTGATCTTAGTCAGTGGCCACATCCGAGCCTCCTTTATCTTAAGTGCCTTTTCCATTCCATTGGCAACATGTTTCTTGACATTGTCCACCTCGGCAAAGTGGTGACTGTGATCACCCTTTAGAGGATTGTACCACCTAAATCGCTTCTCCCTGCAATGGATAATAAGCAATAGAAAGTGGCCCTTGATGTAAATAGGAATGAAACAGCTCTCCATGTTAACATTCAGGCCTCTCAACAATATGCTAGAGAGTTTGCCCTCCTTCTCCCCTGGCCCTTCCCCAGTGCCAACATTAAAGTAGTGCTGAATAGCGAACTTGCCAAAAAATAGTTGGGGTACGTGCCTGAATTTCTCATATTGTGTTCATCTAGTAGTTGGAAGAAGACGTTGATGACCTACAAAATACCATATGTGTTAAAATGGACTTAGGTTTTAGAACTAATTTGACTACACCCATAACAAAACCTACTATTTTTGTGAAGGCAAGTGAGAGTACTTAATACCGTAAGGTAGTGCCCAACCCACCACGGTCAAGAGGGAAAGAGCTGAAATTGAATTCTAAGATTGTGGGAGTTTGTGAGTTGTGTCATAGAGATACCCACACTAGAAGGAGTGCCCAAATAACAATCCTCACAAACTTGGCTCAATAAAGGAGAAGAAGACCCCTACACATACAACTCCTAGACTACCCTACCAAGTATATGAGCACGAGATGAAGAGGGTGTACATGAGAAAGATTGATCTTTATGCCTTGAAGGATCAATTAGATAAGATGAGCAAGTTGCAACACCTCGACCCGAGCCAAGGTCTAGAAAGCTCGAATTAAAATTTACTTCCTTAAACAAAGAAACATCATTCGTGTACGAGAGGTATAATGTTCAATTGCACACTACTGAGCTTCAAAGCTTCCCCGCACGTAGACTGGAATAAAGCATATAATTATATTTAATTTAGACCAGCTCAATGTAGTAGTATCATTGGTGCCTACGTACATATTGGATATCATCTACGATGTTATTCCAATACAATCGGATCCGAATGTAGTTAAGCCTAATGACTATTACATACATTAAACATCACAAAATCATATACTTTAAAAAATGTATATCCTTATATTCAAGTATATCATTTGGAGTTAGACTAAAATCTCATAAATCATCGGAGTTAGATGAAAATCTCATAAATCATTGGAATAAAAAAATCTCATAAATCATCACAATCAAATGAAAATCTCATAAATCATCATAATCATACAAAAATCTCATAAATCATCAATGTTAAATAGAAACTAACAATTCAATGGAATAACATATCTTGCTTTATCACATAGCGGAGCAGAACACAATAAAGCCGATTGGATCGCATTAGATCCCATCAGATCATATTAGATTTCATCCGACCATATAAGAGCACATTGAATCATATCAGATCAAATAGAGTATTTCAAAGTAGTTAAAATCAAAGTAAAATAGATCGTAACACATCATATTAGAACATAGCATATATGTTATTTAATATCTTAAGCTAAGAACTTAAGATGCATACGCATTCATATAATATATATTAAATTAGAAGGTCATAAATGCTTAATCCCTTAAAATTCCTTAGAAGTGTGGCGTTTGGAGTTGTTCCTTCCATCAGGGCTTCCTCACATTCAAGTTCGAAGATGATAGAAAGTGCCTCCTCTTCCTCCAGAACGTTTCTTTCATTGCTCCTAAAGCCTGGAGACATTTCTCACATTTCATGCCCATAGGCGATGGACAAAACATCCCCTTACCCGTAGATGCTTCTCACTTTTCGTGCACATAGGCTGGTGATGGACAAAACATCCCCTTACTCGGAGACGATTCTCACTTTTTGCGCTCGTAGGTGACAGACAAAGTCTCCTCTTTCTCAGAGCCATTTCTCCCTTCTAGAGTACCCAAATCAAAGAATGGACCCTTCCATTGTGTAGGTAAGAATGCATTTTGATCGACCAAAATCAAACTCAGAATGACTAGAAACAGAGAAAACAAAGTTTGTCCCCTTATATAGAATGTGGCACATCGAAACAGTGGTGCCGCCAAAAGCGCCCACCAAATCGCAAGGAGCCTGCATGTCGCGTTTGGGAATTACAGATGTCGCATCTGCACATAATGAGCATATTGTATGTGCATAACATGCATCTTGTCTGCGCATAACCCACATGACATGATTTTCTTTTTCTTTTTTTAAAACCTTTATAACTTCAAATATCCATATCTTTCTATGTTGGGCTCAGATTATCACGTTCTTTGTACCGTTGCACTCGTATTGACGAGCTCTATGAAACTAGACCACTTAAAGTAGGTTATCTTGCTCTTTTCAAGTTAGTCTTGCCCATATTGAACATTTTTTATGTTGTAACTTTCGCTCCCGAGCTATATTTCTCACGTTCTTCAATTTGTTGTGCTCATTTCTTCGAGCTCTACCCATATACGTAGGTTTTAACTTTTGAAATCCTCTAAAACTTTTCTAAAAAGTATCTAATTACCCTTAACCCCTCAAGTTAGATGTAATCAGAAAATAGGGTGTTACATTCTTTCCCCCTTAACAGAATTGCATCCTCGTAATTTGCCCAAAAATACTCTTAAAGACACTTCAAAATCAGAAAAAATATCTAACAAAAGCCGATAGTTAATCGGATAAGTAATCCTAAACAAAATTCTATGTGTTATAACTGGATAAAACATACATGAATAGAATCCAATACTTAAAATTGGATAAAACATTTACAAATGGAATCCAATAAATTATGAACGGATAAAACATTTTAAACAAAATCCAATTATTAGTCTAAAATCAAATAAATCATATCATACAAAATCTGATACTTAATTCAAAGTCAAATAAATCATTATTCAAAAATCTGATATGTCATTCAAAATCAGACATTTTGTTCTTTCAAAATTCGATAAATCAATCATTCATCAAAATTTGATAAATCATTAATAAACAAATCCGATAATTAATTCAGAGTCAGATAAATCTTTATTCAAAAATTCTGATATGTTATTTAAAATCAGATGTATCGTTCTTTGGTAAATCATTCATTCATTCAGAAAACTGTGATACATAACGGCTTACTGCCGCACTCATAGGGCCACGAAAGCCAAAAAGATGGAGCTATCTCATGATGCTTCACACCTAAGCATGCCAAAACCGATCATTTTTCTCAATGGGTATCCTTATTTAAATCCATGATACCTAACGGCTTACGCCCGCACTCATGGTGTAATGCCCTGACTTGAGCCATGGTCTAAAAATCTTGAATAAATTTTTTTCCTCCTTAAACATGGAAACATTGTGACAACCATCATTAAATAATATACGACATCATACGCATAATTATTTTTCTGCTCAGCACATGTTACATCACACATAAAACCGAACATGACGACCGCCAATACATATCAAAGAAAAATAGCGACACATAAAATATAACAATTTATAACAAACTAGAGTTGATGGACAACCAAAATTTTATATAACACACATGATTTTAACACGGCAGTAGATTAGGACATAGTCCACGTGCACCGTTTCTAGAGCAGTCCGATTACAAAGATATAGGCATAATAAACCTTTACATAAAAGCCATATTATTTCAAAATTTAAACAAAACATTCAAGAAAATTAAGCAGAAAATTCATCAGCAGTCACTTCTAGTTTGATTTCACTACCTGCAAATTATGGAGGTGGGTGAATATTTTTTATACTCAGTAGGTGGAATTAAAATCTAATTTAATGCTAAGTAAAAGTACTTATGACAATAATAATTATTGCTAAATAGAATGCATTACAGAAATAAATTTAGAAATATTTCTGAAAAACACTGATTCGTCTAATGACGATAAATCTAGAGCCGTGATACTAAATGGAATTCCTCCCGATGCTCATGGGGCAATAGGAAGCTCAGAAGGTAGGAGTTTTCCCATGACACTCCATACCTATATGCGTACACCAAATACCGATTATTTCCTCGGTAGGTATCCAGACATAATATAATTCTAGGTTTAACCCCAAAACTATCCAGAAAATACACATATTGTAACATAATTCCTGTAGGTAAAAACATGGCATACGTATAATATTTCTACTGAAAACTCAAGCAAATAAGCATAACAGGATGAAAATGGTGCATAAAAAGTCATGCATACGAACAGAGCATAAGCTAGAGTTTAAGACCCCCTACCTTAAGGATGGGTAGAAATTTCATGGTTACAGAGACTTCAAACTAAAAATTTGACCCCACCACGGCATTCGGCACAGTCAATTTAGTAGAAATCATTTTTTTAACTACTTGATATGGACTTAAAACGACTCAGAACAGAAGAAAACAAGTTTAACACGTGGCAAAAGAAGAGAGAATAGCAAAAGTAAAATGGGAGGGGGTGAATTTATAGGAAAAGAAGTGGAGTGGGGCACAGTGTGTGATGCATGTGCGCCACGCATCACGCCATTGCGCCACACCAAGCGCTGTTTCGATGTGTGGAGCTGCATGTGTTGAGCACACGACTAGCATGGCGGGCCACCACGTTGCCCGCAGGCTGCACGGTCTATGCCGACGATCATCTGACGCATTTTTTGCATTAGCTTGCGTTAGTTTTTCAAATAAAAACTATTATTTCATTTTTCTATTAAAAAAATGTACTAAAATTAGGGTTGTCACAATCTTCCCATCTTAAGGAAATTTCGTCCTTAAAATTGAACTTGCTAGTCTTCAAATAGTTCTGGATATTTGGCATGTCACTCTCTTGTTCCTATGTGGCTTCCTCCGAAGAATGACGCTGCCATAAAACTTTTATTAATGGAATCCTTTTTGTTCTCAAAATTTGCTCCTTTTGATCCAAAATTTTGATCGGTTTTTCTTCAAATGTCAAATTAGGTTCTAGGGTGATCATTGTCTGATCAAGGACATGAGAAGGATCTTGTACATATTTACGAAGCATTGACCCATGAAACACATTATGGACCTTGTCTAGCTGAGGGGGCAATGCTAATCTGGAAGCCACTCACCCCACTTTATCTAGAATTTCAAATGGTCCTACAAATCAAGGACTTAGTTTTCCTTTAATAACAAATCTCATAACTCCCCAAGTTGGTGATACCTTTAGCAGCACATGATCACCTATGCAAAAGTTGAGGTCTTTCCTTCGTTGATCGGCATAGCTCTTTTGACGATTCTGGGCTATCTCTAGTCGACTCCGTATAAGCTTTAACTTATCCATGCATTGCTGTAAGAGTTCTAACTTTACTAATTTTCCTTCCCCGGCCTCGCTCCAACAAGTTGGGGATCGACAGGGTCGTCCATAAAGAGCCACATATGGTGTCATACCTATACTGGAATGATAACTATTATTATAAGAAAATTCAATCAAAGGCAAGTGCTCATTCCAGTTACCCATCCAATCTATGGCACACGCCCGCAACATATCTTCTAATGTCTAAATAGTTTGTTTAGACTGACCATCGGTCTGCGGATAGAAGGTTGTACTAAATCTGAGATTAGTACCTAATTCTTCTTGGAGTCTCTGCCAAAAGTGTGAAGTGAACCAACCATCCTGATATGAAATGATCGATAACGGTACTCCATGCCGACTCACAATTTCCTTTATATACATTCTGGCCAAAACGTTCAACATCTGAGACTTCTTTAGGGGAAGAAAATGAGCACTTTTTAGTAAGTCTATCCACTATGACCTAAATAGATTCATGACCGGATGATGTCTTGGGTAAGCCTGAAACAAAATCCATAGAAATGTGCTCCCATTTCCATTATGGAATTTCAATACATTGAAGTGTACCTGATGGTTTCTGATGTTCTACTTTAACTTGCTGATAAGTTAGACATTTAGAGACAAATTCTCCTGTCCTTTTTCATTCCTTTCCACCAAAAATTTCTTTCCAAGGCTTGGTACATTTTTTTCCCTCTTGGATGGATAGTGTACTAAGACCTATGAGCTTCATGTAACAATTCTTGTTTTAGTTCAAGTACTACAGGGACTACCAATCGTTCTCCAAATCTTATTCCATCATTAGAGCTTCTATTAAAGTCAGGCCTGTCTAAGAAGGTTTGTACTTCTACATCATCTTTTTGCACCTTCAGAATGTGCTCAATCAATTCAGATTTCACCCCAAGATTTGATACAAAAGCCTTATTGTTTTCTTATTGTATTTTAGGTTGCAAACCTATTACTTCTTCCGCCAATCTCCATTCCTTTAATAATATCTGAGCTACCTTCCCAATGGCCTTTCTACTCATGGCATCGACCACTACATTAGTTTTTCCTGAGTAGTATTGAATAGAGAAATCACAATCATTCAAGTACTCAATCCACTGTCTTTGCCTTAAATTCAGATCACTCTGTGAGAAAATATATTTCAGAGTCTAATGATCTGTAAAAACTTCAAATTTCTCTCCATATAAATAATGTCTCCAAATTTTTAAGGCAAAAACTACTGCTCCCAATTCAAGATCATGGATGGGGTAATTACCTCATGCTTCTTTAATTATCTTGAATCACAGGCTATTACCTTCTTGTTCTGCATCAAAACATATCCAAGACCTATTTTTGAGGCATCACTGAAAATGAGAAATCCTCCGTTACCAGATGGTAAGAATAATACTTGAGCAATGGTTAATCTTTGTTTAAATTCTTTAAATGTTTTTTTCACATTCCTTAACCCATATAAACTTTACTTCCTTTCTCGCTAAAGCTATTCTTGAAAATCAACTAGCAAGCCCTAAGAAACTTCTAATTTCTGTAACAGTTTTGAGTCTTTCCCACTTCACAATTGCTTCAATCTAGGTAGGGTCTACCGATATTCCATTTTTAGAAATAACATGACCCAAGAAAACAACCTAGTCTAACCAGAACTCACGCTTACTTAACTTAGCATACAGTCGATGGTTTATTAGGGTTTGAAGAATTGTTTGTAAATGTGCTTAATGTTCTTCAGGATTGGAAGAGTAGATTAATATGTCATCAACAAAAACAATCATGAATTTATCCAAATAAGGTCTGAAAACTCAGTTCATAAGATCGATGAATGTTGTAGGACCATTCGTCAACCCGAATGGCATCACTAAAAATTCATAGTGGCCATATCGGGTACAAAAGGCTATTTGTGGAATATCTTTATCCGGTATTCTCAATTGGTGGTATCTAGACCTTAAATCTATTTTTGGGAATACTTTTGCTTCTTGTAATTAATCAAACAGGTCATCTATCTAGGGTAAAGGATACTTATTCTTGATAGTTACTGAGTTAAGCATCTTATAGTCTATGTAGAGTCTCAAGGATCCACCCTTTTTCCTGACAAAGAAGATAGGAGCTCCCTAGGGTAAGACACTCAGTCTGATGAATCCTTTATTAAATCATTTTTGCAATTTACTCTTTAATTCTTTTAATTCTGCAGGAGCCATTCAATAGGGTGCCCTAGAGATAGATTTTGTTTCTGGTAGTAAGTCAATGTTAAAGTCTATCTCTCTCATTGGTGGTACCCCAGGAAGATCATTAGGAAATATATCTGGGAAATCCCTTATCACTTCAATATTTTCTATCTTGGAAGATTATGACTCCTCCAAAATTATACTAGCAAGGTATGCTTAGCATCCTTTAGATATCAATCGATGTGCTTTCACGGCAAAAATAATACATGCCTTGAAGGATCTCTGTTTCCATGAAAGGTAAATTTTTTCTCTCCTTGTTTATTGAACATGACTTTCTTCTTCTTATAGTCTACTAATGCTTCATTGTCTACTAACCAATCCATTCCTAATATGACATCATAGTCGGTCATACTTAAAAGCATCAAGTTAGCCTTCCATTTTTGGTTTTCTAATGACATAGATACATTTTGCAGAAAGTTTTGAGCTATAAAAGTTTATCTATAACAGTTGACACTTCTAGGATATATCCTAGTTCCATAACTGGATAATCCGTACTTAAAGCAAAGTCACATGATATAAAAGAATGCGTCAATCCAGGATCTATTATAACCTTAGCAACTTTATCCAAAATTAGAAGTGTCCCTTGTATAACTCCTGCTGAAGTTTGAGATTCTTCTACAGTAATAGCATACACTCGCCCCTGAGCCTTTGGCTTTTGCTCTGGTTGGATTTCTTCTTTGATCTTCTTTTTGGGGCATTCCTTGATTTTGTGTCCAGGGTCTCCCCATGCGAAGCATCGTCTCTCGAAAAGATAACAGATCTCTGGTGGATGAAATCGATTACAATTGGAGCACTTCTCTAACTTCTTCTCTCTTTGGTTTTGGGGTGGTGGTCCGGAGGTCCTTCAAAAAATTTTATTATTGAACTGGTTAGTGGTCGTCATTTTTCTTTTTTTTTTATCTTCCATCTTGCTACCTTGTCCACGATTTTTTTCTCAGCCAAGAATTCCTGATATTCTTGCTCTAGCAGTGAGGCTAATTCCACAGCCTTGGCCAAAGTAGTAGGTTGAAATCCTACTATTCAACTACGAAGCCAATTGTTCAAACCTCTAACAAATTTTTGGGCTTTGGAGCAAACTTCAGGAGTAAACAATTGTCATTGAACAAATTTATTTTCATACTAAAAAACTGTCATATCACCTTGTTGGAGATCCAAGAATTCTTTCTCTTTCTTCTCCTGAACATGAGGGGGGAAATATTTGTTGTGCAAAACTTCTCTGAATTCTTCCCACTTGATATTCCCTTTATTGGGGAAGAAATTCCGCTCAGCCGATGGCCACCAAAAAGCTGCCTCGCTTATCATAGCAAAAGTGGCTACATCCACTTTCCTATCTTCAGGGACTTTTAATGGCATAAATATCCTTTCTACTTCGAACGTCCACTTCTCAGCAACTTCTGGTCTGTCTTCTCCAAAAAACTCCAGATGGATTTTCTTAAATCACTCAAGAAAGTTATCTTTCTCGCTATGATTATTTTCAGTCAATTCCCTAGAGTTTAAGTTGTTAGGGCTAGGCTAAAACCCTTGAGTCTGCAGATGCAGAGTCATTCGTTGAATCATTAGGTCAAGAAAATTATCCATAAGATTTTCAGGTGTCGCGACATTCTAGGCAGCATTCTCAGCTTGGGCAAAATTATCAGACAATTATACTTCTTTATCAAAAGACATTTCGGGGAGCTAGTAGATTGTAACAACCTTGAATTCACATGAAATTTTTGTAAACTAGCAGTATATATTTATGATCATTTCATACATATTTACATTATACAAAAGAAGTGTATTTGCTACACTTATCAAGCCAAAAACTCTATTTACATAAAGGAAGTGTATCTACTACACTTGTCAAGATACTATTACAACAAATGACTCATTAAACACAAGCACACATCTTTAAGTTGGGATTCACTCTAAGGAAATATTTTCCTAGTCGTGCACTAAAAGAAGTAGTGTCCTCCCTTTTCACAGATCGAACATAGCTTAAGTATTGGCTCTTTGTACTAAGGGCATTGACAGTAATAATGCTCTCTCTGCTCACACAACACACATATCTCTGGTAATTCATTTGTATACCGTACTATCCCCTTACCCTTATCACACCATCGAGCCCACTCAGGCTCTGCTTCTTTTGCTTTAGGGCATAAGATATTTAAGTCAAAGTTTCTTGCATGGTTGTCTATCCCCTCACCTTCACCCGGCTTGTTTATCCTCTCACCCCTAATTAAATTTTCCCCCATCTCAGCCTCACCCTGGGTTTCCATCCTCTCGTCCCCACCCAGGTTTTTTATCACTTCTTCCTCATCTGGGACATTGATTAGCATTTCCCTCCAAAAATATTCATCATCTAGAGGGTCCTCCTCCATCGGTCCTTCCTCGGGTTGGGCTATATCTAATGGGTTTTCCTTAGGTGGCTCAACCTTGGGTGGCTGGTTCTCCTCCAACATGTTCTCTTCCAATGGATCCTCTTCTTCTGAAGGGTCTTCTTCGTCTGATAGATCTTCTTCCACAAGGATAGGTGAATCAGGAATATTTATGACTTCCTCTACTCCTTCCATTGAACTTGGTGAATCTAACACATCTACTATTTCTTCAATTTCATCACTACTATGGGATACGACATCAGTGATCTCTGAGGTCTGTGAGGACTCAGCCATACCTCTAATCTTCTTATTTTTCCTCAAAGGTAATGGTGGTTTTCGGGCTGACATATGATATAAAGAGCCTGAGATTAGTTTCATTTTTTATTTTCCCATGAACTGAATTATAATTTTAAAATCAAACATAACATAGCTTCAGAAAAACATCGAATATAAATGTTACGTATTAAAATAGAAAAAAGACTGCTCTACTAATGGTGGAGTCGTGAGCTCCGATACCAAATGTGACGACCATCATTAAATAATATATGGCATCATACACATAATTATTTTTCCACTCGGCACGTGTTACATCACACATTAAACTGAATGTGATGGCTGTCAATATGTATCAAAGAAAAATAGCGACACATAAAATATAATAATTTATAACAAACTAGAGTTGATGCACAACCAAAATTTTATATAACACACATGATTTTAACATAGTAGCATATTAGGACATAGTCCACGTGCACCATTCGTAGATCAGTCCGATTACAAAGAGATAGGCATAACAAGCCTTTACATAAAAGTCATATTATTACAAAATTTAAACAAAACATTCAAGGAAATTAAGCAAAAAATTCATCAGTTGTCACTTCTTGTTTAATTTCACTACCTATAGGGTTTGGAGGTGGATGAGTATTTTTACACTTAGTAGGTGGAATTAAAATCTAATTTAATGCTACGTAAAAGTATTTTTGACAGTAACAATTATTGCTAAACAGAATGCATTATATAAACAAATTCAGAAATAATTCTGAAAAACACCGATTTGTCCAATGACGATAAATCCAGAGTTGTGATACTGAATGGCACAGTCAATTTAGTAGAAATCGCCTTTTGAATGGCTTGATTTGGACTTAAAATGACTCGGAACGGAGGAAAACAAGTTTAACACGTGGTAGAAGAAGAGAGAATGACATCAGCAGAATGGGAGGGGTAAATTTATAGGAAAAGGGAGTGGCGTGGCACACTATCACGCCACGCCAAGCGCACTTTTGATGAGTGGAACCGCACATGTTGTGCAGTGGCGCACAACACGGTGGGACCCAACATTCTCTCTTCGAAACAAGACGACTCAAGGATAGGTTTTATTGCTATTTTAATGTAGGTCCCGCTTATGAAGCACGCTTCCCATGATAAATACTTATGGCTCCGATGTCCGATTTAGACAATTCAAAAAGCCATTATGATCGAGTTCTACCATAACCCTTTAATTCCAAAATAATATTCTATCAATATAATATATTTAAAATTCTATTAAAAAAATATACCAAAACCAAGGTTTTCACAAACATCTTTTGTGTGCAAGAGGTATAACATTCATCTACGCACTATGGAGCTTCTTTAAGCTTCCCCATATGTAGACTAGAGTTGTAACGTTCATATATACACAACAAAGCTTCAAAGCTTGTCAAGTGTAGGTCAAAATAAAACATATATTTATAATTAATTTGGATTGGGCCAACGTTGCCTTGATTTTAGTTGTCTACTTATGTATTGATAACATTTACAATATTATTTCAATACACAAGGATCGAAACATGGTTCTACCTAACAGTTATTACATACATCAAGCATCACATAATCATATACGTTAAAATACGTATATCCTTATATTCAAATATATCATTCGAAGTAAGATTGAAATCTTGTAAATGATTAGAGTCAAACATAAATCTCATAAATCATAGAAGTTAGACAGAATCTCATAAATCATCAAAGTCACATAGAAATATTATAATTCATATAAATCATCAAAGTTAACAAAAATCTCATAAATCATATAAATCATCGGAGTCAGATGAAAATCTCATAAATCATCGGAGTTAAACAAAATTTAACACATTAATAGAATTACACATCTCACTCTATCACAGAGAGGAGCATAACACAATAGAGTACATTCGATCGCATCAGATCCCATCTGATCATATTAGAGCATATTAGATCATAACAGAGTATTTCATATCAAAGCATATTAGGACACCTCAAATCATATCAAATAAAGTATAACAAAGCAAATCAAATCAGAACATATCAGAATACATTAGATCATAACAAATCATACATCTTAATTATTATATTAATATCACTAATTAAGATGTGCATGCATATAAGTCATTTAAAATCCTAAGTTAACTACTTAGGATGCCTACGTATTCTTATACTCATATTGAAACAGAAGATCAGAAATGTTTACTCATAGGAGATACTGAAAGTGGCGGTGTTCAAAGTTGTTCATTTCTTCAGAGCATCTTCCTTTCAGGTTCGGAGATGGCAACAGAATCTCCTTTAGCTCCGAAACATCTTTCTCGCTACATTTGAGGCTAGTGAACATAATCTCTCTTTAATCTAGGACACTTTACGCTTCCCGCATCCGTAGGTGGTGGACGTAGCATCCCTTCACCTGGAGACGCTCCTTACTTTCTATTCCCGAAAGTGACAGACAAAGCATCCCCTTCCAGAGACATTTTCTTTTTCCATGCTTATAAGCTATGGAGAAAACTCTCCTTGACTTAGGGATGCTTTTCTTATTGTGTGGCCCATCAGTGGAGGACAGAACCTTCCCTACTCCGGGTCACTTCTCTTGTTGTAGCTTGACAATGGAGAACGGAATCCCCTCTTGCTCTAGACCACTTTTCTTTCTTCGATGCTCGAGGGCGATGGGCAGTCTCTTCAAGCTTTGGTATGTTTCTCCCTTATATGGTAACCAACTAAGAGAATGGACTCTTTCATCACGTAGAGCACACTTGATTTAGTTAAGAACTCTTCTTGAACACACTAAATCAGACTCATAATGATCACAAATAGAGACAATGAACTTCTATGTTCAAAATGACTGAAAATGGGTATTTATAACCCTGAGCCATGCTGAAATAGCAACAACGTGCCACCAAAAATGGCGGTGCCACTGATTTTGGCAATTGTCACTCTCAGCGTTTACTTTTTCTCTTTTTTTTTAAATAATTATTTTCAAATGTGTGTCTTTTTCTACCCCGGACTTGGATTTGTGCATTCTTGGTACTGTTGAGCTCGTATTAACGAGCCCTACAAAACTAGACCAATTAGAGTAGTTTATCCCACACTTTTCAAGTGCATCCGCTCATATTACATGCTTCTTGAGGTCATAGGTTTTGCTCCCAACCTCCGTTTCGTGCGTTCTTTGCTTTGTTACAATCATTTCTTCAAGCTCTACTCATGTACATAGGTTTTAACATCTAAAACCCTATAATACTTATCCAAAAACTATCCAATTACCCCTAACCCCTTAGGTTAGACATAATCGGAAAACGGGGTGTTACACATGAGGCCACAAAGGCTAGAAGGATAGGAGATTTCCCATCACTCCAGAGTCGATTATTCTCTCGGTAGGTATCTAGAATCGATAGCATTTGGGCTCTATACCAAATAACTATCTAGAAAGGTCTGAAAAATTTAATCTTTAAATCAAATTTAGAAGAAACATTTCCGATTAAACCAAACTCGAAATCAAAATTCATTTCAATACACTAGTAGAATCAACCTTGAAGTTATCCACTAACACCTCATGTCACATACTATAGGTGTTTCATGGTTTCTTCTTAATAATTCTATAGGCGATTGAGACAAAATTACTAAATTTCAAATCTGCTTTCAAATTACAAAGGATTTGAAATTAAATTTCATATCAAATCCACCAGCAGATTTAACATTAGAGCAATCCACTAACGCCTTGCATCTTTTACCAAAAGTATTTAGTAATTTCTCTTTAGAAATTACATTTTTTTTCAAAACAGATTCACTTTAAGTTAAAGAGAACTTTCCAAATGCTGATATTTCAAAATTGAATTTCGTATCAATATATCAATAGAATTTACCATAGAGCTACCCACTAACACCTCATCGCCTATATCGCGGGTGTTTGGTGGTTATTCTTAGGTAGTTCCATCGTCTTTTAAAATAAATTTATTTCTTAATCAAATACATTTTTTGAAATAGACAATTCGACATCGAATTTTTCTTTCAATACCCTTGTAGGATTAACCATAGAGTTTTTCACTAGCTTCTCGTGTCCCATGCCATTAGTGTTTGGTGGTTACTCCTTGGTAATTCTTTCATCAATTAAAACAAATTTAATTTACATAAAAAAAATTTGTTAGACTATTTGAAATCAAAGTTGCTGAAAACATTTTTCAAGAAAATTTTGAAATGAATTCAAAACAGAATTTTTGATCAAAACAAATTCAAAATCAAAATTCGTAAAATAAGACTTCAGATCAAATCCAATCTCACATGTGCAAAACAAAATTTCAATTCGTTCTTATTAAAAAGTGAAATTTGAAAAACGGGAATCCATCTTAAATTTGATGTAACACATGTAGAATGCAATTTCAAATTAGTCATAATAGAATTTTTAAATCACTTTCTATTGAAAATTTGAATTCTTGAAATTAGAATTCATTTAAATCTGATGTTACATATACAAAATAAAAAGTTCTAAAGCAGAGTTCATATTAAATCCAATTTCTTAGTTGAAATAAAACTTTAAATTAATTCAATTTTTAAAAAATATTAAATCCATTGCAATAAATTCAAACATAAATTTTTAAATATTTTTTATTGAATATAATAAAAAAATCATCAAATTGATCTTCATATCAAATCCCTTGTAACACAATGAACAAAAATTTTAAATGAATTTTTTATTAAAATTCGTGTTAAATCAGATGCAACACATTTAAAGCAAATGCTTTAGATCAATTCTAATTTAAGATCTAACATTCACAAAGTCGGAGTTTGCTTCCAATCCAATACAACACATGTAGGATAGAAATTTCATATTACTTCTAATTTATTAAATCAAAATTCATAAAAATTTGAGTTTGAAACAATTTTGAAGTCACACGAGTAGAACAAAATTACATATCAAAATCTGATACAACTTATTCATAACAAAAGTTTCAAATCATTTTTTATTCAAGATCGAAATTCATAAAATTGATGTTTGTATTAAATCCATTGCAACGCGCACAAACATAAATTTAAATTAAAATCTAATTGAAAGTCAAAGTTCTTAAAATTGGAGCCATATTAAAGCCAATCTCCCACATGTAGAAAAGAAAGTTCAAAATCGAAGTTTGTGTTGAATCCTATATCACACATGCATAACTGTAACGCCCGAGATTTTTCACCCATTTTCCTTAAAATTCACGAAAATTTTTTGCAATATAACGTCTGTAAATCGGAGGAAAAATGACGAAACCAAAACCTGATAAAACAGTTTATAATTTAAAACTATAAACATCCACATATGGTCAATCATCGTACGGCCAAAGCAAATATCCTCAGGCGCTACTTGAAAATAACCGTACGAATAAATTTGCTATGATCATAGACTTTAAATACAAATCACTCTCCCAGGCATCCCTGAGTACAAGTCCCATAATAGTCCACTGACTGATCCAAATGAAAGTCCAGAATAAACATCTTGTGTTCTCATCTCACCCAATACAACAGATCGTGGCACAAATAAACTCGCAGAGAGTCAAGCAGATACCTGAGTCAACGGGAATCAATCCACCGCTGAAACGAGCGTCCATCTCCAGGAGCTCTCCGCACAACCTGCAAAACCTCCCGTGCAATGGGGCTAAAAGAAGTAGGGTGAGTATTTTCATACTCAGTAGGAAAATACCCAGTAGGGGAAACCCCAAACGGTGAACTCACAAGTTCATAATCACATGCGTCATGCAACTCAAACATGAAGCAGTCAACATAATATAATCATATCATGCACATACGCATACGATCATACCAAAGGCACCATCGTGCCAAAATCATACCAAGGCACCATCATGCCAAAATCATACCAAGGCACCATCATGCCAAAATCATACCAAGGCATCATCGTGCCAAAATCATACTACCCAATCAACTTACACAAGCACCCTTATACAGGGTCATACAACTTACACAAATACCCTTATCCAGGGTCATACAAACTTACTTGTACCACCGTACGCTTACTCATACAGCTTACACAAACTTGTACGACCTTACTCGTACGACCGTACTCGTACAGTCTGCACAATATCATACTTACTGTCTTACTCAGAAACACATTCTCACAATCGTGCTCAAACTCTTACAGTCGTGCTCATACACATACGCTTATAGTCCTGCTCATACACACTCTTACAGTCCTGCTCATACACACTCTTACAGTCCTGCTCATACTCATACGCTTACGGTTGTACTCATACACACTCTTACAGTCGTACTCACACTCTTACAGTCTTACTCCTACTCATACACTTACAGTCCTGCTCATACACACTCTTATAGTCGTACTCGTACACATATCAACGACCACTGAAGCTCATTACAACTAATAAACTCCAGCGTCGAAATGGAAAAGAATGCCATTGGGGCAACACCTTAACCTCCGGGGAGTGACTAGATGCCATGGACTTTTCCGAAGGTAAGGCACACCAATGCTCATGGGGCACTGGATCAAACAGGTAAGAGTAGATCCATGATACTACTTACCTGAGCACGCAAACATAAACACCCACACATAAGGGGTCATACAGTTGCCCACCATAATGGGTCTTATAGTGCCATAGAATCGCCCACCATAATGGGTCTTATAGTGCCAGAAAATTGCCCACCATAATGGGTCTTATAGTGCCAATGCCACTCTTGGGCAGAAAACATACAGTGCCACTTGGGCAGAAACGTACAGTGCCACTCTTGGGCGAAAACATACAACGCTCTCAACAGAGCATCAAACGTCTGGGCTTATGAAACACACAGACCAAATCAGAAACATACGTCGCTCTCAGCAGAGCATCAGACGTCTGGGCTTCATACAGCACGCAGACAATCGCTCTCAACAGAGCATCAAACGTCTGGGCTTATACAGCACGCAGACCAAATCAGAAACAATGTCGCTCTCAGCAGAGCATCAGACGTCCGGTGCTCTACATAGCACACAAACAACATCCCGCAGGATAAACACCATGGCAAGACATGATAAATGCTCGGCAGACTCATTAGCGGCCAGCTCAAACACGGAACTTAATCCGTCGAACCCTCAGGTCTCAAACTCACAACGCTATCATTAGCTGTGCTTACAATTCAAGTTTAAATTTAAGTATATTATGCGGTACAATTATGCCACACAAACTCACAGTCCTCGACTGGTCAAACCGAAGCTGAGCCCGATCCGAAACCCAAGTTCGTCAGGGCAGCAGACTTCACTTACCTGTCCACATCATAGACAAAACTCATCGTACAACAAACCCTTACAGTCTTACACACTTTGCCATCCATCTTATGGCCAAAACCTCTTACACTGACATCCTCAAATAACGCTCCTCAGAGCCAACCCAGTTGTCACCCTCTTACTTATATCTCACTTATTATACTTATTTTTCACTTCATAATCTGTACGTTATGCTTGTACAATTATGAACACTCTTACTGTCTGACAATCGCCCAACATACAATCCACCCCAAACTGATCCATTCTAATCCTTGCCCGCCATACTCATATCCTCTGTCATACGCTTACACAACCGTATCCAAATCCAGACAAAGCCTCTGTCACCTCTTACTGTCCATCGCCCATACCTCTGCCCACATACACTTACGCATAACCAAATCATCGGCAAAAGCTATCATACATACGTATGTCTCACACATACGTATAACATACACATACGGTCATACATACATAACTTACAAACATGCATGCTAGCCATTACTAGCATATGCATACATTCACACATACATCAAACATGCACGCTAGCCATCACTAGCACATGCATACATCAAACGTACACGCTAGTCATCTCTAGCATGTGCGCACACACATTCATACATACTTCAAACATGCACGATAGCCATCACTAGCACATGCATACATCAAACATACACGCTAGTCATCTCTAGCACGTGCACACACACATTCATACATACTTCAAACATGCACGCTAGCCATCACTAGCACATGCATACATACGTACTCCAAACATGCATGCTAGCCATCACTAGCACATGCACAGACATTCATACATACTCCAACATGCACGCTAGCCATCACTAGAACATGCATACATACATAGCATACTGACATATTTGCTAGCCATCGCCAGTGCATAAATAATCCACATCCATAAAACATGCATACATCTCATGCATATCAATCATACCATACAATCATGCTTACACGCACATCATGCAATCGGATCGTTACTTAACATCCAAGCATGGAATCATACAATCCTAGCATGCTGCTACTCATTCAAAGCATGCTTCATGAATTTACGAGTTCAAAGCTCCCCTACCTCGTAATCATGACGTTCGATGGCGAGCACACGACGGTGGCGGCGTCAGCGGCGGAGTTGGCGGTCAAAACCGTTGCCTGGCTGAGAGAGCTGCTGTCCCGAGGATTTTAGGATGCGCCGGAACTATCACGGCCAAACAGAGTGTCAGAAATCAATGCGGTAAAACCCGCGATCCACGGTGGCACACTAGGGCGGCCGGGAGAAATATCGTGCCAACATAAGTGGCGGTGCGACCAGATGTCGAGGGTGTACTCACTGAAGATCGGCCGGTGGCTAAAACGTGCTCAGCCGGCCACAAAGACGTCAAAATCGGCCGTGGACAGCACCCAACGGCAACGATTCCGGTCAATAAAGGCCCACATACGGGCGGAGAGCGTGGGGCAACGCTCGAGAACAAAGGAGAGGTGGAGGACGGCTCTAGTGGTCAACTCCACTCGGTGGCAAAGCCAACCGATGGTTAGGTGGCACGAATGCGGCGCCTAAACCCAGAAGTACACACGTGGCCACATGCACACGCGACCCAAAAGGGCGGGGGAGAGGGCTGAAATGAGGCGACTCAAGGCCCACAAAAGCCAACAGGGCTAAGACCCTTAGCTGTGGCCAATCTA
Source organism: Saururus chinensis (assembly GCA_035235625.1). Taxonomy (NCBI): domain Eukaryota; kingdom Viridiplantae; phylum Streptophyta; class Magnoliopsida; order Piperales; family Saururaceae; genus Saururus; species Saururus chinensis. The sequence continues at coordinate 7,376,445 of CP141142.1, forward strand.
AGCGGCGACCTCGCCGATTGCCACCCACAACCAATGCCCATGGTGCGGGCGGCTGTGCATCTCGCACGGTATAGGGCAAACAACAAGCGGCCCATTCCGAGCGGTAATATAATTAGGCCAAGTGGGGCTGACCCTCACTGTCGCTGAGCCGGGGCAGAGCCCATAATGGCCAAATAGCATACGGCTCGCCGATGACCACGGCCCAAGACGCACCCAAAGCGTCTAATCGGGCGGAGCAAGGCAATAGGGGTGAGGCGGGGTCAGAAATGGCAACCCCCTACCGACACTAGGTCGAGGTAGGCTGGACGGAGCCCATCCGGTGGCCGGATGACGACCGGAAACACACCAGCGTCCAAAACATCCCACGGACAGTGAGATGCAAATAGTAACAAAAACCCGACCAAAAGATCGGTAGCTCACCACGGATCGAAGAAAGCATGGCGGCGGCTCCAGCTAGTGTCTATGGGTTCCTAGTGGCCAACTAAACATAAGTCTAGTTGAGAGCGGCCGCAAACGATGTCAAAATCGTACACCCACAGTGCAAAAACGGGATTGAAGGAGAGAAAAACCCAAAAAAAAGTTCGGTACCTCGTGGAGGAGCGAAGAGGCCATGGCGGCGGTCATAGCCGGTACCTACGGACTCGTGGCGGTGAGGCAAAGCGGATCCTGACAAGAATCAATGGAATCCGATGTCGGAGGAGGGAGAACGGAGCGACCGGATATGCCCTCGGGTTTTCTCAAAAACTCACTGGACGTCAAAAAAAACTTCTGGAATGTCGGTTCTCTGAAACCGATGAAATGGATTTCATATATATACTTAAATCTTTTTAATTTTTACATCTATATCCCCAATGCACGTTAACTCACTAGTTACGCGCTATAGCTCCAAACTTTGCGCCGTAAGCGCACAGCGAGGCCCGCGGCCTGCGACTAAGCCCCACACCCAACTCTACGGGTAAAAATATGGGGAAAATACACAAATACACATACGCTGAAACGTCACATTTTTCTGCCGAAAATGACCAGAAAAATGGCAAAAAAATCCCAAAAAATCGTAGAAAAATCAGGGACCTTACAATAACTAAAAGTTCAAAATCGGAATTCAATTCAAATCAATGACAACACATTCAGAACAAAAATTTCAAATTATTTCAAATTTTAAAATCAAAATTTATTTCAAATTAATGATAAGACATTCAAAACAGAAATTTTATATTATTTCAAATTTAAAAATAGAATTCTAATTAAATCAATATCTTTAACATTACTCTCACATACAGATAAAGCTACGATACCATTTGTAACACCCCGACCCGAGCTGGGGTCCATAAATCTTGAATTAAAATTTTCTTCCTTAAATTAGGAAACATCATATGTGTACGAGAGGTATAATATTCATCTACGCACTACAGAGCTTCAAAGCTTCCCTGCATGTAGACTGGAATAAAGCATATAATTATAATTAATTTGGATCAGGCCAATGTTGTAGTATCGTTGGTTGTCTACGTAAGTATTGGATATCATCGACGACGTTATTCCAATATGATCGGATCCGAACGTCGTTCTACCTAATAGCTATTACATACATCAGACATCACAAAATCATATATGTTAAAGTACATATATCCTTATATTCAAGTACATCATTTGGAGTTAGACTAAAATCTCATAAATCGGACAAATAATAACCAAAAAGAGAGAAATTGAAGTTTGTCTCTCAAAAACCCCTTGAAGCCCCTTTTATAGAGTGTGGCTTGCCGAAAAATTGGTGTTGCACTGCCATTTTCGGTGGCAGTGCTATTTCAACAGTGGTGCCTGCCAAATCATGTAGGGCCTGCGCATCGCATCTACAAGTAACATGTGCGCATTCGTCATGCACGGCATGATTTTCTTTTTCTTTTTATCAAAAAAAACCTTTATAACTTCAAATTCTCATATCTTTCTACCCTAGGCTCAAATTCACATGTTCTTGGTACCGTTGAGCTCATATCGACGAGCCCTATGAAACTAGACTACTTAAATTAGTTTATCCCACTCTTTTCAAGTGAGTCCTGTCAATGTTGCATGCTTCCTGATGTCGTAACTTTCGCTTTCGACCTATGTTTCTTGCGTTCTTTGATTTTTTTTGCTCATTTCTTCGAGCTCTACCCATATGCATAGTTTCAACTTTTGGAACCCTTTAAAAATTATTCAAATTTTATCTAATTACTCTAAACCCTTGGGGTTAAATGTAATCGAAAAATGGGGTGCTACATAAGTCCACCTTAGATTTCCTTATGATTGGTTGGATAGGTAAGGCTAAGGAACTTAACATCTCTAAGTAAAGAGATTGTGTAACACCGGAGAATTTCCTAAATATCCTATACTTGCCACGTGGAAATAAGTGACACTGACCTTTAGGTCTTCTTGGTATAATAACTTCCTATATATATGAAGTTTATATATAAAATTTTATTATTGAATAGTAAACATAAATAGCTTCGTAGATATACCAAGAGCACACAAATATAAGCTCAACTAAGGAAGTTATGATAGATGCAACATCAAGAAAGTTTCAGAGTATATGTAAAGTGAATTTGACCTTTGATCATTCTAAGTACAATACCTTATTATATGGGTTGAATTTAAGTGTGACTCTTTAAAGATAGAAACTAGAAAGAGATAGCTTCAAAATACATCTAAGAATGCGTAAATCAGAGTTTGGATTAAGGAGTTATGATTGTTTGAAGTTAGATTTGAGGTACAGTCTTGATTTGCATACGCCTGCCATCTCATATTTACTCATTCTTAAGGCTATAATTTGTTTTACAAGATGATTTTTTTTCTAAATTTAGGGATTAAAAGTATATAGAAATATCTTCGTAATGCCACCAAGAATGCATTAGTTGGAGTTTGTATGATGAAGTTATGGTTGTCCGAAGTTGGGACTTAATGCAATCAAAAGTTATTACCGACAAGGGTTTGACGTATCGATGACCTTGACGATGGTTCGAGCAATTTTGCGGTTTTTGCTCAAAAACTACACAAATTGACTATTTTAAACCATAATTTCATCCCCTTTCCCTTATAAGTGACTTATAAGGCCTTTAGGCTCCATTTCTTTTGGAAAAACCTCTCCTAATGAAGAAGGAGAAGATCAAGGGCTCTCCAAATTAAGAGAAATCAAGGGATGAAATATATATTTCTACGGGGATTAGTCGCCATCATGCTTAAGGGATGATTTTAACACCGTGAAATAGGTTGGATTGCTAACATTGTACTATGATTTAACATGAAATATGCATGTATGATTTGAATTATAAAATCAATACATATAAAAGCATGAAAATAGGAAGTGACTTATAAGTCCTTTAGACTCCATTTCTTTTGGAAAAACCTCTCCTAATGAAGAAGGAGAAGATCAATGGCTCTCCAAATTAAGAGATATTAAGGGATGAAGTATATTTCTATGGGGATTAGTTGACATCGCGCTTAAGGGTTGATTTTAAGACCGTGAAATAGGTTGGATTGCTAACATTGTACTATGATTTAACATGAAATATGCATGTATGGTTTGATTATGAAATCAATAAATATTAAAGCATGAAAATAGGAAGTGACTTATAAGTCCTTTAGACTTCAATTCTTTTGGAAAAACCTCTCCTAATAAAGAAGGAGAATATCAAGGGCTCTCCGAATTAAGAGAAATCAAGGGATAAAGTAAATTTCTACGGGGATTAGTTGGCATCGCGCTTAGGGATGATTTTAACACTGTGAAATAGGTTGGATTGTTAACATTGTACTATGATTTAACATGAAATATACACATATGATTTGAATTATGAAATCAATAAATATTAAAGCATGAAAATAGGAATCTTTGCTAATTCATGTCATGGTGATGTTGAGAAAGCATAATTTATGTTGGATTGCAAACATTGATTCCATGCTCTGGTGTTGAAGTGCACGTATGAAATATGTTTTGATTACTTGCATGATAGGAAAGCATGTAAAGGATAATTATGAGTTTATGTTATGATTATGTTAAGATAATATATTTTCCCATGTTTATGATTTATTGATAGTAAGAATCATCATTGGTCATTATGGGAAGGTTATGTGTTGGAAGGATTATGATATGGAGTGATTTTGGAAAGTCAGGACAGTTTCTATTCTTTGTTCTCGACATCGGCGAGTCCATTGATTCGTCAGTAACATCACCTATGTCACAAAGGAGATGACAATGCTGATATCAATGAGCATTGACACATTGGTGTGTCATAAATTGGCCATCAGCAGTGAGGATGGTGCATCGATGAATAATTAATGAGAATGATTTCCTTATTCATTCCATTGTTGACAAGGGGTTCGACACGTCGATGTGATCAATGACTACAAGTTGACGTTGGGTATTTTAGCCGAAATTGCTATGAATGCTAAGCTATTATTATAGGAAGTAATAGCATGTTATTTGATGCATGAATTATAGTTATCTATGATGATGTGAAGAATTATCTTTGGATGTGTGTGCATATCCTTTTAATGGATCGCACCTCAAGACTGATATCTTTTGGCATTTGAGGTTAGAAGAACCTTCAATGTATTGACTCCTCAAGTGAGTTTTTAGCCATGTCAATAGAAGGGTTTGGTATTAAAAAGGGTCAATGTCTTCTGGCTATCTAAGAACAAGATATGTAGAACTACTTCCCTAGCTTAAAAATTGTGTCCGAATAGACTAGAGGATTAAAAAATAATTGGTATTGTGCAGCGCAATACAGGTGGTTTCGATGATCAGAAGTCGGAACTTCAACCACTGGTGTCTATGGGCCCTTATGTGGGCCTTAGCTTAATAATGTGGATGGGGAGGGCAGAGTTTAGATGTGGCTACCGTGTCATAGAGAACCTTTGACTTGCACGTATATATAAAAAAATGGTTGGCTCATATCCCAAGATAACTTATCAAATATTTGATAAAAAGTTTTAAAAAGTTTGTTTCTGCTATTTTATTTATAAAAATAAGTTTAAAAATCTTGGGGCATGACAAATTAATTTGATTTGTCCATGATTGAATAATTTCTATCCTATGGGACATACATGTTTTAGGTTTTATTTTATTTTTTGTAACGTCCCGGATTTTTATTACGATTTTCTGCTATTTTTATCTGATCATTTTCAGCGATATATTGTGATGCTTCGACGTATGTGGCCTCGGTATTCGTAACCGTAGAGCCGGGTCTCGGGTCAGTCGTGGGTCACGGGCCTCGATGCGCGATTCTGGCGCAAAAAAAAAATCGTTGAAGATCGAAACTGCAGAGGATAAGTAAGTGAAAAGAGAAAAAAAAGAAAAGAAAATCGGGCTCGGCCGCCCGATCCAGAAATTTCTGGAGTGAACAGTGCACCACCCACCCCCCTTCCGGCCTTTCTCTGTCCCAGCCGCCGGTGGGCCGCAGGGCCGCCGCACCGGCTCCGCCCTGGCCGTGCGACGGCAGGGGGGCCACCGTCCCGGCCCCGACAGCCGCGCCGCCTCCTCCCCCGGTGAGCCCCCTTTCTCTTTGTTCTGTGCTATTCTGCCGCCGCCACGAGCCGGAAAGGCCTGGCCGGCCGGCTATGGCCCCGCCTTGGGCCGGTGACGATGGGAGGCCACCCCTCTCGGCCCCAGTGGTCCTCCTCCGCCGCCCCGGCCTCTGCTCCGCCTCTCCCCTGTATTTCAATTCCGCCACAGTCCCTCTGTCTCGTGACTTGGCGGCGCCGGCGGTGGCCGGTGGGCTCCGCCCGGCCTCCGTCCGGCCAGCCACGAGCCAGCGACGGCAAGGCCGCCGTCCTGGCCAGTTCCATTGGCTCCCCCACTCGGATTCCTCCGGTTAGCCCTACTCCACTCTCTCTCTGTATCTTGATTTTGCATCACCGCCACTGGCCGACAATTACCGGACGGCCGCTATGGGCTCCGCCCGGCCTCCGTTCGCCCAGTCACAGGCCGGCGACATAGGGCCGCCACCCTGGCCAGCCCCATCAGCCCCCGGCCAGCTTCCTCCTCCCCCGATCTCTCTGTTTTGTACTGTGGCAGCACCGGCTATGGCTAGTGGGCTTCGCCCGGCCTCCATTTGGCCAGCCATGGGCTGGGGACCACAAGGCTGACCACCGGCCAGCTCCGCCGCCCCCATGGCCGCTCCACCTTATTGGTTTTCCCTGGCCAGTCTCTCATCTCCACTATCTTGCCCCTTTTTGTGTGAGTTCACTGTCTGCCACCGTTAGCCGGGCACCGGACTTGACCCACCAGACCGTTGTTCGGTCTCTCTTTGGCCGGGCAACAATGATGGATGTTTCCACCCAGCCCGGTTTAGCCTTTGTCCCATCCGTTCCACTGGAACGGGATTTGTTGCCACCGGTTGATGTGCTTGTCCACAGAAACCGGGCCTTTGCTCCTCACGGTGCTATCTGTCCGGCGTGTCGCCGTTGACTTTGGCTGTCACCTTTGGCCAGAGATAGCTCCTCCCGGCTACTAGGGCCACGATGGAGTCGGCTAGAGCCGCCAGTAAACCCTGTTTGTCGTTGTGCCCCTAGGGTTTTCCACCCGTTATGGGCCATCGAGCATCGTTGGATGTCGAACACCTTGGACCACCTTTGTGTGGCAGGTCTCAGCCTGGGGATGGCTGGCCACCCTAGTGCGGCACCGCCCCTCTTCTTTCGGCATGGGCCAGGTTCCCCTCTGCCGATTGTGTCTCACCGCTCTATAGAGAGGGCCACGTATTGCCCTTTGACCGTCTTACCCTCGCTGGACGCCAATTGGCCTCTAGTCGGCCTGCCTCGGCACAGCAACAGCAAAGGCCGTATTGCTGGTCACCACCCTTGGGCATGGCCCTTCCGCCCTTATGAGCTTTGGGCCGACACTGTCTAGCCCTCCCCTCTTCCCTTGGCCACGTGTGCAAGTAGCCGCGTGTGCAGGTTAGGGTATCAGTGCCGCTTTGGCGCCGCTCGACCGTCAGATGGCTCTGCCATCATCTGGAGTTGACATCGGAGTCCTCCATTAGTCTCCTCCGTCCTTGAGTGTCACCCACACCCTCCGCCCTTATGTGGGCCCTGATAAACGTTAAATCGACACCGTTGGGTGCTGTCCACGGCCGATTTCGATGTTTTGTGACTGGTTGTGTATTTTTCAACCGCCGATCGAATTTTAGTGAGTACACCCTGCCTTCCGGTCGCACCTGCCACTCATTGGCACGATCTTTCTCCCGGCTGCCCCTAGTGTGCCACCGTGGATCGCGGATTTTGCCGCATTGATTTTGATACTCCTTTTGGCCGTGTGTAGTTCCGGCGCTTCTTAAAAACCTCGGGACAGCAGCTCTCTCAGCTAGGCAATGGTGTTGACCGCCGACTCCGCCACCGACGCCGCCACCATCGTGTGCTCGCCATCAAACGTCATGATTACGAGGTAGGGGAGCTTTGAACTCATAAATTCATGACATCATGCTTTGAATGAGTAGCAGCATGCTAGGCTTGTATGATTTCACGTTGTGGATATTAAATCATGACATGTATGCATGATGTAAGATAGTGAATTATGCCACTATGAGATACATGTATGTATGTATGTGAGTTGTAAGCATGTTGTATGTGTATGGTGTATGATGTATGCGCTAGTGATGGCTAGCGATGTCCAGTAAGTTACGTATGTGGACTGTGTGGGCAGAGGTATGGGCGATGGACTGTAAGATTGGTAAGGGTTTGGTATGAAGTTGGATGTGGATTTGGATGTGTAAGCGCATGACGGAAGACAGAGAAAGTAAGTTTGAGGAGCGAGGATTTGAGATGGGTCAGTTTGGTTTGGAGTATACGTTAAGATGACTTAGGCTTGGAGCCTTATGAGGGTTTATTAGACAGTAAGAGTGTGCATAATTGTACAAGCATAATGTACAAATTATGGAGTGAAAAGTAAGTATAATAAGTGAGGAATTAAATAAGAGGATGATAACAGGGATCTGTTGTGAGGAGCTCAGTTTGACGATGTAAGTAAGATGTCTGATCGTAAGGTGGATGTCAGAGGATGTATGCCTGCATAAGGATCTGTGTACAGTGAGTTATGTGTGACTTGGACGGGTAAGTGAAGTTTGCTGCCCCAACGAACTAGGGTTCGGATCGGGCTCAGCTTCAGTTTGATCAGTCGAGGACTGAGAGTTTGTGTGGCATAATTGTACCGCATAATATACTTAATTCAAACTTGAATTATGAGAACGTTAATAACAGCGTTGTGAGTTTGAGACCTGAGGGTTTGATGGATTAAGTTCCGTGTTTGAGGCTAGCCGATAATGAATCAGTTGAGCACTTCTTGTGTCTTGCCATGGTGTTATCCTGCGGGATGTTGTCTGTGTGCTGTATAGAGCACCGGACGTCTGATGCTCTGCTGAGAGCAACATTGTTTCTGATTTGGTCTGCGTGCTGTATAAGCCTAGACGTTTGATGCTCTGTTGAGAGCGATGTACGTTTCTGATTTTGTCTGTGTGCTATGTGAAGCCCAGACGTCTGATGCTCTGTTGAGAGCGAAGTATGTTTTTGATTCAGTCTGTGTGCTATATAAGCCCAGACATTTGATGCTCTGTTGAGAGCGTTGTATGTTTCTGCCCAAGAGTGGCACTGTACATTTCTGCCCAAGTGGCATTGTATGTTTTCTGCCCAAGAGTGGCAATGGCACTATAAGACCATTATGGTGGGCAATTCTATGGCACTATAAGACCCCTTATGTGTGGGCAATTGTATGACCCCTTGTGTGGGTGTATGTTTGCGCGCTCAGGTAAGTAGTATCATGGATCTACTCTTACCTGTTTGATCCTGTGCCCCATGAGCATAGGTGTACCTTACCTTCAGAAAAGTCCATGGCGTCTAGTCACTCCCCGGAGGTTAAGGTGATGCCCCAGTGGCATTCTTTTCCTTTTCGACGCTGGAGCTTATTAGTTGTAATGAGCTTCAGTGGTCGATAGTATGTATACGACTGTATGACTGAGTTTGTACGTTTTGAGTAAGCGTATGATGATGAGTATGTGCACGACTGTAAGATTGAGGATGAGTACGACTGTAAGAGTGAGTATGAGCACGACTATAAGAGTTTGAATATGAGTACTACAGTAAGTGTAAGACTATACGAGTAAGGTCGTACGAGTAAGTGTAAGATTGTACGAGTAAGGTCGTACAAGTACGTATAAGTTGTATGAGTTAGCATACGATTGTACGAGTATGTTTGTAAGACCCTGATTAAGGGTGTTTGTGTAAGTTTGATATGATGGTGTGTTATGCCTGCTTATATACTTATGTGCATAATTATGTTGTACGTTGGTTGCCTCATGTTAAGTTGCATGACGCATGATTTATGAACTTATTGAGTTCACCGTTTGGGATTTCCCCTACTGGGTATTTTCCTACTTAGTATGAAAATACTCACCCTACTTTTAGCCCCGTTGTTCGGGAGGCTTTTGCAGGTTGTGTTGGAGAGCTCCTGAAATTGAATGCTCATCTCTGTGGTGGATTGTTGGCCCCTCGACTCAAGTATAGTTGGTGCCACGACCTGATGTATTTGATGAGATTTAAGTGTATGTATTCTGGACTTTTAATTTGGATCAGATAGTAGACTGTTTATGGGACTTGTACTCGGGGACGCCTGGGAGTTATTTGTATTTGAAAATCCATGATCATGGTAATTTAGTCGTACGTGTGTTTTCGAGTAGCGCCTGAGGATATTTGATTTGACGGTACGATGTTTAACCGTATCATATTTTAAATTATAAACTGTTTATACAGGTTTTGATTTTGTCATTTTGACTCCGATTTATCGTATAAGAAAAAAATTTTCTATGAGTTTTAAAAAAAAGGGATGAAAAATCTCGGGCGTTACATTTTTCATGTTGATTTTCTTCATAGGTTTTGAATTAAAAAAATAGAAAAATTGTCAAAAACATCTTTATTTTGTTTTTTTTTTTGTTTTTGTTATGTTCAACTCTTGAGAATAATGTTAATTAATTATCTTTTAAGCTAAAAAGCATCATGATGTGTAATCAATGTACCTTAACTAAAAGAATGATACACCAAAGAGAGTGAAAATCAACTTTATTTATTTTGCTTAATGTTGCAATTTACTGTTTTTAAATTTGCACACATTCTATTTATACTCAAGCCAATTTTATGAGTGAAGTTCATTAGAGAATTCTAATACATGAGTTGACTTAAGAGTTTGGATTCTAGTAGAGTTAATCAAAATTAGAGGTACTTAAGATAGACTTCGATTTAGGATTCAATGTAATAAAATTCCTTATAAAATATTTCAAATGGATGTAAAATTTTATTTACTTCATCAAATTATTCAAAGGAATTGTCCTCGTAAAGATTATAGGGAAGGGCTACCTATTTAGGTTGGCCTAGGCTAATGCATGAAGCTCTCATATGTTTGACATAAAAAGAATGAATGAAAAGGATGAATATATATATATATATATATATATATATATATATATATATATATATATATATATATATATATATATATATATATAATATCATAACTCAAAAAAGGACATGGGCATATTTTTATAGAGGTTATTATTTTTTCATCTTTTTAGAAAACAATGTACATAGATTCTAGCTAAAGTGAGTCGAAAATGTGGTCTTAACAAATTTGTCTCAATTGATTGATTTAGAGTGATCTTGCGAGATTTCTAAGTAAGAAAGACAAAAGTTTAAACATTTGCAATTTTTCAAAAATAAATAAAATAGGATTAAAATTTTGAATTGAAGAAATAAAAATTGACAATAACAAACTAATTGAGTGACTAATCTAAGGAAAAGGTAAAACTGAACAAATCTTTTAATGCACTTAGATTAAAAGAGTATTAATGAATTTTTGTCAAGAGAGCTCAATATTGCTTATTTGATTGTTTTATTTTTATTTTGAGTTCTAGTGGTCGAATATATGTTATTTTGATATAAATTGCTTGGTTTTGAATTTTCAAAAAATTAAAAATTAAATTGTTCAAAACCAATCAATCACTAGGTCGATGCGATCAATCTTTGATTTCTATTTTCATGCCCAAACGTTTGGTTTTAAAATGTATGAAACTCATTTAACCCATCATTCTAAATCACCCAAAGTAGCTTCATAGAGGTGGTATAAAGCAACTTTGGCGGATGTTAAACTCTCAATTGGTAGCTCAGTTTTACAAAAAGAAACTAGATTCGTGAATCTATTTCCATATTTGCTTGCAGCGAAGGTATGACCCGCAACCAAAATTTGGATTTTAAAGTTTTTCGAAGCGATTTTCAATGTTTTTAAAACATTCGGATTGTTTTAATTGGCAAGAACTACATTTTTACAAAGTTTTATGATATTTCAACAGCTAGAAATTGTTTTCACTATGTTTTCCAAAAACTTGCCCAAAATTGGGGAGTTGAAATTCATGACTTTTTGCAATAACTTTTGTTCTAAACATTGAAATCTGTCTTGGGTAAAAAATTAGAATCAATCTGGTAAAAAAATTTGTTAGGATGAATTTAAATTTCAAAAAATTGGACAAATGCTTTTCACTTTTTAAAAAAATTCTAGGAGTTATTTACTACCATATGTTTATTTCCTAGCATATGTTCTACCCTAGGATTTTTTTTCTTTGTAATTTTAGATGGGAGAGCAAAGAAATAAAAAACCACATCTGCCAGACCAAGCGACCGTGAGAGCTCATTTGCTGCCACTGAGTGAGTTAGGCCTCTTAGTTGTGAGAAGAGTGTTATCCATGTTGATCATCAGCCAGCTATGTAATGGATTGAGACTAGAGGCTATTGGATAATTTATTTCTACACCATCTCTACCACAGACTAGCTTGTCTACCCTAGACTCGTTTGACAGTGGTATTCTTCCATCTACTTGGAGGGTGAGGAGACTGGTAGGTGTCATAGGAGGCACAATTATTTGAGTGATTCTCGATGTTATTATTGAAGTTATTGAATGTGAGTGAAGAGATCTACGATATCTAGTCTTTTGTGGATATCCTTTTCCATCCAACAATGATTTTATTGGACATCTGATTGGCCTTCCTCATGGAAGATCTCTTGACATCTCCATCTTAGTTCAATCTATAATAACAGACTTTCGTCTACTTCACGTTATAGCTCAATACAACATTTAGAGTGCTATGAAGGAGAGAGTTGATCACACCACAGTATTGATACTATTTCTTTTGTCTGATCCACATTTGGAGCTAGATCTTTCATTGATCATATTTGGTCGCATGATGACTTCCCTCCATGGACACACACAGAAGATGTTGCATTATCTTTACATTTATGTCATATTTTCACCTTCAAACAACTTTGGATTTTGGGAACCGATCCTACTATGACCTGTATGAAGTTTATTAATGTTGCAGTGGTTCATAGGATGATATCACACACATGTGGACATGTGCTAAAGCCACAGGAGTAGGATGTTCATGATGAGAAGCGTGTTGATGTTGCTAGACTGTCTGCTTCCCACCCCATGAGTTATGGTCATCTAACGGCTTTTCACTAAGAGATACTTGATGAGGTTCGTCAAGGTTTTGAGGACTATAGGAGGATGATTCATGATCGATTGCCACTTTTTCACAGTGAGGGGGAGCCATATGATGATGATGGTGTTGCAACATAATTTTATTTTTTGTATGACTTTTTTATGTATTTTATGATTTGAAACTTGTGACAGGTCCTAATATGATTTTTATTGACAATGAGATGTAATATAAAACTGTTTATGTTATTCGATACACAATGTACATGTGTTCTTATATGGATTATTATATTTTCAGGTCTTTTGGTGCTTACGTTTGGCAAGTCCATATTTCTTTGGTCTATCAGGGAAAGAGAAGATATGAACAATGCTGAGAGATTTTAAAAAGTTATGAAGAGAATGACCAATGTATTTGCCACCATTGTCTCACTGCATAACTTTGACATGTACATTTTATTGATTCTGAATAATAGTAAGGAATTTGACAAGTGTGGAAATAACCTCTGATTTCCAACAAATGGGGAAATACCATGTGAAGTGAGGGTATCCATCTACAATAATAAGATAAAAGCAAAATCCTTAAATAGAAGAAATAAGGGCTGGACCCCCCATACATCACTATGAAGCATGTGAAAATGCTCTCAAGAATAAGAAATCTATCTAGAGAAGGGGAATTTAAATGTTTTGCCAAGCTTACAATATTTATTAGTTGGTAAGCTAGAGGTATCCAGAGCTGGGGAGGGTGCCTTGATTACTGGAGGAGAGGGGTAGCCAAGGTGTGCATTCCATATGTTGCCACTTGCTTTAATTTAGAAAATTTTGACATGAGGCAGAGAGGAGGAAGACTAGTCTCGACCATGGATAGGATAAAGTTCGCCGCTTTTAGACACTCTTAGCAATGTCTTCCCTATATGCGGATCCTTGATGACAAAACCCTAAGGGTAAAATATAAAACGACACCTACTATGCTTAGAAAATTTTGAGATTCTGAGTAAGTTTTACTTCAAAGATGGAACTATAAGGACATTGTCAAGCTTGAAAGAAGAGTGAGAGAGAGGAATACTCCTTGTGTGAGATATAGGAAGACCAACACCGTTGTCGATAAAACTATATCAGAACCAGCATAAGAAACCATACATTTAGCAAGACATGAGTGTGATGGTATATGATTGGTAGCAATATCAGGATACCAAGCTTGATCATTGTGTTCAGAAAGGTGGGATTGGCAAAGGAAGGCTTGGTGGCTTCATATTTATTCACCTTATGATTTGGATAAACACACTTGTAACAATAGTGAGAAGAGGCATCACTAGTGATTGGAGCAGCCCACACACAACCTTGATGAGAGGGTTGGCCCCATCCACAAGCCGGCAAAGAGATAGTGGCTGATGGAGAAATAGGAGAAGGCCTTGCTTGAGGCCTAGAATATGAAGTCTGAGCATGAGGGGGATGCCCACCTCCTTCATTTGTAGATTTCTGTGACCGAGGCAAAGCCTTGGAGGGAAACATGGCAGTGGCAACATCAAGAGGTGAGCATGGTGCTTGGAGGTAAAGTTTAAAGTCAAATAACAAAGCAGTAACTTCATCAATAGAAGGGAAGTCTTGTGAGAGATAGAAGGGAAGTCTTGTGAGAGATTAATGGCAGCCACAACTGGATAAAATTTAGATCCAAGAACTTTCAAAAGCCACAAAATGAAGTCATTATCATCAACGGTTTCCTAGCACTGTCAAGAACCTCGGCAAAAGCTTTGTCCTTATGAACATACAATGAAACAGAGAGGGAACATACAATGAAACAGAGAGGGAACATTTGGTTAAGGAATAGAGTTTTGTTTTCACCTCTTGAATGTAAGACTGCGTGAGAGTGCCATAGAGGGTCTTGAGGCAACGCCAAATTTTTGCTGCAGATTTGCAATGAATAACTTAGGTGAGCACGTACTCAAATAAAGAGTTGGCAATCCATGCCAAAACTGTATGGTCAAGGCATAGACATTTGAGAATATCTTCAATGGATTCATTGCCAGAGGAATGCTGAAAAGTGCCAAGAACAAGGCCAATAAGATCATGGCAACAAAGAAAAGACGTGACTTGCATCTTCCAAGTTAAATAATTAGAAGCATCAAATTTAATGGAGACCTCTTGAATATGACCTTCACAATAGGAAATGAGGAATCTCTTTACTTCAATTTGGGGAAGAATGTGTGGATTGGGTGGAGGTTGAGGAAGAAGATGTCATAAACCAAAATAACTGGGTTCACGACCTTGACCCAAGGCAAGTCAGTAGCCTGGGTGTATCTCGTATTCAATATTTACATGTTACACATTTTCCTATTTTACAAGATTTTTTAGGGATTGACACCTCCTTGAATATTACAAGTTTTTTGTTTACATAACTATAGTGAAGAGGCGAGTGAGATAATCAGAATCTTGATAGTTGGCATGGAGAGAGGTGCGGATTGGCAAGACTTCGTCAAATCCTATTGGCGCTGAGACCATTCAAATGAAATTGTGCAAAACTCACAAGTGATATATTACATTTCATAATTAGAATGTTGCAATGATATAAAAGTGTGGGACTTTTGGATCTTGTATTTTCTTTAATTTATTTAGTTATTTAAGGATATACATATTATTGTATTTCAGTGCAATAGTTTGTACACGCTTAATCATGCTCCCAAGGGCTTCCCTAGAGACATTATTTTTTGACTTTTTCTCCATTGGATCATTCATTTTTGTAAGAATGAAAACATTTTGTATTTTAAAAAATTGGGGGCATGACACTACCCATGGCAGCAAGCTGGACATAGGTGGGAGGGCTGGTGGAGTGATGATGTAGCCCATGGGCATGGCAGAGGCCCGAAGCTGTTAAAGTGGCAATAGGTAGCGGGAGACCCAACCAAGCTGTAGGTAGAGTGGTTGGCAGTGTAGGTAGAGTGGTTGGCAGAGCAAGGCCATGGACATTGAATTTGCTTAGCATTTTTGGAAGAAGATCAGCCTAGTAAAGGGGCTAGTTTAAAAAAAAAAAACTCTAAAGTAACTTGTACTCCCTCCGCTCTATATTAATAATTTTATTTAAAAAATAATTATTTTTATTAATTGGTAAAACTCACATCTAAAGAGAAATACGCTTATAATATATTTTTAAAGTATTTAATCATTTAAATTGAATAAATTGAAGCTATTAAAATAGAATAATTTTTTTACCAAATAAAGCTATTAATTTAAGATAGAAAAAGTATTAAATAATCTTACAGAAACTCACAAATATATAATGTGATCTTATTATTGCTTAGATTTTGAATTATTTTGTTAAATTTCAGATAAAGTTGCCAAAGAGATGATAACAATAGTTCACATCTTTGGATTGCGGTATTTAACAGGAAAGTACGTAGGAGCCTTAGATTCTCTATATTGGACCAGAGGACCACCAAAAATTAAAATTGTCTAGTTGACTCTATTTCCCCCGCGTAAATGTGCCCTTATTCTAATAGACCTCAATGTTCGTCTCCCACCGTCCTGGACCCGGAACGGCAGAAACCACTCGGTAATGAGGCTGAGACCCATGATATGACCCGTCATAGAATATGGTTCGCGCCTGAGAAGTCGTTGCAGTGTAGCGTGGTCCTGAAAGCCACAGTTCAACATTTAGCCGGTCAAATGGCTAATTAAATCTTTTTTTTTGAGTCAAGTAATGAGGTGTTGATAATATGAAGGACATAAACGATTGAGGTGTTTAATGTAATACTCTCTCTATCTAATATTAACAGTTATATTTAAAAAATAGTAATTTTTATTAAATGATAAAATTTATATTTAAAAAAAAGAAAATAAACTTATAATAATATTTTTTTAAGTACTTAATTACTTAAATTAAATAATTAAAGTTATTAATATAAATTTTTTGTCAAATAGAACTATTCATCTAGAATGGAGAGAGTAATAAATAATAAAATCTATACCTTATTATCACTATTAAAATTTCTTCGTAGTTTTGCTTATATTATAGTCTTCATTTTACTTCATAAGTTAAGCTGCTTTCATGTAGTTGTTAATAAAATTAGAAAATTATCTACTAATAATCAACATTATGACATAACCAAGTGCTTTTGTTTTTGGTCAAGGGGCAGGGCTAGAAGGTGGGGAGTGGTCATCTAACTTTTTGATATCCTGTAGACTTCCTATAACTAGTCTCAAGTGGGCTATAGCCTTCTGAACTAATATGTTTTTAAGTTTTTTATACAATAACTAATATTCCTTTTGTTTTATATTAAGTATTTTATTTATTTTTTTAGATTAAATTAACTTTAATTTATTTTTTAAAATAAATACGATAATTAATATGAGACAGAGAGTTTATGTTTTAGCCATTTAAATAATTATTCAAATAACCACATGGCCTTATTTGGGTAAGGTGCATAATTAGCTTGATGGTTAACTAGTTGAAAGAGGATGCCTAACCCGAGCGCTACATTTCTCCTATAATGAAACCCCAACCAAATGAATTATCAACACACATTTTTTTATAAAAAGGGAAAGTGAGGAATACACCCAGTAAGCTGTAGTAACCATATAATCAAAGAAAGTGCAAGAAATAGATCACAGGAAGAGAGTGAGGAATAGTTAGAATGAATGTCTTCCAGTTCCGGCTAGGGCTGGCAATTAGGTTGAGGTCGGGCCCACCTGAGCTTGTCCAATTAGAGACCGAGCCCGTTCAGCCCGACTACCTATATTCAAACAAACAATCATGAACTGGTTTCAGGCTATACCTATATTCAACTTAAAAAAGAATTATGTTTGGCCTCATAACAAGATTTTGCTTAAAAATTTTAACTTTTGGGGTCAACAATGAGTTGGTCGAAGTGTTTTTAATGCGCCCCTTTGACAATGAACCCAACATAAGGAATGTATTGGAGCCCTTCATCTATGAGATCAACAACGCATATGCTAGTGCATGTTAATGCCAATACAATCTCAAATATCAAAGGATAAAAGATATACAAGGTGAATTAAACATATTCAGCGTCACAACTAGAATGAGAGATTGTGTTATGTTTCTTGGCGCCCCATGTAAGTAGGCTTGGCCCCAAGTAAATAGTAAAACCTATACTAGGCATGAAGAGGGAAGGGTTTTTTATTCTCCACTCTAACAATGAGCTGAACGTAAGGAATGGTTGTGAAGCGTCCATTTTTTAGATCAACGGCGCACACATTAGCTCACATTAGCATAAATATTACTTACGCTAACGTGTGCTAATGTGTGTGTCATTGATCTCAAAAATGGATGCTTCATAGGCATTCCTTATGCCTTGGAGATTGTTCACAGTGCTGGATAAGAGATTTACCTGACCCAGTGTCTCTGCTTGGGGAGCACTGGTTCTATTTGTGATCAAGAAGGACAAATCATTGAGATTGTCATCAACTATAGATTGCTCAATACTGTCACTATAAAAAACAAATATCATTTACCTTGTATAGATGACTTGTTCAATCAATTATAGATGGCCAGAGTTTTCTCTAAAATAGATTTGCGATTGGGTTATCATCAATTAAGAATACGAGATGATGATATTTCTAAAACAGCTTTCTGCACCCAGTATGGTCACTATGAATTTTTAGTAATGTCATTTGGATTAACAAATGCCCCTACAACCTTTCATGGATCTCATGAATAGAGTTTTTCGGCCTTATTTGGATAAATTTGTGATCATGTTTGTTGACGACATCCTAATTTATTCTAGAAGTTTGGAGGAACACCGAGAACATTTGCAAATAGTTTTGCAAACATTGAGGACTCATAGGCTATATGCCAAATATAGTAAGTGTGATATTTGGATGGAATAAGTGGTTTTCTTAGGTCATGTCATTTCAAAGGATGGAGTATCTATGGATCCAACTAAGATAGAAACAATAATAAAATGGGAAAGACCAAAGACAGTAATAGAAATTCAAAGTTTTTTAGGCCTTGCTGGTTATTACCGAAGGTTCATCCATGGATTTTCAAGCATTGCCTTACTTTTGACAAAATTGACAAGAAAATGAGTAAAATTTATTTAGGATGAAACATGTGAAAAGAGTTTTCTAGAACTAAAGTGAAAATTAACAACTGCACCAGTTTTGGCATAACCAACTAGTAGTAGTGGATTTGTTGTATACAACGATGCTTCGAAAAGAGGTTTGGGATGTGTGTTAATGCAAAACAGAAAAGTGATAGCATATGCTTTACAACAATTACAGAAACACAAAGGTAACTACCTTACTCATGATTTAGAATTAGCAGCGGTAGCTATTGCACTAAAAATATGGAGACACTATCTATATGGGAAAAAGTTTGAAGTTTTTATTGATCATCGAAGTTTTTATATATTCTCCCAAAGTGATCTCAATATGAGGAAAAGATGGTAAATTGAGTATATTAAGGATTATGACTTCTATTAAGTATATATCACTCTGGAAAAGCCAATGTAGTAGTTGATGCCTTCAGCCATAAATAAGGAGGAATAGCCTACATGATTGTCAAGGAATGAACACTATTAGAGGAAACTATATATTTCCAACCTGAATTACAATATGCAAACAAGAAATCTTTCATTGCCAACCTAGAGGTGAAATCGATATAGTTGAATGTATTCTAGAGGGCCAAAAAGATAATGAAGAAGTACAAGCATTACTCGAAAGACCTGACTTTATCAAAGACTCAGATAGAGGTATTCAATTTCGAGGACGATTAGTAATACCAAAAATACCTGAGCTAAGGGGAGATTTATTACATAAAGCACATCGGTCTCGATATACCATCCAACCAGGAGGAACAAAAATGTATCAAGACTTAAAAAGGAGTTTTTGGTGGAATAGGATGAAGAAGGATATAAGAGAATATATTTTGAAATGTTTAACTTATCAACAGGTTAAAGTTGAACACCAAAACCCTTCGGGAAATCTTGAAATGATAGAAATTACAGACTGGAAATGGGAACACATTACTATGGATTTTTGTTCTAGCACTACCCAAGACTACATAAGGCCATGAATCTATTTGGGTATTCGTGGATCGACTCACAAAGTGTGCGCATTTTCTTCCATTAAGAAAAAAACAATCCCTAAATTCTTTGGCAAAATTATACGTAAAGGAGATTGTGAGTCGGCATAAAATATCATTATCAATTATTTCATATCAATATAGTTAGTTTACTTCCAAATTCTAGCAAGGACTTCAAGAAGAATTAGGCACCAATCTTAAATTCAGTACAACTTTCTACCCGCAAACTAATGGACAATCAGAAAGAACTATTCAAACTTTGGAAGATATGTTGCGGGCTTGCGCAATAGATTGGAAGGGTAACTGGGATGAACATTTACCTTTGGTTGAGTTTGCTTACAATAATAGTTATCATAGTAGCATAGGCATGACACCCTATAAGGCATTGTATGGGTGACCCTGCAGATCATCGACTTGTTGGAATGAAGTAGGAGAACATTAATTGATAAAGTCTAAATTTCTACAATAGTGTGTGGATAAGGTGAAACTTATCAAGAATCATTTAATGGCATCCTAGAGTAGTCAAAAGAGTTATGCAAACCAAATACGAAAAGATATTGATTTTAGCATAGGAGATCAAGTATTATTGAAAATTTTGCCAACTCGAGGAGTTATGAGATTTTGAATGAAGGGAAAATTGAGTCCTTGTTTTGTAGGACCATTTGATATCTTAGATAAAATAGGAGCAGTGGCTTATAGATTGGCCTTGCCTCCACAACTTGACAATGTCCATGATGTATTCCATGTGTCCATGCTTTGGAAGCATGTACGAGATCTCTCACATGTTCTTGATCAGAGTTTAGTTACTCTAAAGCCAAATTTATCTTTTGAGGAAAGACCATTTAAAATTTTAGATTATAAAGAATAGATTTTGAGGACAAAAATGATTCATTCGATTAAAGTCTTATAGCAGCATCAATCCTCAAAAGAAGCCACATGGAAGTTATAAAGCGAAATTGTCACACCCTGGCACTGCTCGACCCAAGCCGAACCCGGTCCAAGGGCCGGTCCAACACACGGGAGTGACGGTATTGAAAATGGTTAAAGAAATAGCAAAAGACTTATGCCCTTACCACAGACGGTCTAATTAACAGAGTTACACACTACTTTGAACAAGAGTAAATAGGTAGAATCAAAAGAGTTACTTAAACTCTAAATTAAACCACAAATCTCAAACCCACATACTAATAATCCATAGCCAACACACTTGGCTCAAAACAAGATCTCAAACAACACTGAAGATATAATATCTCACAAGTCTGAAAACAAAAACCACTACAAGGTCTAGGGGCCTCCACTCCTACTCACAAGCTCTCCCTGACCTCTCCTCATAAAGAGGATCATGTCTGACTGCATGTCATGCCATGCAGCCCCAAAATAAAACAAGAAAGTGAGGTGAATATAAAAATTCAATAGTGGTTTGAATACGACTATAATAATCAGAAAACACGACAGCATGGCAATGCAGCAATTCAGATCCAAAACTAACGTGTTATACCACTTTCTGATCATGCATTTATATCACATAAATCTACATAATAATGTCTCAATCACACACTTTCTAATCATGCATTCATATCACATAAACCTATAAAATAGTGTCTCCATCACACCATTTCTGATCATGCATTCATATCACATAAACCTGCATAATAGTGTCTCAATCACACCATTTATGATCATGCATTCATATTACATAAACCTGCATAATAGTGGCTCAATCACACCATTTATGATCATGCATTCATATCGCATAAACCTGCATAATGGTGTCTCAATCACACCATTTCTGATCATAAATTCATATCACATAAACCTCATTCACCCTGCACGATAAACGTGTCAAACACATGATACATAATCATGCATAGCATTCATAATAAAGATGCATCAATACAAATGGTGAATGCCTCCATCAAGGAGTAAACACAAGTATTGCCACACAAGCAGGACACGGTCAAGGCCATGAAGGCGAGACATGGTCAAATTTTCCACATAGGAAATGTAAGATGGTCGGGGTTGTCAAACCCTAAAGCTGCTCACCCTAGATGATCCTGGCCAAGGATGTCCCATTCACACACAAAGAATCTAGAGCAAGGGTGTTCGCCTAAGGACATCTCATATGGTGGGGAGAGCCAGAAATCCCACACACGGAACCCTAGAACACGTGGTAGCCAGTGCACAAAGCGTACTACTTTGGATTCTCAAGGTCTAGATGACAATCATAATAATCTCAATCCGCAAGACAAGTACATAGCTCGTCCCCACATAATTTCATTTAACCAGACTCAACCCAGGGAGTATACATGTTCCACACATAAACTTAAATCAAAAACATGTCCTTCCAGACTAACCAAGTTCCGATTAATTCACCGAGCGATTAATCAGGCAAGCAATCTCAACCATTGCATACAATCGATTAATTCCGGTTAAACATCGGTAAAACTCTGTCCATGAATACCAATCCATGATGCATGATAACATGATATATCCGTGAGTAAGATCTACTTGGGTTCTAACACATGGAACGTGCTCCCAATCAGTCCCCTCATGCATCATGATCAAGGCATAATTAACTACAATTTCATAGTAGATTCCCCATATGTGTGTGTATTCATGCATATCTAAGCACGTGACCAATGTTTGACATAAACTCATAAGACAATATACACATGCTTAAACACATTCAAAACAATTATTCCCAACT
This sequence comes from Saururus chinensis, assembly GCA_035235625.1. Lineage (NCBI taxonomy): Eukaryota > Viridiplantae > Streptophyta > Magnoliopsida > Piperales > Saururaceae > Saururus > Saururus chinensis. The sequence goes on from CP141142.1 coordinate 7,398,684, forward strand.
AAAATCAAAACAAAATCCACCATAAAGCTTAAATTCATCCATGTGAAATCAAACATTCACTCCCACAAACATGATTTTTCCACACATTAAGCCACAACACTATCACATTCATTACCCATAAACCATCCTCATTATAAAAGAACACATCTCACCATTTTTCATATAATATCCCTGCTAGAAACATATTCTAATGATCATAAGCATTCTAACATTCAAAAGTTTAACATACTTCAATATCAACATGCATAATTATCAACATAATATGATGTCACATGACCACACTTAAACACATTCTATAAACTTCCATCACCAATTCTACACCTCCAGTAACCTAATTTCATCATAACACACCTCCCATAACCATTAAAATCATCAAATGGAATAAAACATTAAAATGAGCATAAATTTCAAAAATAGCAAAATTATTGTGTAGCCGTTTGATCGCCCTCCAAGGTCGTTCAATCGGCTAAACTGGAAATCTATCAAAAATGTAGTGTTGCCGATTGATCAGCCTTGTAGGCCATTTAATCGCCAACAAAGCAATTTTGACCTTCTTCATTTCAAAAATCAAAACCGAGACACCATGAAAACACCTTCAAATCTTCACCATGGTATCCAACATTATCAAGAACTCGTCAAACCTTCCAGAACACTAATCTAATACATTCTAAGATAAAACCCTAAGAAATCGAAGTGAAAGATTAGCATTTATTAAACCCACCAATAGAGCCTAAATCAAGCAAAACCCACTTCAAATAACATCATAAAAATCGAGATTTTTACTACCCAAAGTTGAGATTGAAGAACCTATTACCTTTCCTTATTGATTTGGGTTGGAATGAACCTTCAATCTTCTCCAACACCATCCAAAAATACGATTTTAAGTTAACATACAACTAATCTCGATTTAGCTTTGAAAAACCAAAAGTAAACATTAGATCTAGGGTTTTAGAAGCTTAAAAATGAGATTTTGAAGATTAAGGCTTGGAGAAGAGAGGTAAATCAGTAGTTTTATGTTTTCATAATGGATTGAAAAGATGGGGGAAGTCAAGATTAAGTAGAGTTTAAAACAAAACTAGAGATTAAGCCAAGATTAAGCTAAACTCACCTCTAATCGTTTTCCTTTTTAGCCTAATCGGGGTTTAGGATTCCAAATCTCCTGGCTAAGCCTATTGCCAAATGGGAAATGACATAGCTCTTTCCTTTTATAGAGTTTTTAGCTAAAATTAGGAAATTTGGCAATTTAACCTAAAATTAGGTCTAGAAAAATTTTAAAATTTTTTATAGTGTCTTCCATTAATGTCTAGGGCATTTGGGTCCAAAAATCTTAATTTCATTGGTGGGCCCATAGAGGGTCCCGCCAAACCCTAATTTTTGAAAAATTAGTGAAAAATAAAAAAAATCCTCAAAATTCAAAATTGACCAAAAACTACCTAAAACTCATAAATGTAGAGTTTGTTTTGCTTAAAACCTTTAAATACCCTATTTATTTTTTAAAACCACCGAATTTGATCAAAAAAATGCTTAAACCACATGCTAATCGATAAATAACATTAAAATAAACCAGTTCAAAAATGAGAGTCCTTACAAAAATGATGAAGACGTATCCTGAGTTATTCAATGAGTGAATAATTCAAATTTTGATGACAAAATTTCTCTAAGGGGGTAGATTGTAACAACCTTAATTTTCTGGTACAATTTTTATTCCTCGAGTAAAGCTAAGATGAATGTTGATAATAAATTTAAATTATATAAAATTTATTTTTTTAATTTCTTAAGTGTTTATTAGAGCTAAAAGAAATGAGCATAACAAGTTGAAGAACATGAGAAGTTATGACCTCGAGAAGAGTGTTATGTGAGTGGGATCCACTTGCAAAGTGCGAGAGCAAACCTGCTCATAAGTGATCTAGTTATGAAGGGCTCATCAATATAAGCTCAATGGGTCCAAGAATGCATGAATCCAAGTCCGGGATGGAAAGATATGATCATTTGAAGAAGCTTTAAAAAAGTCATTGCGTGCAATCCCATGCATCGCGACACGCTACTGCTTGCTACAAAGCACAACATTATGCGCATTCATCACGCGTGACGAATGCACTGATGTGTGCACGGGCTGCCATTTTTGGCAGTGCTGTGTGGTATAAATAGGGAGGGGTGAAATTCGATTTTACATCCCCATTTTCCCACCTTTTCTTACTTTTACTGCTTTTGAGCCATTTTAGACCCGTTTTAATCTGTTCAAAAGTCGTTCCATACTAAATCAATGGTGTTTTACACACTGAAAGGGTTATGTTCTTGAATTGACCTTTCTAAAGCTGAGAAAACCTTATCTCCCTCTTCTTTTTACTTTTACTGTTTCTAGACTATTTTAAACTCGTTTCAGTCCGTTCAAAAGTTGTTCCTTACTAAATCGAGGGTGTTATACACACTAGAAAGGCTACTTTCTTGAGTTGACCACTCAAAAGTTGAGAACCCTTGAGATGGGACTCTCACTACCAGAATCTAAGCCTATTAAAGGTAAGTGGTTTTAATTTCTAGACGTATGTTGTTATTTTTATTTATAGAGGTTTTATTAAAGACTTTCTTTTCATTATTTTTAAAAGAAACTTTGCCTTTGAAGACTTTTTTTCTTTTAAAGAGGTTTTCCGTGTTTTGGGTACCCGTACCCTCTCGATAGTTCCTTGTTCTCCGAAACTAAGAATTATCATGATAAAGATTTTAGATACCACTACACTTTGCTTTGGTGTGTACAGGAAATTGGATATAATGAGAAAATCCATTTCATTCTGTCTCCTATTGCCCCATGAGCACGGGTGTAAGTTGTTTGGTATCGCGAAATTCTGTGATTGTTTATTTTTGAAAATTATTATTTTGTGAATAATTTTTTAAACTATAACATAACTAATGTGTTCATGAAGTTTATTTTTAGAACTTAATTCAACTTACTGAGTATGAATTTACTCACCCACCCACAGATTTTGTAGGTGTGACCATTGAACTTGAAGAAGTGGATGAAGAGCTTTTATAATTTAAAGCATCTGTTTATTTTTTTAAAAATTGGTGTAATATTTGTAATGACTGATGTATAAAGGCATGTTATGCCATCTTTTGGACTTCTTATAAAATACAAAGTATGCTACAATTACTCTTTTGTACTCGGTTATCCTTGGCACTTAGAAATACATTTCAAAATGTTTTTAGAAATCATTTTCTTTTATGACAAATTTTGATGGGGTGTTACACACACACATATATAAACCAATACTAAAATCATCGTAGTTGTGAAGAAAGTGTACAAGTACACCAATCTCAACCCTCTCCGAATTTGGGAGAAATATCCTCAATGACAAGAAATATTATAACTCATGGCACCATAAGGTATGTATGACCACTAACTCCCAAACACTCAAAACTTAAATGATCAGTCTTATCCAGACAAGTTATAGTCCAAACTAGGGTAAAGTCCTATAACTATCCTCAGTTCATTAACCAAGGTAAGTTTCTATGTTAGAGCCCCTAATCGCTCCATGAAATAGTCCCAAACCCGAATAAAGGTATTTTAGTCTTTATCTTGTTAAGGTGTTCTTCCCCCAATCCAAAGCCACCAAATACCTCTAGATTAATTTTCATTAATCTCAGTTTAATAATAAGTTACTAGCACATCAATATCAAAAGTATGAATAAGAGTAAGTGAACATAAATAAATGCCCCAATAGACAACACTATTAGGGCTCAAGCCCAGTAGGGACAAGTGGGGGCCCATTGCACTCATTTGTTAGGTAGGGTTAGGCTATTTAAGTCTCGGAATGTAAATAATTCCTATGTACTAACAAGTTATGTATCAACTACCATAACAGTTTGATGTACAATATCATAGACACATAAATTACGTTGCCTTTAACCGTGGGAATGAGGTTCTTCCCTCTATTTCCTATGACACTATGACCTGTAAAAGTCTTTGTATCAATTACTAGTCACTCCCCTTTCATCATTTACTATTATTATAGGGTGCCCTAACTCTCATCCTATTAGGGGTATCCATTTTTGTGAAAATGGGTTACATCGCCCCCAAAGGCATTGAGGTAATTCTTCTACATGGGATACAATGCTTTCAATTAAATCATTCTTTTAACCTCACTTTCCTTTTTTTATTTCAAGTCATTGACCTCTCTAGAGGTTCCACTCTCAAATTGGCTCTAGCTTCCATTCACACGAATGCGGGTTGTCCACTCATGGGGGTATTTTTGTTATTTTTTAGGGCTTTCTTGAACTCTAATGAGTCCATAACTAAACTCAAGTGGAACTGACTTAGTTCACTCAATGGTTCACTTTAAAAACCTATGGGTAAAATGGTCAATTATAGTTTATTATGATTTTTTCTCACCATGTCACTTGGACCATAATTAAGGTACACCCTCACCTTTCATTAGGATTTATCCTAAAATTTTAACTCCACTCATAGGCCCCTAAACTGGAGCCCAAGTCGAGTAATTGAATATTAAATTACAATTCAACTATATATGTAAAATAGTTATTTTGCAGCCTTTCGTATTTTCCCCCAAGATGTAGGTTACTCGAGAAGCTCTACCAATCATTCCAAAATTTCTAGAAATTTTTAGCCCAAGTCTTTAACCTATGAATTGGACCTATTTTAATTTCTATTATATTTTTTTTAAATCCTAGGTCCATCAATTGTCTTCTTCATGGAGACAACGGCGGGTCATGGATAGCCCTGCTGGGCTTGATGGGTTGCAAGCTAGCCCAATGACTAGGCGGATTTCTGACTAGTCCAACCCAACTGCCCCTTTCCCCAACTCCTTGCAATTGGAAGGAGAGTTGCAGGGAAAAAAATGGGAGACCGTTTCCCTCCCCACAGAGGTAGAAGACAGCTTCATTGGTTTGAGCAAAGAGGAAAGGTGAGGGTGGAGGTGCACCTAGCTTCCGTCGGGTGGCTGGTGACACACCTGCCCCTCCTCTGTTCTATTTCAACCCATAAGGGGAGGTTCCCCAAGTCAGCCGACAGCCTTATGGCAACGACTAGCTATTGGCAAGAGCCTTCGTAAATTGGACTAGGGAGGGTTGATAGAGGGATGGAGGAGGGCAGCCCGGCAGTTAGCCCTTGGCTAGCTACAACCCCATCTGTATCTTGTTCCTGTTCTAGAACATTTCCAAAGAGAGAGAAGGTAAGAGGATGGATATAGTCAATCCTTCCCCCACCTCCATTAGGCCTGCTAGTGGGGCGTATCTCCAGCCACTAGCCGACTCACTATGGACTTGATTCACAGTGCTAAGATGACCCAATAGTTTAGACTAACAATTAATTTAATAAATTTGATCAGTCTAAGTTTCAAGTGTTTGGGAGTCGGTAATCATATGAACATTAGATATTAGTTTATACTATTTATTGTCATTGAGGACTTTTTCTCCCAGTATCATATCAAGGAGGGTGGAGATTGTGACATACAATTTCTTCACAACCATGACAATTTGGCTATCAACCTAGAGAGGTCCTTACTGCAGGTTTTTCGTAGGTCTTTACATGACCATAGTATATACGAAAAGTAGTTATATGAGGATTTTGAAAGGCTTGTATTTCTCACCATCTAGGCCATGAGCACAGTTGAGATCTATGCCTCCAACTTTGTGGTGGGCTCATGAGGGCCTTGGGGACTGGGGTCAAAATACTGCAAGGGCGATCATACTTCCAAAAAGCCAAAAATGAGTATTTGTGGATTTCTTAGAGAGTTGAGTTATCTCTGAGTTGATACACACATTATATTCCATTTTCTTCATATTGTGATTGTAGTGTGTTGACCTTCATTGTTGTATGGCAAAGTTATGGGCTATCTTATGTTAACCTAGAGTTGGATTAGAACAATTAAGGGTGATTTGTGTTTATGTCACTCTAATTGATGTATGATGTGTTTATATGTCCAAGGGATTAAACAAGGTTAATTATTATTTGAATAGAGGATTGTGAGATAATTAATGATATTGCTTGTTATTAATTATTTAATTAAAATAAGTAAAATAATTAAAGGATTTACATATAATATATGTAGGTTGAAAACACTTAAGCAATGCATATAAGTTGTTATGCTTCATGAGATAGAGTTAGTTACTAGACAGAATTATGTCTAGATCTAATCTTATTGAAAGTAGCATTGAAGCCTATCTGAATAATAATAATTGATCATTTGGTTCTTTTGGAAACTCTCCTCATGAGGAATGAGATATTTCATTGTTGTTTGTATCTTTATTGGTTACAGGTTCTTTAGGCGAAGACTAGAGATACCAAGACTAGCAGCTGGGGTTTGAGGACAACTTTGCCTTAGTAGGATTGAGTACCTTATATATGCAATTCTAGTTATGGCTTGAGAGCTAACTTGGTTATTTATTTTTAGGCCAATGATAGGCTTGTACATAAAAAAAGAGCATGTTGTTTATAGATTTTGGAGACATAATAATCATATGTTTTAATATTTGTATTTATAAACCCTTGGTTATCATGACTTAGATATATAATCTAACAATTGGCCTTGTATTCAAGAAAAAAAATTCCTTGTGTTTTATTACTTGTGATATTTAAAAAAGGTTAAAATTTTGGGCTGTGACACCCAATATCTCACGTAGCTACCAAGTTTTTGTCATGGTTTCCACACACAGGGCTAACTGCACACATGTGCATGCCCAACTATCTATGTATGACAATATTGTTGCCCATGTGTTAGGCGTTGCCTGCACTCAACTATACAGGTAGGCCAAGCACGTAGCGTCCTTTCAGAGTTGCCAACATCCTTTCACCCTCTTGTTGTCTTACTAACAGGTCTGCCCATTAATCTGATGTAGCTGTTAATGCGCATTTATATATGACATGTGTTTGTCTTAGCTAGTTTGCCGCCAGGGCTCTTGTACTTGGGGGTTGTTTGGATATTGAATTAGAATGAAATTAGAATGTAGATTCATTAAAATTAATTCTAGTGGAAGACTATAGAATCAAAATTAGGTTTGGTAGTAGAATTGTACTTTCTCTATCTTAGATTAATAGTTATATTTGGTTTTTCAAAATGAACTATGATGCTATTAATCTAGGATAGAGAGAGTATAATTTTGTGGAATGAAACTAAATAGAATGACCACATACAACTTCTAATATGGAAAAAATCAACAATGATGGCTAGGCTAGATTGAGAAGTAAAATTGATGGAATCTATTTCCATAGAATCTAAGGGCAGGAACTGAATGAAATAAATAATTTTGTAACAATTTGCTACTAATAAAAAACAAAATTCGGCATCATTAAGTAAAATCGAGGCAAATTTAATATTTGAGAGGTTAAAGATGGAGATGCCTTATGTACCATGGCTATAAAGAGTTTTTAATACTTTTCACTAATTATAAGCCTAATATAAATAATGCCCTGAGAAGTTAGAATAATTAATCTATAAGACTAAAAGTACATATACAAGTACATCAATAAGTACTAGTGTTAATATATATTATATATATGCCATTGATCTTGAACGGGTCAATAGCATTGAAAAGCTCTCCCAATAAGTTCACCCCCTCCTCCACGTTGACAAGTGTTGCAGTCAGTGCCGGGTTACGTAAGCGCGCACGCATTCGTGCTTTAAATTCTTGACCATTTTCATTGCGCGGTAGCTCAGACACGTCGTCTCTCTTATGGCTGATATCCTTCCCGGAGTCCCATACTGCGGGCGTTGACGCGCCGACGGTTCAGAGCGCTTAAAGTGGTCGGTTCAGGGTTGGAATTCGAAGAGATAATTGGGATTTCGATGGAAGGGTATCTGCGGAAGAACTTTCAGTTGGAGGCGAAGAACCCATCGGAGGAGGCGCTGAGACGGTGGCGCAAAGCCGCCACCATCGTAAAAAATCACAAGCGTCGCTTCCGCAACGTCGCTAACCTCGACAAGCGCTCCCTGGCCGAAATCACCCGCAAGAACTTCCGGGTCAGCTCACTCTCCCTCTTCATTCGATTCAATAAAACACATCAATTCTGGCCATTTTCTTCCCTCATTTATCTTCTAGTTTGGACGCGATATCAGGTTATAGCCCTTTCGTGGGTGGTTCTAAAGGTCCACACTCTTTTCGAATTTGGTTGGGTTTAAAACCTTCAGTGAAAAAGAAAATTGAATACTGCGGGTTCGCGTAAAAAATCAGTGTTTGATTGAACTGGATGTTTTTTTTTGCTGCAAATGCAATTAAACCCGGATTGAAGAAGCACATGTTCGGACCATCAGTTTATTTATCAAATCTTGTTAAGATGGAAAATTAGATAAAGAGAAAATTGACGCTAGGTGCATGAGATGAACTTTTTCTGCTTTCTTTAGTTTCTGGGTTTAAAAAAAACGCCTTTTTATCTAAGAGCCGCCACCGACGTATGGCCTGTCCATGGCCGGCAGTCAACGGCATTGCCACAGCCAGGCATGCAGCCAAGTGACCAGATCTGGCAGAGGGAGAAGAGGGAGGCAAAGTGTATTAGGCATGTAGAATATGAACTTTTGACAAAGGGGTAGAAGGGCAATGCTATGAAAATTCGACTTGGAAGAGGGGCATTTTTCTCACATGCTGCCGGTGAAATTATGCCACTTTTCATGCAATTGGTGAAAACATCAGTCATCCAATGCTCATGGTGATGTTAAGTAATATCCTTTCACCCGTGCATCCTCATCTGACCACTGCCCACGCGCATGAAACTTCCATTTTCTTAATGTGAATACAGGGGCAGAGCCAGGATTTTTGCCCAGGTGGGGCAAAGAATTGTGCTTGGAAATTTGGCCACACAAATTATAAAGGGAAAAGTTAATGTGCCCCAGAATGCATAATGATAATATGTCCCTTAAGGCATGTCGAAAATATGTGCCTGAGGCATCATGTGTATAGTTGAAGCGAGATCCAATGGCGCGTATTGTTTTAGAGGGCGAGTGGGTATTAAAAAGTTGTATGCCCGGATGCAGCATGTGCCCAGGTGCATACTAACAAGATTTATTATAAAATAAAAAAGTTTAAGATGCGTCGGGTTGTGGGTAACACTAGCCATGTGATCCAAATCGTGTGACTCAAAAGTGTGAATGAGTGTGGGCATATGCCAGCCGCATATGGACAAGTAAAATTTTATCGCCTACAATATTATAAAAATAATTTTGGCATAACAAATAAATAGTATTTTAGTGAAAATGTAAACAAATCAACATCAACAATGAGTTGTAAAAAAAGGCTAGATTAGTGACGATGTATTTTTTTATATATATTGCACATTTTTCAGAGTAAATAATAAATTTTTTTAACATTCCACTCTTTATTATTATTTATTTGGTTAAACACATCCCACTCGTTGAAGTGGTCCTTGTTGTTGTCCCTTCTCGACCTTGAGATGCACTTTTTTAAAAACATCATATCGGCTTAATTTCTCTACACTTGGTGCTGAAAATTGTTGTAGCCCTTGGCTACAAAGGGGTTTGTACGTAGCAGAAAGGGGAGAGAGATTAGAAGAGAGAGAGGGAGCTAATTAACTAGCATAATTTTTAATTCTCATTGTTATTCTTTAAGGAGTACCACTACATATTTATAGGCATCAACATCCAACTCGAATTAGGAATATAAGTTTTTAAACTAAGATAGCAATCAACTAATATACTAACCTAATTATCATAAGCTTGAGAAGGAAACCAACTAAATTTAGAAAACCAACTAAGTTAGAAAACCTAATTCATAAGTAATTCTAAATTAAGAAACTCCAAAGGAAGGAAATTATTGCAACGAAGATGCCTAACAGCTTAAGCCCATCCTTTGATAATTTGGGTCATAACATTCTACCAATGCTTCGGTTAAGCCCTCTCCTCAAGGTCGCTAGATGATGTGCAATTTATCTTGCGAATAACCAATAAGACAACACTTTTCACGGTCAAGTTGGAAAGTGAGTTGCATCTGATAAAAATCTCATTCCACCTTACTCAAGGTATGCAGCCAATCAATGCTGAGAACCACATCTGCCCCCTTCAAAGGAAAAAGGTAGAAATCCATTATGATTGTGATACCCTGGGCAAACAATGTTGCCTTTATGCACGCGCCCATGTATCACAGCTTTGCACCCTCATTAATAAACAAATGAGTGCTCTTGTTGTCAACCAATACAAGGGCCCATTGTTTTTCCATTTGACTATTGACACGCATTGTATAAGGTGCATCTACACCGTGGTGGGGATGTAAGGATATCATAGGGTGCATGTCATTGACCAACATGACCAAGTTTGCATCAAATTCAGCAACTGGGCCTTCATTCTCCTTGGTAATAAACATGTGAACAGTTTTGCAGCCATGGATAAGGACATTTTTCATCACAATTGCAACAAAGTCCCCTGGAGCCTCTGGAATACATCCCAGCTTAAGATAACTTTATAATAGGAACTGTGGCAGTGGATAACATTGTAGAGGTAGGAGTATTGGAAGAGGATGGTAGCGCAAGAAGTTGGGGGAGATGTCACTGATTATTCACTTTCTCCTTGTAAGTATGAGTGACCCAAATAGCCTCAATTAAGGCAATAAATGTTCTGACTTAGGCATTTCAGGCTAATGGCGAACCCAACTCACCAACTTCTTAAATTCATCCAATGGACATGCCCATTGGCTGGATCGGCATGTGACTGCCCGTCGAATATGCAACCATGTCCTCTAGGGTGACAGTCGTCGGAGTCGTAATCGGCATATTCATTACAGAAAAGATCATCTAATCCATGTAGTTCATCCTCGTCAACCATATATGGGCTTGTTGTTCGTAAAGCCAAGGCCCTACGCAACGTACATGTGATTGCATGGAAGTTGTCCATGAGCCATTATGGTGAAAGTGCCATGGTGGCCTTTTTGTTTCTCGTCCAACTAGTAATGTGAGACCACTCTTAAGTAAAAACCTTATTACCTGGAAAAAGTTAATGTGATCTGGGCATTGTGAGTTGTCAAATCAAAATTTGATGGTGCGCATTAATAGATGGGTGGGTGCATGATTCAAACCCACCTGCCCCTCGAGTAAAGTGCAATGTCAGATTGAAATTCTATGGTTCGCAATGCACGCCTGGGCCCAGGCTCATGCAAATGGGCCTCTTATTACATTCCTATACATGCTAGCAAGTTATGACATTGGAATCATATCTTCTCAATGTTTTCATGAGCTTCTCATGACCAAAAGCTTGGTCATGGAAACCTTTTGGACAATACAAATAAAGGAGGAGTTAGTTTGTCTAACGCTCATTACCACCCATGATAATTGGAAAAAACATGATCTTTACATTCCCTCTACCAAACTTTTGAAATATCTCTATGCTTATTTCATTTGCTTTGTTTAATTCCTAGATGTTCTGTATTTTGCAATTCATCTGAGCATTCCCATCCTGCCATGTGGAGTTCAAGTAAAGCAAGTCCTGAATATTTCAGCATTGCTGCTCGCTTCCTCAAACTCTTAACTCAAAATTTTCATTGATCTTCTGTTTATTTTCTTTTCAGGAGAAACTCAGAGTTGCTCTGTTAGTTCAAAAAGCAGCACTGCATTTTATAGATGGCAAGTATTTCTCCATGAACACTTGGTTCTGTTGCCACATTTTCTGATCTTTAATTCTATCTTACTTTCCTGTTTCTCTTATTGTCATTGCAGCTGGTAATCAGGTCGAATTACATGTTCCAGATGAAGTGCACCAAGCTGGTTTCAGCATTGACCCAAATGATCTTGTGTCGATTGTTAGCGGCCACAATCTCAAGATATTCAGAGCTTACAATGGTATACATGGAATTGCTGAAAAAGTTTCTGTTTCTTTAGACAATGGAATCTCTAAAGTAGATTTACCTTTCCGGCAGAAGATATACGGATGCAACCGATATGTAGAGAAGCCTTCAAAAAGTTTCTGGACTTTTGTTTGGGAAGCTTTTCAGGACTTGACATTGATAATTCTCATGTTCTGTGCTGTGATATCCATTGGTGTTGGAATTGCCACTGAAGGATGGCCCAAAGGAGTTTATGATGGGTTGGGTATTCTACTGAGTATATTTTTAGTAGTTCTAGTGACTGCTATTAGTGACTACAGACAGTCGCTTCAGTTCAGGGATTTGGATAAGGAGAAGAAGAAAATTGATGTACAAGTGACCAGAGATGGATACAGGCAGAGGGTATCAATATATGACTTGGTGGTGGGTGACATTGCCCATCTCTCCATAGGAGACCAAGTTCCAGCTGACGGCCTGTTTATAGAAGGCTACAGCTTGCTGATTGATGAATCTTCTTTGTCCGGAGAGTGCGAGCCTGTCAGTGTGCATAAGAATAGACCTTTTCTTTTGGCAGGGACTAAAGTCCAAGATGGGTTTGGGAAAATGCTGGTCACTGCAGTTGGAATGAGGACGGAGTGGGGAAGACTTATGGTGACCTTAAGCCAGGGAGGTGAAGATGAGACCCCTTTACAAGTGAAGCTTAATGGTGTGGCGACTATAATTGGAAAGATTGGATTGGCTTTCTCCATATTGACATTTTTGGTTCTAGTTGGCAGGTTTCTGGTGGGGAAGGCTATGCATGGCGAGTTCCTGAAGTGGACTTCAGAGGATGCGCTCAAAATTTTAAATTATTTTGCAATATCAGTGACGATCATTGTGGTCGCAGTTCCTGAGGGGCTGCCCTTGGCCGTGACACTCAGCCTTGCATTTGCAATGAAAAAATTGATGAAGGAGAGGGCACTCGTGAGACACCTTTCAGCATGTGAGACAATGGGCTCTGCCAGTTGCATTTGCACAGACAAAACAGGAACTCTAACTACAAATCATATGGTGGTTGATAAATTATGGGTATGTCAAGAAATCAAACATTGCAAGGGTGATGGCAGGGCTATGAATTTTGACATCCCGAGTGAAGCTTTGTTCACCCTTTTGCAGTCTGTATTTTATAACACTAGTTCTGAAGTTGTAAAAGGGAAAGATGGGAGAACCACCATTTTGGGTACACCAACTGAGACGGCGCTTCTAGAGTTTGCTTTACGCTGTGGTGGAAATTTTGAAACTTCACGCAGGGACTGTAAGATCCTAAAGCTTGAACCTTTTAATTCAGTTAAGAAGGAAATGTCCATTCTTGTGTCCCTACCAGGAGGTAAAATTCGTGCATTTTACAAAGGTGCATCCGAGATCATCCTAACCAAATGTGTCCGACTGATCAACATAGATGGTCAAGTGGTGCCTTTGTCAAATGAAGAAAGAGAAATGCTCATGGATGTCATTTATAAATTTGCATGTGAAGCACTAAGAACCCTTTGCCTTGGTTATAGGGACATCGATGAGTCTTTGGACACAAGTAGTATTCCCGAAGATGGTTATACATTGGTAGCAATATTTGGTATCAAGGATCCTGTGCGTCCTGGAGTCAAGGAGGCTGTCAAAACCTGTATAGATGCTGGGATCACAGTAAGAATGGTGACTGGAGACAACATCGAGACAGCTAAAGCTATTGCTAGAGAGTGTGGCATATTGACAGAAGATGGTGTGGCTATAGGGGGTCTGGATTTCCGTAAGAAGAATCCTCAGGAGATGAAGGAGTTGATACCAAAACTTCAGGTTTGATATTTCATATTGACATTCTTAAGAGTTTCTTACATTGTACTCGGATTATGTTTGGTCTTCATTGCTTTGCCTATATGCAGGTAATGGCCAGATCTTTGCCTTCGGATAAACATATGCTTGTGACCAATTTGAGAAAGCTTGGGGAAGTTGTTGCAGTTACTGGTGATGGAACCAATGATGCTCCCGCTCTGCATGAATCAGACATTGGACTTGCAATGGGAGTAGCAGGAACAGAGGTTAGATTGCCAATTTGGATATTGGAACTAGTTTCCTGTTCACTCTAAAATTTTCCTGAAGTTGCTTTAACGATGGGTATAGAGATAATTTGAATATTTTTTAAATAATTACAATATTTTAATAACATTAAGCAACGTGAATTAAAACTTATGGCCAAGGGGGTAAGTATATGACAAACAACATAGTTCTGCAAATATTTATTCTGAATAGCACTTATGCAGACCTATTAAGGTGAGACTATGTGAAATGGAAGTCTATAGTTAAGACCTTTGATAAGGGCAAAGAACAGTTTAGGACTTCTGTTGAATCATAATGAATGAATTGGTAACAGATGTTGAATACTTCTACAACTTCGATTTCTTTTACCGATGCAATAAAAGGGTCACTCTTAAGTGTCAATATCTTACTGCCAATATTGCAACTTCTTCCTTAGGTTCCTCATCCTCCTCATCCTTATTTCTCCTACTGACACCCAAAATATTTCAAACTAGCCACCATTTGAAGAATAAGTTATTGGAAATCCTTTACAAGGATTGGCTTCATATCAAATTTACCTTCAAATGCTGGTAATCTAGGATAATTATGTAAACAATGCCGAGTTGCTGGTGTTAAACATTGCTCATGTTATTAAAACGAAAGCTATTTGATAGTTAAGTTTCAGCAAATTCTTTTACTAGGTTTTGCTAGGTTCAGCGAACTATTTTATGCTGCTTATATTGAGCTTTCATTTTTTTCTAAGTTTTCCACTCTGCTGTGGTTACAGGTTGCAAAAGAGAATGCTGACGTGATCATAATGGATGATAACTTTAGTACTATTGTGAACTTAACTAAGTGGGGTCGTGCTGTGTACAGAAATATTCAAAAGTTTGTGCAGTTTCAATTAACAGTTAATGTGGTCGCACTGTTAGTTAATTTTGTTTCAGCCTGCATCACAGGTACAAAAACAGTAGCAATTCATTTTATTTGTGCATGTCTATTTTAGAGTTTGTTTGGTCAATGTTTAAATTTGTTTTCATGAAAACTGATCTTCAGGAAGTGCCCCTCTTACTGCTGTCCAGTTGCTCTGGGTCAACATGATTATGGATACTCTGGGTGCGTTGGCTTTGGCTACTGAACCACCAAATGATGAATTGATGAAGAGGTCCCCAGTTCCGCGGGGGACTAGTTTCATTACTAAGATCATGTGGCGGAATATCATTGGCCAAAGTATCTATCAGCTAGTTGTTCTTGGAATTCTCATATATGATGGCAAACAAATTCTCAAACTCAAAGGGCCAGACGCCTCTGCAGTTCTTAATACTTTTATATTCAATACATTTGTCTTTTGCCAGGTTAGTTGCTTGAAATTCCTAAGATGGCTATTATCATACAGTTATGGCTGTTCTTGCATTGGCTGTGATTAATATCTCTTTAGTAATTTGTTTCTTGTTAGTAGTCAGGATTTTAGTTGATTTGGTCCCTTCCAAGTGCGAGCTCTATTTTTAGCAAAATATTCACAAGAAAAATTCCTTAAGGAAAGGAGATGTATGACAGTTAGTAGTTAGCTACCTGATGATAGAACAAGACTTGGTCTTATCTTAGCATTGGTCTTATTACTGCATTGGCATTCATTTCCACTTTGTTAGAATTAATTTTCAACTAGAAAATGTTACAAGATGGTCTTCATCTTTGGGTTGAAAATTAGACTCAACACTTACTAACTTTGAAACTTTAACTGTCCATTCTTTTTCTCTGTTGCGAGTTTGATTGACATCATAGTACTTCATGGTTGAAGAGTGTTCAAATGCTTGTTATGGAATTTATTATATAAACAAGAAATGCGTTGTTAGTGCAAATATGTGAAATCTGAAAAAATAAAGTTAGTCAATACGCTTGCCAACTACTTGTAGAGAAGATTCTGTAAAGTAAGCATTTTTCTTGTTTGATACTTATATTGCTATTGTCCAATCCTAAACTTTCCAGGTCTTCAATGAAATCAACAGCCGTGAGCTGGAAAAGTTAAATGTTTTTAAGGGCATCTTTAAGAGCTGGATCTTTATGCTCGTGATGGTTTCTACAGTTGCATTTCAAGTAATCATAGTTGAATTTTTGGGAACATTTGCCAACACTATGCCTCTAAGATGGCCATTATGGGTCCTCAGCGTGTTAATTGGATCCTTAAGCTTGATTGTTGCTATAGGGTTGAAGTGCATCCCTGTGGAAGTTTTTAAGCGTGCACATCCCAATAATGAAGGTTATCAGCAGCTTGCCAGTAGTCCGGAGGAATTAGCCTAAATAGTAACATTTAGAGTCGATTAACAAGCATTTAGCTTAAAATGTGTAGGGGTGGTTTAAACATTTTATAATCTTTTAAGGATAGTTTAGACATTTTATGATTTTTTCTTTACTCTAATTAGGTGATGCTAATGTCAGCATCTTTTTGTTATTTTTTTACTGATAGTATAGTAATTTTACATGCTACTTTTTATTTTGAATATTGTTGGTCATTACTCAATTTTTTGTAGGCAAGTTGGAGCTGTGAATGGAATACTTCCTGCCAACTGTTTATACATTATTTGTTTCTTGGAAATAGTATTCCAGCTTCCTACAAAACAAATTGACATTGTTATTGTTAAGACGTGAAGCGTCCTCGAATACCCGTGTGCATTCGGTGCCTCAACAGTATCTTAAAAATCCCACAATCACCCTCACCCATTTCACATAGAGGGAGTTTAATGTCACTTTGTTTTTCACCTCCATAAATGGGATCGAATGGCCAAGGGGCATTTCTTTTTATACAAAACTGAAATTACTCAAGACGAGGGACCACGGAAGGACCATCATACAAATCCTTGGGGACTCGCGCCGCAATGCGCATTTACGCCTTTTGGGGTATGCACACATTGAAAACCATGTATAAACATGTTTGCAAACTGTGGCCAGAAGCTGGCCTATCTAACCTCCCATATTGCATAAGGGATGAGCAGTATATCAACCCCATAAAATGCTAAGAAAAAAAAGTATAGGAAAGAGAAAATGTTTGGGTTAATAATGGACTAATTGGTGTGAATAAAAAATTCTACTAAAAACAAGAAAGACATACATGTTGAATTAGGCTTCTTTTGTAAATTTAAATATTTTTAAGTAGTCTAGTTTAATTTTAATGCTTAAATGTTTGTATTTTTTTGCCAGTTGCTCAAGTGTATATGAGTATGCAATTCTATGTCGTTCACTTATTAATGTCATAAGACAAAACTCAAATTGTTTAGAAGATGAAGAAATTTCTTTTCACATTTTCCTATTTTTTAGATGTCTTTATTTGAGAAATAAAAGATAATATCAATAAGCTAATGTTTAAAAATATATACGCCAATAGAAAAAGTAGAACATAGACAAGGCAATTAGATATACTCATGGTTAACTGTTTGATGAACTAAAGAAGCATGAAATTTTGCTAAAAAAGGCGTGGAAAGTCTTGACCTATTGTCATGTTTCCTCAAAGTGATGGGATGGTCAGTACTCACTGTAGAGTGGCTGACCAGCGGAAGCATGGTGGTCCTTTGGCCAAGGGGGAGGCGTATAGTATAAAAATTCAATCTTTATAATGATTAACTACATAAGAGGCACTCCTCATTCTTAAGTGTCAACATGGTTGCAAGATTATCATAATAAATCTGGACAGGAACATCAATCCAATTTTCTAGCCCCAATCTTACTAAAAATTCTTTTATCTATATTGTCTGGGAAGTTGTAATACTGCATGCATAAAACTTAGCTTCCATTGTAGACTTAGAAACACTTTTTTATTTCTTTTTTGCCCACAATATAGCCCTACCTCCAAACATGAAAAAAAATCTGACAGTAGATTTCTTGTCATCTAGATCCTCCGCATAGTCAAAATCACTATATCTAGTCAATGATAGACACTCTGCCTAATAGGTGAGTTTTAAATTCTTAGACCCGAAAAGGTACCGAAATACCTTATTCACTACTTGCCAGTGTTGAAGTCCAGGGTCTGCTTAGTAACGACTCAGCAAATCTACCACAAAACTCAAATCAAGCCTCATACAAGTCATGAAATACATCAAGCTACCAATAGCCTTTTCACATGGCACTGACTCCATCCAGAGTCTATCTTCCTCAGTCCGAGGAGCCATATTCTTAGACAACATTATACCCTTATAAATAAGGGACTCAACGGTCTTCCAACCAATGACATTTAAGCATTTGAGAATATTCTCTATGTATGATTTTTGAGATATACTAAGTTCTCTAGCCTTTCTATCTCTGTTAATTTTCATCCCAAAGATGTAGGATGTCTCACCCATGTCTTTCATCTCAAACTGGGTTTTGAGTCATTCCTTCAGATTGACAATCATAGTTTAAGTCATTCCCCATAGATTGACAATCATACTTTAAGTTATTCCCCATAAAAAGTATGTTATTTACATACAACAACAACATCATATACCTAGTCTCATCCCAAAAGGTATAAACACAATGATCGTGCTCATTCCCTATGAACCCATACTCACTAATCACCTTGTGAAAAGTGAAGTATCATTGCCTTGGAGATTATTTTAGGCCATAAAATAATTTTATCAGCTTGCACACCTTATGTTCCTCTCCAGGAACTATAAAACCATCAGGTTTTTCTATGTAAATCTCCATTTAGGAAGGTAGTCTTTACATTAATCTGGTACAACTCTAAATCAAAGTAAGCAACATAAGCCAAGAGACATCTGATTGAGTCAAATCTTAACATAGGCGAGTATATCTCTTTAAAGTCCATCCCATACACCTTGGTGAACCCTTTGGCCACTAATCTTACTTTGTACTTGTCTATTGACCCATCTGCCTTAAGCTTCTTTTTGAAGATCTATTTACACCCAATGGGTTTCCGCCCTTCACGTGGATCTACTATCTCCTAGACTTTGTTCTTTACGATATAATCCATCTTCTCTTGAATAACATTCTGTCATTCTTGAGCGTCTAGAAGCCTCAAAGCTTACTCAAGGATAATCGGGTAATCTAGAATGGGTTTATCTAAAGTGACATTGTCTTCCTCTAGCATTGTATAGAAGTCATTCAACCGTGTTGAAGGTCTTCTTTCCCTCAATGCCTTGGGTTCTTGTTCGGTTTGGTTTTGACCTGATCCAATTACTTCCTTTGGGGTAGTAATAGGATTAATCTCCTTTACAATCTTGAACAAATCTACTCTTTTATTAGGTATTTTTGGGTTTAATTCTTCTTCTAAAAAATAAGCGTCTCTACACTCTATAATCCCCATTGTCCCATCCATGTGGTGAACCACAAATCTATACCCTTAGAGCGACCACAATAACAAATAAAGTTACACTGTATGGTCTTAGGGTCCAGCTTGGACCTATGCTGGCCAGACACCTTTACGTGTACCCTGGACCCCCACACTCTAAGATGCCCGAAGTTCTGACATCAACTTGTCCATAACTCATAAGGTGTCTATTGGACTACCTTTATGAGTACAAGATTAAGGATGTATATAGCGGTGCCTAAAGCCTTACCCTAAAAGTTGGTTCCTAACTCAAAGTAATTTAACACGGACCTTACCATGCCCATAAGCGTCCTATCATGCATTTCTGTCACTCTATTTTGCTGTAGAGTGTAAGGTGTACCGATGCACTATTTCCTGATTCGTATAGTAATCTTTAAATAGGTCAGAAGTGTACTTGCCACCCCTATCAGTCCTCAGGATTTTTATTTTCCTACCTAACTAGGTTTCTACCTCATCTTTAAATTTTTTGAATTTATCTAAGGCTTCTGATTTCTTGTTTATTAGATACATGTACCGATATCTTGAATAGTCATTTATAAAGGTGATGAAATAGGTCATCTCTATGTGGGTCTGAACATTCAGGGGCCTACAGATGTCAGAATGAACTACCCCTAATAGTTCATTTGTCATTTATCCCTTTTGGAAGGATTGCCTGCTTATCTTACCCGATAAGGAATCCTCACACACACACAAGTCTTTGAATAATTTTGGTAACAACCCCGCGTTTGACATCCTATGTAGTTTGTCTATATTTACATGACACAAACATAAGTACCACAACAAGGCATCATCCACAGACAATACAATATAATCAGAAGATCTTATTTCAATAGCAATAAGTGAGTCCATTACATATAAACAATAAAGTCCATCAACTAAAGAGTAGTAAAACGCACTGATCCACCATTGCCCACTGTGGCTTTACTCCCCTTGAATCTAACTTCAAATCTTTTCTTAGTCAGAATAGGAATTGAAATCAGATTTCTCCGGATGGAGGGAGCAAGCAGCACATCTATAAGCACAAGAGTAGACCCTTCCTTCAGAGGGATCCAATAAATTTCCATGGCCTCCACCTCACAGTATGTGTTGTTCCCCATGAAGACTTTGTTTTGGCCTGGTATGAGATTGATCATCTCACCCCTAGACCCCTTGGAATGAGACGCATGCACAGTGGCTCCATAATCCAGCCGCCAAATATTCTCCTTAATATCAGCTATTGTGACTTTTGAGACAACACAAATAATTTCTCTATTCTTGCCCTTGTTGTTGCTTACCTGGTCATCCTTCTCATGACAATTTGCCTTGAAGTGGCCCACCTGGCCACACTTGAAGTAGGCACCCTGGGGTTTGTTATTCCCTTGTTATAACTCTTATTCTGAGGCTTTTCCCCCTTTCTCTTAAAGGCTCTTTCCTTTGAAGGTATTGGCCCCTGTCCACTTTCTTCCTTCCACCAGAGCCCTGTGTCATGTTAGCAGTAGCAACACCTAAAATATTCACATGGTTCCTCCTTTCTTGCTCAAGCCTAAGCTTGGCAGTCAGAGCCTCCATTATAAGCTTCTAGTCACTCATGTTGAGGTAGACCACTACACTCTCCCAGAACTTAGGGAGGCTGTTCAACACAGTAGACACTTAGACTCCCTCAGAGATGGGCTCATCTAGTGTCTCTAGGTCATAAGCAATGATGGACATGACACTCAGGTGCTCATTTACATATCTCCCTCCTTCATTCTAGAATTCTTGTATTTGGATTACAATATCTACTTATTAGCCTCAGTCTGCTCCTCATACCTCATAGATACAGCCTCTAGCATCTCTTTGGTAGTCTTATACTTTTCAAGGAGTCTTTTCTATCTTAGGCTCCATAAAAATAAGAATGATAAATCTGGTCTTGTTGTCATCATCCTTAAGTTTTTTATAGACCTTCTTCTTTGTAGCTGAACAATTCTCTAGAAGTGGCTCAATGACCTGCTCTATGACATGAGCAAGGTCAGAGAGTGTGAGGATATGATGTATCATCTTCTTCCACACCAAGTAATTGTCAGCTTTCAGCTTTTTAGTCTTTCTTAGCTCAGATGTGACCATCTTGGCCAAAAGCTTCGTAGTTAATTATTATTTAGGCTCACTTACTCTAACAAACAGTAAAGGGGCAAGTATATTATGTTGATTTTATTAGATTAATTATACATAAATTAGGTTTGAGTCACTAGATAGTGAAAAAAACCCTAACTACCCTTAAGTCCTCTTAAAGAAAGTTGCCCTAATTATGCAATTATGTGTTTATGGCTTATGCAATCCCTTAAATATACCCAATTAGCACCAAACAACAAACAAACACCTCTTAGGGTTGCTGAAATCATTAATTTTCTGTCCAGAAAAATATTGGTGTGAAATTTCAAAAATAGCCCTAAGGATAATTCAGTCTTTTCACCCTTAAAAATCACACCAAGACAAAACACCCAATAATCATTCAATCAACATGAAAGTCAATGATTAATATTCTAGACAACAAGTATTCAGCCACACACGCAGCCCTTATGAATTGACAGAAAGGCCCCTAGGGCTAAATTGGTCAATTTACACTATTTTCTAATATACTTAATTAATTAAATTCACATAAAATAATTAATTAAATCTACTGGACCAGAAAGAATATGTGAGCAGAGAGTGATCAAAAGATTTTAATTAGGCGGAACATTCACACGTGAATTTACCCTTTAGCCCCTACACGTGCCAAATGCACAAATCCCAATAAATTGACTAATCACGAAAATTCAAAAAATCAAAACATGTCAATCAGTTCAAAATATGCTCAATTGAAATTCAATAGCAAAAGGCCTATCAATAGATCAAGTGTATTAATCAAATTAGAGTTTTCCCCCTTTCATGCATCGAAACCCTTCATCGGGTTACAAGATTCCATTTTTATGAAAATCAGCGACTTATTCCCCTAACCTAAGCTCTGATACTACTATATAGTGGCTGACCAGCAGAAGCGTGGTGGCTCTTGGGCCAGGGGGGAGGCATAGAGCATAAAAATTCAATCTTTATAATGATTAACTACAGAAGAGACATACAAAAACAATTACATAAGCAATAAAATATACAATCAAGGGCATAAATATAATTAAACTGAAATAGAGGAGCAATTACCCACTAATCTTGGGCTTATCAGCCCCTTGGAAATCCTCTAGCCTTCACACGATTGTCTGATTACAATTGTAACACAATTGAATAAGCTAAGGATGGGGTTTTTACCTCTTATGTGTAGATCCCTCTTTACCCTTCTTCTTAGATTGAAATCTCAGCAAGGAGGTCATGCCAAGCCTTGTCTTTAAAGCCCCAACTAGCAAGGAGAGAGATCTACAAACACCACGTCCAAGAGTGGAAGAGAGGAGATGAGAGGGGCAGCCAGTAAGGATTTTCCCAAAACCTAGAGGAGGTCAAACTTGAGAGAGGGATGGGGGCGGCTTGGGAGAAGGGAGAGGAGAGGGGGCATCACGCACCAGCTAGGGAACTCCTCTCCCACTTCTATCCCTTTTATACACCTCCTCCATCTCTCTTAATTGGGCTTCTTAAGCAGGCTTAATTAAATGGACCCTTGCTGAAATTTTTGGGTTCTTATTAGAGGGTCTAACACAATGGGAGCTGGTTGTGCTCTTTAGAGCCCACGGGGGCCTGGATCCCCTGCACATGGTCAAGCCCGCAATAGGGTAGACCCCTCGTTAACCATGGGTCTAACCATCGACACTTAATTCGTGAGTTGGGCCCCACAACATGTCAATGCACATCCTAGTCATATGCCTAGTGTGCGTGTATAACGAATGTGGGTCCCATTAGAATTCGTGTCATGATGGCTAATGTGGGGTCAGCGTGACCACCCCCACTAACCTTAGACCCCGTGGCCCGTACCGGCTCACCCAAACCACTAACAACATGGGCCAAAATGGGCCCGATCCCATTCCCTGGTCCAACACTCGCTCCTTCCCATATTAAAGGGTTGTTTAGATGGAAGAGTAAAATGGATTAATGAACCTTTAAACAAGAACTCTCGTAAGATGGCTAAGTTTCAAAGGCCTAAGGATGATATATTATTTTACATAGTGATGTGACCCAAAAATATTTCTTTTTAAAAACTAAAGTGGTACCCAAACGTGCCCTTAGTATCCTATTTATAAAAAATATAAAATTTATGTAAGGTAAGAGGACTTTAAACAACAAAAAACAAAATTGTAATTAACTTAGCACCTTTTCATGGAACAAAGGACAAACATTTTCATGGGTTTTCTTATTTTAGTTATCATGCCCCTCTGATGATGGGGTTAGAAGAACCATATTAGAAGCTTCCTAATTAGTAAGAGAATGAGAAATAGTATAATTAGTGTGGGAAGTGTGTTTCTTTTAAACGGACACAAAATATGGGTTGAAGAGAGTATTTTGTAAAGTGTAGTCTATGGGGGGCCTGAGGGCACGTGGGCGTTCTCTCGCAAACTATGAAAAACACTGCCTATGAAAACATGACAATGGATTAGTCTAGCTCATCTAATATGTATATCTTAGTCAGCTCTCACAGGCCTTGGTTTGTTCAATGGTTTGGCATGCATGCTCCAATATGACTTGAGGCCTCCTTGTCAATAGGATTCATTGATAATCATCTTAGGCTTCCTGTCAATAGGATTCAACTGATAATGATATTAGAAACCATCATAACCATCCCTGCTTATCCAATCAACAATGTGGTGATCCCTTACTTACCTTTGATATTACTGTCCTATTTATATAAGCCCAGGCTCAAGTATAATCAGTGAGCCTGGGCGTCACACACTATTGGATTTTGATCAGATGGCGCACATAACTCAATGGTCATTATGGTTTTTGCGCCATAGAATCTAGATCCAACAGCTCATGAAGTCTAGGCTCACGCAAACGTGCATAAATCTTGGCTTATATAAACTTTTTCTTTGAAATTATTGCATTCAATCAATATATAATTCAATACAAAACCCTCTTACTACTTTCTTTTATGTGCTTATCTGCTTTTATGATACAATCTTTCCATTCTTCTCAATCTCTTCATTAGTAATGCAAACATATAAAATGTATAGGACTTCCATTCTTCTAAATCCATTTTATTAATTAATTATTATTCTCATCTTGAGCAGATAAGGCTCACTAATGCAAACATATAAAACATATAGGACTTCCATTCTTTTAAATCTCTTTAACTTTTCTCTTCTGCCTACTCATTCTATAACTTCTATTTTTAATCATTGATTCGAGGAAAATTTCCTCCTTTTTTGGTATTAGATTCTAAAAATATCATTTGATGTTACGTGTTGTCATGATCTAAATTTTCAAAATCCTTTTCAAAGAGCATGATGGGTAAATCATGGGGAATGTTTTCTTCTTCTTAAATGCATAACAAATCCTTTGATTAAATATCCAAGGCATGATAATGAGGGTTCATAAATAAGATATTAAAACATGTAATAATACTATGTGTCTCCAAAATTTGTAAACAATAAGCTATCAAAGTATGAGTTTGTTATCAATATTAAAATAAAAGACAAGGTAAAGTTGACTCTTATGCCATTAATACAAATACTCACTAAATTGCTGAAGTATGGAATTAAGTCCTACTAAAGCTACATCCCTCAATCCCTCTCTACCTAATCCTGGTCTTGCTAGTCCTCACTTAAAGAACCTTTATCACCATGATGCTAACTATATAAATACCAAGTAGGATAGCTGAACAAAGCCAATAGTTTCAAAGTGCATTACATTTTATTTTAAGTCCTTCAATGGTTCCACTTATTCTAGTTGACAATAAATACCAAACAACTTCATTAATTATCTCACAAATCCTTATTCAATAACTAATAAACTCATTTAATCCCTAGGACAAACAAACAAATCCAATATCAACTAAAGTGATAGGTGGTACAAACTACCATGGACCATCTACATAGGGGTACCAACCATAGTGAACCTTGGAATCCATAAGGACTTGCTATAATCCAATCTAGACCTAAAGGACATGGCAAGAGTGGAAAGTTGAGACCCACAACTGCTCCTGAGGACTACTGGCAAGAGAAGCTAACCAATAATGAAGTCAGCAAACCCCAACTACATGTACATTAAAATGATCATGTGAAGATCGGTTGTGATCCTGCTCATGTAGAGGTCCCACTATCAAGGATGTGTAACAATGTGACCAAGTTAGCAACTCATTTCATGAGTTAGGATTAGAATAACCATCCTAAACCCTATCAGTCTCCCTGAGACGAGGACCCATAACTACCTTTTTTCATTAACCAAGTGAATTGCCAAATTAGAGCTCATGTATGGTCCCAAACCCCATTGAGAATATTTTAACCTTAATCTTGATTAGGTATTTCACCCCAATTAAAAGCTACCAAATCCTTATTGATTATTCTTCATTAATCTCAGCCTATTGGTAAATTACTATCATACCATCAATTGCTTGCATCAAAGTAAATAGTCATCATAAATAATATTGGCCCACACAAGTCCCAATAGGCAACACTAACATGGCTCAAGCTATTTGTGTCATTATAGAGCTCATTTCACTCATTGGAAAAGCTAGGGCTAAACAAATGACAAATTGAAAGCCACAATAGAAATAGTCCATATATACTACGCTAGGTATGCATATACTATAATGAAAGTCTCATGTACTATGTTGTAAAAACATGTACTATCTTGCCTAGACTCCCAGGAAATGAGTGTCATGCTCCCAAATTTACACATGCACTTACATAATTTTCTTTTTGAAAACTATGCCAAATGCCTCAAGCTTGATGCAACAGAAATGTTTTCCATGAGGAACATTTGAAAAAAACAAAGAAACCATTTGGAAGCACGATCATCCATTTTTGCAATCCAACGCAAGTGAGTAATATTATGTATTTACATAACTAAATATCCAAGTCATTAAAATAATTATAGGATCTACTGTTGGACACTTGTTTGTCAATCCAATTACTTTGGTCAATAACAACAATAAATAGCACACTCGTGTACCTATATAACAAACCTAAAAGAAAAGGAAGAACCTAAGCAGTAAGAGGAATCCACACTATGGCCTATCCATTCCCTAAGGGCACATTACCTCCACTTGTAATACTTGCACCACGATGGATGTTGAGTATATGAATGTAATCAATGGGATAGGAAAGCGAAATCCACAAAAACAAATATAACAATGGAATGTAAAACAAGTCAAGTTAAACATATTTTTCAACTTATCATAGTCACATTTAGGAAAAGTAAACAAAAGGTTCACTAAGACTAAGAGTCACATGTAGGAGTTCAATCACCTTGGCTAGATTATGATCTACCATCATCCAACTTTAGACTTTTCCCAAAGCCAACGGACAACTCCATCTACACCATGAAGCAAAGGCCAAAAAGTCTCATGGACCCAAGTGGTCGAGATCTCAACTTGCATGATCATTGAAACCTCTCGTAGCATTGTTAGACCATTTATCTTTTTATGTTATGATTTGTTCGAACCTAACTCCTAGGTCAAAGGAGTGGCTCTACAAACAAAACCTTCACTTTTGGAAAGTCGAAAGACCATGCTCCTTTTTCATATCATACCCTTCCTCCATGTGGCTAAAATGACTCACGTTTATAGCCAACCAGACACTAGGATCCTTTGTCCTTTAATCTCGAATGCAATGGTTCAAGGTTGTCTATCCATTAAAAGGGTTTACACACATGCACAAGGTTTACTCAGCCAAATATCATATGTACATATTATCATATAACCACACATCCACCATTCATGAAAACTATGCTATTATATATCTCATAAATATCTTATAATGTTATAGGAAGCATGCTTAAAATTCATAAACTGATGTACCATAAGTAACCTCACTGATGTGTCAGCTATGGCATCAGTGATCACCGATGTCCTATCGAAGTGTCTGACTGGCACCTTGGTCAACTTGTTGAACCCTTACAGACACTAGATGAACTTGAGAAGCCCAATGAGTCAATCACACTACCGGTGACCAAATCAACATCGACATGGTACAATGTGTCGATGTTGGTACTGCTCATCTTCCTCCTACCACTGACATGATCATTGATGTGTCAGTCACCGTGTTGATGATAAAAAAACACAAACAGAAACCGTACTAATTTCTTGAACATTTTATTCCAAAAAATATGATAAATTTCCTGTAGAAACCAAGTTTCTTATAGTTTAAACATGAAAATGAACTGTATGATCAACATGCAATGAAATCACCATTGTTACATTGAGCATATTAAAAATTCTTCGCTAAATAACTATGCTTATGTTAAACAAATAGTCACTAATCATAGAATGGACAAAGATTATGAAATTTAAACATTAAATGATAAATACTTTGAGATCAAACCTTGAACCCCTATCCAACCAAAACCCCTATGTCACAATTGGATGGTTTTGTTGGATAGATTCGTTAGGCATATATAAACTTACAAAATTTTTAAAATAAAGATTCATGGAAAGAGGATACAAGATTTTGAGTTAGAAGAAAATATTTAGTGGTAGATTAGTGGTGGTGTAAGCAAAGAAAAAGTAGAAGCAAGCTATATGACGACCAATGATGGGAATATGGTGGTGATAGTTAAAAATGGTCTTTGCAATGAGGGTTACAAGGGCCAAAAAAAAAATTTATCAGGTAACTTAGTAGTTATAGAGCTCTGAAAAACAAATTCAAGGGGATGACTTATAACGCCCGAGATTTTTCATCCCTTTTTCTCAAAACTCATAGAATTTTTTTTTTCCATAAATCGGAGTCAAAACGATAAAATCAAAACCTGTTTATAATTTAAAACATCATACGGTTAAACATCGTACTGCCAAATCAAATATCCTCAGGCGCTACCTGAAAACACACGTACGAATAAATTTGCTATGATCATAGACTTTTAAATACAAATCACTCTCCCAGACATCCCTGAGTACAAGTCCCATAACAGTCCACCGACTGATCCAAATGAAAGTCCAGAATAAACATCTTGAAGTCTCATCTCACCCAATACAGGAGATCGTGGCACAAATAAACTCGCAATGAGTCAAGCAGATACCTGAGTCAACGGGAATCAATCCACCGCTGAAACAAGCGTCCATCACCAGGAGCTCTCCGCACAACCTGCAAAACCTCCCGTATAACGGGGCTAAAAATAGTAGGGTGAGTATTTTCATACTCAGTAGGAAAATACCCAGTAGGGGAAATCCCAAACGGTGAACTCCATAAGTTCATAAATCCATGCGTCATGCAACTCAAACATGAAGCAGTCAACATAATATAATCATAACATGCTCAAACGCATACGATCATACCAAAGGCACCATCGTGCCACAGACATACCGAAGGCACCATCGTGCCAAAATCATATCAAGGCATCATCGTGCCAGAATCATACCGAAGGCACCATCGTGCCAAAATCATACCAAAGGCACCATCGTGCCAAAATCATACTATCCAAACAACTTACACAAACACCCTTATCCAGGGTCATACAACTTACTCGTACCACCGTACGCATACTCATACAACATACGCATACTTGTACGACCTTACTCGTACAATCATATGCTCGCTCATGCAGCTTACCCATACATGTATGACCTTACTCGTACAATCAGACTCGTACGACCTCACTCGTACAGTCTGCACAAAATCATACTTACTGTCTTACTCAGAACCATATTCTCACAATCGTACTCATACTCTTACAATCGTGCTCATACTCATACGCTTACAGTCTTACTCATACTCATACGCTTACAGTCTTACTCATACTCATACGCTTACAATCTTACTCATACTCATACACTTACGATCCACGCTCATACACATACAGTCGTACTCACACTCATACAGTCGTACTCATAATCGTACACATATCAACGACCACTGAAGCTCATTACAACTAATAAGCTCCAGCGTCGAAATGGAAAAGAATGCCACTGGGGCAACACCTTAACCTCCGGGGAGTGACTAGACGCCATGGACTTTTCCGAAGGTAAGGCACACCAATGCTCATGGGGCACTGGATCAAACAGGTAAGAGTAGATCCATGATACTACTTACCTGAGCGCGCAAACATAAACACCCACACATAAGGGGTCATACAGTTGCCCACCATAATGGGTCTTATAGTGCCATAGAATCGCCCACCATAATGGGTCTTATAGTGCCAGAGAATCGCCCACCATAATGGGTCTTATAGTGCCAGAGAATTGCCCACCATAATGGGTCTTATAGTGCCATTGCCACTCTTGGGCAGAAACATACAGTGCCACTTGGGCAGAAACGTACAGTGCCACTCTTGGGCGGAAACATACAACGCTCTCAACAGAGCATCAAACGTCTGGGCTTACACAGCACACAGACCAAATCAGAAACATACGTCGCTCTTAGCAGAGCATCAGACGTCTGGGCTTCATACAGCACGCAGACAAAGTCAGAAACGTACATCGCTCTCAACAGAGCATCAAACGTCTGGGCTTATACAGCACGCAGACCAAAACGAAACAAAGTCGCTCTCAGCAGAGCATCAGACGTCCGGTGCTCTACATAGCACACAGACAACATCCCGCAGGATAAACACCATGGCATGACATGATAAATGCTCGGCCGACTCATTAGCGGCCAGCTCAAACACGGAACTTAATCCGTCGAACCCTCAGGTCTCAAACTCACAACGCTATCATTAGTTGTGCTTATAATTCAAATTTGAATTAAGTACATTATGCGGTACAATTATGCCACACAACTCACAGTCCTCGACTGGTCAAACCGAAGCTGAGCCCGATCCGAAACCCAAGTTCGTCAAGGCAGCAGACTTCACTTACTCGTCCACATCATGGACAAAACTCATCGTACACCAAACCCTTACAGTCTTACGTACTTCGCCATCCATCTTATGGCCAAAACCTCTTACACTAACATCCTCAAATAACGCTCCTCAGAGCCAACCCAATTGTTGCCCTCTTACTTATATCTCACTTATTATACTTATTTTTCACTTCATAATCTGTACGTTATGCTTGTACAATTATGAACACTCTTACTGTCTGACAAACGCCCAACATACGATCCACCCCAAACCAAACCATTCTAATCCTTGCCCGTCATACTCATATCCTCTGTCATACGCTTACACAACTGTATCCAATACAGACAAATCCTCTGTCACCTCTTACTGTCCATCGCCCACACCTCTGCCCACAACACTTACACATATCCCAAGCATAGGCAAAATGCCATCATACATACGTATGTCCCACACATACGTATAACATACACATACGGTCATACATACATAACTTACAAACATGCATGCTAGCCATCACTAGCACATGCATACACACGTCAAACATGCACGCTAGCCATCACTAGCATATGCATACATCCAACGTACACGCTAGTCATCTCTAGCACGTGCACACACACATTCATACATACTTCAAACATGCACTCTAGCCATCACTAGCACGTGCATAACCCATACATAGCATACTGACATATTTGCTAGCCATCGCCAGCGCATACATACTCCACATCCATAAAACATGCATACATCTCATGCATATCAATCATACCATACAATCATGCTTACACGCACATCATGCAATCAGATCGTTACTTAACATCCAAGCATGGAATCATACAATCCTAGCATGCTGCTACTCATTCAAAGCATGCTTCATGAATTTACGAGTTCAAAACTCCCTTATCTCGTAGTCATGACATTCGATGGCGAGCACACGACGGTGGCGGCGTCGGCGGCGGAGTTGGCGGTCAAACCGTTGCCTGGCTGAGAGAGCTGCTGTCCTGAGGGTTTCAAGATGCGCTGGAACTATCACGGCCAAACAGAGTGTCAGAACTCAATGCGGTAAAACCCTCGATCCACGGTGGCACACTAGGGCGGCCGGGAGAAAAGTCGTGCCAACATATGTGGCGGTGCGATCAGATGTCAATGGTGTACACTGAAGATCAGCCGGTGGCTAAAACGTGCTCAGCCGGCCACAAAGACGTCGAAATCGGCCGTGGACAGCACCCAACGGCGACGATTTCAGTCAACAAAGGCCCACATAAGGGCGGAGAGCGTGGGGCAACGCACGAGAATCAAAGGAGAGGTGGAGGACAGCTCTAGTGGTCAACTCCACTCGGTGGCAAAGCCAACCTATGGTTAGGCGGCACGAATGCGGCGCCACGAATGCGGCGCCTAAACCCAGAAGTACACGCGTGGCCACATGCACACGCGACCCAAAGGGCGGGGGAAAAGGCTGAAATGAGGCGACTCAAGGCCCATAAAAGCCAACAGGGCTAAGGCCCTTAGCGGTGGCCAATCTAAGTGGCGACATCGCCGATCGCCACCCACAACCAACACCCATGGTGCGGGCGGCTGTGCATCTCGCACGGTAGAGAGCAGGGGGAGGGTTCAAGATCGAGCAAAGGCCACGAGGCCGTCACTGGCCAAGGCCTGTGCAGGTGAACTCGTCCACCTTCTGTCAAGGTAAGACATACAAATTCTTGCCCGAGGCCGCCCAGTACCAACGGCGTAAAATGGGCAAGAAGGGTCAACGGCAAACATGCCGGTAAGGCGGAACTAGCTGCGGCTATGGGCCGCAAGGCTGAACAAGACCCAGAGGGTGGCCCACTGGCATCACCGGGCTGGGGCAGAGCCGAACTAAGGTCCACCAAAACAAATCTGGCGTCCGACTGATAACGTCAGTCACCACGTCCAAAACGGACGCAGACCAAAAATAAGGGACGACCGGGGAAAACCCATAAGGGCGGAGCGGCCATGGGGGCGGCGGCTGAATCGGGCATGGAGGTGTAGTCCACTGCCTTCGCCGGAGCAAGGCGAGGCTGGGGGAAGGCCAAATCGGCCGCAGATCACCGCCGGCAGCCACTGTTTGCCCAAAACAGTCCGTCGGTGGAACAGTGCACAGAGGGGGAAAGAGGGTGGGGCGGCGGTGCCGAGGCCCACCGGGCCGGGAGGAGGGGCTCCTCGCCGTCGCCGGCCCAGGGCGGAGCCGTGGCCGGCCGGTCGGGCCGAGCCGGCCCGTGGCGGCGGCGGAACAGCGCGAAACAGTGGGGGAGGAAAACAGGGCAGCAGAGAGAAAGGGAGCGGGACGGCGGAGCTGGGGCCGTCCGGGGCCGGGGGGAGTGGCCTCCAGCCGTCGCCGGCCCATGGCGGAGCCGTGGGCGGCCGGCCGGCCCTCGCTGGCCTACGGCGGTGGCGGAATCCAAAAAACACAGTAAAGGGAGGCTAACCGGGAAAAGTAGGGGCGGACGGCGGAGCGGCCGTGGAGCCGGGACGGCGGCTCCCCTGCCGTCGCACGGCCAGGGCGGAGCCGGCGCGGCGGTCCAGCGGCCCACCGACGTCCGACGGCGGCCGGGCACACGGATCAGACGGGAAGGGGGTGGCGGCGGTACTGTTCACAGTCCAGGAGCTTCTGGATCGGGCGATCCTGATCCCGATCCGAACTTTTCCTTTTTATTTTTTTTTCTTTTTCTTTTTCCAAACGTACGCTCAACGCGCGTTAACCCACTGGTTACGCGTCGAACCTCCAAAATTCTCGCCGTAAGCGCGCAGCGAGGCCCGTGGCCCGCAACTAAGCCCCACACCCGACTCTACGGGTATAAATACGGGGAAAAGACACAAATACCCATACGCTGAAACGTCACATTTTTCTGCCAAAAATGACCAGAAAATCCCAGAAAATCGTAGAAAAATCAGGGACCTTACATGACTTTCCATGTCAATCAGAATTCAACAATTCACAATATTTGCAAATGCAATTTTAATGCTTGAAAATTAATAATCCCATTAACACCCGTAGTATAATTTCTCAAGAAATTGTACTTGATTCAAAAAAATGTTTGCATGTTGTTGTTCTATAAAATAGGAATCCAACCCATTAAATAATGCAATCAGTAGCTCAAGTTATAATCTAAGGTCATCACATCATTGGTCATATTCAAAAGCAAATGTCGCTAAGTAGCTAATTCAAAGGAAATTTTGGTACTAAGTTGTGAATTCAATGGAGAATTCATCATCAAATATATTGATTATTCCTAATTAGCCACTAATTTTATTGCATAACGCCACATTCCTAGCAGATTTGCTTCTTAGTGCTAAGTTTCTTCTTCAATATAATTGAAACCCAAGTTTACTAATAAAATATTAAAGATTTATTTGACACTTGAGTATTTTTGAAAGATGAATGACGAATTTCACCTGTGACTTTCATATGGTACAATTTTCTTTAGGAATTGCATGTGAATATGAAATTTTAGTATGTCAAAGATATGAAATAGAATCCAACACATCAAAGAATGCGTCAATCAGACTTCTATATATCAAGTTCTGAGCATAAAAAATCAGCATATTCAATGACGAATTTTCCACTAAACACTAAATTTGGCAATGTTTGTCTATTAGTGGCTAATTCGGTGGCAAAATATGTTACAGTGAATTTGTTGCTTTAGTGCAAAATTGACACATTTGTAACTTTTAACATGCGCTACATAAGTCCAATTGATGTCCTTTGTGTGTTGGATCCCTATTTATAAGATCTACAACATATTAAAAGTTGAATTCAATTTCAAATTTCAATCCCTAAATTTATACCTTAGAACGTCTCAAAGATATTTCAATATTATAACAGTAAAATTATGTGTGCATTATCTTGAGTTGTAGAACTAGATTTAAAGTAAACTAACAAAAATACGCACATATTATGCATATAAATATAAATTACATAAGACAAAAATACACACACATTATTCTTGAAGAAAGGTCTCCTTGCATGCTATAGTTACAATATATTTCTTTGAGGGTCATAATGATCATTAGTTATTAACACAAGCTCTATACTAATTCATTTACACTCTTAGTAGGCAATTGTGAATCTAATTATTATAGGCTTATGTCATAGGTGGATGGAGACATTGTATCATGCAACATGTTATTAATATTCAGGACTAGTTTGGCAGCAAATCTTATTTGATAGAGCTCTTTGGGGGCATTTCAATGGTGTTAAAAATATGCAAATTCAAATATGTGTGATATATAAAATATTAAAAATTATTATTGAAAAGTATGTTACATATGTGGGGGCCTACAAAAAAGTTCTAGATGATAGAGCTCGTTGAGAGTTTTCTAACGATACTAAGAATGCATGAATCCAAGTTTGTAAGTTCAATACAAAATATTATAAAGTTAAAATCAACATAACCTAAAAAATAGGGATTAAGATTCAAATATTTTTAGCTTTTGGGAGATTATGATGAGTTCAATATGGATAAAATAAGGATTAATGACATAAAATATGGGTCAAATAGTCCAAATTTAAAAGCTTTATAATACTCCAATTTGCTTTATATTATAGTATGATTTGTTGTCGCGCCCCAAGATTTTGGAAGCATATAAAATTCTTTAATAAAAATATTAGAGTTTCCCCAGGTCCGCGACTGGAGCCACTCGCCATAAGTGATAATAAAATAGTAATTTCCCTAGGAACTACTACCCATGTACTAACATGCAAGAGAAAAACAATAAAGAGAGTTCTTACTTGTGATTTTTACGTGTGGTTCAAAATTCTTGAAATCATCTCGAAAATTCCCAAGTAGGCCTATCTACTCGTACACTAAGATTCGCTAAATCTTGCAAAGTCTGAGGGGTAGTGAGTATTTTAAAATACTTGGTGGGAGAATTTATATTATTAGGCATGAAGTAAACACATGGAAGTTTCATAGCACATATCATATATATTATTTTTCATAAAAACTGGGTGTGCCTCTCACCCAAAACCACCCCCAGAGTATCTTCCTACTTATCGAAGATGCTTGTAGGGTTTGCAAGCTCTCATGTCTTGCTACAAATGTCCCAAACACCTATTTCAAACTATGGACTTTGTGACGGGTACGAAGCAGCAACCTCTTACTCCTCAAGGATCATCACAAAATGCCTCGTGCTTGTAGAGATAAGAGACACTCATGCTTATAGGGCACCAAGATTATGAGAGTAAAGAGTCTTCCTATGATACTCTCTACCCTAGCACGTGTAGCCTTGATAGATGCCCTTCGTAAGAGACACTCATGCTCATAGGGCACCAAGATCATGAGAGTAAAGAGTCTTCCTATGATACTCTCTACCCTAGCACGTGTTGCCTTGATAGATGCCCTTCGTTCGGGGCTAATAAGGAGTTTTGCCCTTTGTTAGGGGCTCAACAGGCTAAAGTAGGTACAATACATCCAATTCCAAACCAGATTATAATTGTGCCCTCATCTAATCTAAGGAGCTCTTTCGGGGCGCCCAACAATAGCTCCAGACAACCAAAACACTCTTGAGTCCCAGTCTCATAATCTTGAGTCACAGACTAATAACCAAAACATTCTAGAGTTCCCAGAGTCATAAAAGGTAGTTTTCTTTTAAAACATTATATCCTTATGTTTATCCTTTTGAAAACCTTAGTCTCACCTCTACAAGCCATAGGAGCTTCACTATCAACGACTACAAAGAGCAAGGTTAGTAGCTCATTCCAACAAGACAATTACCCCTTCTTTGTCCTTCTTTAGTGACTCGATCGCCATGCTTATACGTCTTTTCAAAAATAATCATGAGAAATCTCTTTTCAATGAGGACGAGTTCTCTAAAACCGTCTTTCAAACATATTGTATTCATTCTCAATGAAAACAGAGGCAAAGCTAGATTGTCTTTATCTCACATGCTTCAACATGTATAATTCATACCAAATTTTACTAATAAACATTCGATAAAACTATTATATATGAGACAATAAGCATGCAATATATAAAACATATTCGCTTCCAGCAAATAATTATTTGACTAATCAAATATACATAATAGAATTATAAATATACAATATATAATTCATATCCTATCTCAATGATTAGTCATTTGACAAATCAAATATATGTGCAAAAATAATAAATCATAACATGAAAGTAATTCTAATGCATAACATGCAAGAGTCATATAATTATTAATTTAAAAAGACAATCAAAGTCAATAATCATGCCTTAAGAAAGGATAAAAGCCCCTACCTCACTCTCCGCATGAGTTTGAAGACAAGGCGCCGGACTCCATGCACTCGGATGTCCACTTTTGAGGCATTAGAGGTCTCCAAATAGAAAAATAACCCCTCCACAATGTCCAGCATGCTCAATTTAGGTAAGAATGCCTCTTGAACGACTCAAATTAGACTTAAAATGACTCAGGACGAGATAAATTAAGTTTGAGGAGTGTGGGAGAGAAAACTGAAAAAAACTAGAAAATTGGAAGCCCATGCGTGCTTTTATAGGCACGTGAGGCAGTTTGGAAATGCCATGTGTCACGTGGACAATGAGTGATGTGTAGTGCGGCAGCACTATGCGTCGCATTGACGCATTGATGCTAGCTAGCGCAATAAATGATATTTATATTATTTATTTTTAAAAAAAAAATAAAAAAAATTAAACCGCATAACTTTCTCTCTAGGACTCCAAATCACACGTTCTTGGTACTGTTGGGCTCATATCAACAAAGCCTACAAAAATAAACCCACATAGGTAGGTTATCTGGCACTTTTTAATGGGGTCCTACCCATGTGGCATGCTTCTCGAGGCCGTGACTTTCAAACCTGGTGTCTGATTTGCGTAGTTTAAGGCTCATTACGCTTGTTTCTCTGAGCTCTAATACACCCATAAAAAAATCTCATCAAATATTTACCTCTAAATAATTTAAAATTGTTAAAAACTTATAACATAGCTTTATTAGAGGCAGAATATCATACCGAAAATTCACGGTCGTTACATTTGTCTCGCTAAATGAGTACTTCGATCTATAACATAATAAGATTTATTTTGATCACCAAATGGTCTGTTAACTCTTTGCTATTATGTTCTTGACAATATTTATAACAATATCTATTTTCACACAGTCATTTCTACTGGTCTCCTTTCTTTTGAATTAAAAAAGAAAATACTTTTTTTAAGAAAATGATATTCCTATTTCGCTTTCTCTACACTAAAACCCTATTTTAGCCTTTAATTCAACTGAGAAAAGTGGATTCCCCTATTATGAGGCGAGACCCACATTTGTCTTCCTAGTTAAAACTAGTGTAGGATTTTAGTGTACAAAAAGTGGAGTAGGAATATTAGCTTTATTTTATTTTATATAAAAAATAATCATTTTTTACTATACTCACCATAACCCTTTCTCTACCAACGCCTTCCTCCTCCATAGTGGTTGCTGCCTCCTTCAATGTAAGCATTTCTTTATAGCCTTTTCAACCTGCTTGATAAGTATGACCGGCTTGTAAATAGTTGAAGCGGTCATGCATTTTACGTTGAAACCTTGTTAATCGGTAAGACCTATTTCTAAGCCTTACTCATTTAAACAATTTGCAGAGGAATGTATCTATATGCACCCCACTAATCCCCTTAGTACCCCATTTTACTCATAAATTCATGAGTGGGTTTATGGGGTCAGGGGTACTAAGGGGGTTATTGGGGTGCATATAGACTTATTCTTTGAAGAGGCTCTTCTAAATCACCTTTAGATTTATCAATGATGGCCCAATCATATGTGCCCTTGGGCCCGCCTTGGGGATTAACCGTGCAACGCCCCATAATATAGGGTACATGTTGGATTTCTATCTCTTGCCACCCCTAGTATCATGTGCCCGATGCTTATTAATTATTTCCTTACAAGTTTGAGGGTTTTGTTGTACTCTATCTCTTCACCAATATATTTTTAATATCCCGAATTTTGCTAGGTTTCAAAAATTAAATACGTGGAAAATAAGGTATTTGACCCATTCACATTCTTAGTAGAATAATTTCTTCCCTAGATCGAATTTGTGGCTTAACTTAATACAGTTAGAAAGTAGATAGACAGAGCTTCGAAATGCCACCAAGAATGCTCTAATCGGAGTTTGGATGAGGGAGATACGACTGTTCAAAGTTGAATATATTGTATAGGGCCCGTTTTCCTGATTTAAACGTGGATTTGGGCCGTTTAAGTTGCTTTTCGGGCCCGATTAATTAGAGTTCCAAAATTAATTTTCAATGGCCCAATTAGGTGGTCTAATTGAGGGGGATTCGCCTAACTTTTAGGGATATTAGGAACCCTAATCCCCATGCTTATAAAAATGGATAATTAGGGCACAAATAAGGACAATTCAACCATTGAGGTAGGATTTTGAGTTAAAGATTAGTTAGTGTTTTATTAAAAAATTAAGATGTAAATTGTATTATAGCAAGTTGTGCAGTTTTGAAGATAGAGATTTCTACAATTTTAAAGAGTGATTAATTTTGTTAAAGTCCTCACAGTAATTATTTTTGCTTGTTGGCTGACTGTCGGCTAGCAACCGGCCGACTGCCGGTCACCGAGCCCATCGAGGGAGGGGCACGCTGGCCCTAGTACGGCGGCGGTAGACATTAAAAACACACACACACACAGCAGCGACGCAGCGCAGCCCCCGACCGGAGGCAGGTTTTGGGTTGCCGGAATCGCCTGACGATGGTGATCTGGTCAATCCCGGCCCATCAATCAGCCATGGCAGCCTGCAGTCTCGGTGCCTTGAGTGGTTTTAAAAAAAAAGAGATAGCTTTTGCTCGTTGGGCAGCCACCAGGCGACGGTGAGCCAGACATCGGAATCGCCGACAAGCAGCAATCTGATTACCTCAGTTGTCACCCCTCCATGCGGAGCAGCAGCTGCACCGCCAGATACCAACAGAGAAGACGACCTGTGGGGTTGTCATTGCGTTCTGGACCGGGTCAGGTTACCCGACCCGATTCGGTCTAGCAATTTTTTTTTTAAATAAGAATGAATAAATATAATTGATCCAAGTCCGGTTCAGCGAGTTAACATGATCAGAAAATTTTGAAAAAATTTACCAATGACCGAGAGTGGATATATCATATCTTGACGAAGTTTCATACCAGGTAAAAATCTTAAAGTCTTTAAAATGTCTAATTTACCCTTGTAAGCTGCAGCGTAGTGGTTAATGACCAGACTTAGGGGCTCCGGTTCAGAGGCCTATATGTGGATTCAAAAATTAAGAAAAATCTCAGAGAGATTTTGATGTATATCCTAAATTTGGACCAAGCCACAAGTTAGGAAAAATTCTCAATAAATTGATATTTGACTGTTTTACCCCTAGGGTTAAGGTAAGATTATTAATTTAACCGGGGTCGGTTCGAGGGGTTTATGACCCCGTTAAATAGTAAGAAAATTACCTCAGGTTCATAACATTAAGATTTAACCTTGAGATTAGTTTTGAACCCATTAGAATTCAAGGAAGCCCTAAACAAAAAGATAGAAATACCCTTATAAACAAACTGGCCCTCATTCGCGTGAATGAAATTGACGGGCCAATATGATACAAAAATCTCTTGAGTAATTAAAGACTTTCATGAAAACAGGGGGGTCCTAGTCCTAGGTAAAATAATTACCTTAATGCCTTTAAGTGAATTATGACCAGTTTTCATAAGTTTAATCAATTAACCTAAGGAGGGTTAGGGCACGAGAGCTCGAACAATTCTAATTTGTTATTGAATTTGGTTATTGATATTATAATCTACTTGGACCTGTGTGGTTCTAATTGTTTATGTTGTTTATTGTTTCGATATTTGCTAATGATGTTGTGATAGGAACTTATCAATAGCTTAAGATTATTGAAAGATGAATTGATGGGGTAGATAGCTTTAGATTGGGCGAAAACATCTAATCAAGATAAATACTAAAACACCTCATAGAGGTATGGGACTAGTTCATAGAGTGAACAAAGCCTTTGACCTAACGATTTGCCTCGGTTGATGAATCGATGGTAGTTTTGAGTTTTAAACCCTAGTCTAGAAGGGACTAATAGGGTTTGGGATAGTCATTCAAAATCCTGGCTTAATGATGAGCAAGTTAGGGTTCAAATGATTTTCTGAGTTTTAGCTCTATTAATGAACCACTTATTTGACTATGTAGTTGCACCTCCCCATTGGAGGGAGCTCTGCGTGAGTTGGGCTCACCACAGATCTATTGAGGATCTTTTAGTGTACACACATTTTTTATTAGCTGGCATCCTGCTTGGTTGGCTTTTTTTGCCACTTTTGTTTATGTGCAGTTGTGGGTCATGCCCTTCTACTCCGGTCAAGTCCTTCGTAGGCTAGGAGGGGTGATGGTACTTCCTAGTGGAT
The DNA here is from genome assembly GCA_035235625.1 of Saururus chinensis. NCBI lineage: Eukaryota > Viridiplantae > Streptophyta > Magnoliopsida > Piperales > Saururaceae > Saururus > Saururus chinensis. The sequence continues at coordinate 7,439,056 of CP141142.1, forward strand.
TCCAAAGGCCTTGTGGATTCCAAAGTGTTTCATCATGGATTTACCTTTGAGGGTGGTCTATGGTGATTTGTCACTTAGGTTGACATCTGATGAGTCTGTCTCTCATTGGGATTAGACGGGGATATTAATTATCAAACAATAGTTCGAGAAATAATTAATAACATTGTTTGATATTGTTTGTTTAATTAGAACAAGTGGAACGATTAAAGGACTTGCATAAAATGTAGGTTGTATGAAAATACTTAAGCATTGTATGTGTGGTATTATGCTTCTTAGTATAGTGTAGTTTTAGGCAGAACTACATCTAGATCTGATCTTGTTGGAAACATTGGAGATGTTGTCTGATGAGTACGTAGGCAACTAAAATTGGGTGATGCTAGCCCGATCCGAAAAATATTAAATTTTACTTTTTTTCTTTTAAAACACTCTTCCAAGGAGAGGAGATGTTTGGTTGCCCGTTTGGTCTTGTTTGCTTGCAGGTTCTTTAGAAGAGGTCATTATGAAATTAGGACGTTGGTGGGCGGTTGAGGACGATATTGCACTAGTGGAATCTAGTTTCTTGTTTTTGTAATAATGTAAGGTATTGTAATTACTGGTGTGAGAGCCAACTTTACTTAGTTATTTATTTTTGGACAGATGATAGACTTATATTTAGAGGGTTAACCTGCTATTTATTGAATTTTGACACATGAAATAATATCGTATGTTTTGATATTTTATTTGTGAACCCCAGTTATTATGGCATAGATATTTTAGTTGATTAATTTGACTTGATTTAAAAGAAAAAAAACTATCGTGATTTATCGCTTGTTCTTTAAATAAAAAAATTTTAAAATTTTGTGGTCGTGATAATATTAGCCGTTGATCATGGGATATTAACGGTGCACCCCATTATTGCATGCACCTACGAAGCTTCACTTGCTTGTTACTTCTTTCTAACTCAAATCGGCCTTTTGACAGTCCTTACTAGGAGAAGGGCTATTGCTAACATGCATCTATAACATACCAACATTGTTGTCTGCTTATGCACTTACCTTAGAATGCACTTAACCCTTGCTTTGGCTATCAATTTGCTAAGGCTTGAGGGGCTGCCCAGCCATATTTAGGAAAAGATAGTAATAATTTTACACTCACTTTTATATACTTATAGGCTTTATATAATTTATAATTAGATAAAGAAAAGTAAATCTTAAGGTGGGACTTACCTTTGGTTATAAAAAAGTGGGTGTAAGATTATGACCGTTAAGAAAAGAAAGGAAAGGAAGTGAGGGCCTAACATAACCCCATAGCTTTTGGTTTCCCTGGCCGGTCACGAGGAGTCGTGGTGAAACCAACGCCACATCGCAGATACTATTAACGGTAACCCTCTTCCTTCTCCTTCTTCTTAGCTTAACGACGATTTACCGCTTGTAGATATTGTGATCATGGCAGCTCTCTCCGCCCCGTCTCTCTTCTACCAACCTCGTTCTTTCCCCTCTTCTTTTTCTTCTCAATCACTCTCTATTTCCTCTTCTACTTCGCCTCTTTTCTCCCCTTCTGTCTCACCCACCCGCAGCTGCCGTTTGACGATGACAACGGCAAGGCAGCGAAAAGACCCATTTGTGGTGAACGCTTCTGCACCCGGTTATGAGGAAGCCGTTGGAGAACTCTTCACTGACGTCCAAATCTTCAAAGCTTCGGGCGAACCCGTCCTGTTCAAGGATCTTTGGGACCAAGAGGAGGTAAATTCTTCTGCAGCGCCCACTTCATTTCTTCTGATTACAGAAATTGCTGTGTGTTTTCTTTTTCCTCTAACGATTTTGGTCGATAGTTTTCATTCCATAGCACCACCTGTTTGATTGAGTGCCCAGCTGATTTCTTGCTGTTTTGGCTGTTATAATGTCAATAGGGAATGGCTGTGGTTGCACTGTTGAGACACTTTGGTTGTCCCTGCTGGTGAGACTAGTGGACTTGCATCTAAACTGCAATTCCAGAATGGTTCTTGTTAGAAGACGTAATTGGTTATAGTTTTTCCCTATTTCTTCAACATAAACTAACGCTGCATGATTCCTTTTTACTCACAAACATTTGAAGCTGGGAGCTTGCCTCTACATTGAAGGATTCGAAGCCGAGATTCGATTCTGCCGGCGTCAAGCTAATCGCAGTTGGCATCGGCACTCCCGACAAAGCCCGAATTCTCGCTGAGCGTGTATGCATCACTGTTACTAAGCTCTTTCATCCATCCAAACCTTTTCTTGGAAGATGTTTCTCTGTTTCTTGTTGATTGTGTTTTGTTTTAGGACACTACAATGAGTGGCATTGCTAGACTGTGAACTTATGCATTTGTTATGTTGTTGATGCAGCTACCATTTCCATCTGATTGCTTATATGCAGACCCTGAACGCAAAGTAAGTAATTTATCAAGGGAACTTTGATTGTTTCCTTCAGAACCGTTCTTTCACCTGTATCAAGAGTTTTTCCTTCTCCCTGACAATGAACCAAACATAAAGAAGCCGTTCATCTCCGAGATCAATAGTGCACATATTAGCACAAATTAGCCGTCAATCTTCAATATCAATCTCTCTCATGGGGAGATTACCCTAAGCTTATTATCAAAAGAGAGCACGAAAAACTCTTCCCAATACCTTATAAACTATGTCATTCCACCTTATAGTGGCACCATTTCCACATCCAAAGACAGGTTATTCTAGGTAAACTTCCGAGGGCCACTAAAGGCCATGTGGTCCCACCTAAAAGGAAAAATTATGAACATGAAAAGAGCTAATACAATTTCATGAAAAATTATTAGGTACGCAAAGCATAAGAGAAAATCGTGCTCATCACCTGTACACATACAGCAATCCATGGGCCATAATGAAAACGGCCCTCAAGTGTCCACTTATGGATGATGAGCACAATTTTCCTGCACCTAATAATCTCCAATTTCATAGTGCAGGAGAGGGGGGCATGGCTCCCTCCCTGTCCAAATCAAACTCAGAGTTGAAACGTTGAATCCTACGTAGTCAGATTGCTTGTTGACGTGCAGGTTTATAATTTGCTCGGCCTGTATTATGGAGTGGGACGAACATTTTTCAATCCAGCTAGTGTAAGTTATTTATTTTAAAAAATGCCTTGATTAGCGTTTCTTAGTAATTTTCTCATCAACGTGGTTACTCCTTTATGGTAGGTAAAAGTGTTCTCAAGATTTAAATCTCTCCAGAAAGCTGTGAAGAACTACACCATCTCAGCTACTCCGGATGATACAAGCAGCGTCTTGCAGCAGGTTCTTAGATTTAATCGATTCCGTTTTCTGTTTGGCATCAACGCTTGAATTTGATGATATTTCTGGTTCTCATTATTTCGACCCCACCCAACAGGGAGGAATGTTTGTCTTCAAAGGGAGGGATTTGTTGTATGCAAGGAAAGATGAAGGCACAGGGGACCATGCTCCTCTCGATGAAATCCTCAACTTGTGCTGTGCATCCTCAGTTGTGGAATTAACCATATGAAATATGCCTGTATAGATTAGATATCTTGGTATGTCGTCCAGTGATCTATACGTGCACATCCAAATAAATTTTTTTTGTCAACGACTGGAAAAGGAGTTGTGGATTAGCCTTTTTTTTGTGTCACAGAGAAAGATTTATGGCAATGACTGGAAAAGTGAGTAATGTATAAGCAATTTGTGGTCAGTAGGAACTTTAGATTGGAAATTTTTTTTGCTCTTGAACAAACTGACAATCAATATCAATATAATCAAGTGAAGCATTTGTACCATAAAAAAAATTTGAAGCATTACATAATCACTGGTTGGGCCATGATTTTGTAAGACACCCATATTTAATAGAAATTCTTGGGTACTCCCGTTGTTGAAATTAATCTGCATCCATTAGTACATTTTAGTGTATGCACCATCTCTCCCACTTGCACTAAGGCGCATTAGTGCATGCACCGATGGTTTTTAAGATTGACTGTGCGTATAAAATAGTAGTAGTTCTGCAAAGGTACTCTAGGAGTTTTTAATAATTTATTCATATTTAGACGTACTTTTTGTTGTTTCCCCTGTGACCACCACGATTGCTTTGTGTAGTCTTCTCTTATATACCTTTTCTCACATATAGAACATAGAATCGAAAGAGGAAATTGAGTTTATACCTTTTCTCACATATAGAACATAGAATCGAAAGAGGAAATTGAGTTTAGCATGGCTATCTTCAGACAAATTCATCCTCCCCACATGTATTTTGAGACATGAGAGATGTCTATCTCTTAGAATAAAATGATCAGATGTTGTAAGTGAAAGTACTCTAATGATACTCTATGTTTCTACTCTCTTGACTTAGATTGGATTTTATGCATAATGGAAGTAAATTTTGTACAGAATATATGAAAAAAAGTTATCCCAAATATTTTTTTTTTTACCCAAGCCAACCCTGCAAAATGAACTGAGTCAGCTAGCGAAGTGCATATAGGTTAGCGTACATGGGTCATATGTCTAAGATGTATATCCCTCTAAGGTTATTTAGTGTTGAATTTTTTAGAAATAGAAGTGAAAGTTTTTTAGAATTAATTTTAAAAATATACCACCAAATGTAAATTATGGTTGGTAATAAAAAAATTTAAAATAAATTTGGATATTATATTAAACCTAATTTTAAAATATTAAATTAATATAATTTTCTCTCCCGAAGTTGAATATGTATGTTTTTAATACTATTATGCTATTAAATTCGAGCCTTATTAACCAAAATTTGATAAGAATATATAATTTTAAAATTTTAAAATATACCCACCTATATGATAGGGCTATAAGTTAAAATCGATGGAATCTCATAAGGTGATTCGATGATTCTAACTGATTTTAATTTGAAACAGCTTAAAATCAACTTCAGGACAAATTTTTTAATTATACTTATCTTCTACATAAAAACATAATTTTGATAATTAAAACCAAAATAAATATAAAATTGACGAAATCTCACAACAAATTTATATCCAAAACAACCCCTTAGAGCCTATATCTAAAGCCAAATTTAGGTCTTAAATACTCTAAAAAAAGACTCATTTCCTAAGTAAGACTTATTTTAAATGCCATTTGGGTACACCCAAATTTTATTTACTCTTTTATAACTTTAGGTTTAAATATGTCCCATATCATCCAACACTTAAGTAGCCTTCACCCTTGGACCTCAAGGCGTCAGGGACCCTTTGTTGTAACGCCTCTGACTCTGTCGAGCATGTATCTTCGAGCACTGCAAGATTGACTAAGCTCTTCATGCAGACACCCTGCATGAGAATCCGATATGACCCGGCTTGAAATGTAGATGAAGAGTGAGTAGCGATGCTAAGCCTGCCGGTGTAGCAGACGTCTCGCATATGATTGTTTCAGCTGCAGGTGTTCGGCGAAATGACCAACCGAGCGGCAAACTTGTAGACGGAGGAAGCGGTGGGGAGTTGGCCCACTTTGGAGGCCAGCATCTAGTGGAAGGCATAGAGGGCCTCCTCGGGCAGCTCCGCGTCGGCGAAGATGCGGACAGACGAGGTCCGAAAAGAGGGCGGGGGTGGCCGAGTAGGTCTCGGCGCGGAGGCGGCAGACGCCGCCGGCGAGGGAGTCCAAATGTTGTTTCTTTCTTTTAGAGTGGGACCCACATCTTCGGCGTCTCATTGGCTGGTGTTCTGGATACTTAGCCCATATGCGGACCCCACATCTGGTCCCATAATTTTAAATTTTCGAAGGGCCACGTCTTCCGCCTCGACCGTTTGGTCTGCGGATGGCGGCCATGGCGACGCTGGAGGGGCTCTTCGCCGAGATATTCGAGGGGATGAACTGCGTGGTCGGCCAGCTTCAGTCGCAGGGGTGGTCTTACGACCGGGCGCTCGCTTCTTCCCTTTTGATCCGCGGGATCGAACCCCCGCTGTGGCTCAGGAGCTCATCGGTTGACGCCAAAATTGCCCGATTAAAAGGTGAGAATTGACGCATTTTCACTGGGTTATTGGGTTTTTTTAAGAGATTTCGAAATTTGGTGTTTTAGAGCAGTTGATGTTGACGTACGGCTTTATTTGTTGCGACGCTTCTGCTAGTTCACGTGATGAAGATGGAAGCATTTTTTGTTTGGATCTTCCGAAAATTTGATTTTCTGGAGTGATTGATGTAGATTCATGGCGGTTGTTTGAAAATTCTTTTCTGGGTTATTTGGTCATTCACATGCTATTTTTATTGTAAAGCGTTTTCACTGAGATGTTAACTTGTCTTTCCCAAAAGGATGATTATTGAATTTAAAGAATTTAGAAGTCTATTGATGTGTTCATTTTTTTTATCTTGACATTGTAGGTCGTATTTTGAATGAGGTTAGTTGATACGTATGAGTTTTTGACATTTATCTGTGTGATTGCAGGATTTGGGTGTAAATTGTTTTGAAAAGGTTATTAGACTAGTTGGTAGTAGTAGCAGACTTTAGATTTTCCATTTGTTGACGGGAATGTTATTAGATTAAGAGATAATAGCATCTCAATTTCGGGTTTTTATATGGTTAACTAGGGATGTAGAACAAAATTGCGAAAACTCAGGGTTTTCTGTCAGAAAATGGAAGAAGAGAAGGTCACTTTCTTGTTTCGTATGTCGATATTCTTTTGGTGTTATTTAGTGAAACAAAAAGGGTTCACTCGACACTTTAAAGGTTTTTGACAATTTTCTCTTTTAACTAACTGTGGTGTTTGCAATTTTTATTTGTATTGTAGAATTGAAATCCGCCATTCTATACCTGCCTACCACATATTCTCAACAAAAAGGTGCAAATGTTGACACTGCTAATACTGAAGCTCTGGATGGATCACTTTTGAGGATTCAGAGGGCTCAGTTGAGGCAAAACACAGTAAAATGTCGCAATTTAGATGCAAATGTTGACAATACTAATACTGAAGCTCTCGATGCACCACTTTTAAGGATTCAGAGGTCTCAGTTGAGGCAAAATGCAGTAGAACTTCGCACTGTAGATGCAAATGTTAACAAGACCACTTATGAAACTCTGGATGCATCACTTTTAAGGATTCAGAGGTCTCAGCCAAGGCAAAAAGCACTTCAACTTCGCAATTCAGTATATCAAAGGAGAAGAAGGTTCCAAGAAAACAACGTGGATGTGAATACAGGTCGAGTGACAAAATTAAAAAGTTCTGGATGTAGGCGAAACAATCTTCAAGGGGATCTGGAATTAGAAAAATCTTCGGGCATTAGCAATGAGGAGAATGATAATGAGCATCAATCTGCAGATGAACTGGGGCTAGCCCAACCCAGAAGTTTGGTTAGAGGGGATGGTGCTCAGACTACATCAGGCACTCATGTTTCAGAAGTACCTTTAACCCCACCAAGTAGAGATAGAGATTGGAATGCAGATGAACTATGGCTAGCCCAACCCAGAAGTTTGGTTAGAGGGGATGGTTCTCAGACCAAATCAGGTACTCATGTTGCAGAAGTACCTGTAACCCCACCAAGTAGAGATAGAGATTGGAATGGTGAAGCCAACAATATTACAGATTCACACATATGCACTTCTGAGACCGAGTTAAATTTTCCTGTCAAGGATGTTTTACACACAGATTGCAATGGGATGTGTTCTCATGAGGAAAAAGTGTCAGAATTTTTGTTATTGAATTCTTATCTTAACTCTAAAATTGATCTTGAACCACAAAAAACTGATTTTGATGGCATGGAAATTTGTAGTGGGGATCAGAATGGCAATTGTGGGGAAATGGAAGCTGCTTCTCCTTTGAATGTTATTCAATTGTTTAAAAGAAACATTACTTCAGAAAAAATTGAAGTTTTGAGTAATCTTTCTTCTGATGAAGTGGCACGAGGGGAAAAAGTACTGCAGGCTTCGAATTCTTTGGTGAGGAAGAAAGAAACTGTACAGGGTTTCAGTGATGATAAACTGGAGGAGAACTGTAAATGCTTTCAGGAGAGGAGAAGTACTACTCAGTTACCCCCTAGTCTGCTGGTGAGCCAAGATGTTGTCAATAAACTGTTGCAGAAGAGAGACACACCGAAGACTCCAGAAGTTCAAGATGGGGGCCTGGCATTGCATAGAGTTGCATCAGGAGAAGTCCCCTTGTCAAAGAAGATGGCATCTGATACTAACATTGTAAGATTTTCTGATTGCAGAAACAACAACGCAGAGGCTCAGTGTCATAGGCTTGATGAAATGACCTACACGTTTGGTCCTATGAAGGTACAAAAAGATTGTTTTTCAGAGGTGAAGTGTCTTAGTGAGATAGAAATTGCTCGATCTTTGATTGGAAAAGTTGTTCTTGGAAAATCACAGGAAACACCTGAAAATTATTCTGGTCAACAGATCAAAAGAAAAGATAATATGCAGACTAAAGGAAGTGAAGACGAGGACACAGAGATTCTACAGATTCTTATGAAGACACAAGCACAGACTGGGCATGTGTTAGTTGAGAGTTCCTCTCTGAAAAATGAACCTGATCAGTTTACACAGTCAATGCCTAAATTTTTCAATGCTAACATGTGTGTTGAACCAAAGCAGCTTGGTTGCTGTAGCAGGAATGAGTATCATGTGGGATGCAGCTGTTGTTGCAGGTTGACACAGCAGACATTGGGCTGCTCAACGGATATGAGAGATAACAAGGGAGAAGCCACTCAAGTTCTTAAGAGAAACATTTTAACTGAACACTCAGAAAAAGAGTATAAGGTTTCAGCAAGTGAACTGCCACATGGGAAAGACATAATTCAGACTGCTGAATCCGCAGGTGATAACGTTTTAAAGAAATGTAACTTAAGCTATGGGGAAAAGCTTGAAGCAGCTAACTGCCCAATTTTGGAGGACCAGTCACAAAAAGCCTTTGGGAAATCTGTATCTGTGAATTCTCTGGAAGTACATGCAGGTGACAAGGAAGAAGTTGCCAGGATGACTACCCAATGCATCAGTTTAACTCCAGTCACTGACAAGCATGTAGTTAATCTTGATGATCGTTGCTTTTCTGTCTTATCAGAAGAATCAGCTTATGATCTTGAGCACCTTTGCTTACCATCTAACTTCTCTTTGCCAATAATGCATCTAGCAGCACCTATAATGCCAGGCATTTGCCACTCTTTGCCGAATGGGCTCTTAGAGGAAATGGATACGAGTAATTTTCTTCTGCCAAATAGTGAAGGTGAGCAGCAACCTTTAGGTTTGCAAGATATTAGGATTGATAATGCGTTTAATAACTTTGGTGAGGAAAGGTTTCACTCTTATACCCCTCCAATTGGGAAGCTTTCCCTCAAATCCAGTGGTACCAGTTTAAATAAACAGTTCAGCCTAAAGGCTGACTTTACTTGTTTCCGTATTGACGAGGACACCTGCATTGATGATGAAGATACACGGTTAAGTCCAATTAATAGTAAACCTAAAGGCTCTGTCGGTTCTAGAAGTAGAGGTAACTCGAATAAGAGGGAAGCACTTACTGATGTTACTTCAGCTTGTCATATTTCATCTGCACTGGGCTGTCAGTCTGGGAAGTTGCAAGCTCAAATAAACATGGGTTCTGCCAACACAGAGCTAAAGTACCGAGGAACCAAAATGAGTTTTAAGAAGCATGAAGATAGCCATAATTGTGATAGAATGTACAAATTTGATGGAAAGGAGAACCAAACATGTTTAATAAATGAGATCAATACACACAAAGGAAATAAATCTTATTGTTGGTCTAACACCACTTAACTATTTTGGTGAAATGAGTGATGTAGAACAAGGTCAAAGTTTCATGGACAAGGGATCCAAGCCAGACAATTTAGTGTCAAGTATGACTTCCTTTGTTCCTCTTACACAACATAAGCAGCCTACCGTTTTGGCAGGTAATATAGTTACTTTTTTCTGCTAGATTACTCAGTCCACTATGAAACAAGTTATCGTGTTAGTCACTTGCATTACTTTAGCACTCAATTTGTGCTACAGGTAAGCGAGACATCAAGATAAAAGCTCTGGGAGCAGCTGAGGTTGCTAAAAGGCTTGGACAAGAAGAGGAAAATGCAAGGACATTGCGTAAAGAAGCTGCAAGGCTTGAGAGGGAAAAGATGAAGGAAAAAAAGATGAGGCAATTGGAATTGAAGCAGAGAAGGAGAGCAGAAGAAAAAAAGAAATTAGAAGCTGATGTTGCAACAAGGAAAAGGCAAAGGGAAGAAGAACAAAAAAAGGAGAAAGAAGGAAAGCATAGATGTATTCATGACACCAAAAAGCAACTGAAGAAACGTGAGAGAAAGCTACTAGCTGGGAAGGAAGAACAAGAAATGCACTACAAGGTTGTTGTATTATTCTTCATCTGCCTAGGTGGTCCTATAGATATCTTTGAATAATATGATATTTTTTCTGTAGCTTAAGTTTCGTTATCTATACATTAGGAAGAAGCACAAATGCAAAGACCTTTGGCAAAGAAACGAAAGGCCCAAGGAAAAACAAAAAGAGCTAGCAAAAAGGAACTTTCAAAACAAAAGGCAAGGTCTTCGAAGGTGTTGGCCAGAAATGTCAAACAACTTACAAGTAATGGTGAAATACCCCAGATTGTTCTGGGTCCTGATCATTATGAGGAGGTATACAACAAGTCTTTATTTAAATTGTTTGAATTATGTTTGAGTGCACCTAGTGTTTTCAAACTTCAATTTAGTTTCAAATTTTTACCATATTTTTATGAATTGATGGGATCCCATAAGTTATGATCTACCATATGCTGAATTTTATGTATTTCTTTTAGGTTATCAATAATTTAGATAATTTTTGTGAGACAAAGGATGACTCATTGTCAATGAAGAAAGATTGGCAAGTTTTGCAGTATGATATTTCTCCTTATCAATCGTCAGATGAGGAGGAGGACCAAGATGATTATTTACCAACGACGAAATTTATTCCTCAATGGGCCAGGTGAGTTGATAAACAACGTTATAAATTATTTAGTTATGAAAGACTATGGGAAATTTGAAAGAAAAATAGCAAAGAAGTTCACACATTTAGCATATTGTTGACTTTTCTGGACATGCAGAGTTGACTCATTTATCATCATTGTTAGCTTAAACAGTTAAAATACCTATACTAGAGGAATCCTAATTTAAGGATGTCTCATATTTGCTGTTTGCAGGGGAAAATGTATCAGCAGCAGTTTGGACCTGCTTCAACATGTTGACCCAAAAACAATTTTCCTACGTGAAAGATGTCCAGGCATTGACAAACGTATGTTTCAGTTATTCTTACTAGTGTGCAATTTTTCTTATATTTACATGATGACGAGGCATGTGGCTGATAAATTTCACATTCCTTCCTTTCCTTGTAGTTCTTTTGCACCAGAAGAAATGAGTTTCATTGTCTTTAAGCAGTATGTTATTTCAAGAAGCCTTTTGGACCACCTTTATGGTATCGACAGGCATACTCATTGAAGGCCATTAGCAAACGTGGAAGCTTCCATTTTTTAATAGTTCCTGTCTCAGGACCTCTCTTCCGGTATCAACTGCCGTCTCCAAAAACTTCCATCAAGCATCCTGCTAGGAGGCTAGATACTTTATTCTCCTCATCACAAGGGAAGCTTTCAAATGCAATCATGCCTCAATTCCATTTCCATTACCACTTCTTTATCAGGTGATTTGTTCCTGTATAGTAATTAAGGAAGGATTAGTATTTTTGAGTTATTAGTTCAGTAAAACTGATAATTTGTATATTACCTACTAAATTATACTGATAATGAGTTTCATGGTCATATCAAATAACTTTTTTGTATATTACCTACTAAATTATGAGCCCAAGCGATCTGAAAAGATGCGCAGTAAGCAACATTTTTGGAGGAAATTATGGAAAGCATCCACAGCCATCCTGCATTATTAGAAGATCAAGAAAACACAAAAGAGCCCCCATCCACAATGAAACAGGAGCCGACATAGTTTTTAGTTGGGCAAATTTGAGGTTATGAGGTCATGAACTCAGCAGTGTGGAGTCTCCCTAATCTAGAGTTAGAAAGCTGCAATAATGGTTCCATGGTTCCCAAGAGAGTTATCAACAAATTTATGTTGCAGTGGCTGCCACGTACCAGGAAGTATAAGCACTGTTAATATAGCCGGGAGATTTGTTGCCAACATTTGTATATAAATATGTTTAGTTCTTGTGTTTTATATTTAATTATATAATATTTTGTGGAAAAGTAAATAAGTAGGAAAAAAAGAATGAACTGGTCTAAACAGTCATAAATTGTTTTGATTCCACATTTCAGGCCATCTATGTTTTGACTCTAGCTACGCCAAATTATGTATATCTTTTTAAGAACTACCATTCAATATTACAAAAGGCCTAATATATTGTTTAAATATCTAGAGAGACAAAAATAACATCTTTTACATTGAGCAAGAGTATACCGTCTCACAAACCACTCATTTCATAAAGTTGAGGTTACTAATTGTGGACCTTTGGCAAGTGCTTTGGGATTTGGGGGCTAACTTGGCTGAAGCTAGGTGTACAAGCCTAAGGCATGCAACGCAGGGAGCAAGGATGTTGGCCAAGTTTTAAAGTGCTTTTGAGTCTAAGTATCTTAAAGGGTTGAAATTTTTGAGCACCAATGATGGCAGGCAGTGTGTGCTGCCAAGGCACACGGTGTAGCGGCAATAGCATGCAATGATTACAGAAGTAGCGTGCAACATACACAGGAGTTTTACACAACGTGTGTAGGAGATGCACACAATATTGTCCACATGTGTGTGCAACTTTGCACAGCGCAAGCAGCAAGCCATGCAATATGCGGTTAACATGGTGATGTATGGATAACCATTTTGGTTGTCACTCAAGTAAAATGTAAAATTTTAAAAGAATGGCATAAGCTAAATCATAGCAGGGTTGGGACTTCGGATAGAAATCTTGGGTAGGCTGGGAGCAGCTTTTTTAGTTGTACTTGGGATGCTACTCTTGTATAACAAATTTGTAACGGTATAATAGAGTTCTAGTAGTACTAGTCTTTGCTAAACCCTCTTCTCTATGTAAGGGGTAGATGGGATAGTGTAGAGGGTAATAGATTCAACATAGAGTAAATTAGCTGGGAAATTTTTTTAAAAGATGTGAAATGCTAGTTCTACCCTTGTAGTTGAACCATAATATAATATTCAAAGTGGATTTTGATTCAAGGGCTTGCAAGTGGAATTAAAAATTAGAAAAAATCCTAGTGGGAAGGGTGTACCCTAATTTTGGATCAAATCGCGTGTCAAAACAATCTAAATAATTAGTTAAATTACCATAATTCTCCTAGGTTAGAGGTTTGAGCAAGTGACCAAACTAAGGTTGGTTTAAGGGGTCCTTGTAAAATTGATAGGAAAATTACTCTACATCCATGACATCAAGGAGTATCTTGAAGCTCAGTTTTGGACCCATTGGAGTCCAAAAAGACCCTAAACAAAATTATAGAGATACTCTTATTAATGGATTGGTCCATATCTACATGAATGGAATTGTGGGCCAAATTAAGAGTTGAACCCCTTGAAGGGCAATGATTTGAAATCTAAGCAAGGGTCGTGGGGTGATTGGTATGACTCTAAGGAGCAGATGTATCCTATGTGGTAAATATACCTTAATGCCCTTAAATGCAATCTAATTTATTTTCATAATGATAGATACCCCTAACCAAAGGAGAAGTAATTAATTATGTTTGGGCCTTAGTAATACAATCCATTTGCACCTGTGTGGGCCTATATTAATTATGTTTCCATTTGTTTTAATGTTTGCAACTATTGTTGCAATATTAATTTATCATTAAGCTAAAATTAATAAAAGATTAATCAATAGGGGTTAGTTTTAGATTGGGCTAGAACTCCTAATAAAAATAAAGATTAAATTACCCTCATAGGGGTTTGCAACTAGTTCATGGAGTGAATAAGACCCTTGACTCTCAATTTGCCTAAGTTAATGAACTAATGTCACATTCAAGTTTTGACCGAAGTCTCAAAGAGATTGATAGTGTTTGAGATAATTATTTTAAATCTTTGCTCATTGGATGGGCAATGATAGGGTTTGAAATGATTACCTCTTTGATTAGTTGTTGATTTGGCTATGACAATGCATTTCTTCATTGGTAGAGCTCTACGTGAGTTATGCTAACAACTGATCATCATAGGATCTTTAGGTGTACACACAGTTGGTATTTGCTAACATCCTACTTAGTTGGCATCTCCCACCACTTCGATTTAAGTGTTATTGTAAGTCTAACCCTTTTACTTCAGCCAGGTCCCTAATGGGGCTAGGTGGGGTTCACTTTTTGGTGGATTCTACAGCCTCACTATGGATGATACCCCTCAGTGGATGACCTATGGTGGTTTATATCATTTGTTACTTAGCTTGACATTTAATGAGGTTGTTTGTCTATGGGATTAAGTGAAGTTATTAATTATTGAACAATGATGTGTGAAATAATCAATGAGATTGCTTGATATTGATTGTTCACTAGAACAAGTGGAACATCTAAAGGATTTACATAAATGTCTACTGGTTTAAAACATCATTTGTGACTTAGGTTGACATTTGATGAGTCTGTTTATCTATGAGATTAGGCAAGGTTATTAATTATTAAAAAATGATGTGTGAAATAATGAGATTGCTTGATATTGATTGTTCACTAGAAGAAGTGGAACAATAAAGGATTTACATAAAACGTATGTTGGTTTAAAACATAAGCATTGTATGTATGACAATATACTTCTTGACATGGTGTTAGTTTCTAGGTAAAACTACATTTGAATCCGATCCAATTAGAAGTAACATTGGGGATATCATCCAATACATACATAGGCAACTAGCATCCAACAATGCTGGCCCAATTTGAAAATTATAAATTAATCATTTTGTTCTTTTCGCAACTCTCTTCTTAAGGGAGGACATATTCCATTGTTATTTGGTCTTGTTGATTGCAGGTTATTCAAGCAAGGACTAGCGAGACCAGCATTGTCAGTGGGGGATTGAAGACAACATTGCATTAGTGGGATCTAGTTTCTTATTTTTATAATTTTGTAAGTAATTATATTTGTTGGTGTGAGAGTCAACTTTACTTAGTTATTTATTTGATGTTAAATCTGTACTTAGAAGTTCAACCTGATATGTATAGATTTTCAAGATGTATAGTAATATTATATGTTTTGATATTTATATTTTTCAACCCTTGGTTATCATGTAATAACCCAGATTTTTTTTCTGTGGTTCTTTATTTATGTTTTGGGGAATTAATTATTTTTTTAATCTTCGACATTATTTTTCTCGATAATAGTGTATTTGGTGTCATGCGTAGCCTCACTCGTAGTGGAAAAGGTTGTGCACATTTTCGAGGGCCCTAATGCGTAAGTTAAGGCTTTGGCGCTTAAGTTAAGACGTGGCTCTTGAGAGAGGGCTCTTCGGGTTAAAAAAAAGTTGTTTTAGGGCACGGTGTATTCTTCTAGGGGGCTCTCGCGCGAGGAAAGGAATTTTTGATGCGCGATGTTGAGGTGTAGCTGTGAAGGGGGTGTTAAAAAAAAGGGAAAGGCGGCGTGTTCTACATCACATTTTCCACCGACAGAAGGAGAAGCACTCCACCCCTGTTTCACTATGAGCGCCACCACTGCCCTTCACCGGAGTTGGACCGTCTAGTCACCGTGAGATGGGTCGTGCCGCCTTTGGCCACCATTGCACCTTGTCCCCTGCAAAATTGTCTGCTGGCCAGAGTGTTGTGAACTCTCTCTATTCTTGGCTGAAATGCTGCCGGAGCCAACGGGGCTGCTGGAGTTTGGTCGCCTGGCTGCCATGAACTGGGTGGTGCCACCCTTGGTCAGTGGCACCACCCTGGGTCAGCAGCCCTCCTCCCTCTTCCAATCCACCCTTTTCTCCCTGGTTCTATGAGTGCATGCAGTGCGCCACCACAATACCACCACCAGAAAGATCAGCCACCTCCTTGTCAAGATGGTGTTGTACCACTTTGGGCCACCATCGTGCCATCCTCTTCCCCAATTTCAATCCAGCTGGCTATCTCTCCTCAAAAACTCGTTTGTAGGTTGTTTTGTAGGAAATTCCTCTGTTCTAGGCTGAACCACTGCCAGAGCTGATAGGGTAAGCCGCTGTGAGTAGTTTCCGGCCAACCACTGCTCCGCCGACCCATCTTGGGTCTGGACTTGCCTCCCCATGTGCCTTTCCCCCCCTCCAGTGTTATTCCGCCCTCCCTGCTCAGTCTTCAATCAGAAATTTACTGGGAATTTACTGTGTGTGTTGTTTGGTGGCCATTTCACCTTCGGCAGATGGTGTCCACCACCACACTCCCCTTCCCCTCCTCCTATGCGCCTACACTATACCCATGCCCTTGGCCTCACATCAGCCCTCCTTTGAGCATTCTTGTGCCCTGGTTCGCCATTGTGGGCATTGTGGGAGCCGTTCAGGACCTCAGACATTGATTGGAGACCAACTGCCACAGCTTCCACCCTAGGGCTATCTCTTGTGATGTAAGGGTGTGTGGGCTGCCGATTCTTCACCAATGCCACCATCGTGGTACACCCCGACATCAATTTTGCCCGAACTATGAGGTAGGAGATTCTGAACCTTATGAATTCACTTTAGCATGATTTTATGATAGAATGCATGCTATGACTAAGGTGTTTAAAGCATAATGCTTAGATGTATATTAATGCAAAGGATGTCAAGTACATAAGTTAATTATAGTGGTTGTATGCATATATTATAAATTATTCGTTTGTTCGTTAGTTGATTAGTTGGACATTTACGTTATGACTCATTCTTAATTAGATAAATGGATGAGCTCCATGTCATGAATTATTTTTCTTGCTAAATGCGTGGGTGGTCGACATGCTTATGCAAATAATTATGTTTATACATTCTGAAGGCCATAAAGTGTGTTGGAAGGTTTATGTGTGGCATATAGTTCAAAACTACAAGCGGTTATACGTGTGATGATGATGAGCGTGTGTCTGAAAAGTGGCGATCAGTTTTGGCTAACTCGATATTTAGAGAAATGAGACGGAGACTTCAAGGTTTAGTAAATAGACAGACTAGGGTTCGGGGCTTAGATATAAGCTTAGAATTGGTAAGATTGCAAACCATAATGGTATATGCATAACATATAAATTATAAATTTTAACATAATTGAATTAAGTAGATTGATAATAAGAGTGAGTCCTTATCTAGTTTGACGGATTGAATTCTGTATCAGTTGAAGACTGACTGATGGTCGATTGTTCACCTGTAAGGTTAATGTAGTTTATACCCTTTGGGGTGATGTCATCAAAATATGTGTAAGTTCAGATTTTTTATGCTTTGTTGAGAGCACTGTAAGTTTTTTGCCCAAGAGTGGCATCATAAGTTTTCCTCCCAGGAGTGGCACCGTAAGTTTTCCACCCAAGAGTGGTACCGTAAGTTTTCCACCCAAGAGTGGCACCGTAAGTTTTCCACCCAAGAGTGGCACCATAAGTTTTCTTGCCTTAATTGGAAATATTAGGCCTTTGTTGGCCTTGTGTGGCCCCAGAGAGTGGGCATTTGCCTGCTTAGGTAAGTAGCATCATGGATCTACTCTTACCTGTTTGATCCTATGCCCCATGAGCACTGGTGTACTTTGCCTTCGGAATCTTTCTAGCGTATAGGTTCCAACCCGAAGGTCAAGGTGATGCCCTAGTGACATTCATTCTTTCGATATTAGAGCTAATTTAGGCTTAATTAGCTATAATTATTGAGTATAAGTGTAAGATGGCAAGTGTGAGACCGTAAGTGTAAGTGGTAAGTATGTGAAAATATGAGTATGATGGCATGGGATTTGTTTATAAGTATGGTTACAAGAAAATTCGTAAGTCTAGGAGGTTTGGGAGAAGTGTAGTAATTGTATTAAGGATATGTATTTATCTTCTCCTAGTTTATGGCATGCTACTATCCTGTAAAGCAGCTTTTGTGTGAACTTTTAAGGTTCACTGATTTTAATTCTCCTACTGGGCATGAAAATACTCATATTCTTTTTTCCTCTAATCCTTAGACACTCTCGGGACTTCCACGGGGCCTAGTTCGAGAGCTGCTTAGGTGAATCTAGTGTTTGAGGATATACTTTTTGGACTGTAGGTCGATTTTTGACCCTATTGTTCAATGATTATTTTATGCCACAATTTGTTGTAAATTATTTTTTGAAATACATGTATTAAGTGAGGTGAGAGCTTTTACATGTATTATTTTGGACATGTACGTGGACTATCTTATTATATTTTACTCTTATGGAACTTGCACCCAACTACACCTGGGAAAATATATTCAAAGCCCATGGCCATGGAAATTGTGTCTCTTTTGTTTGTTATTCATGCTTGGGATGAGTAGGCTATGAGATTTAAATGATTTATCATTGTTATTTATTTATATCAAGTGGAAAAGAAAATATTTATGTGGATTTGATAAAGTTGAGCGAAAATTATAAAAATGTTTTTCACATGTTTCAAATTTTCGTCAATTTTTACCAATTTATAGTTGTTATATTGCAAAACTTTTATTTAAATTTGATGAAAAAAACTTTGAAAACCCTGGGCAGGGCATATCATGACTTGAATATTTAATAAAATAATTTATTTTACATTTAAGAAAAAAATAATTATGTAATTTAGTATGTGATATTTTAACAAGGGGTTTGAAAATATGGGTCGTGACAATCTCAATCCACATTCAAAGGTGGAGAATGAAATTTTTAATGAGCCAACAAATATATATTAAAATTATTTTGCTGACCCTTTATATGTTTTCTCTTCTTGTTGTAGGGATGACGAATCCACAATTAGGCATAGACAATAGACATAATCGGAAAGGATCCTCATGTAAACAATGACTGTGGTATGTAGTTTGACAAGGTTTGTAATCCAAGGTTGATAGAAGTTGGTCAATAGCTTAAGGACAAAGGTGTGCTTCATCACATCCACAACATGGCCATGTATAACAAGTTCCGATTCAAGGATAAATGGACATATCAATAAGGTACATATCATATGCATTGTTGACAATTGCTCCTTGAGACTATATGCTTCAAGATTAAGTGGATGTGTGATGTTCGAAGTCAAGGAAATTATTTTGATTTATACATATTCAACGGCACTAATTGGTGAAGATCGTTGTCAAGTGAAGAGTGGGATCATTATTAATGTTGTTTATGATTGTTTTAAAGGACGTGTGTTATAGACCATCGAATATTATTAAGGATATCAATGTGGTGTATAAAGTTTACATAAGTTAACATAAGGCTTGAATGGATAAAGAGGCCATAGTTAAAAATGTTGAGGAGGACATTTGAGGAGGCATACGAAGATTTTTCAGTCTATTTGCACAAGTTGGGAAAGGGCAAATCTAGGGACTACCGTATAGTTTAAGTACAACATCAAGGACGAACTTCAAGAAGTACATGTACAAAGTCATCATCACAGATAACACATAAATGAAAGGAAGGTACTGAGGCTCATTATTTGTATCCTTACTTTAGAGGGTGATAATAATTTCTACCCCATTGCACACAATTATATAAATGGAAAAGAACAATATGTAAAATGGGGTACTTACACATCATAGTCTTATAGTGGGTCATAATGAAGGACTTGTAATCATATATGATATACTACAAGTGTACATACTCTTAGGAATCTACTTTAATAAATATGAGAAACCTTCTCACAAAACAGGTATATCACTTAGAGCTCAAGTCTAGTTCTTCATGACAATGAATGGGCATATTCCAAAATGGAAGTAGCTAATTAGGGGAGGGCATGGTGGGCTACCTCTATGGGTGAATGTTTACAAATATGAACCCACTTAAGTATTGGATCATAATTATGTGAGAATCTTATAAAATGCTTTATTTTCACAAATACTATGTTGGGAAAATATCTGAAATGCCTAAATTTTAAATTTTTATTTCTAATAAACCCTAATTAATTATAACTATTTTTGCTATATTCATTCTCTAAAATATTCCCTTGGTTATATCCTTATTCTTTATTTGATACATGTTTTTAATTACAAGACAGAAATATATATGGTGGGCCAAGCATTTCCTGTAATGTCCCTAATTTTTCTACGATTTTTTATGATTTTTTTGCTATTTTTCTGGTCACTTTCAGTGGAAAAATGTAATGCTTTGGAGTATTTATATTTGTGTATTTCCCCAGTATTTGTACCCATAGATTTGGGTGTGGGGTTCAGTCATAGGCCACGGGGCCTCAATGTACACTTACAACACGAAAAATTGAAAAAGAATGAAAGTGCAGAGGATGAGTGAGAGAAAAGAAGAAGAAAATTAAAAAAAGGGAAAACGTCGGGCTCGGGCAAGTTCGTTCTGGAATCGCCCAGAATCACCCTAAGCACTCTTGTTCTAGATGAACCGATGGAGTGCCGTCGGCCGGCCTCAGCCTGGTCATGGCCAGGCGACGAAGAGGCCACCTTCCCGGTGCCACCCAGGCCGGATTTGACCCCGTGAGCTCCACCCTGGTTTTCCCTCTCCCCTCTTTGTTTTGTTTGTGTTGCCGCTGCGTGGGTTGGCAAGGGCTAGCCGGCCATCCATGGCTCTCCTTGTGCCAGAGACAGTGGGAGCCACCCCTCCTGACCCTAGAGGGCTCTCCTCCACCGCCCTTTCCTTTTTCCCCCTCTGCCCTATTTTTCCACCAGTGCTCTGTTTTAGTGAAACGAAGGCCGCCCACGACCGACCTAACCTCCCTCCAGCCTTGCTTGATCCGGTGAAGGCTATGGACCACCCCACCCAACCCGGTTCCATCTCCTCCACCGTCCTCTGCTCCACCTAGTGCGTTTTGCCTTAATGTGCTTTGATTTTCCAGTGAGTTGTCACTGTCATCTCTGACTGGTGAGGGCAACTTGGCCACCGTGGGCTCTGCCCCAGCCTGGGGATGGACCCACTTAGACCGGTTCAGCCTCCATCCCCTCAGCCTCTCCTCTGCTCAGTCCTGGAGTCCCCTGGTTTTGGTCTATGTTTGTTTTGGACAATGTGACTACCGCCGCCAATCGAATGTTGAACTTGACCTAGCGAACCTTCGTTCAACTCTGCCCCGGCCTGGTGATGCCAATGGGCTACCCTTCCTGGACCTTGTTCAGCCTTTATTTCGGAACCATGTCTAGAACGTAATGCATTTTTCGGTCGATTGAGTGAGAGGCTCTATTTTTGGCTGCCACCATGTCGTTGGTGGTTGGCTTGGGTTGGTCAGCCTTTGTTCGGCTCTGCACCAGCTTGGTGATAATGGAAAGAGCCACCCTAGCTTGGCCTTACATAACCGAGTGTGATTGCCTCTAACCCGTGCTCCTCCTTATGACCATAGCCACAACTAGTTCTGCCTCACCAGCATATTTGCCCGTTGACCCTTCTTGTCCATTTTATATTGTCGGTACCGGATGGCCTCTAGTAAGATTCTATATGGCCTACCTTGACCTAAGGTGGATGAGTTCACCTGCACAAGCCTTGGCCAGTGATTGTGTAAGATCTCTGATCTTAAACCGGTTTTCGTTTAACTTTAATTATCGGTTATCGTGAGGTTAACACATTTTCTGATTTATTCGGTAGTTTCTAAGATAGATGGTGTTTCTCATAGTTTTAATCAAAATCAACTTTACAGATACTGGTTTTAAGTGATTTTGAATCAAATGTAAATTTTTGGGATTTTTCTAAATTTTCACTATTTTTTCAAAAATCAAGGTTTGGCGAGACCCCTGTGGGCCCCACCGTTAAAATTTGGGTTTTTAGACCAAATAAACCTAGACATCAACTTAAGCTTATACAAAAAATTTCAGAATTTTCTCAGATTTAATTAGTGTTCGAATTTGTAAAATGCCTGAGTCATTCCCATTTTGGGAATAGGTTGAGAAAGAGAGGTGAGGCCTAATCCCCAATTAGGCCTGGATTAGAAGGTGTTTAAGGTAAGCCCATTCTAATTAAGCACCAAATCCTAACTTTCCTCTTAATCTCTTCTAGATCTACCATTTCCCCTTTGTATTGATTCGTTTTTAAACATCAAAACTACTTATTTGCATCTTTATTTCAAACCCTAACTCTAAAAATCCGATTTTTATGTTCAACAAGCCCTAGATCTAAGTTTTTAATTAGGGTTTTCTTTGTTAAATCGGTTTTAATGGAGTTTAATTCAAACTCTATGTCTTTGTAAGGTTTTCAAGAAGGGTGACCATCAAACTCAAGCCTAATTAAGGGATAAGGTAATGGACTTTCAAAATTTCAGTTTATTTGTGGTAAAACTCTTAATTTTGTGGTTTATTTTGAATGGAGTTACTTGATTTAGTGTGCTAATGGCATGATTAGAAAATGGAAAAGTTTATATAAGCCCGGGCTCATATAAATCTATGTGAGCCCGGGCTCTATGGACCATCGGATTTACATCCAGTGGCCTATAATACTCATGGGTTTAACCAATTAATATAACCTATGAGTATTATGAGCCGCCAAATGTAAATCCAATGGCCCATAGAGCCCGGGCTCACGTAGGATTATATGAGCCCGGGCTCATATAAACGGGTCTCGAAAATGGAAAAGTTTATATAAGCCCGGGCTCATATAAATCTATGTGAGCCCGGGCTCTATGGGCCATCGGATTTACATCCAGTGGCCTATAATACTCATGGGTTTAACCAATTAATATAACCTATGAGTATTATGAGCCACCAAATGTAAATCCGACGGCCCATAGAGCCCGGGCTCACGTAGGATTATATGAGCCCGGGCTCATATAAATGGGTCTCTTAGAAAATGGTAATATTTAATCCCGATTTCATAGGGTTTTATCTTGTTATGATATGGTTTAGCATTCTGGAAGTCATGGTGGACTTTTGATGACATTTAGGTTGTTAGATGATGATTTGAAGTGTTATTAATGGAGTTTCGGTTTGAAATTGCAAAAGGAAGAAGATGGTCGTTTCTGCCTTGTTGGTGTTTTAACAGCCCCTCTGGGCGTTCAAACGGCGACACTGTTGGATCGACAGATTTCCAGTTTAGCCGGTCGAATGGCCTGCTGGGAGTTCGAATGGCCAAACTGTGAATTTGAAATTTTCCTATTTAGCCGATCGAACGGCCTTCTGGGCGTTCAAATGGCTACACAGCAATTTTGTGTTCTATTTGCATGATGTTTATTTCGATGATTCTACTTTAACTTGCCAATTTCATATGAATGTTGAGTGTTTTGAGCTATATTATGCTACTTGATAGGCACACTATTAAGGTTATGAAGTTGAGATATATAATTAGAGATTTGTGGAATGACTTATGTTTTTGTAGCATGATGTTGAAATTGTCATCTTGAAATCATGAATGGTTGATTCTCTATGGTTAAACATATTTTCAGTAAGACTACAACCTATTAATGGACTGATTTGTCATGATAGAATGTGGTTAGTTGATGTATGAATGCTAGCGAATGTCATGACTTATGGATAAAGTGAATGATCTTATATGTGTTTAGCCTTTGTAGTTGAGCTTTGAATTGAGTTATAATTTCAATTATTCATTTTCTATGATTTCCGCTAGAATTCATGATTAGATGTTAATTCACATGTGTAGTGTGCTAGTGAGTTAATTTCAAACATGTTGAAATATATTGAGTGAAGTACTTCTACTAGGTATACACACACATGTGGGGTTTAATGATGATGTTGAAGCTTGATATTATGATTATGAATAATGCATTAGGGGCTGATGAGTGCACTTGTCATGAATTAGGATTCATGTATGTCTTGCCCATGTATGTACCATGTTGCATACATCATGAAAATGGATTTCCAATTGAGGCTTTATTGAGATTAATTGAATGTGATCGATTAGATGCAATGTGGTGAATTTGTGTGCCGGATTAATCGGTCATGGCTTAATCGAAACTTCATTGGTTGGAAAGGACATGTTTGATTTGAATTCCTTCGTGGAACATGTGCACTCCCCGGGTTGAGTCTAGTTAAATGGAGTTATGTAGGGATGATTTGTGTACTTATTTTGTGGATTGAGATTATTTATGATTAGTTGGACCCTAAGAATCCAGCTAGTTTGTCCGAGTGCGCCGGCTTACTAGGTGTTGTTGCTTGGGACTTTAGTCTTGACAAGCAGGGTTGCCCAGGAGTTTAGACTTGATGGGCAGGAGTTGCTCGAAGGTGTTGGCCTTGAGGAGCAGGAGTTGCTCGAAGGCGTTGGCCTTGAGGAGTAGGAGTTGCTCGAAGGCGTCGGTTTTAAGGAGCATGTCTATTTGATAAGAGTTGCTCGAAGGCGTTGGCCTTGAGGAGCATGTTTATTTGATAAGAGTTGCTCGAAGGCTTTGACCTTGAAGAGCATGTCTATTTGATAAATGTTTCCTCGAGGGCTCTGGCCTTGAAGAGCAGGTTTATTCTCTATGTGTATGGACTTGCATGATGGACTAGTGTGTGTATGTGACACTTATACATGCATGGTGAATGAGAATGATGTGATGCATGATTGAATGTGTATGTTAGAGATACATTTCATGTAGGTTGATAGGATGTGATGCATGATGGAATATGTATGTTAGAGATACATTCATGTAAGTTGTTATGATGTGATGCATGATGGAATATGTATGTTAGAGATACATTCATGTAGGTTGTCATGATGTAATGCATGATGGAATATGTATGTTAGAGATACATTCATGCAGGTTGATATGATGTTAAGGCATGATTGGATATGTATGTTAGAGATACATTTCATGCAGGTTGATATGATGTGAACAGCACTATGTGGATTATACACTATGTTACAGGTTTAGGTGATGTATCTGTGTGATCAAAAAATGATACATCTTGTCAATCTTTGATCTGAATGATTCTATTGCTATGCTATCGTATTTCCGATTATGATAGTTATATTATAAACCATTGTTGAGTTTGTTAAACTCACCCCTCTTTCTTGTGTTTTTGTTTTGGGGCTGCGTGGTGCGATACGCAGACGGACAAGATCTCCTCTTTGAGGAAAGATCGGAGACGATTTGGATGTGATCGTGGAGATTATTATGAGACTTATTTTCCTTGGTTTATGTTTTATGTTTATAACCTTTGTGTATGGTTCTCTGTTGGATTTATGTCACTTTATACAGTTGTGTTGCTTAAGACCTATTTTAGTGCCAGTGTGGGCTATGGTTGACTAAGCATGTGGGTTTGAGACTAGTCGTTTATTTTGAGTTAAGCGACTCTCTGTCTTTTCTTCTTATTTACTCTTACTCAAAGGAATGTGTGTACTCCGTAATTCTGTTAGATTGCCTATATTTAGGGTTAAGTCTTCCGCTAAACTGTATCTCAATTTTCCCTCGTCGCCCCCGCGCGCTTGACCGGTCCTTGGACCAGGTTCAGCTCGGGTCAGGCAATGTAGGGGCGTGACAAACTGCCTCGTGGCCTTTGCTCGACCCTGAACCTTCTCCCTGCACTTTGTCGTGCGAGATGCATAGCCAACCACCTGTACCATTAGTTTTGGTTGTGGGTGGTGATCGGTGATGTCACCGTTTTGATTAGCCACCACTAGGGCCTTAGCCCTGTCGGCCTCTTATGAGCCTTGGACCACCTCTATTTAGCCTCTCTCCCTCTCCTTTGGCGCGTGTGCATGTGGCCATGCGTGTGTTTTTGGGTTTAGGTGCCGTATTTGTGCCACCGACCCGTCAGTTGGCTCTGCCACTGAATGGAGTTGACATTGAAGTCCTACACCACCTCTCCTCCATCCTTGAACATCACCCCATTCCCTCCGCCCTTATGTGGGACCTTGTTGACGCAAAATCATAGTTGTTGGGTGCTATCCATAGCCAATTTTGACGTCTTGCGACCGGCCGAGTATTTCTTAGCTGTCAACTGACCTTCTTCTGGTCACACCACCACTTGTGTTGGCACAACCTTTCTCCCGACCCCCTAATGTGTCGCCGTGGATTGTGGATTTTGTTTCATTGATTTGTGTCACCCCATTTGGCCGTGATTTATTCCGGCACATCCTAAACCCTCAGGACAATAGCTCTCTCAACTTGACAAAGCTTTTGGCCGCCAATTTAGCCGCTAACACCACCACTGTCGTGTGCTCACCATCGAACGTCATGATTATGAGGTAGGGGAGCTTTGAACTCGTAATTTCATGATAGCATGCTTTGAATAAGTAGCAACATGCTAGGACTATATGATTGAATGATATGGATGTTAGATTATGATCCATTTGCATGATGTAAGATGATGAATTATGCCATGTTGAAATGCATATGACATGCATGTTGGTTGTAAGTATGTTTGAAGTATGTATGTGCTAGTGATGGCTAGAGTGTATGTTTGTAAGCTACGTATGTAGAATATATGTGTGCTAGTGATGGCTAGAGTGTATATTTGTAAGCTGCGTATGCGAAATATCTATGTGCTAGTGATGACTAGCAAGTATGTTAGTAAGCTATGCGTATGGATGTGTATGTGTGTACTAGTGATGGCTAGCGAGTATGTTGGTAAGCTATGTATGGAATAATATGTATATATTATACATATATGTGATGGACACATGTATGTATGATGGCTATATGCCTACTTGATGGATATGTGTATGCGTGTGGGGGGCAAAAGTATGGGCGATGGATAGTAAGAGATGACAGAGGTTTTCGTATGGATTTGTTGTGGATGTGTAAGCATATAACGGAAGACAAATGATGTAAGTTTGATGGGTGAGGATTGGAGCGGTTTGTTTGGTTTGTATTAGAGAGCATATTTGGGGATTGTTAGACAGTAAGAGTGTGTATAATTGTACAAACATAACGTACAGATTATGAAGTGAAAAGTAAGCGTAATAAGTGAGGTATTAGTAAGAGGGTGATAACTGGGTTTGGCTCTAAGGAGCTTAGTTTGATGACATTTGTGCAAGATGTTTTGGCCATAAGGTGGATGGTGGAGATTGTATGAATACATAAGACTTTGGTGTATAGTGTGTTATATTGTAAGATAGACGGGTTAAGTGACGTATGCTGCCCTGACAAACTAGGGTTTCAGATCGGGTTTAGCTTCGGTTTGATCAGTGGAGCATAGTATGTTTGAGAGTTTGTGTGGCATAATTATACCACATAATTTACTTAATTCAAACTTGAATTATAAGAAAGCTAATGATAGTGTTATGAGTTTGAGACTTGAGGGTTTCGACGGATTAAGTTTTGTGTTTGAGCTAGCCGATAGTGAGTCGGCTGAACTTTTCGCATGTCTTACCATAGTGTTTATCATGTGGGATGTTGTTTGTGTGCTATATAGAACATCGGACGTCTAATGTTTTATTGAGAGCGATGTATGTTTTCGATTTAGTCTGTATGTTATATGAAGCTCAGACGTCTGATGCTTTGTTGAGAGTGATTTATGTTTTGGATTTGGTATGTGTGCTGTATTAAGCCCAGATGTTTGATGCTCTATTAAGAGCGTTATATGAAAATACTCATTACCCAATTTTTTTAGCCCCGTTGTTCAGGAGGCTTTTGCAGGTTTGTGTTGAAGAGCTCCTACATATGGATGCTTGTTTCCATGGTGGATTGATTCCCTTGGACTCATCTATATACTTGACTCACAATGAGTATTATTTGTGTCATGACATGTTGTATTGGGTGAGACGAAAATTAAGATTTTTTATATTCTGGACTTTTAGTTTGGATCAGATTGTGGACTGTTATGGGACTTACACTCAGGGATGCCTGAGAGAGATTTGTATTTAAAGTCTATGATTATAGCAATTTATTCGTACGTTTGTTTTCAAATAGCACCTGATGATATTTGGTTTGGCCGTACGATGCTTGATCGAATGAGAAAAATTTGTATGAGAAAAATTGATTTGTGATGTTTTAAATCATAAAACTGTTTTCACAGGTTTTGTATTTGTCATTTTTTCTCATTTATAGCCATTATATTGCAAAAAAATTTCATAAATTTTAAGAAAAATATACGAAAAATCTCGAGTGTTACATTTCCTTTCTACAACTGCCCTCCTATTGGATGAGTGATAAATGATGGCATTTGGGCAAGTTCAAATGTCTTTTTATCTAAAAATAGCTAAATAGATTGATCTTAAAAATGAGTATATTTAAAAGAAAAAATACAATTTGGGTGTATATTGGGAAGAAAAAATATAGGCTCCATATATTTGAAAATGAAAGTTGAAAGTAAACCCTAAACCCTAAACCCTAATACTCCCTCCATCCCATATTAATAGCTATGTTTGAAATAATAATAATTTTTATTAAATAGTAAAACTCATATATTTTAGATGGAAAAATAAGCTTATAATAATATTTTTTAAGTACCTATTCACTTAAATTAAACAAAAAAATAGCTATTAATAAGGAACAATTTTTTTCTTCTAAGTAGAGCTATTAATTTGGGACAAAGAGAATATTTTATATATTTTCCCTTCTACATTGAAGTGTGGATTAAGGGAGGCCGATGGGCTATCTTAATTGGATAGTTCATTCTTGAGTAGACTATTCTCAATTTTATTAGCTTAGCTTGTATTCAACCTCAACAATCCTAATTCTACCCGAACTTATATTGAACGTAAAAGTTACGTTTTTTTTTAATATTTAGTTATTTAAATAAAATAGAATAAAATAATTAATTCATTAATTTATAACACATGGAGTATAAGTTAGGCCCGGTCTTAGCGCACGAACCCCACAGTCGAAAATGGGCCCCCCACAAGCAAAACTCTTCCGGCTAGAAGAATCCAGCACCCCCACCGCCACGCAATCGGTAGAAATCTGCTTTGCTTTCTTCTTCAGTGAGCGGGTGGCCCGTGGCCATGTTTCTCCTCCCCCAAGCTCCCGCCGGGGCTCTCTGCTCCCGGACCTGCCCCCTCTCCGTTGCCGCCCCCGGCCCCTCCCTCTTCTCTCGCCGCCGCCTCAAATTCCGACCCAACCACCACCCCTCCTCCCCTTCCAGGTCGCCCTTCTCCCTCACCGTCGTCGCCAATGCCGCCCCCGACGGGGGGCCCTCCCCGTCCTTCAGTGGAGACGAGTCTCCCCTGCTCGTGCAGCTGGACCAGGTCCCGCTCGAAGGGGTCATTCAGTTTGAGAAGCCGGGTCCCTCCCAGTTGAAGTCCTGGGCGTAAGTTCCTTTTCTTTTTTATTCAATTTTACATATGAATCTTTGGTTATTCTCCGAATGGGAATTGGCCTTTTGTTTTCAGTGTCATATGTCTAGATAGTTTTCTGCTTAATTGGGATTAACTTGCGTTTTTTTTTCCGACTTCCGGAAGGGAGACTGTTTGTTAAGCTACTTGCCATAGATGGCGTCTTTAAGTAATTTGCGTGTTTTACTTAGAAAAAAATTGTAGTTTGAACTGGCCTTTTTTTTTTGTTGATACATTGTTTTTGTGTTAGCATCTCTACAAGTGAGATGTCTAAGGGAACAATGGTTTTGTGATATAATCTGTTTTTAAGAAAGAAAGCTTGAACATGGGAATTTCTTTTTATACAATTGTGACGTTGTTGAGTTTTTTCGGTCGCATGCTGAACTGAGTATGATTCTTTTGATGTCTGCTACTTATCAGCGGAGAATATGAGAATAGGCTTTTCAAATATCTTATAGTAGAGTACTTCACATCGTTTGAAATTAGTTTTCGCAATATAGTTTTTTCACTCTTTCCAACGTGCTTGGACTATGTTTCTGTGCTTTTAATGTTCACTGGTGTATTCAGAATGTAGATTGCTGACTTACTATTTTGGCTTGTGGATTCTTCGTCCTTGTATTTGGACGGATATGCCACTTCCAAGTGGACCTTGCAATTATATGAGTTGTGTGTGTGTGTGTGTCATGTGTAATATGATTAAATCATGTTTCTGTGCTCTTGTTAATGTTATACTGAATGTACTCCGCATTAACTGGAGTAGATCAAAGTGCTAACCCTTAGAATTGATGGCATGGGAATATCCAATGTAGCAGTAACTTTTCCTGAAGATGACGTGAATTAACTGACTTGAATGCTAGTCTATGTGGCAGTTCCTGGTTAAAAGTATATTTTGAACCCTTGCGTTTCATTTCTTTTACAATTCTATATAATGTAACTTTTGTGGATTGCAGACATGTTGCATTTCTTTCTGGTGGGGATGTTTTGTTTCTACTATTGTTTTCTGCAATTGGAAGATTTAGCCATGGATTCCCCGTTCTTAGTGTAGAGACATTGCATACAGCTGATCCTTTCATTGCAGGTGAGGCACTTTTCTGTCATACTTTTTAATCTATGCCTTCTGCTGATTTGCCGTTGTTATTACTTTGAATGCTTTTTGCAGGATGGTTCTTAAGTGCGTATTTTCTGGGTGGTTATGGGGATGATGGTAGAGCGGAAAATGGCTTGTCAAATGGTATTGCTGCTGCTGCAAAGTCGTGGGCATTGGGAATACCTGTAAGTAGCTTTGTTTTATGAACACTGAAGACCTTCATGTAGTTTTTGGGCTACTGTATCTTTCAATATTATGGGAACCCATATGTTATTAGGTTGATTGTTTCCCGTGAAAAAAATTAATATGTTAAAGTCCACCTGCTTTATTTTTCAAGCTGTTTGCTCTGTTCAGTTATGTAATGCTAGTTAAACATCATTGGTAACTTTCTCCGGTATTATTATGTTGAAATTTTTGAGAAGTTGATAATTTTTCCCTCGGTTTTGTATTTTTAGAAATTTTTTTGGTGATTAAACTATATTTTAGACGCTATAAAAAAAGACACTTCTTTTGGCCTCCTTTCTATCATATTCAAGCAGACTATGGCACTTGACAACTCCCTATGGAGCTTGTATGGCAAAATTATTATGTATGACACGATTTCAAAGATCCCCATCTATGAGTAAAGGCTTTCATTTGTCATAATAATTCCTGTTTATGATCAAATATTTGCAGTTAGGAATTATGATCCGAGCAGCCTCATCAGGTCATGTTCCTCCATTACCATTTCTGTTAGTTACCATGGGAAGCACTGGAGTTCTACTAATCGGCTGGAGAGCTCTTCTTTGCCTGCTTTTAACCAAAGAAGAAAAGAAAAAAAGTGATGTTTACAGGCGTGGGAGCCCATTCGAACTTTTTGAGGTACTTTTCATATTAACAGAAGTGGTCTATGACATTAAAAAGCAGGTGTTTTCTAGTTGTCAATATAATTAAAATGTCTCTAACTATAAGCAAGAAACCATTATCACAACCCACATCGCTCATAAATTTTTGTAGTAAAAACTTTTGAGCTTGATTGATGTGGGGAATCATTTTAAAAGTATAATTTTTGAAATTTTAGGAATATGAGGACAATTTTGTGATTTTGCTCAAAGAGTTTTTTTGTGAGCTTTCCTTTGAAGTCTAGGCTGTTATGTAGCAAGTGGCTGGAATTTTTGTATATTTTATAGCAAGTGAAGTTGTCTAGGCTGTTTCAGTGAGTGTCAGATTTATATTTTGTATGTTATTGAATGTGATCTGCTCACCATTTTTCTTCTTTTTGCTTATTCCATAAACGTTACTATTGTCTTTCTCCATTATTATTCATCTGTGGCATCCACCTCTTCTCTCCCTTTATCTTCTCTTGCTTTTACTTGTCTTCTTCCTCAATCAATCCTTTTTAACTGATTCATCTAAACTTCTTCACGGTCAAAACTATTTACACCCTTTGAGCTCTCTGCTGAAACCCAACGACAGCAGTAGCCCTCTTCATTCCTGACTAGGCCTCTCCCTTATAACATATATCCTCAGTAACCTAATCTGCACCACTAGCTTAAATTCTGTTGAAGCCCAAAAGTAAAACCAAAACCTACTTTAGACCTAGGCCAGTTTTAGATTAGGTAAACCCATTTTTCTTGAAATTCCTAGTTTGTTACATCATCCAGTTCTACTTGTCATCTTGCATGGACATGCAAAAATGGAAGTGAATTGGACTAAGCCAGCTTAAAAGGTTGCTATCAAGTTCTCTAGAATTTGATGGACGAGAATTTAATATTTGTAGCTACTAGCTACATGTTATTCAAGCTTAGCTCCAAGCAGTCCTGCCTGAAAGAACCAGTTTAAATAATCTAAATATCATTCGGTTGCATCTGTTTCTACTAATATATGTATGCTAGCTCGGTATAATATTTTGTTGTTGAGTATAGGGCTGCATCTCAGGTAGGGTGGGGTCGGGTAGTGCAGTACCCAACCCTACCCAAGATAGAACCCGAGATTGTCAAACCCGACCCTACCCAAGATAAAACCCGCCATATTAATACCCGACCCGACCCGAGATAAAACCCGACCCCTACCCGAGAACCCTAATTAAAACCCGAGACAAATCCTCTTTTTGATTTCAATCAAAACAAAAATATTTGTATGATGATTCTACAAAAAGTGGGAATCAGTATAAAAAACACAAAAAATTGTCTGTGATAATATGAAAACCTATTTCATTGAATCAGAATCGATACATTTTATTACATTAAATCAGAATAAAAAAAAGGAATACGAATAATCAAATAAGACATGTATTATGCGATTATGCAAAATTGGTATCCAGTACAGAAAGAAAAAAAAACATATTAGCCTCAATGCAGGAAAAAAAATCAAACACAAAAAAATTAGAAAGCAAACTTTTTTATAGCATACCTTTTGAGTTAGGGGTGTCCACACATCCACTGCTCCACATGCCACAGAGGTTGGTCATCTGATCGTCTCCACTTCGAGATGGCTGATCATGGTGAGGATTGAGGAACTGAAGATCCCAAAGGAGATGGGAGGGGGACTGTAGTGCGGAACATGGAGGAAAAGGGAAAGGGAAAGGGAATGGAGGACAACGAAATGGAGGGGAGGGAGACTGAGGATGGGGAGGAGGGCGACTGGACAATGAACATGGCGGCTAGGATGGGGAGGCATGGACAAGGAGGAAGGTAGGGCCGTAGCAGGCTAGAGGCCTTGGAGCAAGGCTGAGGCTGAAAGGGGGAGGCCGCGGACAGTAGATGAGGATGAAGGGGGAGGCCACAGACGGGGAGGAAGGGGGAGGCCGCTGGTGGAGAGGAATGGGGAAATGGGTAGCTGCCAGCAGCTGCATATGGAGAGTAAAGGAGAGGCCGCATATGGGGAGGAATTAGGGTTTTGATGTTTGTAATAAAGTCGGGTCGGGTTTCGGGATTTTTTTGTATTAAACCCAACCTGACCCGAAATTGATACGTTTTTTTTTAAACCCTACCTGACCCAAACGCGGTCAATTTCAGGTCGGTTGTACCCGGGTTGGGTCGGGTTCGGGTTTTTTGTGCAGCCCTGGTTG
Source organism: Saururus chinensis (assembly GCA_035235625.1). Taxonomy (NCBI): domain Eukaryota; kingdom Viridiplantae; phylum Streptophyta; class Magnoliopsida; order Piperales; family Saururaceae; genus Saururus; species Saururus chinensis. The sequence goes on from CP141142.1 coordinate 7,472,289, forward strand.
AGTATTGAGTTTAGCCTTTGCAAGTTGGACTTTGAGGTTGTTGTTGAATTTTGATATGGCTTCATTTATTGTTGGCCATGATTTGCTGAGCTGCAAGAATTTTATTAGTGTTAAAATAGATACTAGTTTGGTGATCGGAATGTAAATAAATGGAATCCCAGCCAGGTATATTTTGGCGCAGTTTTTAAGGATCAGATGTTGTGGTTAGGTCAGAGTCCTTAGGCTTGGAATTCATGCTGAAATCCAAGACGAATTGGAGATTTCAATCACACGGTTAGGGTTGCCAAATTATTTTGAGCAAAACTTAAGTGCATTCATATCTCTTAGCCCACAAGTTTTATGCTGCACATTTATGTTTCTTAAAAAAACAAGCTTGTGAGGAAGTGAATCTCTTAGAGTTGGGAGACACACGGGCCATTTTATTTTGGTTGGCATGATTTTGAGACTTCCATTTCTTCCTGGAGCGAACATATGTTGTGCGCTTAGTGTGTATTGAAAAACATCTTCAAACTTGGTTGGAACATCCCAGATCCACAAGGTGTCCCCATATTTGTATTATACTGGGATTTTACGTATGTCGAACATACGTTGTGCGCGTAGTGTGTATTGAAAAACATCTTCAAACTTGGTTGGAACATCCCAGATCCACAAGGTGTCCCCATATTTGTGTTATGCTGGGATTCTACGTATGTCAAATGTGCTCTTAGTAAAAAGATTATTTAAGCTGCTAAGTGTATTAGAAGTCGTGGTTATTTTGCTTTTATCCATATTGAATGCCGAAGTATCCCCAGTTGGCTTGTACTTTATAGGTACCATGATGAGTGTGTGTATATTGGTTGACATCCTTATCAAAGCGGTTTCTCCTGAGAAAGAGCAAGAAATAGATACGATAGTGTCTTTGTAATTAGGGTTTTAATCTTTTTATCTGCTCCGTAATATTTTTGGGCATGAAGTTAGAACTTAGGGGCTGTTTGGCAACTCATTTGAAAAGGAAAGGGATTTCCCCCGTGAGTGCTAAATGTCACATCTTGGGGGAGATTCGCTTTCTACTCGAACCCTCTTCATGAGGAGGGTTGGATTTCTTTCCTTTTCAAATGGGTTTCCAAACCTCCGCTTAGAAGGCTTTCAAAATCTTTAACTGATTAAGGAACTGAAACATGCCTTATGTTTTAAGAATTATTTTTGTACGTTTATGGGTTTAAATATTCTGATCAATTGGAGTTTTCTGTTTTTTCTCAGTTGCTCACATCCCTAGTGAGGAGATGGTGATTGGACAAATCTTCCTTTGAGGCTTAGGTTACTGTGTGTCGAATTGTTGTAAACTGCACCATTTTTGTACCAAAAATGTAAAAAGGTAGCCTCTGAAATTGTGATGCTGCATCTGGTGCTTCTTGAAATCTTAAGTCCTAATTGTTTCCTCTGGTGCTTTCTATTCTTGATACTACAAAATTTTGTACAAATGGCAAGGTGACATGTAATCGTCAAGCGCGGAAAAAATTTGTTGACTCCTATGTATTTGCAAAGCAAATATTGATGCAATATAGTTGTATACTGGCGCTCCTATTAACTTACACAAGCCTTGGTATTTTTGGCTTAAATCGTCCAGCTTTCACTGATCTCCAAAATGCATTTAGTGGGAAAACTCCATTATGAGCACTTTTTGGTTATTTTGGGTCTGCAAGACTTAAAGATATTGTGCGAACAATCGGCAGGTTTAGTTTGAACTTTCATAGGGCAAAGAGGATGCCGAAGCAAAATAATTGCGGAAGTCCTACAATAAACGGGGTTTCGCGAACTCGTGAGACCATTACCTTTATTCAAATTACTTGTTTCGTTGTGGGAAAATTTCCCAAGTATGAGCTAGGTTGTTGTCTTAATTGGGCCTGAGCCATATCTAGTTTCCCACACTTGGCCGAAGGGAAAATTTTCCAGTTCCCACTGAAGCAAGGTGGTAGGAACTGAAAATTGCATTTATGTTTGACAGTATTCAGTCCAGAACTGTGTGAAAGCCGATATCAAAATTTGGCATTTTAACCACTTTGTCTCAGGCCTGACATTCTGCAACTCCTCTCTTAAGCATTCCCTGTTTTACCTAGTAGCCTAAGTACTGTTATTGTGCAATAAAAAGCTGAAATACTGAAAGAACCAATAGTCATAAATCCTGTAACATGCCATAAGCGTTCTTCACGCTGTTTATGCGCATTGACTAAGTGTATTAAGGCTAACTAGCTTATACAAACTTGTGTGAATTATTAAATCATCCATTTATCATGAGGTTAATGTGATGTGAAGTGACTGCGAAAGCGAAGTCAAAAGAACATGTCACAGACACTAATAAGGGAAATGCTGGACCTGGACCCCTTTACCAAAGAGAAAGCAAAAGGGGAAAGCAAGTAGATAGTCATAATTGATTCATTCCTTGTAGGATGCATGATGGGTCCTCCTCCTGCAGTAATTCTTCTTTCATGAAATTGGAGGAAAGGAGCTTACAGAGCTGTGGGAAATTCTTTTGTCTTCCTACAGTGAGATGGGGGCATTTGAGATTTACCCCCTTACTTTTCACAGCCTGGGTAGTTGTTCTTTCTTTTTTACTGTAGATGTCATGCTGGGAGTTTTGTCTGAGACCCACATGCCTCTTTGATACCAAGACTGACAGAAGATGGACAGACTAATAAACAGAACTCCTTAGATATGGCATTGACAGAAGATCTTAGGCAGAGAGAGAGAGTGTGTGAGTATTGGGTGATTACGACATATGAGACTTTACACTGGGATTGTGACATTTCATTCATGGGTTTGGTGGAGGAAATAAGATAGAGAGAGAGGTAAATAAGAGAGAGAGAAGAGAGAGGTAAAAAAACTCAGAGAGCTAAATGCACATGAATTTGCAATTTCTCTCTCCATTAAAGCACCCATTAAGGCTCTCTAGCGATATGTCTGCAACCTTCCTCTTCACATGCATTTCTTCTTTACTTACTTTCACCTTCACCATCCCCCCCTCTCTCTCTCCTGTGATTTCTTCTTTAATTAGATTTTGTTTCGGATATGGTGTTCCCACAAGCAAAGACAAAGGCCAGTGAATTGAATGGCATCAGGCAGTAACAGGGTTCCACAGTTTTCAGAGATTTGGGCGTTTTTGCTTTGTTTTTCTCCCTGTGGGCACCATTTGATATGGACAATGCCATTCCAGGGCAGTAATGTCTGGAACATTTGTCAATGCTGGGGACCCACTTTCTATAAACTACAACCTACAATGCAGCTGTAGCGCATGCCCAAAGGGAATGAGGGATGGGCAAAAGGACAAAAACACACACACAAGGGAGTGTTCTTGGACCTTTCTAACTGTTTTGGGGTGTTGAGCCTTCAATATCTTCCTCTCTCTCTCTCTAAGGCTCTACCTATATATGAAGCCTGTTGATCCATTTCAATGTTTCTTTCTGTTGGCAGTTCAAAGCAAGAGAAGGCAACAAATTGAAAACTGTGTATACAGAATAAAGAACTATCTGTCCAAGCGTTCAAGTTAGATGCAATCAATTTTTTCTTTTGATGGATATCCCATGGAAAGCATTGTGATATGCATATGAGTGTTCCTTCTTTAACAAAAGAATGTGGACAAACAGGAAAGAGTAAATTCTTCTTTCAGATTTTCTCCTCTCTGGGCTATGACTAAAAAAAAATTACACATTTACCATGAGTCTAGTTAAGCCTGGAAAAAAAGAAGTTACATGATTATCTAAAGCACCAGCCTGTACTTGACTAAGAGGAAAAAACAGCTTTTGATCTAGAAGAAAAAGACTAAAACGTGAGCTGGCAACTTGCATGCATTCACATATATTAGTAGAAAAAATTAACATGGACCTAGGCTAACGTACGTCATCCTGAGCTAACTGATTTTGATTTATAATACAAGTTAATAAGATGGGTGGGCAGGTGATTGAAACTCACCTTCCTAATAAAAGTTTATATCAGTAGCAATTGACTGAAAAACAGAGATGAAAAAATGTGTAAAAAACAGGTATAATGGTTGTCTCCCGTCAGGATGCATGTTAGAATTTGGACGCGGATTTCTATGCAATTGTCAGTCCGGCTTTAGCTTTCTTTGCATGGGACGTGGTCCTCATCCCATACCTACCAAACTGTACATTACGGTAGTAACAAGATACTGCATAATCAGCCACATAATTTTTTGATTGAAACACAACACTGCAGCATTTTCTTTGTGATAATGAACACTGCAGCAATTGTCTTTGTAGCAGACTTAAAAATTAATAATGAGAAGATTGGATACCTTTCAAGTATGTTATTCTTTATTCTTCTTCACTTGAAAGTGTCAGACTAGTAAATCTCCCCATAAATCTTATAACCTCCTCAGTGAAAAATTCATAGCGACAAAGTAAAGTGAAATTCGCTGAATTTTGCCGAAATGAGCTTAGGTTAAATTTCGAAGTGATTTTTTGCCAAAGCAAATATGTAGGGAACCTAAATTTTTTAGGGAAAAATTGTCATTTTGGTTAGATCTAGTACTTTAAATTTTTTAATGAGGGTTTGGGCGAGTTTATCTGGTTTTGAGAGTTTAAAGTGGTTTTTATCATGTTGGTTGAAAAACTAAGATAAAAGTCGTGGACTCTCTCCCTCCTGATTTTATCTCTTTCTATACTTCCGATCATCTAATTTGCCTCTTTAGTAATGGACACCATCAGATCGAAATCCAAAGGTGCGCGATGCCCAAACTCACATAATCAAAGACCAGACTCATATAAACGGGTCTCTTCTAAATATTCCTGAATCAAAATAACTCCTCACTAAATTGAAGCTAAATTAATTATCAATTTATCACTATAATGATGTTTTAGTTTTTAAAAAAAGAATCCACAAATATATATTTTTTTCGTTCAAGCAAAGTGTCACAAGGGTTCCCCATTAGTAGTTAGTTCCGATTCGCCCATTTCGTAGAAAGATCCAACAGCATCTTATGTAGTCTTTTCTGCATGCTGTTCTCGCTTTGTACGATTTCTTTTGTCCTACACAAATGAGATTGCCATTTCAAATTGAAGAACAAGCTAGTGTGACTTGTCTGGGCCACGTCTACCTTGATGGGTCCACACAACTGTTGCCTGACCAGCCAGCTAGCCACAGTGAGAGAGAGAGAGAGAGTCCTGCTTGGTACAATGGACAAGAAAGTGCACTACTAAAGTCCAAACTTTACATTAGTAAAAGAAACACACGTTTTTCGCTTGTTATTACTCTTGATCATGTCATTAACAAAGATACTAGTCTTGATAATCAAAAGAATCAGCCGGTCGAATCTTGCAAACAAGCATATGTTCCTAGAATATTCTTAGACCAAGGACCTTGAAAAAGCAAGAAGAGAACATTCATGGCGGATCCTACACTGCAGTCTCTGCTCTCATTCAAACATAAATACAGGCAATCAATGTCGTCAAGGGAAGATTGAGGACAGAACCATGGGTGACAAGAAGGTAGTTCTAATCACTGGTTGTGCCAAAGGTGGCATTGGTTATGAATATTGCAAGGCATTTGCCGAAAAAAATTGTCATGTATTTGCCTCCGATGTGGGCCCACGCCTCGGCGACATGTCTGATCTCCGAGCAGAGGGCGTGGAGGCGGTGGAGCTCGATGTGTTATCCGATGAGAGCGTTGCATCGGCGGTGGGGACGATCATGGACAAGTGCGGCCGGATCGACATTGTGGTGAACAACGCCGGAGTAGGGTGCGTGGGGCCCCTTGCCGAGCTCGAATTGGAGGCAATCCGACGGGCGTGGGAGATCAACACCCTGGGCCAGCTGAGGGTGGTCCACCAGGTTGTGCCTCACATGGCCTCCCGGGGCAGTGGGTGCATTGTGAACGTTGGGAGCGTGGTGGGCCGGGTCCCAACCCCTTGGGCTGGGGCCTACTGCTCCAGCAAGGCCGCTGTCCACACCATGGCCCACACCCTAAGGGTCGAGCTCCGGCCGTTTGGGGTCCACGTTGTGTTGGTGGTCCCCGGGGCCGTGAGATCCAACTTTGGAAGGGCCAATTTGGACAAATTGGGCCCACAAGATTGGAAGTTGTACAAGAATTTTAAGGATTCGATCGCGGAGCGGGCCCAGTCATCGCAAGGACGAAAAGCCACCAATCCGACGTTGTTCGCGAGACACGTGGCGCGCAAAGTGCTGGGGCCCAGGCCACCTAAGCAAATAGTGTATGGTCACATGGCTGGCCTATTTGCCATGCTTGAGTGGTCCCCACTGTGGGTCAGGGATCTCTTCTTCTCAAGGAGATTTAACATTCTCAAGAAGTCATGACCAAGGACACAGTCCAGTGTTCAGGCCCATTCTGATTGTAGCCATCAAGTGATTTTACAGTAATGTTGGTAGTGGTGCTTAAATTGGGGGTCATGGCATATAATTAGGATCAAGGCTACTACTCCATAAGTGCTTTCCCTAACTTGGCAAGTATGGAGGCTCAGACTTTGACATTATGCAATGCCTTAATATGTAGTTTTCTCAAAGTACATGTACCCTTCCCCTTTTTCTTCTTTCCCTTGTTTTTGTTTTTGTTCCTTGTTTTTTTTTGGGTGTGTGTGCCAATAAGAACAAGTCCCATTTTCTTGCCCTTGGCAAGTGAGTGCAGCCTCTGCATGTTGCAAAGAAAAATTACAGTATGGTAGTATGAAATGTGGATCTTCTCTCTCTCTCTAAAAAAAAATGTTATGGCTCAAAGGGCAAAAGGAGAGAGAGAAAGCAAAGATCAGCTCCCCCAGTATGAGCCCACTAAAAGGTGAGTGATAGCAAGAGGGAGTTGGCCAAGGCATTGAACAGGGTCCGGCGTGATTCCAGACAAATTGTCTTATGGCAAGGAAGCTGTTGCCTTCATGGACACAGCCATCATTACATTCCTGAGCCAAGTCGCACACTCTTCCAAGTATCAAAGTTCAAACAAACCAAATCATTTCCACGCGAATTTCTGTCTCACCTAAGGTTCAGGTCACACTGCAGCCATGCAATATTCCCATGCAGAATAATCGACCCATCAAGCACAAGGACATGCTACCACATTTTTCAGTAGGACCAATGGGATTTAGGAGTTAGGACGGCCATAAGTCTGATAAAATAACTGGCCCAAGTTTTATAAGTCAGGATTTGATGATATTTCATTCAATTAGAGTTCATAAATTAGCTCTAATCCCTCTTTCACCTTTCTCTCTTGGGTCCCATGATCATTAAGTGAACGTTAACATCACATTTCCCACATTGGTCTGATAAGTGAATGAAAGAGCCTGGTCCTTGAGGCAATTGATACATACATTTAAGAAGGATATCTTGAGGATAACGCTGCATTTATTGCATGATTTTTGGTCTAATTGACAGGGTCAAACATCTAAATACGTTAGCAATGAGACATAACAGCAGCGATGAGATTGAGTTTGAAAGGCACTTTCTGGACTCAACAACAATAGATTTCACAAGTACAACATATCTGTTTAAATTGTTCACTAATTAGCATCATGTCTATAAGCCCTTACATGACTTATTGCAAGCTGTTTCCCAAAGGGATTTGTATCTCCATGGGGGCGGGAACCAATACAAGACCCAGCAATGAAAGTTGTCCCAATCGGTACATCCTTTACGAAAGTCATTAGTTGCAAAGAGCAGTGCATTTCAAAACATTAGAAACGGCTAGGAGTAACAATGACCATATTAATAGAAGACTCCTCTAGAGTTTTTGTTGCATGTACCATGCTTTAAAATGTGTCATGGCCCCCAGCCGCTCATCATTCCTGGACTATTTCATGTTCATCATAGAGACCCACATCCCACTTTTTTGTCTTTGTAAGGCAGGTGTTGAACATGTCCAAAAGCATGAGTGATGAAAATTTTCATCCCCAAATTCCAGCTCCAACTGGGGCTTTTATGGACTTAAACAACTATGTTATTCCACCTCTCTCTTTATCTTTTTCTCTTTGGATTTCTTTTTTACTTTTCTTTTGTGATTTGATTTGAACTCTCCTGTATGGGGTATAGGTTGAAAACAATGGTCTTAATTGGATGCTTGAGCTGCAGACTGGCACACAGGCAGTACTGTAGTGAGATGACTGGTGGGACAGTTGTCCACACCCATCAATCAATCCATGGCCTTGAGAGAGTTAAAATTCATCCTGTTTTGGTTACCTGCCCACCTCCCCACTAGATTTCCAGCAGGCGAGAAAAAAGAAAGCCTATCCTTCACTAACGCCAAAACTGTATATATTAAAGTACTTTTTATTCTTGATTATCATATTTTTTCCTACCAAGGACATGTGAGACCCTTTTGAGCCTTTTGGGTGTTTGAATGCTCCTGTGAAGTTTCCAGTTATGGTTTGAAGAAGGAATTTAAGTAGAGTTCACGGCAATTAGGAGCCTTAAAACAATTGACACAAAAGAAAAAGGAGGAACATGTTCTTTCACAGTTCACAGATCCCTATGGATTGCAACCCCAGCCTTGTTTGCTGGAGCTCATTCTTTTTGCTTAGTTTAAAGGGTCTTGTTTTGTTCTCTTTCTAAAGCTTTTCTGTCTGGTTTTTGCATGTATGCTGAGAAGTTTGGATGTAAAGAGAGGAACAGAGGAAGAGAGTCAAGGTTACTCTCCCATGAGGTCTGCAGCTATCGAACAAAAATAAGAATCCCAGTTCCGAAATATATAAGATAGTAAAGGAGGGATGTGTGGAATGAAGTTTGATTTTTTTTCCCTCCAATGATTGAGTTATCTTGCAGTGGATACTAGTGAATCTCTCTGGAAGAAAGAGAAGAAGATGAGCTCCATGAACAGCACTAGCAATAATAACTGGCTGGGGTTCTCTCTCTCCCCTCACATGAGCATGGAGGTGCCTGCTGACCCACATCAGCAGCATCATCAAGCTCATTCCCTTCCTGACTCCACTGCCGTTCCTACAAGCTTCAACATGATGGCCTCTCACATGAACACCTCCTCAATGTGTTATGGAGCAGAGAATGGGAATCTATACACTCAGTTATCTGTAATGCCCCTCAAGTCTGATGGTTCTCTTTGTATCATGGAAGCTCTCTCAAGATCCCAAGGTAAGCTACTGCTTTCTTTCTTTTCCTGTTTCTATCCATTGTTCTCTGTTAATTACTTCATGTACTTGTAATTCTTTACTAATATCCATTTTCTGGTTTCTGCAGGAATGGTACTAACTTCATCTCCTAAACTTGAAGATTATTTGAGTGGTGCAACAATGAGGACTCATCAGTTTGGAAATGGAGATAGAGAGGCCATGGCTTTGAGCTTGGACAGTATATATGACAAGCACCAATATCTGGATATCCAATCCCATCAGAGCTCATATTTTTCTGACCTTGCAAATCAAAACATGTATGAGACATCATTTGAGGGGAAGCAGAAGCAGACCCACATGGAGGAGGCTAATCAGAACCTCCCAACAACTGGTGGAGAAGAATGGGAAGGAAGGAGATATACAGCAGAGGATGAGCTAGACCAAAAGATAGGAAATTGTCTAGGTGAAGGAGGGGGTTCTGGCTCCAATGGTGTAGTGAGCTATGGAGATTTGCACTCTTTGAGCCTGTCCATGAGCCCTGGGTCCCAGTCTAGCTGTGTCACGGCTCCCATGCAGATGTCCAGTGAGTGCCTGGTGGTGGATGCCAAGAAAAAGGGCGATTGTGTGAATCAGAAACAGCCTGTTCATAGAAAGTCCATTGATACATTTGGGCAGAGAACTTCACAATACAGAGGTGTTACCAGGTTTAAATCTATAAATCTCCTTCTCTCTTTGTTTTGTGTTCTTTTTTCCTTTTGCCAGGTTTTTCTCTCACCCCATACTTGTGTTACTATCCTGTTTCCAGAAGCTTATTTTATCTTGTTTTTTATAATAAAAAAATCATCAGGCACAGATGGACTGGTAGATATGAAGCTCACCTCTGGGACAACAGCTGCAAGAAGGAGGGCCAAACCAGAAAGGGCAGGCAAGGTTGGTTCATGTCCAAAACGCTATTTTTACTTGTTTTTCAAGTTACTATATTCTGTTGGACCTCTGTATTTTGTAACCTCTGTAATACTGATTATCCTGTTTATAATGTGGCACGTCTTTCTATGTGGGAATGTCATTGGAATACAAATGCTTTCCAGTCTATCTGGGTATGGTCTTCTCAATCAAACCGATAATTAGAACCTTCTTCCTTAAAAAATTTGTTGATTATTCCTTTGTAAGATTAATCCCTTTTTAATTGGTTCCAGGAGGGTATGATATGGAAGAAAAAGCTGCTAGGGCCTATGACTTAGCTGCTCTCAAGTATTGGGGTCCCTCAACTCATATCAACTTCCCGGTAACAACCACTATTCTACTGAAGGTTGGGAATATTTTGCTCAAAATTAGCTAAGTGTATGATGCGGCTTGTTGTCTGCAGCTGGAAAGTTATCAAGAAGAGCTTGAAGAAATGAAGAACATGAGCAGGCAAGAATATGTTGCTCACTTAAGAAGGTAAAAACACCCACTATTCCATGAATGTGCAGCTGACTAAATGAAGTAACCTGTTCTCTTTATCTCTCTTTGGCAATTAACACCTCTCTTTTCTCTCTTTCCTTTTTTGCAGAAAAAGTAGTGGCTTTTCAAGAGGGGCCTCAATTTACCGAGGAGTAACAAGGTCTCAATTTACCTCTAGTAAAAATTCCCATTATTGTTAACAATGTGAGGTACACTACACTAAAATTGCTCTTTTCCTATACTATTAGGCATCACCAGCATGGCAGATGGCAAGCTCGAATTGGTCGAGTGGCCGGAAACAAAGACCTATACCTTGGGACCTTCAGTAAGCTATTTGAAATCTAAACTCCTCTGCACTTAAAAAATGAAACTGACATCAAATAACTGTATGTTCGATTTAGACATGGATTATGACCATGCAATTTACCATATATGTTTTTAACAGTGCTTGATAGAATGCTATTATAAGACTCCCCCTGTCCGAAAGAGTGACTGGATTGCAAAATAAGTAAATTTTAAAGAAGAGTGAGGACCACAACTAAAACTTGGCAAAAGTACAAGTTTTACGTGTCAAAGTGAGCAAATCTAACACTCTTTATGGGAAGGAGGAAATAGTTTTTTTTCACAGGGCTTAGATTTCTGTCATAAACTGGCCAGCTCCTTTCCACATAGTTATACAGATAAAGCACTAAGATGTCAATCTGAGATTGTGTTATCTTCATGAGGGCACTTCAATATTAGTCGTGTAAGTTTCCTGTACGGAACACTATGCTGGTCCAACTTCCTTCCTAAGGCTGTGACTGTAAGTAGTAAAGTGGTTTTCTAAGGCACAATATTCTTGGAAGCTTGGATTGCTTTAGGCTGCTCAAAAGCTGACATTCTATTGTAACATAGGCTGCTTTTCTCAGCCACTAGAAATATACTTTTGTAAGGCTGTATTTTATCAACTATGTGTGCTTTTTCTAAGGCTGTTTCCTCTGATACATTTCATATGTAGCACTAATTCCATCAAAAGAATGGACCACTGACTTCCTCTGGACCTCCTCATAAGGTTGTCTGATACAATGTTATCAAATTTTTAGGCACTCAAGAAGAAGCAGCTGAAGCTTATGACATTGCTGCAATCAAATTCCGTGGGGTCAATGCAGTTACTAACTTCGACATTACGAGATACAACGTGGAACGAATTATCGCAAGTAATACTCTACTGACAAGTGATCTTGCTAAGAGAAACAAGATTGAAACAAGTAGTGCTGTAGCTCAAAACAGTGAAGACATTGTGCTTGCAAAGGAAAATCCAAAGCGGAAGATGGCTCTCTGTCAGTCCTCCCAAGAGCCCCAGCTTATTGAACCACTGGATCAAAAACCAATGATTGTCACAGATTACAGAAGTCCATCTTTGCCTGCTTCTCTGCATGATCTTGCAAATATGGAAGCTGTGAGTTCGGCAAAATTGGCTGATAATTCAGGCAAAGTTGGGCCTACCCATGTCTCAAACCCTTCTTCACTCATGACCAGCTTGAGTAGCTCAAGAGAAGGAAGCCCTGATAGAGCAGGCATTCCCAAGTTTGTGGGCACCACACCTTTTAGTTCTTGGATTCCATCAAGCCAGCTGAGGCCTGCTATCTCAATGCCTCACATGCCAGTGTTTGCGGCTTGGACTGATCCTTAGTGGTTTAGTAGCTTGGAACAGGAGAGATGAAAAGTTGATGAAGAAAGCAAAGTGCTATTTTATCTTTCTTTGTTTTGGGTCTTAATGGTTGAGGCTGAAAATCAAGGTCAATGTGGAGCAATGATCACAGCAAAAATAGATCAAAGTTTTTAATGTGCTTCTTTTGTTCACTTAAAAAAAAAGGTTTCTGCAAATTAGTGGTCTTGGATATGATACAAAATGGTTTTGTATCTTCACATTCATCTGCATATTGCCTATGTTTTGGATCCTTCCAAGAACAGAACCAGCTCAATACTTCTCCTTGAGCAAAAACCTTTGCTTTGACAACCGTACTGAGGCCTCATGGCTCCCATTGCTGCAGGTTCATTATTCAAAAAATCTTCCTTTTTCTCTTTTGTTATGTCCCCAAAAATCAGAAACATTCCAGCCCATTATTCACAAAGGACAAGATTCGCAAATTATTCACATGTTTGCACGCATGAACTGGGTGACACGTTTTGTGTTAAATTTTAAACTTGATTAGTGGGCAATCATTATATCACTTTTCATCCAAATAGAGTAGCATTTATTAATCATTGATTCTTTCCTTTCCCATTCTGAATGGCAAATTTGTCCATCTGAGGTAGGGATTTTTTTACTGCAAATAAGCAAGTGGAACAAAAGACATCACGTTTGCCCTGCTTTTATGAATCATACTTTCATATTAGAATGCTCATTAGGAATTGTTCACGTGCTAATCAGTCAAGATTTGTGCAATCTTTGCCTGCTAATGCTAGTGGCTTACGAAGATTCATGGCCATGGGAGGAGTTCTTGATTTGTGCATGCCATCCCTTGTACAGGGACCATTGTCTAGGGCCGTGCTCCAATTATGATATAGCAACAAAAGGCGGGACTTTATATTGAAGTTTATATTGATTACATAAAAGATATATTAAGAGATAAAATCTAAACGAAATTAAATGTAGAAATAAAAGAAGGAAAAAGTTAACATGAGCGTAGACTCAGGCCGCCCCTAAATAATGTGAACCATCTTATCGACATTTTGACAGCTAGCAATGGCCATACTACGGGGTCTCGTATTAAGAAATGTTAAATTAACCATGACCGGCTCCATCACTAGTCATTTGCTATGTATAAGACGGGAGGGGACGAAAGCTGCACTCCTGTATATCCAAGAGTTAGTTAGACGTTGCACTGTTACAAACACGCAAGGTTAACATACAGGACTAGAAAAGATTTACTAAAATTTACACATCTCCCCTGAAAAAGGGTGGATTGAGAAATGAGCTTGAAAATGTGCCACCACCGTTGGGGAGCAGAGTGAGGAAACAAACAATAGCCAAGACAAAGCCCCAAGCGTATCTATCATCTCCCAGAGGGGTTATCTCATCCTTGGCTGGAATCTCCTCCCCACCTCTGAAGAAAGTCGCAAATAATCCCCATGCCAAGCAGAGAACACTTCCACTCAGCCCTCCAATCCCTAACAAAAGAGAAGTCGCAAAAGACAGTAAGGTCGCTGTGCTCCTGCCAAACAAAGCTTGAGCAATACGGCCCCCTTCAAGTCTTCCACAAGGCAAAAGATTCAAAGAAGTCACGACTATACCTGCTCAAACAAATCATACTCAATACATTGCACACCCAAAAAAGATTCTTGTAAGCAGTAGACCTTATCTAGACAGAACAATCTTTATTCTTGTACACAACAGAAGTTTTTGGTTGCAAGTTGAAGAAACAAACAATCAACAACTATACATGCCTAGCATTCAGTGGCATAGGTCTCATCAGAGCAACACTTGGCATATAGATCCATCTATCTCGAGATAAAATCTTTCCATCCATTAAGCATCATAAAGTTGGCATGTGCATGTTGCGGACACTTATGCATACACAGGAATTGTTTGCAGAGAATGATAACAATTCATGGTGTTCACTACATTACCATACCTAAAAATAAAAAAACAAAAGAAAAAAGATAGTTAAACACTTGCCTAATAGTCCTGCAAAGGCAAGTGGGTCAACAGGCACTCCAACACCTTCTACTGCGTTAGGCAATACATTTCCAAGATCATCAGCATATGGCCCAATCACAAATTGAATAAAGGAGAGCAGAGGGTTGTTATAGAAGAATTGCGGCCTTACATAACTGCACATAAAAATATGGGGAATAAAAATCATGCAGAAAGTAAAAGCAGCTAGAAACAGCAGTTCATAAGATTGAAAGAAACATACAGAGCATTATCACCACCATTTAAACTTCCATCGGCCACAAAAGCTGAAAGTGCAAGTGCTAAAGATGTCAAATAAGCACTAGCTGTGCGTGCAACAGGAATATCAAAGAGTGCTTTTTTATTAGGCAGTAATGACTCATAGTTGTTCATCACTCCAAGGCATCCCGTCCAGTTGGATGGAACAAGAAAAGATGGACTCAGCTTAACGCCATAACGAGCTGCTGTTACCCTAGTAGTGATCTGCAAAATAGTAAAAACACACAGACAATATAAATTAAAATGAGTATTTCTTGCTATATTTTTTTTTATAAAAGTAGCAAATGATCGAAAAACTAAAAAAAAATAAAAAATTGAGAATCAGCCCATTTTTTCATATTTACCTCCTCTCCTCTCTTGCTAGCTTATCTCACATTAAATGTTTACATCCGCCCCAGTTACCATTTCTTTCCCTAGAATTTATCTGAATTGTCTTCTACTAAGTGCAGAAACCTGCAAATAATATTGCCATCTTATAATGGTGTAAATGGCAATAAATTGATCACAAAAGCTATTCTTTGAAATTTTTATTTCCGATGGCAGAAAGCCCTGCCTCTAGTAATGTCTGACTATTTCCAAAGGTAACAACAAGAGAAGTACCAATCCAGTGAAACTTTTGTTTGAATATACTTCCAAAATTCTGCGCAACATACTAAAGGAGGCATCATAGCCCTCAGTGAGATGTGCTAGAATTGACGGTACAATAATCTATTCAGATAAAGTTATGAGACAGTCATTAAACAAACTTCAGCTCGGCAACTCTGACCTTATAAAGGTGTTTCCAGTCTGCTATTTGTGGATAAGAGGTGACTAGTAGAGTCATCTCAGCTAACACTAGTCATTACATTTATTTTTCCAATTTGGAAAGTATGAAAACTGCATAAATTAGCTTTATTCTAGGTTTTTAAATGACTCTTTAAATTAAATAAACGAGGAAGGATCAAGGAAAAATATTACAGGAGTAGAAAACAACTTAAAATTTTAAAAACACAATCATACCTCTGAGGCAGCCAAAATGGTTAGAAAGCCACTAAATAGTGGTATTACATCTGCTAAGTAGTCATCAAAAGTTGCATTTGGCTTCAAGAAGAAACCACTAATCAAGGCTATTGTCCCAAAAGTCGCAACACATAAGGCCACTGCACTCACATATCCCCATGGCGTACTCAGCTTAGTAGACTCAAATTGGAGGTCAATTTCAGACTTAGGTTGTACAAGACAAACCTGGGATACCATCAATTTGCAAATAAAATCTATTAGAAATATCAAAGAAACCAAATACTAATGAATAAATTAATCACAAGCTAAAAGTTCAAATTATGAAATTCAGATTTAAAACCATGGTTCCTACTCGTCACCTGCTTGGGTATGTCGTCTGCCTGCTCCTGCATGAACCACAAGACAACCTCTCTGCCTGCTGCCTCAGAGAGCTTTTTTTCCAACTCAGGCATGACCTCCTCAATGGGTTTTCTCAAGTTCCCAATGAAAATGCCCCCATCCCCAAACCTCCGGACGTCCACAGCAAAAAATGTGTTAAACCCAAAACAGCTCTTCAACTGCAATCATCAACAGAAAGGGACATTGTTCAAAAAACTCAGATTTCCAATAACTCTACCACACCTGCAATATCTATAAGGCCAAAATGAACTGCCAAAGTGAGGAATTTAATTTTTATAAAAAGGGCTTCTTTACCTTGTTAAGATCCAATGCCTTGAAAGTTTCCTCTGCTTTCTCCAGCCTCTCCTTCTCCCTGGCCAAATTCTCACGGGCAACCCTTTTGAATAACACCGTGATGGGATTACTGTCTGTCTCTACGTCGAGCTCTTTAAGCTTCCGGTCAGCCCTTTTCTTCTCAAGCTTGATGGCAGCCTCAATTGAAGGATTGCCCATGAACTTTTTGAACTCTTCGTCTGTCTTCCAGTCAGTTTCTTGCTGCTGGGTCTTCTCCAATTCATCCACTCTCTCCTTCCCACCATCTCCATCACCATCAGATGTAACTGCAGCACTACTACTACTGATTGCCGTCCCTTCATCCGACACGACAGTAACAGTGGACGAAGAACTTGTGGGCTCACTCTGATCTTCACTTGAAGCTCGTAGTTTCAGCCTATTCTTTGATGGGTACTTGAGAAAATGAGAGGAGGAGAGATAATCCGTGGTGGGATGAAGATGGGAGCTTCTTCTGGAGGGAATACATTTAAAGCATGGAGTGGGTTTGACAAGGGGATATGAAGATGGGCTGGGGAGGAGCAGAGACGCAGCCATGGCTGGGGACAAAGAAGATGGATTGATAGAGATGTAGAAGCCATGGATTAGAGGAAGAAAATGGTGAAGGGGAAGATGCCGAGATGGCTCTAGAAAGATGGAGAAGTGGTGTGGATGAGGCCTGGACTGTGACAAGCGATTTTAGCCTCTGGGGCCCTGCTGTCTTTGGATTTTGCTTCCTTTGCGTTCTCTGGAAATGAACAGAAAAATGTGGAAACAGATGTGCTGCTCAGCCATGGCGACCTGCCTGCGTGAACGTCGTACTGCAAAGCATAGTGTGCACTACGTACGGAAGGCACAAAAGCGGGACCTACATTTAAACGTCGTGCTGCAAGCATGGAGTGCGGTAAGCATTACAGAACCGCCATCCACCCGGTACCATGGTTACTGTCCAGGGATGAAGTTAGTTGTTTTCGCCGGGGTTGCTCACCGACAGAAATGGCTAAGGGTTGTCTGGGTCTTCCGCTATCTGCGTACCGTACTTTGGGCTGTAAATGAGCCGCACTAGTTCGTGAGTAAATTCGGCTCGGTTAAGTTTGGTTTGAGTAAAACTTGACTTGAATTAGGCTCGATTCAAGCTCGAATAAGTTCAAGCCGAGTTTAAGCCGACCCATGTTCGACTTGGCCCGGTTCGAATAAAACTCGAACTCAATGCTACTCGACTCGACCTCGAACTCGAACTCGAATATAATTTTAAAATTATATATAAATAATATATATATATGTATATTTTATTTAAATATAATTATTAATTTAAATATATATTTATAATATACTCCCTCTATTCTTATATTAATAGCTCTATTTGATTAGTTCATTTTAAAAAAATTAATTAAGGTATTAATCTAAGACGAATAGAATATATAAAACGACATATAATTACATATTTATATACTAATACTATGTATCGTATTGATATATGAAACCCGTTTATATGAGTTAAGACTCACTCACGACTATGTGAGTATAGATGTCATATATCATCATATTACGATATAAGAACACACATAACTTGGGAGGTAGATTAGTTTATGTCTTCTTGTGCATTTGGATCTCGATCTTGCCTGAATAATTTTTTATTTTTTACATCTTTTTTAGTGATTATATGTACATAAAGAGAAAAAAATAATAATGTTGCATTTTTTTAGCATATGTAACTAAAACTTATTTGTCATAGTTTTCTTCTTTCATAGTGACTATAATCAAATATTCACGGTGTAGTCGTAATACTTGTTAAAGTATATTAATTAATATTTAATACTAAAAATATATTAGTATATGTGATACTTCATATACTTAATATTTATATATAGATTATTTTTATTTTTTTAATTCGAGCCCAGTTCGAGCCAAGGCTTATGATTCACTTATTCAAGTTCGAGCTCAAGCTCGAGCCAAGCTTTGGATTTCTAAATCAAGCCGAGCTCGAGCTAAAAAGTTCGAGTGTATTCGAGCTTCGAGCCGAGCTTCAGCAATTCGAGCTCGAACCGAAATAGCCTAATACTCGGCTCAGCTCGGCTCGTTAACACCCCTATTCGTACCTATTTGAGTTTTTCATAATATATCATAAATTATCCAAGTTTATCTGTTATAAATATGTACAGATAAATATTTTAATATTTAAATTTTATTTAAATTTAAATTATCTAGTAATTATATAGTATGTTAAAACTTTTTAACATGTTACATAGATACAAGATCCACATAAGTTGTATGTATTAAGATTGCTCTAATTGCTCTAATATACTATAGAGTTTTTTCCATATTACTTGGACTAAGATACATATATTCTATATTCCCTGATTTTGTAAAAAATATTCAACATAACCTGGGTTTATACGATATTTAGAAAAAACTGAACTAAAATACCCTTTCAACATGGTTAGGGTTTAAAATTGTGTAAACTAGTTGTGACGACACATAAACAAAGAGGAGATTGGAGCTTAGTGACGATTTGTGATTTTCACCTGGCGGTTTTCATCAACAATAAATTTTGATTTCTATTCGGCGATTGTCGGTCTCCCTCACTTCATCGATGATCGCTCTTCTCTTATTTTTGTCCAAAAATTTCTAAGTACAAACTATTTATCCTTACAAAAGGAGATCAATATAACATTGCAACTCAACAATAAATCTTGAGGGACAATCCATGGAGAACATAGCTATATAAGAATGAAGAATGATGTAAATGCAAAGGAATGACATTGTAGAATAGCCATGATAGCCTCCTACCCTATTGTGCAAAGACGGACTCTTATGTAAGCATGTACACGATCTTAGAGGTTTTTATCCCTGACTTTATGAACAATTGTATAAATAACAAATACTAGTGAATATCGTGTTATCAATAATACACTATGATGAATATTTTGTTATTGATAACACACTATGACGAATATCCTATTATAGTATATGCGACATAGAGGAAAATAAATAACACATCTTGTTGGCATATGTTGTTATCAATAACATGCTATGGCGAATATCGTGTTATCGATAACACACTATGGCGAATTATGTGTTATTGATAATACGCTATGATGAATATCATATTATAGTATATGCGATATAGAAGAAAATAAATAACACGTCTTGTTGGCATATCGTGTTATCAATAACACGCTATTCCACAATATCATGTTATCGATAACACGCTATGGTGAATCTCATATTATTGATAATACGCTATGGCCAATATCGTATTATCGTATATGCGATATAGAGGATAACGTAGCATATTGTATTATCAATAGCACGCATTGTTGGCATATTGTGTTATCAATAACACGCTATGGCGAATATCGTATTATTGTATATGCAATATAGAGGATATCATATCATTTTATTGACATATTGAGTTATCATATATGCGATATGGATTAAGTGTTGGACATAGACCATGCCGAGTGTGAGATCTTTGGTCCGTTTAGTAGGAGTCATCCTCTCGTTCTTGCAGTCTCGGAAGTCTCGCGAGTCATGTAGAGTGGATGTACTCTACCCGATTTCATTCAGATTCGTTGTACTCCCAAAAATGCTTTCTTTTTGCAGCGTTCAATCCCCATTTGTGGCAAGTCTCTAGAGTCCTTCAATCCATTCTAAACACAACTCAGTTTTTCATATTGCCAGAACATTATGTTTGTTGCAATTCAACAAGCACTAAAGTGGCTTCCTTCGATTCTCCGTTTTGAATTTTGTTATTTTCCTCTCTCTTTTAACTAGGAACCAGTTTTTGGATTGAAACCGAGAGGTGGCTTTCTTATGGTTTGTTCTATGGAACACAGGATTGAGAAGGATAAATTTTTTACTTTCTATCGATCATCTTTAAGTGGGTGCCTTGTTTTCTGTATTCTGAGTATTTTGATTTTGCTCATACTAATTTGTGTCATCATTGGTCATTTTTCACCAATAATGAGATAAGAGCTTTGGTATAGGTTTAGTTGTGACCTAAGGGTATATTTGTCCTAAACTAGGTCATATGGGATTAAGTGTTAAAATCTAGGGAATATAGAATATTTGTATATCGAGCCAGGTAATATGGAAAAAACTTTATACTATATTGGTTCTCGATCCATTATTTTACTTCTAGTATTTAGTAATATACTAATATTTAAGGGAGTATTAGGTAAGGGTGATGACACAAACATTAGCAAACACAAATAAGGATATGTCTGTGTCACGCCCCGGCGATGCCCGACCTGAGCCGAACCCGGTCCAAGGGCCGGTCAAGTGCGCGGGGGCGACGAAGTGAAAATTGAGAAACGATTCTAGCGGAAGACTTAACCCTAACCACGGGCGATTAACAGAAACACGGAGTACGCACAATCCTTTGAGTAAGAGTAAATAAAAGGGAAGGAAAAGGTGTTGCTTATCACAAAGTAAACAACAATTTCAAACCCACAAGCTTAGTAAAGTAAAGCCCACACGGCTCAAAATAAGTCATAAGCATCACAACTGTAAAATATGACATAAATCCAAAACAAGAACCCTACACAAAGGTTCTAACATAAAGCATGAAACAAAAGAAGGTAAGTCACACAACGATCTCCATGATCATATCCAATCCACCTCCGACCTTTCCTCGAAGAGGAGATCCTGTCCGTCTGCGTGTCGCACCACGCAGCCCCAAATCAAAACACACAAAGAGGGGTGAGTTTAACAAACCCAGCAATGGTTTTAATATCACTAACAACATCGAAAATACGATAGCATGGCGATATAATCTTTCAGATCAAAGATTGGCAAGGTGCATCATTTTCTGATCACATATTCACATCACTTAAAACTGCGTCACAGTGCATAATCAACCTGCATGGATGTATCTCTAACATACATATTCCCACATGCATAATATCATCACAATCTGCATGGATGTATCTCTAACATACATATTCCCACATGCATTCACATCATAACCAATCCCGCATGGATGTATCTCTAACATACATATTCCCACATACATTCACATCATAACCAATCCCGCATGGATGTATCTCTAACATACATATTCCCACATGCATAATATCATCACAACCTGCATGGATGTATCTCTAACATACATATTCCCACATGCATTATATCATCACAATCAACCTGCATGGATGTATCTCTGACATACATATTCCCACATGCATAATATCATCACAATCAACCTGCATGGATGTATCTCTAACATACATATTCCACATGCATAACATCAAAATCAACTTCCATCAAGGAGTAATCACACATTAATGTCACACAGACGGGAGCATGGACAAGGCCACGAAGGCGTGTCATGGTCCAAAATTCTACACAAGAATTAAAGAAAGATCGGGGTTGTCAATCCTTAATACTGCTCGCCCTGGACGATCCTGGCCAAGGATGTCCCATTCTCACACAGAGAATCTAGAGCAGGGGTGTTCGCCCAGGGAAATCTCCTGCGGAGGGAAGAGCCCGAGTTCTCACACAGAGAACCCTAGAACACGTGGTAGCGGGGTGCACACGGCATACCACACTGGATTCTCAAGGTCCAGATGACACTCGTAATAACATTCTCACAATCCGCAAGACAAGTACACAACTCGTCCCCACATCATTCCATTTAACAAGACTCAACCCAGGGAGTGCACTCGTTCCACATAGGAACTCAAATCAAAATATGTCCTTTCAGACCAATCAACTTGCGATTAATCCACGACCGATCAATTCGGCACACAATTTCATCACATTGCATCCAATCAGTCAAATTCGATTAATCACGATGAAGCCTCGATTGGAAATCCATTTTCATGATGCATGCAGTAAGGTACATATGTTGGCAAAGCATACATGAATCCTAATCCATGATAAGTGCTCTCATCAGCCCCTTATGCATCATTCATAATCATAATATCAAGCTTCAACATCATCATTTAACCCCACATGTGTATGTATCTAGTAGAAGCATTTCACATAATGCATGCCAACATGCTTGAAATTAAACTCACTACCACACTACACATGTGAATTTCCATCTAAACATGAATCCCAGCGGAAATCATAGGAGAAGAATCGTTGAAATCATATCTCAAATCAAAACTCAACCACAAAGGCTAAACACATATAACATCACTCATTTCATCATTGAGTCATGGCATTCACCAACATCCACACACAACTAACCACAATCTATCATGACAAATCAGTCCAATAATAGATTATAGTTCTACTGAAAATATGTTTAACAATGAGAAACCAACCATTCATAATTTCAAGATGACGATTCCAACATCATGCCACAAAACATAAATCATTCCACCATCTCTAAGCATATATCTCAACTCCATAAACTTAATAGCATGCATTTTTAGTAGCCTAACATAGCTTAAAACACTCCACATTCATATAAAATTGGCAAGCTAAAGTGGAATCATCAAAATAGACATCATATGCACAACATACAATTTACTGTGTAGCCGATCGATCGCCCTTCAGGCCGTTCTATCAGTTACACTCAAAATTTTGAAATTTACAGTTCGGCCGTTCGATCGCCTAGCAGGCCATTCGATCGGCTGAACTAAAAAAGTGTTGTTCCGGCAGTGTTGCCGATCGAACGCCCTGCAGGGCCGATCGATCGCCAACATGGCAGAACAGTCATCTTCTTTCTTTCGCAAATCCAAACCGAAACACCATTGATAACACTTCAAATCCACATCTAACACCCTAATCATCATCAAAAGTCCTTCTTGACTTCCAGAACATCAAACCATACCATAATAATGCAAAACCCTAAGAAATCGGGATTAAATAATTTCATTTTCTAATCTTACCATTAACACACCAAATCAAGCAAAACATTTCGAAATAAGTAAAAAATGAAGAGTTTTACCATGGACAAACAGAGATTTTGAAGACCCAATTACCTCAGCACTTGATTAAGCTCGGATTGAAGAGTCACCCTTCTTGAAATGGTTGAAAACACAATGAGTTTGAATTAAACTCTAATAGAAATTGATTTTCCCAAGAAATCCCTAATTAAATCTTAGATCTAGGGCTTATTGGTAGTAAAAATCAAAATTTGAATGCTAGAGTTTGTAGTAAAACACAAATCAATAGTTTTTTATGTCTAAAAACGAATTGAATCAAGGGGAAATTAGTAGATTTGGAAGAGATTAAGGAGAAAGTCAAGGATTAGTGCTTAATTAGAGTAAACTTACCTTAATCGGCTTCTAATTCGGGCCTAAGTGGGGATTAGGCCAGCCCTCCTTCCTTAGCCTATTCCCAAAAATGGAAATGGCTCAGGTCTGCCCTTTTATAGTAACGGTTGGGGTATGCATAGGTAAGTTTTGGGGTGTAAATAAGAAAAGTAGGCTAAAAATGGATATTTTGCAAATTTAAACACTAATTAAGCCTAATAAAATTCTAAAAATTTTTGTACGACCTTAAGTATATGTCTAGGTTCATTTGACCTAAAAATAAAATTTTCGACGGTGGGGCCACAGGGGTCCCGCCAAAACCCTAATTTTTGGGAAAATAGTAAAAAATCCAAAAAATCCCAAAAATTCACATTTGGTCTAAAATCACTTAAAACCACTAATATTGAAGTTAATTTTGGTTAAAACCATCACAAACACTATTTATTTTATGAAATCACCGAATAAGATAAGAAAACGCGTTAGTCTCACAATAACCCATAATTAAAGAAAACCAAAAACCGGTTTAAAGATGAGGGTCCTTACAGTCTGCATCCATAGCTCCCCATTAAGAAGGACAAAAAACTTGGTCTATGTACCGCAGAGATAAAAAATTGGTCACTTCATGATGGCCTGACTACACCGGTAACCAACACCTTTCTCTTGCCTTCCTACACACACGTATGCATAAGAAAAAAGGTAACAAACAACACTCTAGTTTGCAAGGGTTTTGACCCAAACTTTATTGCCACAAATTCTCTAGAACAATACAAAGGAAGGGGCTTTGGTTGACTGCTCCAAGAGTTTAACAACCCTCTTTATATAAACTTGATATAAGGCCAAAGTCTAGTATAACTCAATTACATGAATTTTACCCATATGACGAGAACTACTTGTCTTAAACTCTACTAACATAGGTAACCGTCTTTGCTCGAGAAGGAGGCACCAACTACACTCCTAATCTTGCTAGAAGTCTGCTTGCAATTGTCCAACCTTGTTCGTCTTTGTTTAAGAGGTCAGATCTATGTTTTTTACTTGTAGTAGGAGTCCAACCAGCTTGTCTAAATAGGTTTGAGTCTACATAGGACTTCATTCCTATGTTGTGGTGCCCAGCCGACTAAGTCCCACAAGGAGTAGGACTTCCGCTAACATGTCTACCCAACATATCAACATTGCTGCAACTAATGGCACTTGCCTCAGAATGCACTTGTACTTGACTTGGATGTCTGCTTGCTTAGGCTAAGGTGTTGTCTGGCCACCAACGGAAGGGGCTGAGGGTTTAACTAGCATCAGCCACCTAAACCACTCGACATCCCCATCAAGACCAAGTACTTGATTTTGGCCTCAAATTACCAGAGAGATGTTGTGTTCCCAATTATTCTCAATTTCTTCTTGCTCATCCCTTCGACCCTATTGACTTAGGATGACTTTCACTTTATTATCAAAAGCTTGCCTCACTGTAAGTGGTGCTCTATTAGCAATTGCTTTGCTTGCATCCTCTAAGTCTTCATTACATGGCTTAAAGAAACCTACAAAAAAAACAAGGTGAACTTTAAACTGCTTTGGTGACTCCAATTGGTATGCCAGTTTTCCATTTCACCACAAAAGGTCTCTCATATCTCTAGATCAACCACATGTGCATCACCTTCTTTTACATCTTCTCTAGATTTTGAGAGTTAGCTTCAACATAACGCTGCCCCAACCTGGAACTCCAATGGCTATTGGTCCCGATCAACCAACTTTTTCATCTCCTTTAATGCCTTAGCCAAACAATCGCTCATTTTCTCCATATGCTTAGTTCGCTCCCTTGCCAAGTGATAGTTGCAAGGTACTTGCCTCTAGTGTGCTACAAGGCCACATCATTCGGCATAAGGGGTTGTTGCCTCATTGCCAACTCAAAGGGATTGCTACCCATCGTTGAGCATTTGTGCACTTTGTAGCAAAATTATGCAATCTCCAACAAATCCACCCAATTCTTCTAATTTTTCATAGCATAGTGCCTTAAGTACTCCTCAAGGATTGTATTCACTCTCTTCGTCTACCCATCTATTTGAGGATTATTACTTGTTGAGAAGTTGACCTTGAGTGCCCATCATCTTAAGCAACTGCCTCCAGAACTTTCCGCTCAATCGGGTATCACGGTCACTCACAATGTCAACTTGAAATCATTGATACTTAACAATATTCTAGAAGAATAAGTTTGACGCCAACTACACACGAGAAGTCTTGGATGTGGGTATGAAGCTTGCATACTAAGAGAACTGATCAACTACCACCATAATATAACCAAAGATCTTCACTATTGGTAAACTAGTAATGAAATCCATGGACAAACTCACCCAAGGTCTGTCTAAGATGGGAAGGGGTTATAGCAAACTTACTAACTTCTACCTTTTTGTTTGATCTTGATGACAAACCAAGCATGTGCACACATGTTATTCAAGATCCTCTTGCATATGCAGTTAGAAGTAGTTCCTAACTAAGAGCACATGAGTCCAGTGCTGCACAAGTGACCCACCCACACGGCATCATGGGTCTCTTTCACAAATTGTCTTTGCAGTATGTATTCTAAGGGTATGTAAGGGTGCCTACCATTTGCATACACTACTCCATCCTCCAACCAGAATTGCCGAACTGGCCCTGTTTGAACCAATCTAACACTACTTGGTCCTTTTTTGTTGCCTTCCAAATCCTTTTCAGCATATCATCCACCACTTGCACTAAGGCCACTAGCATTGCCTTCGATTCCATCTTTCGTCCAAGGACATCAATAATGATGTTTGCTTGCTTGGATTGTACTATAGCACATTGTCAAATTCTACCAAGAACTCTTATAATTGCATCTGCTTAGGGGTAAGCTTTTTCTGTATAGAGAAATAGCTAGTGGCCACATTATTAGTTCGAACAATGAACCTACCTATCACGCCCTGCCACACCCCACTGACTTGAACCCAGTCTAAGAAGGTGGGACGTGGCACGACAATACAGAAGACTAACCCATCCTAGATTATCATCAAAGTATACAACACATGCCCTTTTTGAAAAAGCAAATGATAAAAGGTAAAATAGATTAATTAACAATCTTAGTCCAACACAACACCCACAACATCTAAATAATAACATAGTCTTAAGCCCTAAGGCTACAACATATCTAAAGCCATAATTGGCTATCCAAAGTATGAAATAAAGTTAGGTATAAGTTCATCTTATCAAGTGACAATCTAGAACAATTTAAACATCTAGCCCCCCTCATGGTGTATGTTCATCCTCAGGTGCAACATAAAGATCATCCAGAGCACCTACATGACATAGCATACAACCCCAAAATAAAACCACAAACAAAGGGGTGAGCTTAGCTCAGTAAGGGTTTTGAAATAAAAAATAAGCTCATAATGATACTACATGCATTCTCAATTTAAACATGCATCACATGTCCATTATCTATACTTGTGCATTATGAGATAAATCACATTCTATATACACATTCACACCATTTGTGCATCATAGGTTCATTAATAATTTATAACACATATGCACACCCTGAGCAATCAATTAAATTTCATGGTTTATTCACATCCTATATGAAGTAAGGATTAATATTCACATTCACCCTGCATAATCAAGTATATCAAACCACATTTCATCCTGCATTTTAAATATAATCATTCCATATGTAGCATGTGTAACGTAAGCATCATTGTTCCTACACAAACTATGTCAATGAGTATTATAATTCATACACATGCATAAACAATCCAGTGAATATCTCACAATTGAGAAAATAACCCTGCTTATCCTAGCCAAAGCACAAGCAAACCTGCTCACCCTGAAAATCCTAACAAGGAAGTCTAAATTTCTAAAAAGGAAAACTAGAGCAATTTGGGTAAATCCTTAATGGGGAAGTACCCCTAGTAAGCCAGTGCATACAGACAAACTAGCCTAAATTCTCCTTTCCAGAAAAACTCATCAATTTAACTCATTATAGCATTCCGCTCTTCTCACCCGGGGAGGAAACTCCTCCTCAAAGAGACATAAAACCTCGTTCAATGGACGTGAAACCTCATTCTTTCATATATAAAACCAATTTGATAATCCTCCGATGTAGCTAATCCAGAAAACTATAACATCCAACCAGTTAATCACAGTGAAACACGAATAATCCTTACTTAAAATCATTTTCATGATGTGTGCAATATGATACATATGTGAGAAATATTTAATGATTACTAGCATAGGTAAACATACACTAATCAGTCTTAATATTCATGAAACATAGCTTATTTTTTACAAATAAAATTATATAAGCATAAGTAAATATGTATATGGTCATATTCATATTTGAGCTAAAAACATGTGGAACATGGTCCATCTATGATTAACATGGCATGTGCAAATATTCATAATTCATCATAGTTATAAGCTAATAGAATCATGTAATAAATACAAAGAAATCATCGACACACATATTTAAAACAAGTAGAGCATCATGTAAAACCTAGACAAGTATAGTCATTTCCATGCTTAAGCTAGATCACATCCAAGGAAGGTTCAGATGAAATTAAAGTAATAGTTATAATTATTCATAACTGATTATAGCCATAAATAATTAGAATTATGAGAAAAGAACAAGAAATGGCCAAAAACCTACAAAAATAGTCATTTTCCACCAAACTGCTATTTAGTCATTCGAACAGCCCTACTGCTCGTTCGAATGCATGGCCGTTCGGCCGACCTTATTGTCCATTCGAATGCCTAGCTGTTTGAACGGTATGTTAGCCCGTTCGAACTATCAAAACAATTTGTTTTTCTGGTTCATCTTCAACTTCTCAAAATTCAAACCGAAAACATCCCGAAATTCGATATAAATTCAAAAATCATCATAAAACATTATTTAAATGCCAAATCTAAGCCTAAAACATGATGGATCTAATAAATTCTATGCTTAATTATACAAAATAATAATAAATAACATGCTTTTAATAAATCACCATTGCACATCAAGATAAATCAAAAGCTCAAATAGACCTATAATCATGACATTTCAAGAATGAAAAAGCAAAAATGAAGAATAAAGGAATAAAATATGGCAATTTAAATACTGAATACCTCACAAGAAGAGTATGCACATAAAATAAGAAAATGAACTTTGCTTGTGGAGAAGCTGTAGCATCCTATAAAAAAAAAGGCTAAAGCTTAAAATAGTCAGAGCAATCAAGTGTTAGATAATATCAACTTTGGTTTATTGGCCAACTCTTCATCTCTCACCTCTGAGCTTGGTTTGACCTCATTGCAGTCTACCAACTACTTTCCTAAATCCCGACACACATATAAGGCGACACACATATATAAGGATTGGATGAAGTGCTACATAACAATTTGTTGTTGCCCACTGAATCCCGACACACACATAAGGCAATCCTACTGACAAAATTTCTTAGACGTGCCACCTACTGATGGTTATAATTTTGCCTCTACTTACAAAAACAAATGCCTTAACTGGATCTATGGTCTTACGCTTTTTGAGGCATTCACATCAATGGCTGAAATCTAAGGCATTGATAGTTCATTTCGCAAGACATTATCCTCATTATGGGGAACTAGATTTGGCTATTCAGTAGAATAGTGAGATAAGCCAGGAAGCTAGAAAACTTTTTAACAGTGCAGTTTCAAGAGTGTGTCCATCTAATATGAAATTATGATAGTATTGGATGCCACAATTGTCCAGTTTGTTCCCTTTGGTGCATATGCAGCACATAGAAGGCAATTAAAATTGCTGACTCTATGAATAAAAATATACACAGGAAACCTTAGCATTTAAATTAGCTACATACGGGATCAGAGAATAAGCAGTATTGGCATTGACCACAACAACAAACACATGAACTTAGGTGCTCCAACTAAGAAGCAGCATGTCCTCATCTTATGGTGTTCCCAGATGATAAAATGAAATGCTAGTTTCCACCCTCACTTGCCCTCCTTGTTGTATTCCTGCTTGCCAACCACCAATAATATCTCCAAGCACCTCATATAAACACCAATATTTTGTCTTCCAGCAAGAAAGCAGGAAGTATACAAGGAGAACTAACATGGGGTTAGTAACAGAGTTAATTTAGTTAAAAGCCTAAGAGACCACCAAATCCCTCACTGTCCAAAAGTAATAAATTGTTGTTGAATATATTGCACTACAGAAGACCAATAGAATGACAAAATAAATTTTCCCTATATTAGCTCTTGTAGGTTTCAACTAAGGAAATTTAACTTATACTTCCCAAGTCACACAGTACGCAACCACAATTGTCTAATTTGCTACCTCTGGTGCATATGCATCACATACGTGCAGCCTTAGTATTTGATTAACAAGATCAAAGACTGGGCAGCCATTGGCATTGACCACATAAACTTAGCTGCTCCAACTAAGAAGCTGTATGTGCTCATATTATGGAATCCCAGATGATAAAATGCTAATGCTACTTTCCAACCTCACTTGCCCTCCTAGGATTCCCTGATTGCCAACCACCAATAACATCTCCATGAACCTCATAAAAACACAACTATTTTGTCTTCCAGTAGAAAACAGGGAGTAAATAATAACGGCTAGCATTGGGTTAATAACAGCAGTAATCTTGTCAAAAGCCTAATTCAACACTGAATCTTTCATTGTCCAAGGTCATAAACTAGACGTTATCCTCATTAAGACGCTATACTCTGTTTTATAACAGTGCTGGCCCACATCTTCTCTTTAATGCATGTCGAATTAGGACATTTGATTTTAATTATTTTTAGGCATTGCCAATAGAATATCATATTGTATGTTGTTATTGTTACTCCACAACTCCAGACTGGAGAGTTATAAATTGCTGAGCTGCTTATGTTTCAATGTTTCAGAATGGTTTTGAAGTCTTCATGTCTTCTATTATGAGCTTTTTGTTATCTTGAGATTTTATTGCTATGGCGTTCTTATTTACCAAGTCTGCAGGGGTTTCTATGTATGATTGTTTTTTTGGTGCTTAAATTCAATAGTGAGAGCAATTCATACAGTGCAAGTCTTTATCTCAAAACGTAGTCATTCAGGATATTTGTCTTTTTTAGGACTAAGAAATAAGAATGCTAGCAATGATCCTACAAATGGATCTTAAAGGGATCCTTTCAAATGAACCATATCATAAATTGTCAGAAGAATTTGCAGAAGAATTCTTTTATGCAAATTCTTCTGTGCAGCTAGTCAAGCCACAAAAAGTATGATTAGGACCAAAATTCAATGCAAGTTAATGCTAATTACTATCATGGCAAGTTCATGGTGACACAACATGCCTGCAGAAAGGAAAATAACCTGTTTTTCTTTCTTTTGAATGAGCAGCAGACTAACGGAGTAACTGTTTGCCAATATTCTGCCCATTTATAAACAATGATTTAGAACAATATTAAACACTCTCTTAAATGATCAAAACTATACATGCAGAAGGATAAACGCTGGGGCTTTTGCTAACTTCAATCATAAATTAAATAAATGGAAGACAAATTTACAGAAACATTAACAAAATAGCTACAGAAAACTTTATTATGCAATTATGAAAATAGAGATGAATAGGGGAAGACACAGAATAAAACCTCTTGTTGGCCGGTGAATTTTGTGGTTCTGAAGTCTGAACACAGAATAAAACCTCTTGCTGGCCGGTGAATTTTGTGGCTTTGAACTCTCATATTGATTTTGATCTCTGTTGAAGAATTTTTATAGGGTTGGGCCGGTTGGCTTTGGAAAGAATCCTTCGTTTTGAAGATACTTTTTTTAAGTACTTCCCCTCTTTCAGTTTGGTTGGAACTTGGAAGTTCAAATCCTACTTAGAACTTCAAACTCGACAGGCGGCAGTAGACTTACTTGACGAGATCCCCAGTTGCCGATGGATTCTGGCTGTGGATTCTGGATACCAACGATTATCCTTGAAGTGCCACTCTGCCAGGGTCATCCATATACGGCGACCGTGGTTTGTCTCTGCCGTTAGTCCCTGCCTCATCTGAGTCTTCATTGTTGGTGAGAGCTCCATTGCCTTTTTAGTTGTCTCTATCTGTCGATAGTTAATGGTTAACCATCTAAAATTGGTAGCTAAAAAGCCTGGTCTCGTCTGATTTTGGCTCTCTTGGCGAGATCCAATCTCGTGGTAGAGACACCGAAAAAGATCTTAGCGAGATCTCGCCGAGACGGCAAACCATGGGTACTACACTCTCACAGCGACCCCAGCCTTTGAACCGTTAATATTTTGATATCGACGGCGAAGACAGTAGCGCCACTATACGAGACTGGGGCATAAAAATGCTTCGAAAGTGTGTGAGAGAAGGTCGCGAAGTTCCTAGTGCTGCTCGTCCTCCTGAACACTGCTGACTCCAGCTCTAATGGCTGCTTATGCTTCTGCTTCCCTCTTCCCTCTCGCTTCTTCCCTTCCTTCCAACACCTCCTCACCAGCACCATCTTGTCCTTCTTCTTCCTCTCACGTTCAGCTCCCTCTTCTCTCCCCGGCCCCTCTCATCAAAACCCGACCTTTCACCAAGCACCCATCTCCTCTCTTAGCTGCCAGGCGAATTTCCGACTACACCCAGGTACCCTTTTCGCCATTTTGGGTTTTAGACCCCATATCCGGAAATTTTCAATAAAGGATTGGGTACCCATTTCTCCTTTTTGTCTGATTTGCAGTGGGGAAAGAGGAGGCCATGTTGAATTACTTGCATCTGAATTCTTTGCCCAGGAAGCGACGCTGGTCACGGGCCCTCGCCATTGGGGCGGCGCCGAGTTCGAAGACGACGATGACGAGAGCGACGACGAGGGCGAGGAGGATGATCGGAGTCTGGACCTTCTCGTGAGGTTTATCCAAAACGTGTTCCGGAAGATTTCTCGCCGGGCACGGAGGGCCGTTCGTTCCGTTCTCCCCGTTCCGATCTCTGCCCGATTGGTCAGTGATTATTCTCTCGTGCTTTTGCCCATTTTTTACTTGCTGTGCATCTGAGGTTGGTTCAGAATTGGAGAATTTGATTATTGAATGAACTAATTAGAAGTTGTGTATGCTTACTATTTGTTAGTGTGCATTAGATAAAATTTCCTTAAGAACAAAACATTAAGAGGGAGAGGGAGTCCATGCAGCTTTCTCTCACCTAACATCACCACTATGTCGCATGCTCTAGGATTTGTACTGTAAATACAGAGATAGATGACTAGGGCAAAGTAAATTATTTGTCCACGGTACAATTGTTTGTATCTCTACTATCGAATGTTATATATTTCAACTTTTGGTTTCTAATCAAGTGTGGATGGACAGAGCAAGCTACTATGGCATATAAGCTATAAGGTCTTGCGTCTGCATGATCCAACTCCACATGCAGGTCTACAATATGCATATACAAGTGGGATTGATACAGTCGTTATTGAACAAACCTGAAATAGGATCTAAGACATTTTTAACTTCAAGATAACGTGTTTTCTTTATTTTGTTTTTCCTTAGTTATGAAAAGTCTAGAACCCAATAAAAATTGTTTATTGTAGATTGTAGAATTTAAGTGATTCCTTTCTTTATTTATTTGTCCTTAGTTATGACAAGTTTAGAAACTAATGAAAATTGTTTATTGTAGATTGTAGAATTTAAGAGATTCCTTTTTCTCATAAACGGAAAAAATGACAGGTGCCAGCTGGATTTTCTAATCACATATATTGTACAGAAAGATAATTGGAAGAAAGCATAATTTGGTTAATGCTTCATTTTTTTTGTCAATGAGTAGTGTACAACTCCCTAGGAACCGACTAGAAGGGGCATGACAACCGGCCTCCTACACATCAAACGTACCGGGTAAATTTGGATATAATTCTTGTGGGTGGCCAACGAAGTGGTGGTTTAAACTCAGGACCTCCCCTTTATGTGGCGTGGTGCAGGCCAATGCTTCATATTTTTGGGAAGAAAAATCATGTTAGGTGCCAGCACTTGTCAACACATGGCTTTTAGGGTAGTTTTATGTTGACATGGCTCATTTACCGTTTTGAATAATGAATGTGGCAAATTGACATGAACATCATGGATATCCTATATGCCCTCAGCTAGCAGACATCTACTTATTGTTAAATTGCTTTCTTTTTAATCATTCTTTTTTTTGCTGTTTTTTGAATTGAAACAATTGAAAATTTTTGTAATTTGAAGATTTCTTGTAATGTTGAAGAAAGTTTCTGAATCTCATTAGGTGTTTTGGTACAGTTGCGGTTTTCAGTTAATGGAGTCCTTATGTTGACGTTTTTATGGGTCTTGAAGGCATTCTTGGAGGTAATATCCCATTTACTTGCTTGCATGTACAAACACGAGTTTATTTTATATCACATATTGAAAGGTGCACTTGATATTGGTGGAATGCTAGGCATTTTATTGAAGAAACATTGAAGGGGTCATTTATTAGCACTCCATTTCACTACATATCTGGAAAAACTAAAGCCAACTAGCTATTTTTTGTTGCTTGTACTGTAGGTCTTGATGTATTAAGTTATACACATAGAACGCAAGGGAAAAAAAATGAAAACTGCCTTTTCCCTTTCTATTACCTTATTAGCAAGACAAATTATTGCATTTGGTTGGATATAAATGCTGTTTTTTTAAATATATGTAGCCTGATGGCATCTGCAAAAATTAGAATGCTGCAAAAGAGAGAAGATCAAACCACATATCTCTCATTTACCTTTTTTTTTTTTTTTATCATGAAACATGCTTCTTGTGCTGGTTGAGCTTAACTTAGGTTTCGAGCCCATTAATTGATTGTATGAAAATGGAATCTTAAATTTGGACTTCTTTAGAAGTAAAGAGTGTCATGTTCATAATATATACTCCCTCCGTCCTAAATTAATAGCTCCATTTGGCAAAAAGTTTATTCTATATTAATAGCTCTATTTTGTTCAATTTAAGTAGTTGGGTACTTAAAAAAGAGTATCACAAGCTCATTTTTCCTTCTTTGATGTAGGTTTCACCATTCAATTAAAACCACTATTTTTCCAAATCTATTAGTATAGGACAGAGGGAGTACAATGGCAGTTCTTTGCTGATTAGGAATGTGATGTAAGAAGAGAAAAAAAATGTGGGATGAGGAAGCAATTCATGTTGAAAAAGAAAAGTGTCTTGTTCTTAATGTATATGATGCAAGTTCTTTGTTAATTGTGAATGTGATATAAGATTGGAACAAAATGTGAGATGAGTAAGCAAGTAAAATTGAAGAACTTAATATGTGACGACCCCCACAAGCAGTGTCTTTTTCTCATTAGCTGGTTCAACTCCTTTGAGGAGCATGCCATCAAGGAATTAGTTGTCTTTCCTCATTTTAAAAGTGAATCATATTGTGACATAAAACCCTATTCTGTATCAAATGTTCATGAAGCACTGATGATTCTCAGACAGTGAAAAGTGCAAAAGAATGAAACCTTCATACGGGTTAAATTTAGCTGCTTCATCCTTACTTAATTCTTCCCTACATGTTTGCAAAGATTATTATGTTAAAAGTCTTAAAGAAACTAAACACCTTGCTGCTTTGGCTTCTTCAATTGGTTATGATTCTATCCTTATCTTAGTGAATCACTGTGATATTTCTTTGCTAATGTTTTTATCATCCGTTTTAGGTTGTGTGCACTCTTGGAAGTGTAGTTTTCATTACCATACTAGTCATCCGTGGTGTATGGACTGGGGTCTTGTATTTAAATATGATCCGAAGTAGAAATCCTAGTGGATTTGATGAAGACAATAGTGCATGGAATTCGGCACAGCCTGCTACGTGATTTGATTCTTTCCTTCTTCTAAGTGATTGGATTCTGTCCTCCTTCTAAGATGTATGAATAACTTGAAAAAACTTTTTTCCATGTCTGGAGACAAATATAATAAGACTGGTGAAGGGGTGCAGATGCGTGGACTCTCCTAGTTACTGCCATGTTTCAAATAGCGGGGGCAAGTCTCTGAAATCCAGAGCGACTACACTTTTGAATGCATACCTGGAGTTAAAATCCCCTTATACAGTATTAGCTTCTATTTTTTATTTAATTATACAAGAAAGCAACCAAGCTTGCTTATTGTTTGCCAAAATTTTGTGTACCTCGAAGATCTTTTACTTGAAGAAAGTGGGTGATCTGTTCACATTGATAACTTTGTTCCTGTGCTGTTTGTAAGATAACACTATACCAGTCTGTGCTTATTCATTTTGATTGATACATCCATTCTGCTTGAATCTCTTTCACTGTTGGGATTTTATCAAAATTTTGATGAGTTTTGGATTTAGTGTTGCTGAACATTCACACCAAGCAGGTGGGGTTCACGTTCAGCATTAAAAGTTTAAAATTGACCGCAAATTTTGCTTCGTTATTTTCCCTGAAACTCGTAAAATTTCAAGTTTCAGCTCTCAAAGGGCAGAGTTAAGGGTCACGCCCAAACTGGCTCGCCTTGCTACTCTCTAAATCCTTCTTGGCCCCACGTTCGTGAAGTTCCTGTTGGATGAACAGTTAGGTCTCCTTACATATCTCTTGAGTATTGCTATTGTGATATTAACTTTTACATGTCAAAACTCTACTTCGTCAATGATGATGTAGAGTTTACCGTGTGAAAGTTAATGTCGCTCAGGCATTTTTCAATATCCTTGCACTTGTGAACGTAATGTGGTTGAACGATTAAATTGTTCTTGGTGCATGGAAGTTTGCCTTATTCACTGTGAATAGACAAATATCAGAAACGTAATGAAGGATGGGGTCATTGTTAATTTGGGATAAGTGGAATTGATTTGTGGTTTGATATAAATTTTCTAGGTGCAATTTGTGAGAGGATCGATTTCCTTGTCAGCGCTACTACATGCCTGAAGAAGGTAATTATCCCTCATAAGTCATAACTGCTACTGTTCCATGATGACGGCACTGCAATTTGATTGGGCCCGAAAGAGTGGACTGCTTGAAACAGATGGGCTTACTATAAATGTTTGTTATTGGGCGTTGATAATAAATAGAGTAGTGCAGGACTGCTTACAGCATGATGGTGCGAGGCCCACATGGCCAGGTATGGGGGCTTATATTGGGCCACAGCCACACCCATGATTCTTTAAGAGTTGCGCGAGAGTCCTAGGGCGATAGAAAGGAAAAATGACTTCTATTGTAAACCTTCTTAAGATGAGGGTTAAGTTTTAAAGGTTTTTTTAAATTAATGTGATAGTTTACACAATAAAATGACCTAAAATTATTTTTCTTTTGAAAACTAAAATGCCCAAACACGTTGTTAGCTTTTTTTATGAAAATTAGGGAGCTAAGCTGAGCATGTTAACAACTTTTTTTATTTATTCAGGGCCTGATTCATAGAAAAGAATATGCAAGGCCAAAAGTCAAGATGAAAAAGAGCAATCCCTAGAGCGCTGCTCACAACATCAAAGGGCTTCACAGGTTTTCTGTTCGCTCTTTTTTTGGTAGAAATAGGAAGTTTTATAACTAATAGGGACTTAGAACTATAGCGATAAAGTTTTCTAAAATTTATTGAAATTCTTTGACAAATATCGAAATGGATGTTGTGTGAAATTTTGGTTAAAATTTTTACCCTAAATTTAACGTCTGTTTTGTTCTTTTGTAGGGATAGGGGTTTCATTAAGGGATTAATGGGTTAAAAGTTTTGCGCATCTCAACACCAATTGAATTTTTTTCGAAGAAAAATGGCTCGTGGCCAACGTAAAGCCAAACTCCGAACTTGTAATCTAACTATTAGGAAGAGTTTCTTGCACAAAAAAAATAAAAAATAAAAATTTCTATTATAATTGCAGTAGGATTATGACCCCTAATTAGAATAAGAGAGAAACTGCTGACAATTTTTTTGTAGAAGCTGACATTACTTAATGAGAAAAAACTACTCCCTTCCCACATTAAGTGTCTTATTTGGTGTTTTAAAATAAATTATTTTAATTTATCATAAAAAATTAAATAGGACACTTAATATAAGGATATGGAAGGAGTATTAGTATTTTGTCAATATGTGGCGTATCTTAGAAGGCGCAGGCTGGGTATAAAAAGCTGCCCACAGCCCCCTTGTTTTACAAATGTCCAAAAAGACTTATTTTGATGGGATTAGCCTTTATAACTCGTAGTAATCCATGATTATGGCACAACAATTACATTTGCATCAAAGGTAGGCCCCATTCCCAGATATCCCACTGTCCTACTTTCACTTATTAAAAGCCCCACGTCTCCATCTTCGACCTGCTTACTTCAAAAACACAAACAGATTGTGCAAAAAGATGCTTATCAAGTACATCAGTACCACTGTTGATGTTTCAGCCACATTACAGAGGTCTCCACTTCACCTGTCCGGTTCAACTGGCAGGGGGTTCTTGCTGTGCAATTACACCATGCAAGTAGCACGTAGATAGACTGCAGTTCACCCCTATGTCCAGGTTTCATGTACCAACCAAGTTCCCTGCATTGGGAGAATTAAACCAAGTGTTTGATGAATTACTTGGCCGTATTAAGTGCACGAGACCGACGTGAGCTTCACGAGTGACAACCAGAGTAGCATTTACTTTCCTGCATGCACTTCCTTCATCACATTTCTCAATCACTGGAGTTATTGAAGCAGTCTGCCCATCAGAGACGCCAAATCCGTGCCTCTGCAAGCTGTATGACGTCTTTGTGATAAATGTATCTCTCTCTCTTCCCCTCTCTTATCTTCTGTCAGTGGGATGCTTGCTTGGCAAATTAGACTATAATTAAATATTAATATATGAGTCCAGTTTATATAAGCCGGAGCTCATATATACTTACATGAGCCCGGGCTCCATAGTCATCGAATTTACATCCGGTGGCTTATAATTTTCATGGGTAATATTTATGGATTTAAACCCATGAATATTATGGGCTGTCAGATATAAATCCGATAGCCTATAGAGCCCGGGCTCACCTAGGCGTATATGAGTCCAAGCTCATATAAACTTTTTCCTTAATATATAAGAATGTTCTAAATTTAATGAAAAGAAGCAAGGGGCAACGAAGTGGATTCAACAATATAACTCACTCAGGTACTCAAACCATTTTTTGGAATATGTTTAAAGTTCATCTCAAACTGTTGATACTTATTATAATTAAGTACTCCTTCTGTCGTATATTAATAGTTACATTAAAAAAAATAGTACTCCCTCCAGCCTCAAGTAATAGCTTTATTTAACAAAAAATTTGTTCTATGCTAATAGCTCTATTTTGTTAAATTTAAGTCATTGGGTACTTGAGTGTCATAAGCTTATTTTTCCTTCTCTTAGATGTGGGTTTCACTATTCAATATAAATCACTATGTTTCTAAATATAGTTATTAATATAGGATAGAGCGAATAGTTTTTATTGAATGGTGAAACCTAATACATCAATAAGAAGGGGAAATAAGCTTATAATACTCTTTTTGAAGCACTCAATCACTTAAATTGAACAAAATAAAGATATTAATATAGAACAATTTTTTTTAGCCAAATACAACTATTGATTTGGGACGGACAGAGTACTAGCTAGTACTTCTATTAATTAGCAGTGTAGTTATTCTTCTCATCTTTATTGGTAGTATCAACAATTTCATTGTTTCAATCAAAAGAATTCATTATTATTGTTAACTACTTCTACGACTTATGTAGAAGGATAATCCAACCTCAATATTCGTAAGAAAGATGCGCATGATAAGAAAAGGGAGAAGCTCCCTCTTCTTTTGGTGTTTGACGTATGTACTGGCATGGTGATGGCATTTTTATTCATTTATATAGAATTCATTTTTACTATAAACCAAATTACAATTCCTCTTGGCTTCATAGTGCTCTGTCTTGGCAAAAGAAAAGAGAAAATGGTGTTATGCCCCTCTACATCTTTGTTTAATAGCGTCAACTTCCTTAGGTTGACTTTCTACTCTTTTATAAGGACTATCTTCTCATCTCACAAATATTTATCTCATTTCACTCTACCTAAAGACCCATGGGGGTTATTACTTTCTTTTTGTCAAACCTATTTCCTCCATGTAGTCTCAATTACTCTAGACTTCTAATTCTAGAATCTTGCATTCCTCTTTGACTGCCCAAGTCCCACAAGATATGCCACACTTGAAGTAGTTTCAAATACCCTAACTCTTATTATAAGAGTCCCATAATGTTCACTTAATAGAAGATAAACTCCCCTATCCGGAGTTCCTGTAATTAAAAAAAAAAAGATGATAACCTACTATGCTCATTGGCAAGTAGTAACAAGAAGTACAGGGCCCTCTTAATGCCCATAAAATCCTTATCATCAATTTTATCTTTACACTCTTTAAAGACCAGTGACCCCTGTAATGTCCCAAAATTTTAAGTTAATTTTTCTATTTAATAATTTTGTAATGTATTTTATGTGCTTTAATTTGGTAAAATAGGATTTGGTGCAGCTCTTGGTAGGACCGAGTTGAATTCTCCCATGGGGATGCCATGTAGGCGGTACATTAGATGCTTCTAAGTTGTTATCATTGGAGAGAAAATAGGGAAAGAGTGTCTTTATTAGTTGGATTTGTTGAAGTTAGGATATGGGGTGATGAGGCTATAGGTTGGAGGTTACCTAATAACCCAAACTACTTTGTTATCTGGAGATAGGATAGCCCATAAGCATGAAGTTTCTCATTCTACCTCGAGCAATTCTTATCCTCTAGCTTGGTGAATCGAAGCCCCTCCTACTTTGTAGGTTACACAATTACTTCAAGTGGAGAAGGTAAGATGGTTTTTACATTTCTATTTAAGTTGTTCTTGCATCTTTATTTAATTCGTAGAATGCTTTTAAGCTTCTATTCACACCATCATATCATAGGAATTTATTGGCTCATGTGCTAAATAAGTGGTCAATAATTTTTAGCAGTTTTTGCAGTGCTCATTTTCTCCTTTTTAAGATGCAATATTTCATGTGTCACATGGCACTGTAAAGCTGGGTATTGATAACACATCTAAATCATGCTCAATTGAATTTTGTTATTTCATCATTGTTATTTATTTTCATTTGGCATGAATCTTAGTGTGTTATAATCACACTCATTTTCATTATTAAACATAAGGAGTAGTGATGTGTTTGACAATTCATGTGTGGCACCCTAAGCAAAAAAAATGGTGCTTTTGGAAATTTGGGGTGTTACAAATGGTATAGAGTCTAGGTTATGGTCATATGCAAATGAATTACAGTACGGAATGATAGAAATAACATAACTCACCATTGTATGTTGGGTTGGGTAGAGATAGACTCTTTGTCTAATACTCTTTGGTTGTGTTTTGAGGAATATATGTCTAACATTCCTAGAGCTCAGAGGGGGAAAGTAGCTATTAGTGCCTCTACTACTTCGGAAAGTGGTGGTGGGCATAATGGTGACTTTAGTTTAGGAGCTCACTCAAGCCATCCAATCCCAAGATGGGTCTAGTCAATGCACTGGCAATGCCAACGCAAAGCCGCACACCATGGAGTGGTTCAAGAGGGTAGTGTTTGCTTTCAGTGGAGATGATGATCCGGAAACAACAAAAAGGAGGGCCACTAAGGTTGAAAGGATATTCAAAGGCTTGAAAGTCTAAAAGATGAGAGGGTTACCTTTTTGCGCATAAAAGAGAAGCGATATTTTGGTGAAAGTCTACTAAGATGAACGACTTTCCTGACATAGAGATCTCATGGGATGCATTTAAGGAGGCTTTCTACTTCAAATATTTTCCTCATGACCGAAAATGAAAGGAAAATGAGTTCAATGATTTAGAGCATGGCTGCATGATGGTATTATAGTAGGAGATAAAGTGTGTTCAACTACAAAGATTTGCTAGTTATTCATGCCCTATAGAAATTAAGAGGTCATAGGGCATTGTTGGTGCTTGAAAGATAGACTTTAGGCTAAATTACTTCCCTCTCAGACTGTCACAATACTTAAGGCTATCGAGTTGGCATCAATGATGGAGGAGTATTACAAGCGGGTGGGTCTAGGAGAGGAAGAGAGGTTTCAACAAGGTCAAAGTAGCAATTCGAAACAAACTTATAACAAGAGGTCAGGGAGTGATAGCAATAATGGTAATTGCTCTTGTAAGCAACAGAGACAACATCAACATCAATAGACTCAAAGCAACCAACAATCACAACAAAATCAACAAGGCCAACAACTCAAGAGAAATAGGGGTAACTACCATTCTGGCCAACCATCCCAGCTTGAAAAGAGGAGGTGCTACGCCTATTTAATTGTCACATTAATGCTGATGCAAAAGCAAATAATCAGAATAAAGGGCAAGCCAGAGTGTTCTCACTTTATGTAGATGAGACTAGGCCCTCCAATGTTGCGGGAGAAGGTATTATACTCTCATTATCTTACTTGACCCTAGATCTTCTTATTCTTTGTTTTACAATGTGTTTGCTAGCACTGTTGAAAAAAAAATAGTGATTTTCCCATTTGAATAGGTATTAGTAACTCAAGTAGGGAAAGACTACAAAGACCTAGATGAGGTACCTAAAATAGTTGGGAAAAGGTACTTATAGTTGTGATTGTTGACAGAATTTTCAAAAAGACATAGGAGACCAAAGCTTGTTTGAGCCGGACATATTCCGAGTAGTTTACCAATTTGCTTGATCCATTTTCAGGACAAAATGCCCACCAAGGGGGGTGGATGTAATATCCCAAACTTTTATGTTAATTTTTCTATTTAATAATTTTTGTAATGTATTTTATGTGCTTTAATTTGGTGAGATAGAATTGGGTGCAGATCTTGAAGGGAACAGTTTGAGTTCTCTTGTGGGGCTTCCTTGTATGCAGTAAGTTAGATGCTTCCAAGTTGTTAGTATTGGAGACAAAATAGGGAAAGAGAGTCTTTATTAGTTGGATTAGTTGAAGTTATGATATGGGGTAATACAGCTACAGGTTGGAGGTTACCTAGTAACCCAAGCTATTTTGTTATTTGGAGATATAAGAACCCACAAGCAAGAAGCTACTCATTCTACCTCGGGCAATTCTCACCCTCTGGCTTGGTGAATCCAATCCCCTCCTATTGTATAGTTTACACTATTACTTCGAGTGAAGAAGGTAAGATGATTTTTACATTTGTATTCAAGTTGTTCTTGTACCTTTGTTGAAGTTTGTAGAATACTTTTAAGCTTTTGTTCATGCTATCATGCAGCAAAAATTTCTTGGCTCATGTGCTATATAAATTGTCAATAATTTCTAGCAATTCATGGAGTGCTCATTTTCTCCTTCTGAGATGCAATAGTTCATATTCACTTGGCACTCTAAAGTTGGGTATTAATCACACATTTGAATCATGCTCAATTGAATTATGTGATTGTACCTTTGCTTTTTATTTGCACTTGGCAGGAATCTTGTAATGATCACATTCATTTTTGTTATTAAATGTAATGATTAGTGATGTATTTTCTCTTGGCACTCTAAAGTTAGGTATTAATCACATATGAATCATGCTCAATTAAATTATGTTATTCTATCCTTGTTTTTTATTTACACTTGGTAGGAATATTGATATGTTATAATCACATTCATTTTCATTATTAAATGTAATGAGTGGTGATGCATTTTCTCCATCTGAGATGCAATAGTTCATGTTCACTTGGCACTCTAAAGTTGGGTATTAATCACACATTTGAATCATGCTCAATTGAATTATACTATTTTATCCTTGCTATTTATTTGCACTTGGAAGGAATATTGGTATGTTATAATCACTTTTATTTTTATTATTAAATGGAATAGGTAATGATGTGTTTGCATGAATCATGTGTGACACTCTGAGCAAAAACAAAAAATGGTGCCTTTAGATACTTGGGGTGTTACAACTCCTCACTCAAGTAACCTAGCATTGGCTTCTCACACAAGCCAATGCTTGCCAAGACCCCTCACACAAGTCAATGCCCCAAGCTCATACCCCTCATTCAAACCCTGCGTTAAACTATCCTTTGGAGATCGACATAAATGAAGATCCCATTTTTTGTCAACACCTTCAGCAAAGAACCCTAACACAAATAAACACCATGAGCAAGGACCTCTTGTATAAGTCACCTAACGCATAGTCCTTATTCAAGTCTACAAGTTTCAATAGAGTTCCCTAGCATAAGTCAATATTCCTAGTAAAATCCCCTCACATAACTCAAGGCCAAGCAATCTTGTGAAGATAAGTAGATTTCTCTTATGACCCCTTTTCTTAGTAGTTGGTCAACCAATGCCCTGACCTTGGGTTCTTATTGCCCACAGTCATCCTCCATTCGTAGTAAAAGAGATTCTCTTGAGTTTTGATTCTAATATTTAGACCCATAGTTCATGTCTAGAAAATTCATTATTATGTATGTCCCCTCTAAACCCTAATGTATATCACATTATTGGCTAACCCAGTTGTTGCTCTAGTCCCCAGCTATAAGATCTCACCAACATCTCATACTTAAGTAACCCAGTCATTTTCCTACCCCCCAATTCTAGGACCCTAATTAATTTCTCATATTTTGGCAACCCAGTCGTTTTCCTCGATTCCCAACTCTAGGACCATCATTGGCTTCTCATATTTTGATAACCTAGCCATTACCTGGTTTCCAAATCTAAAACCCTCGTTGGCCTTTACTCTAGGGTAATTTAGTAAATTCTCATTACTTACCTAGAGTCT
Organism: Saururus chinensis; assembly: GCA_035235625.1. Classification (NCBI taxonomy): domain Eukaryota; kingdom Viridiplantae; phylum Streptophyta; class Magnoliopsida; order Piperales; family Saururaceae; genus Saururus; species Saururus chinensis. Next base: position 7,516,273 of record CP141142.1, read on the forward strand.
CGTCAAGTTAATCCTCAACTAGGCCCTCCCAATATTATAAGGATTTATATGCATTAGAATTAATCATTAATATAATCTTTTCTAAACTTATTGTATTTTACAGTCACCTTTAACACCCTTTTTGATAGGTCCCCTTTTTGATAGGTTGAAGACCTATCGAGCTTTATACAAAATCCCATCAACCTATGTCAATGGGTTGGATCTGCCTATCCAACACCATGTCGACAATGCATCTTCACCCCCAAAATCACCTATTTTGCCTTTATTATCTTTCTGAAACCCACTACCAATGATTTAAGTATCTTATATCCCCTCTTTTTCCCCCCTTAATTAATATTATATAAAGGTTCGATGTGTCCCATGATAGGCTTAGACCATGCTAACTTTCAACCTTAACATGCTCTTGACAAGTAGAAGAGCCCGTCAAAGCTACCACAAGTTTGCTTTCAAGAAGAATTTCTTGCTCCAATGAACTCCTTTATCTTCTCAGTCACTTTAAGTGCTTCTTTAAGCTCTTAAAATACTTTCTTTAAGCTCTTAAAACACTTTTTACACTTCTTACAACACACCATAATTCATTTAATCATATAAAAATTGAAATCTCTTCCTTTTTTTTAAATCATGCATGATCTTATTAAACCTAAATTCTCATCACCTTAACATGATTAAATAGTATGACTAAGGAATTATTTATAGGTAGTGATCCTACTTGGAATGAAGCTATGGACACTACCCAAATTATTACGGTTTCATTTTTCATTATAGAGAAGCTAGTATATAAAAAACGGAAATCCCCCATGCTAAATAAAGTATCTTTTTAAGTTAGTTTGACATATTTTATAGGCTACTACTTAGCCTTCAACACATTAAAGTACCTACCAAAGACAATGAAAGTTTATCTAAGGGTTTACATCACATCAACCGTGCACAACTCTTATCTAATTAAGATTAATTAGATTAAAAATCATCAAGAAATAACCTAATTAACTACCCGATTCCTAGAAGGCATCTCAATTGAACTCAAGTGAATAAACCTAGTGTAAACCATTTCAATCAACAATTCAAAACTCACAAACATTTATACATAAAAAACCCAAACTAGGAAAAAACACAAGAGCTTGTCTAGTAAGGAATTGCACTATGAAAACAAATTTAAAAAGTCACATCTAGTTATAATTACTATCAAGCAACAAACTCAAAGATGGATTTTCACTTCATGCTAACTCTCAATGACTCGCATCTTTTATGTCTATCTTTGATACTCCTTAGCACTTGATCATCTCCAGATCTCCATTAGATAGGATTATCAACCACTATCTAGAGATTGAACACTTCCAGAATAATTAAAGCAAGGTTTTTTTTAAGGATTGAATCAAACACTTAGGATAATCTTCAACATTAATAGGCATGACTCTAAGAAGGTTGCCTCATTCAAAGGCAATGAGGAATAAAAGGGAAAACAACTTTTGAACTATGGAGTTTGTAAGGATAAAGAGAAAGCAGATAGGATAAACTGCTAGAGCAACCAAGGGTTCTTCACGGCAAAACAAGTCTTTCTCCCCTAAGTTTTTTGAGAAACATATTATATAAGTAGGGTAGGTCAAACTAGGTGATTAAGTTAAGTTAAACATAACTAGCTTATTTTTGGAATCTTCCCCACAAGTAAATCAATATATTGATTGATGAACATGAGTAGATCGATGTAGTAGGCAATAGATCGATTGAGACACATTGTATTGTGAACTTCCAAAAACGGGTAGACCAATCTACTAATCGATCAACTCGCCAAAAAATAAAAATATAGTTCAAAAATAAATCTGACTATTTCAGACTTCATGGATAGGTAGAGTAAGACATGGAAAGAATAATATATATATATACCCAATTCGACAATAGTCTTCAGTCTTAATAACTTCATATATTTATCTTGACATCTCAAACACCCTAATGGATCTAAAATACAAGATAGATTTGTTACACACGTAATGAGTGATTTTTGTAAGTTTAATACCCTTCAACTTTAGAGGTAATGCCTCTAGCCCAAAACAAAAGGTAGAGGGGTACAAGACTTTTGCCGCCCCAACCTCCACCTCCAACTTGGCCACGACCTCCCATGGGCCTCCTAGCCCATGGGCCTAAGAACTCAGGGTTGACACGGCCCACTCCACCCCTCATGGGCCAAGCTAGGTCAGCTCTACCAGCGGACCAACCCACACTTTTTCAGCTAGTACCTCCACCTCCAACTTGGTTGCCACCTCCCCTGCCTCTACTACCACCTTCTTCTTCTCCTCCTACTCCTCTTCATTTTTTACATTTGGTGTGATTGGATGTGATCTAGCATGGCCATTGTGAAAGTCGCAACCCTCTTGGCAGTTGTGGCTTTAGCCAAGCCAAATTTCACTTTACCATAACTTTTGTTAATTATAGCACAAATTATAGCTCCATTAATGGTGTCTTTTAACATGAGAGCCATATAAATTTTAAATTTTATTTTTTTACAAGCTTCAAACTTAAAAATTGAATCCATAAACATCTTCTACTACTTGATTTGGAGCTTTTTCTAACACCCAACAACACATGAGACTTACATTAATGGGTGCTCACGCCTTTCATAGTTGGCAATTGGCAATTGGGAGATTTACTTTAGTAAAATGGTCAATAAACAATACTTTATGCAATTGTATCTCCCTCAATATGCACACTTATGCATTTGAAAATAAAAAAACAAGAGAGAAACAAGATAAATATAAAATGTTTAACTATGTCAACTGTTAACTGGCAATTGTGTTTTCTTCCTTGTCATTTGTGACATCCTTCTTATTCGGTTGTTGGTGCTGGTGTCGATGCCAGTGCCAAAGAAAAAGAAATCCTCTAGAGAAGAATAAATGTTTTGCATTGCAATCTTGCACTTGGTAGTTGTCCGTTGGCATATTTGAATATATTTTATTTATCATGTTTCTCTCAAGTTTTTTTAAATGCTTAATTATACATGTTGAGGGAGATACACTCTCATAATGTATTATATTATTGGCCATTCTATTAAAGTAAAGCTACCAAATACCAACTGTGAAAGGCACGAGTAGCCATTAATGGAAGTCTAAGGTTTATTAGATGTTGAAAAAGCTCCAAATCGAGTAAGAATAGCCTACTGTTAATAAGTACTTGAAGATATTTGTAGTGCAATTTTTATGTTTGAAGCTTATACAAAAAAAATCCAAAATTTTATATAGCTCCCATGTTCAAAAATGTCATTAATTGAGCTATAATAGGCATCAAAATTAATGGAGGTTATGGTCAAGTGAAATCAAGTTTTTCTAGAGCCACAACGGCCAAGAGTATTATAACTTTTGCGATGGCTGGATCGCATCCAGTCATACTGAATTCTGAAAGGGAGGAGGAGGAGAAGAAGAAGAAGATGAAGAAGAAGAAGGTGATAATGATGATGATGATGATGAAGGTGAAACTGGAGGCATAGGCAGTGGTAGAGTTGGAGGTGATTGTAGCAAAGCCAGAGGCTGAATGGTGGTTAAGTGTGTTTATGAAGATGGAGTGGAAGAAGAATTTGGTTTGGGGGGGGAATCAGGTGATGTTATGTCATATGTGTGACCTCTTACATGTATTAGTCTATTTGTGTCAATATGCAAGTTATGCACACACTTAAAGGCATCATGTACATTATGGAGTTTATTTACATTAGATGACTAATAAATAATAATATTATGGAAGACATATGAAAGTATGACATGTATTTTTGACAATTTTTTTTATGAAGACTAACTATGTGATGTAGGCTAGTATTTTAGTACTAATTAAAAATAATAATAATAATAATAATAATAATAATAATAACAACAACAACAATAAAATATATAATTGACGGACATAGGCAACTACAGTCATAAACAACCCTTGTCCTTAGTCATTTGCATTAGGACTAAACAAAAATATTGTCCATTTTTTTGTGGATGAATGCAATGGACAATAGACAAACTGATGTCATTTACACCTTTAAATATATGAGTTCAAAATTTTGAAATTCATGCGAGGAAATGTAGTATCTTTGGTAATCAACAATCATGTTGAACTGTGGGATTTAGAGATTCGAGTTCATACATTGCAGATAACCAAAATGGGTTGTGGAACACAAAGAATCATATCATTTATGAATGCCATTCAAAAGACAGGATGGATGGAGGAACCTAAATAAAAGAGAATTTGTTTTGAAGAGGTAAATACTAGGATAAGTAGTAAGATGTGTAATAAGATCAGGTATGTGATTAAAGAATTAAATTAGGGAGAATGTGCGAAAAGTAATGCATAATATGCTCATAAAGGTTGAAACTCTAAGCATAAGGGACTCGTTTTATTTATAATATGTATTCTTATTTGGTATATGTAGATATACTCAGGCATCTTAGTGTTGTGGGTTTCTTTGTGGATGAGTTTGGATAGATCGACGATGGTTCTTAGTTTGTGACGTGTGAGGACTTCTATTGTTTTATAGTCTATTTTAAGGCATGAACAGTGTGAGTTAATGCTTTATCATGTTATACCATATAATTATGTGGCTTATACATAGACGGTCCTTAGTACAATTGAAATGTTTCAACTAAAAACATGAATATGTATGATTTGGTATGTTGTATGTTAGAAAATGATGACCACGACCTTCGGATTATTCTAGTGGAGGCTAAGATTTTGGTTTAAAGAGAAAAAATTATCCTCATTTTCACATTGTTATATTTTAAACGAGATGTTTTAAAATTTTGAGTTATGACACATCAATCAATAGTTGTACAAAAGTTCTAAGCTCATCATGTACTAAACTTAAAAGTCAATGTAGCATGACCTGTACATACGTATTAATTTTGACTTCTACACTTTGATCTACCTACAATAATACCAAGTCAATTGGATGAAATAACTTATCAAATTTTAGTTAGGGTTTCATATTTTAATAATTTACATCTTAAATCAAACTCAATATTTAAAGTTAAGCCAGAAGAGTCCAGGAGCAAATATCCACACAACCAACCATGTACTTGTAGTCAGGGTCTATCTATAGTATATGATCATTCACACAAAAAAGTTTGTTTCCAAGTTTGAAACATGGCTGCAATTTTGTTGAGCATTTGGATCCTTGCCTTTTTAGCCAAAAAAATTGAAATTTTGCCAGATTGTATAAAGACCTGTTAGCCAAGATTTATTAGCTAATGCTGATGAACGTGGATTAAGATGGACCATAGATTGGGCTGCCAGCGATGGGCCAAGCAATGTGCCCCTTGTGAAGCTCACGTGGGCCCGGTTTGTACATATGCCTCCCGGCAAAACCTCGGTATTTGATTGGTTCACCAGCTGGGTCCCATGCAAATCTCGGCTTCTGTTGTACAAATAGGCAATGTGGCTGGCTCCAACCCTCAAGACCACTCTTTCGACAGTGTCCTGTTCAAAGGAAAGCCCCATGTGAGATATCATGGGCCCAAATAGTTAATATCTAGGCCTCATCTGGGCCCCCATGGTGGGTTCTGGGGAGACAGGGATGAGACCTGGGCTTGAGAGACAATTCTGGGCCGCACGTGTTGGTGGGCCCAGGGGACACGGAAATCAAAATCTAGTGAAAATGGGAGCTTTGGTGGGTTTTGTCTTTTTAGGTTCATGATATGATTGTTACTTGCACCTTTCAAGTGGAGCAAAACAGGGCCCAAAACTGTGCTGGTTAGTGGGCCAGCCCTCAAGAGAGCACATACTACAGTTGTGACTTCAAGGTCCACTGAGTCATAAGCCATAGGAAGATAATAGGTTCGCCAACATAGTTATTGATCCATTGTGGGGCCCACCAAAGCAAGCACATAGTGGGCCCCACAATCACAATTGTGTCATAGAATTTAGGGATAATGTGGGAAATGAAATTTGCTGCCATTTCCTGCATCACTTGTGATCATAGGAGCAAACCATTGGCCAAAGCAATCGACCACTAAGGCCTTGCCAGGACAAAAGCTTAATCACAAGGCTACTGTGTGGTAGCCAAAGAACCAGGGAACACATTAAGGGAGCCCATTCGTTAAATTGCATAATTTAGTACTAAGTACAAAATTGAACCAAACATCCTCCAAATCATAGAATGCAAATTACTCACAATTTCAAGTTAAATATGTTTTTAGAAATGGGAGAGAGGATTTATACGTTGCCAAAAGATAGTGCCCCCCATGCACATAATGACAACATCATTAATGCCTTAATTATTTTTAAACCCTCCAAAGAGTTAACTAACTGTAGATTTCAAAATAACGTGGCCTTAAAAGCCATCACAAGTTAACTAAGGTTGGAATTAATATAAGTTACATTTTTTTTTCATAACCAGTTGTCTGAGTTTTTAGGACCTGACGCAGCCAACCACTTAAAAAAATATCTCACCGTCAATATTTTTAGGCACATACTAGGCTCACCGATCATACATATTGGATAAATCTAGATATAATCGAAATAATAACTAATATAGTAGGGGTTCAAATTTTAGATTATGTGATTGCATGAGCTCGGGCATTATAGGCCATCGAATCAAATCCTAACAACAACGTACAACTCAATGGGTATATTAGTTTTTACCCCCTTTTGCCATGGAACCCGTGATACTTAGGCTCACGCTGATGTGCATAAGCCTAGGCTTAGGTTCATGAAAACTTGTTTATATTTTTAGACTAATTATGTTAAATTTTAATTACATTAAATTCTTTTGACCCAATAATGAGAGCATTTGTTAGTACTTTGGAGAAACATAATAAATTATTGGCGATACGCCAAAAAGGCAACTCCAAATCTAGCCAAAAAATTTATCCTAACCTAATTTATATGGCTATGCTCCAGACTGATACGGCCGTGGGCCCACCGTATTGCAGTTTCGTACAAATCATTCACAAGGACATTGTCACATTGGATCCCTCGGTACAACCACTGCATGTCTGGAAACGTATCCACTGACATTTCACATGTGCTGGGATTATTTAATTAGTGGATAAAAAGACAGATTAGGAAGCAGTTACGACAAAACCCACTAATCCACTATCACTATCCATGTACTTGTAGTATGGCCTGGAGCACTATCTTTAATCGGTGGACCCGCGTGCTACAAAAAATGAATTATGCGTACTAGGTAACGACTGCGAAAAGGGAGTCTCGGTTTTCGCATCAATGCAGCCTCTGACGAGGGAGCACTAAAACAGCGAGCCACTAGAATCAAGTGCCTCGGCCCCACCAAACCAACTAACATAGGAGAAAACCTAAAATTATACAAAAAATTATTTTCGCTGTTTCATATTAATAATTATATTTAAAAAAATAATAATATTTATTGGATGGTGAAATTTACATATAAAAAAAGAGAAAATAAGCTTCCGATATATTTTTTTAAGTACTTAATTATTTAAAATAAATAAAATAAAATTATTAATATAAAATAAATTCTATTATCAAATAAAGCTATGAAGTTAGGATGGAGGGAGTAAACTTGTTTAAGATGGAGTGATTTTTATTGAAGGGGAAATCCATATCTATGTGAAGGAAAGATAAGACTCTTTTTTAAGTACCAAATTAGTTATATTGAATAAAATAAAACTAATAATATAAAATAAATTCTTTGGAGCTATTAATTTGGGAAGGAGAAACTAGCAAAAAAAATTCAATGATTCTCTCTCTTTCTTTTTCATTGTAAAGTACAAAATTGTAAACCCTAATAAATTATAAAGAGGGCAAAAAAACACAACACAACAAGTCAAAATATTCTAGTCAATACCACGAGTACCTCTCGCACCTAGCTTATCACGGACTTTTTACCATAAATTTTATAAAAACAATCAACTAATTTCCTCTGTCGCTTCATTTAATGATATTCTTTTTCTATAAAAAGATATTTCCTCCTTTTTACATTAATAACTTTATTTAATTTTTTAATATATTTTTAAAATAAAATAAAGTTATTAATGTGAGAAAGAGGGAGCACATCACTTGTGGTAAAAGTAATCTTATATATTCATACAAGTGCAAGCAACATTATAAGTAATACAAATAAAATATATCAATATGCAAAATTTTGTTAACAAAATATTTTTTAGTTATTTCTCTTCCTCCTCCCTACCCAGAAGATTTTAAGAGGGTGAGACTCCAAGGCCCCTCTCTCTCACTCTCTTTAAGTTAAGTGAATAAAATTATAAATAATAAAAAATAATTAAATTATAAAAATTTAATTATTCAAAAATAAATTTTTATAAGATTTTTATCTCCCTCTTAAAAAATATGAATAATAAATACTCTATCCATCTCAACATAAATGTTTTATTTATTTTTTGACAAAACTGGCATCTAATCTCATGAGTAGGCTTTATTAGAGGCTATGCTAAATCTAAAAAGCCTATGAAATCAAATTAAAGGATGTGATTTTAATGTTTTGACAAAACTACCATTCTTCCACATTTTTCATGTTTCTCCTTCCTTCCACCTTCATTTAGATCTTTAATCCCTCTTTTTTTATGTTTCTCTTTCTTTCAGCATGAATATCCTTTTCTCCTCCCTTTTCGTTGTCGTGCTCAACTACCTCCTCCTCACCCTTGGGGCCCACCTCCTCAACCGCCGCCGGCCCAACCTCTTATTGGGATCTAAACCTTTGCCCATATCTTGCCTAACCTCCCCCACCTTGGCCCCGCCCCACCGAAACCTAGTCATCCTCACTCACACCTATAGCCCGCTCCTCAACCCCCACCTCAGCTTTGTCCCCGTCATGGTTACTACTTCCTCCCACACCGTCTCCTTCTTCTTCAAGACTCACGATGTCAACTTCTCCTTTTGGCCGGTGTCTTCAACATGGATGACTTCATCCTAGCCCTCGATTGGCTCGGCCTCCAGGGCATCACCAGAAAGATGAAGCACCTCCACCGGCGCTTTGACTCCTTCCTCTCCAATATTCTCAATGACCATTGTGACTGCTCTGACCTCCACCACGAGCACCCGTAAGATATCCTAATAAAATAGTACATATTTACTCTCTTTGTATATAACAAAGTAAATATTTACTGTCTTATTCCTCTGCACAGTTGCTATAGTTGAACCTACTAGAGGTGTTGGAGTCAAAGTGGCTAGTACTGCTGATGGAGAACACGTGATTGGGTTCTGAGCAGAGGTAGTGGAGGCAACATTCATGCAGTGGAGGGCGACAGAGCTAGCGAGATGTGTAGTGAAGATGAGGGACAACCACCAAGTGTGCTTATTGGGCTAGAAGAAAGAGGACTTGCATGCACATATATACGATATGGAGAAGAAGAATAAAGAGTGCTACAAGGTGATGGCCTGGAGGGGGGCATAGAAGCAGGCAGTGGTGCAGGAGGTCCGCCATTAGGTCGAGCGGCTGAAGCTAGAGAACGTTCTAATTTGGGCTCGATCTTAGGAATGAAGAGGGTGGCTGAGGATATTTTTGTATAAATATAAACATTAGAGTTAATAATAGATTAATAAATTTTTTATAGTTAACATCTAATACCCCTTATTTTTTTAAAATAAATATATTTAATTTAATTTATTTTTAAAAATTAAATAAGACACTTATTTTTGAAACAAAAAGAATAATATTCAAGTTTTGTTTCTTTCTTTATCATCCTAAAGTTAAAAAATGTAAACCCCTATAAATTATAGAACTAAAATTCCTCTAGGCCTCGTTTATCATAGATTATTATTAGAATCATATTGGTAACGCACGTCGACTTATATTTGTAGGGCAACACACATTAATTTAGAGAATAGGCAAGTTTAAATCACCCCCCCTAACCCCTTATGAATGCACTTCTTCGTGCCTCAATTCTTGCCACGCCGTAGCGTATATTAATTTTTTCCTTTTTATTTATTATAGATCATTATAACCAATAAAATTCAACTGGTTTTCGCTCTCCCACTTGCATAGAGTGAATTATAAAAGAGAGCCAGAAATGGGGGAGAGAAAAAAGAATAGAGATAGCAGACAAGGAAGAAGTAAGTCTGAAAAGATCCCAGCTCACTCTTCCTCCTCTCAAGTCTGCACGAAAGAAGCACAAAGCAAAGCTCACATCAATGGCAGCACCAGCAGCAACAGCTCTCTCCATCTCCCTCTGCCTCATCCTCTTGCTGGCCTTCAAGTACCTCCCACCATCCAGCGCAGACCCATCAGACGAGGCCTGCCTGACAGGCCTGTGGAGCTCCCTGAAGGACCCCACAAACGCTCTCCGGAACTGGACCAAGGACACGTTCGCCGCCCCCTGCAGCGGCTTCAACACCCATCTGCAGGGCGCCACCTGCAACAACGGCCGCATCCTCAAGCTCTCCCTCCCGGGCCTCTCCCTCTCCGGCACCATCTCTGCCTCCCTCGCCAACTGCTCCAACCTCCAGACCCTCGACCTCTCCTCCAACCACCTCTATGGCCCCATCCCCCAGGAACTCCAGTCCCTCCTCAACCTCGCCGTCCTCAACCTCTCCTCTAACGCCCTCTCCGGCCCCATCCCACCGCAGCTCGCCGCTTGCCTCTACCTCAACGTCATCGACTTCCACGATAACCAGCTCTCCGGCCAAATCCCCCCGCAGCTCGGCACCCTCGCCCGCCTCTCCGCCTTCGACGTCTCCGACAACCGCCTCTCCGGTGCCATTCCCGTCATGTTGTCCAACCGCAGCGGCGGACTCCCCAGGTTCAATGTCAGCAGCTTCCAGGGTAACAAGGAGCTTTATGGGTACCCTCTGCCCCCAGTTAAGAACAGGGGACTCTCCATCCTGGCGATTGTCGGGATCGGGCTGGGCAGCGGGTTCCTCAGCCTGGTGCTCAGCTTCATCGCCGTCTGCGTTTGGCTGAGAGTGACGGATCAGGGGATGCCGGCTGGGGAAGAAGGGAAGATCTCTCAGCTCATGCCGGATTATTGAAGATAGGCCAGAAGGAAGAAAGTGAAAGATTGGTTTTTTATGGTGCGAAAGAGGGTAAATCTGAGATGGGTGCTTCCTGATTGTACTTCTTGATTGATTGCTGACTGCTGATGGGAGTATTCATATGGGTGAGGTGAGGAGAAGTTGTTGCTCTACTTCTTTTCTTGGTTAGAAGGGCATTGATCAGTTGATATGAGGTATGCAGGGTACAGGGGGGGATTAGAAGTTCCCCATTTTTTTCTTGATTGATTGCTCATGAATATGATTTGCTGATTTCAGAGGCAAGGGTTCATCAGGAGTGGAAGAATCAGACATGGGTTCTTCACTTTTGCTTGTGATGTAATGTCTGTCAGTCAAATCTGTCAAAGTTACTTTGTGAGGCCATTGTGATTACTTACTACTGATATAGGGTGAAGGGGGGAGTGTTTTATCCACCCATTAAACAATTAGCATGGACTTTGTATGTAATTGATACTGATTTTTTTGCTGTCCAATGAAATTCAGCTCAATCTTGCACAGTCTTTTGCTTTGTTGCTGCAAGAATCGTGCACATTGTTGATGTTGTTTTGGGAATATTTGTCACTTCCTCTGGAGGCATTTTTATTTGTTGGTACAAGGATTATGCAGCATTTGGAAGAACGTATTTGTGGGTGGTTTTGGATCCTCTTTGCTCTTTGGTTGCTGCTGGTTGGTGGGGAGGTATAGTTTTTGTTCAAAGTGCTAGGAATGTTAGGCAAAATTCTGTTCCTTGATTTTGTCTTATGTGACATAAATGATCCACGTTTATGGAAACCTTTTACATCTCTTTATTATTCATTGTGCTGGTTTAGGTTTTGTTCTCTGTGGTCCTGAAATTGATCAACATTCAATGGAGGATTTAATTCTTGCTTAAACCAAATAGTTATGCTGCGGAGTGTAGTTTTTTTTTTCTCTTCTAATTTATAGCTGAAATTAATTCGTGCTACTCGGGCAAGGCGATTCCATAAACCGCATATGGATTTTTTATACTCATGAAATAAAAGGGTATTTGCATTTGAAAATATACATGAAATACACATTCATTCCATCTGTTTTCAATGAATAGCAAAAAAAATTATTTCATATTAGTAGCTCTATTTTGTTTAATTTAAATAGTTGAATACTTTAAAAAAAAGTATCACACCTTCTCTTAGTTGTGGGTTTTACTATTAAATAAAAATTATTATTTATTTAAATATAACTATTATTATAATACAGAGTAAGTATTTGAAAATATTTATTTAACAATAGCTTTGACTCAAAAGCGGGTCCGCTTTAGGGTTTCAAACGGCAGCCAAAATGTTTCACTGGCCGAGGGTTGGCTTTCCGCCCAACCCTCCTCCTGAGAAGTGTTAGGCCAAAAACCGCTTCACTTCAAGTGGGTGTTAGGCACTTCAACCTCAAGTCTTCCATTGCTGTACTTTTTGGATTTTGAAGAAGAAAAGGAGTGACGATCGCTATGTGCTTGTGGGCATATAATCTCATGTGATGTGGGTGGTCTAGCGGAAGCTCCTTAACGTCTTGGACTCTGCTCATGGACTGGCAAGCTCTCACGATACGTAACTTTTAACTCATAAATTAAGAGGACTCATTAGAACGAGACCCCGGATTAATAATCAAACTTCATAAACATTTGAACATCAAATATTCAATAAAATCTCTAAGATTTTGCTAGTGAAATACTTGCATAATACTTGCGGTTATTAAACCCAGGCTCATGTGGTTGCACCTAAACTGAAGCTGATATCGACTTTACCCTTACTAATTACTATACAACTAAAGTTTTCCTCTAAAACATTTTGTTTTATAAACATGCAAAAGGTGGGTATTGAATGAGTGATGCTACTGTGATGTGAAGTTTCACGCGTCAAAACTCTACTTCATCAATTTTATACTATTGATCAGTGGGGCCTTTATACTATTAATTAATGGGGCTCGTTTTTACATACCTCACTCTTCAACGGTGTAGAAATAGAGTAAATATTCACGTCACTCAAGCATTTTTTGTATTAAATTTACCGAATAAGACACAAGGAGATGAAACACTCACCTATCAATGCCTTGGAAACTCAATCAGTTGGAAACATATATATCAATGCCACAATTCACTCAGTAAAAAAATCATATGAGCAGTTACGTATTTTGTGTGAATTTGAAACAAAAAAATCTTCTTAACAGAACTGGCAACTGAAAAGTTTCACTCCAGTCTCGATCATCAATGGTCTAGTAATGATCAAAATCATATATACTAACAGCAGTAAGTGAACTTCTGTTACAAATGTGCTTTGAACATGTAATTTATCTTACCTGGACATACATATTTTCACCTTAAAGCCTAAGGCACCAACTCAGCAATCTTGTAATCCTGCATCAAACAGGCCTTAAATGAGTCTCAAGAGAAAAAATCTGTGAGTAAAAGCGGAAAAGCTTTTGACTTAGAAAGGAAAAAGAGAAACCAAATAAAACGAGTTTTGAGCTGTCTTTGTGCCGATGATGATGTAGCTTAGTGGCCGTCATAATGGATGTTTTGTAGGTGGGGTTCTTTTTGGCTTTATGTCTCTTTCCTTCCCACCTCTCTGCCCATCAAAATGCATTGCACTCCAAATATGGTCTCTTTCCTTGGCACGCCTCAAACTCACGCTTTCTTTCTCCTTTCCAAACGGGTCGGCCCCACTTGAGGATCACAAAACTCCCACGTTTTTGGATCATTATAGGCCAAATTCTGGTTAATAGGCCCCCTTATTACCAATTATCAACCATAATCAAAGGTTGCAATGACTGATGTGTGTCCAAAAAGAAGTTGCTGAATTTGGCAAACATTTGTACTGCTCCACTCTGGAAATCAACGCAAGCATAAGGAATATACGAAAGATGAAAGCCTTTTATCTATGAGACGGACAATGTACATACTACCATATGTCAACGCACATACTACCATATGTCAACGCCAGTGGTATTAGAGCTAATGTGGACTAACTTGTACGTAATTAATCTTAAATATTCAAGGCTCACTTGTATTCTTTACACTGAGCGCTAATTGTTAATATGGGTTGTTTTAATGTTTCCCGCCAACAATAAGCTTAATATAAAGAACATAAGGGCCCTTAATATTTGAGATTGGTGATGCATACACTAATATATATTAGCACGTTAATACTATTTATATGTATAATAATTATACACTATCAATCTCATAGATGAAAGACTACTATACATTCTTTAGGTTAGATGCATTGTCAAGTAAGAAATATAAAACATACTTCCCATTATAAGAGTTAATAGAAGGCAGAAGGAGAGTGCCAATTGGGCTTCGACTGATTTTTGGACCCACTTGGCAACGCTCCTTTTATTATGAACTGCCTCCTGCATGATGCCCTTAGCAGAGCAAACACAACTTAATAACCATCAATCATCGTACTGCAAAAATTAACAAGTCCCATTAATAAGCGCCAGACACATATTTGTATAAAAAAACCCATATGCCCTATGATCTACCGGTTAAGAAGTAACCAGGCAACAAGAGCGCTTCCTAACTACTGCAAATTAATAATCATATATTAAAATTTTGAAGATAAATAATTCAATAGAATATTTCTTTCCAAAGAATTTTTATAGTGAGAATCTATCCCATCCCACGGTTGCCAAATAAGCCCTAAGATTGCAAATGAAAGAAAAAATGGATTGTGGAATTTGGTGAGGGTGAAGTCGAGTTATTGAGGATGAGGCCGAGACATTGACTGGCTTTGTACCTTGTAGGTTGTTTCACACATGAATGGTTACCAAAAGCCGAAAAGGTTGGAATGCTCCAATTGGGCTTGGTCTTGAGTTTTGACCCATTTGGTAACAGTTTCCCCATGAGCTTTGGGTAGAGCAAGTGGGGCTCCATGGACCCTGAAGGAGAAGGCCATCCAGATTAAAAAATTCATGGGTTTGATGCGAGCAACTAGTTACCCAACTAAAATAGAGAAGCTTTTTTTATGTTCCACTTTGATAACGAGTTTACCGTAAAGAATATATAAGAGCCTTTTATCTATAAAAATACATATTAGTATATATTAGCATTAGTGATATTAATGCTCACGTGCATTAATATATGTATATTAATCTCAAATATGAAAGGGTTTCCATATATTCTTTGCACTGGGCTTATAGTTAAAAGGAACATAAAATAACTTTTCCTTCAAATAAGAGTTCCAGGGAGGGGCAGAATCTTGTCCATGTCTCTATTATACCGCAAACTCTTCTTAATATAATTGCCTATTCTATCATATTCAGAGTATCAAGACTCCATCTCTATGCAGATATGATATGGTCTTGGAAAAGTTTCACCCCAAAGGAAACGCAATCAAATGAAGGTTGGTTATTGCTCTAGGAAGAACTATTAGAGCTCCTTTTACCATGGTTTACTATATTTGCTCCAGTGTTGTTTAGTATTATACCGTATATAAGGATGCTATTAGGTCGGGTTTTGTCAAATCCAAAACTGATACCATTTAAAAAATGGTAAACTTAAATTTAAACTGAATAGTTATTTAGATTGAATTTAAAAATTCAATACTATTTAAGAAAAATATTAAAACTCTATTTTATAACCTTATTTGGGTTGGGCCTTGCAAACTCAAATCCAATATTATTTAAGAAATAATAAATCTTAATTCGACCCAAATAGCTATTCGGGTTGAATTTAAAAACCTAAACTCGACTCATTAAGGTCGGGTCGGGTTTTACCATATATCTGACCTGAGTGGTTTCCCCAGCTGCGTATTTGCAGCACCATCTCGGTGCTAAGCGGCTTTTAGTGCCTCTTCGACCAATGTCATTTGCACTTGTTGAGTTTCCTTTGCGCAATAGCGTTGTTGCTAGTCCCTCCATGGGTAGTTGGCATTCCTATCCTACCCTTGAAGTCATGAGCATTGTACACGTCTCTTTTGTAGGAAGCATTATTTATGCTTTTCACGCTAGGGTCGAAAACATAAAAAACACTTTCCCTCTTTGTAAAACCCTTCCTCAATGCACAAATCTCCTTAAAATATGTTTTTAGTTTTTTTCCTAACCTTCTATTTATAGCAAGCTCTAATCTTTGCATGTGATGTTGACTGTCGATTTACAAAGTGGCACCACAAAGCCTTTTGTTCAAAATCACAAGGCTCTGGTGATGTTCAAAATCACACCAACTGCACTAAATGGTAACCAAATTCGGTGCATGAGAAAATTAATATTGTTTCACTTAAGTGCAATGATGATCTGAATTTCTTGAACATTTGATTCGTTTGGGTTTTTATGTTTATTTGTTTATATTAATTGAAGTAGGTTATTTATAGAAAAATAATATTTTTACAAAAAAAATACACAATAAAAACCCACACATGAATTTTAATTAGATGTGTTAAATGAACCCATATAAATTTTGTGTAGAGCCCCGTTTGTTAAATTTAATTAAAACTCATATATAAGATTTCGTTGGTATTTTTATTCTGGGAATCTATCCCATCCACGGTGGCCAAACCAGCCCTAAGATTGTAAAATGAAAAATAGCATGTTGAATTTGGCGAGGATGAGGTCGAGTTATTGAGGAAGAGGCCGGGTTATTGACTGGTTTTGTACCTTGTAGGTTGTATAGCCCATGAATGGTCTCAAAAACCGAAAAGGTGGAATGCTGCAGTTGGGCTTGGTCTTGAGTTTTGACCCATTTGGTAACAGTTCCGCATGAGCTTTGGGTTGGGCAAGTGGGGCTTAGGACTGCTAGTGGACCCTGAAGGAGGAGCCAAGCCTCATGAAAAGATACATGTGTTTGATACGGACGACCAGTTAGCCAACTAAAATAAGAAAATATTTTTAATATTTTACTCTGATTAAAATAAGAAAATATTTGTAATACTCTACTTTGATAATGAGTTTAGTGTAAAGAATATATGGGGGCCTATTATATCAATGACACATATATTAGTGTGCATTAACATCAATAATATTCAGGCTAACATGTACTAAGCATATGTGCATTAATCTTAAAAACGAAGATTAAGATTTTTCCACCAAAGATGAAGTTGCCACTAGAAAAACGACATACATAGGTTAGGAAAATCCAACCACAGAGAGGGCGTCAAGGAGCACAGGACCTCGTCGAAATGGAAGCCGAACTCATTGTTGCTCGCAACAAGCCAATGAGTGGTCTCAGCTTGCATGGCTATCTTTAATTTGGTAAGTTCCAAAACCGTGATTTTTAGTTAATTTTGTAATTGTTATGTGTGGGCATGAAGGCGAGTAGGGGAGGACTCCAAGACGGGCACACCATGAAGGCCAAAAGAATCTGCTACTACAGGGGGTGGCTTAGTGCCAAGAGGCGAACTTTTTTGGTGTGGCTGACTCATGGCGGAAGGTGGGTAGGAGGGTGGGCGGGAACAAGGAGTTGAAACGTCCCTCAACTATACACAAATAATTAAAGAGAAAGAGGAGATAAGAGAAGGATCAAGGCAAAAAATTAAATAAAAATAATTTAATTTCTATTGTTTGCTTCAAAATAGGCAGAGTACTATAATTTATAAAAAAATAAAGTAATATTCCTATTGAAATAAGGTAAAAGACTAATCCTACTGAATTTAGGAAATACATTAATATAGAAAAGTAAAATAAATAATTAAATTAGGATAGTAATCTAATTAGGAATATATCAATATTGTAATTGCAGCATATAAGGAAGACTTTTATTAGATATGTACCTTATATCTAATTGATTATATGTTATCTTATCTAATTTATATTTACTTGCATAATATGTATATACTCTTACTATTTACTATAAAGAGAATAATATAAAATAGGACTATTAGTATCTTTTTAATGAGAATATTAAAATAGGACAAAGGAAGTGCTATTATGTTCGAATTACAAATAATTCATACTTCACATGTACATATTCAATAATGTGCATCAACTATCTAGGTCCTATTTGAAATTTGAACATATTTTAAAAAAGTGCTCAAACTAAAAGTTCTTTTAAATAGTTAATTTGACATTGGTTTAATATTTAATTTTAGGTTAGTATATATAAGGAGAGTTTTAAAAAAATGCAAAACAGTAAAATAAAATCCTTTTATTTGTATAGGCAGATGTGATAAATAGAAATGACGAAAAAGGTTATACACCGAAAACTCATCCCGTTATACACCGTACTACATCATGCTATATATCAAAATACACCTTATTGTATATCGAAACACATATCATTATATACCAAAGTATATTTTGCTGTATATTGAAACACATCCAATGTATACCAAAACATATCCTATTATACACCAAAATGCATTCCACTATATACCAAAATATATTTATTTATACATTGACATATATTTTCTTATATATTGAGATACATCCTACTTACACCAAATCACATCTTGGGTGTGCTAGCTAGCCTACTGGTTCCAAGGTGAAGAAATGATGACAGGGGTAAAATGGAAGAGTAAAATAGGGTATTTAAGAGTATTTTTGGGATATTTTTAATATACACCAAAATATTAACAGATCAAAATGCACTAAAATTAACTATCTTCACTATCCGCAAATTGAAAATTCCCCTCCACTTTCTACCTGAAATAAAAATTACCCATACAATTTTAATTCGTATTAGTTTTCAGATGCATCTTTTACAAGAGCAAGTTGGGATTTAATTATTATAATAAATATTTAATTAAGCCAGACTAGTGTCCAACTCAACCCCTTGATTTCTTCTCTTCCTTCCCACCGTTTTTCGGACATTGTTTCAAAGTAGTACACCACCTACCTACCTGTCCCCCGAAAAGTATCCTTTAATTATTCTATCCAACGTGGATTCGATGTGTCAGAGCCCACTTCACGTGCCACACAAGGTGTCCCCTAAAAGACTACCATCCAGAGGGACCCAATCCTCACACTGCTGTAGCGATTACATTCCGGCGCACGTTAGCTACAGCCCCTCCTCCCATATATAACAGAGAAAAGCCCGCGATCAGCCTCGCCCCTACAAAATCTCGTGGTCGTTGAACGTCGACCTGCTCCGGCGGGTAAGAGATCGGAGCGAACAAATCCCCATTTTCAGGACTCCGCCGTGTCTAGGCGGCGCATTGTGGAGGTTCTCGCTGGTGTGGATGGCGGCGGAGTGGCTTGCCGGTGTCCTGATTGCTGTGCTACTGGGGCTCTTTCTTCTTCCTGCATTATGCAAGGGGAGGTTCGGGAGGAGAAAGTGCTCGTCGGATTCGGATCCCGGAATTCGATCTCGGGTGTCCGGAGACGGGGGCGCGGATGTGGTCATCGTCGGCGCCGGAGTGGCCGGTTCCGCGCTGGCCTACGCTCTCGGAAAGGTTTCTTCTTCTCTCATTTTCTGTTTTGCATTTGTTTTTTCTGCATGTGGGTACATTTTGATTTTCTTTATAATTACAATGGAATAGTTTGGATCACATTTGCGCTTTCAGTTCATAAATAAGTGTATTTTCGTCGTTTTCGATTAAAGAAGTAAATAAAAAAATATGTAAGGCAGAAACTGATGCCTAGAGCAAGTTATGTCTTTTAGTTAGAGTAAGTTGTGTCTTTTTTTTGTTAATGATGTTGAAGAATCACTTTGTTTGAGGTAATTACACAAATTTCTCACTAGAATACCCATGAAATGTTTGAGTGAATGAAGTTAAGAATTATCAGTTTAACAAAATAGTTTTATTTCTTCAGTAATATGAAATTTTGACTCGTTATAATCATCATAGTATCACATAAGAGGCCATATATGCAATTTAAATAGATTATGGGCTGAAAATGTGAAATTGGACTAACCACAGGATGGGCACAAAGTACATGTCATTGAGAGGGATTTGTCAGAGCCTGACAGAATTGTTGGTGAACTCTTACAACCGGGCGGATATCTTAAACTGATTGAGTTGGGACTTGAGGGTAAGCAGTAGCATTCTGCCAGTTTGGACATTTTGTAGGCTTTAAACTTTATCATGTTTACTTTAACAAATGGGAGGGAAATAAAATGGCCCATAGACAGTTTGTTATTGTATGTTGAATTCTTATCTGTTGTGAGTCATCTATTATGACTAGGTTTTTGTTTGGCTTTTTGCAGATTGTGTGCAGGAGATTGATGCTCAACATGTACTTGGCTATGCTATGTTCATGGATGGGAAGGATACTAAAGTCTCGTACCCTTTGGCAAATTTCGGCTCAGATGTGGCAGGGAGAAGTTTCCATAATGGGCGTTTTATCCAGAAAATGAGGGAGAAAGCTGCAACTCTTTCTAAGTATGCCTATGTTTTATACAGATAAAAATAATTTTGTTAGTTGGTTAATAAGTTATTATTGGAAATCATTTTCAAGAGTACAATCTTAAGAATTTTATTAAGGCAGATGAGTCATTGTTTTATTAGTTAGGTTTTTATAACTTCAGGATGTTAGCTTAAGGAAGTAAAGGAAAATAAGTGAATGATGTTGTAAGACGACTCTAGTGATGCAGATTTACACGTTGCACTACATTACAGATGGTACTGGAGTTGCTGTTGATTTGTATATATGTACTTCTATCATACATGGCCTGCTTCCACAATAACTGTTGACAATTTCAGACAGTTTACATGACATTGTTTCTAAATCAGCATTTATACTAAGGCAGTGTTGTTGATGTGCTTTTCTGATAATTTGCATGTTTTTGGGTACTTTGTTTTACAGTATTAAACTAGATCAGGGATCTGTGACTTCCCTGATTGAAGAAAATGGAACCATAAAGGGAGTAAACTACAAGAACAAGAGTGGTGAAGAACTAAAGGCATATGCACCTCTCACGGTTGTTTGTGATGGCTGTTTTTCAAATCTGAGGCGCTCCCTATGCACTCCAAAGGTAAATTCTGGCCGATTTTTATTTATTGCATGATTGAATACACATTATTAGCCGTTGTCTTTTTACATTAAACTTAAGAAAAGAAATTAGTGAAGTTGTATATTAAATAGTTTGTAATGTATGGTAGCTAGTCTCTTTGCCACCATAATGCACTTATTTAAGATCTCAGTGGCATAGCATCATGCTTAAATATAATTTTACCTCCCTTTGTTTCATTTCCTCATCATATACTATAAATGTTAACTAATTGGGCTGTTTGAATGAAAGAGATTGTGAGGCTACGGTAGATGTGGTGCCAATAGAAAAGGAAAACTAACTGCATTTGGTTGGCTATGGTTCATTGTAGTTTGGTTCTGCAGTCCAATGTATAGTGGCAGTTATATTTTTCTATGAAACAGGGCGTATTTTATTTCAGTAGTTATTTTCTTTATCTTTTGAGAATCTAATTTTAAAGAGATGAAAGACTCTAAATTTTTTTACCTGTGAAAACTTTGTGCTTTTCATCTTCCTACAGGTAGAGGTGCCTTCTCATTTTGTTGGTTTGGTTTTGGAGAACTGCCAACTCCCATATCCAAACCATGGACATGTTATCTTGGCAGATCCTTCACCCATATTGTTCTACCCAATCAGTAGTACGGAAATTCGATGTTTGGTTGATATACCTGGACAGAAAATTCCTTCTGTTGCTAATGGTGAAATGGCCAACTATTTGAAGACTATTGTGGCACCACAGGTAATGTTTCTTAGATTGTTTTAAAAATGGATTTTTATACCAACTTATATCACTCTCTGAAGGTTTCTGTTCTTGTTCTCCAGCTTCCTAGTCAGTTGCATGATGCATTTCTATCAGCCATAGATAGAGGAACCATAAAAACAATGCCAAACAGGAGCATGCCTGCTTCTCCACAACCCACTCCAGGAGCTCTGCTAATGGGAGATGCTTTTAATATGCGCCATCCATTAACTGGTGGAGGAATGACTGTGGCATTGTCTGATATTGTCGTTTTGCGCAACCTTCTTAAGCCTCTGCCTGATTTGCATAATGCACCTGCACTTTGTAAATATCTCGAGTCATTTTACACCTTGCGCAAGGTAAGCCTTCACAATATTGACATTTTTGTTCTCAATCTTTTGTTCTGATATATTAACAAGATGGCCTGCTTGGCAGCCTGTTGCATCTACAATCAATACCTTGGCAGGTGCCCTGTACAAGGTCTTCTGTGCTTCACCAGATCAGGCTATGAAGGAGATGCGCCAAGCTTGTTTTGATTACTTGAGCCTTGGAGGTGTTTTCTCATCTGGGCCTGTTGCCCTCTTATCTGGCTTAAATCCTCGGCCCCTGAGCTTGGTTACCCATTTCTTTGCTGTGGCCATATATGGTGTTGGTCGTCTCTTGCTCCCATTTCCTTCACCCAAACGATTGTGGATTGGCGCTAGATTGATTTCAGTAAGTATTTCCTTCATCAGAGTGATATCTAGTTTTCTTTTATTCGTTTTTGTGAAATGGCAGTATTGTAGTTGAGGGTTAGTAGAGGGACAGTATGGACCGGACCAAATCCCGTCAGTGCAGGGAATAACTCTGGACCTGCATTCTTTGCTATTTGGTGAAGGGTGATTGATCTTTATGTTTATTTTACATTAGGTTTTTTATACAGATTAACATAGCAGATCATTGTCACTTTAAAATGATTTATTTTGAGGCACTTACAACTGTTACTTCCTTGCAGGGTGCTTCACAAATCATCTTCCCAATTATAAAAGCAGAAGGCATGAGACAAATGTTTTTCCCTGCAACTGTTCCTGCCTACTACAGAGTTCCTCATATTGATTGAGTGGGTAAAAGCTTCAGATGGAGCCTGAAAATTTATTTCTGATTGGGCAAGCTCCTGTTATCACTATTGATCTTACTGGGAGAAACTTGACAATGCAAATTCCTGCTAACTTGAACTTTCTCAGTATCTTCTTTAGTGTCCTGAGATGATTGAAGAGTTGGATTTTTTAATTTCCCTTAAATTTTGGTGTATTTATGAGTTTTTGTAATTGATGAGAAATTCATTCAAAGCAGTTTAAATTAGTTCCTTGTCAGGGTGAACTTCGGGACAGGATTAATGCTGCTGCTGTGAAGTCAATCTGATTGTATGATCTTTGCCTAATTTTAGGTTTTACTTTCGTTCCTTGCTTCAAATTTCTTCAATGAACTCATGTATGTCATACTGAAGAAAGTGCAGGCATCAATATAGAGGAATTCTGAAACAAAGTTAATGCAGTATTATTCCGAAAAAATTTATCCCTCGCAATTTACACTTTATAGCCTTCTTATTTGCAATATTTTTACCAAGACATCCAATGAAGTTTGCATGGAGGAAACTACCAGGGGAAATAACCATCACAATGTTGGTATTGTATTGAATGCTTCCCAGGGTAATATATAACGCTTAATTTGCAGATTGATATTTACCTTTCTTCTTCCTCCGCCCTTGGAGAATCAAGGCTCTATTCTAACAGCTTCTCTACTATTTTTGCCGGCACATCACAACGTGAAGAGCTGCAATTTCTTTGTGGTGTGTTTGTATATGTTTTCAAGCATGGAAACAGATGAAGTTAACTAGTAGTGATGGTGAAATATATACAATACCACCTACATTTAACTAGCAGAAACTAGCAGCTCTCTACCATGAGAGTGCAAAGATCTGCAGAGCTTTGCTGAAATTGTAAAATGGAAGGACAAACCGAACACTGAAATTGCAGGTGTAATGTGTACAAGGTCATCGACAAGAGGAAGTGGGGGGACCCTTGAATGTGTCTGACCTAATTGTACAAACTACTTAGAAATCATTCCACAACAGCAGGATTCTATCTTGCTGGCAGGACAGCAATTATAATTGATGAGGATAAAATATAACCACCGTCATAAACTTAACCCATGGAGCTTTGACTACTTCGAACAACCTACAATCTAAGAGACGTGATGAACATGAGACAGCTATAGAATTCACTCACACGCCTCTATATATACCTGAAAACAAGAGGAACATTAGGTACTAACTCAAACTTAATAACTCCTCTCTCACCAACTTCATAGAGTGATCTTCTTCTGACTTGGGCATCAGAGGTGTTCTCTTTGGGAAAGAGTCTCATCAATAACTCACGGTCATCATAGATAGTTCGATAATAAAGATGATTTAGTAGAAATCTGTATTGACAAGCTAAAATTCGAAGTGTTTCAGTGAGACCACTTGCTCGATGCAGCATCATCAGTTTCCTATTTGTAACTGAAAGCAGCACTCAAATCCATATTCCTCCAGGCTTTTCACCTCTAATTATGATTGATTAGGTAAAGTTTATTCAAATTTCCAATTACATGGCACGTGGTTGGTTATTATTGATTATAATTCATGTTGATAAATTATTCAATGATGGCCTTTCTGAGGAAAATCAAAGACTAATAAGCTCTACGCTATAGAGGGCTCTCTCACGAATACATCACTATTATATACTCCTTCCATTCTTTATTAATAGCTTAATTTGGTAATTTCATATTAATAACTTTATTTTGTTCAATTAAAGTGATTGGGTACGTACTCTATCATACACCATGTTCAATATGTACATAGTGCACGACATCTTGTACTCATGGGTAGACGGGTTTAGATATACACACCCGGCCTGTGTGATCTAATGTATGCCATCGGATCTTCATCCATCGGTACATGAGCATCATTCGTATATTAACTTTTTTTCATATAAATTGTGTAACTTGTGAAACACATGAAGGCCATATTTATCCGTTGGAGGTTCCTTCATCAGTTAGTCATGGGCCGTTAGAAATCTCATCCAAGGCCCAGGCCCATCATTGTCTCCCGCGTCAATCCGCCCACCGCACAACGGCTCCTGATTCCAAAGTTCGACTGTCAAGGCGCCAATCAGCAGCAGAAAATGCGAAGAGCTTCCCTCAGATCCACCAACTCCCAATTCCTCCACCAATTCAATCTCTTCTTCCCTTCCAATCCGAACCCATCTCCCATTTCCATCTCCCATCGCCGGAATTCCTCTCATTCCTATCTGGGTAGCTTTCCTCCTCCTCCTCCCCAGCCTCCTAATGCTGCTGCAAATAACCACAATTCTGTTTTCCCAACTCCAGCCGATGATCCACTGCCCAATTCCCATTTCATCTGCAACAGTGGCTCGGACTCACAATCTAGCAACCGGAACTTAGATGGATACGCGTCGGATGTTGAAAAGATTTACCGAATTCTGCGAAAGTTCCACTCCAGAATCCCCACTCTGGAACTCGCCCTCCAGCAGTCCGACGTTGACGTTTGCCCACCTTTGGTCGAGCGCGTTCTTAACCGATGTGGTAATGCCGGCACCCTTGGCTACCGGTTTTTTATCTGGTCGGCGAGGCAGCCGGGCTACAGGCACACGCAGGCTGCGTACAAAGCAATGATTAAGATTCTTGGGAAGATGCGGCAGTTTGGGGCGGTGTGGGAATTGATTGAAGAGATGAACCGGGAGAGTCCCGGATTGATTACTGTGGATATTTTTGTTGTTCTGATCAGAAGGTTTGCATCGGCCAGGCTGGTCGAAAAGGCAGTGCAGGTGCTCGATGAAATGTCCAGGTATGGGTGTGAGCCCGACGAGTATGTGTTTGGGTGTCTGCTGGATGCACTCTGTAAGAATGGGAGCGTGAAAGAAGCGGCAAAGTTGTTTGAGGACATGCGGGTTCGGTTCCCACCTTGTTTGAAGCATTTTACTTCGCTGTTGTATGGTTGGTGTAGGGAAGGGAAGCTGATTGAGGCGAAGCATGTTCTTGTGCAGATGAAGGATGCAGGATTTGAACCTGATATTGTGGTTTATAACACTCTGTTATCTGGTTATGCAGCAGCGGGTAAAATGGAAGATGGTTATTTTTTGTTAAAGGAGATGAAGAGAATCGGATGCGAGCCAAATGCTGCTTCTTATACTACTTTGATCCAAGCGCTTTGTGCAAAGGAAAGGACCGAAGACGCGATGCATGTTTTTGTTGATATGTGCAGGGATGGATGTAGACCGGATGTTGTTACTTACACTACTCTGATTAGTGGATTTTGCAAGAACAGAAGGATTAAAAGAGGTTATGAACTCTTGGATAGCATGATTAAGCAAGGTTGTGAACCGACCCAAATGACATATTACTACATTCTGGCTGCTCATGAGAAGAAGGAACAATTTGAAGAGTGTCTGGAGCTTGTGGATAGGATGCGAAAATCAGGTTACCCTCCCGATTTGAGTATATATAACTCAATCATAAGGTTATCATGTAAGTTGGGTGAACTGCAGGAAGCTCAGAGGATGTGGAATGAGATGGAATCAGATGGATTGCTACCAGGGACTGATACTTTTACAATAATGATTCATGGCTTTGTTAGGCAAGGATCATTGGTTGAAGCATGTGATTCTTTCAAAGAGATGGTTGCAAGAGGTCTTTGGTCAGCTCCTCACTATGGAACTCTAAAAGAGCTCCTGAACTCAGTTCTGAGAGATGGTAAGCTCGAACTAGCAAAGGAGGTTTGGGCTTGTATAATGAACAGGGGAATCGAGCTTAATGTGTTTGCTTGGACTATATGGATTCATGCTTTATTCTCGAATGGGCATGTTAAAGAGGCTTGCTCATTCTGTTTGGATATGATGGACAGTGGCCTGATGCCTCAACCTGATACATTCACAAAGCTCATGAGGGGTTTAAAGAAGCTGTATAATAGGCAAATTGCAGCAGAGATCACAGAGAAAGTTAGGAAGATGGCTGCTGATAGGAATGTAACATTCAAGAGCTACAAACGAAGAGGGGTAAGAGATGAGAAGGAGAAGCTGAAGGCTAAAAGAGATGGAGGAAGGAAACAAAGGAGTCGTAGACGTAAATGGGGTCAAGCCAGCAGAGCTGCCCTCTAAAGTGTTGTGCCGGCAATAAGCAATTACTTGTACGATCAATGAAGCCAAGATTTTAAGAGGACAATAGCCAAATGAAGATATTTTTTCTCGAAAATGTTAGGCCCGCTTAACATTTTTTGCTACTTGGTTGTCAGCAACAGGTGAGATCAAAGTTTCTGATCGGAATATATTGACAGACATTATCTAGTACTGCTTATGATCTTATGGCTTGCTTTGATGCGTCACCTATCAGTTTCTGTATATTGAAGTACGGAAGGCTTGGAGCACGAAAACACTCATTTGTCTGCCGTGTGGGTTCTTCGCTGAGTTCTTCTGTTTTGGCTCTGAAAGATGTTATTCGTTATAGTGCATCAAGAAAGCAATGTCTAATGGCGGGCCCCGATAGCCTTCCTGATTCATGTACTCAAAATGTATGTACTATTTTCTTCGTGAGAGAAGTGTCGTATTCATAATTTTTACTTGCTTATTCACATCTCTGTTTCCTGGCATAATTTTAAGGGGTTTTATATAACAATTGTGCTCCAGCAAAAATGATCGATGCGAGATATGGCAATGCTGAGCTGCATACCCCCGTGGGACGATATGGTAAACTAGAATGCCTGCAACCTTGTTCTCAGCGATCTTTGCCTTTACGTCTCTGGCAACTACTTCTCTAGATTTGTAGCAAAAAAAAATAAAAAAGAAGGTGGCCATCATTTTGCGTTTTAACAATGAAATTCCTTCTGCTAAGGCGAAGGGATAAACTGTGGACAACTTCAAAATACTCATACAACGTATGTAATGGCTTTACTAGCCTCAATAGCTTCAAAGAACATGCCAGAGAGCTGATAACATTAGTATTTGCTACTGTAAACCGTAAAGACCTAGCTTCTCGGTAGGTCAGTACTATCTCGGTGGGTATTTGATCCTCCAACAGGCATTTGAAACTTTCATAAGACAGTTAAGCTGCTATATGCTGCTAGCGGATTTCAATCTGACAGTACACGTAATTTAGGAGGCAAATTAGTTTTTGCCTCCTTACAGAGTCGGAAGCATTTTTTATTTTCTCTTTTCAACGTGAGCTGAGCGTAAGGAATGCCTAGGAGCCGTCAGATTTCAAGATTGGCAGCACACACGCTAACGCACGTTAGCGTAAGTATGCCCCACCGATCTTAAGAATGCTCGGCTCACCGTCAAAGTGGAACATAAAAAACTCTTCCCATGGAGTCGGATCTCGATCCAACCAACTAGTGAGCGTGAGGCCATACTCACATAAACTTTTTACTCACAAACTTTTTCCTTGTTTAAATGATCTCATGTGTTCGTCATATGACTCATTTTTTACTTGCATCAAATCATGATTTCCCATTGTTCTTTCCAATTTAATAGCCTCGTAGACGTCATCACCTCTTTGAACCTTGCTTCCACAACATCTTAACAAAAAAACAAAAGATAGAAACAGAATAAAATTTCCACAAACTGAATTATGACCATTGAAGACCGTTTTGGTCAATATGGGTCAGTGATTAGCGATATGGTAAGGGGGGTGGTATACTCCCCACACAAAACATGGAAATGTATCGGCCGTGTTGTATTAATACACAATTAATTTTATTTTTTCAAATTTAAAAAATTTTCAAAAAATAATTTGTTAATTAAAAAAAAATACTTGATCTCGATTCAAACCCAACCTTTTCGGAGGTTTAAAGTTGACAATGTTTTTGTTATATCATTTTTTACTCATTTATTTTAAAATTAAAGTATTTTTTTAAAATTACTAGATCAATACGGCTGGGTCTATACAATTTACATAATTTTTTTTTTAAATATAGTGCTCCATACTTATGAATTTACCTATATATAACTTAGGAACTTCTACATAATATTACTCTTACTCGTATTGTCTTATTGGTTTCAAAATGAACTAATTGTAGAACACTTAATATAGGATAGGTTGAGTAATAATTTATATAACCCATATTTTTAATACACAATTACAATGAGCCCAATGCACGACACAAAAGGTTGGCCCATATTTGAGTTTATTCATAACATTGACTCATTTAATCTAAGAATCTTACGAGGAGGTCTTCATCTAATATCCGCATACTCTACCCCTCAATCAATACGTGTTACTAATATTGGTGTTATATGTTCACTTTTAACTTTTTTTCATCTGTTATGAAGTTAAAAAAATTACTATAATAATATATGATCAATTTTAACTAATTTTAATATGTATTAAAGGGTCATAGCCATTTTGACACATACCAAGTGTATCGTTAGTACATACCTATATTTATGATCATCGGTACTCTTATCGATACCAACACGGCCTTCCATCATTATGACAATTAAAAGTGACATAAAATTTTGTGCATAGTGACAGGACTGACCTTTTTTACCCTCGTTTTGATCAGGGTGGTACTCTTTTGCTTTTGTTCTAATTAAATGCAGTATGTAGAAGTCAATAAGAAATAACAAATAAGATATATCCTGATATTATATATTATTGCATATTACAATTCTGACGACTTGTAGATTGATATTTCATTTAAGAAAGAAGACAAGCATCTATTAGCAAGATTTGTTCGCTCGATTTTATATTTAACTATCTACACAATTATTGCTTATAAAGCTATCAGTTTTCATCAGATCTATTGGAAAGCCACCAAAAAAATTTACAGTTCTCCACAGATAACCGTTTGTTTTTCTAAAAGCCATACAAACTTAAAAAAGAAGATACCAAGTCTCTACTGATGTCTGATAGGTTCTCTCTAAGCATAGGACAGCAGTCGTTCCAAGCCAAAGAAGTCTTCCATGTGATCAACCAATTATGATAAGCCATAGCATTTTCCCACACATGCTTTGCTTCCATCCATTCTCATCCATGACTAGCATGTTTTTACGACGCCAAATTGACCGGGCGGCCACAAGAAAAGACTCGACTATAGGTTTAGAACAAAATTTTGGCATATTATAAAACAATTCAACCATCTTATAGTATTAATCTTCCGCCCCATAAATAGCTTAAGCCTGGCAAAAACTTCCAGACACCTGAGCTTGTTCATACTTCCAGATTGCATGTATAGGGGTTCCCTTCTTACAAATTTCACATAATGCATTAAAAGTCACTTATGGACTCAACAGATTGCTTTTAACTGGATTAGTATCGTTGTACATCTGCCACAAAAAATGAGGAAATCTTTCTAGTTTCAAGTGCCATACCTGGTGCCAAACTTTATTAAGTCCATTTCAATTTGGGCAATTGGGCATCTCATTCTTCCTCAGTCAATCAACAGCCACCTTATATGTGCTTCTTGTGTCAAACACCCCCTTTGAATTTACGTTCCACACTAGGCGGTCTTCATTAGTAGATTCCCCAACATGAATGCCGAAAATTATTTCTACATCCATTGGCAAGAAGACTTCTTTTACTGCATTCCAATATCTTAATGAAGAGTAAAAGAAGACTTCTTTTACTAAATATGCACCTTGTGGAAGTTAGCGACAAGGGGTAATCACCCCAAAAGGTAGAAGGTCTAGGCATCCAGCGATCACTCCAAGTTCTTACTCTGACAATTTTGGACTCGCCAAATAGATCTAGTTTTAAGATGTCTTGCACCCAATGTACTTTGCCAAACGAAAGAGGAATTGCTTCTCATTAGGGCCTCCGAAGTAGAGCAATTTGGAAAATACCTAGATTTAAACACATTAACAAACAAAGAGTTAGAATCATGGATAAGCCTCCAACCTTGCTTAGCCAACAAAGAAAAATTAAAAACTCTTAGATCACAAAACCCCATTCCTCCTTTGGCTTTTGGGCAACACGAAGCATTCTAACTAAATCAATGAATTTTCCTTTCTTCCCTAATTTAGCGCCACCAATATTTATTGAACAAAGAGTTGATCTCCTTAAATACTCCATTAGGACTTTTAAAGCAACTCATTGTGTTAGTAGGAATTGCTTGGGTCACAACCTTAACCAGGATATCTATAAGATCCTCAAAATTTAAACTTGTTGTGCTTTTATTTTGTTGATGTTTTGTAGAGAATTTGTGGGCCCAACACCTAACTCCTTAGATATTTTTCAGAGAACAAAATAATTATTATGAAATTAGTGCATGCAATCAATGAATTTTGATGAACTATGGTAGCGAATGAGTCAAGGTTATATTTTTCATTAGGATTTCAATCCATTGATGATTCTACTTTCCCTAGCACCCTTGGTCAAAGGGCCTATAACGTGAACCACCCACTAGTCCTAGTGGCATTTGTCTGTGCCACCAAAAAGTCATCGGGAGCCCACTTGGACTAATTCAATAAATTTTTATTTGTGCACTCGACATAGATTTAGTTATCCATAAGATGTCACTGCAGCTCGATTATAACCATCATCTTGTTTACAACTCAAATAATTCTCGCTTATTATCTTATTTACACATTAGGATATTTCTCATTCAACACATTTGCCATGTAACAAGCTTATTAACTAAATCTACCTGTATCGAAACAATAGAGCCAACATCACTTGACTGACTTAGCTAAAATGATTTTGCCAATAATGACAACCAACAAGTAGGGGAAACATCAACTCTTCGGTCCCTGCCAACACATATGTCTCATAACTTAGGCCCTAATGGTTATTCAAAGAAGTGTTTTCATATACATGTTACCATATATATAGGTAAATACCGCCTACATTTCAATAGTCCATATTTGGCATCTTCAACATATGCACATTTGCATAACTCACACACATAATCCATGCATGTTGTATATCCATGTCATCTTATACAAATGCATCACCAAGGAATATATAAACTCATACCATAGTAGATATACAAATACGTAGCATATATGATATATTTAAATCTCAGCAAATAGTTTAATACATGCTAGAACATCTCAATCATACATGCATCTTCCATAATCTTTACCAGCATGGCTCGCATGCATAATCCCATAAACATACTACCCCTTTATATATCCCACATGCATGAAGTAATCATATTATTCCCATTACAATCAAAACACAAGAAAATGGCTTAAAACAAGTGATTTTGTCAAGACCTACAATTTTCGTTTGGGTCCATAAGTGAGTTTTGGGCCCAATAACCATTTTTTGTAAATTCAAATAATTTCGAGGTCAATTCATTCAAAGAAACTTTACGATTTTTGGTAGGGATCCAAGAGATGAACACATTGAACCTAAGAACATGTAAATCGCTCATCGAGATAGTAGGCCATGACTTCGTGATGTATGTCATTGGTGGGCTCCACTTTAATTTTACGAGATAACATGCCCTTGTGTGGTAGTTTTTCTTAGGGCTTGTTGATATGAGCCCAACAGTATAAAACACGTATGAATCCAAGCTTGGGGTAGGGAGTTACACCTGTTTAAAATTTGATATTTGGTTTTCAAATAAGGACAAAAAGAAAAGAAAATAATATAAAAAGGGGGGTTCTGCATCAACGCCATGTCAGGTGATGACACAAGTGTGTTGATGTGAGTGTGAGTCTGATGGTCCTGACATGTGTCAGCTGCCCTACCTCCAGCATGCCATGTGGAGTCTTCCTTCGTTAAATACAATTTTTATACATGCTTATTTAAATAAATGCATGTATGTATGCTACAAATATGTGGAATGATTTATGGTTGCATGATGAGTTCTTTATATGTTTTTGATCTTCGACTTTATGTATTCGAACTTTTGGATTTTGAATCATTATTATATTATTTGATTAACATTTTGAACGATTTTGAATAATCAGATTTGAAGGGCAGTTATTTAGTATAAAGCCAAAAAATTATCATCAGATTTGAAAGATAATTATTTGGTATAAAGCCTAAAAGTTATTGGAGTTATGACTTCTAGATACTGCCTATTTAGGCAAATGGCGCACCCATAAATTGAGATATTGTGGGAAGATCTCTTTCATTCTGATCCCATTACCCCATGAGTGCAAGTTGTATGTCACTTTGGTATCGGCGAGATACCATAAATGAATGATTTATCCAAATTACTAGATTCTATGAATGATGATTTATTGGATTTTGTGAATAATTTATCTGATTTATTGGGTTAAGTGAACGATTGATTTATCCAATTCTATGAATGATTCATAAAATTTTGTGAAAGAATGATTTGCATGATTTGTTGGCACTTTTATTTTCTATGTTGACTGTCATATATGAATACATATGAAAAAATACTTAGGCCTTGCATGTATGATGCTATGCTTATTAATTAGTTTTAGTTATTAGGCAGAACTACATCTAGGGCTAATCTTGTATTATAACATTGAAAATGTTATTCATTAAGTACGTAGGTAACTAAAATCTAATGATGTTGGCCCGATTTAAAAAATACTAATGAGTAATCTTTTATTCATTTCAAAATGGGTGCCCGAGAATTGCTACAACTCTTGCACACATATGAGGATCCAAGTGTTTGACAAAAAAAAATTAAAAACCTGACTTCTTTCATAGTATTAAAGTTACTAAATAATTAGACTATATTGTATTAACATTGACGAGGTATAAAAAATTAAAATTTTTTTTGGCAATTACTTGAGATCAATAAGGGCGCATTCATACAATTTAGATCAAATTCTTTTGTTCTAAACATAGTGCAATGTGCCTATACATTTACTTACACATCTAATTTATGGGCATCTACATAATATTCCTCTACCTCATATTATGTATCGTATTTAGTTT
The DNA here is from genome assembly GCA_035235625.1 of Saururus chinensis. Lineage (NCBI taxonomy): Eukaryota > Viridiplantae > Streptophyta > Magnoliopsida > Piperales > Saururaceae > Saururus > Saururus chinensis. The sequence continues at coordinate 7,549,707 of CP141142.1, forward strand.
CAAATTGAACTAATTTTAGAACACTTAATATTGGATGGAGTAAGACTTTGTAGGGCCCAAATTTTCAATACATAATTATGATGAGCCTAATGCATTATCCCTTCCCCTGCCCCCCAAAAAAATGCGCATTAGTTTCTAATGTTGATTCTATCTCACTTTTCCATCTATTGCGCCTTGAAGAGAATTATTATGATCATAATATACTATCAATTTTGATAATTTTTAATATGTATTAGAGGTTCATGCCTATTTCAATGCATGCCAAGAACATCATCGGTGCATACCTATATCCATAGTAAAAAATACCAATATGACCTTCCATATTCCGAGTCACAACTGTTATGGTACAGGGGGTGAGACACCCTCCACAATTTTTTTCAAAGCGGATGTCACATTTTGCTAGAATAGTATCAATATTGATCGATACAAAACTTCTTCACAATCGACCCATTCGTTCTTCCACTATGCACAATCCAAAAAGTAACTTCTTCTCTATTCCTTTTCCACTATGCACAATCCGAAAAGCAACTTCTTCTCTATTCCTTATGTACGACCCTTTTTATAGGATAGGTGGAGATGATTTTGTGAAACTCATAATTTATGTGAGAAATTTCTATGCTATTATTCATGATTTATCCTATATAGTTTGTTTGTGACTTTGTGTTTGAGGCTCTCATTTTCTTTGTGTCAACAAACCTCCTTGATAAATATAAGATTATTGAGTGAAACTCAAGAAAGTTGTTCTGATGATAAATGTGAAGTTTGTTTAATTTTATTTTAGAATAAATTTTTTTGTCTGTAAGTACTGACACATCGGTAGGTACCAACACATCGGTGATCCTACCGATAAAACTATAATTCACTGTCAGTGAGGTTCGACAACTCGGTCAACTCACCGATGATGTATTGAAGACATTGTCGACAACCTTTGATGTGTCAAAGGTTGTGAATAAGTTGTACCAGTGGGTTATGAAACTACACGAAAAAGCAGTTTTAAGCTATTTCATGGGCGGTTATGTACCAAAATTTAGTTATTTGATTCTCATTTAAATACCTTTGACAAAACCTTGACTATAATCCTACGAATTCTCCGACTTTGGGGACAAAGCAGTGGACTAAGGGCATGTCAAATTCCAGTAGAACGGAAAAAGGATCAGATTCTTGGAGACTTTGTTTGATTGTAGAGATGTGGTCGGATTGCTAACCTCGTACTATGATTTAACATTAAATGTATGCACGATAGATTTGAATTACAGTGTTATTGTGATTGAATACATAAAGGCATGATTTTTCATGATACTTTGTTATGATGATGATTAGAATCATGATCTTTATGTTAAATGAGTATTTAGCTTTATAAAATTACTCTATTACCTTATTATGGATAGTATATGGGATATACCATATTACAACATGTTTCTATGACAATTTTAAACAAGGGTGATGATCCTATTACTTTTTTCGACCACCGGCAAGTTTACTGATATGTCAGTGATGTTGCTGATGCAATAGAGAAGATGATGTTATGAGATATGGATTTTGTCACGCCCCGGCCATGCCCGACCCGAGCCGAACCCGGTCCAAGGGCCGGTCATAGCGCGCGGGGGCGACGAAGTGCAATTGAGAAACGATTCTAGCGGAAGACTTAATCCCTAACCACGGGCGATTAACAGCAACACGGAGTGCGCACAATCCTTTGAGCAAGAGTAAATAAAAAGGGAGAAAAGGTGTTGCTTAACACAAAGTAAACAACTATCTCAAACCCACAAGCTTAGTTTTAAGTAAAGCCCACACCGGCTCAAAATAAGTCATAAGCAAACATAACTGTAACATGTGACATAAATCCACAACAAAGAACCCTACACATAGGTTCTAACATAAAACATGAAACAAAATGAAGGAAAGTCACGCAACGATCTCCATCATCACACCCAAGCTACCTCTGACCTTTCCTCAAAAAGGCAATCCTGTCCGTCTGCGTGTCGCACCACGCAGCCCCAAATCAAAACACAAAAGAGGGGTGAGTTTTAACACTCAGCAATGGTTTTAATATCACTGTCAACGTAGAAAATACGATAGCTTAGAAATGAGATCGTTTCAGATCAAAAATTTACATGGTGCATCACTTTCTGATCACACATTCATATCACTTAACACTGCATAAAAATGCATAGTTCAACCTGCATGGATGTATCTCTAGCAAACATATTCCCACATGCATTCACATCATAACCAATCCCGCATGGACGTATCTCTAACATACATATTCCACATGCATAACATCAAAATCAACATGCATGGATGTATCTCTAACATACATATTCCACATGCATAACATCAAAATCAACATGCATGGATGTATCTCTAACATACATATTCCACATGCATAACATCAACATCAACATGCATGGATGTATCTCTAACATACATATTCCCACATGCATAATGTTATCACAATCAACCTCCATCAAGGAGTAATCACACATTGACGTCACACGTACGGGAGCATAGACAAGGCCACAAAGGCGTGTCATGGTACAAAATTCTACACAAGAATTCAAGAAAGATCGGGGTTGTCAATCCCTAATACCGCTCGCCCGGACGATCCTGGCCAAGGATGTCCCATTCTCACACAGAGAATCTAGAGCAGGGTGTTCGCCCAGTGGACATCTCTGCGGAGGGAAGAGCCCGAGTTCTCACACAGAGAACCCTAGAACACGTGGTAGCGGGGTGCACACGGCATACCACACCGGATTCTCGGGGTCCGGATGACACACATAATGATATTCTCACATATCCGCAAGACAAGTACACAACTCGTCCCCACATCATTCCATTAAACAAGACTCAACCCGGGAGTGCACTCGTTCCACACAGAACTCCAAATCGTTCCACACAGACACTTCAAATCAAAATATGTCCTTTCGGACCAATCAACTTGCGATTAATCCACGACCGATAAACCCGGCACGCAATTCCATCACATTGCATCCAATCGGTCAAATTTGATTAATCACGATGAAGCCTCAATTGGAAATCCATTTTCATGATGCGTGCAACATGGTACATGCGTGGGCAAAGCATACATGAACCCTAATCATGATAAGTGCTCTCACCAGCCCCTAATGCATCATTCATAATCACGATATTAAGCTTCAACATCATCATTTAACCCCCACATGTGTGTGTGTGTAACTAGTAGAAGCCTTTCACATAATGCATATTATCATGCTTGAAAATCAACTCACTACCACACTACACATGTGAATTTCTACCTAAACATGAATTCCAGCGGAAATCATAGTAGAAGAATCGTTGAAATCTTAGCTAGATTCAAAACTCAACCACAAAGGCTAAACACCTATAACATCACTCATTCCATCATTGAGTCATGGTATTCACCAACATTCACACACCATTAATCACAATTTATCATGACAAATCTGTCCAACAATGATTGTAGTCCCTCTTGAAATATGCTTAACCAAAGGGAAACAACTATTCATAATTTCAAAATAACGATTCCAACATCATGCCACAAAACATAAGTCATTCCACCATCACTAAGCATATATCTCAACTCCATAAACTCAATAGCATGCATTTCCGGTAGCCTAACATAGCTTAAAACACTCCACATTCATATAAAATTGGCAAGCTAAAGTGGAATCATCAAAATAGGCATCATACACACAACATACAATTTCTGTGTAGCCGATCGATCGCCCTTCAGGCCGTTCGATCGGTTACACGCAAAATTTTCAAATTTTCAGTTCAGCCGATCGATCGCCCTGCAAGGCCGATCGATCGCCAACACGCCAGAACAGTCATCTTCTTCCTTTCGCAAAATCAAACCGAGACACCATAGATAACACTTCAAATCCACATCTAGCACCCTAATCATCATCAAAAGTCCTCCTTGACTTCCAGAATATCAAACCAAACCATAATAATGCAAAACCCTAAGAAATCGGGATTAAATAATTCCATTTTCTAATCTTACCATTAACACACTAAATCAAGCAAACCATTTCGAAATAAGCCAAAAATGAAGAGTTTTACCATGGATAAACAGAGATTTTGAAGACCCATTACCTCAGCACTTGATTAAGCTCGGATTGAAGAGTCACCCTTCTTGAAATCCTTGAAAACACAATGAGTTTGAATCAAACACCAATAGAAATCGATTTACTTAAGAAATCCCTAATTAAATCTTAGATCTAGGGCTTGTTGGTAGTAAAAATCGAATTTTGAATGTTAGGGTTTGTAGTAAAACACAAATCAGTAGCTTTTGATGGTCAAAAACGAATTGAATCAAGGGGAAAATGGTAGATTTGGAAGAAATTAAGAGAAAAGCCATGGATTAGTGCTTAATTAGAGCAAGCTTACCTTAATCGGCTTCTAATTCGGGCCTAAGTGGGGATTAGGCCAGCCCTCCTTCTTTAGCCTATTCCCAAAAATGGAAATGGCTCTGGTTTGCCCTTTTATAGTAAGGGTTGGGGTAGGCATAGGTAAGTTTTTGGGGTGTAAATATGAAAAGTAGGCTAAAAGTGGTTATTTTGCAAATTTAAGCACGAATTAAGCCTAATAAAATTCTGAAAATTTTTGTGTGACCTTAAGTATATGTCTAGGGTCATTTGACATAAAAATAAAATTTTCGACCGTGGGGCCCACAGGGGTCCCGCCAAAACCCTAATTTTTGGGAAAATAGTGAAAATTCCGAAAAATCTCAAAAATTCACATTTGGTTTAAAATCACTTAAAACCACTAATATTGAAGTTAATTTTGGTTAAAACCATCACAAACTCTATTTATTTACAAAATCATCGAATAAGATCAGAAAACACGTAAATCTCACGATAATCAATAATTAAAGAAAACCAAAACCGGTTTAAAGATGAGGGTCCTTACAGATTTGCATTGACATGTTGGTATACTACTGAAGCATTTCTGGTAGTGAGGTCGATATGTCAGTGAGGATGGTTATCCTTGTTATTCCATTGTCTGCAAGGGTTTGACATGTTGATGGATTACTAATGGGCATCAGTGACCTGGTTGACATGTCGATGAGCCTACTGATAGCAAGTTGGCTTGGGGCAAATTCCAGAAATGAATATTACATGTGTTAAGATATTATTATGAGATAAAATAACATGATACTAAATACTTGAAACACAATTATATATAATATTGTGATTGATGATGTTTGAGTTTATGTACTTTTACATGTGTGGATATCCTTATTATGGATCACACCACGAAACTATTGGACAAAGGTACTTAAGGATAGATGATCCTTGTGTCAGAAGTCATACAAATGGAAAGTCTAGTATGAAATATAACCATGGTCTTCCAGGTCTTTAAGGATGGAAGTTATGTAAAAACCTCTTCCCTGACCTCAGAGATGTGTTCGAATAGAGTAGAGCATGAAAATATGATTAATCTCGTATATTGCAATAAAAGATGTTCCGATGATCATGAAAGTCGGGATTTCAACCACTTGGGGTTTCATGAGACCCTATGGGCTTTATCTTCATGACGTGGATGGAGTGGGCATGCCTCAAATTACTTGCGGTCCAGTTTTTAGTACTTTATGGTCTAATGAAACGAGGTTGTACTCTTATAGGTAGCTATCGTGTCATAGTGAACCTTATGACTTACACTATTGGTGCAAGAGATTCCTGAGTGAGGTCATGTTATAATGTTGAAGTTATGAGAAACCATTTATGAATGCTATGTTTATTCTATTTATGTGTAGTGTTGATGATATTTGCTATTTGATATAATAGTTGTTACTTTTGTGATGATGTAGTGTAATCATGTGCATTATTAATATATAGTACTTATTTAGCCATTCACTCAATATATTTGTATACTCAACATCCTCATCATGTAGTTTCGCTAGAAGAGTAGTCGGGTTATGATTAGTGAGCACGAGAAGGATGACAAGCTCTAGAAAAAATTAGGGTTTCTTATCTTTATTAGTAATTTTTTTAATATTATATATAATTTAAATATATATATAAGTACCAATTATTTATAATTGTATGTATGTGTGATAGATTCGTAGTATGTACTCGGGCAAAATTTTGTGTGATTTAACCTTGTCCTAATTATAGATATGATGATTTGATTATTCTTATATTTAAAAACGAGTAAGTCACACCAAGAATAATTTTATTGAATAATTAAGAAAAAAAGTTTTAAGTTTTTTTACTTAATTTTATTGTAATAAATAAATTTAAAAAAACCCGGGGATATGACATATTTCATCCTTTGTCATGTTTGCGTCAATGTAGAGCCCACATGTGGAACACAATGAAGGCAATGATCCAGCAATGGCAGCAGCACGTTTGAGCCCATCTAGATGACCAGTTAGGGAATCTTGTAGGAGACTAGGTTGTATTGGGTCCTTTCATCAAGGAGCGTTTAGAGGAGGTGAAGCAGGACATGAAGGCTACTTCATTCACCACCCTCTCTTGTTGCTTTTGATAGTTAAATAACTTAAAATATAAAGGATCCCATTAACATGTGTCGAGCGTAAGGGTGATAATGAGTTGAGTCGAACTAAGTTTTGAGGTTTTTCGACTTGATCTCAATTTCTAAAATTCAGCTCAAGCTCGATCAAACATCTAGATGCCTAGTTCAAGCTCAGTTCGGCCAAAGAACCCGAAACTTGACTTAAGCTCATGCTAAAAAATATACTATAACAGTTTGAACCTATGTTCAAATTGAGCTTGAATCCCATTTATAACCCAAACTATTCCCCCCCATAAAAACCATATTAATTTAGATAATCACATCAATATTACAAAAATAATAAGATTATAACAACCACAATTCCATTCCATTAAAGTTGTAAATATCACTTGAAAATTCATGGTTAAAGTAAGAGTCAATAAATTACCCCATACAAAACTTTCACTGGTCACCAAAAATTTAACTAATGCTATTCAAATTTGAACAAGTCACTAAAGTCGTGACAACTCCTATTCATAGATTTTAGATTTGATTACTTTTGTAACCACAAAAAAGTTCATGATGAGAGCACTATCTTGGCCTCAGCAGTAACATATTTTAGATGTGTGCATTGTCTATAAAAATAAAAATCAATATAATTGGACTCAACAGTAAAATCTAGACTTGATTCGTTGGATATATTTGTAGGCAAAATCGAGATATAGTTCACTAGATCTCTAATTCTAAACCAATATGATTGATTGAATTAAGAATGTTTATTATGCAAGTAGAATTACATAATTATATTTATTAAGATTAGAATTATTAAATGTAGCATTTACAAATTAAATTAGTAGTAGGATATATATTTGTTTGAAATATAATAGCATAATATGGGTATTATATATCATATTATACAATATATTATATACTATGTATTAATGTGTATATATATAAAACATAGAATATTTTGGGTACATGAAAGGTGAAAGTTTAGAAATTTATATACTATGGGTATAATATGTAAGAAGTGATATATAACAAATCGAGTCGATCTCAAATCGAACCAATTAAGTTTCGAGTCGAGTTGATTCAAATTGGCTTCTATTCGAGATCAGCTTGTTTACGTTCAAGTTCAAACAGAGCTCGAGTCGAGCTAAATTCGAGTTGAACCGAACCAAGCCTATTCAACTTGACGAGCTGGCTTGACTCATTAGCAGACTTAGTCGAGTGCACGTCACGGGATTTTGAGGTAGTAGGGGGTCAGAAAAGCTTTCTACCCCCCAAGACACGGATCATGGGCAAGGAGAGAAGTGCCTTGGTGGCTTAGAAGTGCCTAGCTGCACCAATGCTTCTCAACTTTTCACAAATGTAAAAGTTGTATCTTTCATGTGTTTTATGATTCCATATTGCCTGGCCGAAGAATAAAAAATTCCATATTCCCTAGTTTTAAAAAAAATGCCATTAGACCTAGACTAACATGATGGAAGGCATATTTTGGATGAAAATACCCCTGGACAGGGGTAAGGATTTTATATAGTGTTAAATTCTCACGAAGTTGCATTCATAGGTAAATGACTTGACAAATCAGTGATTCCTCCGTGAGAAGCTTTATTTCTGATCTTCGATCCATCTCACCATTGATTGCGTCATTTTGAGCTGTGAGAACCGTTCACGCAACGTGAGTGTAGGTTTTCCGACCATCCGATTAGCAATTATGAAAAACTGCAGTTGGTTTTCTGAAGATTAGGGTTCCATTTCATCTTGTTTTTCAAGGTGATTATCAAAATTTCCACCCCAAAGCAAGTTTCATCCGTGTAGCAAGGTTTCGCCTAACGCGATCCCGGTAAAGGAGTAAACTTTGAAGAAAATCACCGGCTGATCTAAGGGTTAATCTGGCTTGGATCATTTCCATGGTAAGGCCTTTGCTAAAATCTACAATGTATATTTGTACATTTTAGAACACACGAAGTACGTATTTGCAATAGCTTATCAAGTTTTTACAGATACGATAAGTCATAGATCGTGTGTTCGATAAAATAATTATTGATATTCAAGTGTTGCGTTATCGTGTGTTCGATAATACGCTAATCTTTATGTTGTATAATTAATAACACAACAAGCAATACATGATATTCAACTGTTGTGCTATTGTGTATGAGAATTCCTCCTATAGTGTATCCGATAACATGATATATCTACTTAGCGTATATAAGGAAGTTAGTCACATAATGTGAATCAATGCGTATTGATATGGTCACAACCCATTATTGATATATATATATATATATCCAATTTTTCAGATATAAAGAAAGAATAATACAATATATGGCGGAGTTAGCAAAGGCATCAAAAGAGAAGAAAAAGAGAATCTACAGGAGGAGATCGGTTCTCAAAATGAATAGTTTCCCCACTGGACTCCGTCTATCAAAATACCTTGTAGATTCACATCCGGGATGCAAGGATATATTGGTGGAGACTGGGTTCTACCCAATACATGATTGCAAGCCATCATCGTCTCCAGGCTGCTATTGGATGTTCTCATTGATGAGTGCGGGGATGACTCATAGGAGGTCTTCAACATTAGGGGCAAAATACTACCCCTTACGGTGGATGAAGTGGCCATGATCATGGGTTTAAGTGGAAAATGGAACCGGTGTAAATTGGAAAGTGGAGAGGGGAAGGCTGCCCAAGGCAAGGGGTAATTCTACAAGAAGTTCTTCCAAGGGAAGCGGCCGGAGAAGAATGTACTTGAAGAAATCTTGAAGTGGCTGCCCAAACACGAACTATATTAGATGAGGACTTAGCACGGTTGGCTATCATGCACATGGGGGTCCTAGTGTTATTGATACATAGCAATAGATCCGTATCCTCAGCTCTGTGTGATTACATAAATGACCTATCAGTCGTGGGGAGCTACAATTGGGCTAGGGCCGTGCATGATATGTTGATCAGAGGCATATCATCAGCCCAATAGAACATCATGAGCCGACAGGATGAGTGCTCTGCCAAGGCCGGAATTCTCGTTGGGTCTTCATTTGTGCTTTAGGTAACTCTTGTCTTATCGATAACACCATGAATTATATTATCATAGTTGTAATGACACGATAATTTAACACACACATGTATATCACCATTTTTCTTACATGATATTATGTCTATCGTATTTACTAAAAATATGATGTATAACACACAAGTATAGTTATCATGTGAGCATTAAGACGATTGAGTAACATATCGATAATGGACTATCGTGTATGTGATAACACGATAAAGTCATAAAGCATGTTATCCATAACATGTCATAATTGTCATTTGTACACTACTGACTGGTAACTTTTTCTTGTCCACTAGGTATGGTTTTTTTAGCATGCCTCTATATGGGCTCACAGTAGTCCTCCATGTAGCTTGAGGTGCAAGCAGTGGCCCAGGTTTACCCAACTGTTGAGTGACATGGAGAAGGCCGCAAAACTTGACCCAATCATTGAAAATGTGAGGAAGAAGCTGCTTGTTCAGCATCGGATAAGGAAGTGGTATGAGGAGGTATTCATGCATTTGAAGCTAGATTCCCAAGTTATTCTCCGAATCACTCCAATTTCCGAAGAGGTCCACTTGACCGATGGCCAACTGGCAGCCCCGAAGGTGAAGAAGGCTGTCACGTAGACAACGATTCAGAGGACAATGAACCATACACAACCACTGTGGCTAGACGTCAGGGCATTTACTGTTCGGCAAGGATGTCATTGAATCATTTGTCTTCTAGTGGATGTCATGACTGGGATTTGTGATGTTGTGTTGGAGAAGGTTGTTTTGTACAAGGAATAGGAATGGAGCAATGAGAGAGTAGAAGTTTTGCTGTAGTGGGTTGAAAATGATCTGGAGGTTGCAACAAGCCTCATAGAGCATATGCAACCCCCACCGGAACCGGAGACAGAGCGGATGCATGAACCCCCTCATTTGAAAGTCTCTCATGTATCAACCCCTCTGCCAAGAACCGAAGGATCACCGTCACTTCGGGTCAAGTCTAGAGCTTCCAAATCCAGAGAAGTTGGTCACCCATCTGCTCATGAAGAGCAACCAGTACATGTCCCTCATTCAATGGATGAGGAATTCATTTTGAGTAAGTATGACATTTTCATCTATCTTGTTCGTATGGGGAAAATCGTGTAATCATGCACACGATTATCGCAACAGTCATTACTTAAGAAAAACGATATTGTTGTGGTCGTGTGAACGATCACACGATCATCAAAACAGACATTTGTTAAGAGAATGATTTAGTTGTAGTCATGTGATCGTTAAGACGATAAGGCACTTTATTGTATTTTAGTCAATACGATAGGGTGATACATTGTGCCATCTAAAACACAATTGATGTGCATATTGTGTATGTGCTAATGCGACTACTTACTTATATGCAGAGAAAAGTGAGCCGAAAGCTGCCTCCCCAATAAAGAAGAAGAGTTTTCCAATATTACCTAGCCAAATAATAAAAATTTTCATATTCTCTGGATTTTAAACGGAAATGCTATAATACATGTTTATGGATCAAACTACCCTTTGGTTTCCACTATATCATGTTTTAAAGTAGAGAGTAATAAATGAACACCAGAACAGTGTTGCACCGTTCTGGTGTGCTGGGAGTCATCGACGGCAAACGAAACTCGCTAGTGGGAGCTAACTAGCATTGACTCACTGGCGAGCGTTGATGAACAAGAAAAAAACATTTTTTGGCATCACAGATGGTGTGTGAGTGCTCCAAAGGCTGCATTTCACAGAAATGATCCTTCTTTTACACCGATCATAGATATCATCGGTATTTGCATCCATTATAACGGAGAGGTAGGCAATGACGGCTTGTATATTGGTGGAATGACATAGTTGATGAACATTCATTCGTCGGTGAGCTTCGGCGAGCTGCTAAGGCAAGTCAAAGCACGCCTTTCCATCAATGGTAATGTCAGTTTATAGTATTTAATCTATCCTCCCAATCATCCATGATATATGAATTACAAGACGATGAGGACCTCCAATCAGTGTTCTCCATTCATAAGAAGGTGAATAAGGAGGTGCTATCATTGTATGCCGAGATGAAACAGTCCGACAACGGTGATAAATCACCATCACCCTCAATTGAAAGGAACCAGTTCACCTTTAAAATTGTCAAGTAACAATGAATCTTTAGATTATACGCAATTGGAATGTTTTGTGTACTTGAGACCACGATATTGAACATATTGTGTTAAGGGTAAATCATATTGTATGAAGTAATAAACACAACATGTAATATATCACATTAGTAATTACACGATATACACATGCAATATAGCAATTATGAGTTGCAACGTACATATAATAACATGACATGCATTCATGTTGTGGTTTCGATAACACGTTTTTAAATGTAGGCGTGTTTAGTAAATACACGATGTCTACTGATGTCACATTTTTTTAACATGTTAATGTGCAATGCACATTGGGAGAACCGGTAAACTTGCCGTCAACATATCCATGTCAATCTTCTTTCACCAATCCAACGAGTACAAAACCTAAAATAGAAGTTAATCAAAATAGATCAGAGGAATTGTCACCAACGATGGGTGGGATAAGGACTTCATTTGATAACTACGAACCTCCATACATTGAACTACAAGAAATGCTGGTGCGTAGGTAATGCATGAGAATAATCGAAGTGTTGATTTAGTGTCATGATATGTTAGTCTAGTGTGTTATCATTTACATGCTTAAACTATAGGCGGAATTTGCACTCACATGACATATGTCATAATCGTGTTACCATAAACACGACCAGTCATCATGTATGGATTCCGTTCACATGAAAACATAAAATGTCGTGCGATCGGGAGCACGATGTAAGCCAATGTCGTATAACCTTTACTAAATTGTATTCGGTCATGTAGGTAAAGCTTTGACTAATTTAATAGAAGATGACCTAGACAAATCCTACTGCTTACTTCCTGCTTATGGGAAGCACATAGAATATATAAATCCAAATCGATACCTATAACTTGTTTAATTGTTTACAAGACAACATTATTTGAAAAACATCGGATGGATAGATAGTATATAATGGTAGAGTTAACCCCATTTGCCTGAAAACACATCAAAAAATAAGCGAGAAGAAGCAAGGAATGTGATTGTATTGCCTGTGTCAATGTATGAAATCAAGGTTAACTCGCTATATCACCAGGTACATTGCATTCGTACGACAATGTACATAGTGTGTGTTCATTTATGCGTGAGGGCTTCATATCATGTTAGTTTAAACACAATATTTTCATTTGTCATGTAAGTAGATACGATTTACGTAACGATCGTATGATACATTGTATAATTGGGAACACGACAAAGTCATTTATCATGCGCTCATACTCACAATATTTTTTTCATAGGATGTGGAAAACCTAGTTGATCGTACCTGCACATGTGGAAAGTTTCAACATCTGGGTCTACCATGTAAGCATGCAATCGTAACAATCGATAATAGACACTTCTATGTGTCTAAGTACTACGAAAGATGGTACTCTACTGAAATGTATAAGCTGATCTATCGAGAGCCCTTACACCCAACGCAGGATAGGCATCTGCTGGAGTTATGCCTACATTCAGCCCACCTTTCCCTCAAAAGCAGTGGGGGGGGTCCATAAAAAATTGGATAGAGTCATATCCGCCTCTCAAAGCCCCACAAAATTGTGGAACATGCGGTCAGTTGGGTCACAACTGCAAACGATGTACCAGTGCACAAGGGGGGCCTCCCAATGTGGAAGATGTCCCAATGACAAGCTGAAGGAGGTCAAATAATAGAGCACGCAAATGACATAAGGAAGGGGAACATCGATCAGGCTTACCTTTTCCACCCCCGTTCTTCAGCTAAATTTTTTGTATATGCATCGTGTTATCAAAAACATGTAATATGTAATTAATATGTTCCTAAAAACATGAAATGTTGTACATAGGGTATACTATATATTTGTATCGTTTAATTGACAACACGACCAAAAGGAGTTATGTGTTACTAATTACACGATAAAATCAATCGATTATAAATTCTTTTGTCAAGAGTGTCCATTGCTTACATGATATTAGTCATATTGTGTGTTCGAACCCACGACAATTTCATGGTAATAATGACCCAATTCCCAAGGCAGCATTCCTGAAGCAACACCGCAATGTCCGCTGCATCAATTCCTTCCATAACCTGGCGGTTTGTAACCCTTTAAGCCTGCTTATATATATTAGGGTTAGTGTTTGCAGAACACTTACTGATGGGAGGCGCCGAGACGGATTATTCTGGAGATTGCTTTTGCACTTGATGGTGTATCTTCCCCCCGTCAGATATGGTCCTCACCTACATCTAGGGAGGAGAACGCGACCAGGCGTTATTGCAATGTCTCAAATGGTCCGTCACATTGCATATGACTGAATCACAGTGAGATCTTGTTGTATTGCAGTATATCAGAGAAGTTTGTAGGGAAATCGCTTCCACAATGATGTTTTTCGTGGAGATAGGTCATTCAGGAGATTGCTTTAGTGGCGGCTAGTAAATCGGCCCTCCATCAAATACGATCCTCACCTATATCCGGTGATGGGCATGATTCAATAGACGGCGATATATCAATGTCTCCAATGATCCGTCGCATTCGCACCCTATTCGTTTGAACATGTGATGTGAATAATAGTATTTTTGATGTCATGAACTAAGGTTATGTAAATTAAAATATAAGTACCATTTATTGATTTTTTTATCAAAACACACAAATTGAGTAATTATATGTAGGTAGTCCGTTTTGATACACAACTAACGCGACAATCATCTTCGTAATAACACGCATTGAAATGTATCGTTTTAATGATAGGATTTAATTTGTGTCGTATATACAATAGCATGACCTAAGTGACTATTGTCAGATCGGTGAGACAATACATGGATGTATTCTTCTAATCGCATGTCATGGGATACGCCATTGTACATATCGTTTGATCGAAAGCCCGACAACATCACATTACCCGCTATACGTAGTTGTCCTTGGCCCATGGAGGCATCTTATGGTGGGAACGTGTATGGAAAGTGGTGTAATTTCAATGTCGCGAATATACCGTCGTATCTGTATAGCCTGGTCCGGTAGTCTGCAAGGAGATCTAACATGGAGATCGCTCGCCCCATGCTGTTCTGTGCATCAACGGATCATACGAGAGATTAGTTTAGCGGCGTCTGGTGAATTGGCCCTCCATTGGATACAGTCCTCACCTATATCCGATGGAGGGCAAGATTCGTATGACGGCGATATATCAATGCCTTGAATGATCCATCGCAGTCGTGCCCTATTAGTCATCTAGACAGTGTTCTTTGTTTTTTGTAAAAAAAAAATTATTTGTTGATGTATTGGACCAATGTTATATAATAAAAAGTATTAGTGATAAATTTGGGAGTACACATGAGAATATTACTTAAATTCATTTGTTTTTTTTTCCTCATGTGGTTTCTGAATAATTGTATTTTTAATAGCACGACCTAAACTATTACCGTAAGATTGATGATATGATGACCACCGAGTTATTCAAAATAATACGTCAGCGGTTTGAATAAACGACATTGGTACATATCGTATTCTTGATTACACGACAGAATAACCGGCCATACGTGTCACTCGTGTTCTTATTAGCAATATGTGAGATACATTCAGTGTATGCTTGGTCACACGACAAATATAGTGGTCATTTGTTCGGTTACACGAAATGAGGGCAAGCTCACTGAACCTCATAGTTCGGGCCAAACTTGTAGTGTGACCCGAACTTTATTGTTTGGGCTGCCGAGCCTATCTGTTTGGGGATGATAGAACATTCTCGTGTGGCCAAACCATTGAGTTCGCTCCTATCTCACTATATATTAGGGTTAGGGTTCGTGCTTGGCCAGTGTGTGTTCGGCGATGAGACGGATCATTTGGGAGATTGCTGTAGCGGTGGCTGGTGAATCAACCCTCCATCAGATACGGTCCTCACCTATATCCGATGGAGGTTAAGATTTGCTAGACGACAATATATCAATGCCTCGAACGATCCGTTGCATTCGCACCCTATCGGTGGAGTGTGCATGGAGATCATGACACACTCATGTTCTTCGTGGAGACAGATCATACGAGAGATTGCTATAGCGGCAGCTGGTGAATCGGCCCTCCATCGAATCGATATTCATCTATATCTGACGGAGGACTTGGTTCACTAGACGGTGATATATAAATGTCTCAAATGATCGATCGCTTTCACGACATATAGGTCATCAACATCCTCTGAAGTGGTCATCAAGAACGATATTTGATTTTGTTTACTGTTGAAACTTTCCTGTGACCATCCTCTTTCACGAGAACGTTTGGTTGTCGGTTAGGTACATGTCATCTGTCGATATCATTTGTTTGATTACACAACATCCAAAATGTCCTAATAGGATATGTCTTGTATGCGATAACACGACCTAATATGAGATGGTGTGTATGCGATAACACGACCTAATAGGAGATCGTGAGAACTTATATATGATCGGATATATGTGTACTTCCATTTTGTGGTTTCGATGACATGACATTGGTACATATCGTTTGATCAAATAGATGTCGTCTGGCTGAACACGACTTCATGCAAATACTAACATGATAACAACATGTATTTCTTTCTAGTGGATAATAATAAAATAAGGGGTAAAAAAATAGGACATTTGTCAGTTAATCGCATTGTGAAAAAAGTTTATTGTCTAATTACAATTCATCTATATCCAAATCGAATTCCTCATCGATTTGGGCCCAAAGAATAGCAGCACAAATCTGCATACTGACCTAGCCCGTTATCTTGAGTTGTCTAAAATCATGCTGAATGATGCCCCTGCTAGCTTCGCAACGTAGTACATGAGGTACAAACCACTGTCTTCATTTGTTTCCTAGTACGGAAATTTGTTGATCTTAGTCATTGGCCACTACCGAGCACCCGTTATCTTAAGGGCCTTCTCCATTCCATTGGCAACATGTTTCCTGACACTGTCTGCTACTGCAAAGTGGTGAACGTGGTCACCCTTTAGGAGATCATACCATTTAAGTCGCTTCTCCCTGCAGTGGACAGTAAGCAAGAGAAAGTGGCCCATGAGGTAGATAGGAATGAAACCACTCTCCATGTTAACATTCAGGCCTCTCAACAATATGTTAGCGAGTTTGCCCTCTTTCTTTGCCAATGTTAAAATAGTGTTGAATTGTGAACTTGCCGAAAAAATAGTTGGGGTGTCTACCTGGATTTCACAAATTTCATTCATCAAGAAGTTGGAAGAAGATGTCTATGACCTACACAAAACCAAATGTGTTAGTAATGACACGATAGTCGATAGATCATGACATCTTTTACACGATAAGTGATTATATCATATGAACGATAACACGACGTATTTATAAGTCGTGTATTGATTAACATGCTAGTTTTACTTCGGCAATTATAGTTGAAACTTATCATATTAGGAAAACAATGATATGATCGTAGGTCGTGTAAGCGATAAAAAGATAATTAATTGTACTTCTTCGTCAGTTATTCAATTGTTTGATTGATAACATGATAGAGGTTAAAGCGTATGAGCAATGAAATGATATTACCTCATTCGTTATTCACTCCTGCTTTAACAGAGATAGATAGTCAATGTAGAGGAGTGTTTCTATGGGCCACGCCTTGTATGGGTTTGACAAAAATTCCATGATAATGTCCTTATCTGCCTCCTTCTAAAGCTCCATGTGGAGCACCAACTATGTGTCAAGATAGTCCTTTGGCCGCAGACTGAGCTCCTCCTTACTCATCTTAGTCGCAGTATCATCTTCGATCTTTATCACATTGCATATACTCTCCATTACTTCCGCATCTACTGGAGGAGTATACGATAAGGTGCTACCATTGAAGCTAGCGTTTGAGGCTGCTGGTTCCGGGATGGGAGACCTTGGATGTGCTAGATGGATAATGCATGGGCGAGGGACCGATGTCTGGGTGGCCAATGTGTCCAAACTTGGCTAACTTCTCATCAATGTAGCTGCTGAAATGCTTTGGCTTCTTTGAGCCCTAAGCACAGACTTTCTTCCTCCTCACCTTGAGGAGGTAGTTCAACTGTGGTGGACCTCGACTTCCGTGGCACAAGAGGTAAGAAGGGAGTGCCAGGAGCAGCTTTCCGCTTGAATCTGAATTTTAATGCTTGTTTCAAAATTGCTCCTTTATTTGCTTCCTGGGGTACTTTTGGTCCCTCCAAGGGTTGTTTTGGTATCTCCAATTGTTCTGCTGGTCCCTCAAAAGGTTGTTCCGGCCCATCGCGGACTTGAGCCATGACCTACCGAGGAAGGTCCGGTTCCACGACCTCTTGGGGTTGTTCTTCGACCTCCCGGGGTGGTTCCATGACATCCCGTGGTTATTCCGCGACCTCTCATGGTTGTTCCATGAATGTTGTATTTAGTTTTGTTAAAAATCTAGTTATTATGGTCCTTTGCAACTTCAGACCAGTCTTCTTCTTCAGTTTGGTAGCAGCTTGCAGTTGTTGTTTCTCTGTATTTAAGAAGTAAGTAATTGTGTCAGTAAACAAATAATATGCACACCAATCGTCTTTTAACAAACACGATGAAACTACATATCGTATTGATGGAAAAACGAAAAGAGGACTAATTGTGCTCACGATCACATGACCTCAACAAGATTGTTTTCAGAAGTAACGGTTACTTCAATGATCATGTCATCAACTGGCATGACAAATGATTCAATGGCGTCCTGGCCGAAATGTAGATGCCCTGATGCCTCGCCGTGGAGGGCGTGGGCAGCTCATTTGCTAGGAAGTCTACGTACCCACCTTTTTAGCCTTCGGGGTCGCCCGTTGGCCATCCATCAAGTGCGCCTCTTCTACAATTGGTGTGATTCACATTATAATTTGAGAGTCTGGCTTCAGCCGCATGAAGACCTCATTGTACAGCTTCCTCATTCAGTGATGGGCTAGAATCTTCTTCGTCCCCTTTTCATCAGCCGGGTCAAGTTTGTTGGCCTTCTCTGTGTCGCTCAAATAGTTGGGTAAATCCGGGCCACCTCTTGCACCTCGGGCTGCATGGAAGACCAAGCCCATATGAAAGTATGCTCATAAAACCATACATGGCAGACAATACAAAAGAAAATGGTCAGTAGAGTAAATAAATAGTATCGTAAGCATGACAAATTAGTTGTGTTACTGATAACATACTGGGAGCCACATCATGATTTCGATAACACGATACTTACCCATCGTGTAATGACTAATCCACGATATTACACTTAGTTATGTTACCGAGATCACGATAGGTCTATGTGCATGTTATATGTCGTATCTTCAATAGCACGATTGACTTGGTATCGTGTGAGCGATACTGCGATATACATGTGTGTGTAAACATATTGTGTCATAGATAGATGCTAGTAGTCTTTAGCATGGTATATAACATATGAGCGTTACCTGGAGCACTAATGAAGCCCCAACGACAATTTCGGCCGTGGCAGAACGCTCATCCAGTCTACTCATTTTCCGATTGTCTACTGATATGCCTCTCATCAACATATCATGTACGGTGCTAGCCCAATTGTAGCTCCCCATGATTGACAAGTCATCTATGTAATCACACAGAGCTAGGGATACAACTCTGTTACTCTGTGTGAATAATACGAGGAAGGCCATGTGCACGATAGCCAACCATGCTAAGTCCTCGTCTGAAACACTCCGTGTTTTGGAAGCCACTTCTTTCAACATTTCTTCATCTCCTAACTTCTTCGGCCGCTTCCCTTGGAAGAACTTCTTATATAATTGCCCCTTGCCTTGGGCAGCCTTCCCCTCACTACTTTCCAATTTACACGGGTTCCTTTTTTCCCTCAAACCCATGATCATAGCCACTTCATCCACATTAAGGGGTAGTCTTTTGCCCCTTATGTTGAAGGCCTTCTGTGAGTTGTCCCAACACTCACCAATGAGAACATCCAACAGTGGCCTGGAGATGACGATGGACTCAGAATCATATATTGGGTAAAACCCAGTATCCACCAATATGGCCTTACATCCCAGATGTGAATCTACAAGGTCTTTTGATAGACGCAGTCCAGCGGGCCTGTAGATTCTCTTCTTCTTTTATTCTACTGCCTTCACTGACTATGCCATTTGATGTAATACTATAACTTTATGTCTGCAAAATTAGGTAAATATATGTAAATGAACAATAGGTTTTGACCATCATCAATTGTCGGATCAATTCACATTATCTAACTAACTTCTAGTTATACAATAAGTATATCCATCATGTGCTTGAACATATGCTAAGAGAAACTCTCATACATGATATCATAATGTTTGAACATCGTGTTTCCAACATCTTATCAAACACACAATATATGACTTATCGTATGTATTACTGACCAAACGATAGTCTGCATCGACTGCCTATGTAGTGTGCTCTCATACATGCCAAATCAAAAATTGTGCATACAAATATCCAAGATGCCTTACCAAAAAACCGCCGCTAATGTTCTCTAAGTTGGATTCACTACTCGTTAGGCCCAAAAAGTTTACTCCTTTACTGGGGTGGCCGCAAACGGAACCTCGCTACAAAGAAGAACTAGCTTTGTGCGTACAGTTTCAAACTCAACTTGTGAAGAAAACTTGTTCCAGAACTAACGCCGGAATGTTCTTTGCACAATTTTTTAAGAACAAAAAAAAACCCTAATCTTCAATGTCTGGTTAGATACATTAAAAAATCTTCTCCCACACCGCATGAACGCTGCTCAATCATAGGACTTTCCAATCAGAAAGGCCTTTTCAATCAGAGGAATCGCCGACATTTGAAGTCATATGACAATGAATGCGACTCAGTGAGGGTTTTACATGATATAAAACCTATCCCCGGTCAAGGGTGTTTTAGTCTAAAATTTACCTTATATTGTGCTATTCCAAGTTTTATGGCATTTTCGTTTAATATCCAAGGAATATGAATTTTTTCATTCTTTGGCAAGGCAATATGGAAAAAACTCAAAGAAGAAGAAGGGTCCGAAGTTGGAGAGGATCGTGATAACAAGATTTTTGAAGAAAATAAACGAAGAAGTTGTAAAATTCTGGCCCATCAAGGAACCTACCCGGGAGAAGAAGGAAAGAGCCCAGGAGGTCAAGGACCAAACCCGGGAGGTTCAAGAACAACCCTTGGAGGGACAATAACAACCCCTGAAGGGACATGACCAACCGTGGGAGGCAAATAAAGAAGAGGAAAGCACAAATAAAGAAGCAGTTCAGCAAAAACAAAATAAAACTAGGAATAAAGGGGAAAGCTGCTCCTATCACACAAATCCTACCTCCGATGCCCCGGAGGTTGAGGTACACCACCATGAGGAGCCAGCCAAGAAGGTGGCCGCTTAGGGATCGAAGAAGACAAAGAATTTCAGTAGCTATGTGGAGGAGAAGCTAGCCAAGTTTGGACCCACAAAAAGTGTGGAAAAGAAGGCAAAGGCAGGTGATGAAGTTCCTCTTACATCTAGCCTTGGCCCCAACATTATCCCTCCAGCACAGCCAAAGTCTCCCACCCCAAAAGTGGTGGGCTCAAATGCTGCCTCTAGTAGTGCCACCAAATCTGATACACCTCCAGTTGATTAGGAAATATTAGAGAGTATCCGCAAAGTAATAGATATGGAAGAGTGTTGTGACGACCCGACCCGAGCCGGGCCCACAAAATCGCCAATAGGAAATTTTTTTCTTTTTCCTTGAGCCAGGAATCATCGTCTGAGTGCGAGAGGTACAACGTTCGTCTACGCACTACGGAGCTTTAAGGCTTCCTCGTACGTAGACTTAGGTTGTAACGAACATATACACACGACGAAGCTTCATAGTTCGTCGCGTGTAAAATAAAACATATTATTATAATGATTTGGATCGGGCCAACGTTGCCTTGCCGTTGGTTGCCTACGTACGTATTGGATATTATCCCAATACGATCGGATCCGAACGTAGTTCTGCCTAATGGCTACTACATACTACAAACATCACAAAATCATACGTATAAAATACATATCTCCGAATATTTAATCGGAGTATACAAACACTCATCATATATCGGAGTCAAGCGGAAGTTAATAAATTAACGGAATCGTACATCTCGCTCTACCATAGAGCGGGATCGGAATCTCATACACGTATCTCGCTCTATCACTGAGCCGAGACCGAGAACACAATTTACATGTCTCGCTCTACCCTAGAGCGAGACCACACACGTCATATAAGTATATATCATGACATCTAGGTATATAGCATGGCATATAGGTACATAGCATGACATATAGGTACATAGCATGACATATAGGCACATAGCATGGCATATAGGCACATAGTATGACATATAGGTACATAGCATGGCATATAGGCACATAGTATGGCATATAGGTACATAGCATAGTATATAGGCACATAGCATGGTATATAGGCACATAGCATGGCATATAGGCACCTAGCATGGCATATAGGTACATAGCATAGTATATAGGCACATAGCATGGTATATAGGCACATAGCATGGCATATAGGCACATAGCATGGCATATAGGCACATAGTATGACATATAGGTACATAGCATGGCATATAGGCACATAGCATGGTATATAGGCACATAGCATGGCATATAGGCACATAGCACGGCATATAGGTACATAGCACGGCATATAGGTACATAGCATAATATATAGGCACATAGCATGGCATATAGGCACATAGCATGGTATATAGGTACATAGCACGGCATATAGGCACATAGCACGGCATATAGGTACATAGCACGGCATATAGGTACATAGCATAATATATAGGCACATAGCATGACATATAGGCACATAGCATGGTATATAGGTACATAGCATGGCATATAGGCACATAGCATGGCATATAGGCACATAGCATAGTATATAGGCACATAGCATGACATATAGGTACATAGCACGGCATATAGGTACATAGCATAATATATAGGCACATAGCATGGCATATAGGCACATAGCATGGTATATAGGTACATAGCATGGCATATAGGCACATAGCATGGCATATAGGCACATAGCATAGTATATAGGCACATAGCATGGCATAGCATAGCATATAGGTACATAGCATGACATATAGGCACATAGTATGGCATATAGGTATAGTAGCGGGATACAAAGTTGCTTACTGCCCTTATGTCTCGTATAGTAGAGGTACACGGAGTTGCTCACACAAGCATCCTTCCCTTCAGATCCGAAGATATTAGACGGAGCTTCCTCTAGCCTCCATACGTTCCTTGTCTTGTACCGAAAGACTACGTATAAATGTTCTCCTTGCCGGAGACTCTTCTCGTTTCCTGTGCCCGTGTGTGGCGGACAGAACCTCCCCTAGTCTGGATTACTTTTCTTGATGTAGCTTGGCAACTCGGCACAGAATCCCGTCTTGCTCCGGGCCCATATTTCTTGTTCGTTGCTCGAGGATGACGGGTGGAGCCTCTCTTTGTCTCGGGGCATTTCCTCCTTATACGGTTGCCGAATCAAAGAACGGACCTCTCTATCGCGTAGAACATACTTGATTTAGTCAAGAACGCCTCTTGGACTGACTAAATCGGAGTTGGGATGACCAGAAACAGAGAAAATGAAGTTCATCGGTACATGAAGATAACGGACATGACCTCCTCTTGTCTTGGGACGTTTCTTCATCATACGGTCTTCAACTCAAAGAACGGACAGCTCCATTGTGTAGAGCATACTCAATTTAGTAGGAAACGGGTCTTGAACGGCCTTAATCGGCCTCAGAACGGTCAAGAACGGAGAAAATGAAAATCTGGGTGAAGAATGGAGAGAAATGGGGGTTTAAATAGCCCCCGAGCCGCGCCGAAACCGCGGCTGCGCCGCTGGTTTCGGGCGGCGGCGCCCACCGAGCTGTGCGCGGCACCCGCGGTAACACGCGGCTCGCGTCCGCGCGTTACGCGGGTCGCGCCCGCGCCGCGGAAACGTCGCGCCCGCGTTACCGCGGGCGCGCGCGGGTTCGCGGCCGCGCGCTGGCTCGCGCCGAAAACGCGCTGCGGCGCGCGCCAGTCGCGCGCCGCGCGCCATTTCTTTCATTTTTTTTTTTTTTTTTTTTTTAAATCCAAAACTTCAAACGCGCGTATCTTCCTACCCCGGATTCGGATTCGCGCGTTCTAGGTACCGTTGGACTCGTATCGATGAGCCCTTCAATACCAACCTACTTAAAGCAGCAAAACACACTATTTCCAAGTGGGTCCCACCTATATTGCACGTTTCTCAAATATCGTAATTTCCGGTCCCGACCTCTGTTTCGCGCGTTCTTCGAATCATTACGCTCATTATACCAAGCTCTACCTGGCTACGGGTATTTCATCTAATGAAAACCCTTAACATTAATCTCAAATTACCGAATTACCCTTAACCCTCCCGGGTTAAGCGTAACCGAAAAACGGGTCGTTACAAGTGTGCTGATCAACAGACAAATAAGGAGGAGGTATGTATGGTGCCACATAACTATCTTGACATGAAGTTAGTTTTCCACATTGAGATTAAGCTAACTGAAGATAAGGAGACCATCATGGATTTTCTGGTGCACGCATACAAGGAGTGGCCCATGGAGACGCTTCTCTACACTGAGTACATCTCTCTGCTAAGGCAGGAGTGCATAGCGACTGAGGTTAGTATCATTATATTGATCCTATGTTTTACCCCAAAAGCGTGTTATTAATCACACGATAGTTGAATAGATGAAAGTGAATATCTTTCTATTGTGTTATCAATAACACGACAGTTGTTCATATCGCTGTTCGAAGAACACGCTAAGTTTCATCTCAATTTGTGCACATTTGACTAGCGCATTGGTAATTACACGACGTGGGAATGAATCATGTTGTCGGTTACATGAATAATTCACCTATTGCATCATGCATAACACGATTTATCGTGCATCGTGTTATGAATAACACAATTGGTGTGTTGTTAATT
Organism: Saururus chinensis; assembly: GCA_035235625.1. Taxonomy (NCBI): domain Eukaryota; kingdom Viridiplantae; phylum Streptophyta; class Magnoliopsida; order Piperales; family Saururaceae; genus Saururus; species Saururus chinensis. Next base: position 7,574,209 of record CP141142.1, read on the forward strand.
GCAGGTAATAAACGTCTTCTCCCAACTATTGGAGGAACACAATAAGAGGAATCTAGGAACCCCCAACTTTTTTTTCATCAAGTTTGGCATTCAACACTTTTTTAACATTGGGTCATCCGAAGAATAGGACAAGAGATAGGGAAAAAGTTAATTCGAAGAGCGGGTTCATTCTGATCTATGTTAGGGGCCACTTTCTATTGCTTTTGTCCGCTGCAAGGAGAAACGGTTTAGGCGGTATAAGACACTTAAGGATGACCACGGCCACCACTTTGCAAAGGTGGATAAAATGAGGAAACATATTGAAAATGAAATGGAGAAGGCCCTTTACATAAAGGGTGCAATAAAGTGGCCAATGACTAAGATCAACAAATGCATGTATCAAGAAACAAATGAAGATTGTGGTTTGTTCCTCATGTACTACGTAGCGAAGCTAGCATATGGCATCCTTCAGCCTGATTTTACATAAGGTGAGATAACAAACTTAGGCCTCCCATCTGTGCTGCAATTCTTCAGGCCGGAATCGACAAGGAATTTGATCCGGAGGTAGATAAATTGTAATTAGGGAATAAACATTGTACATTTTTTTACACATACACACAATTTGTAAACACTCAAAATTGTTACTGACAATACACATTTAATTGACTCTTCGGGAATGACTCCTCGCAAATTGGTCATTCAAATTTAAGTGAAATACTGGAAATTGTGGTGACTCCTTGGGAAATGGGTAGTTAAATTCATGCAATTGTCGTGTGTTTGATCACACAACATGAGCAATATCTAGTAATTGGTTATCCGACTAGCAAAATATTCATTATCTTATGTTCTTATCATGTAATTGGTAACATGTAACCCCTTGTGACGTGCTACTGATTACACGATATATATACAATATGCAATCTATACAAAAAGAACAAACTATCGCGTTCTTGACAACACATTAATTACATAGTGTGTGTTGTCGATGACACAGTGTATATACAAATTCATGACCTCATTTTTCAACAATCACGTGAAGAGCGGGGGTGGAAAAGGCAACCCTAATCGATGCTCCCCTTCTTTTTGTCGTTTGCATACTCTATTATTCGTCCTCTTTCGGCTTGTAGTTGGGACATCTACCACATTGGGAGGTTCTCCTTGCGCGCAGGTACATCGTTTGTGGTTGTGACCCAACTGCCCGCATGCTCCACATTTTCGTGGGGCTTTGACCTTTGGTTACGACTATCTAATTTTTTCATGGATGCCTCTGCTGCTTCTGTGGGATAGGTGGGCTGAATGTAGGCATAACTCCAGTCAGTGCCCACTGGTGCCTATCTTTTGTTGGGTGTAATGGCTCTCGATAGGTCCATGATTCTATAGAGTGCAATCTTTCACAGTAGTCAGACACATAGAAGTGTCTATGATCAATTGTTGCGATTGCATGCTTACAGGGTAGCCCCATATGCTTAAACTTTCCATATGTGCAACTACGTTCAACAAGATCTACCACATCATGTTAAGAGAATATCATGTGAATGAGCTCATGATTAAAAACAATGTCGTGTCATTAGTTACACGAGCCATCAAGCTAACCATACCATTGTGTAAGTTAAGCATACCTACTTACACAATAACGAAAAATATCATGTTATCGGGGACACGACCCATACGGCTAACATACCATCGTGCAAATAAAAGCAGGCACACTTACACGATATGAACAATTAACGTATAAACATACACATGATATGAACAATGTATGAATGAAATGTACTTGGTGATATAGCGAGTTAAACTAGAATTCATACATTGACACAAGCAATACATGCACATTCCTTGCTTCTTCTTGCCTGCTTTTGATGTGTTTGCAGGAAAATGGGATTAAATGTGCTGTCATATTCTTCCCGTCTATCCGATGTTTATCAAAGAATGTGGTCGTGTGCTTCCTTGTGTGCTCAATTAAATGAGTTATAGGCATCGATCTAGCTTTTTTGAACATTGCATTGACACTTTCAAGCCTGTTTGAGATGAGGGTTCCATATCTTTTTCTTGGAAATGCTACATTCGCCGAGTGCTTTGAACTTCTCTTATTTAGCAAACATATGCTTCAGGATTATGTTCTTTAATGTTGTTCATTGTTTCATCATACATGTTCTATCTAAAAATTTCGGCTGCAACATGGAGCTTCTTTAAGTAGTTGTCCTTGTATCTATCCACCATATTTGCTGCCATGTGACGAAAGCAATATTCGTGGTGTGTAGATGGGAAAAACTGCATAACAGCATTTGTCGGGCCCTTCTGTCTATCATAAACAATTGTATCCAACTCGGCTGGAGGATAAGAAAATAGATGATTTCTAAGCAACTCAAGAAACTAGCACCATATTTTCTCACACTTGTTCTCAACCACTACAAATGCGATGCACAACATATTATTGTTACCGTGCAGGGAAGTTGCTATCAATAGCTATCCATGATACTTTCTCTTTAAGAAAGTTGCATTTTCCAATAGCAACGGCCTCAATGTTGTTCTGAAAGCTCTCGCAATAGGACCAAACATCCAAAATACTCTTTTGAAATCATACCCACCTATAGGTCCAAGAATATCACATTATCTTATTGAAAAAGCTACACTTCCTACATTTATATATTCAGTCTACTTTCGTAAGCAGGAAGTATTCGGTAGAATTCATTTGGGTCCCTATTTATTAAATCAGTCAGTGCTTTACCTACAAGACCAAATACAGTTTACTAAAGTTTATACGAAAGGTGTATTCATCCTGTTCCCGATCCCAAGACATCAGTTGTACTCATCATGTTCATGTTAACATGATAATTACGTAAGTCGTGTGGAAAAAATGCAAGTGTATTTGTTGATGGATTCGGTAGTTCCCTATGAACAAGTCAAGAGAATAGATCGAATGATCCTTCCTTGCAAGAGATAGAGAAGAACCTTTTTTTTATGTGGGATGACCTTCTCTTGATTAATCAAGACCACTCTTTACAATTTGCAGTGGGTAGTGGTGATTAATCAATTTTCAAAACCCTTCGATTAGTTGGCAAAATGGAAGAAACGACTGGAATTTTATTGAAATAAGAGAAGAGAATTTCCAAGAGAAGTGGCTACAATTTTCAAGTTTAGAAATGAGAAAAGAAGAAACAAAGAAACTTCTTCTGGAAGAATGAGAGCTCCCTTGTACGAATTCTTCTTCCTTCTTGAGTGCTTCTGCTTGTCTCCCAACTCCTTGAACTTCTTCTACTTTTTAAAGGTCAAGGCTTTTTAGGAATTCAAATGTCTTTTGTGTGTGATGGACTTCTAGATTTCTCTTTGGAGGTTCCGTAGACTTGAAAACCAAAATCCTATCCTTATGAAAATGAATGGGTATTTATAGCATTGGAGTTGTACAGTTAAGCAAGTAGTGGGGGTGAGTTGGAATAGTAGTTCATGAGAAATAAAAAGTGAGTCAGTAGGAGATGAAAAGTGGGTTAGTGGGAGATGGAGAATGGGTTAGTGGGATGGTTGGTAAGAACTGAATTGATTAATGGGGAGTGAGTTAGTGGGAAGTGGGGAGTGTGAGAGAAGTTTGAGCATCATACCTTTGACTTGGTCTTCTTATTCTTCATATAGGGCCCATTGGATTTTCCACATAAACTCTTTTTTTTTTCAAACTTTGAGTTCTTTGAAACTTAACTTTTTGTGTTTTTAGCCATTTTGGTCTTGTATGACTTTTTTTTTTCTTTTTCTTTTTTCAAAACTTATCGTGGGATCCACGAGTGTCACTTAGCTTTTCGGTTTTATGGCTATTTTGGTGTGAGATTTATGAGGTCTCACACAACACTTTGCAATTCAAATTTTTTTATTTTGATGTGGCTACATGAGGCTTATAAAGCCTCTCTTAGCCATTTAGAATTTTGTATTTAACTTCGAGTGTAAGGAGGCCTCATGAGGTCCTCACATAATAAATTTTTTTGCTAAAAGCCTTAGTCCATTCTTACATGTGCAGGGCTATATTTTGCTTCCTTTTTTTTTGACTTTGTCTATTTTGAAGATTTGGTCTCATTTAGATCTAGTCAAACTCCAAAATCTTGGCCTTTGAATTTTGATTTTTTTATCACATTCATACGTGTGTAACATTAGAATTTCTTTTCTTTTCTTTTGGACTTTGTCCATTTTTTAGACTTTGTCTATTCTAAAATTTTGGTCTCATCTAGAGCTAATTAAGCTCCGAACTCTTTGCATTTGAATTTTGATTTTTTTTTATGTCAACAGTATTATTAGCGTGTGGTCGAAAACACGAGAGACTAACATATTGCGTTACTGAATAAATGCTTCAATTAGTCTCATAAGTTTCATTACCTGCGCGCTAGCATTTCTTGTAGTTCACAGTTATGCCCCAATGTTTCGAAATATAACTTGCTATGCTCTTAGGTATAATGTCTACTGAGTCTTTAAACAAGCCATAACATTTTCTTGCAATCCAAATGTGCGATGTTAGGAGATGGTCAGTTGACTTCCTTTGGGTTCTACATGAATGGTTTGACACTAACCTCGTGACAATCACATGTTCTCCTATATTTGAAGCTCATATATACTAGTTACAAGAATGATTGGAGCACTTTGTGGTGTACGCATTCTTGTTTTCATCCACAACATGATATGTGAAATTCTCCTTTATTGCTAAGTTGATCAAGACCCTCTTGAAATGCAATAGGCTAAGAAAACGCAAGCCCAATTCGAGGAGCTTCTGGTAGTCCTTTGCTTGCAAACTTCCTATCATGAGCTGGCCTTCACTAATACACGGTTCCAACATGTTTAAATAATTGATTGTCTCCCACTCTGCCTCCGCCTCAACATCGTCATTACTGGGGACCTCGTTTTTTCTGAATTCTTCGTAGTCATACATACTTTCCATGTCACCTATATCATTATCGTACCACTGATCGTTACCCCACATTTCTTTAAATTCTTCACCATTGTAATTGCATGGGCTATATGGAAGTTCATAGTTATCAAATGAAGTTCTTGTCTCACCCATTGTTGAAGTTCATAGTTTTCCGGTTCTCCCAATCTACATTGCATATTATCATGTAAAATAAAATGCAACATGACTCGACATCGTGTATTCAGTTACATGCTTACAATTCAAATCGTGTTACCGAATCCATGATATGAATGCATGTTGTGTTATTGTATCTATGCTGAAATCATTATTAATATATTGCATGTGTATGTCGTATCATTACTAATGCTATATATTAGAAATCATGTTTCTTTCTTGACACGATATGATTTGAACGTAACACGATATAGTCTATATCATGTGCTCGAGTACATGATAAAGATCAATCTCGTGTATTCTAAAGTTTTGTTGTTACCTAACAATATCAAATGCAAACTATGTTTCATTGACTATGGTTTGAAATCCGATATTAGTGTTGGACTGAGCCATTATGACCTGTGATTTAGCTCTATTGACTATCTGGTTTCTTTCTACGGATGGTGATTCGTCACAGTTATCGGGCTCTTTCATCTTGGCATATAATGATAAAACCTCCTTATTTGCCTTCTTATGAATGAAGAACATTGATTGGAGGCCCTCATCATCTTGTAAATCATATATCATGGATGATTGTGAAGATAGAATCAAATACTTCAAAGTGTCATTACTATTGACCGCAAGTCGTGCTTTGACTTGAACCAACAGCTTGCTGAACATAACAGTTGGATCAATGTTTAATCAACTATGCCCTTTCCACCTATATATGTGCTATCATTACCTACCACTCCTTTGTAATGTATGGAAATACCGATCCTATCTATAATCAGTGTAAAAGGGTGATCAAATCTGCAAAATGCAGCCTTTGGAGTCCTCAAATAGCTTTTGGGGTATCAAAAAACTATTTTTTAATGAATATCGACTCTCACCAGGGAGTCACCCCGGTCACCTCCCGCCGGCGACTTCCGTTGGCCGTTGATAATTCCTAGCACACTACAATAGCGTAGCACTGTTTCATTGCTCATTTATTACAAACATATAGGATAGTAGGAAACCTAAGGGCAATTTTGTCCATAAATAGGTCATATGACATTTGCGTTTAAATCCAAGGAATTTGAAATGTTTTATTCTTCAATCAGGTAATATGGAAAAAACTCTTCATAATTTTATTATTATACTTTGTTTCCTCATCCTATGACATGGTGATTCTATATATGATGTTTATTCAAAACAAATGTGTATTCCGTACATCCTCAATTTGATGAAAAGTGTCAATAAATGAAAGATGCCGATTCAAGAGTTGATTTATAATGGTAGGCTTATGCTTCTTGTAGAAAGAATGAGTTGGATCCTTAGGATTTTGGTGAAGGATGTGAGAGATTGTCCTGTTACCATTTAAGTAAATTGCTAAGTTGTAGACCCATGATTGGCTCTTAAGTTCAGTATATGATAGGATTATCTATTCACTTTGGTGATATTTTGAGTGCTACATAAACATTGTAACTTCCCAATTATGGTGCTGTGGGTGAATGCAAGTGCATCTCCATTTTAGGAATGACGAGGGTATCTCTTAACTTTCAAAAGTTTTGTAACTCGAAGCAAGTCTAATGTGAAAGAAGAGAATGAGATAATCTACATGCATGCATCAAGGTAAATCAAACAGAAGAGTCTATTTTTAATGATGAAGATCGATTCATCATTTTCATATTAATTTCAATGTTATTTTTCTATATAAGAGGATCAAAATCCATCTCGCACGCATTGAGCATATCATCAGTGTTACCCATATTACTAGTCATCTATACCTTCATTAATACTAATTCAGCCTTCCATGCCTTCACAAGTATAACCATCACCGAGGTCAGATGTATAGTTCTTATAGAAATATATAGTTTGTGACCATAATATTAGACTATAAAATAAACATAAGAGATTTCTCCTTCCTAAGGGCTGGAGCTATTGGGAAACTTGGTTATTTTACACATAGTACATAGGGTTTTTAGCATAGCACATAAAGTTTTTAAATGGTGTATAGCTGCTAGGTGATCATATGATGACCTATTATAAAACTATGTACCATGTTAAACCACTAGGTACCATGCTAAATCCCTTATGTACCATGTCACAAATTCTGGTGACGGAGCCTAGTCAAGCTAGACTGCTCACTTCTTTTTTGGTGGCTTACCCATGACAGTGATAAGATCACTCTATTTTCCATCCTTTGTTCTCTCGTGACTTGCATCATTCATATCTCATTTTTTATTTTAGAAATCAAGTCAAAAAATTTAGATAAGCTTGCACATACAATGACATGCTTTTTTATTCTTAGAAGATTTGACAAAAATAGTCCTCTGAGTAGACTAGAGTGCGTTGGTGCAATCTCCCCCGTGGAGGCCGGGAATTTCTTAGGGTTTCTGGGCGAAAAATCTCCTCATGTAGGTGCAACTCTATGACCAGCCAATGGCTTCTCGCCCTGGCTGACGACCAGGGGGTGGTTGGAGCATTAGGTGACTTAGGCTTTTACCTAAGGCCCAACAAAGAAGACAAGGGCCCCGTAATAGACATAATTATGCAATGAGACTATATTAAAATTTTGCTTATTTGACAAAGAGCCAAAGAGTTACTGGGATTATTTATGTTACCATAATTATTCTACGCACAACTATTATGGGCCTTATTGGACCATATTGAAAATATGCAAGATGACATAAAAAATATTATTTTTAAGATGTCATAATATTTTTATGACATCTTGCATATATTCTTCTTAACTTAATATTTAAAACTTTTCTTTATTCTATTTTTATTTGTTAGCATAGTTTCAATTATGATGGTCTTTAAATATTTTTAAATAATTTTATAATTTGAAAGAAACTTTTTAATGAAAAAATTATTGTGTGCTCGACACATCTAGCCTAGTATGGCAGGCAAATAATTCAAATATGTCTGCTCGTTGAATAACACAGATCCTTAGATTAAAATTTAAAGACACGTTAGATGTTTGGTACAATCTCAGTTAGATGCATTTATATACTAATTGAACTTATTCAAATATTATCTCTTAAAATGATAAATTAACAAAGGGACACCAAGCCCATGTTGCAATTGCAATAGGGTTAATGTGTTGTAGCTCTAACTATAAACTAATAACAAGTAGTGCTACTAGTACATGAAACAAAACCACTAACCTTAATTTAGTAGCCCCCGACTACTAATGCGGGGGATTGATACCTTGACCATGTTCTAACTATGGGATAAGATGCACTAGTCGGCCAGTTAAATATCTCTTATTACTAAAATGTGTATAATAACTTAATTAATAATTTTCAATCTCAAAGTGTAAAAAATATATTTTGAATAAGTTAATTTAATTAAAGTATTAATATTTTATTAAATATAAAAATAAGCCACTTAAAATGTCGCCTTAGGCCTCCATTTGTCTCGAGCTGGCCGTGCCGACGACTAGTTCTCCTCTACCCCCTTTCCCCTTCCCATCCTCCCTTTTCCCCCTCTTCTTCAGCCCAAAAAGTCCCCCATTTTCTCCCCATCCATGATCTCCTCTCTCCACGACCTCCACCATCCCGCCCCTTCCCCCACCCACCTCTTACCAGCCCAACACCCCTTCTTCTCCACATATCCACCTTCCCTTCCCTTCTCCTCCTTTCTTCTTCTAGTCTCTTCATATCCCCCTTCATAACACTCTACCTTTCATATCTTGGTCACCAATAGATAATTGGACTTAGTTATGTTAATTTATATGTATTTATATTTTTTGACTTTTTGTGTTGGTAGTCCATCTTTCCCCGGAGTGGTTGGGGAGGATTTTTTGCGGGTGTTGGTGAGCTTTAGGCAGTCTACATTCTAAGTCGAGCATGCCCCATCTGCTCTTGCGAATGGGTAGAGGTCTAGCGGATCATTGGTAGATGGCTAGACCTTCTTTTGCTACGGCATGTGTGTTTTGTCTGAGGTGGCAGTGGGTTCTCTGCTTGCGGTGGTACTGGGCTTTCTACTCATGGTGAAAGTAGTTATCTACCCAGGGTGGCCTCAAGGTGGCAGTGACTTTTCTCTCCTATGGGCATTCAAGGAATGAGTTAGTGTTGTTGATTAGGCTCTCCTCCTGGTGTTTTCCTTGGTGCTTGGGCAACCGTCAGGTGGTCCTAGAACCCGGTTATCAAATCGACATTTGGCCAACTTTATGGTGTGCTTTTGCTTTGCTAGAGTTTGAGGTCATGTTTCATGGATGCGTTCTCGGGATCATGCCTTCGAGAGATTGTGCCAGCTTGTTTGTAATGGATGTATATTGTTGCCATGTTTATGTGTAATCCTTGTCCGCTTTGGCCCTTTGTCATAAAAAAAAATCCAATGAAATACTAAAAATGTGTACAGGTCTCCATTCTTCTTAGTTCATTCTACCAACCCATTGAACCACCTCCTCAGCCTATGCCACCACCTACTTCCGTGAATTGAGCTATTTCGAAATTTATTTTTTTTATAATTTTTTATTTTTAAAAATAAATTCATAAATATCTTCAACTACTAAACAATAACAAAATTTAAATAACAACAAAATGTACGGCGTAACTTTTTCTAACCCCATATAGACTTAAGTTAAATGTGTGAGTACTTAAAAGAGGCAAAACAAAACAAAATGTACGGCGTAACTTTATCTCCATGCACTCAATTCTCAAAAAGTTATAAAAAAACATAAAAAATAAAAAGGAATTGAAATTATAAACTGTCAAATTGTCAACGGATTTTTTATACCAATTCACTGAATAAAAAATCTGTATGATTAATACGCATGATCTATATCGTCGGATGTAAACATTAATTGATTAACCAGAATTTCCTTATCAAGATCAAACCATTATCTTTCCCCCCAAAAAAAAAACATAATTTTATTGGAATTTGGAAGCAACATTATCATCATCCATGATCACTTGTCGATGAGTGGATCATAACGGAGCCAGGAGCCAGAAGCCAGAAAGACATAGCTTATCACAGGCCATTCGGGGATCCAGCCGAAGTAATGGTCAGTTGCCGCCAAGGGGACGACCGAGGAGGTGGATGTTGAATAACCCGTGAAGGCCCCGTTCTCGAGCTGCTTGCGGTTGAGGATGTCCGTGGACGAGGGTATGTCCCGGATCATGGGCTTGGCGTTGTTCGGCAGGGTCTTGAGGACGATCTGCCTCAGCAGCAGCAGGTGCAAAAGTGTCGACTTCTAGATGTTGCAGTCGGCGTGGGGAGTGTTCCTCCCGTCGTCCTCGAGCTGCTTCCCGGCCAAGCTGAAGCGGTGCCGCTGGTCCGGGGGGATGCCCACCTTGTCTTGGATTTTGGCCTCGGCCTTGTCCATTTATGTGTTCGATGAGTACTTCACCTGGAGGACGGTTATCAACTCGTTCGCGTAGACGGCGATATGCATGCCCTCCCCGAAGGCGGAGCACGAGGTGGAGCGTGGACTCCTTCTGGATGTTGTAGTCGGCTAGAGTGCGCCCGTCTTCGAGCTGCTTCCCGGCGAAGATGAGACGCTGCTGGTCCGGGGGGATCCCCTCCTTGTCCTGGATCTTGGCCTTGACGTTGTCGACGGTGTCAGACGATTCCACCTCCAGGGTGATGGTCTTGCCGGTCAGGGTTTTCACGAAGATCTGCATCATCTACTATATCAACACAAGGATCAAAAGGAAAATGGACTTCTGGGTACCTACTCTGGGAAGACGAGAGTACTCTGTACTACAAAGGAGAAAAAATTGGGCTTCTTGATTCCAAGGTAACCAACAGTAATATTTATAGCAGAACTTGTCCAAGCATCTCTAAATAAAATAATAATTAAAATACTGACGCGGTCAATACGCGGAGGTCTTGCCTCTTCGCGCGTTGTTTAGCATTTTCTTCCTTCCTTAATGGAAACTTTTTGTCTCCTCCCTGACTTGCATGTAATTTTTGAAATGTCCTTAGTTTTTTATAATTATTGAAAAATTCCTGGTACACTTGATGAATAATTAGCCCCCTCTCCTCCTCAGCACCGTTTTGTCTCCTACCTGCGTATAATACCTTAAAAGGGGCACAACATTGATATCAAAGCATCGCTCATCTACCATCGTGCTGCCCAGACCTCCAGGGCACCTAGGCCAAGTCAAAAGTGGAAATACCTTTCATAGCACCTCCCTCATACCCGTTGGATGCAAACACTATGGATGAACCAGTGAAATAGATGGGATCCAATTGACTATGATCATGGCTCAATAGTTTGCATCCTTTCTTGACTTTACATCAGAATGGGAATCAATACTTCATTCTGGCAAGACGAGCACAGCCTACGTGTTGTAGTATGGCCCCGACAACGATAAAGTTCCCTTGGGATAGGCCCATGCTTGAGGAGAAGTCACTCTAATCTGATTTGACATGCACTTAGCCCTATCGAATTAGCCACCAAGCATCCTGTTTAGGGAAATGACCCAAACGGTTGGGGGCCTCCTTTCGAATAGGATGGGCGTGATGAATCCAAAGGGCAACCTCCCCGTTTGGTGCTCCAACACCCTTGTAAGGACGGGATGCCAGGACATGGGATGAAGCTTCGGCTGGCTTGCATGACATGGGATGAAGATCCGGTTAAATGGTTGTACAACGCTAAACATTATTTTTGCCTACCATGGTACTAGTGATAACATGTAGTGGCCACTGATTGTTATCTTCTATATTAACATTTTGAGGAGGTCTGCTTCAGTTCCTAGACCACCTTCACACAGGAGTTTTGAGTACAATTTGTACCTACCAAGTTCAATGATTTTCACAAGCTTATCTCCACCATTCGGCAAACACCTCCATGCGGGTGGGAATACTACACCAAGGTCATGAGCATCGCCAATTGCTTGCGGCACTAGACTCTGGTCGCACTCGGGGGCACATTCAAGTGTGGGTTGAAGCCAAAAACTGCAAATGAGATTCAACAAACCATCTTATCAACAGTTGACAGGCCACCCCCCATTGCATTCCACGAACCACTCTCACATCAATAGTGTCAAGGCCCTCCAACACCCCATTGGCTTCCTCTTCTTCCAAGCCACCACCTATTCCATGACTTATTTCAGCCGAAATTGAGGAGTGTTGGGCCAAGGGTTTATGCTTCAAATACAACTAGCAAAAT